>CM057351.1:238701600-241101600 GCA_030015575.1 Agapanthus africanus
ATACCTGGTTAGTGATGCAAACCTTTAACAAGTCTAGCTTTGAAAGTCTTAACTTTTCCATGTACACCAAGTAATCTTCTCAAGATATACTTGCTCCTAATGGGGATTTAACCCTTCAGATAAAGCAACCAAAGTCCATACTTTGTTGGTGTATAAGGATTCCATCTCAGATCGCTAAGCATTCAGCCATTCTTACAGAGTCCCACTCCTGATGGCCAGCTCGAAACTAGTTGGGTCATCATCTCATGATGCAATCCTCGCTCCCACTGTCATAGAGAAACCGAAATATCTCTCAGGTGGGTGAGGAACCCTACTAGATCGGCGGAGAGGCTGAGGTTCGTTGGTTGCTATTGAATCCGTTGGTTCTACCAAATCATCAGCTGCAGTTTGTATAGCTGGAACTCTTTTCAGTTCTACCTCATGTCCACTAATTTCTTCACAAGAAATTCCCTTTCACAAAGGTGGCATGTTGAGAAACAAAACATTTTTGTTTCTCGGTTAGGTAGAAGATATTCCCTTGCGTATGCTTAGGATATGCAACAAACTTCTACAGATCTGACTTTGCCTTGAGCTTGTCCGGATTATGCTTTTAGACATAGGCTGGACAACCCCAAATCTTAACAAACTTTAGATATGGGCTCTTCCCTTTCCATATCTCATATGAAGTGGTAGGCAGTTGATTTGATCGGAACCCTATTCAATAGATATGCAACTTCATAAGTGCATAACTCCCTAAAAGGAAATAGGAAACTCAGTAGTACTCATCATAGAGCACACCATATCTAATAGGGTGTGATTGCTCCGCCCCGATACACCGAGGTGCTGTGGTGTATGCGGAGAATAATGCTGAGAGAGAATCCCATTCTTAGAATAGTCCAGGAATCCCGTGCTCAAGTATTCTCCTCCCTGATCACATCAAAGGACATAATACTTATACCCGTTTTGGTTCTCTACTTCCAACTTATCTCAAAAGCTTCAGACTTGTGTTTCAACAGGAACATATGTCTGAATCTTGAGAGATCATCAGAGAATGTAATGAAGTACAAAGAACCGGTCTTGGCATGTGTAGACAGGGGACCTTCATACATCAGCATGTATCAATCCCAAGAGTTCACTAACTCTTTCTCTGTTTCCAATAAACAGAGCTATGGTCATCTTATCTCTGTGACATGACTGGCAAGTTTCACAAGATGTAAATTCAAACTAATTTAAATATGCATCTTTAATGTAACTTCAGCTAGTCGGGTCGCATTGATATGACCTAGTCTACAATGCCTCAAGAAGGATTCGTTCATTTCTGAACTCTTCCTCTTGTGTGTGTTCTGTATACTAAGAACTGTAGTTTGATTTAGAACATTAATGCTTTTAGATAACGTGCCTGAACCGATCAACTCTTGATATAGGAAATGTTCAAAACATTATCCAACAATACAAAATTATATCCTTCTTACTAATAAAGAGACTGATATGATTTTGTATATCAGGTTCAGTATCTAATGACATTTGTTCAGAATCAATGTATTCAAGTAATACAGGGTGACAATGACCAACAGACCTGGCTGCAACACTTGCACCGTTTTCTTTCTCATGAAACTTATCACCCGTTCTCAGTTCTCTACCTTTCTGTAGCCCTATGTAATATATTATATATGTGGGATCCTGTTCCGGTATCAAATACCCAGGACGTAAAGGACACTGAGAAACAGTTCTCGGTAATGAACACACCCGAAGATGATGCATCAGTATGCACTTTCTTTGTTTGGGCGGCACGGAAATTCTGGTAATCCCCTAATTTCCTGCTATGTCTTATAACAATTATAAGTTGGAGAGGAACCAACGTTCCCCAGCTCAGTATAACAAGCGGGTTCGGTCAATATATCCGTTTTATTATCTTGATTAAGGCGTGACATGGTCGCTCCCTGGAGAGAGAGAGAGAAGAAAACACTCTGCGTATGCTCTTGCAAGATCAGATTGATTATTATTTTATCTAATCAGGATGGCTCCCACTGTTTTTATCAAATCTTCCTTCAAACCCTAAAAGGAAAGACTAGCCGGAATTAATTACACGCTACAAGTTCGCCAATCTTTCAGCCAGGCCAGTGTTGGTACTTTGAGGGAGGTTCCCCGTGCTTTCGCACGGACCTAATTAAAGTAAACCTCATTTTCCCAGAGGCGTAACCCCATTGACACATTTCTAGACACCTACTTGATCGACTAATTGTAATGTGTAAAACTCTCCAGGAGTAACAATTACTCGCAGCGGGTATCGGGATCCAACTATCTCATAGAAGGTATGCAATCTCATTGCAAATTTCAACACTTGAAATTCCCGATAATTTTGCCCCAAACGATCTATGACCTTGACAAGGTCAACAAACCATAGACCGCAAGTCAAGTTCAACCCGTCATTTCTTGATTGAATTAAACCCACCCGCACGACCCTTGACAAGGTCAACAAGGCCGTACGACTACCCTAATCCAATCTGCATCATATGCATAAGCAGATAAATATTGGTCAGCTACCGCACACTGCGCCTTGACAAGGTCAACAAACGCAGCACGAATACTAAGCAGGACTTATCTGAAATGACGGAGGGCTACGACAGGTTTTTCTGAAAACCTATTGCGTAATGAACTTGATATCGTTGTAGAATCAAATGATTTTAAAATGGAGTGTTTTTTAGGCTTTTACTAGTTTCGCTAAAGAGGTCATTCCCGGTGAAGGGATCGTCGGCTCTTTCCTCGTCGAATGAGGTGCAGGATATATCATATATATCACTGTGCAAAGAAAGAACTAGAAAAAGCAATCAAAAGACAAAACCGAGGGTTGTAGCATCTGCCAGTTATTGCTAAAGGGGTCACTCCCGGTGAAGGGATCTCGGCCCTTTCCTTATCGAATAAGGTGCAGGATGTTCTAGAAGGAACACCGCGATGCAAAGCAAGAACTGTAGCTACCTGTTTTTTTTTTTGAAAATTCGATTCCACAATATCTTTTTAGGTTTCTTTTATTTCATTAATCATATTAATGAAGTCCCATCATTTAAGTCCACCTAAATATCACAGATAAATACAACGTACGCTTATGCCATCCGCATTCGCCTCGATGTCCCGTCTGCACCGTTAGGTTAGGTAACCAACGGCAGAGCGGGGCAGAGCTAGCGCAGGTGTAAAACATAAGCAACGTCTATATAATATATCATATATACTATGTACAGTATCAATCTGAACATATCACATGATCACATCACAGAAAACGCAGCAGAAAATATCATATGAAATATTGGATATACTAGGACGTCCGTGTTTTATTTTGAGCCTGTATAAAACACGGATTCCACGGTCGTGATGAATAGCCAATCCCACACTCCTAGATCCCTACGAGAGCGGCAAGCAACCCTACCAATTCTGGAGTTAGGAGACCCGGACTCGACTCCTCGAGTTGGTCTCCCACTGGACTCTAGAACCCGGTTACTTGTGCTCTCCTCCTTGGGTCTATCCTAGTGCGGAAAAGTAAATAATATACATATAGTGACAGCAACCTCAACCCGGAAGTGCCCCAATAAAAGAATATTACATACATTTAAATTTACATGAATGAAAATGAAAAACTCTCATCTCACATAAAACCCCCGACTATTCGAATCGCGACGATCCAATATAACATATCCAGCAACACAGAACATCACATGTTATCAACGTAAGTAAATGTGCGCATCCCAATTGTCGTTGATATATAGCAACGAAACCGGCGATATCACGTATTACACTTACGGTCGCAGAAAAGAAAGTGTAAAACTACAACAGTTGGAATCCGCAACCTCCTTAGACATCGCATGCCTAACAATTATAAACCCCGCATTTTAGTCCCTATATCGAAAACACTTTTCAATATCAAGTCGGGCAATTCAATAAGATTCCCGATATGCTGTTCGAATACTCGTCGCAAACTTTAGTAGACGGCCGCACCCCCGGATGCCGTCAACGAAGTGCACTAAGGCGGAACACCGCTGCCGCGCACACCCAAACGGATGCTTTTGGCGACGGGGTTCTCCTACAGTCACTTGGTCGGGGCTTTGGGGCGTGGCTATCTATTAAGTTTATCCGGCGAGTATCCGCGTACGCAACGTGATTGCGACGGACTTTTGATCGCATCAAAATTCCGTGGCAACCGATCAAACGAGACTAAACTACTACATTTATAACATTCAAATCAGTTATCTCGTAACTACTTGTGGATTCCAAATATTGTATCACATTCCAGATAAATAGAAAATGTTAAACTTTCCGATCGAACAATCAAACACCCAAGTTTTCCTGAAACAGCTCAACACATGAAATAAGTTTTAAAAACATTCATTTCATGCCACAGTACCAACGGTCCAGCCGTAGAAGGATCAAGCCAACGCCTCACATGTGGCACGCCGTACTACCCCAAACCCTAAGGTTCAAAGGGCAGTTCAAGACGGTCACATAATCGAGTTAAGGTTTGTTGTCTTCTAGAGGGTCCATCGCGTTACTTGCACTACTTAGAACGTTCTTAAACTACGGAAAAATCCAACACTTGGAAATTTCCCGGCAGGGGAAAAAGTGGGTATTTATAACCGGTCGAACTTTTTAACATGTTCTAAAATATCCGGAAAAACACATAGACGAAGTTAAACTTTCCGATCGAAATATCGAGTCTCCAATACAACCCAGAAAACTCAACTCTTGAGTACAGATTAAAAATTCCCAGAGAACAGAGGAAACTGCTACGGGCATTACTGTAGAAAATAAAGCGCATGATCATCACATACGGCCGCGGAATCGCCGCCAAAAGTAGGGTACTGCCGCGGTTCCGCGGCGGTACTGTAGCATTAGCTTGTCGTTTTCTGCAGTTTGCCTTAGAATTTCCTGCTCTATTTTCTAAGCATTTTTAATTCACAAAAATCCACTGTTTTGAAAAATGTACATAGAAGGGTGAAGTTTAAGGTTTCGGGGTTCGATCGGGTTTCAAACATCGTCTACACATCGTCTAAAGCTCTCGCTAGGCTCTGATACCACTGTAGGGTTACTAGGCACACTCAAGAGGTTCCACAAGGCATCTACCATGCCAAATTCAAATTTTTATGTGCCTAACAACTCTATGCAAGATCGTTAACTAGAGATTAGGCGAAACTATGAACAAGTAAACAACTTTACTTCTAAAAGAGCGGGAATACAACCTTTGTAGACCGTTCCTTCACTTCAATAGCTCCATGTAGTAGTCCCCTTCGCTGCGATCGGAAAAACCCGGACTCTAGCGTTGGTTTCATCGGAGAAATGAGCGGGCTAGGTCGTTGACTTCGAGGCCGAAGATGATCTACGTCGGGGAGACTCAAACTAAAGCTATTCCTTCACTTGGTCATAAACTTTGTGAAGAGAACACCCTATACTACATGGAAAGTAGTAGAGGATGAAGAAATAGGAAGTGGGTTCACTTTAGATTTAGATTTCTCACTCTTTTTCTCATGGCACCATTGGAGCTAGCAAGCTTTTTTGGAGCTTAATGAAGAAGAAGAAGAAAAGATTTAATAGAATAATATGAAACTTATCCTTTTAATTATGGCACCATGGTTGAGTTAAGCCCTCATGCTTAACTCATGTAGAGAATTAACCAAAGTATTAGGTTAAAGGTTGGGTTAACTAATATCCTAAGGAAATGACAAAAGATTTGACTTTGTCAAAGTTTCTTCAAGCTTCATGAAGCTTGATAACTTTGACCAAAGTCTCACTCTTTTGTTATTTGTTAGGAAATTAGTACACCCTAATTTAACCTTGATTTGGTATAAGTCTCATACACACAACTTGTTTGTATCATCAAGCATGATACAAACATGTACACTTGCATATACACATATAAACAATGTGCACAAACTAGTGAGAAAATCAATCTTAAGTGAACCAATACTAGTTAATGTAAAGTAATATATCAAATATATAATTATACATTAAATCATTAAATCAACACTTGATTTAACGATCCGGTCATATTGCATATAACCGACTAATATCAATAGTAACAACTTATCGAATCAACACTAGATCCGATAACCCGGCTATATCGCATACAACCGATCAATGTCACAAATCGCGAGAATGGAATACAGTATCACATACTGGTATTATTCTCGGTCCCGCACATATCTCATATGCACTCCTATTTCGTTTTGCTTGAGCCAGGAAACCCCTGTATAGGACTCTAAAGACTCGTCAATACGCCGGCAGTAGGTGATGATCATATCAAATACCCACAAGCCGCAAACGGTCTGCTAAACGTAACGGCCACCCGGGTATTGAGAGATCAGAAGATCAACGAGCAAGTCTGCTCACACTCCTGTGAATCCAATCAGTAACACTACCGTACAGTCCGGTTTCTTCGTCTGATATGTCGCATATCTCGTCTAGGGGTGGTAAACGTCAGACCCCAATAACTCGATAAGTCGTGTCAATATGAGACTCATAACGGGTCGAGAAACTACTGGTAACACTTACCAGTAAATCCCTAAAGCAGCCTTGGCCAAGGACTTCCTGTTATAGCCAATCGAGCACAGCGCAACATCAACTCCCTATACCGGGAGAGACGAAACCCCTCCTATCGCTCATTGCCTCCATGTGATTCGGGACTGTACCCAAAAGCCGCCTTTTTGCACGCCCTCTTGGACGTGGTATGATGGAAATCAAAGCACAGTGGGAATCACACAAGACTCTATGACGATCTCGGGTCTACAGACTAACCTGTACCAATGTCACCAGAGAACTGCCATCTGACGTGAGGTATAATACCATCTGGGAGTTCTCGGCGAGTCCGTCCAGTGTACCCAGTCTCCACTGAGCATCCGTATATCATCTCTGATGTCAAACACCAATGGATATGGGATCATCCGTCGCCCATCTATATGGGTCGAGAAGCTACACGTTAGTCTATTCTGGTATATCGATGCCCCGTTTCGATACACCCACGACTAGGGACTTTGAAGGATGTACTTATGGACTATCATGTCCCCACTAGTATGGTCCGCATCATAGTCCAGGTAGTCAAGTACACATCCTAAGGGCTTTACCAACATGTATACAGAGAGACAATCAGTGTACACGTTAAGGTAAAGTGTAACCAGATAGCATACTATCATATCGAGTAAGAAAGTCATCCCTATATATGTCCAAGTATCCACTACAATATACATCTTATGTATAGTAATGGCCTCTAGGGCATACATATAACTAACACCTACCACGGCTCAAAGGAGTCGTGCAAACAGGTTTTAGTTGGGTACAGTCCCGAGCCACATGAAGGCAGTGAGCGGATCGTCAGGGATTCGTCTCTCCCGGTATTGAGGGTTGATGTCGCGCAGTGCACGGGTGGCCATCACCAGAAAACCTTGGCCAAGGTAGTCGGGAATTACCGATCTAGGATCGGCAGCTTCTCAGGTGGTGATGGGCTTCATACCGACACGAATTATCGCGTTAGTAGGGGTCTGATTTTATTCACCCCCTAGACTCGATATGCGATACTCTTAGACGAACAGACCGGACAGTACGGATATTGTCACTGTCAGGCTCAGTAGGGTTTCTGGATGAGTTCGCTCATCAGCTTCCCTTCCGATCAATATATAGGCAACCGTTACGTACAGCTAATACCTCTGACGTGCTTGTGGTTATACCCAGTACCAGTGTATTGATGAGTCATCAGAGTCCCCCACAGACAGTTTCTCAAGTACGGGCGAAACGTTGTAGAGTCCGTATGGTTTTATGGCAGGATTCGAACATACACGTGCACTTGTGCACGTGTCGTGTTTCGGAGGGATAATACTAGGGCTTTGGTTTAACCCGGATCCTAGTATTATATTGTGTAGGAATAATTTTGTCTCGTTGCATTCGTATTCGGTCGGAATACAAATACGGGTATGTATATACAGTTAAGGGGTAACCCTGTAATTTGTTACGGGATTATTTTTGAAATTGCCAGTTTTTCTCTTCCCGATTAAACATTAGATTTAATGTTTAATTATTGGTTCATATTTGTATTTTCTTTTGGCCCATCTCCTTGCCAAATATCTAGCGAGCATTTCATTGGGCTGTGGCCTTTTTCGGTGAGTTTTATATTGGCCATTTCTTAATTGCTTGCATGCTTTCTCGTGACCATTCTTTTATGCCAGTGGACATTTTCTCCATGTTGTGGCCGGCCCCACCAAGGGATGGTGAGGTGGCCCGGAGTGTATGTGCATTTATTGGTGTTTGTCTTTGCTAGGATTTTTGTGGCAAGGTGGCTGCTAGTTTTTGGTTGTTGATTAATTTAAATAAATCAACAGATTCACTTGAAGATGTGATCCACAGAGAACCCCAAAAAAATTCCCCTGAGAACATTTTTCCATGTTATGGCCGAGCCCCATTCATGTGTGTGAGCTGATTTTTGGTGGCGGAAAAATTTGATTTTTCCATTGCAAAATCCATTACTCACTTCATCTATCCAAATTGGCAATTTCATTTACCTTCATCCAATTCATTGGGTGTCATGGGACAAAATATTCCACACTCTCTCTACTTTATTCTTGGACATGTCGGCTAGCAAAATTCATGTCCGAGTTGCCCCGGTTCTGAGACGGGAGCCCGTATAAAAATTCGTTGACGTGGTGCCGCTTTGACGAGGAGACCGGAGAGCGGATTTCATCGGGGCAGCCGCAACAAGCTAGGGGAGGGGATTGAAGACCGAAGGACACGGATCGATCGGTATAATCTCTGAACTCTCTTTTTAGATTGCTAGTTAACGGTTAATGTTACGATCCGGATGATTGGTTGCGGTAGCGCCAAGTTTTGAAAATGTTTTTGTTCCGCATTTGGCGTCGGTTTGACGGCCGGGACGCCGCCGTGCCCCAACATGGTATCAGAGTCACCCATTAACCGTAAACTAGCTTGTTTAGACAATGTTAAACTATCGAAACCGAAATAACCCGTAACAATACCAATGTTAGGTTTTTGTGGGTGAAGGAAATTTTTCTCGGCTGAATTTTTTTTTGGGCTAAGTATTTCTTGCTGTGGAAATCCGTGGGCTTTGTAAGCAAATTAGTGGGCCTTGGAAAGGTGGTGGGATTGAGTGTGCTGGAAAATTTTATTTTTTGGGTGAAGGAAAATTCGTGGCTGTTAGTGCAGGGAATTTTTCTTTGCTCATTTTTCTCACTTCAAAAAAAAAATTGCATCAGCCACTTGATTCCATGGCCATTTTAATTCCACAGAGAGATTCACTTTTCTTTGTTTTTTTTTTCAAGTCTTGGCCTAAAACCTGTTGCAATCACAAATTTCCACAGCAAGCCAAAATTCAAGTGCACATATGTGAATAAGTGGGAAGCATACTAAAGTGGCAATGTAATCTCTATACATGAGTGTAGTGCCAAGTGCTCGTGCCAGTGCATCAGGCAATAGCATATCATAAATATGAGATATGATCAATGTAATCAAATCTGCAAGTACGTGGATCCCGTCCATGTAGGGTTACTAGGCACACACAAGAGGTTCCACAAGGCATCAACCATGCCAAATTCAAATTTTCCGGTGCCGAGAAACCCTAAACTAGATCGATTACTAGAGGTAAGGCGAAAAAGAGAAACAAGCAAACTACTTTGCTAACAAGTGAATGGAAATACAACCTTTGTAGATCCGGTCCTCCACTTCTTTAGCGCCGTGTTGACGTCCCTCCGCTGCAATCATCGGGATCCCGGACCCTAGCGATGGTTTCATCGGAGAAATGAGCGGGCTAGGTCGTTGACTTCGAGGCCGAAGATGATCTACGTCGGGGAGACTCAAACTCAAGCTATTCCTTCACTTGGTCAAAAACTTTGTGAAGAGAACACCCTATACTACATGGCAAGTAGTAGAGGATGAAGAAATAGGAAATGGGTTCACTTTGGATTTGGATTTCTCACTTGATTTCATCACTAAGAATTTTCTAGCAAGCTTTTCTTTTCTTCATGATGAAGATGAAGAAGAAGAATGAAAAAGAATTAACTTAAAAGAAAATTCAAGTGAATCTTATCATTTAGCAACCATGGGTGAGTTAACTTGTGTAGAGAATAAACTAGGGTTTAGGTGTAATGGTTAGGTTAAGGCAAAAAACAAAATGGAAAAGACTTTCAAAGCTTCATGAATAAAACAAAGCAAGCCTTCATTTTATTTTTGCCAAAATGAATAAAGAAAATAAATAAAACAAATTAAAACCTAACCATTAACCTAAAGATGGTTTAAAACAAACATACACCCAAGTTTGCATGTATAATCAAACATGATACAATCTAGTGCACAAAAATATATCACATATACAACTTGTGCACATCAAGTGAGAAGATCAATCTTAAGTGAACTAATACTAGTTAATATAAAGTAATATATCAAATATATAATTAAACATTAAATCATTAAATCAACACTTGATTTAATGATCCGGTCATATTGCATATAACCGACAAATATCAATAGTAACAACTTATCGAATCAACACTTGATCCGATAATCCGGCTATATCGCATACAACCGATTAATGTCAAAAATCGCGAGAATAGAATACAGTATCACATACTGGTATTATTCTCGGTCCCGCACATATCTCATATGCGCTCCTATTTCGTTTCGCTTGAGCCAGGAAACCCCTGTGTAGGACTCTAAAGACTCGTCAATACGCCGGCAGTAGGTGATGATCATATCAAACACCCACAAGCCGCAAGCGGTCTACTAAACGTAACGGCCACCCGGGTATTGAGCGATCAGAAGATCAACGAGCAAGCCCGCTCACACTCCTGTGAATCCAACCAGTAACACTACTGTACAGTCTGGTCTATTCGTCTGATATGTCGCATATCTCGTTTAGGGGCGGTAAACGTCAGACCCCAATAACTCGATAAGTCGTGTCGATATGAGGCTCATAACGGGTCGAGAAACTACTGGTAACACTTACCAGTAAATCCCTAAAGCATCCTTGGCCAAGGACTTCCTGTTATAGCCAATCGAGCACAGCGCAACATCAACTCTCTATACCGGGAGAGACGAAACCCCTCCTATCGCTCATTGCCTCCATGTGATTCGGGACTGTACCCAAAAACCACCGTTTTGCACGCCCTCTTGGACGTGGTAAGGTGAAAATCAAAGCACAGTGGGAATCACACAAGACTCTGTGACGATCTCGGGTCTACAGACTAACCTGCACCAGTGTCACCAGAGAACTGCCATCTGACGTAAGGTATAATACCAGTTGGGAGTTCTCGGCGAGTCCGTCCAGAGTACCAAGTCTCCACTGAGCACCCGTATATCATCTCTGATGTCAAACACCAATGGATATGGGATCATCCATCGCCCATCTATATGGGTCGAGAAGCTACACGCTAGTCTACTCTGATATATCGATGCCCCGTCTCGATACACCCACGACTAGGGACTTTGAAGGATGTACTTATGGACTACCATGTCCCCACTAGTATGATCCGCATCATAGTCCAGGTAGTCAAGTACCCATCCTAAGAGCTTTACCAACATGTAACAGAGAGACAATCAATGTACACGTTAAAGTAAAGAGTAACCAGATAGCATACTATCATATCGAGCAAGAAAGTCATCCCTATATATGTCCAAGCATCCACTACAATATACATCCTATGTATAGTAATGGCCTCTTGGGCATACACATAACTAACAATCTCCCACTTGCACTAGGGCCATCTGATAGCAGTGGTTGTAGTATCTCATACTCAACCATCCCATAAAAGTCTCTCTCTGGGAAAAGGCCTTTGTGAGTGGATCCGCCGTGTTGTCCTCTGAGTCTGCTCTCCTAACCTCGATCCCCTGGAGATCAACCATCTCCACGATCAGGTGACACTGCCTTAGAATATGTCTGGATCACTGATGGGACGGGCGTTCCTTGGCCTAAGCCACAACTCCATTGTCACACAATGGGAGGAACGAAATTCATCTCATGAACTTATATACACCCAGACTGCCTCTTTGGTAGCTGTAACGCTTCGAAAATCGTTTAGGCAGTTTTTCGATAATCGGCACAATAATCGGACTTTTCCGTAAAAAGTCGAAAAAAGTAATTTTCAATATAGGCCTAATTATACAAAATTTAGATAAGATATTGCTAATATTTGGTCACTAAATTGTCACTTAAAATTTTCTAGTTAATTAAATTTTTTTCCTTAATTAATTATTTTTAATATTATTTTAAGCTTTTAAAAATACATTTAATTAGTGATAAATACAAATTTAATTGGGTAAATTACATAATTAGGAACCATTATAAACTAAAATATAGTGTAACAAAAATTATATCAAAACATTTCAAGTTTAGTTGTTTTATGGTTTAAAATGGTCTGAAAATGAATTAAAAAGGGGTTTTTTTTTGTAAAATTTGATGTGATAAGCATTAAATGCACTTGAGGGGTTCTTTTCTCCTAGAATTTTCTACACTTCTCTCACAACTTCCCCCCTTCCCTACCCCTGGTCGAAATTTAGCAGGCCTCCCCCATTTTCCTCTCTCTCGTTTGCTTCAAAATTCACTCAAAAATCCACCGAAATCAACAATTTCTTCACAAAAATTCAAACCTAAACCCTTTTCCACCTCTTCCCAAATCCTAATTTGTTTAAAACAAGGAGAAAGAAGACATATTTGGAGGCTAATTGCAAGAGGTTCAAAGCTTGGGAGGTATAACTCTAATCTAAATGTTTAGTTTGTAGTTTAAGGTGCTAAACTAGAATTCTAAAAGTGTTAATTTAGTTATAATTTATTGTTTAGGAAATTCTAGAAAGGGTTTTAAAATGAAGTTAGGGTTTTATTAATTAAGAGGGGTTATAATAAGTAGTTTAAATCTTTTAGAAGCGGAAAATCTTGTATGGTTGATATATTGTAAATTGTACATTCAAAATTGTTTAAATTAAGCAATTTTGCTAACTAGATTTTTATAAATTATATATATTGGTGTGTTAAAATTCTAATTAAGGTTTTTATCATTATATTGTGGTTTTAATGAGAATATTAACATTTTAAATGAATGAAAAGCCTAATCTAATTATTAGTTTCAAATTGTTAGTTAATATAATGTGATAAATATGCTATTTCGGTAAACTAGGTTTTAGAAATTAATTTAAAATGTAGTATTAAAAATCTAATTAGGGCTTTAGCTCATTCTTAAGGTTTCATGGAGTGGTTTAACACTTTAATATATGCAAAATCAAGTTTAGTAGTGGAATTGTAAATTTTTGCTTAACAAGTGTTGATTTTGGCTAATTTGCAAACTAGAAATTGTAAATTAAGACAAAATGGTGTGAGAAAAATATGGTAATGGTTTCTATAATCTAGTTATGTTATTTAATGAATATTATGACCATTGGTTTTTTTTAAACATCAAGTTTTGAAGTAAAACGGTAAATTGACATTTTCAAGCTTTTGCGGAATTGGACGATTTGATCGATTTTTAGGGTTTCGATGAATTAAATCTTGTTTTATATTATAAGTAATGAGTTTTAAAACTACGAGTTATTTGTTGGTGTTTTATCTCGATCAATCGGCGTTTGTACGCCGATAGCGAGCAATATTTGGTTCTTTTGCATGAGCGGGTCATAGGTTTTAACCTATGCGCGTTTCGTGCGTCGTTTAGGTTTTGTCCGTGATTCAGTTTACGATATTATATGTGTTTGCATATAGGTACCCCTCACGTGGACTTCGGACGAGGAAGAAGAGGAGGGTGATATCGTTTTCGGCAGACAAGGATCAGGTGAGTAGATGTATATCTACGGGTGGATGGCGTTTAGCACCCCCGCAAACGTAGAATAGGAATAGTACTTATTGTCATTAGGAAGCCTGACGTGACCTTAGAATTTCGGTGAGTAGTACCCTAGTAATGAGCTTAGGTTGGACTAGATTGATTTAGAAAGACCTTACCAGAGAATGAATATCTTGGAGGAGATTCGTAGGTTTCAGGTAGATACACACACGCACACACAGAAACTCGACGTGGTGTATGAATGTATGTGTATATATATATAGGACGAGGTGTAGGTTTATATATACACAACACGTATATGTGATACAAAGATGTGATATGATACACGGGGATGAAACAATATAACTGGGCTTGATACCGTGATTCTTGGCTATACAGTCGTGTTATGATGTTAGCGGATCATTAGAAAATGAGATAATGAATAGGTATACATAAATAATAATGGGTGGTGATGATATTGAGGTACATGGGACTCTAAAATAGAACCCGGACTGTAACCTGTGCCTGAAATTACGACATGATATATGTGTGACTTGATTACGATATCATATAGGTGTGACTTGATTACGATATGATATAAGTGTGGCATAATCACAATATGATACATGTGACATGATATTTCTGAGGATAAATTAACGATGTATATTTATGCTGGCAATGATATATGATTGATGTATGCGGTTACAGTACAGTACCTTGATCATGACATGATTTGATGATGATATTATACGAATGATGAGACACGTAGGTGATACTTGATCCGTACCCCGATATTGGGATGCCGTACGATGGATTTTACCGTACGAGGCATAAATGTGATGATTGATCCGCACTCTTGATTTGAGGAAGCCGTACTACGTACGTGACGCTATTGAGGCTGGATCACCGACTATTAGAGATATGGACTCAGACATTAGGTGGACTCTTATTTCTTATCGACTAGTTTCTTAGGTTTAGTTCCTTAGGAGGTTAGATGGACACTAGTTTAGGCTCGAGTCATATACACATCCGTCTTTACATTCAGACCGTAATCATTATGGTGCATGTTCATACATATGTTTCTATAATCAGTCTAAAACTCTGCCTGTTATGACACCAGCACCATTACCGATGATGCGCATATTCCACGCACACTTATTTGCCGGCTCACACACACATCATCAGTAATTGCTATGTCACGTACACTTTAGAACATATTATCTTTTATTGATAGAATCAGCTAACAGCTAGATCGATATAATATTGTGATTACTCTCTGGTGTTAGTCTAGACATGGCATTTATTATTTAGCCATTTCATGCGTTCACATTTCCATGTTATCATGCAGTATTGTGGGGCTTCTGCCGACATTTATCATTTACTTATTCATGATTTTGGTATTTTGGATTTTTATGAGATTTCTGGATTTTGGGGAAAACCGCAATAATATATATAAAAACTTCTCTCTCTCCTCCTCTCTTTTTAAAATATAAGTTGCGGTTTTCTCGTGATGTATGTGTCGTCCACCATGAGATTTCATGTTTTCTGTTGGATTTCGAGACCCGATTCGAGGAGTGGATGAACCGTCTCGGGTACATGGTGGGCCCGGTATGGTACCCCGGGGCAAGAAGATCGAGTTGTAGACGATGAGCCTGGCAGGGGAGAACTACCTACCGGTGATGTCTGGCGCGGCGGATATCCGGAGGATACCGACCATTGTCGTGAGATTTGATGATATGGGCCGATCCGGACTGACGGAGCCCGAGATATTGAGATTATGAGGTATTGAGACTTGAGATTTACATGTTTTGTGTCGATGCTTGACACGGATTTCCATTGATTTCATCGTTGATATTTCAGATTTCTATACAAATTTTACCATGATAAAAGCTAAAGATTTCTTATACAGATATATCCAGATTTCATGATTGGTTATTTTACATTCATGGTGCATGCATACTCATTCACATGACATATTACTATTTGAGGCACTGACACGAGCACGGAGCATTTGCACTTACACGTAGTTTATTACCCTGCCATTACTAGATGACTGGTGATATAGTAGTGTATTATTATGACCTAGGATAGCGTCGTGCATTCGATTTCTTTTCGCAGATATCTTCTACTCATGAGTTGGCAACTCACCCCCATTGTGCCAAATTTTATTACAGGTTCGATGTACAGGTTTCCCTGGCAGCTTGCTGGCACATTATTTCATTCAGGGTGATTTGCACGGTAGGTTGGTTCACTTGTATCTGGACCGCCGTTGTACTTTTTATTATTTCATTTGTATCTAGTAAGCTCCATCAACCATACTTGTATTACTTGATAAGTTTACTGGACCGGTTATTTATTTCGACCTTAGAGTCGCGCTTGTATTATTATGGTATCTGGTGGATTTGTTTTTTTTTTTTAAGTTTTGAGCCTCGCCCTTTGGCGTTGTATACTATTGTGCATTGGTGTGATTGTTTCCGTCTATTGGCGTAGAGCTAGCTCCCGTTTGGGGATGCTTTTTATTGTTTGTATATATATTATTCTTGTTTGTACCCATTTGGGGCCAGTTTTTACAAAGGAGACTCTGCCGAAATTTTTGAGAAAATTCGATGTTGCTTTTAAATTTGTTTTCTACATGTTTTCCTTTACTTCTTCTTCTTTTTATGGTTTAGATTTCTGGGCTTCGGCTTACTTAGGTTACGTTGCGACTCTAGACGTTTCGTAATCTAAGTGCCGGTCACGTTCCGTACTTTCGGGTCGTGACAAAGTTGGTATCAGAGCGCTAGGTTTAACCTTGTATAAGTCTAGGGTGACCCTTGGTTGATGGAGTAGGTGACTTAGGTAGAGTGACGTATCGTGGGTTTGATCCGCGGCATACTTACGATACGCTACTCTGCTTAAGGAGCCTTAGGATGTACATTTCTTTGCACCGTATTTCATTCGTTTCTTTGATCTATCTTCGTCGATGTCGGAGGGTGATTTCTGTTACCACGGTCGCACGGGCAGAGGGAGCTGCGGATCGTATGTGGTGACCAGTAGGGTATCATTTATTCTTGAGGATTGAAGCGTTGTTTAGCGTGCGGAAGAAGGGTATTCACATGCCGTCCAGACAAAGTTAAAGGATTCGAACGATTGTCAGAAATCCATTTTCCCAAGTTTAAGGTATTCGGAAGAACATGCGGGTATTTATATGGAACCTCTAGAAGAATGAAACCCTAACTCGACATAATGACCACGAGAACGCCCTTGAACCTTAGGGTTTACGTCAGTTCCGCGGTGCCATTAGTGAGGCTTGGGTTTGCCCTTCTACGGCTGGTCTGCAGATGCTGGGGCATGTACTGGATATTTTTAAACTGTACTTGAGTGTTGAGCTCTCGGGGAATTATGGGATTTTGATGAATCGATCGAAAATTTTAACGTAGTCTGGATATCAGGTGAAGGGATAGATTACGCTGGAGGCTCTCGATATGAGCATAGCCGTTTGCAGCGCAGTCAGCATCGCGATGAGGAAACGAGTCCGAATCAGTTGACATTAGAAAGGCGCACATTGACGATAGTGTTTACGATTGTGATTTGGTGATTTAAATTTCATATTTCCGTTGTTTGGATTTTGGTATTTTGAGGATTTTGTTCTACGATTTGTATTTCTTATGTGTACATTCATTACACTCTATTCGTGTTTCATATGTCAGTTGTATTGATGTTGTTTTATACATACCAGTGCACTCGATTTGGTTTTATACCTTTTGAGATATTGATTTGGTTTCGTGCATATGGGTTGCACATGATTTTGACGTATGCTTCGACCTAGTCTTCATGCATTTTTCGTATTGTGATTTCGATTTTGATATTCGGTGTATGTTTTCGTGCACCATGTGCACTTGATTGAGATTCTTGTGCACACTTAGCGCACTTGATGCGATTTTGTGCACACCAGATGCACTAAATCGGGGTTTTGTGCAGATTAGATGCACCTGAAATAAGAGTCGTGCACGCCCGTTGCACTTGACGGATGTTTTTAGTGCACACATGTTGCACTCAGTTTTGTTTTTGTGTGTATTCGTGGCATCTGTATTTGGTTTCGATTTTAGTGCGCACCGGACGCACATGATATTTTTATGATGTAATTGGGATTGATTTCAGTTTGAGCGGTATGTTTTTATAATCATTACTATTTGATCCAGTAACCAGGCGGGACGTGTATGTTAAATAAAAGATATATATGTATAGTTATTTTTTAAAAATAAACGTCCGCTACTTATGCCGTGACACGTGTATCACACGGTGATTTTCAAAGGGGTTTTGCATGCTTCTTTATTAAGATGTTTAGACGATTTTATTACGATGCGCACTATATAGAAGTTATAGTTTTGATGTATATCATATTGGTTTTTGTATTGGGCTTTGATATTTTACTCTCACCATACCTCCGATGATTGCGTTATGTTGACGGAGTTTTGAATTTGAGTTATTTACTCGTTTTTCGTGCGCAAGCATTGCGCTAAGATGTGCTCTATGTATTGATGATTTCGGAGCCCCGACGATTTGAGTGTTTTGGATGAATGTTTTGGTATTTGGGGGGAGTTTTAATTTAAATTCGGGGACCGAATTTCTTTAAGGTGGAGAGATTGTAACGCTTCGAAAATCGTTTAGGCAGTTTTTCGATAATCGGCACAATAATCGGTCTTTTCCGTAAAAAGTCGAAATAAGTAATTTTCAATATAGGCCTAATTATACAAAATTTAGATAAGATATTGCTAATATTTGGTCACTAAATTGTCACTTAAAATTTTCTAGTTAATTAAATTTTTTTCCTTAATTAATTATTTTTAATATTATTTTAAGCTTTTAAAAATACATTTAATTAGTGATAAATACAAATTTAACTGGGTAAATTACATAATTAGGAACCATTATAAACTAAAATATAGTGTAACAAAAATTATATCAAAACATTTCAAGTTTAGTTGTTTTATGGTTTAAAATGGTTTGAAAATGAATTAAAAAGGGTTTTTTTTGTAAAATTTGATGTGATAAGCATTAAATGCACTTGAGGGGTTCTTTTCTCCTAGAATTTTCTACACTTCTCTCACAACTTCCCCCCTTCCCTACCCCTGGTCGAAATTCAGCAGGCCTCCCCCATTTTCCCCTCTCTCTTTTGCTTCAAAAGTCACTCAAAAATCCACCGAAATCAACAATTTCTTCACAAAAATTCAAACCTAAACCCTTTTCCACCTCTTCCCAAATCCTAATTTGTTTAAAACAAGGAGAAAGAAGACATATTTGGAGGCTAATTGCAAGAGGTTCAAAGCTTGGGAGGTATAACTCTAATCTAAATGTTTACTTTGTAGTTTAAGGTGCTAAACTAGAATTCTAAAAGTGTTAATTTAGTTATAATTTATTGTCTAGGAAATTCTAGAAAGGGTTTTAAAATGAAGTTAGGGTTTTATTAATTAAGAGGGGTTATAATAAGTAGTTTAAAATTTTTAGAAGCGGAAAATCTTGTATGGTTGATATATTGTAAATTGTACATTCAAAATTGTTTAAATTAAGCAATTTTGCTAACTAGATTTTTATAAATTATATATATTGGTGTGTTAAAATTCTAATTAAGGTTTTTATCATTATATTATGGTTTTAATGAGAATATTAACATGTTAAATGAATGAAAGGCCTAATCTAATTATTAGTTTCAAATTGTTAGTTAATATAATGTGATAAATATGCTATTTCGGTAAACTAGGTTTTAGAAATTAATTTAAAATGTAGTATTAAAAATCTAATTAGGGCTTTAGCTCATTCTTAAGGTTTCATGGAGTGGTTTAACACTTTAATATATGCAAAATCAAGTTTAGTAGTGGAATTGTAAATTTTTGCTTAACAAGTGTTAATTTTGGCTAATTTGCAAACTAGAAATTGTAAATTAAGACAAAATGGTGTGAGAAAAATATGGTAATGGTTTCTATAATCTAGTTATGTTATTTAATGAATATTATGACCATTAGTTTCTTTTAAATATCAAGTTTTGAAGTAAAACGGTAAATTGACATTTTCAAGCTTTTGCGGAATTGGACGATTTGATCGATTTTTAGGGTTTCGATGAATTAAATCATGTTTTATATTATAAGTAATGAGTTTTAAAACTACGAGTTGTTTGTTGGTGTTTTATCTCGATCAATCGGCGTTTGTACGCCGATATCGAGCAATATTTGGTTCTTTTGCATGAGCGGGTCATAGGTTTTAACCAATGCGCGTTTCGTGCGTCGTTTTGGTTTTGTCCGTGATTCAGTTTACGATATTATATGTGTTTGCATATAGGTATCTCTCACGTGGACTTCGGACGAGGAAGAAGAGGAGGGTGATATCGTTTTCAGCAGACAAGGATCAGGTGAGTAGATGTATATCTACGGGTGGATGGCGTTTAGCACCCCCGCAAACGTAGAATAGGAATAGTACTTATTGTCATTAGGAAGCCTGATGTGACCTTAGAATTTCGGTGAGTAGGACCCTAGTAATGAGCTTAGGTTGGACTAGATTGATTTAGAAAGACCTTACCAGAGGATGAATATCTTGGAGGAGATTCGTAGGTTTCAGGTAGATACACACACGCACACACAGAAACTCAACGTGGTGTATGAATGTATGTGTGTATATATATAGGACGTGCTGTAGGTTTATATATACACAACACGTATATGTGATACAAAGATGTGATATGATACACGGGGATGAAACAATATAACTGGGCTTGATACCGTGATTCTTGGCTATACAGTCGTGTTATGATGTTAGCGGATCATTAGAAAATGAGATAATGAATAGGTATACATAAATAATAATGGGTGGTGATGATATTGAGGTACATGGGACTCTAAAATAGAACCCGGACTGTAACCTGTGCCTGAAATTACGACATGATATATGTGTGACTTGATTACGATATCATATAGGTGTGACTTGATTACGATATGATATAAGTGTGACATAATCACAATATGATACATGTGACATGATATTTCTGAGGATAAATTAACGATGTATATTTATGCTGGCAATGATATATGATTGATGTATGCGGTTACAGTACAGTACCTTGATCATGATATGATTTGATGATGATATTATACGAATGATGAGACACGTAGGTGATACTTGATCCGTACCCCGATATTGGAATGCCGTACGATGGATTTTACCGTACGAGGCATAAATGTGATGATTGATCCGCACTCTTGATTTGAGGAAGCCGTACTACGTACGTGACGCTATTGAGGCTGGATCACCGACTATTAGAGATATGGACTCAGACATTAGGTGGACTCTTATTTCTTATCGACTAGTTTCTTAGGTTTAGTTCCTTAGGAGGTTAGATGGACACTAGTTTAGGCTCGAGTCATATAGTTGTAGTTATACTTGTATATCAAATGAGTGGTTAATACACATCCGTCTTTACATTCAGACCGTAATCATCATGGTGCATGTTCATACATATGTTTCTATAATCAGTATAAAACTCTGCCTGTTATGACACTAGCACCATTACCGATGATGCGCATATTCTACGCACACTTATTTGCCGGCTCACACACATCATCATCAGTAATTGCTATGTCACGTACACTTTAGAACATATTATCTTTTATTGATAGAATCAGCTAACAGCTAGATCGATATAATATTGTGATTACTCTCTGGTGTTAGTCTAGACATGGCATTTATTATTTAGCCATTTCTTGCGTTCACATTTCCATGTTATCATGCAGTATTGTGGGGCTTACGCCGACATTTATCATTTACTTATTCATGATTTTGGGATTTTGGATTTCTATGAGATTTCTGGATTTTGGGGAAAACCGCAATAATATATATAAAAACTTCTCTCTCTCCTCCTCTCTTTTTAAAATATAAGTTGCGGTTTTCTCGTGATGTATGTGTCGTCCACCATGAGATTTCATGTTTTCTGTTGGATTTCAAGACCCGATTCGAGGAGTGGATGAACCGTCTCGGGTACATGGTAGGCCCGGTATGGTACCCCGGGGCAAGAAGATCGAGTTGTAGACGATGAGCCTGGCAGGGGAGGACTACCTACCGGTGATGTCTGGCGCGGCGGATATCCGGAGGATACCGACCATTGTCGTGAGATTTGATGATATGGGCCGATCCGGACTGACGGAGCCCGAGATATTGAGATTATGAGGTATTGAGACTTGAGATTTACATGTTTTGTGTCGATGCTTGACACGGATTTCCATTGATTTCATCGTTGATATTTCAGATTTCTATACAAATTTTACCATGATAAAAGCTAAAGATTTCTTATACAGATATATCCAGATTTCATGATTGGTTATTTTACATTCATGGTGCATGCATACTCATTCACATGACATATTACTATTTGAGGCACTGACACGAGCACGGAGCATTTGCACTTACACGTAGTTTATTACCCTGCCATTACTAGATGACTGGTGATATAGTAGTGTATTATTATGACCTAGGATAGCGTCGTGCATTCG
Organism: Agapanthus africanus; assembly: GCA_030015575.1. NCBI lineage: Eukaryota > Viridiplantae > Streptophyta > Magnoliopsida > Asparagales > Amaryllidaceae > Agapanthus > Agapanthus africanus. The sequence continues at coordinate 238,723,877 of CM057351.1, forward strand.
ATTTCTTTTCGCAGATATCTTCTACTCACGAGTTGGCAACTCACCCCCATTGTGCCAAATTTTATTACAGGTTCGATGTACAGGTTTCCCTGGCAGCTTGCTGGCACATTATTTCATTCAGGGTGATTTGCACGGTAGGTTGGTTCACTTGTATCTGGACCGCCGTTGTACTTTTTATTATTTCATTTGTATCTAGTAAGCTCCATCAACCATACTTGTATTACTTGATAAGTTTACTGGACCGGTTATTTATTTCGACCTTAGAGTCGCGCTTGTATTATTATGGTATCTGGTGGATTTGTTTTCTTTTAAGTTTTGAACCTCGCCCTTTGGCGTTGTATACTATTGTGCATTGGTGTGATTGTTTCCGCCTATTGACGTAGAGCTAGCTCCCGTTTGGGGATGCTTTTTATTGTTTGTATATATATTATTCTTGTTTGTACCCGTTTGGGGCCAGTTTTTACAAAGGAGACTCTGCCGAAATTTTTGAGAAAATTGGATGTTGCTTTTGAACTTGTTTTCTACATGTTTTCCTTTACTTCTTCTTCTTTTTATGGTTTAGATTTCTGGGCTTCGGCTTACTTAGGTTACGTTGCGCCTCTAGACGCTTCGTAATCTAAGTGCCGGTCACGTTCCGTACTTTCGGGTCGTGACAAAGTTGGTATCAGAGCGCTAGGTTTAACCTTGTATAAGTCTAGGGTGACCCTTGGTTGATGGAGTAGGTGACTTAGGTAGAGTGACGTATCGTGGGTATGATTCTCGGCATACTTACGATACGCTATTCTGCTTAAGGAGCCTTAAGATGTACATTTCTTTGCACCGTATTTCATTCGTTTCTTTGATCTATCTTCGTCAATGTCGGAGGGTGATTTCTGTTACCACGGTCGCACGGGCAGAGGGAGCTGCGGATCGTATGTGGTGACCAGTAGGGTATCATTTATTCTTGAGGATTGAAACGTTGTTTAGCGTGCGGAAGAAGGGTATTCACATGCCGTCCAGACAAAGTTAAAGGATTCGAACGATTGTCAGAAATCCATTTTCCCAAGTTTAAGGTATTCGGAAGAACAAGCAGGTATTTCTATGGAACCTCTAGAAGAATGAAACCCTAACTCGACATAATGACTACGAGAACGCCCTTGAACCTTAGGGTTTACGGCAGTTCCGCAGTGCCATTAGTGAGGCTTGGGTTTGCCCTTCTACGGCTGGTCCGCAGATGCTGGGGCATGTACTGGATATTTTTAAACTGTACTTGAGTGTTGAGCTCTCGGGGAATATTGGATTTTGATGAATCGATCGAAAATTTTAACGTAGTCCGGATATCAGGTGAAGGGATAGATTACGCTGGAGGCTCTCGATATGAGCATAGCCGTTTGCAGCGCAGTCAGCATCGCGATGAGGAAACGAGTCCGAATCAGTTGACATTAGAAAGGCGCACATTGACGATAGTGTTTACGATTGTGATCTGGTGATTTAAATTTCATATTTCCGTTGTTTGGATTTTGGTATTTTGAGGATTTTGTTCTACGATTTGTATTTCTTATGTGTACATTCATTACACTCTATTCGTGTTTCATATGTCAGTTGTATTGATGTTGTTTTATACATACCCAGTGCACTCGATTTGGTTTTATACCTTTTGAGATATTGATTTGGTTTCGTGCATATGGGTTGCACATGATTTTGACGTATGCTTCGACCTAGTCTTCATGCATTTTTCGTATTGTGATTTCGATTTTGATATTCGGTGTATGTTTTCGTGCACCATGTGCACTTGATTGAGATTCTTGCGCACACTTAGCGCACTTGATGCGATTTTGTGCACACCAGATGCACTAAATCGGGGTTTTGTGCAGATTAGATGCACCTGATATAAGAGTCGTGCACGCCCGTTGCACTTGACGGATGTTTTTAGTGCACACATGTTGCACTCAGTTTTGTTTTTGTGTGTATTCGTGGCATCTGTATTTGGTTTCGATTTCAGTGCGCACCGGACGCACATGATATTTTTATGATGTAATTGGGATTGATTTCAGTTTGAGCGGTATGTTTTTATAATCATTACTATTTGATTCAGTAACCAGGCGGGACGTGTATGTTAAATAAAAGATATATATGTATAGTTATTTTTTTAAAATAAACGTCCGCTACTTATACCGTGACACGTGTATCACACGGCGATTTTCAAAGGGGTTTTGCATGCTTCTTTATTAAGATACTTAGACGATTTTATTACGATGCGCACTATATAGAAGTTATAGTTTTGATGTATATCATATTGGTTTTTGTATTGGGCTTTGATATTTTACTCTCACCATACCTCCGATGATTGCGTTATGTTGACGGAGTTTTGAATTTGAGTTATTTACTCGTTTTTCGTGCGCAAGCATTGCGCTAAGATGTGCTCTATGTATTGATGATTTCGGAGCCCCGACGATTTGAGTGTTTTGGATGAATGTTTTGGTATTTGGGGGGAGTTTTAATTTAAATTCGGGGACCGAATTTCTTTAATGGGGAAAGATTGTAACGCTTCGAAAATCGTTTAGGCAGTTTTTCGATAATCGGCACAATAATCGGTCTTTTCCGTAAAAAGTCGAAATAAGTAATTTTCAATATAGGCCTAATTATACAAAATTTAGATAAGATATTGCTAATATTTGGTCACTAAATTGTCACTTAAAATTTTCTAGTTAATTAAATTTTTTTCCTTAATTAATTATTTTTAATATTATTTTAAGCTTTTAAAAATACATTTAATTAGTGATAAATACAAATTTAATTGGGTAAATTACATAATTAGGAACCATTATAAACTAAAATATAGTGTAACAAAAATTATATCAAAACATTTCAAGTTTAGTTGTTTTATGGTTTAAAATGGTTTGAAAATGAATTAAAAAGGGTTTTTTTTTGTAAAATTTGATGTGATAAGCATTAAATGCACTTGAGGGGTTCTTTTCTCCTAGAATTTTCTACACTTCTCTCACAACTTCCCCCCTTCCCTACCCCTGGTCGAAATTCAGCAGGCCTCCCCCATTTTCCTCTCTCTCTTTTGCTTCAAAATTCACTCAAAAATCCACCGAAATCAACAATTTCTTCACAAAAATTCAAACCTAAACCCTTTTCCACCTCTTCCCAAACCCTAATTTGTTTAAAACAAGGAGAAAGAAGACATATTTGGAGGCTAATTGCAAGAGGTTCAAAGCTTGGGAGGTATAACTCTAATCTAAATGTTTAGTTTGTAGTTTAAGGTGCTAAACTAGAATTCTAAAAGTGTTAATTTAGTTATAATTTATTGTCTATGAAATTCTAGAAAGGGTTTTAAAATGAAGTTAGGGTTTTATTAATTAAGAGGGGTTATAATAAGTCGTTTAAAATTTTTAGAAGTGGAAAATCTTGTATGGTTGATATATTGTAAATTGTACATTCAAAATTGTTTAAATTAAGCAATTTTGCTAACTAGATTTTTATAAATTATATATATTGGTGTGTTAAAATTCTAATTAAGGTTTTTATCATTATATTGTGGTTTTAATGAGAATATTAACATGTTAAATGAATGAAAGGCCTAATCTAATTATTAGTTTCAAATTGTTAGTTAATATAATGTGATAAATATGCTATTTCGGTAAACTAGGTTTTAGAAATTAATTTAAAATGTAGTATTAAAAATGTAATTAGGGATTTAGCTCATTCTTAAGGTTTCATGGAGTGGTTTAACACTTTAATATATGCAAAATCAAGTTTAGTAGTGGAATTGTAAATTTTTGCTTAACAAGTGTTCATTTTGGCTAATTTGCAAACTAGAAATTGTAAAGTAATACAAAATGGTGTGAGAAAAATATGGTAATGGTTTCTATAATCTAGTTATGTTATTTAATGAATATTATGACCATTAGTTTCTTTTAAACATCAAGTTTTGAAGTAAAACGGTAAATTGACATTTTCAAGCTTTTGCGGAATTGGACGATTTGATCGATTTTTAGGGTTTCGATGAATTAAATCATGTTTTATATTATAAGTAATGAGTTTTAAAACTACGAGTTGTTTGTTGGTGTTTTATCTCGATCAATCGGCGTTTGTACGCCGATATCGAGCAATATTTGGTTCTTTTGCATGAGCGGGTCATAGGTTTTAACCTATGCGCGTTTCGTGCGTCGTTTTGGTTTTGTCCGTGATTCAGTTTACGATATTATATGTGTTTGCATATAGGTACCCCTCACGTGGACTTCGGACGAGAAAGAAGAGGTGGGTGATATCGTTTTCGGCAGACAAGGATCAGGTGAGTAGATGTATATCTACGGGGGGAAGTCGGGTGGATGACGTTTAGCACCCCCGCAAACGTAGAATAGGAATAGTACTTATTGTCATTAGGAAGCCTGACGTGACCTTAGAATTTCGGTGAGTAGGACCCTAGTAATGAGCTTAGGTTGGACTAGATTGATTTAGAAAGACCTTACCTGAGGATGAATATCTTGGAGGAGATTCGTAGGTTTCAGGTAGATACACACACACACACACAGAAACTTGACGTGGTGTATGAATGTATGTGTATATATATATATATAGGACGAGGTGTAGGTTTATATATACACAACACGTATATGTGATACAAAGATGTGATATGATACACGGGGATGAAACAATATAACTGGGCTTGATACCGTGATTCTTGGCTATACAGTCGTGTTATGATGTTAGCGGATCATTAGAAAATGAGATAATGAATAGGTATACATAAATAATAATGGATGGTGATGATATTGAGATACATGGGACTCTAAAATAGAACCCGGGCTGTAACCTGTGCCTGAAATTACGACATGATATATGTGTGACTTGATTACGATATCATATAGGTGTGACTTGATTACTATATGATATAAGTGTTACATAATCACAATATGATACATGTGACATGATATTTCTGAGGATAAATTAACGATGTATATTTATGCTGGCAATGATATATGATTGATGTATGCGGTTACAGTACAGTACCTTGATCATGACATGATTTGATGATGATATTATACGAATGATGAGACACGTAGGTGATACTTGATCCGTACCCCGATATTGGGATGCCGTACGATGGATTTTACCGTACGAGACATAAATGTGATGATTGATCCGCACTCTTGATTTGAGGAAGCCGTACTACGTACGTGACGCTATTGAGGCTGGATCACCGACTATTAGAGATATGGACTCAGACATTAGGTGGACTCTTATTTCTTATCGACTAGTTTCTTAGGTTTAGTTCCATAGGAGGTTAGATGGACACTAGTTTAGGCTCGAGTCATATAGTTGTAGTTATACTTGTATATCAAATGAGTGGTTAATACACATCCGTCTTTACATTCAGACCGTAATCATCATGGTGCATGTTCATACATATGTTTCTATAATCAGTATAAAACTCTGCCTGTTATGACACCAGCACCATTACTGATGATGCGCATATTCCACGCACACTTATTTGCCGGCTCACACACATCATCATCAGTAATTGCTATGTCACGTACACTTTAGAACATATTATCTTTTATTGATAGAATCAGCTAACAGCTAGATCGATATAATATTGTGATTACTCTCTGGTGTTAGTCTAGACATGGCATTTATTATTTAGCCATTTCATGCGTTCACATTTCCATGTTATCATGCAGTATTGTGGGGCTTACGCCGACATTTATCATTTACTTATTCATGATTTTGGGATTTTGGATTTCTATGAGATTTCTGGATTTTGGGGAAAACCGCAATAATATATATAAAAACTTCTCTCTCTCCTCCTCTCTTTTTTAAATATAAGTTGCGGTTTTCTCGTGATGTATGTGTCGTCCACCGTGAGATTTCATGTTTTCTGTTGGATTTTGAGACCCGATTCGAGGAGTGGATGAACCGTCTCGGGTACATGGTGGGCCCGGTATGGTACCCCTGGACAAGAAGATCGAGTTGTAGACGATGAGCCTGGCAGGGGAGGACTACCTACCGGTGATGTTTGGCGCGGCGGATATCCGGAGGATACCGACCATTGTCGTGGGATTTGATGATATTGGCCGATCCGGACTGATGGAGCCCGAGATATTGAGATTATGAGGTATTGAGACTTGGGATTTACATGTTTTGTGTCGATGCTTGACACGGATTTCCATTGATTTCATCGTTGATATTTCAGATTTCTATACAAATTTTACCATGATAAAAGCTAAAGATTTCTTATATAGATATATCCAGATTTCAGGATTGGTTATTTTACATTCATGGTGCATGCATACTCATTCACATGACATATTACTATTTGAGGCACTGACACGAGCACAGAGCATTTGCACTTACACGTAGTTTATTACCCTGCCATTACTAGATGACTGGTGATATAGTAGTGTATTATTATGACCTAGGATAGCGTCGTGCATTCGATTTCTTTTCGCAGATATCTTCTACTCACGAGTTGGTAACTCACCCCCATTGTGCCAAATTTTATTATTGGTTCGATGTACAGGTTTCCCTGGCAGCTTGCTGGCACATTATTTCATTCAGGGTGATTTGCACGGTAGGTTGGTTCACTTGTATCTGGACCGCCGTTGTACTTTTTATTATTTCATTTGTATCTAGTAAGCTCCATCAACCATACTTATATTACTTGATAAGTTTACTGGACCAGTTATTTATTTCGACCTTAGAGTCGCGCTTGTATTATTATGGTATCTGGTGGATTTGTTTTCTTTTATGTTTTGAGCCTCGCCCTTTGGCGTTGTATACTATTGTGCATTGGTGTGGTTGTTTCCGCCTATTGGCGTAGAGCTAGCTCCCGTTTGGGGTTGCTTTTTATTGTTTGTATTTATATTATTCTTGTTTGTACCCGTTTGGGGCCAGTTTTTACAAAGGAGACTTTGCCGAAATTTTTGAGAAAATTGGATGTTGCTTTTAAACTTGTTTTCTACATGTTTTCCTTTACTTCTTCTTCTTTTTATGGTTTAGATTTCTGGGCTTCGGCTTACTTAGGTTACGTTGCGCCTCTAGACGCTTCGTAATCTAAGTGCCGGTCGTGTTCCGTACTTTCGGGTCGTGACAGTAGCATCTTTGGTAGCGATGTATCCAGCCTTTATCGTCAGTATGCCACGGTATCTACCTTGGAACTCTTCCAACATACCGTCCCTTTACTGAGGGTAAAGACAATGCCTGCGACTGACATTCAGTCGTCCTTATCACCCTGGAACCTTTCCAGTGATTCTCCCCAGGATCAACTGATACCATCTCACTACAACTAGTGAGTATCTTAACATCCAATTAGATCTATCTCATAGATCCAAAACCCAGGATTTAGGAGGTATCACTTTGATCCTTTATGGAGAATCCTTATGTTAAGCGGAGATTGACCGAGCGTTGCATAGGAAACTTCTTCCCTATCATGAGTATGTCATCCACGTACTCTACGAGGATCACCACCATACTCCCTACTTCCTTTTTGTATATACAAGGTCCATCTACCATTTTGATGAAGTCAAACTCTTGGACTACCACATCAAAACAGATGTTCCAACTCCGCGATGCCTGCTTTATCACATAAAACATCTTGCACACGTTTCCGCTGCTCCCACTGTCTACGAAGCCCTCTGACTGTGTATTTACAGACTCTCTCTTCTAAAACATCATTTAGAAAAGCAGTCATGACACCCAACCGCCAGATATCGTAGTCATGGTATGCAGCCGTGGCAAGTAGGATCTGGATGGACTTAAGCATATGTACTTAGAAAAGGTTTCATCACAATCCATAGCTGGTCAATGATGTAAACCTTTAACAAGTCTAGCTTTGAAAGTCTCAACTTTTCCATGTACACCAAGTAATCTTCTCAAGATATACTTGCTCTTGATGGGGATTTAACCCTTCAGATAAAGCAACCAAAGTCCATACTTTGTTGGTGTATAAGGATTCCATCTCAAATCGATAAGCATCCAGCCATTCTTACAGAGTCCCACTCATGATGGCCAGCTCGAAACTAGTTGGGCCATCATCTCATGATGCAATCCTCGCTCCCACTGTCATAGAGAAACCAAAGTATCTCTCAGGTGGGTGAGGAACCCTACTAGATTGGCGGAGAGGCCGAGGTTCGTTGGTTGCTATTGAATCCTTTGGTTCTACCAAATCATCAGCTGCAGTTTGTATAGCTGGAACTGTTTCCAGTTCCACCTCATGACCAATAATTTCTTCACAAGAAATTCCCTTTCACAAAGGTGGCATGCTGAGAAACAAAACTTTTTTGTTCCTCGGTTAGGGAGAAGATATTCCCTTGCGTATGCTTGGGATATCCAACAAACTTCCACAGATCTGACTTTGCCTCGAGCTTGTCCGGATTTTGCTTTTAGACATAGGCCGGACAACCCCAAATCTTAACTGACTTAAGAGATGGGCTCTTCCCTTTCCATATCTCATATGAAATGGTAGGCATCTAATTTGATCGGAACCCTATTCAATAGGTATGCAACTTCATAAGTGCATAACTCCCTAAATGGAAATAGGAAACTCAGTAGTACTCATCATAGAGCGCACCATATCATATAGGGTGTGATTGCTCCGCCCCGATACACCGACGTGTTGTGGTGTATACGGAGGACTAATACTGAGAGAGAATCTCATTCTTAGAATTGTCCAGGAATCCCGTGCTCAAGTATTCTCCTCCTTGATCACATCAAAGGACATAATACTTATACCCGTTTTTGGTTCTCTACTTCTAAATTATATTCTGTGAATATCTCAAAAGCTTCGGACTTGTGTTTCAATAGGAACATATGTCTGAATCTCGAGAGATCATCAGAGAATTTAATGAAGTACAAAGAACCGGTCTTGGCATGTGTAGACATGGGACCTTCATACATCAACATGTATCATCCCAAGAGTACACTAACTCTTTCTCTGCTTCCAATAAACAGAGCTGTGGTCATCTTATCTTTGTGACATGACTGGCAAGTTTCACAAGATGTAAATTCAAACTAATTTAAATATGCATCTTAATGTAACTTCAGCTGGTCGGGTCGCATTGATATGACCTAGCCTACAATGCCTCAAGAAGGATTCGTTCATTTCTGAACTCTTCCTCTTGTGTGTGTTCTGTATACTAAGAACTGTAGTTTGATTTAGAACGTTAATACTTTTAGATAACGTGCCTGAACCGATCAACTATTGATTTAGGAAATGTTCAAAACATTATCCAACAATACAAAATTATATCCTTCTTTATCTAAATAAAGAAACTGATATGATTTTGTATATCAGGTTCGATATCTAATAACATTTGTTCAGAATCAATGTATTCTGGTAATACAGGGTGACGGTGACCAACAGACTTGGCTGCAACACTTGCACCGTTTTCTGCCTCATGAAACTTATCACCCATTCTCAGTTATCTACCTTTCTGTAGCCCATGTAATATATTACATATGTGGGATCTTGATCCGGTATCATATACCCCGGACGTAAAATGACATTTGAGAAACAGTTCTCTGTAATGAACGCACCCGAAGGTGATGCATCAACATGCACTTTCTTCGTTTGGGTGGCACGGGAATTCTGGTAATCCCCAATTTCCTGCTCTGTCTTATAACAATTATAAGTTGGAGCGGGACCAACGTTCCCCAGCACAGTATAACAAGCGGGTTCGGTCAAAATATCCGTATTATTATCTTGATTAAGGCGTGACATGGTCTCTACTTGGAGAGAGAGAGAAGAAAACACTCTGCGTGCACTCTTGCAAGATCAGATTGGTTATTATTTTATCTAATCAGGATGGCTCCCACTGTTTTTATCAAATCTTCCTTCAAACCCCAAAAGGAAAGACTAGCCGAGATTAATTACACGCTACAAGTTCGCCAATCTTTCAGCCAGGCCAGTGTCGGTACTTTGAGGGAGGTTCCCCGTGCTTTCGTACGAACCTAATTAAAGTAAACCTCGTTTTCCCAGAGACGTAACCCCGTTGACACCTTTCTAGACACCTACTTGATCGGCTAATTGTAATGTGTAAAACTCTCCCAGGAGTAACAATTACTCGCAGTAGGTATCGGGATCCAACTATCTCATAGAAGGTATGCAATCTCATTGCAAATTTCAACACTTGAAATTCCCGATAATTTTGCCCCTAACCTCCTATGACCTTGACAAAGGCCAACAAACCATAGGATGCTAGTCAAGTTCAACCCGTCATTTCCTGATTGAATTAAACCCACCCCCACGACCCTTGACAAAGGCCAACAAGGTCGCACGACTACCCTAACCCAATCTGCATTATATGCATAAGCAGATAAGCACCAGTTAGCTACCGGACACTACGCCATGAGAAAGGCCAACAAACGCAGCACGAATACTAACTACTACTTATCTGAAATGACGGAGGGCTACGACAGGTTTTTCTGAAAACCTATTGCGTAATGAACTTGATATCGTTGTAGGATCGAATGACCTTTGAAATGGAGTGTTTTTGAGGCTTTTCTAGTTTTGCTAAAGGCGTCACTCCCGGTGAAGAGATTGTCGGCCCTTTCCTCATCGAATAAGGTGCAGGATATATCATATATACCGCTGTGCAAAGCAAGAACTATAGGAGCAATCAAAAGACAAACCGAGGGTTGTAGCATCTGCCAGTTATTGCTAAAGGGGTCACTCCCGGTGAAGGGATCTCGGCCCTTTCCTTATCGAATAAGGTGCAGGATGTTCTACAAGGAACACCGCGATGCAAAGCAAGAACTGCAACTACCTGTTTTTGAAAATTCGATTCCACAACATCTTTTAGGTTTCTTTTCTTTCATTAATCATATTAATGAAGTCCCATCATTTAAATCACCTAAACATCACAGATAAATACGATGTACACTTATGCCATCCGCATTCGCCTCGATGTCCCCTCGTGCACCGTTAGGTTAGGTAACTAACGGCAGAGCGGGGCAGGACTAGCGCGGGTGTAAAACATAAGTAACGTCTATATAATATATCGTATATACTATATACAGTATCTATCATTACATATCAAATGATCACATCAAAGATATCGCAGCAGAAGAAACATATGAAACATTGGATATACTAGGACGTCCATGTTTTCAATACGAGCATGTATAAAACACGGATTCCACGGTCGCGATGAATAGCCAAACCCACACCCCTAGACCCCCACGAGAGCGGCAAGCAACCCTACCAATTCTAGAGTTAGGAGACCCAGACTCGACTCCTCGAGTTGGTCTCCCACTAGACTCCAGAACCCGGTTACTTGTGCTCTCCTCCTTGGGTCTATCCTAATGCAGAAAAGTAAATAATATACAATGGTGATTGATCCGTCGAAAATAATGCATTTTTAACACAGCAATTTTCCTATCATTTGCACTCATCTAGAAGTGTTCGATATTCATATTATATATATTAGCAAAACATCTCTGAAATACCAGATTGCATGTATTAGACTTTAAAACCGGCACTTTTAGGGAAATTGTGTGTTTATCATGGCATCGCATCATCCTTGTATTGCGCAACTCTTGTCCCGAGAAATTGTGCAGGAAATTTCAGAAGAGCTGATCAAAAATACGCCAACTCAATGATTTCAGATCTGGTAGCAATTTAGAGAGAAATATAAAAATCAACATATCAGAAAAAAGCCCACATATCAGCCCAAGACCTCAGCAGAAAACCCAAGCCGTGAAGCCTCTAAAGCGCCGCGGTTCCGCGGCGGGAGCCTGCTTAAGCCGCGGAACCGCGGCGGCTTGATGGCTTCAGCTGCTCAATTTTTCTCACATGCTCTCAACTAACGGCCTAAGCTTCCAGAACATTGTAGATTCGCCACGTAGCTCATCTAGAAGGCTCGGCTAACAAACTAATTCTAGAAGGCTCTCTCAACAAACTTTTGGAGGGAAATTCAAATCTTTTGCTAACAAACTTGTGGAGGGAAAATTCAAAATTGAAATCCTAGATCTAGGGTTTTGAGGTCTATAAAAAGGAGCCTAGATCTAGGGTGAAGGTTGTTCAATTCTTCATCTCTCCCTCTTCCACCCACAAGTTGAGTGACACGACTTGTGCCAAATTTCAATTCAAAATCAAGATCAAGATCCCAAGTACCATTCAAGCAAGAGAGCCTTCAACATTTAGCAAGCGATGCCGGATTCCATCGTAGCAAGAGATCCAAGCCGATCCGCGACTCAAGTGAAAGGTTTGTTTAACACCCTATGAAGAGTTTTGAAGCATCACATGACCCAAAGTTTTAATTTTTAAGGTGCTAAACTAACATGCAAAGGGATCGATCCTAGAAAATTAGGGTTATAAAACTATAAGCTAGTAAAGATTAGGGTTTGAAGGCTACAACCTTTGTAGCTCCACTTTGCTAGACTCCTTGGTGTCTTGGGTGTTGAATCGAGGTCCTCTTGAAGTTCCCTTTCGTCCACGACGATCCACCACGAAGTACCCCGTCCAAGCTCGCTACTTTGGAAAACCGAAGGAAACACTCTAATCAAGTTGGCTAGACTTGAGTAGAATGATGTTGTGGTTTGGAATCTCACTTCAAAAACCTTTCTTTAGTTGTATTTCACTCACTAGAAAAGACTAGAGAAGAAAAGATGAAGGAAGATGAAGATGGTGGCTAATTTTGACAAGAGGTAAAGAGATAACTCTTGAGTTAAAAACAAAATGAAATATATATCACTATATATATTTATTTCCTTCTTAACTTCAACCATGATTAAATCATAGATAGTTAATTTAACTTGGGTTTTGGATGATAAAGAGAAGAATAACCCTAGGTTAGTGGTAGTTGAGATAGGTTAGGTTAGAAGAAGAATGTAGAAGCATGAATGTTTATCCTTTCCTTTTTCATTTTACTTTAAAACCAAAATTAAATAATAATCTATTATTTAATCTATGGTGTGATTCTTATATTGCCACCATTTCCATATGCAATCAACCATGATGGATGGGTGTATGTATGTATACATGTATGCACATCTACATGTGCATGAAACTAGAAAGGGAGAAAGAAACACATGCATGCATGCATACATCCATCAAACCCTAGAAAGGTTTCAAGTGAGAAAACTAATGGTTAGATGATAAATCAACACTTAATTTATCAATCCGGTCATATCTCATATGACCCCACCAAAAGCAGTTCACCCGATCAATGTTCGGTATCATATACGCACATTTCAATCGGGTGCATGCGCATATCGCATACGCGCACCACAACGTTTCGCCTGGACTGGGTAACTCCTTTGTGGGACTCTAAGACTCGTCAATACGCCGGCAGAGGGTAATGATCATATCAAGTACCCTCAAGCCGCAAGCGGTCAGCTAAACGTAACGGCCACCCGGGTATTGAGCGATCAGAAGACAACAAGCGAACCTGCTACAACTCCCGTCGAGCCATCCGGCAACACTACCGTACAGTCCGGTCTCTTCGTCAGATATGCTGCATATCGAGCCTGGGGATGGTCACGTTGACCCCAATAACTCAACAAGTCATGCCGGTGAATGGTCTATAACAGATCGAGAAACTACTGATAACACTTATCGGCAAATCTCAGCAGCCCTGGCCAGGGACTTACTGATATAACCAATCGGGCACAGCACAGCATCAACTCCCAATATCGGGAGAGACGAAACCCCTCCTATCGCTCATTGCCTTCGTGTGTCTCGGGACTGTACCCAACGGCCACCTGCTTGCACGACTCAGTAGAGCCGTGGTAGGGTGGTAATCAAAGTACAGTGGGAGAACACACAAGGCTCTATGACGATCTCGGGTCTACAGACTAACCTGTACCAGTGTCACCTGAGAACTGCTATCCGACGATAGATATAATTCCATATAGGAGTTCTCGGTGAGTCCGTCCAGTGTACCCAGTCACCACTGAGCACCCGTATATGATCTTGATGTCAAACATCGATGAATGTGGGAACATTCATCGCCCATCGTATGGGTCTAGTATCATATACGCTAGTCTACTCTGGTATATCAATGCCCCGTCTCGATATACCTACGACTAGGGACGTTCCAGGATATGCTTATAGACTACAGATGTCCCACTAGTATTATCTCCATCATAATCAGAGTAGTCAAGCCGATATCCTCAGGGCTTTATCAGCATGTATGAATGATTAGAAGCATGATCAAATAAACATGTCAGATAAAGAAGAACCAGATAGCATACTATCATGTCGAGCAAGAATGCAAACTGAATATATATATACATGTATAGATACATCCACTATCACATAATGGCCTCTAGGGCATACATATATCCAACATCAAGGAGCCGAGCGAAGCCGAAATCGACGATCTAGTTCCTACATTTTGTAAATTTCAAGAGAGTTGTAACGAAATTTATCGATAAATAAAGGTGAAATTTCTATATCTTGCTTATCTTTGATTCAACATTATGATTCGATCTCAATTTGTGATTGCGTTTGATATTATGATGTTTGAGTAAACTCCGCTCGTGTAGGAGTTGTGACGATCAATAGAATGATGATGATTTAGATCTTTTTACAATTCTTAAATCCTATAACGATTGTAAATTCTAGTGAATCAAATGATCGATGACCTAGTTTCGGGATGATCCTTTCTTGATTGTGTTCACTCGAAACTAGGGAACAACGATTGATCATTTGATTGATTAGAAGCTAGAATTTGAATGAGATTCATTGAAAGGTCAAAGGATAAGATGAGGAAACCCTAGCTTCTTCGCAAAATCCTTAATCTCGAGGAATTATCATCGATCTAGTATCAATTAGTTAATGGATAAGAACATGAAATCTTTAGATCTCATCACATCTATAGATCCGATCTACTCCTACGAGCTACACTTCGAATCTTGATTGTTGGTTGGAAATCATCACAAATTACCACTTCTTGATTTTAATGCTTTCTTAGATCTAGATATTTTCTCTTTCTTGAAATGCAATTTTAAATCATGAATTGTTTGTTTTCTGTTCCTTAAAGTTTTGACTCATCTAATTTGAAAGACGAACGATTACACTTTCCCTGTGGACGATCCGCACTTACTAACGCGCTACATCCGATACCGTTATTGATTGCGGTCAAATAATTTTTGGTTGTGAATTCTATTCATTTTCTAAATCGACACACAAAGAAATGATCAATCAGTGACATCTTCCGCAACCTGGAAGTGCCCCAATAAAAGAATATCACATACAAGTTTTTACATGAATGAAAATGAAAAACACTCATCTCACATAAAAACCCCCGGCTATTCAAACACGACGATCCAATATAACATATCCAGCAACACATAACATCACATGTCATCAACGTAAGTAAACATACGTATCCCAATTGTCGTTGACATATAGCAACGAAACCGGCGATATCACATATTACACTTACGGTCACAGAAAAGAAAGTGTAAAACTACAACAGTTGGAATCCGCAACCTCCTCAGACATCGCATGCCTAACAGTTATAAACCCCGCATTTTAGTCTCTATATCGAAAACACTTTTCAATATCAAGTCGGGCAATTCAACAAGATTCCCGGCATTTTGATCGAATGCTCGTCGCAAACTTTAGTAGGCGGCCGCACCCCCGATGCCGTCGACGAAGTGCACTAAGGCGGAACACCATTGCTCACGGAGCAAAGTGCCACACGGAACAAAGTGCCACGCCAAGTGTCGTGTTAAGTGGGCGGGGGCCACCTCTTGAATCCGTGGGGGCCACCTCTTGAGTCCGTGGGACCCACTGTAGAACAATGGGGACTCTTCGGAATACATTCCGAAAGAGGGCAGATCTGTACTATAAATGGAATGATATCACCCTTCAATACAGAGGCGCCTTTTAAGTGAACTGGCACTACAGGAGTTTGAGAACTCCGTAGTTAAGCGTGCTCGGGCCATGGAAGTCCTGGGATGGGTGACCTCCTGGGAAGTGGCCCCTGGTCGGGTCCGGTTCGCTCCGAAGGACAAAACCGTGCGGTTTCGGCCAGTGCGGACAATACTCTCTGTATTGGAGGTGGGGCGTGACAGAATGGTATCAGAGCTGGTCCCTCAATAGTAGGTCTGTGGTTCGAGGACGAACCATTGTTCAAAGGTGGGGAGAATGTCGGGACCCGGTTCTTGCTCACGGAGCAAAGTGCCACACGGAACAAAGTGCCACGCCAAGTGTCGTGTTAAGTGGGCGGGGGCCACCTCTTGAATCCGTGGGGGCCACCTCTTGAGTCCGTGGGACCCACTGTAGAACAATGGGGGCTCTTCGGAATACATTCCGAAAGAGGGCAGATCTGTATTATAAATGGAATGATATCACCCTTCAATACAGATGCGCCTTTTAAGTGAACTGGCACTACAGGAGTTTGAGAACTCCGTAGTTAAGCGTGCTCGGGCCATGGAAGTCCTGGGATGGGTGACCTCTTGGGAAGTGGCCCCTGGTCGGGTCCGGTTCGCTCCGAAGGACAAAACCGTGCGGTTTCGGCCAGTGCGGACAATACTCTCTGTATTGGAGGTGGGGCGTGATAGCTGCCGCGAGCACCCGAACGGATGCTTTCGGCGACGGGGTTCTCCTACAGTCACTTGGTCGGGGCTATGGGGTGTGGCTATCTATTAAGTTTACCCGGCGAGTATCCGCGTACGCTACGTGATCGCGACGGACTTTTGATCACATCAAAATTCCGTGGCAACCGATCAAGTGAGACTAAAGTGCTATGTTTATAACATCCAAATCAGTTATCTCATAACTACTTGTGGATTCCAAATATTGTATCACATTCCAGATAAATAGAAAATGTAAAACTTTCCGATCGAACAATCAAACACCCAAGTTTTCCCGAAACAGCTCAACACATGAAATAAGTTTAAAAACATCCAGTTCATGCCTCAGTACCAACGGTCCAGCCGTAGAAGGGTCAAGCCAACGCCTCACATATGGCACGCCGTACTGCCCCAAACCCTAAGGTTCAAAGGGCAGTTCAAGACGGTCACATAATCGAGTTATGGTTTGTTGTCTTCTAGAGGGACCATCGCGTTACTTGCACTACTTAGAACGTTCTTAAACCACGGAAAAATCCAACACTTGGAAATTTTCCGGCAGGGAAAAAATTGGGTATTTATATCCGGTCGAACTTTTTAACATGTTCTAAAATTATCCGGAAAAGCTTAATAAACAAAGTTAAATAATCCGATCGAATTATCGAGTCCCCAATACACCCCAGAAAACTCAACTCTTGAGTGAAACATAAAAATTCCCAGAAGAATCAGCAAGCACCAACTGAGGTTACTGTGCAAAAAGGATTCCCTGATCTTTACATACGGCCGCGGAACCGCCGCCAATACAATGTTAAGGCCGCGGTTCCGCGACACTTTAGACGTATTACAATCACGTGCTTCACAGTAACCCATGTAGTTGCCTGCTGATATTTTTGAGAATTTTTAATTTGGAAAAATCCACTGTTTTAAAATTTGTACAGAGAGGGGTGTCGTATGGGGTTTCGGGGTTCGATCGGGTTTCTAACTTCGTCTACACTTCGCCTAAAACTCTAGCTAGGCTCTGATACCACTGTAGGGTTACTAGGCACACTCAAGAGGTTCCACAAGGCATCAACCATGCCAAATTCAAATTTTCCGGTGCCGAGAAACCCTAAACTAGATCGATTACTAGAGTTAAGGCGAAAAAGAGAAGCAAGCAAACTACTTTGCTAACAAGTGAATGGAAATACAACCTTTGTAGATCCGGTCCTCCACTTCTTTAGCTCCGTGTTGACGTCCCTCCGCTGCGATCATCGGGATCCCGGACTCTAGCGATGGTTTCATCGGAGAAATGAGCGGGCTAGGTCGTTGACTTCGAGGCCGAAAATGATCTATGTTGGGGAGACTCAAACTCAAGCTATTCCTTCACTTGGTCAAAAACTTTGTGAAAAGAACACTCTATACTACATGGCAAGTAGTAGAGGATGAAGAAATAGGAAGTGGGTTTACTTTGGATTTGGATTTCTCACTTGATTTCATCACTTAGAATTTTCTAGCAAGCTTTTCTTTTCTTCATGAAGAAGATGAAGAAGAAGAATGAAAAGGAATTAACTTAAAAGAAAATTCAAGTGAATCTTATCATTTAGCAACCATGGGTGAGTTAACTTGTGTAGAGAATAAACTAGGGTTTAGGTGTAATGGTTAGGTTAAGGCAAAAAACAAAATGGCAAAGACTTTCAAAGCTTCATGAAGCTTCATGAATAAAACAAAGCAAGCCTCCATTTTATTTTTGCCAAAATGAATAAAGAAAATAAATAAAACAAATTAAAACCTAACCATTAACCTAAAGATGGTTTAAAGCAAACATACACCCAAGTTTGCATGTATCATCAAACATGATACAATCTAGTGCACAAAAATATATCACATATACAACTTGTGCACATCAAGTGAGAAGATCAATCTTAAGTGAACCAATACTAGTTAATGTAAAGTAATATATCAAATATATAATTATACATTAAATCATTAAATCAACACTTGATTTAATGATCCGGTCATATTGCATATAACCGACTAATATCAATAGTAACAACTTATCGAATCAACACTTGATCCGATAACCCGGCTATATCGCATACAACCGATTAATGTCACAAATCGCGAGAATGGAATACAGTATCACATATTGGTATTATTCTCGGTCCCGCACATATCTCATATGCGCTCCTATTTCGTTTCGCTTGAGCCAGGAAACCCCTGTGTAGGACTCTAAAGACTCGTCAATACGCCGGCAGTAGGTGATGATCATATCAAACACTCACAAGCCGCAAGCGGTCTGCTAAACATAACGGCCACCTGGGTATTGAGCGATCAGAAGATCAACGAGCAATCCCGCTCACACTCCTGTGAATCCAACCAGTAACACTACCGTACAGTCCGGTCTATTCGTCTGATATGTCGCATATCTCGTCTAGGGGTGGTAAACGTTAGACCCCAATAACTCGATAAGTCGTGTCGATATGAGGCTCATAACGGGTCGAGAAACTACTGGTAACACTTACCAGTAAATCCCTAAAGCAGCCTTGGCCAAGGACTTCCTGTTATAGCCAATCGAGCACAGCGCAACATCAACTCCCTATACCGGGAGAGACGAAACCCCTCCTATCGCTCATTGCCTCCATGTGATTCGGGACTGTACCCAAAAACCACCGTTTTGCACGCCCTCTTGGACGTGGTAAGGTGGAAATCAAAGCACAGTAGGAATCACACAAGACTCTATGACGATCTCGGGTCTACAGACTAACCTGCACCAGTGTCACCAGAGAACTGCCATCTGACGTAATGTATAATACCAGCTGGGAGTTCTCGGCGAGTCCGTCCAGTGTACCCAGTCTCCACTAAGCACCCATATATCATCTCTGATGTCAAACACCAATGGATATGGGATCATCCATCGCCCATCTATATGGGTCGAGAAGCTACACGCTAGTCTACTGTAGTATATCGATGCCCCGTCTCGATACACCCACGACTAGGGACTTTGAAGGATGTACTTATGGACTACCATGTCCCCACTAGTATGATCCGCATCATAGTCCAGGTAGTCAAGTACACATCCTAAGGGCTTTACCAATATGTAACAGAGAGAAAATCAGTGTACACGTTAAAGTAAAGAGTAACCAGATAGCATACTATCATATCGAGCAAGAAAGTCATCCCTATATATGTCCAAGCATCCACTACAATATACATCCTATGTATAGTAATTGCCTCTAGGGCATACACATAACTAACAGTCCACTCGTCACCCAATGACAATAACCATCATGCATGTAAATATCATAAAGCATGTGCATGAAAATATGAGGATATAAACCATCTGTGTCCCTCGCGACACGTCAAAATCATGGAACCGGAGTGCCCAGTATCGACACTCGAAAACATCATGAAAACTGTGCCCAGCATCGGCACGTAAATCCTCATATATCGGGCTCCGTCAGTCCGGATCGGCCCACGGGCTCTGTCTGCGGTATCGGCCCTCGGCCCCGGCAGTACACCCATATCCATCTATCGACTCTGGTCAGTATCCTCCGGATAACCGCCAGGTCCAACCAATCACCGGTAGGTACTCGCCACCCTGCCAGGCTCATCGTCTACTCCACGAAAAACATTTCTTGCCCCGGGAAACCATACCGGGTCCACCATGTACCCGCAATCGGCCTCATCCGCCTCCTCGAATCGGGTCTCACATGTCGCTCTCAGCACCGAGAAAACACATGGTGGACGCACTGAAATATCATATCAAGGGTAACCGGGTTTTTAAAACAATTACATATTCTCCTTGAAACACCCACGGTTCCTAAAATTAGAAATATCATTGAAACAACATATCTTAATGCGTATAATCAGGAAGCATCATCTATGCGACATATAGAAGAAAGGTAAGCATATCAGTATGCCATGCAAGGGTCATATCCTGAATGCAACAGTACTACAGTGTAGTGACATGGCAATTATCGATGATGAAGTGTGTGAGCCGGCAACAAGTGTACGTGGAACATACACATCATTGATAATGGTGCTGGTGTCCTAGCAGCATGACTGAAATATATCAACAATACAAGCGATGCAATGCAAATAGCATGAATATGCGGAATCGAATAATCAACGCAACAGTAAAGATCCTGCCTCAATAAATATATCATGCAGCCTTGACATTTGAAATAAGACGAATCGGGGTTTTTAATAAAATAAGGGTTACGGTGTTTTAAGAAAGGATGCTTCGTTTGAAAAAACCCGTAGAATCCCTTTTTCCTATCTTTAAAATATCCACGATTCGTTAGTTTTGAAATAGATATGACTCAGGTCTAGTCAAATGTCTACTAAGTAATCTAAACAGGAGGGGTATGAAACCACCTACATCTGAGTCGATATACATATATATATATATATACACAATAGTCGGTGATCTCGCCGTCCACCATTACAAGAATATCGTTGGGGCGTCCCCTACTCAGCGACGCGCTACATCGGATCCCGGGTGTAGTGTTAAATATGCAAGGGCTTGGTCGTCGTCCAGATACGGCGCGCTACATCGGACCCCGGGTGTAGTGACAAATAAGCAAGGGTCGTCGTCTACAGACGGCGCGCTACATCGGATCCCGGGTGTAGTGACAAATAAGCAAGGGTCGTCGTCTACAGACGGCGCGCTACATCGGACCCCGGGTGTAGTGACAAATAAGCAAGGGTCGTCGTCCAGAGACGGCGCGCTACATCGGACCCCGGGTGTAGTGACAAATAAGCAAGGGTTTCATAGGATCCGTCTAGCTTCCTGGAACATAGGTTCCCTTACGGGTAGACTAATAGAATTAGTGGAGGTGATGATTAGGAGGAGAGTTGGTATTATGTGTTTGCAAGAAACTAAGTGGGTAGGTGAAAAGAGTAGAGTCATAGAGCCTTGGGGTTATAAGCTTTGGTATACGGGTAGAGATAAAAATCGTAATGGGGTAGGTATAATCATAGATAGACGGTTGCTTGAGGATGTAGTTGAGATTAGGAGAAAATGTGATAGAATTTTACTGGTTAAGCTTATTCTAGGTGGAGAGATCTTTAATGTTATTAGTGCCTATGCACCACAGATAGGTCTTGATGACGCTAGTAAGCGTTTATTCTGGGAGGATTTAGACGAGGTGGTGCAAAGTATACCTAGTGGAGAGAAGTTATTTATTGGTGGTGATCTTAATGGACATGTAGGTACTAGTCGTAGTGGGTTTGATACTATCCATGGAGGTTTTGGTTTCGGACAAAGGAATGAAGTAGGTGACTCGATTCTAGATTTCGCTTTATCTTATGACTTGATCTTAGCAAACACCTGGTTTAGGAAAAGAGAGTCCCACCTTATCACTTTTAGGAGCGGATCAAATGCTAGTCAAATAGACTTTTTTCTGACGAGAAGAATAGATAGAGGTTGTTGTATCGACTGTAAGGTAGTGCCAGGTGAGAGTGTAACCACCCAACATAGACTTTTAGTTCTAGATTTTCGATTTAGAAGAGAACCTAGGAAGATTAGACGTAAGGTAGAGTCTAAAATTAAATGGTGGCGATTGAAAGAAGGTAATCAAAAGGCTTTTATAGATCGTGTAGTACAAGAAGCGGATTGGCAGTCGGAAGATGATCCAGACAAAACATGGAACAAAATGGCTAGTTGTATCAAGAAAGTAGCTAGAGATCTACTTGGTGAGTCGAGAGGTGGTGCTCCACCATCTAAGGACATATCATGGTGGAATGAAGATGTAAAGGCTGCTATTAAAATTAAAAGGGATTCTTATAAAGATTTAAAGAAAAATAGAGATGTGGAGAGATTTGAGAAGTACAAAATGGCTAAAAAGGAAGTTAAGAAAGCTGTTCGGGAAGCTAAATCTAAGGTCTACAAGGAGGTATACGAGAAATTAGACACTAAAGAGGCTGCAAATGATATATACCGGATTGCTCGAATGCGGGAAACGAAGACCAGAGACTTATGTGCGGTGAAGTGTGTCAAAAATGAAAATCAGAAGGTTTTAGTTCGAGATGAGGATATCAAGGAAAGATGGAGAGATTATTTTGACAAATTGTTCAATGAGAGCTTTACTAAGAATTTGGATGGACTTGTCATTCAATCTCAAGATATAAATCGTGATTTCATGCGTAAAATAAGACTTACTGAGGTTAAAGAAGCTTTGAACAGAATGGGTTTAAGAAAAGCGGTTGGTCCTGACGGGATTCCTATCGAGATTTGGAGATACTTAGGCGAAATAGGCGTTAAATGGCTGACAGATCTGTTTAATAAGATTTGGCAGACAAAAAAGATGCCAAATGAATGGAGGAAAAGTATCCTTGTACCTATCTACAAGAATAAGGGTGACATTCAAAGTTGCTCAAACTACCGTGGAATAAAACTAATGTGTCACACCATGAAACTTTGGGAGAGGGTGATTGAACACAGGCTAAGGAAGGATATTAAGATAACAGAGAACCAATTTGGGTTCATGCCTGGACGATCGACGACAAAGGCGATTCATTTGCTTCGTCAACTTGTCGAGCGCTTTCGAGAGAGGAGAAGAGATTTGCATATGATATTTATTGATTTAGAAAAAGCGTACGACAAGGTACCTAGAGAGGTATTATGGGGGACAATGATGAAAAAGGGGGTCCCCGTCAAGTATATTGACATAATCAAGGATATGTACGACGGAGTAGTGGCAAATGTCAGAACTTGCGGTGGCTTAACAAGTGATTTTCCGATTACTATTGGTTTACATCAAGGATCTGCATTAAGTCCTTTCCTGTTTACCATCGTGATGGATGAGCTTACTAGAACTATCCAAGATGAAGTCCCTTGGTGCATGCTATTCGCTGATGATATTGTTCTAGTAAATGAGACGAAAGCAGGGGTTAATGCTAAATTGGAATTATGGAGACAAACATTGGAATCTCGGGGATTCAGATTGAGCAGGTCCAAGACAGCATATATGCACTGCAAATTTAGTAGCCAGAGAAATCAAAACCATATTGGTATAACATTGGAAGGGCAAGAGATATCACCGAGCGACCAGTTTAGATATCTAGGTTCCATCATCCAAAGGAATGGGGAGATCGATAGTGATGTTAATCAAAGGATCCAAGCTGGTTGGTTGAAATGGAGGAGTGCAACAGGGATTTTGTGTGATCGTAACTTTCCGTTAAAATTGAAAGGGAAGTTTTATCGGAGCGCTATTCGGCCTGCCTTATTATATGGTACAGAATGCTGGGCTCCTAAGAAGCATCATACACAGAAGATGCACGTAGCGGAGATGCGCATGCTTCGTTGGATGTGCGGTAACACTAGAAAAGACAAGGTACGAAATGAGGATATCCGTGCAAAAGTTGGTGTAGCACCCGTGGAGGAGAAGATGCGGGAAAACCGGCTTAGATGGTTTGGTCATGTGCGACGCAGACCTATGGAAGCACCGGTTCGACGAATAGATACTCTCGATATGGGTAATGGCAAAAGGGCAAAAGGGAGACCGAAGAAAACATGGATGGAGGTGATACGAAATGATATGGTTGCCAAAGGACTCAATGAAAGTATATTGTTCGATAGAAGTGAGTGGAGACAGAGGATTCATGTGTTGGACCCGGCGTGATTCTCATGTTGGTTCATGTAGCCTACCCCTTATGCTTGGGATAAAAGGCTCAGTTGTTGTTATTGTTGTTGTAGTCGGTGATCTCGCCTCAGTAGTATCACGTACGATACAGTATATCATATAACATCCTCGAGTCATGAGTGCGGATCTAACATCAATATAAAGCTCGTATGGTAAATCGTCGTACGGCATCCCAATAGCTAGGTACGGGTCAATATCACATTCATCTCATCATGCATCAGGTATCACTACCATCATATCACATCTCAAATACGAACTCTGTCAAATCGCCGAATCTCACGGCCTCAATCAAACCTCATCGACTCATCTCAATCTCACGTATCATCCTCAAATCCCGTATATGAACACATAGTCCCATACCCATGTGTAGATATACACACCTCCAAATGCGCACAGATAAATAAAAAATGTATGCAAGTATACGTGTACGTGTATGTGTAGGTGTAACCACTACTCTAGGGTTTCGCACTATACTAAACCAATACATCCTTATCATCAATAATCCATTATTACCATCAATAATCTTAAACAACACATAATAAATATATGTGTGTATACGTATTCGTATACATCACCACGGACTGCGGGGGTGCTGTACGCCATCCACCCGACTTCTCCCCGTAGATATAAATCTACTCACCTTGCGTCTCTTGTGCCGACGCCGAGGTCGCCATTTCCATCTTCTTCACCTCCACATCACGTAGGGTTCCTACAAGTATATCACAACGCTAAAGCACATGAAAATCACAACGGAAACCAAAACAGCACACGCTACTCGCATAGGTAAAAACCTATCGCTTCGTATGTAAACACGATCAATATCCACTTGTCGTTGACGTCCAAACGCCACCCGACAGGAATGAATCACCAAATCCCAAAATCCATGCTAAAACAAGTCGTAAATCATGCGCCAACTCAAGGAAATCAACCCAGATTTTACCCTAGATGGAATCAGACAAAATTGCACATGCCATGGGTCAAGACTACTGGAAATAAGGCCATGCACCAAAATCGAGACGGTTTCCTCCTGCTCTGGCCACAAATTGCGGCCAGAAGGAATAAATTGGCGGCCGGGGTTTGGAGTTGGGGGCTAGGGTTTGGTGTGGTGGTTCCATGGTTCCTGCACATCTCACTGTCAACTCAGTTTTATTTTTGGGGTCTCGGGGTGATAGCAGATTCCTAAATACGATCACAGATTCACTGTTTTTCCCGATATCGTCTCGTAAATCCGTATTCTGGTTTCAAGTTCAGGTTTGGGTCCAAATTAGCATCACACAAGGGGTTCTAAGGTCAAAACAACCCTCAATTTCACTTTGATTTCAGATCTCACATAAACCCTAACTTGAATTCTCCAAAGTCTACAAAACGACACAATATCGATATGAAACTAGAATTGATGCACAAGAAAATTGAAATACTACTTGAGGGTGCAGAAATTACCTCCTTTGGCAACTCAAGAAAATTCTTGAGTTGCTCAAAGTCCTCCAAATCCAATCTTGCTAGGATCAAAGTGTAGCTAGCGAGCTTGGGAGCAAGTTTTGTGAAGTGGGAATGGGGTTTTGGGGTTGATTTCATTATAGATCTAGGGTTTCATGAAGAGGGAGAGAGAGGGAGAGGGGCAGCAGCAGCTCAAAGATAAGGAGAGGAGAGTGAATGAGAAGGGGAAAATGATGGGAGCATGGTTCATAAAGTGAGGGTTGACTTGGTCTCTCTCTCTCTCATCATCACTTACTTTTTCTTTCTTTTCTTTTCCTTTCTTCTCACTCCAATAGTGAACCCAAATGAACAACCATGGCAATAGAAATGTAACACAAGTGTAACAAGTGTGGAAAATGATATGTGCAAATTTTTGCACAAAAATGCTAAAAATCCAATTAACGATTTTTAATCGCGATTAACATTAAATTAGCATATAACTAATCATAAAAACTTTAAAATGGCATAATTCCATAAAATACCCTATTTTAGAATTTTCCATAATTTTCCCCTATTTTTTGTATTTAATTATACCAAAATATTAAAATATTCATTAAAATAATATTAAATTATAAAAATTCCCAAAAATAATATTTTATTATTTTGAAACGTTACAGGATCTTACAAGAGAATTTTCCCCTTTACAAGTCGAGAGGACTCGTAAGTGGTTTTTTCCCTCCTTGTCGATATTCGACTTTGGAGAGTGTGGCTCGTAGATAGTATACAATAGCCCATCTTGGACCTACTTGCAGGGCCCCAGTGCTTAGGAAATAGGTTGATATCACCGTTGCCTAAGGCTTTTTCCTTACGAGTCGAGACGAGTTGAGAAGTTCTCGCAGGAACATTGTTTTCCCTACGAGTCGAGACGAATCGAGAAGTTCTCGCAAGGATGTCCTAACGTCACTGTTAACCTCTACTGATAGAAGTCCGTTAGGGTCTATGGTACTAGGGCTTTTATCCGTCGTACCGTCGCGTTGGCCGATGTATTCCCCGATACACAATCTTGCTGTTCGAGCAGCCCCGCGACTGTCATGTCTCTGATCCCTTCGGGGGCTGGACAAGACGTTTTCAAGTAATCTTCCAGGTGATATTACCGTCGGAAGAGAAAGCGTTAGGGATATTCCATGCCGCTTTTTACTTGAGGTTAGGCTTAGTTTGGGAGCCCCGATGAGTCATGACCATTCCGCGCTGGTGTGGGATGATCTCCGATAGTCTTTCAGGTCTCATTTGAGTTGCCGTCAAAACCCTGAAGCTAGGGATCTTTCTTTGCTTCGTTTGTTGACATTGCGTCGGCAATATTGCGACGAATGTCGAGGTTGTCTCTAGGTTGTCTGTGAACCGTCGAGTCTTGAAACTAGGTACTTTTCCATGGCTCCATTTGTCGATGTCACGTCTGCATCCTGTTAGAGTGAGAAGAAACGTCGTTGTTGATCTCTAGGCTGATGCATTCCCCGATACGCAATCTTGCTGTTCGAGTGTCCTTGCGACTGTCAAGTCTCTGATCCCTTCGGGGACTGGATAAGACGTCTTCAAGTAATCTTCCAGGTGATATTACCGTCGGAAGAGCAGGCGTTAGGGATATTCCATGCCTTTTTTTTACTTGAGGTTAGGCTCAATTTGGGAGCCCCAATGAGTCATGACCACTTCGAGCTGGTGTGGGGTGATCTCTGATAGTCTTTCAGGTCTCATTTAAGTTGCCGTCAAGACCCTGAAGCTAGGGATCTTTCTTTGCTTCATTTGTTGACATTGCGTCTGCAATAGTGCGACGAATGTCGAGGTTGTCTATGGGTTGAACCGTCGAGTCTTAGAACTAGGGACTTTGCTATGGCTCCGTTTGTCGATGTCGCGTCTGCATCCTGTTGGAGTAAGAAGAAACGTCGTTGTTGATCTCTGGGCTGTCTATGAACCGTCGAGACTTAGAACTAGGGACTTTTCCATGGCTCCATTTTGTTGACGTTACATATGTATCCATTGTGTTGGCTGATGCATTCCCCGACACGCAATCTTGTTGTTCGAGTGTCTTTGCGACTGTCATGTCTCTGATCCCTTCGGGGACTGGACAAGACGTCTTCAAGTAATCTTCCAGGTGATATTACCGTCGGAAGAGCAAGCATTAGGGATATTCTATGCTGATTTGTTTTTACTTGAGGTTAGGCTCAGTTTGGGAGCCCCAATGAGTCATGACCACTCCAAGCTGGTGTGGGGTGATCTCCGATAGTCTTTCAGGTCTCATTTGAGTTGCCGTCAAGACCCTGAAGCTAAGAGTCTTCCTTTGCTTCTTTTGTTGACATTGTGTCTGCAATATTGCGATGAATGTCGAGGTTGTCTCTAGGTTGTCTATGAACCATCGAGTCTTGGAACTAGGGACTTTGCCATGGCTCCATTTTGTTGACGTCGCGTCTGCATCCTGCTGGAGTGAGAAGAAACACCGTGGTGATCTCTAGGCTGTAGATGTTGCCATCGAGACCTAGCTCTCCTTCTGATGGAGCCTGGTGGGAAAATGTGGTTCCCTTTTTCGTTTGCGTCCCATGGATTGTATACAGGGGTCTATGTGGACTCGCCTGCAGGGCAGAAGTTTCATTTTTTTTCTTTGTTTCCGCGATGCTCTATCATTTCAGCTTTTTATATCGCGAAAGTCGCGATTGCCCAATCATTTCGGCTGTTTAATCGCGGCGCCCAATCATTTCGGCTGTTTTTTTACTCGTTGCTTTTTATTGCGAGTTGCCCAAACATTTCGGCTGTTTTTATATGCACATATTTTGCTCGCTGATTTTTATTGCGAGTTGCCCCATCATTTCGGCTATTTCATATGCATTTTTTGCTCGCTAATTTTTGTTGCGAGTATGGGACTAGAGATCTGATACCAATCTTGGCATCAGCACTGCTGCGACTGGAATATTGTCAGGAGCGAATCATCATTTGCCGTGAAAGGACTTGGGATTGACACCCGTTCAGATATCAATATTGCTGCAACTGGAATATTGTCAGGAGCGAATCATCATTTGCCTTTGTCGATTTGAACAAAGGTGGCTTAAGAAACATGGTTAGTGTTCCGTTGACTAAGGCTTTTTGACTTTACGAGCCATAAGGGTCTCATAAAGGTATTTCTCTCTACGAGTCGAGAGAATCCCATAGGTGTATTTTCTCCTAGGGAATCGTGGGGATTCCTAAGTGTGTGTTCTCTTATAAGTCGTAAGGATCTCACAAGAGTATTTTCTCCTCGCAAGTTGAGAGGACCTACAAGTGTTGTTCACCAAATGAGGAAATTTCAAGCCATTGGTGGAACTAGGTGAGGGAACGTTTATTTGTGCCCATGGATTGTATACAAGGGCCGATATTGGACCGCGTGTAGGGCAATTTGGGGAATGTGATAGCTTAAGAACAGGTTCATATCCCTGTAGCTTAAGGCTTTTGAATCTTATAAGCCATGAGGGTCTCACAGGGGGAATTCTTCTTACGAGTCGTGAGGATCTCGTAAGTGTAATTTCTCCTTAGGAATCGTGAGGATCCTTAAGTGTGTTGCTCCTTTTTGTGAGTCGTAAGGATCTCACGCAGGTATTTACTCCTTACAAGGTCGAGAGGACCTTGCAAGTGCGCAAAAAAAAATTCTTCTTTTTTTACGAGTCTGCGCCCTTTCGGGTTTTCACAAACTCGCCGGTAGTCCTTCTGTTTTTACTCACGGAGCCCTTTCGGGTTTTCATCTGTGCCCATTTCGCTTGTGGACGTACCGCTTTTTTTAACAACGATGAAACCCTCGAAAATAGTTTCGCAGCATGTGACCCATCTGTTTGCCGGTGAGATTTGAGTTGCAGTCCTCACCGCTGGGACTCGTGAACTTGAATTCCACTGTCGCCGTGTTTGAGGCGACGTACTTAGTTTACGGACATTACGGTCTATTGTTAGTTTAGGGACATCTCGGTCCACAGCTAGTTTAAGGTCATTGCGGTCCGTGGGGATTTTGAGGCAAAGTTTTGCCGGATACTACTTACAGAGTCTTGACTCGGGAAGATAGCGTGTGGACATGAGCGTCGTCATCTACCGTTAACCTGAGTTGTGACTCATCAGGGGTAGTATTTCTTAAGGAATCAGCCGTTTATTGGCCGGAAGGATCATTCTCCATGCATGTTCATAAGCAAGTCGGCCCCACCTTGGTAGACCTTGTCTATGATGTACGGCCCCTCATAGTTCGGCTCGAATTTCCCCCGCTTTGCACGGTTGGGGATCATAGGTCTTTTTACGACTAATACGAGTTCGTCTTGGCGGAATGTTCTCAGCCTAATCAGTCTTTCATATGAGCGCGTCATCCTTGCTTTGTAAGCTTCCAGTTTTTGCTGCGCTATGAGGCGAGTTTCATCGAGGGCATCGAGCTCCTCGAGACGAAGATGGGCATTTTCTTCATCCATCAGCTCATATCGAACTGCCACTCATAAAGAGGGTAGCTCTATCTCCAAAGGAAGTACCGCCTCCGTGCCGAATACCAACGTGAATGGCGTTGTATTCGTGGCCATTTTGAACGTGGTTCGATACGCCCAGAGAGCTTCATGCAATCTCTCGTGCTAGTCCCTTTTATTTCTGGACACCGTTTTCTTTATGATTGTCACGACCCGAAAGTACGGAACATGACCGGCACTTAGATTACGAAATGTCTAGAGGCGCGACGTAACCTAAGTAAGCCGAAGCCCAGAAATCTAAACCATATAAAAGAAGAAGAAGTAAAGGAAAACATGTAGAAAACAAGTTTAAAACAACATCCAATTTTCTCAAAAAAAATTCGGCAGAGTCTCCTTTGTAAAAACTGGCCCCAAACGGGTACAACAAGTATAATATACGCAACCAATAAAAAGCATCCCCAAACGGGAGCTAGCTCTACGCCAAAAGGCGGAAACAACCACACAAATGCTCAATAGTATACAACGCCAAAGGGCGAGGCTCAAAACTCAAAAGAAAACAAAACCACCAGATATCATAATAATACAAGCGCGACTCTAAGGTCGAAATAAATAACTGGTCCAGTAACTAACAAGTAATACAAGTTTGGTTGATGGAGCTTTCTAGATACAAAGGAAATAATAAAAATACAATGGCGGTCCAGATACAAGTGAACCAACCTACCGTGCAAATCACCCGGAATGAAATGATGTGCCAGCAAACAGCCAAGGAACCCTGTACATCGAACTTGTAATAAAATTTGGCACAACGGGGGTGAGTTGCCAACTCGTGAGTAGAAGATATCTACGAAAAGAAATCGAATGCACGACGCTATCCTAGGTCATAATAATACACTACTATATCCTAATCATCTAGTAATGGCAGGGTAATACTACGAGTAAATGCAAATTCTCCGTGCTCGTGTCAGTGCCTCATATAGTACTATGTCATATTAATGAGTATGCATGCATCATGAATGTAGAATAACCAGTCCTGAAATCTAGGTATATCTGTATAAGAAATCTTTAGCTTTTATCATAGTAAAATGTGTATAGAAATCTGAAATATCAACAATGAAATTCATGGAAATCCGTGTCAAGCATCGACACAAAGCATGTAAATCACAAGTCTCAATATCTCGGGCTCCGTCAGTCCGGATCAGCCCATATCATCAAATCTCACGACAACGGTCGGTATCCTCCGGATATCCGCCGCGCCAGACATCACCGGTAGGTAGCATTCCCCTGCCAGGCTCATCGTCTACAACTCGATCTTCTTGCCCCGGGGTACTATATCGGGCCCACCATGTACCCGAGACGGTTCATCCACTCCTCGAATCGGGTCTCGAAATCCAACAGAAAACATGAAATCTCATGGTGGACGACACATACATCACGAGAAAACCGCATCATAAGTTTTAAAAAGAGAGGAGGAGAGAGAGAGAAGTTTTTATATATTCTTGCGGTTTTCCCCAAAATCCAGAAATTTCATAGAAAACCAAAATCCCAAAATCATGAGTAAGTATATGATAAGTGTCGGCATATGCCCTATAATACTGCATGATAACATGAAAATGTGAATGCATGAAATGTCTAAGTAATAAATGCCATGTCTATACTAACACCCGAGAGTAATCACAATATTATATCAATCTAGCTATTAGCTGATTCTATCAATAAAAGATAATATGATCTAAAGTGTACGTGACATAGCAATTACCGATGATGATGTGTGTGAGCCGGCAAATAAGTGTGCGTGGAAAATGCGCATCACCGGTAATGGTGCTGGTGTCCTAACAGGCAGAGTTTTATACCGATTATAGAAACATATGAATGAACATGCACCATGATGATAACAGTGTGAAAGTAAAAACGGATGTGTACTATCCACTCATTTGATATACAAGTATACTATAACTATATGTCTCGAGCCTAAACTAGTGTCTATCTAACCTCCTAAGGAACTAAACCTAAGAAATTAGTCGATAAGAAATAAGAGTACACCTAAAGTCTGCATCCATATCTCTAATAGTCGGCGATCCAGCCTCAATAGCGTCACGTACATAGTACGGCTTCCTCGAATCAAGAGTGCGGATCAATCATCGCATCTATACCTCGTACGATAAAATCCATCGTACGGCATCCCAAAATCGGGTACAGGTCAAGTCTCACCTAAGTGTCTCATCATTCGTAATACCACCGTAAACACATGTCATGATCACACATGTCATGATCAAGGTGCTATACTGTAATCTCATACATCCATCATATATCTTTGCCATCATAGATATACATCATTAATTATCCTCAGAAATATCATGTCATATGTATCGTATTGAGTAAGTCACACTTATATCATATCGTCATAAAGTCACACCTATATGATACCGACATCAAGTCACATCTATATGACATCGACATCAGGTCACATCTATATGATATCGACATCAGGTCACACCTATATGGTATCGACATCAAGTCATACATACATCATAACGTGATTAGTCACAAGTTACAGTCCGGGTTCTATTTTAGAGTCCCATGTACCTCAATATCATCACTACCCATTATAATTTATGTATACCTGTTCACTATCTCATTTTCCAATGATCCGCTAACATTTTAATACGACTGTAGCCAAGAACCACGGCATCAAGCCCAGTTATACTGTTTCATTTCCGTGTATCATATCACATCATTGCATCCCATATACGTGTTGTGTGTGTGTGTATATATATATATACCTACACCTAATCCTATATATATACACATACACGTATACACCACGTCGAGTCTCAGTGTGTGCATGTGTGTGTAACTACCTGAAACCCACGAATCTCCTCCAAGGTATTCATCCTCTGGTATGGTCTTCCTAAATCAGTCTAGTCCAGCCTAGGGTCATTACTAGGGTCCTACTCATTAAGAATCTAGGGTCACAACTGGCTTCCTAATGTCAATAAGTACTGCTCCTATTCTACGTTGCGGGGGTGCTAAACGTCATCCACCCGATTTCCCCCCCGTAGATATACATCTACTCACCTGGTCTATGTCTGCCGAAGACGGTGTCGCTATCCTCTTCTTCATCGCCCGTGGTCCACGTGAGGGATACCTATACGCAAACATATATAGTATCGTAAACTAAATCACGGACAAAAGTCAAAACGACACACGGAACGCGCATAGGTTAAAACCTATGTCCCGTTCACGCAAAAGAACCAAATATCGCTCGATATCGGCGTACAAACTCCGATTAATCGAGATAAACATCAACAAACAACTCATAGTTTTAAAACTCATTACTTATAATATAAAACACGATTTAATTCATCGAAACCCTAAAATCCATCAAATCGCCCGATTTCGTAAAACCCGAAAATGCCAATTTACCGTTTTTTTTCAAAACTTGACATTTAAATGAAACCAATGGTCATAAAACTCATTAAATAGCATAACTAGACTATACAACCCATTACTATATTTTTATTACACAAATTTGTATAAATACAAAATTCCTAGTTTGCAACTTTTATAAATTTTCAATATCTTACAAGCAAAATTCCACAATTCCACAACAAACTTGATTTTGCATGAATTAATGTATTAAACTAAAATTTATAATGATAATGATATAATGAAACCATAATTTATATTTTAAATCTCATTTATTTAAGAATTTCCAAAAACTAGTTTGCAAAAATAGCATTCTTATTAGTATTTTTCAATTATCAAAAGAAACTAGTGACCAAACTAAGTTTTTCATTCCTTAAACATGTCAATATACTCATTTAAACAACAATCTAATCTTACAAACATTAATTGGAATTTATCTCACCAATATATATAATATATAGAAATCTAGTTTGCAAAAAAAATGGTTTAATTTAACCAATTTTGAATAACAATTTACAATATAACAACCATGCATGATTTTCCATTTTCCAAAAGTGTTAAACTAGTTATTATAACCCTAATGAATTAATAAAACCACAACTTGAATTTACAAAGCCTAACTTGAATTTTAAAACTTGCAAATGAATTTTAAAACTTGCAAATAGAATTAATTCATTAAATCAAATTATGCTAGAATGAAACATTAAATAACAATAATTCAAAAGAACAAGATTTATACCTTCACACAAGAAATCCAAACATGAAAATAAGCCTCCAAAATGCTTGCTTTCCATCTCCAAAATCCATGTAAAGATGGGCAAAGAATAGAGGGTAGGAATTAATTAGGATTTTGTGGATTTTTATTTGGATTTTTGATGAATTTTTAAGGATTTTTGAAACAAAATCAAGAGACTAAAATGGGAGGCTGTCCTGGGGAAGTGGCCGGCCAAAGTGGGGAGGAAATGGGAGAGAATGAAATTGTGTAGACAAGTGTAGAAACTTCCTTCATTCATTTCCTTCTTTATGTCTTTTCAACTTTTGTTCATTTTCTTTTTATTTTTCAAAAACAAAACTAATTTCTAGAAACCACTTGAAGAATCAAGAGAGGAGGCTACCAAGGCTGGCCAAAATAGTGTGAGGGAGTAAAAGAGAGTGTGGTTTTGTTTGGGAAAAGATAAAAGTTGTACCGCACTCCATTTGCATTAATTTCACCGAAAAAAGCCTTTTTCTTCGATATTTTCTGACATCGGTTAACAACCCTATTTTAATTCAAAAACCACATGATAAAATTTTGTTTAATGTATTATGATGCACACAATTTGTTTCAACTCATTCCAATTTGTAATTTTCCCGAATTAAATGTATTAGTGACGGCTTAAAATAATATTAAAATAATTAATTTCGGAAAAAAATTTCAGAAATTTTGAAATCTCACCAGTGGCTCAATAAACACCAAATACTAGCAATTACATAGCTAGAATATTTATATTTAATTTTAAAATAAATATATTTGTATTTTGACTTTTTTACAGAAAACCCCCTTATTTTACCGATTTTCCGAAATTTCACCAAAACGATTTTCACAACGTTACAATGATCTTCGTCAAGGTCTTGTTGAAAGCCTCAGTTAGACCATTAGCTCGGGGATTATAGACTGAAGAGTATCTCCAATCTATATTATGCTGCTGTGCGAAGCAGCTGATCTTATGGCTCCTGTAGGCTGGCCCATTATCCGAGATGATTCGTCGCGGGGTGCCGAAACGGTAGATGACCTGTGTCATGAAGAAATGGAGGATGTTCTCCGTCTTCACATCCCTTAGCGGTACTGCTTCTGCCGACTAAGAGAAGTAATCGGTTGTTGCCAATATGAACCGATGTCCTTTAGATGACGCTGGTTCGATAGGCCCGATTATATCGGTTCCTCACATTTCGAACGGCCAGCTAGCCAATGTTGGATGTAGCAGATTTGGATGCTGGTGGATAAAGTCCCCGTGAATTTGGCACGAGTGACACTGCTTCGCATATTCGAGGCAGTCCTGAAGCATTGTGGTCCAATAGTTTTTTTGATATTCAGCTTCATCTTTGGCCCGGCCTGATGAGAACCGCAGAGTCTGTCGTGAGTTTCTTGGACGACCCTTTTTGCTTCTTCTGGTCCCAGGCATCTCAGCCATAGACAGTCGAATGATCTCTTATAAAGAGTATCATTGACGAAGGCGAAGGACAGGGCTCGCTTCATGAGCTAATGTCTTGACGACGCGTCTTCGGGTGCTCGATGGGATTTGAAGTAGTCTATGAAGACTTTTCTCCAATCCTTAATCTTTTATTCTTCTTCTATTTGGCAGGCTGCTTGTTTGGTCGCTTCTTTTCTTTCAGACCACTCCGAAGATGTTTCTGCTGGCGCGAGAATCCGGTGGCTTTGCACAATGATCCCCACATCATCGAGGTTTCCGTCGGCCGGTTCTTTAGCGAGCTTGGCTAACGCATCCACCTTGCTATTTTCTGCACGCAGTATGCTTTCTAGGATGTAGGAAAGAATTTGCGTCAGCAGTTGCTGCACTCTTTCTCTATATTTTACCAACTCTGGCTTGCATGTCTGATAGTCACCATTTACTTGGCTAACGACCAGCTGGGAGTCTCCATATATGAGGAGGTTTTCGATTCCCATGTCAACAGCAATTTCAAGATCCGCTATCAAAGCTTCATATTCCACTTCGTTGTTTGTTCTCGACTCCGTTAAGGAAAAGGCAAAACGCATTATCCCTCCTTGAGGAGTCACAAAGATAAAGCCCACCTCAGCTTTGATTATGGGGGTGTTTTGCTTTCGCTTCTTCATGGAAAACGCTCCGTCGAAGTAGAGTTCCCATTGGACATTATTTTCCTCCGTCTTCCCTTCGATTGTGTCGAACGCATGTTCATCTGGCAATTCGCAATTTAAAGGAGAATCGGCTGGTATTGGATGCTCAGTGAGAAAGTCGGTAATAGCCTGGCCTTTTACTGCTTTGAGGGGTCGATATATGATCGAGAACTCCATCAAGAGGAGGGCCCATTTGGCAAGCCTTCCTGTTAATATGGCTCTTGATATCAAATATTTGAGAGGATCCACCTTTGATATGAGATGTACCTCATGTTCCAGGGCATAATGTCGAAACTTCGTTATCGCGAAGATCAGTGCTAGGCAATACTTTTCAATGGGGGAGTAGTTGTTTTCTGCCCCCAGAAGGACTCGACTCAAATCGTAGAGAGCTCTCTCCTTCCCCTGGTCATTCTCTTGTGCTCATAGCGCGCCTAAAGAACTTTCAAGGGCTGTTGTGTACATGATGAGAGGCTTTCCCTTGACCGGAGCGGTCAGTACCGGCGGGTTCTGCAAATATTGCTTGATTTCGTCCAGTGCACTCTGGCATTTACGATCCCAAATGAACGTGGTCTCCTTCTTCATTAGATGGCTGTAGGGGCGGCATTTGCCAGAGAGGTTAGCTATGAACCATCGGATATAGGCGAGCTTCCCTTGGAGAGACCGCGGTTGCTTGAGATTTCTTGGCGAGGGCATTTCCATAATCGCCTTGATCTTTTATGGATCTATTTTGATGCCTCGGTGTCGTACGATGAATCCTAGGAATTTGCCTGAGGAAACCCCAAACGCGCATTTCAGAGGGTTCATCTTCAGATTAAATTTCCAAAGACGTTGGAACACTATTTTCAAATGCTCCCAGTGCTCCTCGTACGATTTGCTTTTCACCACGAGGTCATCGATATAATATTCGACAATCTCGAGTATGAGGTCATCAAAGATCTTCGTCATGGCCCTCTGGTAGGTAGCGCCAGCGTTCTTCAGACCGAAGGGCATCACTTTATAGCAAAATATGCCCAGCGGAGTCCGTAAGGAAGTATGCTTTCGGTCTTCGGGATGCATCTTTATTTAATTTCACCCTGAAGATCCATCCATGAAGGGAAGACCTCGTGAGTGGATGTGTTATCGATCATCAGCTCGGTAACCGGTACGGGGAAGTCATCCTTTGGGCACGCTTTATTGAGATCCCGAAATTCTATGCAGATGCGTACTGTTCCATTTTTCTTCAACGATGTTGGCAATCCAGTCAGGATATTGAACTTCTTGGATGAAGCCGGAGTCAATTAGTTTCTTGACTTCGGCATTAACAGTCATCTCAAGTTCGATCCACATTCTTCTTGGCGCCTGTTTGACTGGATTGACGTCCGGTGATATCGCCAGTTTATGCACAGCTATCTCCGGATCTAATCCCGGCATCTCGGAATAGTTCCATGTGAAACTGTCTTTATACTGCATAAGCACGTATTTTAGTGTAGCCACCTGCTCTTCGGACAGCAGCTCACTGATGAACGTTGGCCTCGGATCGTTTTTCGTCCCCAAGTCGATTTTCCTCAGATTGTCGGCCGTGGTGTGTATCCCATCTTCCAGCTTTTTTGGCGCCAGTGGAAATTCTAATATCACCTCGTCCTCATCTTCATTTGCGAAGCACTGGGAGAGGTCGTCTACATTCTCATGCTCTCCCTTCTTTGAGAATGTTATCATCTGGCAGGTACGAGCTCGTTTCCAAGATCGATGTTGATGTGGGCTTTCCCTCGCAGTGTAGGTTGCTCTTGGCTCATGCTTTTGTGGTGGGGCTACCCTCCAATTTTCGGACAGAGCAAACATGCCTTGCTGATACTGGTCTTCGACCCAGTCTTTGAAGGTGAAGCAATCTTCAAGAGGATGTCTTATTGCTCGGTGGTAGGAGCAATATGCCGGATGATAGACCTCGTTTATTTGCTCAGGGTGCCGAGACTCCGGGAGCGTCATCATTTGATGCTTCATGACAAGGTCGAAGATTTTCCTTGTCTTGTCTTGAGGGAAAGAGTATTCCTGACCCATCTTTTTCATAAAAGACGGATTCCAGTTGACTTCTTCTCGATCGCGTGGCTTCTTGGATCTACTTCGCTGTCTTTGAACGCCATTCCCGTTCTTGATCTTGTTGTTGCTTCTACTTCGGGATTTCTTCTTTCCACGAAGGCGCACATGTAACATTTCAGAAAATATAAAATATTATTTTTGGAATTTAATATTAAAATATTATATTTCGCGAAAACTACCTGATCTGCGAAATTGGGGTTTCCATAAAACGGTATAAATATATACCAATATTTATGAAATAATTAGAGATTAAACTGATTTATTCATTTAAATATATTTATTGGATTTGGCATTTTTATAATTTATTTTACGCGGGTTTAAAATTAAACCCGATTAGTGCACTACTAATCGCGATTAAGCTAAATCCGTGTTTCTACAGTTTTCCATGGCTAGTGCACCATGTCATGTTGCATTTTGGTTACATGTTGTGTTCTTATGTTGTTTTTGGAGTATTATGTGGTTTGGGTTTTAAAAAGAAAAAAAAAAGAGAAAAGGGTAAAAGAGAGAATGATTGGAGAGAGAGAGTGTGTGAGAAATGAGTTGAGAGAGGGTGAGAATAAGAAAGAGAGAGGGGGGGGGGTGCCCATTATTTCCTCCCCATTATTTTCTCCATCTTCTTCCTCCTCGTCTCTCTCCACCTTCACCCCCAAGATTCATCTCCAAACCTTCATCAAAACCCTATACTCCCTTCACAAAAGTTGATCTCCACCTCCTCCTTAACATATTGGACCAATCAAAGTTGGATTTTTAAGAACTTGGGCATCTAGGGTTTTTCTTGAGTTGCCCAAATGAGGTATATCTTCTTCCATTTTAGTTTAGTTTAGTTCCTTACATTCTAGTTTAGTTTAGAAGTTTATTTGGTTTGGTTATTGTGAAGTTAGAAATCCCTAGAGAAGGTTTGGGTGAAAGTGTGGATTTGGTGAACTCTAGTGGCTGTTTACAAGACCCTAGTATGAATTTTATACCCAAAAACAGAGAATACGGACTTAGGATATTACCCATGTCGGTTTTATGACATTTAGTGACCTACAGGGAATCTGGAGCAACCCGGGAAGTTTCTGAGAAAAACAAACAATACCAGAGACTTAGTGGGACCAATAGGAAACCACCCTGCAAGTACGAACCCATTCCAATTAGTTTTGGCCGACCTGGCCGGAATTTTAGGTGATGTGGCCGGCCAAGTTGTGGTGGTTGGAGTCTAGGTTGGTCCAGTAGCTTACATACCCCTCATACAACACTCTATACTTGCT
This sequence comes from Agapanthus africanus, assembly GCA_030015575.1. NCBI lineage: Eukaryota > Viridiplantae > Streptophyta > Magnoliopsida > Asparagales > Amaryllidaceae > Agapanthus > Agapanthus africanus. Next base: position 238,763,481 of record CM057351.1, read on the forward strand.
AGTTTTATTCCAATTGACCTGAACCAAAATCTGGGAGCACATTGAGGTGTTTTTAGTTATGTTTTCCGTATTTTGGAATACTTGGTTTTGATGTTTGGATTTGTATTTGGTTGTTGGGCGTTTGTACGTCAACTTGTTTGATTGTTTTGCATGCGTAGGCTATAAGTTCTAACTTGTGAGCGCACCGTGTGTCGTATTGGTTTTCCGGACTTGATGTTAATGGTATTGCGAAATGTGTTGATATTGTAGGTACATTCGCGTGGATTCCGAGACGACGGAGCATGGCGTCATCGACTTTGGCAAGCAAGGATCAAGGTGAGTAAATCTATATCTACGGGGGAAGTCGGGTGGATGGCGTATAGCACCCCCGCAAATTATAAATGGAAACCGATCTATAGGATACAGTCGTAGAAACCTAGATTAGAAAACTAGGGATATGGTTAAAAAGATAGTTAGAGATGATATGAGTGATTGAGTGTGTGTGTGTGTGTGTGTGTATTGAGATATGAGATGAATGTTTTAGGGATATGAAAAGTGAATGTGAATCATGACTTATAGATATGTAGTTGCACTAGAATAGGTATGAGTTTTAGAGTAGCATGACATTAGTGTATAAGATAGAATGTATATGTAAGATGACTTGATATGAGATATTAATGTGATGGAAAAGAGTATACGATGTGATATGATGACTTGGTGTGATATGTCGTTATATGGATACGAGTCGATATATGATAATTGATACCTTTGTCGGTCCCATGATTTGAGATTGATATGGATGTGACCTGAGAGATATGTATATATATGGATAATATTGTGAATCTTGAGTGAAATGCCGTACGAGACGTTAGGTACGTACCCTCATTGTCTTATATAGGTTGATAGGATCCCTAATTGTTTAATGGCGTCGTACGATGATTTACCGTACGTGATGAGTTTTATGATGATTGATCCATACCCTTGACTAGAGGATGTCGTACGATGGATTATACCGTACGTGATGTTGTGAGGATGGATGCCGATTGATAGATTCACCGACTTGGTTATACGCCTCACGATGTACTTTATGCTACATTCATGTTATTTTCATTGCATTACATATACATGTGCTAGTACACCTACACCATTATCGATGATGCATATTTTACACTTAAACAGATTGCCGGCTCACACACTTTCATCATCGATAATTGCTATGTCACTACACAGTAGATTTGTCGCATCATGATATGACTCCTTGCATGATTTACTTGCTATATTCACATCACTGTTTCATGTTGCATGATATACGGATATGCCTACATTCTGTTATATGTCGCATACATCATACTTTATGATTATACGCATTGAGATATGTTGTTTTCATGAGATTTATGGATTTGAGAACCGTGGTCATTTCAAAAGAAAGTATGTATTGTTTTAAAAACCCGGTTTCTCTTGATATGACATTTCGAGACGTCCACCATGCGTTTTCTCGGTTCTGAGGCGTGTGATAGAAATCCGATTCGAGGAGGTGGATGATCCGTTTGCGGGTTCATGGTGGACCCGATATGGTTCCCCGGGGCAAGAAATGATTTTCGTGGTGTAGACGATGAGCCTGGCAGGGAGGGCACTATCTACCGGTGATTGGTTGGACCCGGCGGTTATCCGGAGGATACCGACCGGAGTCGAGAGATGGATATAGGCCGATCTGTACTGCCGGAGCCCGAGGGCCAATCTCGCAGACTGACGGAGCCCGAGATGTGAGGATTTACGTGTCGATGTTGGACACGGGTTTCATGATGTTTCGAGTGTCGATGTTGGACACTCAGGTTCCATGATTTTGATGTGTCGTTGATGGACACACGGATTGATATCCTCATATTTTCATGCATATGCTTTTATGATATTTACTTGCATGATGTTGTTGTGTCATTGATGGACACGTAGATGTTAGCCACATGCTGATAGGCATTGAGTATAGTGTTGGCACATATGTAGATACGGTCACCCTAGATATCATAGTATTACCTTTATGATATGGTTGACCTAGGAATCGTTGTTTATTCGATTTCTACCTGTTGATGTTTTCTACTCACGAGTTGGCAACTCACCCCGTTATGCCACAGTTCTTGCAGGTTGACCGCATGGATCAGTAGCGACATCGCTGGCACACAGTTTGCTTCCGGGTGGTTTGCCTTGGTAGGTGGTACACATTGGATCGTGCCACCCTTGTATTTATTATTCATATTGTATCTAGTCAACTCCATCAATCAAAACTAGTAATTATATATGTAGTAAGACTTAGCAAGACTTGTAGTTGCGAGACTTGAGTGGTGGGTTATATGTTCGCTTGGTGGGTTTGATGTCTTGCTTTACATTATCTTTTTGGTGCCGTTGGGCGTCGTATGCATATATTTCTGTCTTGCGTGGTTGTGAATCCGCCGTTTGGCGAAGAGCTAGCTCCCGCTTGGGGATGGCATTTATATGATCATGTATTTGTGGTTTTGGATCAAAATATACAAAGGAGGTGCTGCCTAAATTTTTTTAAAAGACGAAACATGTTTTTCAACTAATAAATTCCACTTGCATTTTTCATGTTCCACTATTTATGCATTCAAGAAAATCTTTGATCTCATCATACCTTTATTTCAAAACTTCACCTCTTTTATTTCTTAAAAAGGTTTAGATTTCTGGGCTTCGGCTTACTTGAATTACGTTATGCTTTTAGAAGTTGCGTGATTTAAGTGCCGGTCACGAGCTAATACTTCGGGTCGTGACAGCACAGCGGGCTGCGGGTGAAGGGCATCGTCATCCTCCGTAGCCTGCTGAATGATACGTTGCGTCCTGGCTTTCTCGTAAATGGACATTTTGCGGCTGTGATCATCCCGAACCTTCTGACCCGCTTCCCTTATTAGCTTGTCAATCTTTTCTTTGAATGACGGGCTTAGTATTCTTATGGCGGGATCTCGCTCTGGTTCGATATTGGCGCTATCTGGAAATGCATTCGCTTCTCCACCGGGGTTATTTATGACATGGAAACCATAGAATCGCTCCCGTTTCTTGGATCGAACGTATCCAAGCCCAGTCGTCTCCATCCTCCCGTTGGGCATCTTTCGCTGAGTCCCGGGAACATCCCAAATCTTGTTGTAGAACTGGGCTTGTCAAGCAGTTTGTTTGAAGGGCACACCCTGGCATTTTAGTAGCCTTTTCAATCCCTCTGCGTAGTATCTGGATAGACGGATTGGTTGAAACCTGTCAAGTGTAAGATCGGCACCATACCAGACTTCTTTCTCCACTTTGGTCTCTGTGGATTGATAAAAGAGGATCGCCTTTTCACCTTTTCGCCTAGGAGGAACGTAGAAGGTCTGCAGCTCTTGCACGCCGTATGTATCGAGCACATCAAGTTCCCTGTAATGCTGTCACGGAACCATGATGATTGTAAACTCTGATCAGCTCCAATGACGGTTTGTATTAATGGAAGAACAGAGAACACTGTGTTGACCTCGTCCTCAGAGTCACTACCAAAGACCAATATAGGCGTAGCTGGCCCTGGCATGCTGCCTTAGGGTTGCCTCGAGTAGACTATCTCTTCATCTTCCTCGGTATCGCTCCCAAAGACCGGGATAGTGACGATGACTTTTTGTTGGTTCTCTGGTTTACGACATCTTTCTGTGTCTTCGAAGTCTGGTAGGAAGTACTTGGCGTCTTCATATTTGCGGACTTCATTTACGGAGAATGTGTTTAGTTCCCCTGTAACTGTGTACTCGAGGCTATCTTTGAAGTACTTCATACACTGATGTTGTGTAGAAGGGATGATGTTGTATTCGTGTGACCAAGGCCGGCCGAGCAGAGCGTTATAGCGGGTCTTGGCGTCAATGACATGAAATTTGAACAACGACTCCAACAGGACCTTTTCTGCATGGAGCTAGATACCAAATCTTAGTATCTCAAATCCAGGGGCAACTATATTAAACCGCGATTCATTCGCGAACACGACACACGAGTGCGGAGTGGAAAGAGCAAAAGGTCCCACCGGGTGTGCCAGAATCTGTTTACCGCCGAAAACTGGTAAGACAAACGTCTTGCCTGAAATTGGGGGCAGATGCTATTTGGATTTATCCGTCCACCTCACCGAAGATGCCAAGTTGATTTATGGCACCGTGTATCGGAGGTTTGGACGGATGCGGCCGTTGTAGCAGACTTCGTCAGATTCCCCCTCGTTTGCAAGGGGTTTTTGATTGTGGGGACTCTCTTCCCTGCAGGCGCAAGCCCCTGCAGTTAATTACGTTACCGCACCACGGTAACCACTTTCTCCTGCTCCAGAAGGTCACTTTGTATCATGTGTGTTTGTTTTACTTTCGGTTTCCCATGGATTGTATACGGAGATTAATTTATGTTGTCGCCCGTAGGGCGTGGATTAGTCCAAATCCGTATATTCTTAGATTTAGGTTTGGGTTGATTTAAGGGTCGTCAATCTTGTTTGAGATTAAGATCAACTTAAATGTTTGTTGAGTATACGTTAGTCTAATTTTAGGCTAAAATCTACTCAACAGGATTTTGGGATCATTCAGACCCAACAAAAGAGTATTTGGGCTCCATTGTGTTAGTTTAAAGACGTTGCGGTCCGTTGCTAGTTTAAGGACATTGCGGTTCGCAGTGGGATGTGCCCGTCAATTTGGGAGTGCACCAAAGAGTTGTTGGTTATCGGGACCCACCACCTCTCTAAAGACGCTGAAGAATTAAAACGACATGTATCAGAGGTGTGGGGAGATGCACCCTTGAACCAATGTTCATTGGGAGATCTGTGGTCGTGTTTGGAACTAAGACCAGTTTGGAAAATGATGAGCGCATGAGCTCAGTTGATCTGAATTGGGGATTTGGTCAACTTAGACTCAACCTACTCAGTCTCCGAATAACGTGTTAAACACTTGCTTGGGCTCAATCCCCTTTCTGTGCAAACAATGCTTAGCATTTATATGGGTTCTGACGCTCACACTTTACTTTACTTTTCCCTTTTTTTTTGTTCTTTTATTTTTATGGAGTGTTAAACACTCTTTATGGCGCCCACGTGCGGAGCACGTGAGGCGCTTGGCGCTGAGCGCCAACCACTGATTGCTAGGCACCCCTTATTGAGCAGCGCCCACGTGAGAGACACGTGAAGCGCTTGGCGCTGAGCGTCAACCATTGAGTGCTAAGCACTCTTTATTGAGCAGCGCCCACGTGAGGGACACGTGAGGCGCTTGGCGCTGAGCGCCAACCATTAAGTGTTGAGCACTTTTTATTGAGCAGCGCCCACGTGAGGGACATGTGAGGCACTTGGCACTAGGTTTTCTTTATGTATTCTGTTCTGAAGAGTTCAATTCTCTGTTCTTTTCTGGATCTTTGATCTCCAAGAACAAGTTCATTCCTATGAGAATTAAATTCTCATTTCTGGGAGACTTGTCTCATGGATCACAGATTCAAGAAAAGAACTATGTTCTTTTTTTTAGGGTTAAACCCTTAGATATGCAGAGGAGATGCTCTGATCTCTATTATTTTTATTTACCACGGAGAGAGGTATTCTTCTTTCTTCTTTCTTCAAGCTTTCTTCTTGCTTGCTTTTTTATAAGTTTGAAGCTTATGGGGGGTTCCTCTGTACAAGCCTTAAAGTCTTGGGTCCTTTATGCAGTAGAGGCAGATTTGTTGATTTAGTTAAAGAAATCTCTCATTGAGAGATCTTTAATTGATTTGGGTATTTTATCCACCGTTGGATCTTTGATCCAAGGACTTCTATTTTACAGAAGATATTTTTCTCATTTTTAACAAGATTAGGAAATATTTTCCCATACAAAGCTTATTATATAGCTTGGTGATTTTTAATCACCATTGGATTTTTAATCCAACGGTGCTCTGTTTTACAGAGAGTAATCTTTCTTGTCTAGAAAGATTTGAAGAATATTTCCTCAACAGAATTTAATTCTGTACTCTGATGATTTATCATCTCCGTTGGATCTTTGATCCAACAGCTCTGTTTAACAGAGAGATTTGTTATGGCACTGGCGCCTTCGTGCGAGGCACGTGAGGTACTGCCTCAGAGTTTTTAACTCTTGGCGCTGGCGCCCTCGTGCGAGGCATATGAGGCGCTGCCTCAGAGTTTTTAACTCTTTGGCGCTGGCGCCCTCGTGCAAGGCACGCGAGGCACTCCCCTTTCAAATTTTGAACAGAGCCTTGCTCTTTTATTGAGGGAAACAAGTACGATTACTCTTGGGAGATTATTTCACTTAACAATCGATGTTATAAACCAAGTAGGTGTCTAGAACGGTGTTAGCGGGGCAATGCCTCCAAGGAAAAGAAGTTATATAATTAAGGAATTTCGTGAAAGCGTTGGAAAACCTCCCTTGAAATACCGACACTGGCATAGTCGAAAGGTTAAGCAAGAATTGTAACGTACGATTAATCTTGACTAGTTCTCCTTTTAAGGTTTGATGGAGAATTCGAGGAAACAGTGGGAGCCATCCTGATTAGATAAACTAATAACCAATCTGATCTTGTAAGAGCGCACGCTGAGTGTTTCTTTTCTCTCTCTCCAGGTAGCAACCATTTCACACCCTAATCAAGATAATAAAATATATCGCTTGACAGATCTGAATTCTTATTCGGGGCTAGGGAACGTCGGTTCGGCACTAACTTATGACAGCAGTTATGAGTATGAGCAAGGGAAAGAGAATTGCATGAATTCCTTGATGACCCCAACGAAGAAGAAGCACACTATTGCGTCTTCTTCAGGTGTTCTTATTATTGAGAACTGTTTTTCGGTCAGTCCTACCTCCTGGGTACTAGATACCGGATTATGATCTCATATCTGTAATTTATTGCAGGGACCGAGAAAAAGTAGAATAGTTAGACCTGGTGATATGTTCCTCAGAGTAGGGAATGGAGCACAAGTTGATGCTGCTACCGTCGGTGAATATCACCTAGTGTTGCCAAAAGGTAATACTATAATTTTGAACAATTGCTACTATATACCTTCCATGGTTTGCAACATCATATCAGTTTCTTTACTTGATAAAGATGGATATAAGTTTGTTCTTGATAGAAATATCATGAACATTTACCTTAATCAGGTATTGGTTGCAGAAGGTACACTATGTAATGGTATCTATGTTCTAAATCAAAACACGGTTTTCAATATACAAGACACACGCAAGAGGAAGAGTTCAGAAAAGAACGAATTCTACTTGTGGCATTGTAGACTTGGTCATATCAGAGAGAAAAGACTAAGTAAGTTGCATACAGATGGATATTTGAATACGTTCGAATTTTAATCTTATGAAACTTGTCAGTCTTGTCTCAAGGGAAAGATGACCAAATCTCCGTTCACCGGACACGGAGAAAGAGCAGCAGAGCTCTTAGGACTCATACACAGTGATGTGTGGTCCGATGTCTATACATGCAAGGGGTGGGTCCTCGTACTTCATCACATTCACTGATGATCTTTCTAGGTTCGGATATGTGTATCTCATGAAACACAAATCTGAAGTTTTTAAGAAATTCAAAGAATTCAGAAACGAAGTAGAGAACCAGACTTGTAAAAGTATCAAGATCCTCCGATCTGATAGAGGAGGGGACTACTTAAGTACGGAATTCCTAGATTACCTAAAAGAGAATGGAATTCTCTCTCAGCTTACTCCTCCGTATACACCACAGCACAACGGTGTATCGGAGCGGAGGAACCGTACCCTATTGAACATGATTCGCTCCATGATGAGTAATGCCGAGTTGCCTCTTTCATTCTGGGGATATGGCCTTGAAACGGCTATATATGTATTGAATAGGGTTCCTACCAAATCCGTGCCTACCACCCCATATAAAATATGGGAAGGGAAAAGACCATAACTTAATTTTGTTAAGGTATGTGGATGTCCAGCTTATGTAAAGAAGCTGAACTCTGACAAACTCGAGGCACGATCAGCTTTGTGTAATTTTGTAGGATATCCTAAACATTCACAAGGATATCTCTTCTATCACACCGAGGAACAGAAGGTGTTTGTTGCTCGCCACGCCGTTTTTTTAGAGAAGGAATTTCTTGCAAAAGAAATTAGTGGGAGCGCGGTAGAACTGGAAGAAATTCTAGAGGGATCAACTATAACTGAAGATTTGGTAGAACCGCTAGATTCAATAACCCCGGACGAGCCTCAGCCACTCCACAGATCTAGTAGGATTTCTCATCCGCCCAAGAGATACTACGGTTTTCTCATAGACGGGGATCGAGAGGATTACATCTTGGAAGAAGATGATCTTACTAGTTTCAGGCAGGCTATTATCAGTAAGGACTCTGATAAATGGCTGGATGCTATGCGATCCGAAATGGAGTCCATGTACACCAATAAAGTGTGGACCTTGGATATTGCTCCACCTGGGGTAAAATCCGTTGGATGCAAATGGATCTACAAAAGGAAGTTTGGTGTAGATGGGCAGGTGGAAACCTATAAGGCTAGACTCGTTGCAAAAGGTTTTCATCAAAGACCAGGAGTGGACTATGACGAAACCTTTTCTCCAGTGGCTATGCTCAAATCCATTCGGATCCTACTTGCTATTGCTGCCTTCCATGACTATGAAATCTGGCAGATGGATGTAAAAACGGCTTTTCTAAACGGAAGTTTGGAATAGTGCGTTTATATGGATCAGCCAGAAGGTTTTGTAGAAAGTGGGAGCAGCGGGAAGTTGTGTAAGTTTCTTAAATCCATTTATGGATTAAAGCAGGCATCGCGGAGCTGGAACACCTGTTTTGATGAAACAGTCAAGGACTTTGACTTCATCAAGAACGAGGATGAGCCATGTATATATAAGAAGATTATAAGACGAACTATCGTATTCCTAGTCTTGTACGTGGACGGCATTCTCTTGATAGGAAACGATATCCTATGCTACAATCAGTCAAGCTGTTCTTATCACAAAGGTTCTCCATGAAGGACCTGGGTGATGCCTCGTACATTTTGGGGATTAAGATCTACAGAGATAGATCTAAGAGATTATTAGGACTTTCGCAGTCCAGGTACATAGAGACCGTACTAAAGGCATTTAGTATGGAAGATTCCAAGCGCGGTAACATACCCGCATTGCATGGAATCACCTTCTCAAAAGAGATATCTCCTATGCCTGATGAGGAGAGGGTTCGCACGAGCATTATACTCTACGCTTCGGCGGTAGGATCTATAATGTATATGATGTCGTGTACCAGACCAGATGTAACATACGCGCTTAGCGTGGTGAGCTGATATCAGTCAAACCCGGGTGAGAATCATTGGACGACTGTAAAGAACATTCTCAAGTACCTGAGAAGGACTAAAGAGATGTTCTTAGTATACGGTAATGGAGACCTTAAGGTCGAGTCCTTTACTGATTCCAGCTTTCAGAGTGACAAGAATGACAACAAGTCTATCTCAGGTTTTGTATTTACTCTCAATGGAGGGGCGGTGTGTTGGAGGAGCTCCAAACAGGACTCCATCACAGACACGACGATGGGGGCTGAATACATTGCTGCGAACGATGCCGCAAAAGAAGCGGTCTGGATGAAGAAGTTCATTACTGAACATCAGGTAGTTCCGTCCATTGTTGATCCAATACCTTTGTATTGCGATAACAATAGGGCTATAGTTTTAGCGAAGGAACCACGGTCCCATCAAAAATCCAGACACATCTTAAGGCGGTATCACCTGATCAGGGAGATCATAGATCGCCAGGAGATCGAGGTCCGAAGAGTGGATACAAAAGAGAACACGGCGGATCCATTTACAAAGGCCCTCCCTCAAGTGCAGTTCGAGCGACTTTTTGAGATGTTGGGTATGCGGTGCGCCAACAGCTGGCCTTAGAGCAGACGTTGGGTATTCGGTACGCCAATTACTTGCCTTTAGTGCAAATAGGAGATTGTTGGATATGAATGCCCTAGAGGCCATTATTGTATATGTTTACATGTGGATGCTGGGGATATGTATGTATAAGACAATCATTCTCAGTTATATATAGTATATTATTTGAGTTGTCTTTATCTTGATATGTGTATTTGTTTCTACTGATGCTTTATCCAGCTTGCACATATTGATAAAGACTTGATACAGTAGTATACTATTATGGTTTGACTTTATCTTAATATGTGCATATGTTATACTCGTATTACATATTGCAGTTACATGTTGATAAAACCCGTAGAATCTTGCTTGACTACCAGCGTTATGATGGCGATCATACTTGTAGAAGCTGGGTAGTTCATAAGCACATCCTTAAATGGTCCCTAGTCGTGTGAGTATCGAGACCGAGTAGACTAGTGTATACGTTTCTAGACCTTAACGAGGGGCGATGGTTGGTCTCGCAACCATTGGTCTGATGCACCTAAGATCGTATACAGGTGCTCACTGGGTGTGAGTACACTGGACAGACTCGCCGAGAACTTCCAGATGGTACTATACCTATCGTCAGATGGAAGTTCTCAGGTGACATGTGTACAGGTTAGTCTTCGGACCTGAGATAGTCATTTGTCTCATGTGAATTCCCACTGTGCTTTGATCATTACCCTACCATGGCCCTATTGAGTCGTGTAAACAGGTTTTGGTTGGGTACAGTCCCAAGCTACATGGAGGCAGTGAGTGATTGTTGGTGTCTCTCCCCGTATCGGGAGTCGATATTGCACCGTGTTCGATTGGTCAGGACCATAAGACCTTGGCCAAGGCAGTTGGGATTTACTGATAGGTTGATCAGTAGTTTCCCGGATTGGTCCTGAGCCTCATCAGCACAAATTATCGGGTTATTAGGATCTGAAGTTTACTACCCAAGTTTCTGGAACTCTTATAGTGTAAGTCCATGCTACCGCTCTCGGTGCTTACGGGCTTGCGGAAATGACGAAAAACGATTTTTCTAGAGGAGGTAACATGGACTCAAAACGGATCTTTGTTAAACTATCTACCTAACAACCTAACTAGGAGTTGTTAACTACTCGGTTAAGGGGTTATACCTTTCTTTCTTGAACTCCTTCGTCTTCAACTCTCGATGGTGTACGGATCGGCTTCACCCCGTCGTCTCCTTGCGCCGAAGATCGATCCACCCGAAAGCTTCTACCTTTGGCTTCTTCTTCGAACTTTGAAGAAACTAGTTCACTCGGTTTGCCAAACCTTATGAACCAGAGTGAGTAGAGGAGAGTGTGTTGGGATTTTTCTCTATGGTTCTTGCTTCTCAACACATGAGACAAGTGAACCATAGACTAGAGAGAGGGAGAGCAAGAGGAAGAGGGTGAGAGCTCAAAACAAGAGAGAGAAAGGAAATGAGAGAATGAGTAAGACTTTTCTCCCTTTGGCTCTCATAATCCAAAAACATCATAACAAAAATACCAATCAAGTATTATGTGATGGTTTAAGTCAAAATAGCCATATCATTTCATGCACTCATTTTGCACAAGATAAACAAGCAAGCAAAAGTCTTTACCATGATATGATAGCTATTGTTATGATGATGGTCAACTAGTCCAACCGGTCAACAAAGTCAACAAGTCAACAAAGTCAACCCCTCAACAACCATGTCACTATAATACTTAATTAATATTATTGTTCATTATATTTCATATTCGCATTAGGGTTTAGCAAAAAGTCAATAGTCAACAGTCAACAGTCAACAACCCTAATGAGAATCCTCTGCCTCTGTCTCTCCGTCAACTGTGCATACACACCCGCATCCGCGTTCCGAGGAACACGAATACATACTAGATAAAACCAATCCCAAAACGTACACTAGGATCTGGCTTAAACCAAAGCCCGCTAGTGTTAACTGTCCGGATACTAAACGTGCACAAGTGCACGGATGTGACCGAACCCTGTCGCAAAGCCATGCGACCTGTTGCAAAACCATGCGACCCCTACTCTTTTGCCTAAAGGCGAATAGTTTTCTGTGTGGGACTCTAAAGACTCGACACTACGCTGGCAGTGGGTTTAACCACAGACCGCAAGCGGCACTAGCTGTGCGTAACGGTCCCCAGGTAGATGCCGACAAGAAGACTGACGAGGTGAAACCCATCTGAACTCCTACTGAGTCTGAATGTGACAGTCTCCGTACAATCCGGTCTATTCGTCTGATACATCGCATGGCGGGCCTAGGGGGTGGTGAACGTCAGTCCCCTAATAGCGATACAAGTCGTGTCGCAGTGAAGCCCATAACACCCTGAGATAACACTAGAAGCCTACCAGTATATCTCGCTTGCCCAGGCCAGGGACTACTCGTGTAATGGCTCTCCTAGACACAGCGCGATGTCAACCTCCAATACCGGGAGAGATGAATCATGTCTAACCGTCACTACCTCCAAGTGCTTCGGGACTGCACCCAACTACTACCTGTTTGCACGACTCCTTTGAGCCGTGGTAGGGTAGTAATCAAAGTACAGTGGGAACACACTCGAGGCGAAGAGACAGTGTCAAGTCAGCGGACTAAGCTGTACTCATGTCACCTGGGAACTGATAACCGACGATAGGTATAATACCAACCAATCAGTTCCTGACGAGTCCTGTCCAGTGTACTCGTAACCTAATGAGCACCCGCATACTATCTCAAGTACGACGTACTGACGGCTGTGGGATAGACCGTCTCCCCTGCTGGGATGAGAAGCGCATACGCTAGTCTACTCCGGAGTATCGATGCCTTGTCTCGATAGTCCTGCGACTAGGGACCTGTATAAGGATGTGCTTATGGATTACCCAACCCCCACGAGTGTGACTGCCATCACAACGCTGGTAATCAAGCAAAGATCCTAAGGGCTCTACTAATGCATATAGGTGATATAATAAAATAAACACATGTACACATTAAAGTAGAAACAAACCAAGTAGCATACTATCATTTTGAGCAAGATTGTTTACACAACTGTGAATATCCCAAGCTTCCATTAAGTAATATACAAACTAGTATGATACAGTAATGGCCTCTAGGGCATATACACTAACAATCTCCCACTTGCACTAAGGCCATGTACTGGCGTATCGAAGACCTATCATCTCAATCAGCCGCTCGAACTGAGTCTGGGGCAAGGCCTTGGTGAATGGATCTGCAGTGTTATCTTCTGAAGCAACCCTCCGAACCTCGATCTCCTGGCGATCCATGATCTCCCTGATCAGGTGATACCGCCTCAAGATGTGTCTAGATTTCTGATGGGACCTGGGTTCCTTTGCTAAAGCTATAGCCCCGTTGTTGTCGCAATACAGAGATATTGGGTCAACAATGGACGGAACCACCTGAAGCTCTTTCAAGAACTTTCTCATCCAGACGGCTTCTTTTGCGGCATCAGATGCAGCGATATATTCCGCTTCCATAGTCGAGTCAGCAACGGTTTCCTGTTTGGAATTCTTCCAACACATCGCCCCTCCGTTGAGGGTAAAGACAAAGCCCGACATGGACTTGGAATCATCCTTGTCACTCTGGAAGCTGGAGTCAGCAAAGGCCTCGATCTGGAGGTCTTTTCCGCCATACACCAAGAACATCTCCTTTGTCCTTCTCAGATACTTGAGAATGTTCTTTACCGCTATCCAGTGTTTCTCCCCAGGGTTTGACTGATACCGGCTTACTACACTCAGTGCATAAGCTACATCCGGTCTGGTACACAACATCGCATACATTATAGAGCCTACCGCAGAAGCGTAGGGTATAATAGACATGCGATCCTTTTCCAAATCAGTCTTGGGAGACATCTCTTTGGAGAGGGTGATCCCGTGACAAGCCGGTAGATTACCGCGCTTGGAATCTTCCATACTGAATCTTTTCAGTATGGTGTCGATGTACCTGGACTGTGAAAGTCCTAATATCTTTTTGGATCTATCACGATAGATCCGGATCCCCAGGATGTATGAGGCATCACCCAGGTCTTTCATGGAGAACCTGTGTGACAAGAACCCATTGACATATTGTAGCATAGGAATGTCATTTCCTATTAAGAGAATGTCATCCACGTATAAAACGAGGAATACTACAGTTCTCGCTACAAATTTACTATAGATGCATAGTTCATCTGGATTTTTGATAAAGCCAAATTCCTTGACCGTCTCATCAAAACAGATGTTCCAACTCCGCGATGCCTGCTTTAGTCCGTAGATGGACTTAAGCAACTTGCACACCTTTCCGCTACTCCCACTCTGAATGAAACCCTCTGGCTGGTCCATATAGACACACTTTTCTAAATATCCATTTAGAAAAGCGGTCTTTACGTCCATCTGCCAAATCTCATAATCGTGGAAAGCAGCAATGGCAAGAAGGATCCGAATGGATTTCAGCATAGCTACTGGAGAAAAGGTTTCGTCATAGTCCAAGCCAGGTCTTTGACGGAAACCCTTTGCAACAAGTCTAGCTTTATAGGTCTCAACCTGTCCATCTACACCAATCTTCCTTTTGAAGATCCACTTGCATCCTATGCGTTTTACCCCATCTGGAGCAATGTCCAACGTCCATACTTTGTTGGTGTACATGGACTCCATTTCGGTCCGCATTGCATCCAGCCATTTTACCGAGTCAACGCTCTGAACGGCCTGCTGGAAGCTAGTAGGCTTATCATAATCAATGATGCAATCCTCTCTATCCCCGTCTATGATAAAACCGTAGTATCTCTCGGGCGGATGAGACTGCCTACTACTCCTGCGGAGCGGCGTAGGAATGTCCTATTCTTTTGAACCCTCTGGTTCTACTAAGCTTGCAGTAATAGTCTGTGGTTCTGGAATTTCTTCCAGTTCTATTTCGCTACCACTTGTTTCCTTTTCTAAGAACTGGTGTTCCAGAAAATGGGCATTACGAGAAACAATGATCTTTTGTTCCTTTGCGTAATAGAAGACATACCCCCTGGAGTTCTTTGGGTATCCCACAAACTTGCACAGTACTGAGCGTGCCTCGAGTTTGTCTGCATGCTGCTTTTTGACAAAAGCCGGACATCCCCAGATCTTCAGATATTGAAGATAGGGTTTCTTCCCACTCCATATCTCATATGGTGTGGTAGGCACAGTCTTAGTCGGAACTCGGTTCAAAAGGTATGCAGCAGATTCTAGCGCATACCCCAAGAATGATCGCGGTAACTCAGTGTTACTCATCATGGACCGTACCATATCCAATAGGGTTCGGTTCCGTCTCTCCGATACACCGTTATGTTGCGGAGTGTATGGAGGAGTAAGCTGAGAGAGAATTCCGTTCTCTTTTAAATAGTCCAGGAACTCGGCACTCAAGTATTCACCACCTCGATCCGATCATAGAATCTTGATACTTTTGCTGGTTTGTTTTTCTACTTCATTCTTATATTCCTGGAATTTTCCAAAGGCTTCGGACTTATGTTTCATTAAGAAGACATAACCGTACCTTGAAAAGTCATCCGTAAAAGTAATGAAGTAAGAATAACCGCTTCGTGCATGTGTAGACATTGGACCGCACACGTCGCTGTGTACGAGTCCCAAGAGCTCGCTCGCTCTTACTCTGTGTCCAGTGAACGGAGTCTTTGTCATCTTTCCTTTGAGACATGATTGACAAGTGGCATACGATTGATATTCGAACGGATTCAAATATCCTTCTGTATATAACTTCGTCAACCTTCTCTCATTGATGTGACCCAGTCTACAATGCCAGAAGAAAGTCTGATTTATTTCCGGAGACTTTCTTTTGTGTGTATTCTGGACATTGAAAATCCGTGGTTGGTTTAATACGTATATACCATTGCTTAATGTACCTGACCCAATCAGAACTTGATTAAGGTGAATGTTTACAACATTACTTACAAATGCAAATTCATAACCTTCTTTAGATAATAAAGATACAGAAATGATATTACAAGTTGCATTGGGTACAAAATAGCAATTACGCAAAACCAAAACGTGTCCATCTGACAACCCCAGGTGATAGTCCCCCACGGAATCAGCATCCATGCTAGCGCCGTTTGCAACTCTGAGGGTCATGTCACCTGCTTTCAAAAACCTACGCTTTCTCAACGCCTGCAAAGAATTACAGATATGAGATCCTGATCCGGTATCCAATACCCAGGACGTAGAGTTTATTGATAGACAGTTTTCAATAACATACACACCTGAAGCTGAAGCCGCAACCTGTTTCAGATCCTGTGTTCTGGCTTTCCAAGCCCTGCAATCTTTCTTCCAGTATCCACTCTTATGACAGTAGAAGCATTCTTCCTTATCCACAAGCTTCCCTACTTTCTTTGTTGCTTTTGCCTTTCCCTTCGTATCCACTTTACTAACACCGCCCCTTGGTTTGGCGGGGGCTTTCTTCTTCTTTCCCTTGGCTTTCGCCTTGGACCTAGAAGAGGAAGATCCTCCTACAAACAAAGTGGATGTTTCCCTACCTTTCTGTAGGGTGCCTTCTGCGCTCCTCAGCATGTTGAGGAGTTCTGAAAGTTCAACTTCCTTTCTTGTAAGTTGAAGTTCAGGATAAACTGGGCGTAAGTGGAAGGAAGGGACTGGAGAATCAAGTCCGTATAGAGCTCATTCTCCAACGTGGTCCCAAGGTCCGCGAGCTCTTCTATGTAGCCAATCATCTTAAGCACGTGTTCCGCTACCGATGATCCGACGGCCAACCTTGCCGAAAATAGCTTCTTCGACACTTCGTATCTTGCGATACGAGATTCCTCTCCATACAGTTCTTTTGTATGGAGAAATATGGATTCGAGGTCCATATTCTCGTGCCTCCTCTGATGTTCGTTGTCCATAGAGGCAAGCACGAGGCACTTGGCCTTCGCGCAATCGATCTCTCAAGTCTTACGGATTTCCTTATCCGCGACGCTGGAGGTGGGACCTGGGACAGGGGGAGCTTTGGTGGTAAGAAGATACCCCAGCTTGTCGTAAGTGATTGCCATTTTGGCATTCCTGAGCCAATCTTTATAGTTTGGCCCTGTTAGTATATTTTTATCTAGAAGTAACTTAAGTCCAGTCATGTCGATTGGTCGCTGCAATTAGGAGAGAGAGAAGAAACACTCAGCATGACACTCTTGCAAGTTTAGAGTGGTTTCTAGTTTGTCTAAACAGGATGACTCCCACTATCTCTCGAATCCCTCCTCAAACCAAAAAGGAAGAATTAGTCAGGATCAATCTCACCGTACAATTCTTGCTTAACCGTTCGGCCAGGCTGGTGTCGGTACATCGAGGGAGGTTTTCCAACGCTTTCGCGAAGTTCCTTAATTAAATAACTTCTTTTCCCTGTGGACGTAGCCCCGCTAACAACTTTCTAGACACCTACTTGGTTTATAGCATTGATCGTTAAGTGAGAAATTTCCCGAGGAGTAGCATATACTCACAGTAGGATCGGGATCCAAATATCATCGCGTGACAAAACTGAAGGAATCCTACCAGAATCATCACACTCCAAATGGTATGCAGTGCTAGCAAGTTTCAGTACTTATGAAACTCCCGATGTGGATTTTTGCCCCATGCTCTTATGACCTTGGCGTGAGGTCAAAATGTCATAAGTCACATGTCAAGTTCTTCCCATCATTATCCAGGTTAATTTGAACCCACCCGTACCTACCCTTGACGTAGGCCAAAATGGCAGTACGGCTGTCTCAAACCAGCGCATTCTATCTATGCAACAGATAAATATCCGGCAGCTACCAATCACTATGTCTTGGCGTGAGGTCAAAATACATAGCTTGAATACGACCGAATATTTAACTGAAATGATGGAGGGCTACGGATGGTTTTGGCAAAACCGTGAACGTAGTGAACTTGATATATTCGATGGAACGAGATAGCTTTTAAAAGGAGTGGCTCGAGCTCCGCATTTAAAAGTTGGTTTTGAAAAGAACAGAGTGGTTTTTCGAAAGTGTTCCAACGACTTTTACTTGGTTTATTTTCTTGCATTAGTTCTTTTAATACGTCCCATCATTTAATCCTACCATTGCAGAAAACAACCAAAATATGACGTACGCTTATGCCATTCGCATTCGCCATGGGGCCCCGTCATTACCCGTTAGGTTACTTAACTAACGACAGAGCGGGGGCTGGGCTAGCGCGGCTGTAAAACATAAGTAACGCCTAAATAATATCATATATAGATATATTGCAATGATAGCCATTTCAGATCTCAGATGAACACATTGGATATACTAGGAACCCGCAATTCGTACGAGCCTGTAACGAAAAGCAGATTACACAGTCACGGTGAATAGCCAATACCCCACCCAAGACCCTTACGGGTGTGGCAAACTACCCGCCAAGTACCCGAAGCGAAGCAACCTCCCTCAACTCCGTGAGTAGGCCACTCGGCACTTAGGGATACTCGGTAGTTTGTGCACCCCCTCCATGGGTCTATCCTAGGAGCAAAAACAGTAAAAAGAAATTATACAATGACGGCTACAACCCCGACCCGGTTGTGCGGCCATATAAATAATATTACATCAATTTACAAATTTACAAGAATTGATAGAAAAGAAAACTCTCGTCTCACAACCCCCGGCTATTCACCCGCGACAATCCAATGAATTCATATACACATACCAACATCATCACAGATCACAGATTTGTATAACCCCCACTAATCGACATATAGCGATTAGCAGACGTTCAATACAAATATCACATCACAGATAAATACTCGTCAGCTTAAGTCTTTAGAAACTCGATCAAAATACGGTTTTTAAAGCCCCAAAAACAAATTTTTCTTTCTGGAAAATCTGGGCTGAAAAAACATATACCAAAAATCCCAAAATACCCCATAGAACAAACTGCAGTGAAGACGATCCAGAGAGGAGCTAAATCGGCCGCGGAACCGCGGCAATAGCAAGCTATTGCCGCGTTTCCGCGGCGGTTTGATGGGTTCTCTGGACCGTTTTTCTACAGTAGACTATAAAAACCCTGAGTCGATTTTTAAAGTATGACTTATTATTTTTACAGCACTTTAAAAATTGACAGCAAGTTTGATATCGGGGTGTATTTCGCGACTTTTTCTCCGATCGAATTTCTAGTTACTATGCTAACATGTTAGGTAGTGTTTAACTAGGCTCTGATACCACTGTAAGTCCATGCTACCGCTCCCGGTGCTTACGGGCTTGCGGAAATGACGAAAAACGATTTTTCTAGAGGAGGTAACATGGACTCAAAACGAATCTTTGTTAAACTATCTATCTAATAACCTAACTAGGAGTTGTTAACTACTCGGTTAGGGGGTTATACCTTTCTTTCTTGAACTCCTTCGTCTTCAACTCTCGATGGTGTACGGATCGGCTTCACCCCGTCGTCTCCTTGCGCCGAAGATCAATCCACCCGAAAGCTTCTACCTTTGGCTTCTTCTTCGAACTTTGAAGAAACTAGTTCACTCGGTTTGCCAAACCTTGTGAACTAGAGTGAGTAGAGGAGAGTGTGTTGGGATTTTTCTCTATGATTCTTGCTTCTCAACACATGAGACAAGTGAACCATAGACTAGAGAGAGGGAGAGCAAGAGGAAGAGGGTGAGAGCTCAAAACAAGAGAGAGAAAGGAAATGAGAGAATGAGTAAGACTTTTCTCCCTTTGGCTCTCATAATCCAAAAACATCATAACAAAAATACCAATCAAGTATTATGTGATGGTTTAAGTCAAAATAGCCATATCATTTCATGCACTCATTTTGCACAAGATAAACAAGCAAGCAAAAGTCTTTGCCATGAAATGATAGCTATTGTTATGATGATGGTCAACTAGTCCAACCTAGTCAACCGGTCAACAAAGTCAACAAGTCAACAAAGTCAACCCCTCAACAACCATGTCACTATAATACTTAATTAATATTATTGTTCATTATATTTCATATTCGCGTTAGGGTTTAGCAAAAAGTCAATAGTCAACAGTCAACAGTCAACAACCCTAATGAGAATCCTCTGCGTCTGTCTCTCCGTCAACTGTGCATACACACCCGCATCCGCGTTCCGAGGAACATGAATACATACTAGATAAAACCAATCCCAAAACGTACACTAGGATCTGGCTTAAACCAAAGCCCGCTAGTGTTAACTGTCCGGACACTAAACGTGCACAAGTGCACGGATGTGACCGAACCCTGTCGCAAAGCCATGCGACCTGTTGCAAAACCATGCGACCCCTACTCTTTTGCCTAAAGGCGAATAGCTTTCTGTGTGGGACTCTAAAGACTCGACACTACGCTGGCAGTGGGTTTAACCACAGACCGCAAGCGGCACTAGCTGTGCGTAACGGTCCCCAGGTAGATGCCGACAAGAAGACTGACGAGGTGAAACCCATCTGAACTCCTACTGAGTCTGAATGTGACAGTCTCCGTACAGTCCGGTCTGTTTGTCTGATACATCGCATGGCGGGCCTAGGGGGTGGTGAACGTCAGTCCTCTAATAGCGGTACAAGTCGTGTCGGAGTGAAGCCTATAACACCCTGAGATAACACTGGAAGCCTACCAGTATATCTCGCTTGCCCTGGCCAGGGACTACTCGTGTAATGGCTCTCCTAGACACAGAGTGATGTCAAACCCTAATATCGGGAGAGACGAATCCTGTCTAACCGTCACTGCCTCCAAGTGCTTCGGGACTGCACCCAACTACTACCTGTTTGCACGACTCCTTTGAGCCGTGGTAGGATAGTAATCAAAGTACAGTGGGAATACACTCGAGGCGAAGTGACAGTGTCAAGTCAGCAGACTAAGCTGTACTCATGTCACCTGGGAACTGATAACCGACGATAGGTATAATACCAACCAATCAGTTCCCGAAGAGTCCTGTCCAGTGTACTCGTAACCTAACGAGCACCCGCATACTATCTCAAGTATGACGTACTGACGGTTGTGGGAGAGACCGTCTCCCCTGCTGGGATGAGAAGCCCATACGCTAGTCTACTCCGGAGTATCGATGCCCTGTCTAGATAGTCCTGCGACTAGGGACCTGTATAAGGATGTGCTTATGGATTACCCAGCCCCCACGAGTGTGACTGCCATCACAAGGCTGGTGATCAAGCAAAGATCCTAAGGGCTCTACTAATGCGTATAGGTGATATAATAAAATAAACACATGTACACATTAAAGTAGAAACAAACCAAGTAGCATACTACCATTTTGAGCAAGATTGTTTACACAACTGTGAATATCCCAAGCTTCCATTAAGTAATATACAAACTAGTATGATACAGTAATGGCCTCTAGGGCATATACACTAACATATAGCACTCTCTTTCGCCCTAGACCCGGTATGCGATACTCTTATACGAAGAGACCGGACAGTACGTAGATTGTCACGAATAGGCTCAGTAGGAGTTCGGATGAGTTTGCTCTTCGGCTTTCCTTTTTCGACAAGTACCTGGGTAGCCGTTACGTGCAACTAGTACCGCTAACGTGCTTGTGGTTAAACCCACTATCAGCGTACTATTTAGTTTTTAAAGTCCCACACAGAGGGTTTCTCTGCTTCGGGCGAAACGATGTGGAGGCCGTATGGTTTTACGGCAGGGGTTCGATCATATACGTGTACTAGCTACATGCATCATGATTCGGACGGATAATACTAGTGGCTTTAGTTTAAGCCGGATCCTAGTATTATATTGTTGGATTATTTTCATCTCTTTGTATTCGTATTTTTCGAAATACGAATACGGGTATGTATATACGGTGATGGGTATTCTTGTAATTTTACAAGGGTGCTTCTAGTAGAAGACGCCTCATTTCTTGTTTAACCATTTTTCATAAATAGTTAATGAGGTGGAGGTATGAGGTGTTGATTGTGTATTTAATGAAGCATGGCTACTTGGTGACTCGCTTAGTGACCCGCTTAGTGACTCATGGTTTACTATTGAAGTATGCTCGATTCATTGTTTGTGAATTATTGGTATGCTTCAATAATACATAAGACTTAGCCATTCTTCATTCATTCTAACTTCAACACTCTCTCTCCTCCAAGCTTCTCTTCTTCTTCCTCAAACCCTAGTTGTCTCATGAGTTGAGAAACCTAGGGTTCTTGAGACAAATCAATCCATAATCATTCTCTACATCATTTAGGCTGCTTAGACTAGCATACTAAATACCCTAGTTATCTCGGTTTAAAAGTAAGAGCCCAAAGTACATACTCTCGAGTGGATCATCTTTGACGCGAGGAGGCCGGCGATCAAGCGCGATTCATACACTCTTCGAGGAGCTAAAGGAGAGGAGTGAAGACTCGAAGGACTTGAGACTTTAAATATAAACTTCTATTATAGTAGATAGAACTCCTTTACTTGTTAGTTAGGTTTATGGTAGATCCGGAAAACGGTTTATTCTAGCGTCGGTTTAATTCATATAAAAAAATTTGTTCCGAAAACGGCCACGGATGATGGTCAGGACGTTAGTGTAACCCAACACCTTTCATATATATGAATAAGGAAAAAATTTTCCAACCCAATTTAAAGAACGCTTAATTTTAAAACCATGAAGTTCCAAAATTATGGAAAACCCCAAAATAATATGTTGGCATTGTTTTAATCCCAGACCTTGATTTGTATACATTTATGTATGCATTGTATATAATATCCTTTTAATATTTTTTAAAATATTAGAACATGAGATTTTTGGATTTCCTAATATATTAGAACATTACATTTTTTATTATGCATCTATAGTTTTCTCAGGTTTCTTTATTATTTTCTCTTTATCATTGTTCGTCATAATTTCTTTTCTAATTCCGTTTTCTTTCTAAACTCTATTTATTATTATTGCTTGCCATAGTTTTCGACTTCTTTATTATTACTTCTTTATTATTGATTGCCCTAGTTTCAGCCTTCATAGGAATGGAGATGCTGGAAATGTGAGAGGAGATTAGATAGGAGCGGAAGATAAGGGAATCAAGAAAATGTATTGGAGAATAAATAAGGATTTGAAAGGGGAGATGCTGAAATAAAAAACGGAGACAAAGAAATTGGATGAATTGAAATGGAGATGAGAGATGGGAAAACGAAGATGTGTATTTCGGGAGAGGAGATTGGAATAAAAACAGGAAAAACAGGGAATCGGGAGAGAAGTTTCGAGAAAGAACGAGCGAACCATAATAGTTGTGCGAAGAAATTGTTTGAATAATTTTATTGAAGGAATGATCATATATGTATTTGATTAAAAAGAATTTAGGTAAACGTGGACTTTTTTTTACAAATATCCTAAGTATAATACACACAATCTATTTTGGGTTTGAGATATCCATATAAAGTAGTGGAGTTTTCACAATTTTGAAAATATATGGGTTTAAAAATAAGTCATCTCTCCAGATTGGACCTGGTAATTGCTTCATTTTAATGCATATTTTGTAACAATGCTTAGATTTATTTTGTCACATTTAATTCTACTCAAGGTATTTTTTGATATTTGCATGTCACATGTTCTTTATTGCAAAAAAAGAAGAAAAGAAACCAACAATTGCAATTCATGTTGCAAATCAGTTAAAAAGAAAGAACAAAAGCGCATGGATCAGATTTACAGAGATGTAAAGAGCTAAATACAATTAATTCAGAGCAAAGAGGCAGCGGACCAAAGTGGGACCCACTTAGCCAAAGTTGACCGGCGGATCAGCCGACCATACCCGCGGATTAGCCGACCCCCTTGGGCCAATTGGGTTGAGTTTTGTTCCTTGTTTTGGTTATTTTGTTGTAATACTGTTGGTACCATGTATTCGATTAGAAGACTACTTAAAGGCATCGAATACATAGGACAAAACTCTCTCTTCTTCTCTTGTTATTACAGTGGTTAGGGTTTGGAGAGCAAGATCGAAATTAGGGTTGTAAGCACAATTATTTTACTTTTATTTTAATTTTATGTCTTCTTTTATTCATTGCTTTTATTTTCATTTTATGCATAGCTAAATTCTTTTATACCTAGGTTAATCATGTTATCTTGTGTTTTCTCTAAGGTTTAATACAGAGGTATGCCAATTTATTCATAATTAAATCCTTGCCGATAAACTAAATTGAACTTTATGATTGACCACCGTAGATTTAATTTAGGAAAAATAGCGGACATGATGATTGACATAAATTGTAGGGATGCTAGGCACGCGCACAAGGGTCTACGAGGCATCAACCATGCCCGATTTAAAATTTAGCCATGCCGAACAACCCAAAGCCGGATCTTTAAACTAGAGATTAGGCGAAAACAAGTATGTTAAACTCTTTAACACTAAGTGAGAGGGATTACAACCTTTGTAGATCCGGTCCTTCATTTCTTAAGCTCCGTGTTGAGGTCCCTTCGCTGCGATCATCGTGTTCCGGACTCTCGAGAGGCTCCACGAAAAGAAAGATGCAGTCTTGCTTCCGATCTTCGATAACATAGATGATCTACCTTGAAGTTTCATTAAACACAAGCTAACGCTCACTAAATGAAGTGAACACCCTCATCTAAATGGCAAGGATAGATGAGGATGATGAAGTAGGATTTTTGCTCTCATTTATAATCTATTTCTCACACATTTTTCATCACTTAGAAAAAACTAGAAAGCTTTTTCCATGAAGCAAGAAGGAAGAAGAAGATGAATTAAAATTAGAATCCTTTTGTGATGAATAATGATATACTTGATAAGGTTAGAAATGCAACCATGGTTCAAGTAACCATTGTAGAGATTTTACTAGGGTTAAAGGGTGTGGTTGGATTAAGGAAATATCATGCAAAAATATCTAAACAAATATCTTTGCACAAAACAAAAAGAAAGCTTCTAGAAACTTCTAGAATAGCTTAACCCTAATCAAACCCTAACCATGTTTAATCTCCACTAAACATGTTGCATTAATAACCACATCATGTTACAATATTATATATCACATATATAATATTTATTGTAACAAAATAAAATAATACAATTAACATATATCGCATATATATCAATGTATTACCCGAGTGAGAAAAAGAATCTTTTAGTGAGCTAATATTAGTTAATGTAATTTAATATATCATATATATCATTATACATTAAATTATCGAATCAACACTTGATCCGACAATCCGGCTATATCGCATATAACCGACTAATACGATGACCCGGCTATATCACATATACCCGGCCGATATCTCATATCGCGAGAATCCAATACGATATCACATACCGCATTATCCTCGGTCCCGCACATATCACATATGTGCTCCTACTCCGTTTTGCCTGAGTCAAGAAACTTCTGTGTAGGACTCTAAAGAATCGTCAATACGCCGGCAGTAGGTGATGATCATATCAAACACCCACAAGCTGCAAGCGGTCAGCTAAACGTAACAGCCACCCAGGTATTGAGCGCTCAGAAGATCAACAAGCAAGCCTGTACATTCTCCTGTGAATCCAAACAGTAACACTCCCGTACAGTCCGGTCTCGTCGTCTGATATGTCGCATATCTCGCCTAGGGGTGGTAAACGTCAGACCCCAGTAGCTCGATAAGTCGTGTCGATATGAGGTCTATAACAATTCGAGAAACTACTGATAACACTTACCAGTAAATCTCAGCAACCCTGGCCAGGGATTTCCGGTTATAGCCAATCGAATACAGCACAACATCAACTCCCTATACCGGGAGAGACGAATCCCCTCCTATCGCTCATTGCCTCCATGTGATTCGAGACTGTACCCAAAAGCCACCTTTTTGCACGCCCTCTTGGACGTGGTATGATGGAAATCAAAGCACGGTGGGAATCACACAAGACTCTATGACGATCTCGGGTCAACAGACTACTCTGTACCAGTGTCACCGGAGAACCGCCATCTGACGTGAGGTATAATACCATCTGGGAGTTCTCGGCGAGTCCGTCCAGTGTACCCAGTCTCTACTGAGCACCCGTACACCATCCTTGATGTCAAACACCGATGGATATGGGATCATCCATCGCCCATCATATGGGTCAAGATGCGTATACGCCAGTCTACTCTGGTGTATCGATGCCCTGTCTCGATACACCCTCGACTAGGAACAGTTATAGGATGTACTCGTCAACTACCGTGGCCCCACTAGTATGATCTCATTATAGTCCCAGTAGTCGAGTACATATCCTAAGGGCTTTATCAACATGTAACATAGAGACAATCAGAGTACATGTTAAGATAAAGTACAACCAGATAGCAAACTATCATGTCGAGCAAGAAAGTCCTCCCTATATATATTCAAGCATCCATTACAATATACATCGTATGTACAGTAATGGCCTCTAGGGCATACATATAACTAACAATCTCCCACTTGCACTAGGGCCATCTGTTGTGGTATCACATACCCAACAATTAGCTGTGGTCGAAGTATCTCATACTCAACCATCCCATAAAAGTCTCTACTGGGAAAAAGGCCTTTGTGAGTGGATCCGCGCTGTCGTCCTCTGTGTCTACTCTCCTAACCTCGATTCCCCTGGAGATCAACCATCTCCATGATCAGGTGATACTGCCTAAGAATTATATCTGGATTTCTGATGGGATGGGGGGTTCCTTGGCAAAAGCCACAACTCCATTGTCACACAATGGTAGGAACGAAGTTCATCTCATGAACTTATATTTATCCAGACTGCCTCTTTGGTAGCATCCTTGGTAACGATGTATCTAGCCTTTAATCGTCTAATATGTCACGGTATCTAGCTTGGAACTCTTCCAACATACCATCCCTCAACTGAGGGTAAAGACAATGCCTGCGACTGACATTCAGTCGACCTTACCACTCTGGAACCTTTCCAGTGATTCTCCCCAGGATCGATTGATACCATCTCACTATAACTAGTGAGTATCCTAACATCCAATTAGATCTATCTCATAGATCCAAAACCCAGGATTTAGGAGGTATCACTTTGATCCTATATGGAGAATCCTTGTGATAAGTGGAGATTGACCGAGCGTAGCATAGGAAACTCCTTCCCTATCAAGAGTATATCATCCACGTACTCTACGAGGATCACCACCATACTCTCTACTACCTTTTTGTATATACAAGGTTCATCTACCATTTTGATGAAGTCAAACTCTTTGACTACTATATCAAAACAGACGTTCCAACTCTGCGATGCGTGCATCATCACATAAAACATCTTGCACACGTTTTCGCTGCTCCCACTGTCTACGAAGCCCTCTGGCTGTGTACTTATAGATGCTATCTTCTAAAACATCATTTAGAAAAGCAGTCATGACACCCAACCACCAGATATCGTAGTCATGGTATGTAGCCGTGGCAAGTAGGATCTGAATGGACTTAAGCATAGCTTTGAAAGTCTCAACTTTTCCATGTACACCAAGTAATCTTCTCAAGATATACTTGCTCCTGATGGGGATTTAACCCTTCAGATAAAGCAACCAAAGTCCATACTTTGTTGGTGTATAAGGATTCCATCTCAGATCCCTAAGCATCCAGCCATTCTTACAGAGTCCCACTCCTGATGGCCAGCACGAAAATAGTTGGGTCATCATCTCATGATGCAATCCTCGCTACCACTGTCATAGAGAAACCGAAGTATCTCTCAGGTGGGTGAGGAACCCTACTAGATCGGCGGAGAGGCTGAGGTTTGTTGGTTACTATTGAATCCTTTGGTTCTACCAAATCATCTGCTGTAGTTTGTATAGCTGGAACTCCTTCCAGTTCTACCTTATAACCAGTAATTTCTTCACAAGAAATTCCCTTTCACAAAGGTGGCATGTTAAGAAACAAAACATTTTTGTTCCTCGGTTAGGTAGAAGATATTCCCTTGCGTATGCTTGGGATATCCAATAAACTTCCACAGATCTGATTTTGCCTCGAGCTTGTCCGGATTTTGCTTTTTAGACATAGGCCGGACAACCCCAAATCTTAACAAACTTAAGATATGGGCTCTTCCCTTTCCATATCACATATGAAGTGGTAGGCAACTGATTTGATTTGAACCCTATTCAATAGGTATGCAACTTCTTAAGTGCATAACTCCCAAAAGGAAATAGGAAACTCAGTAGTACTCATCATAGATCACACCATATCACATAGGGTGCAATTGCTCCGCCCAAATATACCATCGTGCTATGGTGTATACGGAGGAGTAATGCTGAGAGAGAATCTCATTCTCATTTAGAATAGTCCAGGAATTCCGTGCTCAAGTATTCTCCTCCCTGATCTCATCAAAGGACATAATACTTTTCCCGTTTTTGGTTCTCTACTTCTAACTTATATTCTGTGATTATCTCAAAAGTTTCGGACTTGTGTTTCAACAGGAACATATGTCTGAATCTTGAGAGATCATCAGTGAATGTAATGAAGTACAAAGAACCGGTCCTGGCATGTGTAGATAGGGGACCTTCAAACACCAGCATGTATCAATCCCAAGAGTTCACCAACTCTTTCTCTGTTTCCAATAAATAGAGCTATGGTCATCTTGTCTTTGTGACATGACCGGCAAGTTTCACAAGATGTAAATTCAAACAAATTTAAATATGCATCTTAATGTAACTTCAGCTAGTCGGGTCGCATTGATATGACCTGGTCTATAATGCCTCAAGAAGAATTCGTTCATTTCTGAACTCTTCCTTTTGTGTGTGTTCAGTATACTAAGAACTGTGATTTGATTTAGAACGTCAATGCTTTTAGATAACGTGCCTGAACCGATCAACTCTTGATATAGGAAATGTTCAAAACATTATCCAACAATACAAAATTATATCATTTCTTTACTAATAAAGAGACTGATATGATGTTGTACATCAGGTTCGGTATCTAATAACATTCGTTCAGAATCAATGTATTCTGGTAATACAGGGTGACAGTGACCAACAGACTTGGCTGCAACACTTGCACCGTTTTCTGTCTCATGAAACTTATCACCCGTTCTCAGTTCTCTACCTTTCTGTAGCTCATGTAACAGATTACATATGCGGGATCCTGATCCGGTATCTCATACCTAGGACGTAAAGGATACTGAGAAATGGTTCTTTGTAAAGAACACATCCGAAGATGATCCATCAGCATGCACTTTCTTCGTTTGGGCGGCACGGGAATTCTGGTAATCCCCAATTTTCTGCTCTGTCTTATAACAATTATAAGTTGGAGCGGGACCAACGTTCCCCAGCTCAGTATAACAAGCGGGTTCGGTCAATTCATCCGTATTATTATCTTGATTAAGGCGTGATATAGTCGCTACCTGGAGAGAGAGAGAAGAAAACACTCAGCGTGCAATTTTACAAGATTAGATTGGTTATCAATTTATCTAATCAGGATGTCTCCCACTGTTTTAGTCAAATCTTCCTTCAAACCCTAAAAGGAAAGACTAGCCGGGATTAATTACACGCTACAAGTTCGCCAATCTTTCAGCTAGGCCAGTGTCGGTACTTTGAGGGAGGTTCCCCGTGCTTTCGCACAAACCTAATTAAAGTAAACCTCGTTTTCCTAGGGGTGTAACCCCGTTGACACCTTTCTAGACACCTACTTGATCGGCTAATTGTAATGTGTAAAACTCTCCCAGGAGTAACTCTTACCCGCAGCGGGTATCGGGATCCAACTATCTCATAGAAAGTATGCAATCTCATTGCAAATTTCAACACTTGAAATTCCCAATAATATTTTACCCCTAGTGACTTATGACCTTAACTATGGTCAACAATTCATAAGTACTAGTCAAGTTCTGCCCGTCATTTCTTGATTAATTAGACCCACCCACATGATCCTTAACTAAGGTCAACAAAGTCATATCTGTAAGTCCACGGTAGCGCCCCGGCCGTCTAACAGACTCCAAATACGGAACAAAAACTTTTTACAACTGACGTTATCGCGTACTATAACCCGGATCTGCCATTAAAGCTAAACTAACAAACTACAAAGTGGGTAGAAATGTTATACCGAACGATCCGAGTCCTTCGGTCTTCAACCATCATCCCACGCTTTGTTGCGGCTGCTCCGATCTCCTGAATCTCCAGTCTTCTCGTCCAGGTGGCACCACGTCGACGGATCTTTAAACGGGCTCCCGCCTCTGAACCGAGGCAACTCGATCATCAAGTTTGCTAAAAGAGATGACCAAGATTGATGTAGAGAATGAGTAGAACACTTTGTCATGTTACGTCCAAAGCTATGGACGAACGGTTAATGAAGTTGCCTTTTGGAATCGGGTGAAATGAGAAATGAGGCTATCTAATTTCCATGAGTCCAAACTATCATAATCTTTTTATCAACAAGTGAGAGAGTGGGTAGAGGAGGGGAGGGGGCGACCACATATATAGAAGGTGGAGGGTGAGTGTAGGAGAGGGGGGTGACCACAAAGCAAAAGATCTTGATCAAAATATCCTAAGCAAAACCAAAACTCATTAATGCAAATGGTGACACATAATAACACCTCACCATTCAATTAATGCATACAATGAATCACTAATCCTAGTCACCAACTTCTAGAAGCTTCCACACACATCACCCTCAAGACTCACCCAAGTGACGAAAAGATAAATCCGTATTTAACCGAATGTTAAATACGGCCGATAGAAAACGGAAACCGACAACTTCTAAAAGTGATCCTGAAACGAATTTCAGGATAACCCCGTAACAGTATAAACATACCCGCATTTGTATTACGACCGAATACAAATGCAACCGAGACAAAGATATTTTATCTACACAGTATAATACTTGGTTCCGGCTTAAACCAAAGCCTACCAGTATTATCTGCCCGAAAAATGACACGTACGAAAACGCACGTGCATTTTCCGAACCCTGCCATAAACCCATACGGCATCTACAACGTTTCGCCCGAACTTGGGAAAGTGTCTGTGGGGGACTCTAATGACTCATCAACACACTGGCACTGGGTATAACCACTAGCACGTCAGAGGTACTAGATGTACGTAACGTTTTGCCTATGTATTGATTGGAAGGGAAGCTGACGAGCGAACTCATATATAAACCCTACTGAGCCTAACAGTGACAATATACATACAGTCCGGTCCGTTCGTCTATGATTATCGCATATCGGCCTAGGGGCTGGTAACGTCAGACCCCCAATAGCAGTATAAGCCGTGTCAGAGAGTGGCCCAGAACACCCTGAGATACTACTGGAGTACCTACCAGTAAATCTCCTGCCTCGGCCGAGGGCTTTGTGTAATGGCTCTCCTAGACACAGCGCGATCTCACCCCCAATACCGGGAGAGACGAATCCCCTGCCGATCCGCTCTCTTGCCTCCATGTGGTTCGGGACTGTACCCAAAAAAGACCTGTTTGCACGACTCCTTTGAGACGTGGTAGGGTAGAAATCAAAGCACGGTGGGAATTCACACGAGACAAATGACGACTTCAGGTCAATGAACTAACCTGTACACATGTCACCAGGGAACTGCTATCTGACGATATGTATAATACCAACTAGCATGTTCCCGGCAAGTCCTGTCCGGTGAACTCATAACCCAATGAGCACCTGTATACATCTTAGGTGAACCAACTGACACCAATGGCTTGTGAGACCGGCCACCGCCTCTCGTCGGGGTCTCGACTGTATACACTAGTCTACTCTGGAGTATCGATGCCCTGTCTCGAAACTCCCACGACTAGGGACTCTTTTAAGGATGTGCTTACAGACCCCAGCTTCCACGTATATGATCGCCATCATACTGCTGGCAGTCAAGCAAGAATCCTATAGACTCTATCAACATGCAATAGCGAACTAAAGCATGTATACGATGATAAAGACAAACCAGATAGCATACTATCATCTCGAGCAAGACTGTCATATCGGTATAGGTCCTGTCTCAATCATTGCAATCACGTACATGCGATCCAATAATTGACTTTGAGGGCACTATCTCCAACAACATGACTGTCCTAACTAATCGCATCATATGCTATATAGGAAGACATCACTTAGCTACCATACACTGTGCCTTAACTAAGGTCAACAAACACAGCACGAATACTAAGTACTCAACTTCCTAAAATGACGGAGGGTTATGACAGGTTTTTAAGAAAACCTTTTGCGTAATGAACTTGATATCGTCGTAGAATCGAGTGATTTTAAATGGAGTGTTTTTAGGCCTTTTCTAGTTTTGCTAAAGAGGTCACTCCCGGTGAAGGGATCGTCGGCTATTTCCTCATCGAATAAGGTGCAAGATATTTCACAAATACCGCTGTGCAAAGCAAGAACTATAGAAGCAATCAAAAGACAAACCGAGTTTGTAGCATCTGCTAGTTTCACTAAAGAGGTCACTCCCGGTGAAGGGATCTCGGCTCTTTCCTTATCGAATAAGGTGCTGGATGTTCTACAAGGAACACCGCTATGCAAAGCAAGAACTAGAGCTACCAGTTTTTAAACAAGTTTCTACAACATCTTAGGTTTCTTTTATTTCATTAATCTAATTAATGAAGTCCCATTTTAATATGCTTCACAAGCATCACATTTGAAACGAAATCTGCAATATAATATATATCTCATATATATAATATAAACATTCGTCTCAGACAGTGATATGATCTCATCACAGAACATTGCAGCAGAAGAACATATATGAAATTTGGATATACTAGGATGTCCGTGTTTTCAATACGAGCTTGTATAAAACACGGATTCCACGATCGCGATGAATAGCCAAACTCACATCCCTAGACCCCTACGAGAGCGGCAAGTAACACTGCCAATTCTAGGGTTAGGAGACCCGGTCTCGACTCCTCGAGATGGTCTCCCACTGGACCCTAGAACCCGGTTACTTGTGCTCCCCTCCATGGGTCTACCTAATGCGGTAAAGTAAATAATATACAATGGTGACATCATCCTCAGCCCGGAAGTGCCCCAATAAAAGAATATTACATACAAATGAATTTTACATGAATGAAAATGAAAAACTCTCATCTCACATAAAACCCCCGGCTATTCAAACAGGACGATCCAATATAACATATCACAACAACACATAATATCACATGTCATCAACGTAAGTAAGTATGCATGTCGATTGTCGTCGATGTATAGCAACGAAAACCGGCGATAC
This sequence comes from Agapanthus africanus, assembly GCA_030015575.1. Lineage (NCBI taxonomy): Eukaryota > Viridiplantae > Streptophyta > Magnoliopsida > Asparagales > Amaryllidaceae > Agapanthus > Agapanthus africanus. Next base: position 238,796,321 of record CM057351.1, read on the forward strand.
AACTACATACTACACTTACGGTCACAGAAAAGAAAGTGTAAAACTACAACAGTTGGAATCCGCAACCTCCTTAGACATCGCATGCCTTACTAAATGAATTCCTTAGATATCGCATGCCTACCAATTATAAACCTCGCATTTTAGTCTCATTATCGAAAACTCTTTTCAATATCAAGTCGGGCAATTCAACAAGATTCCCGACATCCTGATCGAATGCTCGTCGCAAACTTTAGTAGACGGCCGCACCCCCGATGCCGTCGACGAAGTGAACTAAGGCTGAACACCGCTGCCGCGAGCACCCGAACGGATGCTTTTGGCGGCGGGGTTCTCCTACAGTCACTTGGTCGGGGCTATAGGGCATGGCTGTCTATTAAGTTTACCCGGCGAGTATCCGCGTACGCTACGTGATTGCGACGGACTTTTGATCACATCAAAATTCGCGGCAATCGATCATCTGAGACTGAACTGCTAGATTTATAACATTCAAATTAGTTATCTCATAACTATATGTGGATTCCAAATATTGTATCACATTCCAGATAAAAAGACAGTGTTAAACTTTCCGATCGAATAATCAAACACCCAAGATTTCCCCAATATATCTCAACACTTGAAATCAGTTTAAAAACATCCATCACATGCCACAGTACCAATGGTCCAGCCGTAGAAGGGTCAAGCCAACGCCTCACATGTGGCACGCCGTACTTCCCCAAACCCTAAGGTTTAGAGGCAGTTCAAGATGGTCACATAATCGAGTTAAGCTTTGTTGTCTTCTAGAAGGTCCACCGCGTTACTTGCACGACTTAGAACGTTCTTAAACTACGGAAAAATCCAACGCTTGGAAATTTTCCGGCAGGGGAAAAAGTGAGTTATTGATATCCGTTCGAACTTTTTAACACGTTCTAAAAATTACCCGGATAAACTAAACAAAGTTATGATATCCGATCGAATCAACGAGTCCCCAATACAACCCAGAAAACTCAACACATGAGTAGAATTAAAAATTCCCAGAACAATCGGGAATTACCTACGAACATTACTGTGCATAACACGTGCCATGATTCCACTTTTTGGCCGCGGAACCGCCGCGCAAGCCATGGTACGGCCGCGGTTACGCGGCGCTTTAATTGAATTGGAGGCACGTGCTGCACAGTAATTCTTGTAATTCCCTGGTGATTTTTTTGAGTATTTTTAATGCACAAAAAATCACATTTTTGAAAAATGTCCAGAGAGGGGTAAACATCGGGGTATCCAGGTTCGATCAGACTTTAAACTTCGCTCAGACTTTGCCTAAAGCTCTAGCTTGTCTCTGATACCACTGTAGATGCTAGGAACGCGCACAAGGGTCTACGAGGCATCAACCATGCCTGATTTAAAATTTAGCCGTGCCAAACAACCCAAAGCCGGATCTTTAAACTAGAGATTAGGCGAAAACAAGTATGTTAAACTCTTTAACACTAAGTGAGAGGGATTACAACCTTTGTAGATCTGGTCCTTCATTTCTTAAGCTCTGTGTTGAGGTCCCTTCACTGCGATCATCGTGTTCCGGACTCTCGAGAGGCTCCACGAAGAGAAAGATGCAGTCTTGCTTCCGATCTTCGATAACATAGATGATCTACCTTGAAGTTTCATTAACACAAACTAACACTCACTAAATGAAGTGAACACCCTCATCTAAATGGCAAGGATAGATGAGGATGATGAAGTAGGATTTTTGCCCTCATTTATAATCTATTTCTCACAATTTTTCATCACTTAGAAAAAGCTAGAAAGCTTTTTCCATGAAGCAAGAAGGAAGAAGAAGAAGAATTAAAGTTAGAATCCTTTTGTGATGAATAATGATATACTTGATAAGGTTAGAAATGCAACCATGGTTCAAGTAACCATTGTAGAGATTTTACTAGGGTTAAAGGGTGTGGTTGGGTTAAGAAAATATCATGCAAAAATATCTAAACAAATATCTTTGCACAAAACAAAAAGAAAGCTTCTAGAAACTTTTAGAATAGCTTAACCCTAATCAAATCCTAACCATGTTTAATCTCCACTAAACATGTTGCATTAATAACTACATCATGTTACAATATTATATATCACATATATAAAATTTATTGTAACAAAATAAAATAATACAATTAACATATATCACATATATATCAATGTATTACCCGAGTGAGAAAAAGAATCTTTTAGTGAGCTAATATTAGTTAATGTAATTTAATATATCATATATATTATTATAAATTAAATTATCGAATCAACACTTGATCCGACAATCCGGCTATATCGCATATAACCGACTAATACGATGACCCGGCTATATCACATATACCCGGCCGATATCTTATATCGCGAGAATCCAATACGGTATCATATACCGCATTATCCTCGGTCCCGCACATATCAGATATGTGCTCCTACTCCGTTTTGCCTGAGTCAAGAAACCTCTGTGTAGGACTCTAAAGAATCGTCAATACGCCAGCAGTAGGTGATGATCATATCAAACACCCACAAGCTGCAAGCGGTCAGCTAAACGTAACAGCCACCCAGGTATTGAGCGCTCAGAAGATCAACAAGCAAGCCTGTACATTCTTCTGTGAATCCAAACAGTAACACTCCCGTACAGTCCGGTCTCGTCGTCTGATATGTCGCATATCTCGCCTAGGGATGGTAAACGTCAGATCCCAGTAGCTCAATAAGTCGTGTCGATACGAGGTCTATAACAGTTCGAGAAACTACTGATAACACTTACCAGTAAATCTCAGCAACCCTGGTCAGGGATTTCCGGTTATAGCCAATCGAACACAGCACAACATCAACTCCCTATACCGGGAGAGACGAATCCCCTCCTATCGCTCATTGCTTCCATGTGATTCGGGGCTGTACCCAAAAGCCACCTTTTTGCACGCCCTCTTGGACGTGGTATGATGGAAATCAAAGCACAGTGGGAATCACACAAGACTCTATGACGATCTCGGGTCAACAGACTACTCTGTACCAGTGTCACCGGAGAACCGCCATCTGACGTGAGGTATAATACCATCTGGGAGTTCTCGGCGAGTCCGTCCAGTGTACCCAGTCTCTACTGAGCACCCGTACACCATCCTTGATGTCAAACACCGATGGATATGGGATCATCCATCGCCCATCATATGGGTCAAGATGCGTATACGCCAGTCTACTCTGGTGTATCGATGCCCTGTCTCGATACACCCTCGACTAGGAACAGTTATAGGATGTACTCGTCGACTACCGTAGCCCCACTAGTATGATCTCATCATAGTCCCAGTAGTCGAGTACATATCTTAAGGGCTTTATCAACATGTAACATAGAGACAATCAGAGTACATGCTAAGATAAAGTACAACCAGATAGCATACTATCATGTCGAGCAAGAAAGTCCTCCCTATATATGTTCAAGCATCCATTAAAATATACATCGTATGTACAGTAATGGCCTCTAGGGCATACATGTAACTAACATAAACTGGGTTTGATCTATTTAGATCTAGGATTAATTCTTACTGAACGATAAATCTAAATAGAGTAGATCTATTTATGGGAAGATGTAGACTGGATTAATACTAGATTAAATAGAATTACATCCTAGAATAATAATTGAGATTGAATTGCCTGATAGATTTTAATTGAAAGTTTATATAATTTATACTTCCTTGGCATTTGATAGATTATAACATTGAACGAATACTCTATACTAACATAATTGTTTGGATGAGGGAAAGATGAGATAACACATGTTGCTTGATTAATCATGATTAGATCTAGGGGATTCAATAACTAAGTATATTTCCTTTATCTTATTTTTCTAAAAGTTCCATTTTTTGCTTGCTTTAATTTTTGCATTTAAATATTTAGTAATAAATAATTCCTTTCACAACATATCTTTTAATTCGTAATTTTTTTAGTAAATTTGCCCTCTTCCCTATGGACCGACCCATAAGTGCTACAATTCACAACCGTTGCACTTACGGTATAATTAGGACTTTAAAATAACACAACACATGGAAACAATTTTCCCATATAAATATGAAAGGATTAAGGGAGGCATAGACAGAAAGCCTAAACAGAAAAAAAGTTTATTTATCGAATGGTTAGCAAAAATATAACTAATTTATTAAACAGTCATCCTTCATAACTTTACAAACACTCTTAAAGCACTTATAACGTTTTTCATCTATTAAATTTTTTTTCCTTATTTTTTACTCATGAGAAAAAAAATTAATGATTAAAATTTCTAATTAACCGAATCCTAATCCTAACTCTAACCCTAACCGCAACTCCTCCTTCCTCACCCACTCCGCTCGAGCACCGCCGCCATCCCTACCTTCCTCTTCGGTCACCATCACCATCCACCAACCAACCCAACACTAAACCCTAATCCCAATCAAAACCTGAATTCTCCTTTTCCTACATCTCTTTCTCCCGCTCCATTCCAAGATCCCTCCTCCGTCCTTCTTAGACCCAATCAAGCTCCCATCTACTTTCTTCGTCTCCCTTGGTCCCAATCAACGCCCACCACCTTCTTTTCCATTCTTTCTCCCCAATTAAGACCCATATTCTTCTATGTCCTAACAATTTCTTCTTCGTTATCATCAACTTATCACGTTTAATTGTCGCAAGTAGAAGAAGAGGACAAGAAGAAAATGAGGAGAATGAATGTTCTAAAAATATGCTTTTTCCATAGATTATTTTAAAGTGTTTTAAAAGTTTGGGAATTACCAAGTTTTAGAGGTGTTGCCGTGGCAAAAAAATTTGGGGGACCCATTTATTTTAGTGAAAAAGCCGCGGGAAAAAAAGGAGCAACACGGAACTCATTCGGGCTTCTTCTCTCCCTCGACCTCTTAAAGCTTCCATGTCGCTGGACAAACCCTAACCCTAACCCTAAAATCCAACTAAAAATGGACGCCAAAGACATTCTAGGGCTTCCAAAGAGTTCCTTCCCTTCATCTCAAGAGAAGAAGCCTCGCCCTCCCAAGGAATCGCAGCGGAAGCCCGAAGGCATCCATTGCGAGGTCTACGCTCTCACTGGCGGCAACCTCCCCCGATATCATGCCCACCATCGATCCCTCTCACCTCAAGCGCCGACCCACCAATGACGACAACAAAGAGAAGGTACCAAACTCAATCCAATCCCATCACCTTAGGGTTTCAACTTCAAGCCATTTTTTAATAACGATTTTAGCTTTGAAATTGCGTTTGCAGATCACTTGGCAGTGGCTTCCCTTCGCTTCATCTGCTCGAACCGACAATCTGCAGCTGCACCATTGGGTATGCAATTAAAGTTTGAGTTTTGGCTTAGAGAAGTTAGAATTACCAACAATTTCGTGTTTTTTTGTAGGTGAGAGTTGTAAATGGTGTTCCTCCGAGGGGTGATTATTCGTTTGCTAAGTTCAACAAGGTACATGCTCAAACTTTATTAGATTGTACATAAAAGGGATATGTTTCTTCTTCTTCTTTTTTAAATTGGTATGTGGATGCAGTCTGTGGACGTTCTTAAATACACGGACGAGGAGGATGAAAAGCATTTGACTGATCCTGTAGGTATTAGGCATTACATATTTGCATAATTTGTTTTGATCCCATTTTCTTGTTGTCAACATTCTGTATGAGGCCTTGAGTACCTTATATAGCATATCCTGTCTATACCTTACTCGAGTTGTCTACAAACTACAAGTGCTCTCATTAATGCAATTTTTTTTACGTTTTAAATCATTTTAAAGTTAAAACATGGTGATATCTCTAGTATCTTCTAGAGGAAATACACACTTTACAATTATCACCAAGTTCCATATAGCTCATGTAGCATGACTAACTTGAGGACTGTTTTCTGGCTCTGAAATGCTGAGCTATTGTGTTTCCATTTCTTGCAAGGGCATCCTCAGTGTTAATGTTATTGTCTTTCGACTTGTCCATTGCCAACAATGATTACAGCCACTATGAAATATATCCAATTCACTGCTTATAAGGGCTTTAGCAACCTTGAAATACTTCTTGACCTGATGCTTAAAACGCTCACACAACAAAGAAATTGGTTTATTCACTAATGTCAATGGTCAGAAAAAGATATTGTTGGTATTAAAAGCTTTCTAAAGTTTGAGCGTTCATGAAAATTCTTTAATGGCAAATTTTTCGATATACACCTTAGTATTTAGTAGTTCTGTAGATGAGAAAGCTACATGTATTGATATGGACGTTCAATATGGGAATATCGGTCACACTATTTGATTGCTTGAGATCAATACAAACCCACCAAAAAGATCACAAATCACTCCCAAATAAACTAAGAAGAGGTATGCTACCTCCTCCGAGCAAAAGCCTCAACTTTTCAATTGCAATAATAAACTCTAAATTCAATTGTTCTCAAAAGCATTGTAATACCCCCTTATATAAGTTCAAATGAACCTGGTTCTAATAGAAATATTATCATATTTTCTAAATGAACTTCGAAATAAGAAAAGATCTAAAAGAAATTCGTAGATATAATTCTAAATAAGAAAAAGACCTAAATAAATTAAAAAGATCCTAAATAGAAAATGACTTTCAAATAAAGAATATAGTTCCTACAAAATTAGGCTCTCAATAAGCTCCTGCATCAGACCTCTTACCTGAAAGAACTCGTCCCCGAGTTTGGACTTTCAGAGTTCTCTACATAAGACTTTAGATCAGCTGTATCGAAAGTTGAAAAATTCCAGTCGATCAATCATATTCAATATTCATTTTCTTCAACTTGCTTCGATAATCTGAACGGCCCATCTATGAGATCCATATGCATCCATCATCTCTTTGCAAAAATTTTGCCGGTCTTCGATATGTGTCAATCTATGACTTTGTATTTACGGTTTAATTTCTCTACCGAACTTTGGTTTTCTCACAATCATATCGAACTATCATGCCACCACTCTGGTTCTCTTGGATGAATCTATACAACGTAACAATTCTCGTACATAATGTTGCCTTCTATTGAAATAAACCCAACGTATCTCCTTCAAAAAATAATATTTCCATTGATGCCATGTCTTGCCATAATCCCGAATCTTCTTGAAAAAGTTGCTTTAACTTTACCTCAAACATCTTAGACTGCATCATAGAAGTTAGCATTTTTTGTGGGTTAAGTGCGTTTGCTTGTCACATCTCAAGCAGTCTGAATAACGTCGACACCACATAAAAATGCGTGCTTCCTTTTCTTGCTAAAGATTGTTGCTCCTTAAATATTCAACTTGATGTGGAAATACTTCATGACTTTTTAGGCTTAACTAGTATGCCACTTAGTTTGGTGAAATATCTATTGAATTGCTATCATGGATTGCCTTTCGATAAAATTGGGAGTGCCTTTCTAATATGATCTGATATGCATCAAACCACATATTGCACCATAAGAAGTCATAACAATTCCTATCAATTGAGAAAGAAACTATGCAATGGTTAGTTACAGATACCTTGTTTTCTTTATGAAACTATGTAAGCTCATAGGGACGATCACACTTATCTTTCTTTAATTGATGCCTGCCTGCCTTGGGCAACATCGATCTCACAACCGGCTCCATCGATGATGACGTTATATGCCTTCACTATAACGGTGCGTTGAGTATGACAGATGTTATTAATATAATCATTACGATCCTTCTATTTGATGTTTAAATTTTGCGGATTATAAGAGGTTCTCCAGGGCTGCTCCATATAATCTTGTTGTCGGCTTCATGTCCATATTCATAAAAAAAATGGAGCTTCTCTTCTTTCTCCTCAAACATATTCTTGTCTTTGGTAATAATCTCAACGTTGTGTGACCAATCAATAAAGGCTTTTGGATTGATTTGTTCCAAACATTTCGGAATCTCCATCTTTATTTCTTGGCCATGGTAACGATCGATAAATCAAATCTTTTTTACTCCAACTTCTCTCGTCACCACAATGAGAAAAAAGGTTATATCTTTTCCTCAAACTTTGTAATCCATTGTTATGATTTGTCATTCATCTAGTCTTTTATATATGCATGTTTTGTGAAAATGTAAGACGTTTCAAAGCAACGCATCTTATTTCTTTAAATTGACGTAATTAAATTAGAAAATTGAATCTTCTAATTATTTTTGGAGACATTGCAATTTTGTTTATTTATTTTTATTCAATTTACTAGATGTGGACCAAGGAGGAGACAGACCAGTTAATTTGTGTGAAAGATTTGATCTCCGCTTTGTAGTAATAGCTGACAGGTTTTCAACCGCCCGAAGTGTGGAGGAACTGAAGAGCCGCTACTATGCAGGTGCTTTATGTTTACCTTTTGTTTTAGTATCATAATTATTACAAATTTTGTGTATGTTACAATTCATTCAAGGCTCCTTTATTCTTCACTGCCCATTAGTTAGTTATATTGAGATGCTAAGGTGAATATTTTATATTTACCTCCACATTGCATGCCTGCATTATGTAATTATTAACATCATTAGTCTTTCTCAAAAGATTATTAACATCATTAGTGGTGAATTATACATAAATGATCAGTCTCCTAGTCTCAAGATTTCTATCTTCAATTCCTTGCTCTGGACCTCTGGTGCAGATTTTATGGAATAAACAAATATATCTATTTTTTTTTTAGATAATAGGTGGAATAAGTTAGCCACCCCCTCATAAATGAGTGACTCCGGGCTCGATCCCGGTCTCCCCCATGGGCTACTCCAACCCCCACCAATGGGCTACTCCAAGCCCCTAATATATCTAAAAATTATTCTTTAAAAATTATTCGTAAGGGTGGGTCATCTGGAAGCTTACTGTATGCAGTTACAATGAGTTTCTTCACCTTCAAGGGCACCCTCTCTACATATTAATATTAATACATTCCAAATTTTTATTATTGTTGAATGATACCGATGTGAATTTTCTCACAAGTGACCGCAAATGCAACACATGCTGGGGTCTGGAACTCATATGAGCCTATATGCTTATGTAACAGATTGCTTAATCATCAGACACTATAACATCAAACAATTATATTCTGATAAGAGCTTTAAAACCTCTACAAAACGATGCAATTGAGGTGTAACTTATGCACTGCCTGAGAGGAGAAAAAAGGAATGATTGCAGAGAAGTAGCTTATATACCAACTCCTATGAATTACATCGGAGGAATGTGAAATGGGCCCATAACGAAGTGTTTCATTATCTGCCATCCATTGCCTTGCTATGATTAACAATTTTATGAAGCCTTCTGTGTCAGAGTTCTTTTTATGTAGATTCTTAAATCCTCTTTTCAACCTACCTCTGTGGTTTACCCTCTAAAAGGAAACTCCTCAAGTTTCTTCGCACTTTCTTCTCATCATATGTACTACCTTTCTAAGTATTTGCTTCCATGACTGCCACAATGGTCATTAAGCTCTTGCGGTCATGATTATCCATGGGACTCTGATCCTGTATGGGATCAAGACAACCGCGGAGGTGGCCAAGGACCCAATTCTGTGGCTGCTGTGTCCCCTAATCTAGCTTCTGCTGTAGCTACTGCCTACTATAGAGCTATATTGAGGAGATATCTGCTGAGGAAAACTAGAATCGATGGGTTAGAAGGTGCTTGATTGCTTTTTAAGTTCCAGGTTAGTTGGTGGAGCTACTTTATAAGTTAAACCAACAAGAGTTCAGCTGAGTGTTAATGGTAAATATTTCACTAGTTTTTGGTTTGAGTTCATTAATCCTTATTCCCTACAGTTTATTATTGATAATTCTGCACATGGAGATTATAAATTGTTTAGTTCGTATATTTTAGGTCGTGTGCTGATTAAGTTTTGGCTAATAGGGCAAACAGAGGACAAAATGTTCTAGTATTTCTAGCATCACCAATGTAAATACCACCATCTTTCTTAACTGGTTGGATCACAAGGACTGTTATATTTAAGAGGAAAAGAAAAGACCAAATGAGGTTGTTAACAATGAAACAATACTAACTCTGAGGATATTGCATGCGGAAGGCGTTTTATAAATTTAAGAATGAAGTTATGCTTGGTTAATAAACAATACTAACTCTGAGGAAATTGCATGCGGAAGGCGTTTTATAAATTTAAGAATGAAGTTATGCTTGGGTAATATTATATGTTTTTTAGAATCACCAGTGTTTACATAATATCAGAAAATCTTTCTACTATCTTGATCTCTCATAAATCATAAATGCATTGTTTGTTGATGCTGCTTATAACATACAGCATTTCTTATATTGGTTGTCCCATTAGCCCATATACCACTTTAATTTTATGGTGGTTTCTTGCTTTGATGTGCTCATGATGTTTTGTCTTATTTTCTGATTAAGTTACTAATTTTATGATATCGTTGTTATTCGTTAACATTTTGTCTGCGAACAGTATCTCGAGCACTTTTGCTTGCTACAGCATCGTCTCCTGGTGATGTATCTAGGCATCCGCTGGTTAAGGTTTGTTTATTTTTTTAGTAATATCATACCATGGATTCTCATTACACTGGATTTTGAATTGTGTTTCTTCTCTTTTGTACTATTGGCTTTATAGGAATCTTACAACATGGCACATGAGATCGAACGCAAGCGGGCATTGCCATCGCTGTTCTCACAAACAAAACAACAGGAGCGAAGAGATGCTGAGGTCCAAATTTTGTGCTGCACTTTCATGTCCATGTGCATGTTAATGAGGAATGAAACTTTTGACTGCCTTAATAATATGCTACATTTGATTGGCTTTCGAATTGTGTTTCTGAGTATCAATATCATTGATGCTGACACTTTACTTTGTTTCAGGTTCTAGCTGAAGCTAAACGTATAATGGAGTTACGCATGACATCCATGGTAATCATACTTATGCATTCTTTTGATTTCTTTTCCATATTTTTCATATGTCAAGAAACTTGAAGATCCTACCATTTTGGTCTTTGACAGAGACCATTGGTACTGCCATGTTGTCAGATAGTCTGAGTTATTGACATAAGTTGGCACATGAGTACTGATATAGGCATCAAAGTTCTTCATTAGGTAGTCCTTTTTTTGCATTTGTTGAAGTTTCCCTCCTTTTTACTTAAGGTCTCTTTTCCGGGTTGCATTCCCATAACATGTCCTTTGCATCCCCCCAACCAGCCCCCCAGCACCACTCCCAACCCCCAAAAAAAAAGAAAAAGGAAAAAAAATGATCGCTGCTGCCTTTTGCATTTGTCGTGTTCCTGTAAACATTCTTCATATCTTTTTGAATGTGTTCCAAAAATATATTGAATAACTAAACTAGAAACTAAAAAATTGCATAATATGTTAGGAGATCTAGAGGATTTTTATCTAGAGGATTATTTTCAGCTGTCCTCAGAGATCTAATAGATCTATTAATTATAACCTCTAAAAAATTAGGAGATCTAATGTATAAGGATGAATCACCAAATTCCCTCCTTTTAACTCCAAACTTCAAGTTGATTGGATAGGGAAGTCTCTCATCGTGAAGTTACCAATCTCACTTTCAATTATATCCTAAAAGCTAATTGATTCAAAATTATAAAATCTAGAGTCAAAATTCATATGCATAAAACATATAATTGCATAGGCATACATGACAAACTAATGGTTACAACCTCTGCCTGGCACACTGATGGCATCATTTTAGGCGGCTTATTTTAAATTCCGTGTAAATGAGTTGCTTATCACTTGACACATTATCAATATTGTTTAATATGAACTGATGCTTGAATAGCTGATGCTAAACATCAAATCAAAATTACATTTAATGGCTGCCACCTCTGCCTGCTCTCAGAGAAAAGCATTATGTTAGGTGGCTTATTTGGAATACCACTTAAATGAGTTGCATATCACTTGACACATATTCGGTGTTGTTTAATGTGAACTGATGCTTGAATAGCTGATGCTGAACATCGAATCAAAATTACATTTAATGGCTGCCACCATTGACTGCCACCATTGGCATGATGTACTCTGATGTCTCCCTTGGGTTGAATACTTAGTTAGGTTTACTTGGTTTCCTTTCTAGCAAATAACTTCAGCGATATAATTCAGGATTCGTTGGTTTGACTAGTATCTTTCTTAAGTTCGTTTTTATTATATCAGCCTCTGGTGTAGTAGAAAGTAGAAAATATTTAACTCATCCATGGAAACTATCCACTTTCTTATGCAGCCATCATTTTCTTTCCCCATAAGCATTCCTCCATCTAGGAATCGTAAGGTAAAGACCGATCATCAGTGCACATTCTTCCAGCCTTATCCTTCTCCAACGATAATTTTGGAACTAATCTAGAAATTGATCGGGCTAAGGATTCCATAATACTCATTCTTTGATTAGTCCAGTCACACATTTAAATCTTTTCTGAAGTCATTTGTAAACCAGAGTGGAAAGACTGCAATGCAATTTTGTGTCTCCTAGCATTTATGATTGTTAGGGAGCAAATTTGCCCCGGTCTATTATTTTATGCTTTTCCTCTATTCTTTTTTCTAATATGTGATGACTTTAATGTCGAGCTCCATGACGGGTTTTTATTTGCGATTACATACCAATATAATTACAATTCAAAATCATCTGAATATGCATGTTACCTTCATTTTTTTCTCTCCAAATGATCTAACCTCTCGGGAATTCTTTAGGGCACTGAAGATGCTGAATCACCAATAAATGCCACTGGAGTAGAAAGTGCAGATAAATCTCCTACCCCCACTGTATCTGTATCGCCGTCATCTAGCATTCAGCCATTACCTAATGCTACACCTCCAACTGTGACTATGGAGACTGCTTCAACTCCAGCTTCTCTCCGCATGGTACATTCGATTTTACATTTTTTTAATAATAATTATCATAGCATATCACAGATAGACAACTTTTCCTTGTCTCTGTTTCTATTCTAAATCCCTTTTTTTTTAATGCTTTTATCATTGTGTTCTTTCTACAGAAGCATTATAAGATAAAGTTTTTGTGGCATTTTATGCATCCTCACTATATCTATGCTTACATTTTTAATTGATGTTTTTTCGTTCCTCTTCCTTTCTGGCTGCGGCCCGGGGTTGGTCTGTTCAGTGTGTCTGCGTGCATGTGCGTGCTCTTTCTGTGCAATATACCTTATTATCAACATAACTGCTTGAATATCTAAGTTAGCTCCAGCTGGACATGAACCTGGATTTACCTGTTGTCACTGGCCATCCTATTTTGGCAATTGTCAAAAGAGCAACAAAGCACGCCTGCGCCCAGAGTATATCACATTTTTCATAACTCTAAATCCCATACTGGATCGAACAACATCATCTCCACCTTTCATGCTTGGACAGCGGGAAGAACCCATGTGACCTTACTTTCATAATGCCAGCCAGCACAATCTAGTTAAATGAATTCTACCTTTTTGCTGATGCGAAATGATCTTCTTAAATGAAAATGATTACAAACTGTTGATATTGCTAATCTGAAATAACTTATACTAGCATACCCCTTTCTGCTCTTTCTCAATGGAATTATCTTTTATACTTATGTTCCTATTGGGACATGAATCTTGTTTCATGTGCCTTCTATTTTATTTTTGGCAGTGATTAAGGTTCTTTATGCATTGAGTTTCTTGACACCATTTTCTCCCATATAATCCCCCCCGCCCCCCCCCCCCCCCCAGCTACGTGTATACTTGAGAAGCTATGCACTCGAACAAATGGTGCAAGCTGCAAGCTCTCCTGCGGTACTCAGAACAATCAAAAGAGTTGATCAGACTTCACAAGACCTTGGGGTTTGTTTCGTTACTTCCACTTTTCATAGCTAGGATAACTTAATAAATAAGGCTATTGAACCTTTACTCTGATAGGAAAAATTATTGGAAAACAGCAATTTTAATAGCATATTTATTTTTTTCTAACAAGTTTATCATTTAACAAGATTATATGCTTTTACTGGTGGCTAACATCGCCTACTCACTTCACTTGTATGCCTGTGGAAGTACCATTTCCTGTAGTATCAACTTGGAAGCGACAATTTAAATCAGATCTTCCAACATTTGTTTTGCATATGTTTAACATGCGACTATCCATGTTCTTCCTAGGTCTAATTGAAGCCAAAGGTCCCAACAAAATCAGTTTGTGCAGAACACCTTGAATTGCGTAAAGAAATACGCACATTGTTCAATTTACAGAAACAGGTACTCGCTCTGAATATCCGATCCTCCTACTTTCTAATATACTGCGATTCATGTTTTGGAACTGTTGTGTTTTATCAAACCTATATCTGATTTCTGCAGGGGCCGCTTATGCTTCCTTTAAACATGACATTCTTGCTTGCTAAAATTCATGGTTGTTTTTTATTTGACTTGTATGTATTCAATGTACATCATACTATCCCAAACTTTAGGGGTCCCATTTGCCCACACTTGATTGTTTTTTCACTATATTCTGAATTTTTCGGAGGAGCATGATCATCTAGCTTTTATTTTGCATACAGGCATCCAAATATAAGTGTTACATAAATGAGGACTATGATCTGCATCCCCCTCAATCTTTCCATGACCTACAATTGTTTTATGACAGCTGCAAAATCGCGAGGTAGAAGCCTCAGCAAACTGTGAGAGTTCATATACAGAAGCACCGAGCACTCCCAAGGTAAAAATGCTAGACTTGGTTCCATTTTAGCAAATCTTATCATTGTGTTGGCTGGGAACATGCTAGTCATAATATTTCTTCGAATGGAAGCCATGCCAATGGGCATGCATTAGATGTATGTGACATTGTGTTTTTGTATGGTATTATTTTCTTTATGATAATGTTATATGCACCCATAGATGCTATTGAACCGAACCATTTAATATACTACTTGCTTCTGAAAGTTGCTCAATATGTGTCCATATAAATGGATGCAAGTCTTCATTTGTATTTTTAGACGGTTTGGTTTACAATTTGTTCTCAGCGATATCGTGGAGATGTTGATCGACCATTCGTCCCTGATTCTGCTGGTTTTGGAGGTAACATTGATAAAATTTGGTGTACCTGTGTATCTTTATTGAAATCGGCCTTATATATTATGTGATTATCAACGAGAAGGGATGTACATGCATAATTATGTGTTTGCATTGGTGTTTCAGGTGAACGAGCCATTAAAAGGGATCACAAGCGCAAGGCAGTATTGTTGTTATTCTCTCCCCCTCTTTATATTATCATATATGATTTATAAGAGCCTTATTCTGATTTCATTTGAAAATTTATGATTTAAAGGCACCTGGAAGATTTATGGATGCACCACCATCACCTCCCTAGTCGAAGAGGCCTTGGAAGCTAAAAGCTTCAGACTGATGATCCATAGGTGAAACCCTCTAATGACTCTGATGTCCATAGAAACATTTCCGTGGTGTTTGTAAATCGTGATCTATCAATGTAATTCTGAAGCAAGAAATCTTCTTATTGTGGCAGCTGAAAGAAAATTGAGCACATTTTGGCTTATGTAATTTATTAATCTTTGTGTTAGAAGTTTTTTCCCCAAGCAAACATGAATGCTACCAATCGACATCATTCTGTGACACAGCACAACCAAGCGTCATGTTGGTATTCATGCAAGTATTTTGATAGATATTGCACATCCATGTTCCCCCGCATTATTGATACTTAATTAAGATTTTAGTGTGGCTGTTGTAGCTTCGCTGCATTCGCAGAAAACAAAAACACCATGGGCATATATCTAGCATAACACATGGCACTGTTTTCTTTAACAAATTAACCAAAAAGCAGTATGATAATGTTTTTATATAAAGTAAATCGACATTTTAACTACTATGCCGTTTTCTTTATGGAATATTTTATATAATTGGCATTGAGGCTCACGTGAGTTCTGATAGGCGAACCAGCAGTTGCATCAATATTGGGCCCGTCGTAGTACTTTAGACAGCGATCTATCTTTGTTATTGTAATATTTTGTATATCGTCTTTGTAATTGCATATTTCTTCGTCTATGCAATATTCCGTTTATCGCTTCTATAAGTGCATATTGCTAATGCTTTGAATGTTTCTTATGTATATAAGATTTGTTTTGTAGTCCTATAATTGTTATTAGTTATATCTTATTCTATTTTTCTCATTTTATCTGCGTGCCTGTCTAAAAGACAATATATAAATCTCTGATTATTTTGCTTAATAGGTTACCCAAATAAAATGCCCTTTGAAGACATTTGAGGGCCAGCTTCAACAATAAGTATGTTTTTTTTATGGCAGTAGAGATTCGATGTTGTGGATGTATAAAAATTGGTTTTGGTGGCTCAAGACAACAATGATACTCTCGCATCCCAATGAATAATCAACATCAAGTCAAAAGCAATGTCATGATTTTCACAGGAAACTCATCTTTTATCAAATATACGGTAAACACGTTTCAAGGAAAAAGCTTAGCGTTCCCACTTTTGATTGTTGATCACCAACATGAAAAACATGATTATTGTTCTTTTCCCTCCATTTACACTACTTTCCTCCTCTCTCGATTGAAGCCACACATGTTGACCTTTACTAAGGAAAGCAATGGAATCAGCATCATGCCTGCTTTTGTAGCCCTATAAAGAATCACCTCAGGAGAAGGACATGGAATAAAGCTTTATTCACAAAAATACTCAATTGGGCGTAAATCATGCTCTAAGAAATTCCTCTCCTAAACGAGAGTCCACCGGTACGATTCCCAATAAGGGTCGCATCCAAAAAGAAAAAAAAACGGCAGACTAATAAATGTATATAGGAACAAGAAACGGATTAAGGATCGGGATATGAATGATTGTAAAGTCACTGATCTGCAAAATGAGAAGAATGCCTGGCACACCCACTTTTCCACTATCAAAAAAGTGTCTAAAACATTCCAACACCATGTAATGTATTTGATTATGTAACATTTCAGAAAATTAAAATATTATTTTTGGAATTAAAATATTAAAATAATATATTTCGCGAAAACTATTCGATTTGCGAATTGGGGTTTTCGTAAAATGACACAAGTATATACCAATATTTGGAAAATAATTGGAGATTAATATGGTTTATTTATTTAAAAGATATTTATTGGATTTTGGCGTTTTATAACTAATTATATGCAAGTTTAAACTAAACTTGATCAGTACACTACTAATCATGATTAAACCAAATCCGTATTTTTAATTAGCCATGGTTAGTGCACCGTGACATGTTACATTTTGTTGTATGGTTTCATTGTTAATTGTTGTTTCATTTGCATTTGTATTTGTGTTTGATTTTATTTGTGAATGAGAGAAAAGAAAAGAAAAAGAAAAGGAAAAAGAGATATTTTGAGAGAGTGAGACATGGAGGCATGGGCATGAGAGTGTGTGTGTGAGAGAGAGAGAGAGTGGTCATCTTGGCATGGCACCCCCACCATCCTTTTCTTCACTTTATTCCTCAACTTCTTCTTCTTCCTCCTCTCAAGTTCCTTCACACTACTACAAATAGGGGTTGCCCCTACGGATTTATCCGCAGGAGCAAATCACTGCCCCTACGGATATATCCGTAGGGGCAATAAATTATCCTGTAGGTGCAAACGTCGTAGGTGCAAGTCTTAACCTTGAACATGCCCCTACGGTCAAAAACTTGCCCCTACGGCGTAATGTGTAGGTCCAGTTGTCCCTACGGATTAAGATGTAGGGACAAAAAATTTATTTAATTTATCGGTTTATAAAATAAATTAGGTGTCCCTACGGACGTATCCGTAGGGCCAAATAGTTGCCCCTACGGATAAGTGCGTAGGTCCGGATGTGTAGGGACAAAATATCACGTATCCTGATATTTTGTTCCTACAGATACATGTGTAGGGGCATTTGCTTGCCCTTACGGATATATCCGAAGGGACATGTATAACCCCTATTACTGAGATTATAGGGGCAAAATATCAGGTATCCTGATATTTTGCCCCTACGGATAAATCAGTAGGGGCAAAAAAGGTCCCTACGGATTAATCCGTAGGGGCAATGTTGGGCCCTACGGATTAATCCGTAGGTACATATTACCAGGTTTTTTTTAAAAAAAAGGGGCTGCCTATTTTTTTCTCACCCTGTGCACAATAATATATACATCATATATAAAATTAATCAACACGCAGAATATATATCGCAGTATTCATAATCACATCTCACGCATAATATACAAAAGAACTCAACAAGCAGAATATGATATCAATATAAACACGCAAACAACACTAATATCAATATCGTCCAAAATATAGTACAATATGTATCATATAAATAAATACATGTTTAAAATATAAGAATCAAAAAGCTACCCTAACTCGGTCCAGCTCCACCTCTGATAAACGCCATAATCTGGCGTGCCTGCTCCTCGGATATACCCTGAGTCAATAAATCATGCAATGCTGAGTGTGCGGGAGTCTGAGCGGGCTGTGGAGCTGTAGGAGTGGTCTACGCAACCGCCGCCGAGGTAGTGGCTTGCGGAGCCGCAGCTGCGGGAGTCTGAGCGGGCAGTGGAGCTATAGGAGCTGTTTGCGGAACCACAACCGAGGTAGTGGCTTACGGAGCCGTAGCCGAAGGAGATGTATGTGGAGGCTCAGCCGATGTACCCTGTCGCGTCTGGACCTACGTGTGTAATAAACGAGTAAGAACCGTGTATTAGTCGAATTCGTATCATTATCAAGTTATTGTGAAACCCCAATCTATGTATACTTAGGGACTTAGGCCTCGTTTGGATATCTAGTTTGGAAAACCGTAGTTTATTTTAATTAGATATGTATGTATGATTAATCAAAGCTAAGTCTACAACCAAATAAGCTCAGGCTACGTACTAATATTGGATATGTTGCTATCTATAATATGACATAATATTTTACTATTAAGTAGTATACATACCAACATCTCCTTCAACTCCTGAACGGTGGCCTTCAAGCTCTCCAGTTCTTGCTGGAAACGTCGCTCACTGGAGACGGAGGAAGTAACCGTCGGAGTGGAGTCCAACTTCATATGGGCCCTGCTAGGGCCCAGTCCCCGGCCTCTCTCCCAACCTCCGTGGTGCCCTCCGTGTGCGGTGTCCAGGACCGGGGTCAGCAGCATCAGACCGTTCTGTCCAGTAAAATCGATCCCCGATGCCTCGGCCTGCTCAACCACCCGCTCCTACACCCACATTAACCAGTAAAATATAAGTATATCATTTAAATTTGAACCTTTCAAAACTAAAATTTCAAATAGGGGTTGAATAAATATTAACACTTACGCAATACTCTTGGTTAGCGGCGTCGGGGTATCGAAGCTCGCCCGTGGCGGGATCTGTCGAGGTGTCGTGGACGGCAAGATATGCGGACAGCACGCTCGGTGTACCACCCTGCGCCAGGGTCTGAGCTCTCTGCAATATTAGAAAATAACTCTTAATATTAGATATATTAGAAAATAACTCTTAATATTACATTATATCACAAAGGCCGGTCTATTGTAATTTACCGATAACTCCATGGCACGAGTAATATTCCTCGAGCCACCGGTATAAGTGGGGCGACCCCTCTTCCTCGACTTCCTATTCTCTTTATTTTGATCGGCCTGTTTCTGCACAACACATTCACATTTAGTTTTCTAATTAAGCAACACAAAAAAATAAATTATATACTAAACAATGAATTACATTTAAAATACATACCTGTTTGCGATGAGAGTCGAAATATTCGCACAATAGAGGCCATGTATCTACGTCGACTCTCGCAAAGGCCGGAGTAGATAGGAGGCCGCTCTCTCTGCCTCGGGGGTCGCCATCCATAGGGAATAGCAGTCGGTCTTCAGCTCATTCCTGTTGTATCGGACCTTCGTCTGCATGTTCTTCATCAGGCCATTATACAGAGCGTGAAGATCGAGCACCCTCCCAGGGTGATCAGGGTCGGGTACAGGCTGAAAATCGTAATCCAACCGAAAATACAAAAAAACATTGTTATTAGATTGCAAGTGTTAATAATAAATATATTGGATAAATCAAATGAAAATATATATTAATACCCGAGCCTGATCCCAGAAGAGGGCGAATGAGCGCCGGTGCTGGTCGCCCCATTCAACGTGAAGTGGATAGTTCTTCACGAGCCGGCTTTTATCCCCCATATACCGGCCGAACCTCTCGGCATGATCGCCGGTATAGCGATAATGTAGGGTTCCTAGGAACGCTAATGAAGTCTCACAAGGCATCAACCATGCCAATTTTTAAATTTTATGAGTGCCGAGAAACCCTAATACGGATCGTCGACTAGAATTTTAGGCGAAACAATAAACTAGTTAACATCTTAACTAAAAGAAGAAAGCTACAACCTTTGTAGATCCGGTTATCCACTTCCTTAGCTCCATGTAGTCGTCCCCTCGCTGTCCATCTCGAATCCCGAACTCTCTCATCGGCTTCATCGGAGAAATGAGCGGACTAGTCGTCGGCTTCGATGCCGAAGATGATCTACGTCGAGGCTACACTGGATCAAGCTCCGACTTCACCTAGTTGTGAAACTTGTGAAGAAAACACCCAAAACCACTTGGCAAGAGGTAGAGGATGAAGAAATAGGAGGTGGGTTCACTTTAGAATTGGATTTCTCACTTTAGAACTCAAGATGCCATTTATGGAGTCTAGTTTTCTTTCTTGAAGAAGAAGGAGAAGATGAAGATAGAATATGATAAAAGTATTTCATAATAGAAAAGAAATCAATACTTATCATATCCTAACTAAGGTCAAGTGTAGAGAATAGACCATGGTAAGTGGGAATGGTTAGGGTTAAGCATGAAGACAAAATGGTCTCTTTAGTCAAAGCTTCATGAAGCTTCAACAAGCTTCATGATAAAAAGAAACCATTTTGTTTTCTTTTATCT
The DNA here is from genome assembly GCA_030015575.1 of Agapanthus africanus. Lineage (NCBI taxonomy): Eukaryota > Viridiplantae > Streptophyta > Magnoliopsida > Asparagales > Amaryllidaceae > Agapanthus > Agapanthus africanus. Next base: position 238,817,104 of record CM057351.1, read on the forward strand.
ATTTAAATAAATAAAGAATGGATAAATAAATGAGTGAATAAATTAAAACCCTAACCATTATCATAACCATGGTACAATTCTTTACACAAAGTCAATATTCATGCATCATCAAACATGATACAATCAAGTGCACAAAAGTATATCACATATACAACTTGTGAACTTCAAGTGAGAAAATCCATTTAAAGTGAACCAATACTAGTTAATGCAAAGTAATATATCAAATATATAATTATACATTAAATCATTAAATCAACATTTGATTCAATGATCCGGTCATGTCGCACATAACCGACTAGTATCCAATGTATCGATTTATCGAATCAATGATTCGATAACTAGGTCATATCGCATACAACCAATCGAAACATTCATCACGAGAATGAAATGCGGTATCACATACACGCATTATTCTCGGTCCCGCACATATCTCATATGCGCTCCTATTTCGTTTCGCTTGAGCCAGGAAACCTCTGTGTAGGACTCTAAAGACTCGTCAATACGCCGGTAGCAGATGATGATCATATCAAGCACCCACAAGCCGCAAGCGGTCTGCTAAACGTAACGGCCACCCGGGTATTAAGCGATCAGAAGATCGACGAGCTAGCCCGCTCACACTCCTGTGAATCCAACCAGTAACACTTACCGTACAGTCCGGTCTGTTCGTCTGATATGTCGCATATCAAGTTTAGGGGTGGTAAACGTCAGACCCCAGTAACCGATAAGTCGTGCCGATGTGAGGCTCATAACGGGTCAAGAAACTACTGGTAACACTTACCAGCAAATCTCTGATCAGCCCTGGCCAGGGACTTCCCTGTTACGGCCAATTGAGCACTGCGCAACATCAACCCCCAATACCGGGAGAGACGAAACCCCTCCTATCGCTCATTGCCTCCATGTGACTCGGGACTGTACCCAAAGACCACCGTTTTGCACGCCCTCATAGACGTGGTAAGGTGGAGATCAAAGCACAGTGGGAAATCACACAAGACTCTATGACGATCTCGGGTCTACAGACTAACCTGCACAAGTGTCACCTGAGAACTGCCATCTGACGTGAGGTATAATACCATCTGGGAGTTCTCGGCGAGTCCGTCCAGTGTACCCAGTCTCCACTGAGCACCCGTATACCATCTCTGATGTCAAACACCAATGGATATGGGATCATCCATCGCCCATCTCATGGGTCGAGAAGCGTATACGCTAGTCTATACTGGTATATCGATGCCCCGTCTCGATACACCCACGACTAGGGACCATGAAGGATGTACTTATGGACTACCATGTCCCCACTAGTATGATCTGCATCATAGTCCAGGTAGTCAAGTACACATCCTAAGGGCTTTACCAACATGTAACTATAAGACAGTTTAAAGAGACTAGTATACATGTTAAGATAAAGAGTAACCAGATAGCATACTATCATATCGAGCAAGAAAGTCATCTCTATATATGTCCAAGCATCCAATATAATATACATCATCTGTACAATACTGGCCTCTAGGGCATACATACAACTAACAGATAATCAGGGGTAAAAAAGAGGGGGAATGCTGTCTCCCCCTAGCTCTGTCGAGCCTCAGCCTGTGGGATTGATTCGGGCCTCGAGTCCCCCTCTCGGGATGGGGAGGCCCTGTGTTTGCAAGAAATATCAAGAAAATCAATATTAAGACAAAGTTGTATTAAGAAATCAAGGTTTAACGAAAATTGAAGTGTGATATATACGTCCGGTGACTAAAGCACGAGCCCGGGCCCGGGCAGCAGCACGAGCGGGACGATAGTTCCTCCGGTAAGGAACAGCCGGTGACCCGGACGTGGACGCATCTCCAACTAGAAAATAAACATCGATAAAATTACATGGAGTTCATATTTATTCTTAAAGGATATGTAAAATGAATAAATATTTTATATTTATTCATACAAACCTGCAGACTGAGCGGAGGGAATGGAAGTGACGGGAGTGGCCTCTGCACCAGACGAGGACGCACCACCTATAAATAGACAATCAAGTATCAACTATATAAGTAATTGCAAAAAGAATGCGTATATCAATAATATAACATTCTAAATCAACATGTATACATTATAGGATATATAAACATACCCGCAGGTATATGATATATAAACATACCTGGAGGTGCGGGAGTGGCCTCTGTCCCTGATGTGGACGCATCACCAACAGCTAGACAATCAAACATTGACAATATAAGTAATTTTGACATGAATATGCATGTATATCTATAATATTACATTCAAAATGAATATGCGTGCAATATACCTAGAGGTGTGGCAAAGTCCACACGGAAGGAGGCATCCGAAGGGGTCTCCGATCGGGGTGCAAGACCGGCCCTCTGAAGCTTCCTACGCAGCTCTCCGGATGGCAGAACCGCTCTGCCTCTGCCTCTGCCGGTGCCGCGGCTGGAGCTCCTGCCGCCCCTCGCTGCTCCCGTCATCGTCATTAAATCTAGATAAACGGTTCATGGACGCATTAGACAATCATTACAAGTATTGACTATATATGTATAGATCGTAAAATGTGAAGTAATAATATAACATTATTGATAACCTTTTTCATTTCGTGGGCGCATTAGACATATCTACTTGGATTTCATCATTGATATCATTTCTAACCCACATAACTTCATGATCAGCCGAAGACAACCCGTCTTTTGAAACAGACGGTCGGAGCACTCTAAGTTTTCTCTCTTCTTCATCCTCATCGCTGTCCTCGAATTCTGGGACATCATAGACATCCCTGGGTTTCCAACGGCATACGACACTCCATCCCGGAAGCTTCAAACACTGTGAGTAGTATACTTAGAAGTTTGGTTCGGAAAGATAAACGGATCTTCCTGACGGTAAAATCGAAGTGTGTTCACACTGGTCAATCCATATTCATCTTTCTAAGTCCCAAGATTGCTTCTCCACTTATCCGTATCGGTTCACGTATCGTACCAAGTACACTGGAATATATAAAAGGGTTCTGATCGTCCGGGATAGTGGATGCCGAGTATACAATTTAAGTATCCATAATAAATTACACCGTCCGATCCTACCGTCGCAATCCCACTATTCTGAGTGGTTCTAGATGTTTCTATATCCTTAATTTCGAATTTGTATCCAAGGACACCGAATCCTTTATAATATGCAACTTCCATACTAGGAAATTGAGCTAAACATCTTGAATCACTCTCAAATGATGCAGACAAGTTCGGATCGTGAATCTAACAATTTTTTTTTTACGACAAATACATAACGATATAAGTTTAGATTAAAACTGATAGCAATAACATGTTATTCGAAGAACTTACATGATCTGCAACCCAATCACAAAAATTATCCTGATGATATTTTTCCAATCGTTCATCGTTCCAATCAGGATGCCCCTCACGTACCTCGTTAAAATGAATTCTGTTTTCGACAATAAATTATGACATTAATATTATACCATTTCATACACACACAAACACAAATATAACAATTAATCCAAAAAAACTTACTCTCTAATTTTTTCAAGACATGCGCAATTAAGCAAGATAAACCGGTATATCTTGTTGATAAACATAGTGTCCACCCTCTTATAATCGGCTTTACCATATGGCCCGTCTTGAATTCTTCGAGGCCGGTTAAGTCTCGTCTCAATGTTCTCGTCCAGATAGCGGGAACAAAATATGGTTGCTTCATCAAGAAGATAACCTTGCATGATAGAACCCTCTGGTCGATTTCTATTGCGTATATACTTTTTAAGAGTGTAGAGCTACCTAAAGAAAATATGTTGAATAAATAAATACGGGCATACAGGACAACAATAATTTTAAAAATTGCGCGAAATGAAAAATTCTACGTACCTCTCGACGGGATACATCCATCGATATTGTACCGGTCCGGCTAACTTAGCCTCAGTTGCAAGATCAACCGTCAGGTGTATTATGATATCGAAGAATGAAGGTGGGAAAATACGCTCAAACTTGCAAAGTATCAACGCAATAGAATTTTCTAGTTTATCCAGCGTCACAACATCCAGTGTTTTAGCACACAACTCACTGAAAAAACAACATAGGTCGTTGATTACTAGACCGACCGATTTGGGGAGAGAAGTCCTGAGGGCTAATGGAAGAAAGTGCTCCACGATAACATGGTGATCATGAATTTTCAGCCCATCGATCTTGCCTTTCATAATTTTTATCTTCTTGCTGAATGATCCTGAGAAACCTGTGGGAACTTTCAAATCATGCAACACCTGCAGGAATCTTTTCTTCTCCAGTTGTGACATATGATAAGCGGCATTGGGAAGTAAAAACTTGCCTGGTTTACCCGCTACCGGTCTAGGGTGCAATTCACTTCTTATTTCCCACTCTTGTAGATCCATCCGAGCATTCAGGTTGTCTTTCAATTTTCCGTCTTTACAAAGAAGCAAGTTGAGTATGTGCTCTGATACTCCCTTCTCTTTATGCATGACGTCCAGACAATGACACACTAAATTTGTTGATCAGTACGGAAGCTCGAAGAAAATGCTTAACTTGTTCCAAAATGGTGGTTTGACCTGTTTTGTCGGATCCATCCCGAAATTCATATTATTGTAACCATCCCACTGAGCAGTCACGTCCTCTCCGGACAATGGGGCTGGAGGTCCAAGAAGCTCCTGACGACCATCAAAGTGAACAATGTCTAACCTGTAGGGGGTGGTCTAGAGGCAGGAAACATCGATGGCCGCAATAACAAATCTTCCTGCTAAAATTCAAGAATTTCGATGTTGTGTGTTGATGGCAATGGGGACATGCTTTGTGACCATGTACGGACCAACCTGATAGCATTCCATACGCAGGAAAGTCATTAATTGTCCACATTAAAGCCGCACGCAGTATGAAGGTTGTATTTGTGTTTGCATCGTAAGTCTCAACACCATCAATTAACTCCTCGATCAGAGGTCGGAGATAGACGTCGATATTGTTTCCCGGTGAGTTTGGTCCGTCGATAAGAAGAGGCATCATAAAGTATGATTGGTCCATAGCCAACCAAGGCGACAGATTATAAATTATCATTACAACGGGCCATGTGCTGTGACTTCCAGCCATATAGTTGAATGGACAGAAACCATCACTAGCCAGTCCGAGCTTGACATTGCGAGGATCGCTACTGAATATTGCGTGCCTCCTATCGAAATCCTTCCATGCCGGTGAATCTCTTGGATGGCTCATTTTTCCATCTTCACTTGGAGGAGCACGGTGATGCCAAATCATTGCCTCGGCTGTTTTCTTGCACCTGAATAGCCTTTGCAGTCTCTGTATTATAGGAAAGTATCGTGCTATCTTGACAGGTATATCAGGCTTCTTATCAGAATCTTTCGGCTTATACCTGGCCTCTCCGTATGTTGGACACTCTTTCAAATCTGAATTCTCTTTCCGGTACAACACGCAATTTTTAGGACATGCTTGAATCTTCTCACACTTCAGACCCAAATCAGACATCATCTTCTGGGCTCCGTACCAGCTGTCGGGCACGTTATTTCCCGGGGGCATAGAATCTTTCAAGAACGAAAGAAGCATTGTGAATGACTTGTTGCTCCATCTATTTAGGCACTTAATCTGGAAAATTTGGACGAACCATGAGAAGGTGGAATACTTTGTATTCTCATAAATTGGTTTTCTAGCATCATTCATGAAATTTTCATATTTATCCGCACGCGGTCCTTGACCGAAAGGAATGCCATCTTCGGTACGAATAGATTCACCTAGGCCAGTCTCTACCATATCCTCCATTTCTTCTGATGGAAAGAAATTACCGTCTTCTTCTTCTGTCGTATTACCGTCTTCTCCTTCTTATCCTGCCGCATTATCGTGTTCTCCTTCTTCTTCTGCCACATTACTGCGTTCTTCTCCTTCCCCGTGATATTTCCAAGTTGTATAAAGTCTAGTAAAACCATATTTTACGATATGAAGATCTGCCAATTCTACCTTCTGCCAGTACTTATTCCCACATCTATCGCACGGGTAGAGAATCTTCTCTATCATGATCTTATTATGTGCGCGTGCAAATTCAATAAAAGCAGCAACTCCTGCGACAAACTTAGATTGCATACGTTGTTGCCAATCCACATACATCCAGTCCTTAACTCTGACGTACTCATGGGCCATGTTAGACTGTATAACATATAAATTGTAGGTTATGATGACTATATTGAGAAATCTAAGAACGGGATGGTTACTAACAAAGGAAAAAATCCGTGTATATACTTTGTGTGTGCGTTTGTCGTTGAAAAGAATAAATTATCGATAATCAAAGTTAGATTTGAGGATACTCATGTATGAGAATATGAAAGTTTCATATTATCATCGAGTATCATATATTGGTTTTAACTTGAACATCTTGAATCACTCTCTGATGATGCGTTTGTTGTGTATTCTTGTTGTATGTGTGTGTTTTGACTATCGGGGGTAAGGCTTCTATCCCATTAAGAATGTATAGAGCGAACACCCATTCGCTTGTGCTTTCAACCGTTTCGAGTAGACAGCACCTCCCCGCTGTTCTCCGAGTACACTGTAATAGAATAGATAATCATTTCAAAGCTGTGAAACAACGTTGAAATGAACATCTAATCTATCTTTGTACACGGAGAACCAGCAGAAAGGTACCGACGAAATATCTCGAAACGGATGAAAACACAAGTGAATGAAGGTGTTTGCTTTATACATTCCTAACTTATCCACACAGGACAAATCTATCGGTTATCATACGATTGAATCTTCTCATCAAATATACTACACGACGGTTGTTAGTATCGAGCTATACCGTCCGATATTTAACAACCTTCGTATAGTTCTATGTCACGACGAATATCGAACGTATGTTAATCGATAGACGGGGACTAAGTGGCGCTTTGAGTTTCATATATGAGTATCGATGAGAATATGAAAGTTTCATATTATCATCGAGTATCATATATTTGTTTTAACTTGAACATCTTGAATCACTCTCTAATGATGTGTTTGTTGTGTATTCTTGTTGTATGTGTGTGTTTCGGCTGTCGGGGGGTAAGGATTCTATCCCATTAAGAATGTATAGAGTGAACACCTATTCGCTTGTGCTTTCAACCGTTTCGAGTAAATTTCGGCAGCACCTCCCCGCTGTTCTCCGAGCACACTGTAATAGAATAGATAATCATTTCAAAGCTGTGAAACAACGTTGAAATGAACATCTAATCTATCTTTGTACACGGAGAACCAGCGGAAAGGTACCGACGAAATATCTCGAAACGGATGAAAACATAAGTGAATGAAGGTGTTTGCTTTATACATTCCTAACTTGTCCACACGGGACAAATCTATCGGTTATCATACGATTGAATTTTCTCGTCACATAGACTATACGACGGTTGTTAGTATCGAGCTATACCGTCCGATATTTAACAACCTTCGTATAGTTCTATGTCACGAAGAACATTGAACGTATGTTAACCGATAGACGGGGACTAAGTGGCGCTTTGAGTTTCATATATGAGTATCGATGAGAATATGAAAGTTTCATATTATCATCGAGTATCATATATTGGTTTTAACTTGAACATCTTGAATCACTCTCTAATGATGCGTTTGTTGTGTATTCTTGTTGTATGCGCGTGTTTCGGCTGTCGGGGGTAAGGCTTCTATCCCATTAAGAATGTATAGAGCGAACACCCATTTGCTTGTGCTTTCAACCGTTTCGAGTAAATTTTGGCAGCACCTCCCCGCTGTTCTCCGAGTACACTGTAATAGAATAGATAATCATTTCAAAGCTGTGAAACAACGTTGAAATGAACATCTAATCTATCTTTGTACACGGAGAACCAGCGGAAAGGTACCGACGAAATATCTCGAAATGGATGAAAACACAAGTGAATGAAGGTGTTTGCTTTATACATTCCTAACTTGTCCACACGGGACAAATCTATCGGTTATCATATGATTGAATCTTCTCGTCACATAAACTATACGACGGTTATTAGTATCGAGCTATACCGTCCGATATTTAACAACCTTCGTATAGTTCTTGTAGGGTTCCTAGGCACGCTAAGGAGGTCTCACAAGGCATCAATCATGCCAATTTCAAAAAATCTAGGTGCCGAGAAACCCGACTACGGATCGTTGGCTAGAAATCTAGGCGAAAATGAAATCTAGTTAACAACTTAATAAAAAGGAAACGGAAAAACAACCTTTGTAGATCCGGTTCCGGTTCTCCACCTCCATAGCTCCATGAAGAAGTCCTCTCCGCTGTACAAATCCGATCTTAGACTCTCGCGTTAGCTTCATCGGAGAAATAGGCGGGCAAGGTCGTCGGCTTCGTGCCGAAGATGATCTACGTCGAGGCATCACTAGATCAAGCTCCACCTTCACCAAGCCATGATAACTTGTGAAGGAAACACACTCTACTACTTGGCAGGAGGTAGAGGATGAAGAAATAGGAAGTGGGTAGACTTTAGAATTGGATTTCTCACTCATTTCATCAATCCACCATTGATGAAGTCAAGCTTCTTCATCTTGAAGAAGAAGAAGAAGAAGATAATGTTATGATAAGTGTTATTCAATAATTCAAAAAGAATTATTCTTATCATAACTTGAACCATGGTTAGATGTAGAGAGTTAACTCAAGTTAAATGAATGGTTAGGGTTAGAAGAAGAAGACAAAAAGGCTACATTAGTCAAAGTTGCATGAAGCTTCAAGAAGCTTCATGTAAGAAAGCAACCTTTTTATTTTCTTTTTTTCACCTTTTCTTTTAATCCAAATTAAAAGATAAATGAATAAATAAAGGAATAAAAACCCTAACCATTTACTTAACCATGGAATAACTCTTTACACAAACCCTAGCAAACATGTATCATCAAACATGATACAATCAAGTGCACAAAAGTATATCACATATACAATGTGCACATCCGAGTGAGAATATCCATTTAAAGTGAACTGATACTAGTTAATGCAAAGTAATATATCAAATATATAATTATACAATAAATCATTAAATCAACACTTGATTTAACGATCCGGTCATATCGCATATAACCGACTAGTATTCAATGTATCGGCTTATCGAATCAACCATTGATTCGATAACTGGGTTATATCGCATATAACCATTCGATACATTCATCGCGAGAATGGAATACGGTATCACATACACGCATTATTCTCGGTCCCGCACATATCTCATATGCGCTCCTATTTCGTTTCGCTTGACCCAGGAAACCTCTGTGTAGGACTCTAAAGACTCGTCAATACGCCGGCAGCAGGTGATGATCATATCAAGCACCCACAAGCCGCAAGCGGTCTGCTAAACGTAACGGCCACCCGGGTATTGAGCGATCAGAAGATCGACGAGCAAGCCCGCTCACACTCCAGTGAATCCAACCAGTAACACTACCGTACAGTCCGGTCATGTCGTCTGATATGTCGCATATCTTGCCTAGGGGTGGTAAATGTCAGACCCCAATAACTCGATAAGTCGTGTCGATATGAGGTCTATAACAATTCGAGAAACTACTGGTAACACTTACCAGCAAATCTCAGCAACCCTGGCCAGGGATTTCCTGTTATAGCCAATCGAACACAGCGCAACATCAACACCCTATACCGGGAGAGACGAATCCCCTCCTATCGCTCATTGCCTCCATGTGATTCGGGACTGTACCCAAAAGCCACCGTTTTGCACGCCCTCTTGGACGTGGTAAGGTGGAAATCAAAGCACAGTGGGAACCACACAAGACTCTATGACGATCTCGGGTCAACAGACTACTCTGTACCAGTGTCACCTGAGAACTGCCATCTGACGTAAGGTATAATACCATCTGGGAGTTCTCGGCGAGTCCGTCCAGTGTACCCAGTCTCTACTGAGCACCCGTATATCATCTCCGATGTCAAACACCAATGGATATGGGATCATCCATCGCCCATCTGTATGGGTTGAGAAGGTATACGCTAGTCTACTCTGGTATATCGATGCCCCATCTCGATACACCCACGACTAGGGACTTTCAAGGATGTACTTATGGACTACCATGTCCCCACTAGTATGATCCGCATCATAGTCCAGGTAGTCAAGTACACATCCTAAGGGCTTTACCAACATGTAATAGAGAGACAATCTGTGTACACGTTAAGGTAAAGAGCAACCAGATAGCATACTATCATGTCGAGCAAGAAAGTCCTACCTATATATGTCCCAGCATCCACTACAATATACATCCAATGTACAGTAATGGCCTCTAGGGCATACATATAACTAACAATCTCCCACTTGCACTAGGGCCATCTGTAGCAGTGGTTGTAGTATCTCATACTCAACCATCCCATAAAAGTCTCTCTCTGGGAATAGGCCTTCGTGAGTGGATCCGCCATGTTATCCTCTGAGTCTACTCTCCTTACCTCGATCACCCCGGAGATCAAACATCTCCATGATCAGGTGATACTGCCTTAGAATATGTCTGGATCACTGATGGGACCTGTGTTCCTTGGCATAAGCCACAACTCCATTGTCACACAATGGGAGGAACATAGTTCATCTCATGAACCAATATACACCCAAACAGCCTCTATGGTAGCATCTTAAGTAGCGATGTATCCTGCCTTTATCGTCTAGTATGTCACGGTATCTAGCTTGGAACTCTTCCAACATACCGTCCCTTTACTGAGGGTAAAGACAATGCCTGTGACTGACATTCAGTCGTCTTTATCACCCTGGAACCCTTCCAGTGATTCTCCCCAGGATCGATTGATACCTTCTCACTACAACTAGTGAGAATCCTAACATCCAATTAAATCTATCTCATAGATCCAAAACTCAGGATTTAGGAGGTATCACTTTGATCCTATGTGGAGAATATTTGTGATAAGCGGAGATTGATCGAGCGTAGCATAGGAAACTCCTTCCCTATCAAGAGTATGTCATCCACGTACTCTACGAGGATCACCACCATACTCCCTACTACCTTTTTATATATACAAGGTTCATCTACCATTTTGATGATGTCAACTTCTTTGACTAATCCATCAAAACAGATGTTCCAACTCCGCGATGCCTGCTTTATCCTATAAAGTATCTTGCACACGTTTCCGCTGCTCCCACTGTCTACGAGGCCCTCTGGCTGTGTACTTATAGACGCACTCTTCTAAAACATCATTTAGAAAAGCAGTCATGACACCCAACCACCAGATATCGTAGTCATGGTATGTAGCCGTGGCAAGTAGGATCTGGATGGACTTAAGCATAGGCACTGAAAAGGTTTCATCATTATCCACGCCTGGTCAATGATGCAAACCTTTAACAAGTCTAGCTTTGAAAGTCTCAACTTTTCCATGTACACCAAGTAATCTTCTCAAGATATACTTGCTCCTGATGGGGATTTAACCCTTCAGATATAGCAACCAAAGTCCATACTTTATTGGTGTATAAGGATTCCATCTCAGATCGCTAAGCATCCAGCCATTCTTACAGAGTCTTACTCCTGATGGCCAGCTCGAAACTAGTTGGGTCATCATCTCATGATGCAATCCTCGCTCCCACTGTCATAGAGCAACCGAAGTATCTCTCAGGTGGGTGAGGAACCCTACTAGATCGGCGGAGAGGCTGAGGTTCATTGGAATCTACTGAATCCTTTGGTTCTGTCAAATCATCAGCTGCAGTTTGTATAGCTGGAACATTTCCAGTTGTACATAACAGACGTTGCCTCGAGCTTGTCCGGATTTTGCTTTTAGACATTGGCCGGACAACCCCAAATCTTAACTGACTTAAGAGATGGGCTCTTCCCTTTCCATATCACATATGAAGTGGTAGGCTACTGATTTGATCGGGACCCTATTCAATAGGTATGCAGCTTCTCAAGCGCATAACTCCCAAAAGGAAATAGATAACTCAGTAGTACTCATCGTAGAGCACACCTTATCATATAGGGTGTGATTGCTCCGTCCCGATATACCATCGTGCTATGGTGTATACGGAGGAGTAATGCTGAGAGAGAATCTCATTCTCCTTTAGAATAGTCCAGGAATTCCATGCACAAGTATTCTCCTCCCTGATCTCATCATAGGACATAATACTTATACCCGTATTTTGGTTCTCTACTTCTAACTTATATTCTGTGAATATCTCAAAAGATTCGGACTTGTGTTTCAACAGGAACATAGGTCTGAATCTCGAAAGATCATCAGAGAATGTAATGAAGTATAAAGAACCAGTCCTGGCATGTGTAGACAGGGGACCTTACATACATCAACATGTATCAATCCCAAGAGTTCATTAACTCTTTCTCTGTTTCCAATAAACGGAGCTATGGTCATTTTATCTTTGTGACATGACTGGCAAGTTTCACAAGATGTAAATTCAAACTAATTTAAATATGCATCTTTATGAAACTCTAGCTAGTCGGGTCACATTGATCTGACCTAGTCTACAATACCTCAAGAAGGATTCGTTCATTTCTGAACTCTTCCTCTTGTGTGTGTTCTATATACTAAGAACTGTAGTTCGATTTAGAACATCAATGCTTTTAGATAACGTGCCTGAACCGATCAACTTTTGATATAGGAAATGTTCAAAACATTATCTAACAATACAAAATTTTATCATTTCTTTACTAATAAAGAGACTGATATGATTTTGTATATCAGGTTCGGTATCTAATAACATTCGTTCAGAATCAATGTATTACAATACAGGGTGACAGTGACCAACAGACTTGAATGCAACACTTGCCCCGTTTTCTGTCTCATGAAACTTATCACCCGTTCTCAGTTTTTCTACCCTTTTGTAGCCCTATGTAACATCTTACATATCTGGGATCCTGATCCGGTATCAAATACCCAGGATACAGAGGATACTGAGAAACAGTTCTATGTAACGAACACACCCGAAGATGATGCATCATCATGCACTCTCTTCGTTTGGGCGGCACGGGAAATCTGGTATTCCCCAATTTCCTTCTCGATCTTATAACAATTATAAGTTGGAGCGGGACCAACGTTCCCCAGCTCAGTATAACAAGCGGGTTCGGTCAATTATCCGTATTATTATCTTGATTAAGGCGTGATATGGTCGCTACCTGGAGAGAGAGAAGAAAACACTCAGCGTGCGCTCTTGCAAGAATAGATTGGTTATTATTTTATCTAATCAGGATGGCTCCCACTGCTTTTTATCAAATCTTCCTTCAAACCCTAAAAGGAAAGACTAGCCGGGATTAATTACACACTACAAGTTCGCCAATCTTTCAGCCAGGCCAGTGTCGGTACTTTGAGGGAGGTCCCCCGTGCTTTCGCACGAACCTAATTAATGTAAACCTCGTTTTCCCAGAGGCGTAACCTCGTTAACACCTTTCTAGACACCTACTTGATCGGCTAATTGTAATGTGTAAAACTCTCCCAGGAGTAACTCTTACTCGCAGCGGGTATCGGGATCCAACTATCTCATAGAAGGTATGCAATCTCATTGCAAATTTCAACACTTGAAATTCCCGATAATATTTTGCCCCGAACGATCTATGACCTTGACAAGGTCAACAAACCATAGACCGCAAGTCAAGTTCAACCCGTCATTTCTTGATTGAATCAAACCCACCCGCACGACCCTTGACAAGGTCAACAAGGCCGCACGACTACCCTAACCCAATCTGCATCATATGCATAAGCAGATAAATACTGGTTAGCTACCGCACACTGCGCCTTGACAAGGTCAACAAACGCAGCACGGATACTAAACAGGATTTATCTGAAATGACGGAGGGCTACGACAGGTTTTTCTGAAAACCTATTGCGTAATGAACTTGATATCGTTGTAGGATCGAATGGATTTTGAAATGGAGTGTTTTTGAGGCTTTTCTAGTTTTGCTAAAGGAGTCACTCCCGGTGAAGGGATCGTCGGTCCTTTCCTCGTCGAATGAGGTGCGGGATATATCATATATATCACTGTGCAAAGCAAAAACACTTAAAAGCAATCAAAAGAAAAACCGAGTGTGTAGCATCTGCCAGTTATTGCTAAAGGAGTCACTCCCGGTGAAGGGATCTCGGTCCTTTCCTTATCGAATAAGGTGCAGGATATATCATATATACCACTGTGCAAAGCAAGAACTGTAGCTACCTGTTTTATTTGAAATTCGATTCTACAACATCTTAGGTTTCTTTTATTTCATTAATTTCATTAATGAAGTCCCATCATTTAAGTACCTAAACATCACAGATAAATACGACGTACACTTATGCCATCCGCATTCGCCTCGATGTCCCCTCGTGCACCGTTAGGTTAGGTAACTAACGGCAGAGCGGGGCAGGGCTAGTGCGGGTGTAAAACATAAGTAACGCCTATATAATATATCATATATACTATATACTGTATCTATCACAGAACATCACATGATCACATCACAGATATCGCAGCAGAAGAATCATATGAAATATTGGATATACTAGGACGTCCGTGTTTTCAATACGAGCCAGTATAAAACACGGATTCCACGGTCGTGATGAATAGCCAAACCCACACCCCTAGACCCCTACGAGAGCGGCAAGCAACCCTACCAATTCTAGAGTTAGGAGACCCGGACTCGACTCCTCGAGTTGGTCTCCCACTGGACTCCAGAACCCGGTTACTTGTGCCCTCCTCCTTGGGTCTATCCTAGTGCGGAAAAGTAAATAATATACAAACGGTGACATCTTCCGCAACCTGGAAGTGCCCCAATAAAAGAATATTACATACAAGTTTTTACATGAATGAAAATGAAAAACACTCATCTCACATAAAACCCCCGGCTATTCAAACGCGACGATCCAATATAACATATCCAGCAACACATAACATCACATGTCATCAATGTAAGTAAATATGCGCATCCCAATTGTCGTTGACATATAGCAACGAAACCGGCGATATCACATATTACACTTACGGTCACAGAAAAGAAAGTGTAAAACTACAACAGTTGGAATCCGTAACCACCTCAGACATCGCATGCCTGACCAAATGAATTGCTTAGACATCGCATGCCTAACAATTATAAACCCCGCATTTTAGTCTCATTATCGAAAACACTTTTCAATATCAAGTCGGGTAATTCAACAAGATTCCCGACATCCTGATCGAATGCTCGTCGCAAACTTCAGTAGACGGTCGCACCCCCGATACCGTCGACAAAGTGCACCAAGGAGGAACACCGCTGCCGTGAGCACCCGAACGGATGCTTTCGGCGACGGGGTTCTCCTACAGTCACTTGGCCGGGGCTATGGGGTGTAGCTGTCTATTAAGTTTACCCGGCGAGTATCCGCGTACGCTACGTGATTGCGACGGACTTTTGATCACATCAAAATTCCGTGGCAACCGATCAAGTGAGACTAAACTGCTATGTTTATAACATTCATTCAGTTATCTCATAACTTATTGTGAATTCCAATTATTGTATCCCATTCCGGATAAATAGAAAATGTCAAACTTTCCGATCGAACAATCGAACACCCAAGTTTTCCCGATACAGATCAACACATGAAACAAGTCTAAAAACATTCAGTTCATGCCTCAGTACCAACGGTCCAGCCGTAGAAGGGTCAAGCCAACGCCTCACATGTGGCACGCCGTACTGCCCCAAACCCGAAGGTTCAAAGGGCAGTTCAAGACGGTCACATAATCGAGTTAAGGTTTGTTGTCTTCTAGAGGGTCCATCGAGTTACTTGCACTACTTAGAACGTCTTTAAACCACGGAAAAATCCAACACTTGGAAATTTCCCGGCAGGGGAAAAATTGGGTATTTATATCCGGTGGAACTTTTTAACATATTCTAAAATTTATCCGGAAAACACATAGACACAGTTTGATAATCCGATCGAATATACGAACTCCCAAAACAACCCCAGAAAACTCAACTGTAGAAAAAATATTAAAAATTCCCAGGAAAAGCACCACTGGAAACTAAGAATTACTGTGCAAACAACTTTAAATAATGTGGCCGTACAGCCGCGGAACCGCCGCATGAGCTTTGCTCATGCCGCGGATCCGCGGCGACTTAGTGGAATTTGACTGTCGAATTTCACAGTAACTCTTATATGTTTGTGATGTATTCTCTGCATATTTTTAATTTTGAAAAGGACCAGATTTCAAAAATTGTCCAGAGAGCAATTTAGGGTTTGGGTTTCGGGTCGATCGGACTTCAAAATCCGTCTAGACTTCGCCTAAGGCTCTAGCTAGTCTCTGATACCACTGTAGGGTTTCTGGGCACGCTAAGGAGGTCTCACAAGGCATCAACCATGCCAATTTCAAAAAATCTAGGTGCCGAGAAACCCGACTACGGATCGTTGGCAAGAAATCTAGGCGAAAATGAAATCTAGTTAACAACTTAACAAAAAGGAAACGGAAATACAACCTTTGTAGATCCGGTTCTCCACCTCCATAGCTCCATGAAGAAGTCCTCTCCGCTGTACAAATCCGATCTTGGACTCTCGCGTTAGCTTCATCGGAGAAATAGGCGGGCAAGGTCGTCGGCTTCGTGCCGAAGATGATCTACGTCGAGGCATCACTAGATCAAGCTCCACCTTCACCAAGCCATGATAACTTGTGAAGGAAACACACTCTACTACTTGGCAGGAGGTAGAGGATGAAGAAATAGGAAGTGGGTAGACTTTAGAATTGGATTTCTCACTCATTTCATCAATCCACCATTGATGAAGTCAAGCTTCTTCATCTTGAAGAAGAAGAAGAAGATAATGTTATGATAAGTGTTATTCAATAATTCAAAAAGAATTATTCTTATCATAACTTGAACCATGGTTAGATGTAGAGAGTTAACTCAAGTTAAATGAATGGTTAGGGTTAGAAGAAGAAGACAAAAATGTTACATTAGTCAAAGTTGCATGAAGCTTCAAGAAGCTTCATGTAAGAAAGCAACCTTTTTATTTTATTTTTTTCACTTTTTCTTTTAATCCAAATTAAAAGATAAATGAATAAATAAAGGAACAAAAACCCTAACCATTTACTTAACCATGGAATAACTCTTTACACAAACCCTAGCAAACATGTATCATCAAACATGATACAATCAAGTGCGCAAAAGTATATCACATATACAATGTGCACATCCGAGTGAGAATATCCATTTAAAGTGAACTGATACTAGTTAATGCAAAGTAATATATCAAATATATAATTATACAATAAATCATTAAATCAACACTTGATTTAACGATCCGGTCATATCGCATATAACCGACTAGTATTCAATGTATCGGCTCATCGAATCAACCATTGATTCGATAACTAGGTTATATCGCATATAACCATTCGATACATTCATCGCGAGAATGGAATACGGTATCACATACACGCATTATTCTCGGTCCCGCACATATCTCATATGCGCTCCTATTTCGTTTCGCTTGAGCCAGGAAACCTCTGTGTAGGACTCTAAAGACTCGTCAATACGCCGGCAGCAGGTGATGATCATATCAAGCACCCACAAGCCGCAAGCGGTCTGCTAAACGTAACGGCCACCCAGGTATTGAGTGATCAGAAGATCGACGAGCAAGCCCGCTCACACTCCAGTGAATCCAACCAGTAACACTACCGTACAGTCCGGTCATGTCGTCTGATATGTCGCATATCTTGCCTAGGGGTGGTAAATGTCAGACCCCAATAGCTCGATAAGTCGTGTCGATATGAGGTCTATAACAATTCGAGAAACTACTGGTAACACTTACCAGCAAATCTCAGCAACCCTGGCCAGGGATTTCCTGTTATAGCCAATCGAACACAGCGCAACATCAACTCCCTATACCGGGAGAGACGAATCCCCTCCTATCGCTCATTGCCTCCATATGATTCGGGACTGTACCCAAAAGCCACCGTTTTGCACGCCCTCTTGGACGTGGTAAGGTGGAAATCAAAGCACAGTGGGAACCACACAAGACTCTATGACAATCTCGGGTCAACAGACTACTCTGTACCAGTGTCACCTGAGAACTGCCATCTGACGTAAGGTATAATACCATCTGGGAGTTCTCGGTGAGTCCGTCCAGTGTACCCAGTCTCTACTGAGCACCCGTATATCATCTCCGATGTCAAACACCAATGGATATGGGATCATCCATCGCCCATCTGTTTGGGTCGAGAAGGTATACGCTAGTCTACTCTGGTATATCGATGCCCCATCTCGATACAGCCACGACTAGGGACTTTCAAGGATGTACTTATGGACTACCATGTCCCCACTAGTATGATCCGCATCATAGTCCAGGTAGTCAAGTACACATCCTAAGGGCTTTACCAACATGTAATAGAGAGACAATCTGTGTACACGTTAAGGTAAAGAGCAACCAGATAGCATACTATCATGTCGAGCAAGAAAGTCCTACCTATATATGTCCCAGCATCCACTACAATATACATCCAATGTACAGTAATGGCCTCTAGGGCATACATATAACTAACAGTTCTATATCACGACGAACATCGAACGTATGTTAACCGATAGACGGGGACTAAGTGGCGCTTTGAGTTTCATATATGAGTATCGATGAGAATATGAAAGTTTTATATTATCATCGAATATCATATATTGGTTTTAACTTGAAAAACATGCCGTTGAAACAAATTATTGTTCTCCACCTTGCACTCTCTTAACAATGGTACATGCATTAAACAACATATAAGAGCTATCTATAACAACTCTATCACCTGTTGCATGGGTTCAACAAAAAGGTTTTTGATATAACAAACACAACCTTCCTCAATTTTTTGGAGACATAAATCAAGGAAAAAATAGATTTCAGATGGTGATAAAAATACCAAATTCTTTCATTATTGGGTTAATGTCAGAAGATGTCAAAACAGAATTACAAAGTTGCAAAATGTAGAAGGCATTTGTTTTGAGGAGCATAAACAGATTGTTCATATGACAGCTTCTCATTTTGAAAAAGCTTTTACTTCACAAAATATAAATGCAGAATTTGATTGCAGACATATCATTTCTAATATGATTTCAGACATATCAGGTTTAGGGTTAATTTGGGTTAATTAGAGACTAGGGTTAATTTTGGTTAATTTTTGATAATTTGAAAGGGTTAGGATGTTGGTTAGGGTTAATTAGGTTAATTTGGGTAAGTTTACTTGAAACAGCACATTCTGCCTATATGAATGATTAAGTTTGTATAATCTTCACACACGTGTTTTCATGTATGCTGGCCATCTTGAGGGTGCATGTAATATTTTTATTTTCCTCTCAAATTGTAATTTGCATATATCATGAAATCTTGCCCCTGGGTAAATGTTTAGGTTTAGGGCTAGAGTCCAGTATCCACTCCAGTTTATTGCAGAACCAAGCAAAATTGTTGAATCAAGACTTGCACTACACACTCATCATTTTGACTCTTCCACTCTCACATCTATAGGCACACTTTTTTTCAACCTAATAATAAATTAGCAGCCAACACGTCGACATTCGCTCTAGTTAGAGTATTCCGATAGCATCTCGCTCCTCGCTCCATGGCCAATATTCCTGTCATACATCATCCATGGCCTACGCCCACAAACAAAGTGGGGGCACAGAGAAATGATGCTCTATATAGACTTACAAAGGGATTGATATGTACATGGCCAACATGCATTATGCAAAGCTTTTTCCTAAAGTTGGGAAATATTTTTTCAAACATAAAGAGGTGCCCAAGGCTGTTAATTCTACCTTCGTTTGTCTTATTCCCAAAAAGGCAAACTGTCGCTCCATCATCGATTATAGGCCTATAAACCTTTGTAATTTTCTATACAAAATTTTCATTATCTCCAACCCTAGCCCCAGCCCAAGCCCCAGCCCCAGCCGAACCCCAACCCAACCTTAACCCTAACCCTAACCCCAGCCCCAGCCCCAACCGAACCCCAACCCCAACCCTAACCCCAACCCCAGTCGAACCCCAACCCCAACCGAAACCCCAGCCCCAGCCCCAACCGCAACCGCAACCCTAACCCTAACCCCAACCGATGCCTAACCCTAACCCTCATCGGTACCCAAACCCTGAACCCTAGCCCTAAAATCATCAAAATTATGTTTAATTGAAGATTTACTAACCTGCAGGCGGTGGAGGAGACGACGGAGACGCTCGATCGGTGGTCGACAATGCGCGCAATCGGCGACGAGGAAGAACGAGGGCGATGTCGACGGCGAAACGGAGGGCGGTGGTGACGACGAGAACGGCGATGAGAACGGCGACGCGGCGGGAACGAGAGATTTGGGGATTTTGGGAATTTTGCGAGTTAACGCGCACGAGAGAGATGATCGGCGTAGGGCATTTCTGTGCCTTTTTAATTAAATTCCCATTTAGATGCCCCTATGGATTAGTCCGTAGGACATTGGTTTGCAGCTCCGTAGGGGCAAACAACAAATTACGATTTAATATTTTTAAATTAAAATGTCAGGAACTGTAGGGGCAACCGTCGGGCCCTACGGATTAGTCCATAATCCGTAGGGGCAACCCCCTATTGTATTAGTGTCACCATCCTCTATCTCATGAAAACATTTCCTAATCATCACCAAAACCCCACACTCCCTTCACAAAAGTTTATTCCCACCTCATCCTACACCCTATAATGGAACCAAGTTTGGATTCTGAGCACTTTGGGCAACTCAAGAATTTTCTTCAGTTGCAAAGGAGGTATAATTCTACACTTCTAGTTTAGTTATTAGTTTTCTTTATGTCCTAGTGTGGTTTAGAGCTAACTAGTGTAGTTTTGTGATCTTACGAGACCAAAATACATTGCTTGGACCGGCGGCGCCGGGTAATTTAGTCTTCTCGTCGGCCACATGTCGGTGTCTGGTGTTGGGGTTTTATCTGTAGCTCATACACCTTATAACCTAGCCCCTGTATTGTTAGTTTAGTCCTAATTTACCTGAGCAAAAATCTGTGAGTATTTTGAGTTGATTTTGGCAATATTTTCCGATATTTGAAACTTAGATTTATGAATTTTTTAATGTGATTTGGTCGTTGGACGTTTGTATGTAAACAACGCGGGTTATTTAGTTGTTTATGCATGTGTAAGCTATAGGTTCTAACCTATAAGCATTTCGTATGCCGTATCGGTTTTTGAACTTGGTTTTAATAACGTTACGACGTGTGATGATATGTAGGTACCTTCGCGTGGACTTTTGAGATGACGAAGCAAGTCGACTTTGGCTAAGTAAGGAGATTGGCAGGTGAGTAGATGTATATCTATGGGGGAAGTAGGGTGGATGGCGTATAGCACCCCCGCAACCGTAGAATATGATATTTACATATAGTATACATGTGTGTGCATGTGTGTGTGTGTGTGTGTGTGTGTGTGTGTTTACACACACACACACCGTGAGATGAGGATATTATGTGTTAATGGATATGAGTCGATATGATCGGACATGATATCGTGAGGTTATAATGTTTGATTGAGTTGAGACCTTGTATATGATACGATATATTAAAGGATCGTTGGACGATATACACAGAACATGTGATAACATGTGACTTGATAAGATAATAGTATGTATGTGACCTTGGTTCCGTACCCTTGATTATGATGTAGTGCGACGGATGATACTGTACGAGATTATATATGTAATGATTGATCCGCACTCTTGACACGAGAATGCCGTACAATAGACTATACCGTACGTGATGCTATAAGTCTGGATCGCCGACTGATAGATACATCGACTTGGATATATTATAGATTTTTTTTATCTCTTTCTACACTGTTTTAGTTTAGTCCCTTAAGTAGATATTAGATTAGACTTAGAGTTATACCTATCTTCAGAACTAACGAATCGTAGGTGTTTTCAAGAGCAACCCGAAGGGGCTACGGATTTTCAAAATGATATTTCTTTTCTCAAAAACACCGTAGCCCCTACCCTTCTAAAAGCAGCGATTCATATTAATTTCAATTACGGAAACGATATGGCTCGGATATAGATACGTATATTTTATAATGTTGCGCTTACTGTTTACTATGCTGCTATGTTTATGTTATTCTCATTGTATTGCATATACATGTGCTTTCATTAGCTATTACGATCTAGTCTGCTAGGACATATGCACTATTACCGATGATGCGTATGTTGCACGTACACTTTCTTGCCGGCTCACACACATCATCATCGGTAATGGCCATGCCACGTACACATTAGAAACCATCATCTCACTTGTATAACCTGATAGTTGGTAGTTTAATTATATTGTTGTATTCTTTCTCTCACATGCTAGTTTAGATATTGCATTTCTTACTTAGATGCCATATGCATTTGTATACATACATTGCTATAGTAACACACACACACACTCTCTCTCTCTCTCTCTCTCTCTCTCATATGATGTTTTATTTTGATTTCGTGGATTTGGGAAACCACAAAATACTTTTTGAAACTTGAAATATTTAAAAAGGCGGTTTTTCCCTTGATATGATATTTCTTGTCCACCATGAGTTTTCTCAGTTCCGAGCATGTTTTCGAGACCCGATTCGAGGAGTGGATAAACCGTTTGCAGGTACATGGTGGGCCTGGTAAGGTACCCCGGGGCAATAAGCTCGAGGTGTAGATGATGAGCCTGACAGGAGAGCACTACTTACCGGTGATAGTTTGGCGCGACGGATATCCGGAGGATACCGACCGTGTTTGTGAGATCATATGGATATGGGCCGATCCGGACTGACGGAGCCCATAGGCCGATCCGGACCGACGGAGCCCATGGGCCGATTCGGACCGACGGAGCCCGAGATATGAGGATTTTCGTGTCGATACTGGACACGGGTTTTATGATGTTTCGAGTGTCGGTGTTGGACACTCAGGTACCATGATTTGATGTGTCGTTGATGGACACACGTTAGTTGATTCTTATATGCATACAGGCAAATGATTCAGAGGTTTGGTTTTTACATGTGTCATTGGAATTGATTATATTGTTGATATAAATACATGCCAAATGAATGGAGGAAAAGTATCCTTGTACCTATCTACAAGAACAAAGGTGACATTCAAAATTGCTCAAACTACCGTGGAATAAAACTTATGTGTCACACCATGAAACTTTGGGAGAGAGTGATTGAACACAGGCTAAGGAAGGATATTAAGATAATAGAGAACCGGTTTGGGTTCATGCCTGGACGATCGACGACAGAGGCTATTCATTTGCTTCGTCAACTTGTCGAGCGTTTTCGAGAGAGGAGAAGAGATTTGCATATGATATTTATTGATTTAGAAAAAGCGTACGACAAGGTACCTAGAGAGGTATTATGGGGGACAATGATGAAGAAGGGGGTCCCCATCAAGTATATTGACATAATCAAGGATATGTACGATGGAGCAGTGGAAAATGTCAGAACTTGCGGCGGCTTAACGAGCGATTTTCCGATTACAATTGGTTTACATCAAGGATCTGCATTAAGTCCATTCCTGTTTACCATCGTGATGGATGAGCTTACTAGAACTATCCAAGATGAGGTACCTTGGTGTATGCTATTCGCTGATGATATTGTTCTAGTAAATGAGACGAAAGAAGGGGTTGATGCCAAATTGGAATTATGGAGGCAAACATTGGAATCTTGGGGATTCAGATTGAGCAGGTCCAAAACAACATATATGCATTGCAAATTTAGTAACCAGAGAAGTCAAAACCATATTGGTATAACATTGGAAGGGCAAGAGATATCACCGAGCGACCATTTTAGATATCTAGGTTCCATCATCCAAAAGAATGGGGAGACGATAGTGATGTTAATCAAAGGATCCAAGCTGGTTGGTTGAAATAGAGGAGTGCAACAGGGATTTTGTGTGATCGTAACTTTCCGGTAAAATTGAAAGGGAAGTTTTATCGGAGTGCTATTCGGCCTGCCTTATTATATGGTACAGAATGCTGGGCTCCTAAGAAGCATCATATACAGAAGATGCACGTAGCGGAGATGCGCATGCTTCGTTGGATGTGCGGTAACACTAGAAAAGATAAGGTGCGAAATGAGGATATTCGTGCAAAAGTTGGTGTAGCACCTGTGGAGGAGAAGATGTGGGAAAACCGGCTAAGATGGTTTGGTCATGTGCGACGCAGACCTATGGAAGCACCGGTTCGACGAATAGATACTCTCGATATGGGCAATGGCAAAAGGGCAAAAGGGAGACCGAAGAAAACATGGATGGAGGTGATACGAAACGAGATGGTTGCCAAAGGACTCAATGAAAGTATATTGTTCGATAGGAGTGAGTGGAGGCAGAGAATTCATGTGCTGGACCCGGCGTGATTCTCATGTTGGTTCATGTAGCCTACTCCATATGCTTGGGATAAAAGGCTCAGTTGTTGTTATATAAATACATGCATGGACACCCTAAATATCATAGTATTACCTTCATGATATAATATGACCCAGGAATCGCTGTTTGTTCGATTTCTAGCTGCTGATGTTTTCTACTCACGAGTTGGCAACTCACCCCCGTTGTGCCACAGTTTTCTTACAGGTCCGACCGCTTGGATCAATAGCGGTATCGCTGGCACACAGTTCCTTCAGGGTGTTTGCTTGGGTAGATGGGACACATTAGATCGTGCCCATTCTTGTATTATTATTCCTATTGTATCTAGATAAACTTCATCAATCAGAAACTAGACTTTGTATATTGGTAGACCTAATCAGACTTGTGTTGCGAGACTTAGAGCGATGGGTGTATGTGCGCTTCTTTTATGTTGTTGATGTCTTGCTTTATTCATTTATTCTTTCTGTATTGATCTTCGTCGTTGGGTGTCGTATATATGTTTATTGCGTGGTTGTGATTCCGCCAATTGGCGAAGAGCTAGCTCGCGCTTGGGGATGCCTATATATATATTGCTTGTATATGGTTTTGGGTCAAAATATACAAGGGAGGTGTTGCCCAAATTTTTAAATACGAAAAAATGTTTTCAACTATAGTATAATTCACTTGCATTTTCATATATCATTATCTATGCATTTAAAGAAAAACTTGATTTCATTATACCTTTTTTTTTCAAAACTGCACCTCCACTATTTTCCCTAAAAAGGTATAGATTTCTGGGCTTTGGCTTACTTGAATTAGGTGGGGTCCTATAGACTTCACATGATTCATGTTCCAGTCACGTGCCTTTTCCGGGTCGTGACAAAGTTGGTATCACAGCTTTAGGTAACCTTGGTTCGAGTCTAGGTTTGACTATACGGAGTCTAGGGCGTATATATATTTCGGAACTTAGGCTTGACCTTACGGAACTTAGACTTGGCCGAGAGGGTATTAGACCCAAACTTTCGTCGCGTAGGTTGACCTTGGTTGATGGAGTAGGCGACTTAAGTAGAGTGACGTACCGTGTGTATGTTCCGCGGCATACTTACGATACGCTATTTCGCTTAAGTAGCCTTAGGATGTACATTTCTTATGCACTATATTTCTATTCATTTCTTCAATCTATCTTCATCGATACATGCTTGAGATTCCTGTCACCAGGGTTTGAGCGCAGAGAGAGAGAGAGAGAGATCTGCTGCTAGAGATGCGGTCAGAGCGAACCCTTCACGGATGAGGGCTGACCATGATGTTTTCTGGTGACATAGGGACATAGCGGTATAGTGTTTGTGTTGAGATCTCTCATTTGAGGAGAGTGTTCGGATCTATAATGGATGATCAGGCCATTGATAGCAACTGCTAGATTGAAAGGACTGTTGATGTACAGCCTATCCAGAGGTCGCGATGTTGTCTACCGTGCAGACAGATGACCCAGCTGATTGCTGAGATTTGAAGGGATGTCACGTCTAGAGTTTTTTAGAGCTGAAACCACTGGAGCTTCCAGACAGAGATGTGATAGAAGACCGATAGTCCGTCTTGAATGGAGTGACCAAGATGATTCGTCTGATTTGATGCGCCGACGCAGGCTCAGTTGAATTGAAGAATTCCAGTTTGGAGGATCTTACTCAGATCTAGAGTAAATCGATCAAGAGAGGACATTGTTCATTGGATACTCTGATGCGAGATCAGTAAGTTGACCAGCTTCAGATAGAAGGACCTCACCCAGATGCATGGTAAGTTGATCGAGAATGGACGAATGAAGCATATTCTTCCGATGATTGGGACGAGTTGCCGAGAACGTATTTGGCTAGATATCTTCCACAGAGTGGTGAAGATACATGAGTTCTTAATTTCGAGTCCTTGCGAGAGACTCTGGATTGACTGTAGCCGAGAACGAATTGTCGTACGAAGACAGCAAGAGATGTCATCGAAGTGGATGATTATGAAGACGAGTGGAACAATAGGTTCGTGCGAGATATTAACAAGCTGTCGTTACTCCCCGTTGAGGCCAGAGAATTGATATGATTCCATAGGTGTTGGATACGGCCAAATTTCATAGGAAAGCCATGATGAGGACGCATCAGTCCAGATAAGAGAAAAGGGTTGAGAATAGAGTGTCAACCTCCATGCAGTTCAGCATAGGTGAGATCGGAAGAGACCTTGAGTGGGTTCTTTCCAGGACGCCGCATCGATAGAGATTTGCACCCAGGAGCAGTTGTATCGCGCGTATTCAGAGGGCCAGATGTCGCCATCAGTAACATGCCGTTTGTGAGTGGTCATGTTGATTGGCCAAGAGATGATCAGAGGAGTGCCAGAACGAAACCGTTTCCATTATTACACCTAACCGGGCCGACGAATGGAAAGATGGTGGGATTGGTAATCCACAGAGAAAATAAGGACCCAGAGACAGAGGACACCAGACTATGAGCAGGAGGCAAGTGGATGTTCTTGCTCTGCCAGCTGTGGGCGCACCGGCTTTTTCGATATTGAAGGAGGTGTACGTCAATGTCAATTAATGTGATTTGCGTTTTGTGATCCGAGTATCACACTTTTATCGCTTAGACTTGAGTTTCGATGATTGGGTTTCGTGATTTATGTTTTCGTGCACCATGGTTGCACCTACTGGATATTTTCATTTGTGCACAGTTATTGCACTTGATTTATGTTTTATACACCGTTACATCGGTTTGCTATTTGTACATTGATTTAGAGAGATTTTACGATCAAAATATTGTTTACCGCAATCAAGAACGGCGTCGCTTGGTAGCTAGCCGGTGAATACGGGTCGGTCCACAGGGATGTTGTGTATTTCCTAATTATTCTAGAGTTAATTCCAAATGGTGTTTGGATCTTTATCACTAAAAACTAAGTTGATCTAGACTAGAATTAGAAATCTTGCTAGGGTTAGATTTAGGTTAAGTTTGGAAAATTAAGATTTCCCACCGCTTTCAATGCCCTAAATTAGATCTCTTTAGGTGTTATGGTAATTATTAATAAAGGAGATTAGGACGATCGGGAAGAAATGATATTTCTTCCTCTAGGTCCTTGTCCGTCCTTTCTTAATCCTTACCCTAACCTCCATGGAAAACATGCACAGCCGGTCTTTTATACTACGGTATCACCTTTACCTCGTGGGTAGGATGCCGTAGGGAGCGGTATGTGTATGTATGCATGGAGTCCTAATAATTAATAAGTGATGGGCAAGAAAGGGGTGAGAGATTTGTATCTCTCAAACTTTCTCTATTCCTAACTCTAACAAGCGAGGAACTACTCGCTCATTAGGGGATCTATGAAAACATGATTTTTATGAGTTTTCGATTTAAGAGATTAATTATCTAACTACTGCAGATTAATAAAAAGTTCTAATCTAAATTAAACTAGGGCAGAGAATAAATTAAACCTAGGGCAGAAATAAAAACTGAGAACTAGGGCAAATAAAAGAAAAAACTTACAAAATTGATGCTCTCAAAACATGAAGGAATTCTGAATTTTATTCAATGAAAAGAGGCATAACCTAAAACAAGTTTTAGGGCTTCTATTTATAGAGCATAGAAAACCCTAGGGTTACAATCGCGTCACATCTGCTTTACAAATATACCCCTAGGAAGACTAGTCAACGCGCCGCCAGCTTCCAGAATTTTTATACACCGATACGGGCTATACACAGCCGCGGAACCGCGGCCATAGGCCAGGTTTGGCCGCGGTTCCGCGGCCAAGTGAGGAGCTTCTGTGCTGACTTTTTTTGTGCTGCTTCTGGTTGTATTTGTCTTCCTGTTTCTTCAGTTGGTTCTTCAGAATGTCTTCTAGTTCTCTTCCAGATCTCCACAGTGAATAATTGTACTGGACTTTTACCGTTGCTTCGTGTCGAAGTCTTGAACCTTGCGCTGCCTTTGCTCTTTGTGAAATTGTCCATTGATCTTCGTTTTAGTCTTCAAATTGTAGGCGTGATCAAGATCTTTCCATTTGTTGGTCGTAGTCTCACTTTTGTATTGTCTTTTCATCATTTTCACTGTTTTTGTTCCGAGAACCTGTAACCTGCAACAATGTAGCAGAGATGGGTCAAAAGGACCTGTTTATTTGTAAAATGAATAAGAATGGGGTCTAAAAGAATGCAAAATTATGGTATGAACAAATACCCCCAAACTTATCTTTTGCTCGTCCTCAAGCAAACCTAGTTTTATTCTTGAAAAAGACCTAGCCTCACTTTCGCAGGGAAACGCGATTGCACTGAGCTCGTGCAACAAGCCGTTAAACCTCTAGGTGTCCCTAGTAGGAGGAGTGTTGTCTCCTGAGGGTTTTCAGCGGATACTACCCACAAAATTCTATCAATTCGGCCTATTAACTTTTATTCTCCAATTAGGTTTTCTAACAAGAAATTCTATTATCTTCGACTCATAAATTATCCACCCGTATTCTTCACGCTTTCTTATTATTTAACTTAAGATTATATATGATTTGTAGATTTACTTAGCTTTTGGCATCTTTTAAGTTTTCCTTCTAGGGTTCTATCTCAACTTAGGAATTTTTATCATCTCTATTAAAGATATAAGTCCTATTTTTCATTCCTATCTCTTATCTAAACCCCAATCACATACCCCTACGTGTGTGTATATATCACCCCTACACTTGGAAATTCAAATCAAGCAATCATACTCTTGTCCGTTGTCCAAAGCACTTCTTAATTGGTGAATTTTTAGATTAAATTGATCACACATTCTTCATGCGACCGTTAATACTTCTTGAGGTACCAACGACCGATTACAAAATGTGTTTGCACATTAAAGCGTAATTCCTAGTCTTGTAACACCTAAGGCTTTAGCAGTGACTCCCAAACTAGTTGGTCTAAGGCACTAGATGATGAAGTACCCTCGCTAAATATTTTTTCTATTTTGCAGCCTTAAGTAATTACAAAAACCAGTGTTCATTTTTTCTTTATTCACACTTGTATATTTTTGTATTTTTTCTTCGTACTAAGGACTTTAGACAAGAGCATTTCAAGGTCTCTCCTACTATTCCAAGTTTCAAGGTTCGTGTTTGTGCAATTTGTAGGGTATATATTTTCAGAATTTAGACTTAAGCTAGGAATTATTTTTCAAACTTATACTTTAATAAAGATATCAATACTTTTCTCTTGTTTTAACTTAGCCCAAGAAGTCAACTCGAAATTTGCTTATTTCTAAATAAACTATAAAGACATATACTTTCTACCGTTAAACATTAAGAAAGGTTATTTTTAGGGTTTTTAATTTACTAAGTCTAAGATCTAGTTGTTCCTAGCTAGTTAACCTATTTGTCAAACTCAAGTTGATTAAGGCCAAAATTGAATGTTTTTAATTTTTGTAATTTTTCAAAATTTTCAATTTTTATTTGATTTTTCTTTTTCTATTTTTTAAATTTTTTTTTTCAATTTTTATGATTTTTATATAAGGATGCAATGTAGAATTTAAATATGCAAAAGAAAAAGAAAAATATATACAAAAAATTAAAAATATGCAATGCAAAAGGATAACTATATACAACCACCATCTCCCCCAAACTTAACCAAAGCAGTGCCCTCACTGCTCGGCCCCACGCCGCGCTCTCGAGCGTGAACGTGAACGCTCCTCCCTAGCCAAAAGGGTTTGAATACCCCGCTCAACCTCCGTCAATCGACGGTCGTGCTCTCTTGCTGTCGCCCTAAATTCCTCCCTCAACGCATCAATACCCCTAACCGCTCTCCTCATCAATTGTGCATGCTCAAGAGGGGTCATTTCGCCTTCGCTCACGGTCGAGCTAGAGCTAGGTGTGCGGGCAAATACATGTTCTGCCGGTTCGGTTCGAGACCACACATCAGTTAGTTGTGAGTAGGACGTAGAAACGCCCTCGATAAGAGGTCTAACCGGGATGCCTCCATGCAAATAAAATTCGAACTCTTCCGCGGGGAGGAAATATCGACATAATTGTGTAACCAGCATGGGGCAAGGGTAATTAGAGGCCCGTTTACCCGCACCTATGGAATTTAACAATACTGTGCATATGTCAAAACGTGGGTTCTTGGTCATAAAAGTGTGCACAATATGTAAGGAGGGTGTGAAAAAGTTGTATTATGGGAGCTTCCGAAAATATTATTTTGTGCCCAACGGCACACAGTCAAAACATTCGCGAAAAGGGTTCGTGCTTGGATACCCTTACGCGGCTCCCTCGAGCAATCGTTGCCCATCAGGGGCATGTAATCCTCGAATTGAAGGGGTTGGTCATGTGCTAGAATGCGAGGTATGAGTGTGACCTCGTGTATTATATCCCTATCAATTATAATTTCGCGATCGCCCCATTGCAATTTAATAAAACCTAGTAGGGTGAGATACCCCTCCTCCATAGACTCGTAAAATTGGTTTACTAATTCCGGTAATGCAAATGCATAAGGGTGATTGAATATTAAATAATTCTATCCCCTAGGCGCAATTTCATTCGCGAAATAGCTACCATATACCTCATGTGAGAAAACTTGTGAAAAATCCCTTTCTAACTGCATGCTATGTGCCATGAGTGTTCTACAGATCTAAAAATTGAAGAACAGAGAAATTTTGGGTCAGATCGTACCTCCCCTGAAAATTTCAGGGGGTGAAGCAGCTAGGCGGCGGCGGATCAGCGGCGGGAGCAGGCGATTGCGGCGGTTCTGCGGCGGCAAGGAGACGGCGCTCCGAGATCTCTCTGCATAAAGATTCTTGCGGCGGCTAGGGTTTTTCAGAGATGTAGAAATTAGGGTTAGAGAAAACAGGGGGCTCGGTTCTTTATATAGGGGGAAATGATGGACATTTGTAGATAAACCCCTCAAAATAGAGGAATTTATCTGCAAATAAAATTTTATTTTATTTATTTATTCTGCAATTTTACAAAAATGCCCAATTTTTTTTTTTAAATTTTAAATTTTAATGTTATTTTGTATTTATATATTTACAAATGATACACACCCCCAAACTTATGTGAAACAAAGTTTTGGCAAGATGATCAGAAATTTGGGGGTAAAAATGGAGGAGAGCCAATCGGTGTAACTCGGCTTCTGCAAAAACAGGAGCTCCTTCGATGAGTCCGCAGTGAGGAACGGTTTCAATCGATGTCCGTTTACTTTAAATAAAGTACCGTCCTCCGGATTTTCAAGATCTACCGCACCGTGCGGATATACGGTGTGTACTAAAAACGGCCCTTTCCATCTAGATCTGAGCTTGCCGGGGTGAAAGTGTAACCGAGTGTCATAAAGTAAAACCTGTTGACCAGGGTTAAACGTTTTGCGCATAAGGTGTTTGTCATGGAACACCTTAGTTCGGTTTTTAATAATGACAGCATTATCATAAGCCTCATCCCGCAGCTCTTCTAGTTCGTTTAGTTGCAGCTTTCGATTGCTGCCCGCATCTCCCATTGATAAATTCAACTCCTTGATCACCCAAAATACCTTATGCTCAATCTCAACTGGGAGGTGTCAAGCCTTCCCATAAACAAGCCGGTATGGAGACATACCAAGATCGGTCGTGTATGCAGTACGGAACGCCTATAGTGCATCAATCAATTTGTGTGACCAATCTTTACGGTTTTTAGAAACCGTTTTCTCCAAGATTTGCTTAATTTGCCGATTCGAAACCTCGGCTTGTCCACAGGTTTGGGGATGGTATGGTGTTGACAGCTTGTGTGTAATGGAATATTTTCTCATTAAGGACTCAAAAGTTCTATTGCAGAAGTGAGATCCATTATCACTTATAATTGCTCGAGGGTGCCCAAATCGAGAAAAGATATGTTCTTTAAGAAATCAAACGACAACCTTGTTATCATTCGTTCGGCTAGGCACAACCTCGACCCACTTTGACACATAGTGAACAACCAAAAGAATATACACATTCCCAAAAGAATTGGGAAATGGTCCCATGAAGTCGATTTCCCAAACATCAAAAATATCCACAACCAAAATTGGTTGGAGCGGCATTTCGTTTCTCCGTGATGTCCGGCTCAAGTGTTGGCACCGGGAGCATGTCTTGCAGTATTCATATGCATCCGTAAAGAGTCGTGGCCAATAGAAACCACACTACAAGATATTCTCGGCTGTCTTCTTTGGGCCAAAATGCCCGCCACACGCTTGATCGTGGCAAAAAGACAGCACACTCTTAAACTCATTATCAGGTACACACCGACGAATGATTTGGTCGGAACAGTATTTAAAAAGATACGGTTCATCCCAGTAAAAATGTTTTTCTCGGGACAAGAATCGGAGTTTATCCTGTTTCGACCAATCTTTAGGTATCAAGTCGGTGGCCAAGTAGTTTACTATATCAGCGAACCAAGGTTCGCAAGACACGGTTAAGAGCTGCTCATCGGGAAAAACATCTTTTATTGGAATTTCAAGTGTAGGCGAAGAAGGAAGTCGTGAAAGGTGATCGGCCACTACATTTTCACATCCTCTTTTGTCCCTTATGACAAGGTCAAACTCTTATAGCAAGAGGATCCAACGTATTAGCCTCGATTTAGCATCCTTCTTTGCAAAAAGGCGGCGAAGAGCTGAATGGTCCATGTACGCTATCACTGGAGAACCGATTAAATAAGGCTGGAATTTTTCAAGTGCAAACACAACAGCTAGAAATTCCTTTTCTGTTGTTGTGTAGTTCAGTTGGGTCTCATTTAATGTTCGGCTAGCGTAATAAATTACGTGCGGCATCTTATTAATGTGCTGTCCAAGAACAACACCAATGGCGAAATCTGATGCATCGCACATAATTTCGAATGGATGCGTCCAGTCTGGAGATGAAAGAATGGGCGCAGAAATGAGAGAGTGTTTCAATGACTCGAACGCTTCCATGCAAGTTGAGTCAAAATCAAATGTTGTGTCCTTGGCCAATAAGAGAGTCAAGGGTCTAGTAATCTTGCTAAAATCCTTGATGAACCGTCTATAAAAACCGGCATGGCCAAGGAAAGCTCGGATGTCTTTGACGCATTTAGGGGGAGGAAGATTGGAAATGACCTCAATCTTGGCTTTATCAACCTCTATGCCGTTTTGCGAGATGACATGTCCTAGGACAATACCCTCTCGTACCATAAAGTGGCATTTCTCCCAATTTAAAGTGAGGTTCTTATCCCTACAGCGGGTAAGAACTATGTCAAGGTGTAGCAAACACTCGCTGAAGGAGTCACCAAAAATGGAGAAATCATCCATAAAGATCTCCAAAAACTTTTCAACCATGTTTGAAAAGATCCCCATCATACACCGCTGAAATATAGCGGGTGCATTGCATAACCCAAAAGGCATGCATCGATAAGCGAAAGTACCGAAAGGGCAAGTAAATGTGGTCTTGTCTTGATCCTTTTCGGCGATGGGGACTTGGTTGTAGCCGGAATAGCCATCCAAAAAGCAGTAGAACTCGTGCCCAGCCAATCGTTCTAGCATTTGGTTAATGAAAGGTAAAGGAAAGTGGTCTTTCCTTGTCGCGGCATTGAGTTTTCTATAGTCGATGCAAACTCGCCACCCAGTTTGGGTGCGAGTAGGTATTAACTCATTTGCCTCATTGGTTATGACCGTAATGCCCGATTTCTTTGGCACAACATGAATGAGGCTAACCCACTGGCTATCCGAGATAGGGTAAATGATACCACTATCAAGACATTTAACAATCTCCTTCTTGACAGCCTCCTTCATTATGGGGTTGAGGCGTCTTTGTGGATCCCTTACTGGCTTGGCATCATCCATCAAGTGTATATGATGTTCAACTATGAGGGGACTAATCCCCTTGATGTCCGCCATAGACCAGCCAAAAGCTTGCCGATTATTTTGTAAGACCATTAAAAGGGCTTTCTCTTTCTCGAGAGCTAGAGAGGCCGATATGATAACGGGAAGGGTCTCCTTCTCACCTAGGTAAGCATATTTAAGGTGCGACGGCAAAAGCTTTAGTTCGAGTTTAGGAGGTGAAACAATTGAAGGTAGCATAGGTGAAACTATTTCAAACTCGAAAGATTCCATCAACGGTTCAAATCGAGTGTATGCAACCGAGTCGGATGGTTCAACTAACTCATCCGAAAAATCAAAAGACTCAAACTCGGGTGGTGAGTCTTCAAAATCGTCCAAAAAGGTGAAACACTCATAATCGTTGTCCGGCGTGAAAGCTGTGTCGGATTCTAGGAGGAACGCACTAGAGGCGTCAACATTGCTGTGATCGAACAGAAATTGTTCGAGCTCACAGTCCTCCTCCGTGATCTCATGGATCGAGCAAACATCAAGTATATTAGCATTAGGCTCGGAAGGCTGATTCCCCAACTTAAAGATATTGAGTTCAATCGTCATATTTCTAAAAGATAGGTTCATTAAACCATTACGACAATTGATCACCGCATTGGAGGTCGCAAGGAATGGTCGACCAAGTATCACCGGAATTTGACTCCGGGGGTTATCTACAGGTTGTGTATCCATAACAATAAAGTCAACGGGGAAAATGAAATCCCCTACTCTAATTAACACATCCTCTAACTCTCCCCTAGGATGGGTGATGGATCGGTCGGCCATTTGGAGAGTACAATGAGTGGGTTTGAGCTCTCCAACGCCTAATTGCTCGTACACTGAATAGGGTAGCAAATTGACACTAGCATCAAGATCTAATAGTGCTCTATTGATGTTCTTGTCTCCAATTGTTATCGAAATAGTAGGACAGCCGGGGTCCTTGTGTTTTTGGGGTAAAGATTGGATAAGAGCATCACTAACAGCACTAGCCACGAAAACTTTCTTTGGTACTTGTGACTTCCTCTTCTTGGTGCATAAGTCCTTTAAGATTTTTGCGTATGAAGGAACTTGTTGGATTGCATCTAAGAGAGGTATATTTTTGCTAACCTTTTTGAACAACTCTACAATCTTCTCCATTTGTGGAGTTGGTTTATTGGATCTCAACCTGTTTGGAAAAGGAACATTTTGAAAATTTGTTGAGTCCAATTTTTGTGGATCAAATTGTGGAGTTGGAACGGATTCCCGTGTAGATGTGTTCGTGATGTGAGAAGTGGGTCCGTTCGAGATAGAAGAAGTAGAGCCTTGTGAAGAATGAAGAATAGGTTCTAACGAAGAAGAAGAAGATGAAGAAGAAGAAGGTGAAGAAGAAGAAGATGAAGAAGAACCACCGGCAGGGGTGTCATTATTAATACCCACGTTATTGTGCAACACTTTTCCGGATCTCAACGTGGTCACAGCATTTACGTTATGATTTTACTGTTCATATGCAACATTTGCGTGACCGGGATTTGGCAATGGTTCAGATGGAAGCTTTCCCTTTTCTCGCTTGCTCAATGCAGTATTGAGTTGTGCAATTTGTGCCTCAATAGATTTGATGCTTTGATCGTGTGAAGCATTGTTTTGCACCAAAGATTGAATGGAAGTCTCCAATCGTGCTGTGGATTGTGTAGATTGCTTTAGGAACGCATCTAGACTTCTTTCTAGCGAGATAACCTTATCATTATTTGGTTGAACAAAATTGTTTTGAGGGTAAGAGTTGTTGGGCACAAAATTGTTCATTTGGTTTTGGTAAGGTTATGGGTGGAAAGGTTGCTGGAATTGAGTTTGTGGAGGTGCTTGTTGTTGTGGAGGAGGAGGCCTTTGAAAGTTGTTGTTTCCTTGGAATTGCTGATTTTGATTCCAACCAAAATTTGGGTGACTCCTCCAACCTTGATTATAAGTCGAAGAGTATGGATCATTTCTTTGTCGTTGCTGAAAGGCAGCATTGACGTGATCTTGTCCTTGAGCAAGTGGATTGTAAGGACACTCTTCGGTAAGATGTGATGGATCCGAACAACAAGCAAAAACAGTTCGTGGGGGTAAAGCAGGGGCAGGAGAAGGCGATGAGATTTTGGTCTCAATTGCTTCTAGCTTTTTCGTAAGTGCGGCCATCTTGGCCTTCATAGCAATCGACATATCTAATTGATGTATGCCTGCCCTAGACTGACCAATTGAAGAAGATGAGGTGGTCTTGGTGCTTTCCCACTGAAGTGTTTGTTCAGCAAGATCGTCGAGAAACTGCCACGCTTCCTCACTAGATTTGGTTAGAAAGTGACCTTGACAAATGGTTTCTAGCAACTGCTTCGTTGCTGGGTTCAATCTCTCGTATAAAGTTTGGCAAAGCTGCCAATTTTCGATACCATGGTGAGGGCATTGAACAAGTAGGTCTTTGAATCTTTCAAAACACTTCCAAAAGGGTTCGGAAGGAAGCTGGGAAAATTGTATAATCTCATTGCGAATTCTCGCAGTCTTGTGATGAGGATAAAACTTTTTAAGAAAAGTTTTAACAAACTCTTCCCAATTCTTAATTGAATGTGATGCTGTGCTGTATAACCACTTCTTGGCTAAGTCGCATAAGGTGAAAAGAATGACCCTTAGCCTTATAGTATCATCTGATAATTGGGTTGTTTTCATCATTGCGCAAACGTTTTGGAATTTGTTTATGAAGATATAGGCATCTTCGGATTCCAGTCTGTGAAATTTTGGCAACATATTGATGAAGTGGGGTTTGATCTCAAAATTGTCCCCATTTGCCGGTGGGAGTGAAAGACAAGTAGGTAAGGCGGTGCGGATCGGGTAGAAAAGATCCTGGAGCGCGATTCGTTGGGGCGCTTCAACAGGCGGGTGTTGCGGGTTATTCGCACCTAACGGAGGTGGAATCAGTCCCGTGGGTAAGGTGTTATTAGGATTATATCCTGACATCCCTTCGGAGGAAGAATGTGAAGGTGAAGGTAAGGAAGTGGAAGGAATTTCGACTTCGGAGTCGAAAGCTTCGTCGGTCAGTACCAACAAGACAGGGACTAATCGGGCACTAGTGTCCCTAGTCCAACCGGACATACACTAAAGAGGTAGTGTAGTCAAAAAGGTGAAAAACAGAATGTGGAGGTAAGAAAACGTCAATGAAAAGAAAGTGGTGTAAGTGGGGTGCACGGATTTTTAGCGACAAGTTGTAAGTTTTTGTAAATTTTTTTCTTCTTCTTTTTCTTTTTTATGTGGGGCTTTTTGCAAAAAAGATTTTTGATAAAAGGCTTAGACACACGTTTAATCAATCACAAATGCACAATCAGGCCTAGATCTAGGGTTACCTAGGTCAGCATGACAGCTCCTAACTGTTCCAAAAGGCAAGAAATAGGACCTCAAACCGTCTCTTCACCGCCAATTGTGGCCAGGTAAGTGCCAGGTAAGTGGGATGCTCTCCACCACGTAAGTAGTGAGCCTAATTAAGCAACCATCTGCCTTAGATACACTTGCCTAGATACCACAAAGTCAGGTTAGGATCAACGGTCGATGCCTACAACTAGTCCTTTGTCCTATTGAGCGCGAAGTCCTTAGGGCTGAGTCTAATATTTTTTTAATTAAATGATGGTCAATGCAATATGCCTTATGTGATTTCTGGGGTCCTGAGAAGGGTGCCCCACCCAATCTGGATTGGTCTCAAGCCCCTTAAAGTCCGATTAAATATGCAAAGCAGTAAACAATCACTTGCAACAATTTTTTATTTTTAGCGCGGCACAAAGAATCCTGCACAAGATCAATTATTGGAAGGGGGAGAGATTTTTTTAGCGCAAAGAATCCTGCAGGCAAATTTACAGAGGAGCTATCAGGGGTTCAGAGGAAAGAGAAAGGGAGCTTACAGAGCAGATTCCTCGCGCTGAAGTCACCAGAGGACCGCGCTTCCACGGCCGAAGTAGGGTTCCCACGGCAGAATAGCGGTGGAGTAGGTGGCTCAGTTCCCGAAAAAAATTCTGCTCCTCTGGTTTGACTTTTCTCCGTTGTTTAGATCTAGGGTTTTCTGTTTTGATCTCTGGATTTTTCCAGATCCGAACTCGTTCGTTGTGCCTGCAAAATTCACACGAAAAACCCTTCAAACAATAAAAAAGATGATAACTTTTTTATAATTTTTATAATTTTTTTGTTTTTATGAATTTTTTTTATATTAACCCGAAACTGCAAAAAGAAAATACTACGCCATCCCCGGCAACGGCGCCATTTGATTTAGAGAGATTTTATGATCAAAATATTGTTTACCGCAATCAAGAACGGCGTCGCTTGGTAGCTAGCCGGTGAATACGGGTCGGTCCACAGGGATGTTGTGTATTTCCTAATTGTTCTAACGAGTTAATTCCAAATGGTGTTTGGATCTTTATCACTAAAAACTAAGTTGATCTAGACTAGAATTAGAAATCTTGCTAGGGTTAGGTTTAGGTTAAGTTTGGAAAATTAAGATTTCCCACCGCTTTCAATGTCCTAAATTAGATCTCTTTAGGTGTTATGGTAATTATTAATAAAGGAGATTATGACGATCGGGAAGAAACGATGTTTCTTCCTCTAGGTCCTTGTCCGTCCTTTCTTAATCCTTACCCTAACCTCCATGGAAAACATGCACAGCCGGTCTTTTATACTACGGTATCACCTTTACCTCGTGGGTAGGGTGCCGTAGGGAGCGGTATGTGTATGTATGCATGGAGTCCTAATAATTAATAAGTGATGGGCAAGAAAGGGGTGAGAGATTTGCATCTCTCAAACCTTCCCTATTCCTAACTCTAACAAGCGAGGAACTACTCGCTCATTAGGGGATCTATGAAAAACATGATTTTTATGATTTTTCGATTTAAGAGATTAATTATCTAACTACTCCAGATTAATAACAAGTTCTAATCTAAATTAAACTAGGGCAGAGAATAAATTAAACCTAGGGCAGAAATAAAAACTGAGAACTAGGGCAAGTAAAAGAAAAAACTTACAAAATTGATGCTCTCAAAACATGAAGGAATTCTGAATTTTATTCAATGAAAAGAGGCATAACCTAAAACAAGTTTTAGGGCTTCTATTTATAGAGCATAGAAAACCCTATGGTTACAATCGCGTCACATTTGCTTTTACAAATATACCCCTAGGAAGACTAGTCAACGCGCCGCCAGCCTCCAGAATTTTTATGCACCGATACGGGCTATACACGGCCGCGGAACCGCGGCCATAGGCCATGTTTGGCCGCGGTTCTGAGGCCAAGTGAGGAGCTTCTGTGCTGACTTTTTCTGTGCTGCTTCTGGTTGTATTTGTTTTCCTGTTTCTTCAGAATGTTTTCTAGTTCTCTTCCAGATCTCCACAGTGAATAATTGTACTGGACTTTTACCGTTGCTTCGTGTCGAAGTCTTGAACCTTGCGCCGCCTTTGCTCTTTGTGAAATTGTCCATTGATCTTCGTTTTAGTCTTCAAATTGTAGGCGTGATCAAGATCTTTCCATTTGTTGGTCGTAGTCTCACTTTTGTATTGTCTTTTCATCATTTTCACTGTTTTTGTTCCGAGAACCTATAACCTGCAACTATGTAGCAGACATGGGTCAAAAGCACCTGTTTATTTGTAAAATGAATAAGAATGGGGTCTAAAAGAATGCAAAATTATGGTATGAACATGCATATCTGTTGCATTTGATATCGATTTTGTGCCTTGGCTGCACGTATTTATGATTCCGTGGATTTCGATAGTGTCGATTTGATTTTGTACTTGTTGTATGCACTTGACTTATGCACTCGGTATAGCTCACATGTGCTTGCGGTGCATTGGTATGGGTTTTGTCCACGCAGTTGCACACATTTGTGATTTTATACACCTTGGTATGCTCGGTATTGTTTTGTGCGCATTTGAGATATTGATGAGTTTTCGGGCACCTAGTGCTCCTGAGATTATGTTTTCGTGCATTTGTTGCACTAGATTATATTTTCGTGCACCGTGGAATAAAACTAATATGTCACACCATGAAACTTTGGGAGAGGGTGATTGAACACAGGCTAAGGAAGGATATTAAGATAACAGAGAACCCATTTGGGTTCATGCCTGGACGATCGACGACAGAGGCGATTCATTTGCTTCGTCAACTTGTCGAGCGCTTTCGAGAGAGGAGAAGAGATTTGTATATGATATTTATTGATTTAGAAAAAGCGTACGACAAGGTACCTAGAGAGGTATTATGGGGGACAATGATGAAAAAGGGGGTCCCCGTCAAGTATATTGACATAATCAAGGATATGTACGACGGAGTGGTGGCAAATGTCAGAACTTGCGGTGGCTTAACAAGTGATTTTCCGATTACTATTGGTTTACATCAAGGATCTGCATTAAGTCCTTTCCTGTTTACCATCGTGATGGATGAGCTTACTAGAACTATCCAAGATGAAGTCCCTTGGTGCATGCTATTCGCTGATGATATTGTTCTAGTAAATGAGATGAAAGCAGGGGTTAATGCCAAATTGGAATTATGGAGACAAACATTGGAATCTCGGGGATTCAGATTGAGTAGGTCCAAGACAGCATATATGCACTGCAAATTTAGTAGCCAGAGAAATCAAAACCATATTGGTATAACATTGGAAGGGCAAGAGATATCACCGAGCGACCAGTTTAGATATCTAGGTTCCATCATCCAAAGGAATGGGGAGATCGATAGTGATGTTAATCAAATGATCCAAGCTGGTTGGTTGAAATGGAGGAGTGCAACAGGGATTTTGTGTGATCGTAACTTTCCGTTAAAATTGAAAGGGAAGTTTTATCGGAGCGCTATTCGGCCTGCCTTATTATATGGTACAGAATGCTGGGCTCCTAAGAAGTATCATACACAGAAGATGCACGTAGCGGAGATGCGCATGCTTCGTTGGATGTGCGGTAACACTAGAAAAGACAAGGTACGAAATGAGGATATTCGTGCAAAAGTTGGTGTAGCACCCGTGGAGGAGAAGATGCGGGAAAACCGGCTTAGATGGTTTGGTCATGTGCGACGCAGACCTATGGAAGCACCGGTTCGACGAATAGATACTCTCGATATGGGTAATGGCAAAAGGGCAAAAGGGAGACCGAAGAAAACATGGATGGAGGTGATACGAAACGATATGGTTGCCAAAGGACTCAATGAAAGTATATTGTTCGATAGAAGTGAGTGGAGACAGAGGATTCATGTGTTAGACCCGGCGTGATTCTCATGTTGGTTCATGTAGCCTACCCCTTATGCTTGGGATAAAAGGCTCAGTTGTTGTTGTTGCTGTTGCACTTGACGTTCATTTTCGTGCGCTTTACTGCACTAGATATTTTTGTGCGGACCTGACGCACTTGATTTGGATTTTCGCGCATATTGGGCGCATGGTATGTGATTTTGTGCACACCATGTGTACTTGATTGAGATTTTTATTCGTGCATGTTAGTTGCACTTGAATGAGATTTTCGTGCACTTTAGATGCACTTGATATTGTTGTCGTGCACGCCCGTTGCCCTTGACAGATGCTTTCGTGCACACCCGTTGCACTTAGTTTGGATTTTGTGCACATTCATGGCACTTGTATTTGGTTTTGACATCTGCGCACACCAGACGCACGTGATGTTGGATACGCCTTTTGAGACTGATTTTTACTCTTGAGCATTTTATTTTGATGTTGGGTACTATATTATATAGTAGCCGAGCAGAACTGATCTAAGAACAGTACCTGAGTACTTTTGCATGAATCAAAAGTTACCAAGAGATTTTCAAAAGGAGCTATAGTCTCTCTATTTCCTACGTGTCTGCGAGTGACACGAACTTTTATAAAAGAAAATCTTTTGGGATATTTCAAAAAGGCGGGACATATATTTTGAGCAAAAATATATATACAGATGAATATCTATTTCTTTACAAATAAGCGTTCGCCACTTATGCCGTGAGTTACGCATCACACGGCGATTCGGAAAAGATTTTTCATGTGTTTTATTCAGTTTTAAAGAATTTTACAAGGATGTGTACTATATACGTATTATGATTTTGACTATAGTATATTGGATTTCGGTAGTGGATTTCGAGAATTGCCTTTATTTTATAACTCCAGTGATTGTGTGATACTTGACGGAGTATTGATTTTGAGTTTCGCATTCGTTTTCATGCGCACTCGATACACTGTGGTATTTCTGAATCTTCCGTGATTTCAGAGCCCCGTTGATTTAAACAGATTATTGTAATGTTTTATTATATGGGGGTTTAAATTTAAATTCGGGGACCGAATTTATTTAAGGGGGGAAGATTGTAATATTTCAGAAAAATAAAATATTATTTTTGGAATTTAAATATTAAAATAATATATTTAGCGAAAACTATTCGATTTGCGAATTGAGGTTTTCGTAAAATGGTATATGTATATACCAATATTTGGAAAATAATTGGAGATTAATATGGTTAATTTATTTAAAAGATATTTATTGGATTTGGGCATTTTATAACTAATTATATGCAAGTTTAAACTAAACTTGATTAGTGCACTACTAATCATGATTTACCAAATCCGTATTTTTAATTAGCCATGGTCAGTGCACCATGACATGTTACATTTTGTTGCATGGTTGCCTTGTTAATTGTTATTTTATTTGCATTTGTATTTGTGTTTGATTTTATTTATGAATGAGAGAAAAGAAAAGAAAAGTAAAAGAAAAGAGAGATATTTTGAGAGAGTGGGACATGGAGGCATGGGCATGAGAGTGTGTGTGTGTGAGAGAGGGAGAGGGGTTATCTTGGCATGGCATCCCCACCATCCTTTTCTTCACTTCATTCCTCAACTTCTTCTTCTTCCTCCTCTCAAGTTCCTTCACCCTCCTCTATCTCATGAAAACATCTCCAAATCATCATCAAAAACCCACACTCCCTTAACAAAAGTTGATCCCATCTCATCCTACACCCCATAGTGGAACCAAGTTTGGATTTTGAGCACTTTGGACAACTCAAGAATTTTCTTCAGTTGCAAAGGAGGTATAATCCTACACTTCTAGTTTAGTTATTAGTTTTCTTTATGTCCTAGTGTAGTTTGAAGCTAACTAGTGTAGTTTTGTGATCTTTGAAGATTCCTAGATGAGGTTTAGGGTATGAGTTGAGTTGTGATGGTGTATTTGAAATGTAGTGAGTGTTTTGCATGACTCTAGTGATGTTTACTGGACTAGAATAGAGTATAGAAACCAATACACGAATTTAG
This sequence comes from Agapanthus africanus, assembly GCA_030015575.1. Classification (NCBI taxonomy): domain Eukaryota; kingdom Viridiplantae; phylum Streptophyta; class Magnoliopsida; order Asparagales; family Amaryllidaceae; genus Agapanthus; species Agapanthus africanus. The sequence goes on from CM057351.1 coordinate 238,860,351, forward strand.
AATTTTCCCGATGTCGGTTATCTTTTGGATTGTGATACTCAGATAGAATCTGGAGCAACTTGGGACCTTTTCAAGAAAAACAAATAATATCATTGACCTAGTTAGACCACTAGAAGACCACCACAGGAGAATGAGATCAAAATACCTTGCTTGGATCGGCGGCACCGGGTAATTTAGTTTTCTCGCCGGCTACATATTGGTGTCTGGTGTTGGGGTTTCGCCTGTAGCTCACACACCTTATAACCTAGCCCCTGTATTGTTAGTTTAGTCTCAATTTACCTGAGCAAAAATCTGGGAGCATTTTGAGTTGGTTTTGGCAATATTTTCCGATATTTGAAACTTGGATTTATGAATTTCTTGATGTGATTTGGTCGTTGGACGTTTGTACGTTAACGACGAGAGTTATTTGGTTGTTTTTGCATGCGTAAGCTATAGGTTCTAACCTATAAGTAATTCGTGTGCCGTATCGGTTTTCGAACTTGGTTTTAATAACGTTACGACATGTGTTGATATGTAGGTACTTTCGCGTGGACTTCCGAGATGACGAAGCACATCGACTTCGGCTAAGCGAGGAGATTGGCAGGTGAGTAGATGTATATCTACGGGGGAAGTCGGGTGGATGGCGTATAGCACCCCCGCAACCGTAGAATAGGATATTTACATATAGTATGTGTGTGTGTGTGTGTGTGTGTGTGTGTGTGTGTGTGTGTGTGTGTGTGTGTTTATATATGTACATATACACGTGAGATGAGGATATTATGTGTTAATGGATATGAGTCGATATGATCGGACATGATATCGTGAGGTTATGATGTATGATCGAGTTGAGACCTCATATATGATACGATATATTAAAGGATCGTTGGACGATATACACAGAACATGTGATAACATGTGACTTGATAAGATAATAGTATGTACGTGACTTTGGATCCGTACCCATGATTATGATGTAGTGCGACGGATGATACCGTATGAGATTATATATGTAATGATTGATCCACACTCTTGACTCGAGAATTCCGTACGATAGACTATACCGTACGTGATGCTATGAGGCTAGATCGCCGACTGATAGATACATCGACTCGGATATATTATAGATTTTTTTTATCCCTTTCTACACTATTTTAGTTTAATCCCTTAAGTAGATGTTAGATTAGACTTAGAGTTATACCTATCTTTAGAATCGTAGGTGTTTTCAAGAGCAACCCGAAGGGGCTACAGATTTTCAAAATGATATTTCTTTTCTTAAAAACACCGTAGCCCCTACCTTTCTAAAAATAACGATTCATATTAATTTCAATTACGGTAATGGTATGGCTCGGATATAGATACGTATATTTTATAATGTTGCACTTACTGTTTACTATTCTGCTATGTTTATGTTATTCTCATTGTATTGCATATACATGTGCTTTCATTAGCTTTTACAATCTAGTCCGTTAGGACATATACACTATTACCGATGATGCGTATATTGCACGTACATTTTCTTGCCGGCTCACACACATCATTATTGGTAATGGCCATGCCACGTACACATTAGAAACCGTCATCTCACTTGTATAGCCTGATAGCTGGTAGTTTAATTATATTGTTGTATTCTTGCTCTCACATGCTAGTTTAGATATCGCATTTCTTACTTAGATGCCACATGCATTTGTATACATACATTGCTATAGTAATACACACACACACACACACTCATATGATGTTTCATTTTGATTTCATGGATTTGGGAAACCGCAAGATACTTTTTGAAACTTGAAATATTTAAAAAGGTGGTTTTTCCATTGATATGATATTTCTTGTCCACCATGAGTTTTCTCGGTTCCGAGCATGTTTTCGAGACCCAATTCGAGGAGTGGATGAACCGTCTGCGGGTACATGGTGGGCCTGGTAAGGTACCCCAGGAAAATAAGCTCGAGGTGTAGATGATGAGCCTGGTGTTGGATATAGTGCCCTCAAGGCAATTATCATAGTCCCAGGCATGTGATTATGATGATTGAGGGGGGACCTATACCGGTAGAACATTCTTACTCGAGATGATAGTATGCTATCTGGTTTGTCTTTATCATCATTATTGCATGTTGATAGAGCCCATAGGATTCTTGCTTGACTACCAGCATTATGATGGCAGTCATATATGTGGGAGCTGGGGGTCTATAAGCAAATCCTTAAATGTTCCTAGTCGTGGGAGTTTCGAGACTGAGCATCGATACTCCAGTGTAGACTAGTGTATACTGATCGAGATCCCAACGAGGGGCGGTGGCCAGGTCTAGCAAGCCATTGGTGTTAGTTTGTTCACCTAAGATAGTATACATGTGCTCATTGGGTTATGAGTACACTGGACGGACTCGCCGGGAACCTGCTAATTGGTATTATACCTATTGCCAAATAGCAGTTCCCAGGTGACATGTGTACAGGTTAGTCTGTCGACCTGAGATCGTCATTTGTCTCGTGTGAGTTCTCACTGTGCTTTGATTACTACCCTACCATGGCTCAAAGGAGTCGTGCAAACAGGTTTTAGTTGGGTACAGTCCCGAGCCATATGGAGGCAGTGAGCGGATCGTCGGGGATTCGTCTCTCCCGATATTGTGGGTTGATGTCGCGTTGTGCACGGGTGTCCATCACCAGAAATCCTCGGTCGGGGTAGACGAGAATTACCGATCCAGGATCGATAATTTCTCAGTTGGTGATGGGTTTCATACCGACACGAATTATCACGTCAGTAGGGGTCTGACTTTATCCACCCCCTAGACTCGATATGCGATACTCTTAGACGAACTGACCAGACTGTACGGATATTTTCACAGTCATGCTCAGTAGGGGTACGGATGAGTTTGCTCGTCGGCCTTCCTTTCGTTCAATACCTGGGTAGCCATTACGTACAGCTATTGCCGCTGACGTGCTTGTGGTTAAACCCACTGCCAGCGTATTGACGAGTCTTTAGAGTTCCACACAAAGAGTTTTCACGGTTCAGGCGATATGGTGTAGATGATATATATTGGTACATACAGGTGTCCGATTAAATATGTGCACAGGCTGCACAGACTTTAATCGGACGGTTGATAATACTAGCGGCTTAGGATTAAGTCGGATTATTAAATCAGGTTTTAATTTAATAATTTATTTATGTATTTATATATATGTATTCTAGTATTATTGTTCACTATTCATTTTCTCTCTTAGCTATTCGTATTTTTGTATGAATACGCTTATATGTATTTCAATACGTGTACCGGGAAGTATTCCGTATTTATACGGAATAGCTTCTAGAAGATGGCCTCCTCATTATTGATTTTCTTTTTAGAAAATCATTTTGGAAATGAGATGGAGGGGTGAGTTGGCATGAGCATGGGCTTGAGCATGTAGAGAGGTATGGAATGCATTTGTTTATTTGTAAAATGAGGAGATATTTTTTGTGTTTGTGTATGATTGAGAGAGAGGAGGCAGCCACACAATTGAGAGGGCTTGCTCATTTAATTCTTCACTTGCTCATTCTACTCTCACTTGGAGACTTAGCCATTTTCTTTAGTTTCTCATGCCACATGTTTTCTCACCTCCTCTTCATCTTCTTGATTGCTCTTGGAGCATTTGTGATGAGAGAAAAATTATAGTGACACATTCCTACACCTTCACTCTCCATTGCTAGCAACCTTGGAGCGTCGGTTGCCTTGCTTGGCGAGGCTGGAGTTTGCACCGTTTCCTTCAGGTGGATCATCGTAGATGGAGGAAGACCGGCAATCAAACTCGATCCGCAACCACTAGGAACTTAGGATGAAGGTTGAAGACCGAAGGACATGAATCAATTCGGTATAACCATTCCTAACTCTTTATATTGTTTGCTAGTATAGGGTTTAGGGTAGATCCGGGCATTAGGTCATGGTAGCGCCAGTTTAGAAAATTTTTGTTCCGCATTTGGCCATGATTTGGTGGCCGGGGTGCTGCCATAACCCAACATGGTATCAGAGCCAACCCGTAAACCCCTTACTAGCAGGTTTAGACGATGTTAAGTATCGAAACCGAAATAACTCCGAAAAGATACACGATGTATTCCAGTTGCTGTCGATATTTCAAAGTCTTCAAAAAATTATTTAAACAATTACAGAAGGCTATTTAGATGACAACTAGAACACACCACAAAGACGAGCCCAAACCGCCGGTTTTGACCCGGTGAGAGTTGCAAAATTCCCGAGGTGGCCGGTCCATTTTTGATGTTTGGACTTATAATTTTTAGTGTTTTCTAGCCTTTGGAATATTGGTTAAGTGGTATTGTTTGTTTTGCTCATTTTGGTAATTTTGTTATCTATTGTTTAGGGGCAATTCGGGGTGTTTCGAAGTCGATAATTTAATACTGTTTAAATGTTTACAGTACATGCATTACTATCGGCGACCGTGAATGTCATTCGAGTGGTACAACTCGTCTAATTGCTATATATTGTTTTAGACGGGTTTGAAACGTGACATTCACGTTGATATTCTGTGTTGTGTTGTGGTTGTGTTTGGATCGTCATGGTGGATAGCTTGGGTGCAATGTTAGTACAGTTTAGTTTCTTTTGTACATTTGATATTGAGGGGCGAGCATCCGACATGTGGACTGCCATCACTGCCAGTTTGTATATTATTTGTTTGGGGCATGACCGGGTTGAGATCGATATCACCTTTGTACATATTATTTTCTTTTCTGTACTAGGATTACCCCGCGGTGGAGTGCATGAATAACCGGGTTCTATAGGGCAACAAGCCTACATCTCATGGCGTTGAGACGGAGGGGGCCTCACTCTAGAATTGACGGGCTATTCGCCGCACTTGTAGGGGGTACAGGTTGACGCATGGAGGGGATGCTCAAGTTACCGGATTCCTTGAAGTGCCGGGTGGCCCATTCATTTTGATGAAAGGGGTTGCCTCACTTCTGGTTTTGGCGGGTAACTTGTCGCACTCGTAGGGGTCTAGGTTTTCATTGCACAAGCTATCCACACGACCATGGGAACGTCGAGTTTCACTTGCTGCTCAAAGGAAACCCGGGGCTCCCAGATTATTCGTTTGTTTTGTGATACTTATCGCTATTCTGTGATGTTGCTATATATCATGCCTGGGACGATTGTCATATATATTTATATATATACTAGTAGATGTTGTATATTTTTTGCACCCGCGCTAGTCCAGCCCGCGCTCTGTCGTTAGTTAAATAACCTAACGGGTGATGATGGGGCCCAGTGGCGAATGCGGATGGCATATACGTACATCATATTTTCGTTCTTTTTTGGTGTGATTAGTTGATGGGACCGCGTTGATTCTGATCAATGCAAGGGAAACAAACCTATATGATGTTGTTGGAACCAAGTTTTAAAAAAAAAACTGACATTACAGACGTTCTCTTTTGCTTTGCACAGTGGTATTCGATTGGGAATATCCTGCACCGTTCCCACCAAAATTTTCGGCCAAGAGCTATTTGTTCCCTTATAACCCTTATAAAAAAAGGAGAGAGGAAAGAGGAAAAGTATTCACAGTTGGACATCACATGTAAAACACGTGGGCGCTCATATGCAAAGCATATGAACGCTGAACATAAATAATCAAGGGCCAAACATGCATCGCATGTAAAACACGTGGGCGCTCATATGCAAAGCATATGAGCGCTGAACATAAATAACCAAGGGCCAAACAGTCATCACGTGTAAAACACATAGGCACTCATATGCAAAACGTATGAGCGCTGAACATAAATAACTAAAGGCCAAACATGCATCACGTGTAAAACACGTGGGAGCTCATATGCAAAGCATATGAGCGCTAAACATAAATAACCAAGGGCCAAACATGCCTCACGTGTTAAACACGTGAGCGCTCTGAACATAAACAGGCTAAAACCCATACTAGGGGTCACGTGTTAAACACGTGAGTTCTTTTGCCGCTCACATGCAAAGCATGTGAGCACCCTAATTTAAAATATTCCTATCAAATTCTAGAATTAAATTCTATTTGAGAAATATTTTCTTGATCTTTCTTAAACTAGAAAGATCTTCTCTGTTAAACAGAGGACCCTTGGATCAAAGATCCAGCGATGATCATATGATAGAATAAAAATCTATCATAGGAAAATATTTTCCTAATCTTATAACAAGAATAAAATTCTATGTTAACAAGATATCCATATTAAGAAAATATATTTCTGATCTTGTTAAACTAAAGATTTGATGGAATAAAATTCTAATCTTGTTAAAACTAACAAAATATTCATAATCTTGTTAAACAAACAAGAAATCTTCTCTGTTAAACAGAGAGTCTTTGGATTAAAAAATCCAATGGTGAATAAAATTCACCGATTGATCTAAAAGATCATGGAATCAATCATGATCTCTTAATGAGGGATTCTCTCAACAAATTGATTCTTGTTCTTCTCGTATAAATAGAAGTAAGGAGAGGAAGAGATATACACAGAGGGAGAGGGGAAGAAAAATAGAGAGAGAATTTAATTCTCTAAAGAAGAGGAACCCCTCCGAAAAGCTCTCACAAAACAAAAAGAGAATTTAATTCTCAAACCAAGAGTTTAACTGTTCTCAAAGAACTTAGTTCTTCCTCTGGTTAAGATCTGCAGAAGCAGATCTCCCAACAAGTTGATAATTTAAATCTCATCGGGGAGATTCTGTCATGCAGATTCAAAACCTAGGGAAAAGAACCGAGTTCAAAAGAATTTAACTCTTACAAAACATTTGGAAATTTAATTCCTCTGAAACTAGGGTTTAACCTTTTAAAAAGAATTTAATCCCTGTAAAGAACAAAAAGGAGAACTTGATTCCTCGGAACCACAGAAGAACAGCCTGGTAATTCATTAGTGTTTAACACTATAATGAAACCTCACGTGTTTCCCATGTGAGCACCTCTGACGAACAATAAAAGAATGGTTGGGACCGAGTCACGTGTTTTACATGCGAGCACTTAAAAGAAGAACTAGAAGTGCCTCCTAGGGCAGTCACGCGTTCCCACTTGACCCCCGAACAAGCACTTATATACAAAAGGGAATAGATCCAAAAACAGCGCTTACATTTTGAAGGCGCATCACGTGTTCGCACGTGAGCATCATAGGGTCCAAGTGCTTAGCACTTATAAAAGGAGAAGGGGAATAATTCAAAGACAGTTCCCATTTTGAGACGTCTCACGTGACCCCACATGACCCCCTAATAGTTCTTAGGAAAAGGGGAATAAATCAAAGACAGTTCCCATTTTGGGGCGTCTCACGTGATCCCATGTGACCCTTTAATGTTGCTTAGCACTTTCAAAAGAAAAAGGGGATAAACAAAACACAGTTCCCATTTTAGGGCGCCTCATGTGATCCCACGTGACCCCCAATAATGCTTATCACTTATAAAATAAAAAGGGAATAAACCCAAAGAATCAGTGCCCAATTCTTAAGCGCCTCACGTGCCACACGTGAGCGCTCCAAATTTCAGTGTTTAACACTGCTTAAGAGCCTCACGCGGGAGCACGTGAGCATCAAATAAATATCAGTGTTTAACACTATGAGGGGCCAACCTTAGCCCAAATTAGCCAAGTCTCCTGAGGCCGAAAACCTTTTGACCATCAATCAACTGAGCCCTCCTATACTCAGGTCTCCCCAAATTGATCTTAGTTCCAAAGATGACTAATGATCTCTTGACACATGGCATCTAAAATGATGTTCGTTCCACCATGATCTCTCTCTTCAATCTGGAATTCGGTTCAAGGGTTCATCTCTCCATACCTCTATTACATGTCGTTGTAATTCTTCAACGTCTTTAGAGAGGTGGAGGGCCCCGACAACCAACAGCTCTTTTGGTACACTCCCAAACCCATGAGCACACCCCTATGGACCGCAATATCCTTAAACTAGCTATGGACCGCAACGTCCTTAAACTAGCTGTGGACCGAAACGTCCTTAAACTAAACCCTCACACCAAAAATGGTGATCTATGGATCGAAACGTCCTTAAACTAACAACGGACTGTAACGTCCTTAAACCAAAGTAATAGAGCCCAAATGCTCTTTTGTTGGATCTGAATGATCCCAAAACCCTGTTGAGTACATCTTAGTCTAAAATTAGACTAACATATCCTCAACAAACATTTAAGTTGATCTTAATCTCAAATGAGATTAACGATCCTTAAACCAACCCAAATCTAAGAATATAAGGATTTGGAACAATCCACGCCCTACGGGTGGCAACATAAATTAGTCTCCATATACAATACACGGGCAACCAAAAATAAAACAAATACACACGACACGAAGTGACCTTCTGGAGCAGGAGAAAGTGAAAAACCGTGATGCGGTAACGTAATTAACTGCAGGGGCTTGCGGCTGCAGGGAAGAGCGTCCCCACAATCAAAAACCCCTCACAACGAGAGGAAATCCAACGAAGTCTGCTACAATGGTCACATCTGTCCAAACCTCCGATATATGGTGCCACAAATCAACTTGGCATCTTCGGAGAGGTGGACGGATAAACCCAAATAGCATCTGCCCCCAAATTCAGTCAAGACGTCTGTCTTCCTGGTTTTCGGCGATGAATAGATTCTGGCACGCCCGGTGGGATCTTTTCCTCTTTCCACTCCACACTTCGTGTGTCGTGTTTTTCTTTGATGAAATAATCACGGTATATATGTTTGTGGTTGCCTTTGGGTGATGGGATACTGAAGCCGACGTTTCATCTCTATGAAGAATGGCGTTTGCTTCCACCCTAGAAGCTCAGGTTCTGTCATATCCGGTGGAGTCAAGTATGGGCCACTTGCAGCCTCAAATCTCTGCAATCTGGCTCGTCAAGAAATCAACAGGCTTCTCTTTGGGTCGATACTCCCATCTCCCACCCTCGGTGCCTCAACGTCGATGGAGGAAGCCCAGAGGAAGTTTGTCTTCCATAGGCTGGTTCCCCAAGCTGCAGCTTTGCCAACGGAATCGGTCCTCAAACAACTGGCACCTACCAAGGACCAACGTCAACGCAGGGGGCAGAATATTCAATCTCTCAAAGGAAACAGGGGGAAGGCTCGGCAAAATCCTGAGGCTAATCAAATCCCGGCCGTAAGAAACGGTCGATGTTGATATTGGCATCATACAAAATGAGCTGGAGGGAGTTCTCCGTATGGTCTTGTTTCAACCCCAGTGGTGAATGTTATTGTTCCAACTGGGAACAGCTTCAAACTGTTGTGAAGGGTCAGACAAAATTCTCCCACCGCAATATTGGAGAAATCTCCGCAGCCTATGGAGATCCCATGAGAGCAGAAACCAGTTCGCTCCCTATAACAACTTTCCTCATATATATATATATATATAAGTGTGGAAGCAGGTGAAAGTCTCTGTCAACAACCGCGGCTTTTCCCCTAGACGTCAGCCAAATTCCGACAAATCCCCTTTCTGTAGGGTTACTAGGCACTCTAATAAGGTTCTACAAGGCATCAACCATGCCCGATTAAAATTTTAGCCGTGCCGAACAACCCTAAACAAGATCTTTAAACTAGAGATTGTAAGTCCACGGTAGCGCCCCGGCCGTCTAACAGACGCCAAATGCGGAACAAAAACTTTTATAATTGGCGCTATCGCGTACTATAACCCGGATCTGGCATTAAAGCTAAACTAACAAACTACAAAGTGGGTAGAAACGTTATACCGAATGATCCGAGTCCTTCGGTCTTCAACCATCATCCCACGCTTCGTTGCGGCTGCTCCGATCTCCTGAATCTCCAGTCTTCTCGTCGAGGTGGCACCACGTCGACGGATCTTTAAATGGGCTCCCGCCTCTGAACCGAGGCAACTCGGTCGTCAAGTTTGCTAAAAGAGACGACCAAGATGGTGTAGAGAATGAGTAGAACACTTTGTCTCGTTACATCCAAAGTCACGGACGAACGGTTAATGAAATTGCCATTTGAATCGGGTAAATGAGAAGTTGGTATATGAAACTATCATGAACCACAACTAAAATCTTTTTCCAAATCAACAACCTTATTCTTCCACCAAGGGGTGGCCGGCCACATATAGGAGGAGGGGTGAGTGTAGGAGAGAGAGGGAGGTGACCATAACAATGAATGAGTGAGAATGAGTTATTATCCACCTTGCATTATCATTAATGCACTAATGAATCATCAAAACACCTCACCAAAACATTAAATGCAAGCAAATGAGTCATAAGCCTTATCACCACTTCTAGAACCTTCTAGAAGCATGACTCACCCTCATGACTCACTCAAGAATAAAAGATAAATCCGCATTTAACCGAATGTTAAATACGACCGATAGAAAACTGGAAACTGACAACTTCCAAAAGTGATCCTGAAACGAATTTCAGGATAACCTCGTAACAGTATAAACATACCCGCATTTGTATTACGACCAAATACAAATGCTAATGAGACAAAGATATTATATCTACACAGTATAATACTCGGATCCGGCTTAAACCAAAGCCAACCAGTATTATCTGCCCGAAATATGACACGTGCGAAAACGCACGTGCATTTTCCGAACCCTGCCATAAAACCATACGGCCTCTACAACATTTCGCCCGAACTTGGAAAACTGTCTGTGCGGAACTCTAATGACTGATCAACACACTGGCACTGGGTATAACCACTAGCACGTCAGAGGTACGAGCTGTACGTAACGGTTGCCTATGTATTGATTGGAAGGGAAGCTGACGAGCGAACTCATCCATAAACCCTACAGAGCCTAACAGTGACAATATACATATAGTCCGGTCTGTTCGTCTAAAGAGTATCGCATATCGAGTCTAGGGGGGTGGATAAAGTCAGACCCCTAATAACGCGATAATTCGTGTCGGTATGAAGCCCATCACCACCTGAGAAACTACTGATCCAAATCAGTAATTCTCCACTATCTCGGCCGAGGATTTCTAGTGATGGCCACCCGTGCACCGTGTGACATCAACCCCCAATACCGGGAGAGACGAATCCCCGACGATCCGCTCACTGCCTCCATGTGGCTCGGGACTGTACCCAAAAAACACCTGTTTGCACGTCTCCTTTGAGCGTGGTAGCGTAGGAATCAAAGCACAGTGGGAACTCACACGAGACAAATGACGATCTCAGGTCGACAAACTAACCTATACACATGTCACCAGAGAACTGCTATCTGACGATATGTATAATTCCAACTAGCATGTTCCCGGCGAGTCCTGTCCGGTGTACTCATAACCCAATGAGCACCTGTATACATCTTAGGTGAACCAACTGAAACCAATGGCTTGTGAGACCGGCCACCGCCCCTCGTCGGGGTCTCGACTGTATACACCGGTCTACTCTGGAGTATCGATGCCCTGTCTCGAAACTCCCATGACTAGGGACACTTTAAGGATGTGCTTACAAACCCCAGCTCCGACGTATATGATCGCCATCATACTGCTGGTAGTCAAGCAAGAATCCTATGGGCTCTATCATCATGTAATAGTGAACTAAAGCATGTAAACGATGATAAAGACAAACCAGATAGCATACTATCATCTCGAGCAAGACTGTCATATCGGTATAGGTCCTGCCTCAATCATTGCAATCACGTACCTGCGATCCAATAATTGACTTTGAGAGCACTATATCCAACAGAGATTAGGCGAAAATAAGCATGTTAAACACTTTAACACAAAGTGATAGGGATTACAACCTTTGTAGATCCGGTCCTTCACTTCATAAGCTCCGTGTTGAGGTCCCTTCGCTGCGATCATCAAGTTCCGGACTCTCGAGAGGCTCCGCGAAGAGAAAGATGCAAACTTACTTCCGATCTTCGATAACAAAGATGATCTACCTTGAAGTTTCATTTACATAAGCTCTCACTCACTAAATGAAGTGAACACCCTCATCTAAATGGCAAGGATAGATGAGGATGATGAAGTAGGATTTTAGCTCTCATTTGTTTTCATATTCTCACTCATTTTCATCACCTTTGAAAAATCTAGTAAGCTTTTCCATCAAAGAAAGAAGAAGGAAGAAGAAGAACATTAGTAATCCTTTTGTGATGAATAATGAAAATATAATAATGAGGTTAGAAATGCAACCATGGTCTATGTAACCTTTGTAGAGATTTAACTAGGGCTAGGGTTTTGGTTGGGTTAAAGGATGAGTCACTTAAAATATCTAAACAAATATCTTTGCACAAAACAAAACAAAACCTTCTAGAAGGTTCTAGAAAAGCTTAACCCAAATTAAACCCTAACCATGTTTAATCTCCACTAAACATATTGCATTAATAACCATATCATGTTACAATATTATATATCATATATATAATATTTATTGTAACAAAATAAAATAATACAATTAACATATATCGCATATATATCAATGTATTACCCGAGTGAGAAAAAGAATCTTTTAGTGAGCTTATATCAGTTAATGTAATTTAATATATCAAATATATAATTATACATTAAATTATCGAATCAACACTTGATCCGATAATCCGGCTATTTCATAAATAACCGACTAATATAATCTGTATCAGTTCACCGAATCAACACTTGATCCGATGACCCGGCTATATCACATATACCCGGCCGATATCTCATATCGCGAGAATCTAATACGGTATCTCATATCGTATTATCCTCGGTCATGCACATATCACATATGTGCTCCTACTCCGTTTTGCCTGAGTCAAGAAACCTCTGTGTAGGACTCTAAAGAATCGTCAATACGCCGGCAGTAGGTGATGATCATATCAAACACCCACAAGCTGCAAGCGGTCAGCTAAACGTAACAGCCACCCAGGTATTGAGTGCTCAGAATATCAACAAGAAAGCCTGTACATTCTCCTGTGAATCCAGTCAGTAACACTCCCGAACAGTCCGGTCTCGTCGTCTGATATGTTGCATATCTCGCCTAGGGGTGGTAAACGTCAGACCCCAGTAGCTTGATAAGTCGTGTCGATATGAGGTCTATAACAGTTCAAGAAACTACTGATAACACTTACCAGTAAATCTCATCAACCCTGGCCAGGGATTTCCAGTTATAGCCAATCGAACACAGCACAACATCAACTCCCTATATCGGGAGAGACGAACCCCCTCTTATCGCTCATTGCCCCCATGTGATTCGGGACTGTACCCAAAAGCCATCTTTTTTCACGCCCTCTTGGACGTGGTATGATGGAAATCAAAGCACAGTGGGAATCAAACAAGACTCTATGACGATCTCGGGTCAACAGACTACTCTGTACCAGTGTCACCGGAGAACTGCCATCTGACGCGAGGTATAATACCATCTGGGAGTTCTCGGCGAGTCCGTCCAGTGTACCCAGTCTCTACTGAGCACCCGTACACCATCCTTGATGTCTAACACCGATGGATATGGGATCATCCATCGCCCATCATATGGGTCAAGATGCGTATACGCTATTCTACTCTGGTGTATCGATGCCCTGTCTCGATACACCCTCGACTAGGAATAGTTATTGGATGTACTCACCGAATACCGTGGCCCCACTAGTATGATCTCATCATAGTGCCAGTAGTCGAGTACATATCCTAAGGGCTTTATCAACATGTAACATAGAGACAATCGAAGTACATGTTAAGATAAAGTACAACCAGATAGCGTACTATCATGTCGAGCAAGAAAGTCCTCCCTATATATGTCCAAGCATCCACTACAGTATACATCATATGTACAGTAATGGCCTCTAGGGCATACATATAACTAACAATCTCCCACTTGCACTAGGGCCATCTGCTGTGGTATCACTTACCCAACAATTAGCTGTGGTTGAAGTATCTCATACTCAACCATCCCTTAAAAGTCTCTACTGGGAAAAAGGCTTTTGTGAGTGGATCCGCGCTGTTGTCCTCTATGTCTACTCTCCTAACCTCGATCTCCCTGGAGATCAACCATCTCCATGATCAGGTGATACTGCCTAAGAATTATATCTGGATTTCTGATGGGACGGGAGGTTCCTTGGCAAAAGCCACAACTCCATTGTCACACAATGATAGGAATGAAGTTCATCTCATGTACTTATATATCCAGAATGCCTCTTTGGTAGCATCCTTGGTAACGATGTATCTTGCCTTTAATCTTCTAGTAAGTCACGGTATCTAGCTTGGAACTCTTCCAACAAACCGTCCCTCCACTGAGGGTAAAGACAATGCCTGCGACTGACATTCAGTCGTCCTTATCATCCTGGAACTTTCCAGTGATTCTCCCAAGGATTGATTGATACCATCTCACTACAACTAGTGAGAATCCTAACATCCAATTAGATCTATCTCATAGATCCAAAACCCAGGATTTAGGAGGTATCATTTTGATCCTATATGGAGAATCCTTGTGATAAGCGGAGATTGACCGAGCGTAGCATAGGAAACTCCTTCCCTATCAAGAGTATGTCATCCACGTACTCTACGAGGATCACCACCATACTCTCTACTACCTTTTAGTATATACAAGGTTCATCAACCATTTTGATGAAGTCAAACTCTTTGACTACCACATTAAAATAGATGTTCCAACTCCGCGATGCCTGCTTTATCACATAAAACTTCTTGCACACGTTTCCGCTGCTCCCACTGTCTACGAAGCCCTCTGGTTGTGTACTTATAGGCTCTCTTTCAAATTAACATTTAGAAAAGCAGTCATGACACCCAACCGCCAGATATTGTAGTCATGGTATGTAGCCGTGGCAAGTAGGATCTGGATGGACTTAAGCATATCTTTGAAAGTCTCAACTTTTCCATGTACACCAAGTAATCTTCTCAAGACATACTTGCTCCTGATGGGGATTTAACCCTTCAGATAAAGCAACCAAAGTCTATACTTTGTTGGTGTATAAGGATTCCATCTCAGATCGCTAAGCATCCAGCCATTCTTACTGAGTCCCACTCCTGATGGCCAGCTCGAAACTAGTTGGGTCATCATCTCATGATGCAGTCCTCGCTCCCACTGTCATAGAGAAACCGAAGTATCTCTCAGGTGGATGAGGAACCCTACTAGATCGGCGGAGAGGCTGAGGTTCGTTAGAAACTATTGAATCCTTTGGTTCTACCAAATCATCAGCTGCAGTTTGTATAGCTGGAACTCTTTCCAGTTCTACCTCATGATCACTAATTTCTTCACAAGAAATTCCCTTTCACAAAGGTGGCATGCTGAGAAACAAAACATCTTTTGTTCCTCGGTTAGGCAGAAGATATTCCCTTGCGAATGCTTGGGATATCTTACAAACTTCCACAGAACTGACTTTGCCTCGAGCTTGTCCGGATTTTGCTTTTAGACATAGGCCGGACAACCCCAAATCTTAACTTACTTAAGATATGGGCTCTTCCCATTCCATATCACATATGAAGTGGTAGGCATCTGATTTAATTTGAACCCTATTTAATAGGTATACAGCTTCTCAAGTGCATAACTCCCAAAAGTAAATAGGAAACTCAGTAGTACTCATCATAGAGCATACCATATCACATAGGGTGCTATTGCTCCGCCCCGATATACCATCGTGCTATGGTGTATACGGAGGAATAATGCTGAGAGGGAATCTCATTCTCCTTTAGAATAGTCCAGGAATCCCGTGCTCAAGTATTCTCTTCCCTGATCTCATCATAGGACATAATACTTATACCCGTTTTTGGTTCTCTACTTCTAACTTATATTCCGTGAATATCTCAAAAGCTTCGGACTTGTGTTTCAACAGGAACATATGTTTGAATCTTGAGAGATCATCAGAGAATGTAATGAAGTACAAAGAATCAGTCTTGGCATATGTAGACAGGGGACCTTCATACATCAGCATGTATCAATCCCAAGAGTTCACTAACTCTTTCTCTGTTTCCTATAAACAGAGCCGTGGTCATCTTATCTTTGTGACATAACCGACAAGTTTCACAAGATGTAAATTCAAACAGATTTAAATATGCATCTAAATGTAACTTCAGCTAGTCGGGTCGCATTGATATGACCTAGTCTACAATACCTCAAGAAGGATTCGTTCATTTCTGAACTCTTCCTCTTGTGTGTGTTCTATACATTAAGAACTGTGGTTTGATTTAGAACGTCTATGATTTTAGATAACGTGCCTGAACCGATCAACTTTTGATATAGGAAATGTTCAAATCATTATCCAACAATAAAAAATTATTTCCTTCTTTATCTAAATAAAGAGACCGATATGATTTTGTATACCAGGTTCGGTATCTAATAACATTCGTTCAGAATCAATGTATTCTGGTAATACTGGGTGATAACTACCAACAGACTTGGCTGAAACTCTTGCACCGTTTCTATCTCATGAAACTTATCACCCGTTCTCAGTTCTCTACCTATCTGGTGCTCATGTAACAGATTACATTTGTGGGATCCTGATCTGGTATCACATACCCAGGACGTAAAGGATATTGAGAAACAGTTCTTTGTAATGAACGCACCCGAAGAAGATGCATCATCATGCACTTTCTTCGTTTGGGTGGCACGGGAATTCTGGTAATCCCAAATTTCCTGCTCTGTCTTATAACAATTATAAGTTGGAGCGGGACCAACGTTCCCCAGCTCAGTATAACAAGCGGGTTCGGTCAATACATCCTTATTATTATCTTGATTAAGGCGTGATATGGTCGCTATCTGGAGAGAGAGAGAAGAAAACACTTAGCGTATACTCTTGCAAGATTAGATTGGTTATCTAATATATCTAATCAGGATGTCTTCCACTATTTTAGTCAAATCTTCCTTCAAACCCTAAAAGGAAAGACTAGCCGGGATTAATTACACCCTACAAGTTCGCCAATCTTTCAGCCAGGCGAGTGCCGGTACTTTGAGGGAGGTTCCCCGTGCTTTCGCACAGACCTAATTAAAATAAATCTCGTTTTCCCAGGGGTGTAACCTCGTTGACACCTTTCTAGATACCTACTTGATCGGCGAATTGTAATATGTAAAACTCTCCCAGGAGTAACTCTTACTCGCAGCGGGTATCGGAATCCAACTATCTTATAGAAGGTATGCAATCTCATTGCAAATTTCAACACTTGAAATTCCTAATAATATTTTACCTCTAGTACTTATGACCTTAACTAAGGTCAACATATCATAAGCACTAGTCAAGTTCTACCTGTCATTTCATGATTAATCAGACCCACCTTACATGACCCTCAACTATGGTCGACATAATCACATGAATGTCCTAACTAATCACATCATATGCTGTGTAGGAAGACATCACTTAGCTACCGTACACTACGCCTCAACTAAAGTCGACATACGCCGCACGAATACTAAGTACTCTACTTCCTAAAATGACGGAGGGATACGACAGGTTTTTATGAAAAACCTATTGCGTAATGAACTTGATATCGTTGTAGAATCGAGTGATATTGAATGGAATGTTTTTGAGGCCTTTTCTAGTTTTGCTAAAGAGGTCACTCCCGGTGAAGGGATCTCGGCTCTTTCCTTATCGAATAAGGTGCAGGATATTTCACAAATACCGCTGTGCAAAGCAAGAACTATAAAAACAATCAATAGACAAACTGAGTTTGTAACATCTGCAAGTTTCGTTAAAGAGGTCACTCCCGGTGAAGGGATCTCGGCTCTTTCCTTATCGAATAAGATGCTGGATGTTCTATAAGGAACACCGCTATGCAAA
This sequence comes from Agapanthus africanus, assembly GCA_030015575.1. Classification (NCBI taxonomy): domain Eukaryota; kingdom Viridiplantae; phylum Streptophyta; class Magnoliopsida; order Asparagales; family Amaryllidaceae; genus Agapanthus; species Agapanthus africanus. Next base: position 238,877,955 of record CM057351.1, read on the forward strand.
GCAAGAACTAGAGCTACCAGTTTTTAAAAAGTTTCTACAATATCTTTAGGTTTCTTTTAGTTTCATTAATCTCATTAATGAATTCCCATTATATTATGCTTCACAAGCATCACATTTGAAACGAAATCTGCAATATAACATATATCTCATATATATAATATAAACATTCGTCTCAGGCAGTAATATGATCTCATCATAGAACATTGCAGCAGAAGAACATATATGAAATATTGGATATACTAGGATGTCCGTGTTTTCAATACAAGCCTGTATAAAACACGGATTCTACGGTCGCGATGAATAGCCAAACCCACATCCCTAGACCTCTACGAGAGCGACAAGCAACTCTGCCAATTCTAGGGTTAGGAGACCCGGTCTCGACTCCTCGAGATGGTCTCCCACTGGACCCTAGAACCCGGTTACTTATGCTCCCCGCCTTGGGTCTACCTAATGCGGAAAAGTAAATAATATACAATGGTGATATCATCCTCAGCCCGGAAGTTCCCCAATAAAAGAATATTACATACAAATGAATTTTACATGAACGAAAAAGAAAAACTCTCATCTCACATAAAACTCCCGGCTATTCAAAATGCGACGATCCAATATAACATATCACAGCAACACATAATATCACATATCATTAACGTAAGCAAGTATGCGTAACCCGATTATAGTTGATGTATAGCAACGAAGCCGGCGATACACCACATACTACGCTTACGGCCACAGAAAAGAAAGTGTAAAACTGCAACATTTGGAATCCACAATCACTTTAGACATCGTAAATCCGAAATATCACATACTTCGCATTTCATGCCTAACTCTATGAATTCCACATATTGTATCATATTCCAGATAAATAGACAGTATTAAACTTTCCGATCGAATAATCAAATACCCAAGATTTCCCAAATGATTCTCAACACTTAAAATTAGTTTAAAAACATCCATCACATGCCACAGTACCAATGGTCCAGCCCTAGAAGGGTCAAGCCAACGCCTCACATGTGGCACGCCGTACAGCCCCAAACCCTAAGGTTTGGAGGCAGTTCAAGACGGTCACATAATCGAGTTAAGGTTTGTTTTCTTCTAGAGGGTCCACCACGTTACTAGGCACTCTAATAAGGTTCTACAAGACATCAACCATGCCCGATTAAAATTTTAGCCGTGCCGAACAACCCTAAACAAGATCTTTAAACTAGAGATTAGGCGAAAATAAGCATGTTAAATACTTTAACACTAAGTGAGAGGGATTACAACCTTTGTAGATCCGGTCCTTCACTTCATAAGCTCCGTGTTGAGGTCCCTTCACTGCGATCATCAAGTTCCGGACTCTCGAGAGGCTCCACGAAGAGAAAGATGCAAGCTTGCTTCCGATCTTCGATAACAAAGATGATCTACCTTGAAGTTTCATTAACACAAGCTCTCACTTACTAAATGAAGTGAACACCCTCATCTAAATGGCAAGGATAGATGAGGATGATGAAGTAGGATTTTAGCTCTCATTTGTTTTCTTATTCTCACTCATTTTCATCACCTTTGAAAAATCTAGTAAGCTTTTCCATCAAAAAAAGAAGAAGGAAGAAGAAGAACAATAATAATTCTTTTGTGATGAATAATGAAAATGTAATAATGAGGTTAGAAATGCAACCATGGTCAATGTAACCTTTGTATAGATTTAACTAGGGCTAGGGTTTTGGTTGGGTTAAAGGATGAGTCAATTAAAATATCTAAACAAATATCTTTGCACAAAACAAAACAAAACCTTCTAGAAGGTTTTAGAAAAGCTTAACCCAAATTAAACGCTAACCATGTTTAATCTCCACTAAACATGTTGCATTAATAACCATATCATGTTACAATATTATATATCACATATATAATATTTATTGTAAAAAAATAAAATAATACAATTAACATATATCGCATATATATCAATGCATTACCCGAGTGAGAAAAAGAATCTTTTAGTGAGCTTATATCAGTTAATGTAATTTAATATATCAAATATATAATTATACATTAAATTATCAAATCAACACTTGATCTGATAATCCGGCAATTTCATAAATAACCGACTAATATAATCTGTATCAGTTCATCGAATCAACACTTGATCTGATGACCCGGCTATATCACATATACCCGGCCGATATCTCATATCGCGAGAATCTAATACGGTATCTCATATCGCATTATCCTCGGTCATGCACATATCACATATGTGCTCCTACTCCGTTTTGTCTGAGTCAAGAAACCTCTGTGTAGGACTCTAAAGAATCGTCAATACGCCGGCAGTTGGTGATGATCATATCAAACACCCACAAGCTGCAAGCGGTCAGCTAAATGTAACAGCCACCCAGGTATTGAGCGCTCAGAAGATCAACAAGCAATCATGTACATTCTCCTGTGAATCCAGTCAGTAACACTCCCGCACAGTCCGGTCTCGTCGTCTGATATGTTGCATATCTCGCCTAGGGGTGGTAAACGTCAGACCCCAGTAGCCTGATAAGTCGTGTCGATATGAGGTCTATAACAGTTCGAGAAACTACTGATAACACTTACCAGTAAATCTCATCAACCCTGGCCTGGGATTTCTAATTATAGCCAATCGAACACAGCACAACATCAACTCCCTATACCGGGAGAGACGAATCCCCTCCTATCGCTCATTGCCTCCATGTGATTCGGGACTGTACCTAAAAGCCACCTTTTTGCACGCCCTCTTGGACGTTGTATGATGGAAATCAAAGCACAGTGGGAATCACACAAGACTCTATGACGATCTCGGGTCAACAGACTACTCTGTACCAGTGTCACCGGAGAACTGCCATCTGACGCGAGGTATACTACCATCTGGGAGTTCTCGGCGAGTCCGTCCAGTGTACCCAGTCTCTACTGAGCACCTGTACACCATCCTTGATGTCTAACACCGATGGATATGGGATCATCCATCGCCCATCATATGGGTCAAGATGCGTATACGCTAGTCTACTCTGGTGTATCGATGCCCTGTCTCGATACACCCTTGACTAGAAACAGTAATAGGATGTACTCACCGACTACCGTGGCCCCACTAGTATGATCTCATCATAGTGCCAGTAGTCGAGTACATATCCTAAGGGCTTTATCAACATGTAACATAGAGACAATCGAAGTACATGTTAAGATAAAGTACAACCAGATAGCGTACTATCATGTCGAGCAAGAAAGTCCTCCCTATATATGTCCAAGCATCCACTACAGTATACATCATATGTACAGTAATGGCCTCTAGGGCATACATATAACTAACACTTTCAAATACAAGGGGATTCATCCCAAGATGGATCATGATACAGCGGTTCATCCCAAAACCAAAAGGGCTTTTCATAAAAAAAAGGAGGCCTAATAAAGCTCAAGTGCCCGGAGCAAACTCCAAAGGCCAAAACTCCATACACCCCAAGCCTGGGGGTATGGTAGTTCACATACTCTATGTGGTGAATTCCAAAAATGAAGTTCGAGCTTCTACTAGTCACCGACCTCAAACTCGGTCCCTGACAAATGTTCAACTGCAACGTGAAAAGCTGCAGGAGATGCTCGCTCAGGCGGCAGCAAACGCTAATCCATCGCCTAAGAAAAATCCCGAGGACGCACCCGAAGAAAGAGTAGAGAAGGAGTCCGATATTGATTTCCTAAAGCGCGCTCTGAAAAAGAGAGATGAAGAAATGGCAGAAATGTCCATTAAAATGAACCAGATGGCCCTTCTGATTCAGAATATGGCTGGAATGATGGTTCAATCGGAACCACTGACAAATGAACCGCCGGTAGTCGGTCTTAAAGATAAGAATGACATTTCAAATCCTCTGCAAATCTCATTAATGGCTGAGGAGGAAATGATTCCTAAAATAGATCAATCAAAGCTCACTACGCTAGTGAAACCGCAAATAGATCAATCAAGACTGGTCGACCGTATCCGACATGGTACGATCAAATACAGTACCCGCCAGAGTACACACTTCCAACGTTCCACTTGTACAAAGGAAATGGGAATCCTTGCCAGCACATTGCGCGATTTAAATCCATGTGCGGAAATACTAGAGGAAATGACATACTACTCCTCTGACAGTTCGTCAGTGGTCTGGCAGGCATCACCTTCGAATGGTATGCGGAACTCTTAAATGATTTCGTGACAAATGGATATGCTCTTCTGTCAGAGATTCGCTAATGAGAACGAACATACTACCGTGACGGCGCTGGTCAACGAAAGGGTTAGACCGAATGAGACTTGGGTTCAATATGTTATCCGATGGAGAAATCTCTGGTTAAATGCGAGCAACGCATCAATGAAGTTGCAGCCATGGGAATGCTTATAGCCACACTTGACCCAAATTCAAAGGCGTTCTCGACCTTGCAAGAACTCATGGATAAAATGGATCGATTGGATCAAATGGGTCAAGACTTTTTCTCATCCGATGGTGACGAGTGAAAAGCGGAGGCAAGATGGCGTTTGTCGCCTACGCTCAACAAAAATAAGCAGCTCTGAAGCAACCTATCGCCAAAATAGCAACAGCGTGGGTACTCTTCCTCCCGAGATATACACAGGGGACATATTTCTCACTGGCGAAAGAATCTCTATGTAGAATGGTCCTTTCTTCTCAAAGGACAGGAAGGATATTAAGGGTCCTACAAACAGGTCCTACAATCTAGTGGAATACCCCACTCAAAAAAAACAAACAACGGCACGTCCATAAGCGAAATGGGTACGGATGAAAACCCGAAAGGGTGCCGTGAGTAAAAACAGCAAGACTGCCGGCGAGCTTGTGAAAACCCGGAAGGGCGCAATCTCGTTAAAAAAACAAAAAAAGGTACGTCCGCAAGCAAGATGGGCACGGATGAAAACCCGGAAAGGCACCGTGAGTAAAAACAGCAGGACTGCCGGTGAGCTTGTGAAAACCCGGAAGGGCGCAACCTCGTTAAAATAAATACACTTACGAGATCCTCACGACTCGTAAGGAGAATCCCCCTGTGAGACCCTCACGGTTCATAGGATTCAAAAGCCTTAAGTTACAGGGATCTGGACCTGTTCTTAAGTCGTCATATCCCCCAAATTGCCCTACAGGCGGTCCATATTGACTTTTGCATACAATCCAGGGGCACGAATAAATATTTCTTTGCCAAGTTCTACAAATGGCAAGAAATGTCCCCATATGGTGAATAACACTTGTAGGTCCTCTCGACTTATAAGGAGAAAACACTCTTGGAAGATCCTTACGACTTACAAGAGATGACATCACTTAGGAATCCCCATGATTCTTAAGAAGAAAATACGCCTACGAGATCCTCAAAACTCGTAGGGAGAAAACCCTTTATGAGACCCTTACGGCTCGTAAAGTCAAAAGTCTTAGGCGACAGGATCCTAACCCTATCTACTAAGCCACATTTGTCCAAATAGACAGGGGCAAATGATGAGTCGCTCCTGGAAATATCCCAGTTGTAGCGATACTGATATCTAAATAGGTGTCAAACTCCAAGTCAACCTCTTCGGTAAATGCCGTCCCTACAACCATCTAATGAAGAAGGGGGCCCCGTTCGTCTGGGATCAGAAATGACAAAGTGCACGGGATGAAATCAAGCAATACCTGCAGAATCCGCCAGTACTGACCGCTCCGGTCAAGGGAAAGCCCCTCATCCTGTATACAACAGCCCTTGAAGGTTCTCTAAGCGCGCTATGGGCACAAGAGAATGATTAAGAAAAGGAGAGAGCTCTCTACTATTTGAGTCGAGTTCTCCCGGGGACAGAAAACAATTACTCCCCCATCGAAAAGCATTGCCTAGCACTGATCTTCGTGGTAACGAAGCTCCGACATTATGCCTTGGCACATGAGGTCCATCTCATATCAAAGGTAGATCCTTTCAAATATTTGATGTCAAGAGCCATACTAACGGGAAGGCTTGCTATATGGTCTCTCCTCTTGATGGAGTTCTCGATAGTATATCGACCCCTCAAGGTAATAAAAGGCCAGGCCATCGCTGACTTTCTCGTTGAGCATCCGATACCAGCTAATTCTCCCTTAAACTGCGAGTTGCTGGACGAACATGCGTTTGACGCAATTGACGGGGAGAAGGAATGGAGTGATACCCGATGGGAACTCTATTTCGATGGAGCATCGTCTATGAAGAGGCGGAAACAAAGCACCCCCATAATCAAAGCCGGAGTAGGCCTTATCTTTGTGACTCCACAAGGAGGGATAATGCATTTTGCCCTTTCCTTAACGGAGCCAATAACAAACAACGAAGAGGAATATGAAGCTTTGATAGCAGGTCTCGAGATCGCTATTGACATAGGAATCGAGAACCTCCTCATATATGGAGACTCCTAGCTGGTCGTTAGCCAAGTAAATGGCGACTATCATACGTGTAAGCCAGAACTAATAAAATATGGCAAAAGAGTGCAGCAATTACTGACTCAAATCCCCTCTTACGTCCTGGAAAGCATACCGCAGACGGAAAATAGCAAGGCAGATGCATTAGCCAAGCTCGCTAAAGAACCTTCCGACGAAAACCTCGATGACGTAAGGATCATCGTGCAAAGCCGCCGGATTCTCGCACTGGCAGAAATATCTCCGGAGTCGTCTAAAGAAAAGGAAGCGACCAAGCAAGTAGCCTGCCAAATAGAAGATGAAGAAAAAATGAAGGATTGGAGAGAGGTCTTCATAGACTACTTCAAATCCCATCGAACGCCAGAAAACGCATCATCAAGACATCAGCTCATGAAGCGAGCTCTGTCTTTCGCCTTCGTCAATGATACTCTATATAAGAGATCGTTCGATTGTTTATGGTTAAGGTGTCTGGGACTAGAAGAAGCAAGGAGAGTCATCCAAGAAACTCATAACGGACTCTGCGGTTCTCATCAAATCAAAGATGAAGCTGAAGATCAAAAGAATGGGTTACTATTGGCCCACGATGATTCAGGACCGTCTCGAATATGCGAAGCAATGTCACTCATGCCAAATTCACGGGGACTTCATCCACCAGTATCCAAATCTGTTACACCCAACATTGGCTAGCTGGCCATTTGAAATGTGGGGAACCGATATAATCGAGCCCATCGAGCCAGCATCATCCAAGGGACATCGGTTCATACTAGCAACAACCGATTACTTCTCTAAGTGGGCAGAAGCAATACCGTTAAGAGAGGTGAAGACGGAGAACATCCTCCATTTCTTTAAGACACATGTCATCTACCGGTTCGGCACTCCGCGACGGATCATCTCGGATAATGGGCCGGCCTACAGAAACCATAAGATTAGTCGCTTCGCACAACAGCATAAAATAGATTGGAGATACTCTTCGGTCTATAATCCCTGAGCTAATGGTCTAGCTGAGGCTTTCAACAAGACCTTGACAAAGATCATAAAGAAAATGGTGTCCATGAATAAAAAGGACTGGCACGAGAGATTGTATGAAGCTCTCTCGGCTTATCGGACCACGTTCAAGACGGCTACGAATACAACGCCATTCGCGTTGGTATTTGGCATGGAAGCAGTACTTCCCTTGGAGATAGAGCTACCCTCTCTACGAGTAGCGGTTCGATACGAGCTGACGGATGAAGAAAATGCCCATCTTCAGCTTGAGGAGCTCGATGCCCTCGATGGAACTCGTCTCATGGCGCAGCAAAACCTAGAATCTTACAAAGTAAGGATGATGCGCTCATACGAAAGATTGACTAGGCCAAGAACATTCCGCTAAGGCAAACTCGTGCTAGTCGTAAAAAAATCTATGATCCCCAATCGTACTAAACGGGAGAAATTCGAGCCGAACTATGAAGGCCCATACATCATAGACAAGGTCTACCAAGGTGGGGTCTACTTGCTCATGGATATGCATGGCGAAAGACCCTTCCGGCCGATAAACGGCCGATTCCTTAAGAAATACTATGCTTGGCGAGTCACGGCTCAGGTTAATGATAGATGACGACGCTCGTGTCCGCTCGCTGTCCTCCCGAGTCTAAACTCTATAAGTAGTATCCGGCGAAACCTCGCTTCAAAATCGCCACGGACCGTAACGTCCTTAAACTAGCTATGGACCGAGATGTCCTTAAACTAACGATGGACCGCGATGTCCTTAAACTAACAATGGACTGGGATGTCCCTAAACTAACAATGGACCGTGATGTCCTTAAACTAAATACGCCGCCTCAAAACACGGCGACAGTAGAATCCAGGTCCACAAGTCCTAGCAGCGAGGATTGCAACTTAAGTCCCTCTGGCTCCACAGCTACCCCGGCTGGAGAAATCCCACCGTGACAAAAAAACGGTACGTCCACAAGCGAAATGGACGTAGATGAAAACTCGAAAGGGCTCCGTGAGTAAAAAAAGCAAGACCGCCGGTGAGTTCGTGAAAACCCGAAAGGGCGCAAACTCATAAAAAAATTAATGCACACTTGCAAGGTCCTCTCGACCTTGTAGGGAGAAAATACCTGCATGAGATCCTTATGATTCAAAAGGGAGCAACACACTTAGGGATCCCTACGATCCCTAAGGAGAAATTACACTTACGAGATCCTCACGACTCGTAAGGAGAATCCCCCTTATGAGACCCTCACGGCTCATAGGATTCGAAAGCCTTAAGTTACAGGGATCTGAACCTATTCTTAAGCCATCACATTCCCCAAGTTGCCCTACAGACGGTCAAATATCGGCCGTTGTATACAATCCACGAGCACAAATAAACGTTTCCCCTACCAAGTCCCACCAACGACGAGGAATGTCCTCATGTGGTGAACGGCGCTTGTAAGTCCTCTCGACTTATAAGGAGAAAATACTCTTGTAAGATCCTTACGACTTATAAGAGAACACACACTTAGGAATCCTCACGACTCCTAAGGAGAAAACACACCTACGAGATCCTTACGACTCGTAGGGAGAGACACCTTTATGAGACCCTTACAGCTCATGAAGTCAAAAGACTTAGTCGAAAGGATCCTAACCCTGTTTGCTAAGCCACCTTTGTTCGAATCGACAAAGGCAAATGATGATTCGCTCCTGGTAATATCCCAGCTGTAGCCATACTAATACCTATATCGGTATCAAATTCCAAGTCTTTTCACGGCGAATGATGATTCGCTCCTGGTAATATTCCAGTCGCAGCGATGCTGATGCCAAAATTGGTGTCAGATCTTAAGTTCCATACTCGCAGCAAAAAATCAGCGAGTAAAATATATGCATATAAAAATAGCCGAAATGATGGGGCAACTCGCAATAAAAGCAGCGAGTAAAGAAAAGAAAAATAGCCGAAATGATTGGGCACCGCGAAAAAATAGCCGAAATGATTGGGCAATCGCGACTTTCGCGATATAAAATGCTGAAATGATAGAGCATTGAGGAAAGAAACAAAAAAAATGAAACTTTTGCCCTACAGGTGAGATCACATTGAACTGTGTATACAATCCATGGGCACAAACGGAAAGAGAACCATATTACCTTACCGGGCTTCGTCAAACAGGAAGCCAGATCTCTATGGCTACATCTACAGCCTAGAAATCAATAACGGCGTTCCTTCTCATTCCAACATAGTGCAGACGTGACGTCAATAAAGCTCCAAGGAGTTATGGCAAAACCTTAGCTCCAACCTGGAGTTCTTTCTCAGTCCAGCAGGTGGAAGACCCAACGTCAACAGGAGACCCCAGAGTCGAAACAAAGTGGAGCCATAGAAAATACCTAGCTTCAAGTCTTGATGGTTCACATGCAACCTAAAGACTACCCGGCGTACTTTCTCATTCCAACAGGATGCAGACGCGATGTCAACAAAGCGGAGCCATGGCAGAGTCCCTAGCTCTGAGTCTCGACGGTTTATCGACAACCTAGAGATTAACAACGACATTTCTTCTTACTCTAACCGCATGCAGACGCGATGTCAACAAAGCGGAGCCATGGCAAAGTCCCTAGTTTCAAGTCTTGACGGTTCACATGCAACCTAAAGACTACCCGGCGTACTGTCTCATTCCAACAGGATATAGACGCGACGTCAACAAAGCGGAGCCATGGTAGAGGCCCTAGCTCCGAGTCTCGACGGTTCATCGACAGCCTAGAGATCAACAATGGCGTTTCTTCTCACTCCAACCGGATCTAGACACGACGTCAACAAAGTGGAGCCATGGCAAAGTCCCTAGTTCTAAGTCTTGATGGTTCACATGCAAACTAAAGACTACCCGACGTACTTTATCATTCCAACAGGATGCAGACGCGACGTCAACAAAACGAAACCATGGCAGAGTCCCTAGCTCTGAGTCTCGACGGTTCATCGACAGCTGAGAGATCAACAACGGCGTTTCTTCTTACTCCAACCGGATGCAGACGCGATGTCAACAAAGTGGAGCCATGGCAAAGTCCCTAGTTCTAAGTCTTGACGGTTCACATGCAACCTAAAGACTACCCGGCGTACTGTCTCATTCCAACAGGATGCAGACGCGACATCAACAAAGCGGAGCCATGGCAGAGGCCCTAGCTCCGAGTCTTGATGGTTCATCGACAGCCTAGAGATCAACAACGATATTTCTTCTCATTCCTACCGGATGCAGACGCGACGTCAACAAAGCGGAGCCATGGCAAAGTCCTTAGTTCCAAGTCTTGACGGTTCACATGCAACCTAAAGACTACCCGGCGTACTTTCTCATTCCAACAGGATGCAGACGCAACGTCACCAAAGTGGAGCCATGGCAGAGTCCCTAGCTCCGAGTCTCGACGGTTCGTCGACAGCCTAGAGATCAACAACGGCATTTATTCTTACTCAACCAGAGGCAGATACGACGTCAGCAAAACGGAGCCACGGCAAAGTCCTCTAGTTCCAAATCTCGACGGGTCACAGACAACCTAGAGACTACCTCGGAGCCACGGCAAAGTCCCCTAGTTCCAAATCTCGACGGTTCACAGACAACCTAGAGACTATCTCGGAGCCATGGCAAAGTCTCTAGTTCCAAGTCTCGACGGTAACATCTACAGCCTAGAGATCAACAACAACATTCTTCCTCCCTGCAGCAGGATACAGACGTGACATCAACAAACGGAGCCATGGCAAAGTCCCCTAGTTCCAAACCTCAACGGTTCACTGACAACCAAGAGACAACCTCGACAGTCATCAGAATATTGCAGACACAATGTCAACAAACGAAGCAAAGGAAGATCCCCAGCTTCAGGGTCTTGACAGCAACTCAAATGAGACCTGAAAGACTATCGAAGATCATCCCACACCAGTGCGGAGTAGTCATGACTCATCGGGGCTCCCAAACTGAGCCTAACCTCAAGTAAAAAGCAATATGGAATATCCCTAACGCTTTCTCTTTCGACGGTAATATCACTTGGAAGATTACTTGAAGACGTCTTATCCAGCCCCCGAAGAGACCAGAGACACGATAGTCGCGGGGCTTCTCGAACAACAAGATTGCGTATCGAGGAATACATCGGCCAACGCGACGGTACGACGGGTAAAAAACCCTAGTACCATAGACCCTAACGGATACATATTAGCAGGAGTTAACTGTGACGTTAGGACATCCTTGGGAGAACTTCTCGATTCGTCTCGACTCGTGGGGAAAATAATGTTCCTGCGAGAACTTCTCGACTCGTAGGGAAAAGTCTTAGGCAACGAGGATAAGGATCTGTTTCCTAAGCACTGGGGCCCTGCAAATCGGTCCAAGATGGACTATTGCATACTATTCATGGGCCACACTCTCCAAAGTCGAATATCGACAAGGAGGGGAACAACCACTTACGAGTCCTCTCGACTTGTAAAGGTGGAAAATTCTCTTGTGAGATCCTTACGACTCTCAAAAGAAAACGCACTTAAGGGTCCTCTCGACTCCTAAGGAGAAAATACACCTACGAGATCCTCTCGACTCATAGGGAGAAAAGTCATTATGAGACCCTCACGGCTCATAAAGTTGAAAAGTCTTAGGCGACAGATCTAAACCTGTTTCCTAAGCCATCGCTGCCCTGTAAGTCGGTCCAAGATGGACTATTGTATACTATCCACGGGCCACACTCTCCAAAGTCAAATATCGACAAGGAGGGAAAAAACCAGTTACGAGTCCTCTCGACTTGTAAGGGAAAAAATTCTCTTGTGAGATCCTTACGAATCTCAAGAGAAAACGCATTTAGGAGTCCTCACGACTCCTAGGAAAAAATACACTAACGGGATCCTCTCGACTCGTAGGGAGAAAAGTCTTTATGAGACCCTCACGACTCATAAAGTTGAAAAGTCTTAGGCAGCAGATCCAAACCTGTTTCCTAAGCCAACGCTGCTCTACAAGGAGGTCAAGATGGACTATCCGCGAGTCACATTCGCCAATGAAATAAAGAAGCTACTTACGGGTCCTCACGATTCGTAAGGAAAAATACCCGAGTGAGATCCTTACGACTCACAGAGGCGACGAACACTTAGAAAACCTCACGATTTCTAAGGAGAAAATACACCTATAAGATCCTCACAACTCGTAAGGAAAATAATGTCCCTATGAGAACTTCTTGATTCGTCTCGACTCGCAGGGAAAATAATGTTCCTGCGAGAACTTCTCGACTCGTCTTGACTCGTAGGGAAAACAATGTTCCTGCGAGAACCTCTCGACTCTTAGAAAAAGAAAAAGAAACTCTTGAGACCCTTACGGCTTATGAAGATGAAAAGAAAAAAGTTTTAGGCTATAAGGACTCTAAACTTGTCCCTTAAGCCCTCAATTCTATTGCCATGCATAACTCTGCACTATTTCACCTTCGTACATGCTTACATGGACAAAGTAGTGGGGGGCATTTGTTACCGCCAAAATTTTCGTCCAAGAGCTATTTGTTCCCTTATAACCCTTATAAAAAGGGAGAGAGGAAAGAGGAAAGAGGAAAAGAATTCACAGTTGGACATCACGTGTAAAACACGATGGCGCTCATACGCAAAGTATATGAGCGCTGAACATAAATAACCAAGGGCCAAACAGGCATCACGTGTAAAACACGTGGGTGCTCATATGCAAAGCATATGAGCGTTGAACATAAATAGCCAAGGGCCAAACAGGCATCACGTGTAAAACACGTGGGTGCTCATATGCAAAGCGTATGAGCGCTGAACATAAATAGCTGATTAATCCAAAAATTTGTAGTTTACCGTAATCAGAAACGGCGTCGCTTCGCAGCTAGCCGGTGAATACGGGTCGATCCGCAGGGATGTGTTAATTTCTGATTTTGTGTTATAACGAGTTGATTCAAATCGTTGTTGGTTTTTTATCGATTGAGTTTAAGACGAATTTATGTGATTAGAAAGAACTCATTAGGGTTAGGTCGAAGGTAAGTGTGTTGAGATCGATATGTTCACCTCTTTCAATGTCGTGATTTAAGCTTTTAGGAAAGTCACAACAATCAATAGGAAAAGGGATTAGGATGATCGGGAAGAAACAAAGTTTCTTCCTCTAGATCCTTGTCCGTCTTTTCTTATTCATTGATGTGAGCTTCATGGACATCATATAAGTCCGGCCTTTTATACTACGGAACACCGTTACCTTATAGGTAGGGTACCGTAGGGGGCGGATCGTATATGTGTGCATGAAGGTTTCGTTTAAAAATAAGTTGACATTGAAGGAGGTGAGAGACATCCGTCTCTCACTCACTCCCTTGTTCCTAACCCTAACGAGCGAGAATTTTTACTCGCACATTAGGGAATTATAAGTAAGAAACATTTTTTGTGTTTTATGTTTTAAATAGTTATCTTACGACAGATTTAGAAATTAGCTAACTAGCAATTAAATGATTCCTAGGGCAAGCAAACAATTATACTAAGGCAGAAATTAAATAAACTAAAGACTTACAAGAAGAAGATGATGCTCTTGATTCCTCCAACAAATCTCACTTTTATTGAATATAAAGAGGCATCCATTTTTACAGATCTAGATTACAATTTATAAGTAACTAGTGAAGCTAGGGTTACAGACTCTCGTAGACATGAATTTACTGATTTACCCCCTAAAAATCCTAACATTTGCACCGACACAACAGCCAGAAGAATTCCACCGACACGGGCACCACATGGCCGCGGAACCGCGGCGCCAGGCAGGGTTTGGCCGCGGTTCCGCGGCCAAATTAAGGAATTGGACTCTGTGGTTTTTTTGGGCTTTCCTCTGGGCTTATTGGCTTTCTGTTTCTATGTGTGCTTTCTCTGTTGGACTTCTAGGTCTTCTCCAGATCTTCAGTGAAACTTGTTCGTATCTTTTGACCTGTTTACTTGACATGTTTGGACCTTGCACTGTATTTCGTCTAGACTTGACTAGGATCCGTCTAATTGTTGGTCAAAAAGTGCCTTTTTCACTGTATTTGCTCCAGAAACCTGTATCCTGTAACATGCAACAAACGATCGTCAAAAGCATCTGTTTACTTATAAAATGCACGAAAGTGGGGCGTATGAATTGCAATATTATGATGTGAACAAATACCCCCAAACTTACCTTTTGCTCGTCCTCGAGCAAACTTATTATTTTATTCTGACCTAGCCACACTTTCGCAGGGAAACGCGATTGCACTGAGCACGTGCAACAAGCCGTTAAACCTCTAGGTGTCCCTAGTAGGAGGAGTGTTGTCTCCTGAGGGTTTTCAGCGGATTACACCCACAAAATCCTATCAACTCGGTTTTTCGACTTTTGTTTTCCAATCAGGTTTTCTAATAAGGAATTCTATTATCTTTTAACTCGCAAATTATCCACCCGTATTCTTCACACTTCCTCATTATTTAACTTAAGATTACATATATCCTGTAGAATTACCTAGCTTTCGGTATTTCTTAAGTTTTCCTTCTAGAGTTCCATCTCCACTTAGGAATTTCTATCAACTTTATTAAAGACACAAGTTCTATTCTTCATTCCTTTCTCTTATCTAAACTCCAATCACATATCCCTACGTGTGTGTAAGTATCACCCCTACACTTGGAAATTCAAATCAAGCAATCGTACTCCCGTCCATTGTCCAAAGCACTTGTGAGACTTCGCTTTCACATCCTTCATGCGACTGTTAATACTTCTTGAGGTACCAACAACCGATTACAAGATGCGTTAGCACTTTAAGGCGTACTTCCTAGTTTTGCAACACCCAAGGCTTTTAGCAGTAGCACCTTTGCTAAATATTTTTCTATATATATATATTTTTTTTAGCCTTAAGTAATCACAAAAACCAGTGTCCATTTTTTTCTTTTTCATTGTGCTAAGGACGTTAGACAAGAGTATTTCAAGGTCTTTTCTACTAATCCAAATTTCAAGGTGCGTGTTTGTGCATTTTGTAGGGTACATGTTTTCAGAATTTAGACTTAAGCTAGGAACTATTTTTCAAACTTATACTCTAATAAAAGTTTTAATATTTTTCCTTCGTTTCGACTTAGCCCAAGAACTGAACCCAAAATTTGCCTATTTCTAGATAACCTACAAAGACATATACTTTCTACCGTTAAACTTTAAGGAAGGTTATTTTTAGGGTTTTTAATTTACTAAGTCTAAGATCTAGTTTTTCCTAGCTAGTTAACCTTTTTATCAACTCAAGTCAATTAACCAAAATTGAATACAATAATTTTTTTAATTTTTGAAATTTTCTCAATTTTTATGGGTTTTTTAGTTTTCTAATTTTTTTTATTTTTTTTTAAATTTTTAAATTTTTATGATTTTTATAAAAATGCAATGCAGAAATAACTATGCAAAAGGAAAACAAAGATATATACAATATGCAATGCAAGGATAACTATATACATCACCTCTGATACCCCCAAACTTGAGCAAAGCAGTGCCCTCACTGCCCGGCCCCACGTCGCGCTCGTGAGCGTGAACGTGATCTCTCCCCCCTAGCTAACAGTGTTTGTATCCCCCTCTCAATCTCCGTCAACCGACGGTCGTGTTCTCGTGCCGTTGCCCGAAACTCATCCCGCAAAGAGTCTAATCTCCTCACTGTTCTTCTCATTAATCGCGCATGTTCTTGGGGAGTTAGCTCTTCTCCGCTCGAAGTCGAGCTCGAGCTGGGGGTGTGTGCAGGTATGTTTTCTCCCGGCTCTGTCCGTGTCCAAATATCCGTCAGTCTAGAGTAAGACGACGAGACGCCCTCTAAAAGTGGTCGAACTACGGTACCTTCTGTCAAATAAGAGTCAAATTCCTCGGCGGGGAGGAAATAACGGCAGAGTTGGGTCACGAGCATGGGACATGGATAAACACTACTTAGTTTACCCGAACCTATGGAGTATAGCAAAACTGTGCACATGTCGAATCTAGGGTTTTTCGTCATTAAAGTATGAACGACATGTAAGGAAGGGGTGAAAAAGGTTGTGTTGTGAGAACTTCCAAAAATATTGTTTTGTGCCCACCGGCACACAGTTAAAACATTTGCGAAGAGGGTCCGTGCTTGGATCCCCTTGCGCGGTTCTCGCGCACAGTCATTACCCATTAAAGGAATATAATCTTCAAAGCGAAGGGGTTGTTCGTGTGCCGGTACACGTGGTATCAGTGTAACCTCGTGTATCATATCCCTATCAATGCGAATTTCATTATTTCCCCAAATCAGTTTAATATAACCTAAGTTGTCTAGGCTATTCTCTTCCATTGACTCATAAAATTGGGTAACTAAGCTAGGGACAGCAAATGCAGATCCATGGTTATAGAGGAGGAAATTCCATCCCCTCTGTGCAATTTCGTGTGGGAAGTATGAACCATAGATCTCGTGTGCGAACACCGGTGAAAAATCTCTCTCGTACTGCATTTTATGGGCCATCACAAGTTTACAGAGAAAAAATCTAAGCAGAAACAAAGAGTATGGGTTCAGGTTTACCTCCCCTGAAAATTTCAGGGGGTGACGACTCAGAGAGGCGGCGGTTGCGCGGCAGGGGACAACAGTCGCGGCGGAAACGCGGCGATCTGGTGGAGTTGCGGCGAAAATTTTCTGCAGGAGCTTGAGGGTGGCGGCTAGGTTTAGAGGAGAAGAAAATTTTTAGGGTAAACAACAGAGGGATCGGGTTCCATTATATAGGGGGAAAGGGGTGATTTACAAAAAACACCCTCAAGGGTGAGGGTTTTATTCGTAAATGCAGCTATTAATCTGCATATTTGCAATTTAGTCCAAAAAAATATTAATTTTTTTTTATTTATTTATATTATCTTATTTTTATGGTATTTTGGAAATGTACATACAAATGATATACACACCCCCAAACTTATTTGAAATAGTGTCCTTGGGAAACAAAGTTTGGGGGTGAAAGCGGAGGAAGATCAATCAGTGTAAAGCGGCTCCTGCAAAAACAGGAGCTCCTCCGAAGGATCCGCAGTGAAGAACGGTTTTAGTCGATGCCCATTTACCTTAAATAAGGTACCGTCTTCAGGGTTCTCAAGATCAACCGCACCGTGCGGATAAACGGTGCGGACCACAAAAGGTCCTCTCCATCTGGACCTGAGCTTACCAGGATGAAAATGTAACCGAGTGTCATAAAGTAGAACCTGTTGACCAGGTTCAAAAGTTTTTCGTAAAAGGTGTTTATCGTGGAACACCTTGGCTCGGTTTTTAGCAGTTATGGCATTATCATATGCCTCATCCCTTAGCTCCTCCAACTCATTCAATTGCAGCTTTCTGTTGCTGCCCGCATCTCCTAAAGACAAATTTAGCTCTTTGATAGCCCAGAAAGATTTGTGCTCGATCTCCACTGGGAGGTGGCAAGCCTTCCCGTACACAAGCCGGTATGGAGACATACCCAGATCGGTTTTATATGCAGTACGGAAAGCCCATAGTGCATCTATCAATTTAAGCGACCAATCCTTACGGTTTTTAGAAACCGTTTTCTCCAAAATTTGCTTTATTTGCCGATTCGAAACCTCGGCTTGCCCACATGTTTGGGGGTGATATGGCGTTGACAATTTGTGAGTGATAGAGTATTTACGCATTAAGGACTCGAAAGTCCTATTGCAGAAATGAGAACCATTATCACTTATAATCGCCCGAGGGTGCCCGAATCGAGAAAATATGTGTTCTTTAAGGAATCGAACGACAACTTTATTATCGTTCGTTCGGCTGGGCACAGCCTCGACCCACTTAGAAACGTAGTCAACCGCCAACAGAATATACACATTTCCAAAAGAGTTAGGAAATGGTCCCATGAAATCTATACCCCAAACATCAAAAATGTCCACTACCAAAATGGGTTGGAGTGGCATTTCGTTTCTCCGCGAAATCCGGCCCAAATGTTGGCACCGGGAGCAAGTTTTGCAGTATTCAAATGCATCCTTGAAGAGTCGTGGCCAATAGAAACCACACTGCAAAACTTTTTCGGCTGTCTTCTTTGGGCCAAAGTGCCCGCCACATGCTTGATCATGGGAGAAAGACAGCACGCTCTTGATCTCACTCTCGGGTACACACCGACGAATGATTTGATCGGAACAGTATTTAAAAAGATAGGGTTCATCCCAGTAAAAATGCTTTACTTGGGATAAAAATCGAAGCTTATCCTGTTTCGACCAATCATTAGGAATCAGGCCGGTGGCTAAATAGTTTACAATATCGGCGAACCATGGTTCGCAAGAAACAGTCAAGAGCTGTTCGTCTGGAAAAACGTCAGAGATTGGAAGATTGAGCGTGGGCGAAGAAGGGAGTCGTGATAGATGATCAGCTACTACGTTTTCACATCCCTTTTTGTCCTTAATGACAAGGTCAAATTCTTGCAATAAAAGGATCCAACGTATTAACCTAGACTTAGCATCCTTCTTCGCAAAGAGGTGGCGAAGAGCCGAATGATCAGTATAAACAACTACTGGAGAGCCGATTAAATAAGGCCGAAATTTTTCACGTGCAAACACAACAGCTAAAAATTCTTTCTCTGTTGTTGTGTAATTAAGTTGGGCCTCATTTAGTGTTCGGCTGGCATAATAAATCACGTGCGGCATCTTATTAATGTGCTGTCCAAGAACAACACCAATTGCAAAGTCTGATGCGTCACACATGATTTCAAAAGGGTGCGTCCAGTCAGGAGATGAGAGGATGGGTGCAGTGAAAAGTGAATGCTTTAACGACTCGAATGCTTCAGTGCATGTGGAGTCAAAAGCGAAGGTCGTGTCCTTGGCCAGTAAGAGAGTCAAGGGTCTAGCAATCTTGCTAAAGTCCTTGATAAACCGTCTGTAAAAACCGACGTGGCCAAGGAAGGCTCTGATATCTTTGACGCACTTTGGGGGAGGTAGGTTAGAAATCACTTCGATTTTAGCCCTGTCTACCTCGATGCCGTTTTGCGAAATGACATGTCCTAGAACAATGCCCTCTTGCACCATGAAATGGCATTTCTCCCAATTTAATGTTAGGTTCTTATCCCTGCAACGGGTAAGAACAGCGTCAAGATGGCGTAAGCACTCGTCGAAGGAGTCGCCAAAGATGGAGAAATCGTCCATAAAAATCTCCAAGAACGTTTCGACCATGTCTGAAAAGATCCCCATCATACACCGCTGAAATGTCGCGGGTGCGTTGCATAACCCAAAGGGCATGCGACGATAAGCAAAAGTGCCAAAGGGACAAGTGAATGTTGTCTTGTCTTGATCCTCTTTGGCGATGGGGACTTGATTGTAACCGGAATAGCCATCGAGAAAGCAGTAGAACTCGTGCCCTGCCAATCGCTCGAGCATTTGGTCAATGAAAGGTAAGGGAAAGTGGTCCTTCCTTGTTGCGGCATTGAGTTTCCTATAGTCTATGCAGACTCGCCACCCAGTTTGGGTGCGAGTGGGAATCAACTCATTTGCCTCGTTTGCAATGACCGTAATGCCCGATTTCTTGGGCACGACGTGGATTGGGCTAATCCATTGGCTATCCGAGATAGGGTAAATGATACCGCTATCCAGACATTTGACAATTTCCTTCTTAACCGCCTCTTTCATGATGGGGTTGAGGCGCCTTTGTGGATCTCGTGCTGGCTTGGCATCATCCATTAAGTGTATATGATGTTCGACTATGAGGGGACTAATCCCCTTAATGTCCGCCATAGACCAGCCGAAAGCTTGCCGATTATTAAGTAAGACCGTCAAGAGAGCCTTCTCTTGCTCAAGAGCTAGAGAAGTTGATATAATGACAGGTAAGGTCTCATTATCACCTAGATATGCATATTTTAGGTGTGTCGGCAAAAGCTTTAATTCGAGTTTAGGGGGTGAAACAATAGATGGTAACAATGGGGTAGTTGTTTCAAACTCGAATGATTCCATCAAAGGTTCGTACCGAGTGTACGCAACAGTGTCGGATGGGTCTACTAACTCATCCGCAAAAGCAAAAGACTCCAAATCAGGTGATGAGTCTTCGAAGTCGTCGACGAATGTAAAACATTCAAAATCGTTATCCGCCGCGAAAGCTGAGTCGGATTCTAGGAGGAACGCACTAGTGGCGTTAACATTGCTGTGGTCGAATAAAAAATTCTCGAACTCACAGTCCTCCTCCACGATCTCATTGATCGAGCAAACGTCAAGTATGCTAGCATTGGGCTCAGCAGGCTGACTTCCTAACTTGAAAATATTGAGCTCAATTGTCATATTGCCGAAAGATAGGTTCATTGAACCATTGCGACAATTGATCACTGCGTTGGAAGTAGCCAAAAATGGTCGACCTAGAATTACCGGAATTTGGTTCCGGGGGTTTGCAACAGGTTGTGTATCCATCACTATAAAGTCAACGGGGAAAATGAAATCCCCTACTCTTATTAACACATCCTCCAGCTCTCCCCTAGGATGAGTTATTGACCGGTCGGCCATTTGGAGAGTACAGTGAGTGGGCTTAAGCTCTCCAACGCCCAATTGCTCGTACACAGAATAGGGTAGCAAATTGACGCTCGCGCCAAGATCTAAGAGTGCTCTATTGATGTTTTTGTCCCCAATTGTTATCGAAATGGTAGGACACCCGGGGTCCTTTTGTTTTGGGGGAAGGGAATTTACAAGAGCATCACTAATAGCACTGGCCACAAAAACTTTCTTTGGCACTTGCGACTTCCTCTTTTTGGTGCACAAGTCCTTTAAAATTTTGGCATATGAAGGAACTTGCTGAACTGCATCCAAAAGAGGGATGTTTATGCTAACCTGTTTGAACAACTCGACAATCTTTTCCATTTGAGGAGTTGGTTTATTGGATCTCAACCGATTAGGAAAAGGAACATTTTGAAAGGTGGTTGAGTCCAATTTTTGTGGATCAGATTATCGAGTTGGAACGGTACCTCGTGTAGATGTGTTCATGTCGTGAGAATTAGGTCCGTTCAAGCTAGAAGAGGTAGAGCCTTGTGAAGGGTGGAGAATAGACTCTAAAGAAGAAGATGGTGAAGGAGATGAAGAAGACCCACCGGCAGGAGTGTCATTGTTAATGCCCACATTGTTCCGCAACACTTTTCCCGATCTCAACGTGGTCACCGCATTTACGTTATGATTTTGCTGATTGTGTGCAGCATGTGCGTGACCGGGGTTGGGCAACGGTTGAGACGGGAGTTTTCCTTTTTCGCGCTCGCTCAAAGCTGCATTGAGTTGTGCAATTTGTGCCTCTATAGATTTGATACTCTGATCATGGGAGGCACTATTTTGCACTAAAGTTTGAATAGAAGTCTCAAGTCTTGCTGTAGACTGTGTAGATTGCTTAAGGAACGCATCTAGACTTCTTTCGAGCGAGCTAACCTTATCATTATTAGGTTGAACATAATTGTTTGGCTGGTACGCATTGTTCGGCACAAAATTGTTCACCTGATTAGGGTAAGGTTGTTGTTGAAATTGTTGCGGTTGATATTGAGTTTGCGAGGGTGCTTGTTGTTGTTGTGGTGGAGGAGGTCTTTGAAAATTATTATTATTTCCTTGGAATTGTTGATTTTGGTTCCAAGCGAAGTTTGGGTGACTCCTCCACCCCGGATTATACGTCGAAGAATACGGATCGTTCCTTTGTCGTTGCTGGAATGCAGTATTGACTTGATCCTGTCCTTGTGTAGATGCATTATAAGGACACTCTTCAGTCAGGTGCGATGGATCCGCACAACAAGCACAGACAGTACGTGGGGGCATAGCAGGGGCAGGAGAAGACGACGAGATTTTGGTCTCGATCGCTTCTAGCTTTTTCGTAAGAGCGGCCATCTCGGCCTTCATAGCAATCGACATCTCTATTTGATGTATGCCTGCCCTAGATTGACCACTAGAAGCTGATGTGGTCTTTGTGCTCTCCCACTGTATTGTCTGTTCACTAAGATCCTCGAGAAACTGCCACACCTCATCATTAGACTTAGAGAGAAAATGACCTTGACAGATGGTTTCTAGCAACTGCTTCGTTGCCGAGTTCAATCCCTCATATAATGTTTGGCAAAGTTTCCAAC
Organism: Agapanthus africanus; assembly: GCA_030015575.1. Classification (NCBI taxonomy): domain Eukaryota; kingdom Viridiplantae; phylum Streptophyta; class Magnoliopsida; order Asparagales; family Amaryllidaceae; genus Agapanthus; species Agapanthus africanus. The sequence continues at coordinate 238,900,287 of CM057351.1, forward strand.
TTTCTATCCCATGGTGAGGGCATTGAACTAATAGGTCCTTGAATCTCTCGAAGCACTTCCAGAAAGGTTCGGAAGGAAGTTGTGAGAATTGAATTATTTCATTTCGAATTCTTGCAGTTTTATGGTGAGGATAGAACTTTTTCAGAAAAGCCTTCACAAACTCATCCCAATTTCTTATGGAATGTGATGCGGTGCTATATAGCCACTTCTCGGCTAGGTCACATAAGGTGAAAGGAATGACCCTTAGCCTTATAGCGTCATCACTCAATTGGGTCGTTTTCATCATTGCGCACACATTTTGGAATTTATTAATAAAGATATATGCGTCTTCAGTTTCCAAACCGTGAAATTTCGGCAGCATATTGATGAAATGTGGTTTAATCTCAAAATTGTCCCCATTTGCCGGTGGGGGTGAAAGACAAGTGGGTAAAGAAGTGCGGATGGGGTAGAAGAGGTCCTGGAGCGCAACTCGTGCGGGCGCTTCAACAGGCGGCTGGTTCGGGTTATTCGCACCTGGTGGAGGTGGAATCCTTCCCGTCGGTAAGGTATTGTTGGGGTTAAATCCCGACATACCATCGGTGAAAGAAGTTGAAGGTGAGGGTAAGAAAGTGGACGGATCTTCGACTTCGGTGTCGAAGGGTTCGTTGGTCGGTATCAACGAAACGCGGACTAATCGGGCGTCTGTATCCCTAGTCCAAAGTGACATACACTAAAAGGGATAGTGCAGTCAGAAAAAAAACAGAATGTGGGGGTAAGATAACGTCAATGAAGGAGAGATGGTGGAAGTGAGGTGCAAGTTTTCTTAGCGGCAAGTTGCAAGTTTTTGAAAAGTTTTTATTTGATTTTTTTTTTATATTTTTTTTTTGTGTGAGTTTTGCAAAGAGGTTTTTGAAATCGGACTCGTGACACAACTGTATCAACCACACATGCACAATCAGGCCTAGATCTAGGGTCGCCTAGGTCTACTAGACAGCTCCTAACTAGGGCTAGAAATAGACCTCAAACCGCCTCTTCACAGACAAATACGGCCAGGTAAGTGGGAAGGAACCACCACTACAGTGGGCCTAATTAATAACCACTAGCCTAGACACCACAATGTCGGTTAGGATAAACGGCCGATGCCTACCCTAGTCCTTTTCCTATCGAGCTCGATGTCCTTAGGTCTGAGTCTAATCTTTTTTTAATTAATTGTGGTCGATGCAAAATGCTTAGGTGTTTTCTGGGGTCCTGGGAAGGGTGATGAAATCCCCACCCAATCTGAGTTTGGTCAAATAGCCCCTTAAGTCCAATTAAATTATGCAAAACAAATAAAATCACTTGCAATCAATTTTAGCGCGGCGCAAAGAAACCTGCAGAAATCTGTTATTTAGAAGGGGGAGAAAGACTCTTTACACAAAGAATTCCTGCAGAAAGATTTTTACAGAGAAATATATGGGAGGTTGCAGAGGAGAGAGAAATAAATCAAACCAGAAAATTTCAGGTGCTGACGTGGCATCCAGAGCGCGGTTCCGCGGCGGATAGGGTACTGATGCGGCGGAAGCGCGGCAAGGAGAATGGTTCAGCCTCTGGAAAAATTTGTGTGGCTCTGTACTTTCAATTCCTCTCTGTTTTGATGTTCTCTTTTCTGTTATGACCCTCTGTAAAATTCCAGATCCAAAAGTTCTTGTTGTTCCTGCAAGATTCAAACGAGAAACCCTTCAAACAGATAAAAATAATGAAAAGCTAATTTTTGTATTTTGTATTTTCTGATTTTTATAATTTTTCAAAGTTTATATTAACCCGAAATCATACAAAAAGAGAAAATTACGCCATCCCCGGCAACGGCGCCATTTGATTAATCCAAAAATTTGTAGTTTACCGCAATCAGAAACGGCGTCGCTTCGCAGCTAGCCGGTGAATACGGGTCGATCCGCAGGGATGTGTTAATTTCTGATTTTGTGTTATAACGAGTTGATTCAAATCGTTGTTGGTTTTTTATCGATTGAGTTTAAGACGAATTTATGTGATTAGAAAGAACTCATTAGGGTTAGGTCGAAGGTAAGTGTGTTGAGATCGATATGTTCACCTCTTTCAATGTCGTGATTTAAGCTTTTAGGAAAGTCACAACAATCAATAGGAAAAGGGATTAGGATGATCGGGAAGAAACAAAGTTTCTTCCTCTAGATCCTTGTCCGTCTTTTCTTATTCATTGATGTGAGCTTCATGGACATCATATAAGTCCGGCCTTTTATACTACGGAACACCGTTACCTTATAGGTAGGGTACCGTAGGGGGCGGATCGTATATGTGTGCATGAAGGTTTCGTTTAAAAATAAGTTGATATTGAAGGAGGTGAGAGACATCCGTCTCTCACTCACTCCCTTGTTCCTAACCCTAACGAGCGAGAATTTTTACTCGCACATTAGGGAATTATAAGTAAGAAACATTTTTTGTGTTTTATGTTTTAAATAGTTATCTTACGACAGATTTAGAAATTAGCTAACTAGCAATTAAATGATTCTTAGGGCAAGCAAACAATTATACTAAGGCAGAAATTAAATAAACTAAAGACTTACAAGAAGAAGATGATGCTCTTGATTCCTCCAACAAATCTCACTTTTATTGAATATAAAGAGGCATCCATTTTTACAGATCTAGATTACAATTTATAAGTAACTAGTGAAGCTAGGGTTACAGACTCTCGTAGACATGAATTTACTGATTTACCCCCTAAAAATCCTAACATCTGCACCGACACAACAGCCAGAAGAATTCCACCGACACGGGCACCACATGGCAGCGGAACCGCGGCGCCAGGCAGGGTTTGGCCGCGGTTCCGCGGCCAAATTAAGGAATTGGACTATGTGGTTTTTTTGGGCTTTCCTCTGGGCTTATTGGCTTTCTGTTTCTATGTGTGCTTTCTCTGTTGGACTTCTAGGTCTTCTCTAGATCTTCAGTGAAACTTGTTCGTATCTTTTGACCTGTTTACTTGACATGTTTGGACCTTGCACTGTATTTCGTCTAGGCTTGACTAGGATCCGTCTAATTGTTGGTCAAAAAGTGCCTTTTTCACTGTATTTGCTCCAGAAACCTGTATCCTGTAACATGCAACAAACGATCGTCAAAAGCATCTGTTTACTTATAAAATGCACGAAAGTGGGGCGTATGAATTGCAATATTATGATGTGAACAATAGCCAAGGGCCAAACATGCATCACGTGTAAAACACGTGGGCGCTCATATGCAAAGCATATGAGCGCTGGACATAAATAACCAAGGGCCAAACATGCCTCACATGTTAAACATGTGAGCGCTTTGAACATAAACAGGCTAAAACCCACCCTAGGGGTCACGTGTTAAACACGTGAGTTCTTTTGCTGCTCACTTGCAAAGCATGTGAGCACCCCAATTTAAAATGTTCCTATCAAATTCTAGAATTAAATTCTATTTGGGAAATATTTTCTTGATCTTCCTTAAAGTAGAAAGATCTTCTCTGTTAAACAGAGGACCCTTGGATCAAAGATCCAGCGATGATCATATGATAGAATAAAAATCTATTATAGGAAAATATTTTCCTAATCTTATAACAAGAATAAAATTCTATGTTAATAAGATATCCATATTAAGAAAATATATTTCTGATCTTGTTAAACTAAAAAGATTTGATAGAATAAAATTCTAATCTTGTTAAAACTAACAAAATATTCATAATCTTGTTAAACAAACAAGAAATCTTCTCTGTTAAACAGAGAGCCATTGGATTAAAAAATCCAACGGTGAATAAAATTCACCGATTGATCTAAAAGATCAAGGAATCAATCATGATCTCTCAATGAGGGATTCTCTTAACAAATTGATTCATATTCTTCTCATATAAATAGGAGTGAGGAAAGGAAGAGATATACACAGAGGGAGAGGGAAAGAAAAATAGAGAGAGAATTTAATTCTCTGAAGAAGAGGAACACCTCCCAAAAGCTCCCACAAAACAAAAATAGAATTTAATTCTCAAATCAAGAGTTTAACTTTTCTTAAAGAACTTAGTTCTTCCTCTGGTTAAGATCTGCAGAAGCAGATCTCCCCACAAATTGAGAATTTAATTCTCATCGGGGAGATTCTGTCATGCAGATTCAAAACCTAGGGGAAAGAACTGAGTTCAAAAAAGTTTAACTCTTACAAAACATATGGGAATTTAATTCCTCTGAAACTAGGGTTTAACCCTTTAAAAATAATTTAATCCCTGCAAAGAACAAAAGGAGAACTTGATTCCTCGGAACCACAGAAGAACAGCCTGGTGATTCATTAGTGTTTGACACTATAATGAAACCTCTGACGAACAATAAAAGAATGGTTGGGACCGAGTCACGTGTTTTACATGCGAGCACTTAAAAGAAGAACTAGAAGTGCCTCCTAGGGCAGTCACACATTCCCACGTGACCCCCGAATAAGCACTTATATAGAAATAGGAATAGATCCAAAAACAGCGCTTACATTTTGAAGGCGCCTCACGTGTTCGCACGTGAGCATCATAGGGTCCAAGTGCTTAGCAGTTATAAAAGAAGAGGGGGAATAAATCAAAGACAGTTCCCATTTTGGGGCGCCTCACGTGACCCTACGTGGCCCCTAATAGTGCTTAACACTTTCAAAAGAAAAGGGAATAAACCCAAAAAACGGTTCCCATTTTGGGGTGTCTCACGTGATCCCACGTGACCCCCTAATAGTTCTTAGGAAAAGGGGAATAAATCAAAGACAATTCCCATTTTGGGACGCCTCACGTGATCCCACGTGACCCTATAATAGTGCCTAGCACTTTCAAAAGAAAATAGGGATGAATCCAAAAACAGTTTCCATTTTGGGGCGCCTCACGTGATCCCACGTGACCCCCAATAGTGCTCATCACTTATAAAAGAAAAAGGGAAAAAAACCCAAAGAATCAGTACCCAATTCTCAGGCGCCTCACGTGCCACACGTGAGCGCTCTAAATTTCAGTGTTTAACACTGCTTAAGAGCTTCACGTGGGAGCACGTGAGCGCCAAACAAATATCAGTGATTAACATTATGAGGGGCCAACCTTAGCCCAAGTTAGCCAAGTCTCCTGAGGCCGAAAACCTTTTGACCATCAATCAACCGAGCCCTCCTATACTCAGGTCTCCCTAAATTGATCTTAGTTCCAAAGATGACTAATGATCTCTTGACACATGGTATCTAAAATGATATTCATTTCACCATAATCTCTCCCTTCAATCTGGAATTCGGTTCAAGGGTATATCTCTCCATACCTCTGATACATGTCGTTGTAATTCTTCAACGTCTTCAGAGAGGTGGAGGGTCCTGACAACCAACAGCTCTTTTAGTACACTCCAAAACCCATGAGCACACCCATATGGACCGCAATGTCCTTAAACTAGCTATAGACCGCAACATCCTTAAACTAGCTGTGGACCGAAACGTTCTTAAACTAAACCTTCACACCAAAAATGGTGATCTATGGACCGAAATGTTCTTAAACTAACAACGGACCATAACGTCCTTAAACTAAGGAATAGAGCCCAAATGCTCTTTTGTTGGTTCTTAATGATCCCAAAACCCTATTGAGTACATCTTAGTCTAAAATTAGACTAACTTATTCTTAACAAACATTTAAGTTGATATTAATCTCAAACGAGATTAACGATCCCAAAACCAACCCAAACCCAAATCTAAGAATATACGGATTTGGACTAATCCACGCCCTACGGGCGGCAACATAAATTAGTCTCCGTATACAATCCACGGGCAACCAAAAATTAAAAAAACACACACGACACGAAGTGACCTTCTGGAGCAGGAGAAAGTAGTTACCACGATGCGGTAACGTAATTAATTGTAGGGGCATGCGCCTGCAGGGAAGAGCGTCCCCACAATAAAAAACCCCTCACAACGAGGAGGAATTTGACGAAGTCTGCTACAATGGTCGCATCTGTCCAAACCTCCGATATATGGTGCCACAAATCAACTTGGCATCTTCGGAGAAGTGGACGGATAAACCCAAATAGCATCTGTCTCCAAATTCAGGCAAGACGTTTATCTTCCCGGTTTTCGGCGGTGAACATGCACCTCATTCGACGAGGCAAGGGTCGAGATCCCTTCATCGGGAGTGACCTCTTGGACAGAAGTTTGCGCCAACGTAATAACTTCACTATAGTCGTTTTCGTTTGCTTTGCATCATGGTATTCAGTTAGGAATATCCTGCACCTCATTTGATAAGGAAAGAGCCGAGATCCCTTCACAGGGAGTGACCTCTTTAACAAAAGTTTACGCCACTATATATTTGTAAAACCACTTGGATTCCTTCAACGATATCAAGTTCATTATGTTAAAGGTTTTTCGCCAAAAACCAGTCGTAGCCCTCCGTCATTTCAGACAAGTATTGCTTAGTATTCGTGTTACGTATGTTGACCTAGTCAAGGCGTAGTGATTGGTAGCTCTGTAGTACTTTTCTGCTGCATGGATATGCGATTGGTTAGGACAGTCGTACGGTCATGTTGACCTAGTCAAGGGCTCGTACGGGTGGGTCTAATTAATCCAGGATAATGATGGGTTGAAGTTGATTTTGGACTTATGATATGTTGACTTAGTCAAAGTCTTAAGTCGTTTGGGGTAAAAATCACATCGGTAGTTTCAAACATACAGGAAACTTGCCAGGTATGCGCATACCTTCTGGAGTGTGGTAACTTGAGTGGCTTCCATCAAGTTATCATGCGATTGTAGTTGGATCCCGATTCCCACTGATGAGTAGGATTACTCCTCGGGTGATTTTAGATGATCCCGACTAATTCTCCTTTTAAGTTTGGAGGAGAATTCGAGGAAACAATGGGAGCCATTGTGATTAAATAAAGTGATTAACCATTCTGATCTAGGTTAGAGTGCACGCTGAGTGTTTCTTTTTTTTTTCTCTCTCTCTCTCTCTGGCAGCGGCCATGGCCCGACCCTTGACTAAAACTCATGAACCAAGTTAATCGAACTTTCTTAAAACATTTTGGATTTTTGGAATGTCACGGTGTCGCATATATCATTTCCACTTCTATAGCACCTTTGCATTTCTCCATAACACCCCATATCACTATGAACATCCACTCCTATTGGATAAATCCATCGTATAGTTACATACGAACTCGAAGAAACTTGTTCCAGATTCGAGGATGGATTCTGGTTCTGGAGAAATTGAATAGGATTATTCGGTTGTCTTTTCCCTTTACATTCTCTCATATTGTGAGGGCTCCTAGGATTAGGAGAGGGTACACCTATTGAGCTTAATAGATAGTCTTCCTCCAGACCAAAGGCAGGTGCCGAAAGGTAGGGAAGGAAGAAAACCAATTAGCCTAAGTGTGGTGTACAGAACATAATAAGTAAAGACATATAAAGGGATTAGAATAACGGTAAAGAAAATTTCAATTGCTATCATTCACGACAAAACCTTGTATACCCCTGCCACTCCCACATCCACTTTGGATTTCTCCAGAACACTTCGTATCACTATGAACGTCCATAATACTTGGACATGCCATCGTATAGTTACATACGAACTCGAAGGAATTTGTTCCAGATTCAAGGATGGTTTCCGGTTCAGGAGAAATAGAATAGGATTATTAAGATGTCTTTTCCCATTACCTTCTCTCAGGTTGCGAGGGCTCCTGTGTACACCTATTATGCTTATTGGATAGTCTTCTTCCAAACCTTAGGCTGGCGCCGAAGGGTAAGGAATGAAGAAAACCAATTAGCCTAAAGAAGGTGTACAAAAGGTAATAAGTAAAGACATAATAAAAGGATTGAAGTGAGGGCAGGTAAGTATATGGTTACTGTCATGAATCAGGATAGTGGAAGAGGCGTTACTAGGAATACCAGGTTAAACCCTTGAAAACATTTTCATGTTTCAGTCCGACTGTGCGATGTTAATTGAAAACTGTTTTCCCAATTGGAATCTAACTCCAGAGTATGTATTTACCAGATCTGTTTCTCACATCTATATGGTGTTACAGATGGTGAGTGGGAGTAAGATATTAGGAATTGGGTGATTAGATCCTCATTATATCGGAATTCGTTGTAATTGGTGATATTTGAGGAAATCACCTGGGTTTTTGCCGGACGACAAATATTTGGTTTTGAATATACGTTGTTATGCACCAATTTAAAACTGATATATCTATACGTTTATTTTATAAAGTGAGATATAAATTTTTGAAATTATGTTTATGACATTTACCTACATCAGTTGGTGATTAAGTAAGATGCATTCAACAGCGGTGTAATTCTTCTTAACCATAGTACAGTTTTCAACCTACGACGCACAAGGTTTGAGTTGTTGAACTCAGGGGACTTGTACAAAGTATTGTATGTTGTCCAGTGTCCATTAGGACAATAGGGTTGGTACTCGTACTATATTCTGTTTACTCATGACTTTTCCAGTTCTAGACAAGCATTTCGTTGAAATACAACGTCCAGATTTTGAGAAGTTATAGGTATAAGAATAAAGAAGAGAAACATTTGTTGGAAGTATCAGGATTCTTCGTGGTAGTCGAAGATATAGATACTTGTGTTTGGTATTCCGTTGATAGTAATGGTTTTGAGAACCTGCTTCTCTTTCAGGTTACTCATATATGGATGCGCTCCTAGATGAGTAATGCTGATTGGCCTCTTTCCATTTGGTTCATATGCACTGGAGACAGCTGCATGATTTTGAATTTGGTTCTAATTAAATTAGTGCTTTGGTTTCTATATTGGATATATATAGAATCAAGTTATTTCTTAACGATGTTAAGGTATAGGGAGTTGTCCGGCTGATACTTAAAACCAGAATCTGGATAAACTTGAGGCACGTTTCAGTAATGGCAGTTTGTGGGTTATCCCGGGATTTGACGAGGGTTAACTTTCTACCATCAGGAAGATCAATAGTGATATTGTTCTTGATTCACCACGGTTTTAGTAAAATGGATTTTTTCAGAAAACAAAAGTTGGAGTATGGTAAAACTGGAAGTGATTCCAGAAAAAGAGCCATCACAGCTTATGAAAACCATAAACGATCACTGAAGATTTAATAGAACCTGAGGATTCAATTGGATTTGACATTCCATTAGCCACTCCGCAGATTTGGTGGGTAACCTCAGGCACCCGAGAGGTACTTCGGTCTTCTCAGAGACGGTGACAGGGAGGTTCTTGTTTACCCAGACTTGTCATTGCTGCTGTTCTAGACTATGAGACCCAGCAGGAGGATGAGTATAGCGTTGTTCTAAACTAGCTTTAGAAGTGCACGTATATATGACTCTGCCAGAGGGTTGTTGTAGTCAGTGGGAGCAGCGGAAGCATAGAGGGCAATTAGCTTATGTCTATTTCTAGACTAAAGAGGGTATAGCGGAAATAGATCATCTATTTTTGATGTGACAGTCATAGGCTTTGACTTCATAAGAATAGGAGATGGATCTGGTAAGAAGGTAGTAGGATGTGATATCCTGGTATTTGGGATGACATGCACTTTATAGGAAGTGAAATTCCTATACTGCGATTGGTTATACTGTGGTTGTCATACGATTGTTTCTCCACATAGGATATGGATATAATATCAGGGATTCTGGTGACTAGATATATGGTTTTAGATCTAGATTTGGAAAGTGTCCCAATCTGGGTATTTTGATATTATTCTAAAGGTATTTTAGAATGGTAGACTCCTGGCATGGTGGTGCACCTGCAGGTGCTGGAGTCACCCTCTCTAAAGGATGTCTTTCAGACTAAAGGGAAGAGGGATTTGCATGATTGACATATCACTTGCTTAGACAGTTGAGTCAATCATGTGATGTCAAGTACAACATCAGATATTGCTTTTGCACTAGCTGCAATAAGTACATTTATTAATCCAATCTTGGAGAAATGTTGGGAAGCAGTTATGAACATAAGTAGATGTTCTTATTATATGGTAACGGCAGCCTCCTTCAGGAGGCGGTTATCATTTTAAGCTTCCAAGATGACCTGGATGACAGAGTGGCTGTCTGAGTTATAGTTTTTCCCTCTTCTGAGGGACAGTATGTTGGACAGGTGGTCCAAGCAGATACTGAGGAAGGCATAGCGCAGGATACTGATTAAATTCAGTGGATGATACAGTCTAAGAAGTTTGTTGGATTTGGAGTTCATTTGTGAACTGGGTCCCATCAGATATCTAGACAAATTCTAAGACAAGGTATTGCTCATTTCGGGAGATGGTTATTCTCCGCGAAGTTGAGGTATAGAGAGATGAAGATAGAAACACAGGAGCGGATCTACTCATTGAGGCTATTTCTCGAACACAATAGTTTCACAAACGAGCTTTGCAAAACTGCTTAGTAGAGAAGTTGGGTGTTCGGTATCACACGAGCTGTGAGTATGCGACACTGCAATAATTGGCCTTAAGTGCAAGTGGGAGATTGTTGGTTATAGTGCCCTCAAGGCAATTATCGTAGTCGCAGGTAGGTGATTATGATGATTGAGAGAGGACCTATACCAGTAGAACAGTCTTACTCGAGATGATAGTATGCTATATGGTTTGTCTTTATCATCACTATTGCATGTTGATAGAGCCCATAGGATTCTTGCTTGACTACCAGCATTATGATGGCGATCATATATATGGGAGCTAGGGGTCTATAAGCAAATCCTTAAATGTCCCTAGTCGTAGGAGTTTTGAGACTGGGCATCGATACTCCTGTGTAGACTAGTGTATACTGATTGAGACCCCGACAAGGGGCGGTAGCCAGGTCTCGCAAGCCATTGGTGTTAGTTTGTTCACCTAAGATAGTATACAGGCGCTCATTGGGTTATGAGTACACTGGACGGACTCGCCGGGAACCTGCTAGTTGGTACTATACATATTGTCAAATAGCAGTTCCCAGGTGACGTGTACAGGTTAGTCTGTCGACCTAAGATCGTCATTTGTCTCGTGTGAGTTCCCACTGTGCTTTGATTACTACCCTACCACGGCTCAAAGGAGTCGTGCAAACAGATTTTAGTTGGGTACAGTTCCGAGCCACATGGAGGCAGTGTGCGGATCGTCAGGGATTCGTCTCTCCCGGTATTGGGGGTTGATGCCGCGTTGCACATGGGTGGCCATCACCAGAAATCCTCGGCCGGGGTAGACGAGAATTACCGATCCAGGATCGATAGTTTCTCAAGTGGTGATGGGTTTCATACCGACACGAATTATCACGTCAGTAGGGGTCTGACTTTATCCACCGCCTAGACTCGATATATGATACTTTTAGACGAACAGACCGGACTGTATGGATATTGTCACTGTTAGGCTCAGTAGGGGTACGGATGAGTTTGCTTGTCGGCCTTCCTTTCGCTCAATACATGGGTAGCCGTTACGTACAGCTAGTGCCGCTGACGTGCTTATGGTTAAACCCACTGCCAGCTTATTGACGAGTCTTTAGAGTCCCACACAGAGGGTTTTCACGGTTCAGGCGATATGGTGTAGATGACGTATGTTGGTACATACAGATGCCCGATTAAATATGAGTACAGGCTGCACAGACTTTAATCGGACAATTGATAATACTAGCGGCTTAGGATTAAGCCGGATTATTAAATCAGGTTTTGATTTAATAATTTATATATGTATTTATATATATGTATTCTAGTATTATTGTTCACTATTCATTTTCTCTCTTGGCTTGTTGGGAATTCACGATGTCGTGCTTTTGAAAGGATATGGTCAATATCGGATATGTCGGTTTTTCGTTAAAAGTAATGCACGACGTGATTCTCGAGTTATAAAAATACCGCAAGTGCATGGTGCGTTGATGAAAGCCGGCAAGCAAGGGTCGATCCACAGGGAGTGGATATCACGACATTCTTTTGAGTTAGAAAACAAGTGTTTTGAGTTGATTTTTGTCACGTTTTATACAAATGGAATAACGAGGTGATAAAGGGATATTTAGGGAAAAACTTAAGCTTAGGTTCAGTAAGTTGAAATATGGCATTACCCCCAACTCTCAATCTTGATTCAAAGCTCATTTTTCGTTTCTATTTGACTTAACGAAGCATGCCGCATCTATCCCGATAACACGTGATGGGTTAGGATACGATATCATAATTAGGTTAAAAAGAAACTAGAATATAAGGTCATAAGATGAAATGATCATGAAATGAGCTAAGTGAATTTAGCAAGCATAGAACATGTGCTTTTTTGGCTATATGTTCTATCTAGCTAGTTTACTACACTTAGCAAAATTTCATTTTCCTTTCAACTTCAATTCTTAACATAACAATATTAAAATGCGAAGAAATAATAGGATATATGTTAAAGGTTGATTTGCAACCATTCAAAACAATATATCCTATAAAGCAAAACACAATAATATTACAAATATTAAGAAAAGAAGTGCAATAAATTAAGAATCAAGAATGAGGGGTTGGAAGGCAAGCCATTCTACAACCTACCTCACGATAGCCTAAGCACAAGAATACTCACACATTATATAAAAACACCACTGAATAATTAAAAGAAATAATAATGAAGTAGAGAAGAGACACAAGAATCAAACTTGAACTTAATGAAGATTTTATTGCAATGACATCCAAAACAAGCAAATGAATTCAACTACCAAAATCTAATCTTGCAAGCTCAAAGATGGAGCTTGCAAGTGTAAGTGCACGGCGGCGCCCCGGCCGTCAATCCGACGCCGGAATGCGGAAGCGGTGAAAAACTTTAATTTTGCGGACTTAGCAAACCGGCACCACCGCGCACTAAACATCCGGATCGAACCACTAACTAGTCCTAGCTATCTACAAGAAAGGGAAGAGAAGTATACCGACAGATCCGAGTCCTCCGGTCTTCTCGTCGTCGTCCCGACCTCCTGCGGAATGTCCCGTCTCCTCCTCGTCGCCGGAAGTGCACCACATCGCCTACTTCTTTTACGGGCTCCCACCTCAATGCCGAGGCAACTCGGGCACGAAGCCGGCTACTCGACGTGCCCAAGATATGCTGTAGAATATCTAGAGAAGAAGTCTCATTTGGGGTTTTGGAGCTTTGCCATTTGGTGGAGGGATTGAACTTGGAGCTTTTGGGATTGATCATGTAGGATTTTTGCAACTTGAAATGAGCTAAAAACCCACCCCAAGAATTTTGGACAGCCCCCATAGGAGCATGGCCGGCCACCACAAGAGAGAGGAGAGTGAGAATGGAGAGAGTCTCAAAAATAATGGGAGCCTTACTCATATTAAGCAAGAGAGAGAAAGTCAAAGGATATCATGCAAAAGTGAATGATCACAACAAATCCAACACTCCAAGGCAACCATCATCTCATGCATGATGGCTTCAAAAAGTCAAGCCATCATGAGAAGAAGAAGTCAAGTGATGGTGCTAATCATGAAAGCCATCATGATGCAACAAGATGCAAAGAACCCCCTCCACTAAAGCCTATTTGCAACAATGCAAATAAACCCTCCTCCACCAATCTTCGGCTAATGAACGGAACAATGGAAATCGGCCGAAACGGAAAGCAAACTGGCAACTCCATAAAACTGGTCCCGTAATAAATTACAGGAAAACCCCGATACTGTGCATACACACCCGCATCTGTATTTCGACAGAAATACAAATACAATGAGACAAAATCTCCACTGTACTATACTAGAATCCGGCTTAAACCAAAGCCGGCTAGTAATATCTGTTCGATCCTGATCCATGCAATACCGCACGTATCTGATCGAACCCTGCCATATAACCATACGGCCTATAGTACAAACTGTCCGATCCTGATCCGTACAATACCGCACGTATCTGATCGGACCTTGCCATATCTCCATACGGCCTCTACAACTTTTCGCCCGAAAGCTGAATAACTGAATGTGGGGGACTCTAAAGACTCGTCAACACCTTGGTTGTGGATTTAACCACTAGCACGTCAGAGGTATAAGCCAATACGTAACGGGCTACCAGGTACTGACTAAAAGGGATGTCTGTGAGTGAACTCAGCCTGACAACCCTACTGAGCCTGTCAGTGACAATATCCGTACAGTCCGGTCCGTTCGTCTATGAGCATCGCATGGCGGGCCTAGGGGGTTGGTAAAAGTCAGACCCCCAAAAGCGGTACAAGTCGTGTCGGAGTGTAGCCCAGAACACCCTGAGATACTACTGGAATACCTACCAGTAAATCTCCTTGCCTCGGCCGAGGGCTTCGTGTAATGGCTCTCCTAGACACAGCACGACCTCACCCCCAATACCGGGAGAGACGAACCCCTGAAGATACGCTCACTGCCTCCATGTGGCTCGGGACTGTACCCAACTAAAACCTGTTTGTACGACTCCTTTGAGCCGTGGTAGGGTAGTAATCAAAGTACAGTGGAAACTCACACAAGACAAATGACGATCCCCAGGTCGATGAACTAACCTGTACACATGTCACCAGGGAACTGCCATCTGACGTCTGGTATATGACCAACTGACATGTTCCCGGCGAGTCCTGTCTGGTGTACTCATAACCCAATGAGCACCTGTATACATCTTAGGTGATCCAACAGACACCAGTGGCTTGTGAGACCGGCCACCGCCCCTCGTCGGGGTCTCGACTGTATACACTAGTCTACTATGGAGTATCGATGCCCTGTCTCGAAACTCACACGACTAGGGACCATTTCAGGATATGCTTATAGACCCCAGCTCCCACTTATATGATCGCCCTCATACTGCTGGTGGTCAAGCAAGAATCCTAGGGGCTCTATCAACGTGTAATAGCGACGTGTCAGGTCACCTAAAACAGTACACGATGATAAAGGTAAACCAGATAGCATACTATCATCTCGAGTAAGACTGTCCTACCGGGATAGGTCCTCCATCAATCATTGCAATCACGTACCTGTGATCCAATAATTGACTCTGAGGGCATTATCTCCAACAATCTCCCACTTGCACTCAAGGCTAATTATTGCGATGTCGCATACTCACAGCCCGTGTGATACCGAACACCCAACTCCTCTACTAGTCAGTCTCACAAAGCTCGTTTGTGAAACTATTGCGTTCGAGGAATAGCCTCAGTGAGTGGATCCGCCTTGATGTCTCTTTCTATGTCTCTCTATATCTCAAGTTCGCGGAGAAACCCATCTCCCGAAATGAGCAATACCTGTCTTAGAATGTGTCTGGATGTCTGATGGGACATAGCTCATAAATGAACTCCAAATCCAAACTTCTTAGACTGTATCGTCAACTGAACTTAATCAGTATCCCGCGCCAAGCCTCCCTCAGTATTGCCTTGGACCACCTGTCCAAAATACTTCCCCTCGTCAGAGGGAAAACTATAACTCTGACAACCTCCTTGTCGTCCATGTCACCTTGGAAGCCTGGAATGATAACTGTCTCCCGAATGAGGCTGTCGTTATCATATCCCTAGAAAATCCACTTATGTTCTAAAACTGCTTCCGACTGTTTCTCCAGGATTGGATCATTATCAACTTATTGCATCTACTGCAAGAACAACATCTGGTGTGGTACTTGACATCTCATGATTGACTCAATTGCCTGAGCAAGTGATCTGCCAATCATGCACGTCCCTCTCCCCTTTAGTCTGTAAGACACCTTTAGAGAGGGTGACTCCATTACCTGCAGGTACACTACCGTGCCAGGAGTCGTCCATTCTAAATACTCTTAGAATGCTGTCAAGTACCCTGATTGGGAAACCACCCAAATCTAGATCTAAAACCATAGATCTAGTAACCAGTATGTCTGATATAAAATCCATTTCCTTTGTGGAGAAACCACTGTGTGACGACCAAAGTATAACCGACTGTAGTATAGGAGTTTCTTTTCCTACTCTGTGTATGTCATCCAAATACCAGGATATCACACCCTACTACCTTCTCAACAGATCCATCTTCTATTCTGATGAAGTCAAACCTATGACTGTCACGTCAGAAATAGATGATCTATCTCCGCTATTCTTGCTTTAGTCTATAAATAGACATAAGCTACCTGTCCACCAATGCTTCCGCTGCTCCCACTGACTACGACAACCCTCTGGCAGAGTCATATAGACGTACACTTCTAAAACTAGTTTAGAACGACGCTATACTCATCCTCCTTCCGGGTCTCACAGTCTGGAACAACAGCAATGGTAAGTGTGGGTAAACAAGAACTTCCCTGTCACCGTCCTTGAGGCTACCGTAGTACCTCTCGGGTGCCTGAAGTTACCCACCTTATCTGCGGAGTGGCCAATGGAATGTCAATCCAGATTGAATCTTTAGGTTCCTTATCAAATCTTCAGTAATCGTTTGTGGTTCTGGAATCACTTCCAGTTCTACCATACTCCCACTACTGTTTTCTGAAAAAATCCATTTTTGATAAAACTGTGGCGAGTCTAGAACAATATTGCTATTGTTCATCCAGATGGTAGAAAGTCAACCCTCGTCATAGCCTGGGTCAACCCACAAACAGCCATTACAGAAACGTGCCTTGAGTTGTCCAGTGTCTGGTTTTAATCATAAGCCGGACAACTCCCCGTACCTTAACATCGTTAAGATACGAACTGTTCTATATCCCATATAGGACCAGAGGCACTGATTTAATTGAACCAGATTCAAATCATGCAGCTGTTCCCAGTGCATGTCAACTAAATGGAAGGAGGCCGATCAGCGTTACTCAACTTAGGAATGCTTCCAATTATGAGTAACCTGAAAGAGAAGCAAGATCTCTTAATCATTACTATCAACTGAATACCATACACAAGTATCTACATCTTCGATCTCTTTGAAGAATCCCGATACTTGCTACACCTGGTTCTCTACTCTATTCAAATACCTATAACTTCTCAAAATTCGGACCCTGTGTTTCCGCGAAACACCTGTCCAAAAAAATAGAGAAGTCATAAGTAAACCGAATATAGTACGAGGACCAACCCCTCTGTCCTGATGGACTCTGGATAACATACAATACTCTGTATAAGTCCCTTGAGTCTGAAAACTCATTCACTGTGTGTCGTAGGTTGAAAACTGTACCTTTGGTTATGAAGAATTACACCGCTGTTCAATGCTCCTTACCTAACCATCCACTGATATAGGTAAATGTCACAGACATAATTTCAAAAAGATAAATCTCACTCTATAAAAATAGACGTACAGATGTATCAATTTGAGATTGGTGTATAACAGCGGATATTCAAAACCAAATATTCGCCGACCGGCAAACAACCCAGGTGACTTCCTCAAATATCACTGATTACAACGAATCCCGATATAATGTGGATGATCACCCAATTCCCAATAACTTACTCCCACTCAACATCTGTAAAACCATACAGATGTGAGAATCATACCTGGTAAATACATACCCTGGAGTAAGTATCTAGTCGGGAAATCAGCTTTCCTTTAACAGTACACAGTGAAACTGAAACATTGAAATGTCTCGATGGGGTATCCTGGTATTCCGAGTAATGCCTCTTCCATTATCCAGATTCACAACTGTAACCGTGTAGTTCTTTTCCACCTCTCCAAATCCCTTCATATGTCTTTAGTCATTACCTTCTGCACACCCCTTTAGGCCAAATGGTTTTCTTCCTTCCCTACCGTTCAGCACCAGCCTATGGTTTGGAAGAAGACTATCCAATAAGCATAATGGGTGTACTGTCCTAATCCTAGGAACACTCGCAATGCGAGAGAAGGTGAAGATAAAAGACACCTGAATAAATCTTATTCCTATTTCTCCTGAACCAGAATCCATCCCCGAACTGGAACAAGTTCCTTTCGAGTTCGTATATAACCATACGATGGAGTATCCAATAAACTGTGGATCTTCGTAGTGATACGGAGTGTCCTGGAGAAATACAAAGGTGATTTTAGGATTGGCGAAGAAAAACTTGGTTTGGTCGTGAATATCTGTTGCAATTTACTTTGCCCTCTTACTAATCCCTTGCTTTGTCTTAACTTAATACCTTCTGCACACCATCGTTATGCTAATTGGTTTTCTTCATTCCCTACCGGTCGGCACCAGCCTAAGGTTTGGAAGAAGACTATCCAATTTGCGTAACAGGTGTACTACTCCTAAACCAAGGAGTACTCGCAACCTGAGAGAGGGTGAAAAGAAAAGACAACTGAATAGTCCTATCCGTTTTCTCCAGAACCAGAAACCATCCTCGAATGAATTCCTTCGAGTTCGTATCTAACCATACGATGGTTTTGTCCAATGGAAGTGGACGTTCGTAGTAATACGGGGTGTCCTGAAGAAAAGGGTAAAAGTAGGAGTGGCAATGAGGTTCACAACTCTGACAATCCAAAAGCCAGTGTTAAGAAGGTTCGGTCAACTTGGTCACTGAGTCATAGTCATAGGGTCGGGTCAATGGTCGCTGCCAAAGAGAGAGAGAAAAGAAACACTCAGCGTGCACTCTAACCTAGATCAGAATGGTTACCAATTTATCTAATCTGGAAACCTCCCACTGTACCTCAAATTCTCCTCCAAACCTGAAAGAAGAATTAGTCGGGGTCACCCGAGGAGTATACCAACTCATCAGTGGGAATCGGGATCCAACTATCATCGCATGATAACGTGACGGAATCCGCTCACGGTATCACACTCCAGAAGGTATGCGCATATCTGGCAAGTTTCAGTTCTTTTGAAACTCCCGATGTGATTTCTGCCCCATGCTCTTATGACCTTGACTAAGGCCAACAAATCATAAGTCACATGTCAAGTTCTACCCGTCATTATCCAGGTTGATTTGAACCCACCCGTACAAGCCCTTGACTAAGGCCAACAAGGCTATACGACTGTCCCAAACCAACGCATCTATCTATGCAGCATATGAACACCCAACAGCTACCAAACACTGTGCCTTGACTGAGGCCAACAAACACAGCTTGAATACTATTGACTACCCATATGAAACGACGGAGGTCTACGAATGGTTTCTGGCGAAAACCTTTAACGTAATGAACTTGATATCGTTGAAGGAACGAATAGCTTTTTGAAAATATAGTGACGAAAACCGTTGCTAAAGAGGTCACTCCCGGTGAAGGGATCTCGGCTCTTTTCCCGTAGAATGGGGTGCAGGATATTCCAACTGAATACCACGGTGCAAAGCAAAAGTAATCGGCTATAGTGAAGTTAATGCCCTGACGCAAACCTTTTGTCCAAGGGGTCACTCCCGGTGAAGGGATCTCGGCCCTTGCCTCGTCGACTGAGGAGCAGGATATTCCAACTGAATATTACGATGCAAAACAAAAGTGAACGTCCTTGCAATAACAGCTTTTTGAAAAAGTGTTCCAACAACATCAGATTAGGTTTGTTTTTAACTTGCATTGATCCGAATCAATGCAGTCCCATCAATTGATCACACCAAAAAGAACGAAAATATACTGATGTACGTATATGCCATCCGCATTCGTCACTGGGTCCCATCATTACCCGTTAGGTTAGCTAACTAACGACAGAGCGGGGACTGGACTAGCGCGGATGTAAAACATATACAACATCTACTAATATATATACCAATATATTATATTTCGCTCAAGGCGTGAAAAGAAATGCAACATCACAGAAATGTACAGCATCACAGAACAAAACAGATATCTGGGATCCCCGGGTTTCACAGAGCCACTGCTGAAACCCGACGTTCCCCTGGTCGTGTGGATAGCCTGTGCAATGAAATCCTAGACCCCTACGGGCGCGGCAAGTCACCCGCCAAAACCTGAAGCGAGGCAGCCCCCTTCAGTACCGTGAATGGACCACCCTTCACTTCACGGAATCCGGCAACTTGGGCACCCCTCCTGGGTCAACCTGTACCCCCTACGAGTGCGGCGAATAGCCCGCCAATCCTAGAGTGAAGCCCCCTTCATCTCAATGCCATGAGATGCGGGCTTGTTGCCCTCCAGAACCCGGCTATCCGTGCACCCCTCCGCGGGGTAATCCTAGTACAGAAAGTAAAATATACATACAACGAGTACATCGACCGCAACCAGGTCGTGCCCCAAAAGAATAATACAATCAGGCAGTGACGGCAGTCCACATGTCGGACGCTCGCCCCGCAATATCAAATGTACATAATACAATCACTACTGTACTAGCATTGCATACAGGCTATCCCCCACGACCGATCCGCAACATCACAGCAAAAACAGAACATCAACGTGAAAGTCACGTTCGCAAATCCGTCTAACCGGGCTATAGCAGTTAGACTGGATTTACCGATCGAGTGACATTCACGGTCGCAAATATAATATAAATAATGTGAAATAATGTGTTTAAAATATCCGATCGATCAAAAATTAACAAGTGGGCCCCCAATCAAAACTGTAGCACTCACAGAAAACCTGGGCCCAAATTTAATATTCCAAAACCCCTAAAATTAACCCAGAAGCCCACTGGAAAAACCTGGCCCATTGATCCTTTCATGTTGCGGCGGAACCGCGGCCCAAAGGGGGTATTGGCCGCGGTTCCGCGCTCTTGATGAAAGATCAATGACTCGGATTTCTGCAGTTGTCTTAGATTTTCAAGTACATCAAATTTTTGCAACCTGAAAAATTTTTCGAGACCAAAAATTTTCAACAGAAACTGATGCGAACTAAAAAGTAGATTTTGGAATTTTTTGTCGATCGGAAATGCAAAACACATCAAACGAAGCTAGACGAAGTTAATGGCGAGGCTCTGATACCACTGTAAGTGCACGGCGGCGCCCCGGCCGTCAATCCGACGCCGGAATGCGGAAGCGGTGAAAAACTTTAATTTTGCGGACTTAGCAAACCGGCACCACCGCGCACTAAACATCCGGATCGAACCACTAACTAGTCCTAGCTATCTACAAGAAAGGGAAGAGAAGTATACCGACAGATCCGAGTCCTCCGGTCTTCTCGTTGTTGTCTCGACCTCCTGCGGAATGTCCCGTCTCCTCCTCGTCGCCGGAAGTGCACCACATCGCCTACTTCTTTTACGGGCTCCCACCTCAATGCCGAGGCAACTCGGGCACGAAGCCGGCTACTCGACGTGCCCAAGATATGCTGTAGAATATCTAGAGAAGAAGTCTCATTTGGGGTTTTGGAGCTTTGCCATTTGGTGGAGGGATTGAACTTGGAGCTTTTGGGATTGATCATGTGGGATTTTTGCAACATGAAATGAGCTAAAAACCCACCCCAAGAATTTTGGACAGCCCCCATAGGAGTATGGCCGGCCACCACAAGAGAGAGGAGAGTGAGAATGGAGAGAGTCTCAAAAATAATGGGAGCCTTACTCATATTAAGCAAGAGAGAGAAAGTCAAAGGATATCATGCAAAAGTGAATGATCACAACAAATCCAACACTCCAAGGCAACCATCATCTCATGCATGATGGCTTCAAAAAGTCAAGCCATCATGAGAAGAAGAAGTCAAGTGATGGTGCTAATCATGAAAGCCATCATGATGCAACAAGATGCAAAGAACCCCCTCCACTAAAGCCTATTTGCAACAATGCAAATAAACCCTCCTCCACCAATCTTCGGCCAATGAACGGAACAATGGAAATCGGCCGAAACGGAAAGCAAACTGGCAACTCCATAAAACTGGTCCCGTATAAATTACAGGAAAACCCCGATACTGTGCATACACACCCGCATCTGTATTTCGACAGAAATACAAATGCAATGAGACAAAATCTTCACTGTACTATACTAGAATCCGGCTTAAACCAAAGCCGGCTAGTAATATCTGTTCGATCCTGATCCGTGCAATACCGCACGTATCTGATCGAACCCTGCCATATAACCATACGGCCTATAGTACAAACTGTCCGATCCTGATCCGTGCAATACCGCACGTATCTGATCGGACCTTGCCATATCTCCATACGGCCTCTACAACTTTTCGCTCGAAAGCTGAGTAACTGAATGTGGGGGAATCTAAAGACTCGTCAACACCTTGGTTATGGATTTAACCACTAGCACGTCAGAGGTATAAGCCAATACGTAACGGGCTACCAGGTACTGACTAAAAGGGATGTCTGTGAGTGAACTCAGCCTGACAACCCTACTGAGCCTGTCAGTGACAATATCCGTACAGTCCGGTCCGTTCGTCTATGAGCATCGCATGGCGGGCCTAGGGGGTTGGTAAAAGTCAGACCCCCAAAAGCGGTACAAGTCGTGTCGGAGTGTAGCCCAGAACACCCTGAGATACTACTGGAATACCTACCAGTAAATCTCCTTGCCTCGGCCGAGGGCTTCGTGTAATGGCTCTCCTAGACACAGCACGACCTCACCCCCAATACCGGGAGAGACGAACCCCTGAAGATACGCTCACTGCCTCCATGTGGCTCGGGACTGTACCCAACTAAAACCTGTTTGCACGACTCCTTTGAGCCGTGGTAGGGTAGTAATCAAAGTACAGTGGGAACTCACACAAGACAAATGACGATCCCCAGGTCGATGAACTAACCTGTACACATGTCACCAGGGAACTGCCATCTGACGTCTGGTATATGACCAACTAGCATGTTCCCGGCGAGTCCTGTCCGGTGTACTCATAACCCAATGAGCACCTGTATACATCTTAGGTGATCCAACTGACACCAGTGGCTTGTGAGACCGGCCACCGCCCCTCGTCGGGGTCTCGACTGTATACACTAGTCTACTATGGAGTATCGATGCCCTGTCTCGAAACTCACACGACTAGGGACCATTTTAGGATATGCTTATAGACCCCAGCTCCCACTTATATGATCGCCCTCATACTGCTGGTGGTCAAGCAAGAATCCTAGGGGCTCTATCAACGTGTAATAGAGACGTGTCAGGTCACCTAAAACAGTACACGATGATAAAGGTAAACCAGATAGCATACTATCATCTCGAGTAAGACTGTCCTACCGGGATAGGTCCTCCATCAATCATTGCAATCACGTACCTGTGATCCAATAATTGACTCTGAGGGCATTATCTCCAACAGCAAGACCAAAGGAAAGCAAAGAACTCAGTCTAATCCAAAGAGCTATAAGAATTTTATCAAAATAATTACAAGTAGTGTCAAACTTGTGTTTACTCATAAACTGATCTGCTATTTATAGAGAAATAAAAAACAGAAGTTGCATGTACCAATGAACTCATAAAACCACCAGGGGCCCACAGAACTTGTTCGAACCATTTTGACACTGATATGGCCGCAAATTACGGCCATCTTTTTTAGGATGGGGTCCACCTTTGGTCAGCAGTCTAATAGTCACTTGGTCATCTCAAGGTAATTGCAATTTGTTGTAATTTACACATGGGTGATTTCTCAGGGTGATGAACAGAGAAGAAATAAGATCAAGTTACAAAGGTTCATGTCACATCAATACTTTTTACTACTCATTGCCATGCCACTTGCACCCACTTGTAAAAAGGCACCATGATGGTGTGTGCCTACTTGTGTACTTGGTCAAGTTTATATTCACACATGTTCTCATGTTGGACCAAATCACAAATTCTTTTTGTACACACACTTTATGTCACGCCCCGCTTCCCGAAATACGGCGAAGGGGCGCGACAAGGCCGCTACGTATTTACTCTGAAGTAAATACGCTAAGCGTATCTAAGCAATATAAAAGTAAAGCACAAGAGACAAGAGATATAAACTGAACAACAACTTTATTTATTAACATTCTTTTGTACAATGCATGAAAAGTAAATACAACTGAATAAAAAGAAATGCCTAAACAAAGGCATAACAGGAAATAAAAAGTACTGAATGGAAAGTGTACAATGACTAGAGCTCGGGGTCTCACTGAACTGGTCCAAGTCTTCAGTGCTGGGCTCGATCTCTGATGTGTCTTGATCACCTGACGACATTCAAAGAAGAAAGAAAGAGAATGTCGTCAGCGAACAGGTCGCTCGGTAAGTCCCAAAGAGAAGGGAGAAATAGAATATACAAAATAAGAAGATAGCTTTTAAAGTTATATTATATTTTTATGATGTGGTGTTAACGCTGTTGTTTGTAGCTTGGTATAGAAGGATGCCAGTGTATACGAGAGGAGTCTCGTTAGACCAGAGACTACGGTGAACTGAATATAGAGTACAAGACTCCGTTAGAAGGCCCGGAACAACGGCAATTGGATTCATGTTAGGTGTCTTAAATCTTGCAGTCTCGTGCCACTTTTAACACCTTCCGTACCAGTCTACCCCTTAAACCCCATAGTGTATTGATTGTATTGTATTGTAAACTGTATAGATTATATAATTGGATGACTGACCGAAACCATGATATCTGTAATGGATGTAACTGTAGAATTATGTAAATGGATGTAAACTGGAGATCATATAAATGGAACGTATATCCATGGTTCGGTTCAGTCAGGTTGTATAGATTGATAATTGGATTCATGGATTCATGTTGGATTGTAATATTGTAGATTGTAGATTGTAAATTTTACTTGAATCATATTCAAGTCAGATTATAAAGAGACTCAATCTGAGTCAGACAATTAGAAAAGTAAATTGAAGTCCTGATGGTTTTGATGTTATCGGTAACCGCTGAACATGGACGGCAGGATTTGTGTATTTTTCAAAGACGATTACCATGTTGATAACACCGTTTGTTAATTGTCTACCGTAGATAGGCAAGCACCCACTTCTCCGGCTCCCCGAGGCTCAATAGATTGGTCCCGCTTAAACCTATATTTACTAAGGTCTTTATTGTAAATTATAAAACTTGAGGGGTTTTGTGTAAAAATACTTTTATATACTTTTCAAAATACTCCCCAAGTATTTAGTTATCGTTTTTAGAGTTGTAATGAATGTAGATTTTATATTTGTGATATTTCTAGTGAAAATATCCTAAATTCATAGTAAAGGGTATTTATTTGTAATATTGGTTTATATGGAAATCATGGTATTTTAGGGTAAATTGATTCTTGTGATTTTTAGAAAAATGTGGAATATTTATATCATAACAAAATAGGTATTTTAATGATAATTATACATATATTTATCCAAAATAATTTATATATATATTTTATATTTTAAAAATCTCATTTTTCTTAAGATGTCGTATTTTAAATCTTTCGAGACCGAATGCACCTTGCGGAGGTCAGAATCTTGCACTACTAAGCTCGAGGATGTGCGATAATCCGCACCATCCCGAACAGATTCCCCAAAATGGCTTGTAGCGGCATTTTGCAAAGATTTGAATAAATACTAATCATTAAGGTGAAACGGTTTTATTAATTATGGTATTTAATTGAAAAGTGTTGTTTTCCCCTATTCTAAGTTCCCGAGAGTATTGTGTTATGTTGCATATGAGTATGTGAGGAGGTAGGTCATTACCTCGTGATCTACTTAAAGGTATAGCATATTTTGTGATGTTAAAGGTGAAATTGAAACTATGTGGTATTTATATGAAAAAAATGCGTAATATGAAATAACAATTGTTTTGTGATAAGAAACTTGATCAATTTGGTTGATTAGTATTTAATAGTCAACATGAGAGAGTTTAAGCATAATTGTATTAACGAGAAGTGAAGTTTTATAAAGAAAACCGAATCGGAAATCGGATTTATTCCGATTCCGTCGGGTTTTGTAATTCCGTATTTTTAGAAAAAGAATAGAGAAGAGGGATGGGGACTTACGGGTTTCGATCAAAGATAAGAGGAAGGTGGATCGGGAGGAGTCGCCGGTGCATCGTTTCGTCGCCGGGAGTTCCTACAGTCGTTGCCGGAAATTCCGCCGAAGAATTCGTCGGAGCTTCGCCTTTCGCTCAATTCGATTGCACACAAGAGTTCTTGAGAATTTTAGAGAGTTGGCTCAGAGTTTGGGGTGAGAGGGTAGAGAGTAGGGGTGGTATTTATAAGGTTAGGCTAGGGTTAGGGTAGGTGAAAGGTTAAAATGAAAAATGTGATAAAATGTATTAAAAGTGGAGTATTAAAAGAGCTCTGGAAATGGTCTAAGGATAAAATTTTGCAGGTGTACAGGGGAGACCAAAAGA
Organism: Agapanthus africanus; assembly: GCA_030015575.1. NCBI lineage: Eukaryota > Viridiplantae > Streptophyta > Magnoliopsida > Asparagales > Amaryllidaceae > Agapanthus > Agapanthus africanus. The sequence continues at coordinate 238,926,168 of CM057351.1, forward strand.
CACATTTTTTGTGTTGGGGTTGTCGCCGGACTCGCCCGTGACTCGGTCGGAGGACGGTGTCGGCCGAGTCGAGGCCGATTTGGCCAATTCCCAGCCGAGTCAGGCGGCCGGGATCCCCCCCGACGGTTCATCTAACCTTTGGAAATGTTACATTTTTGGGTGTAGTGGGGTTTTTGTGAGATATGCACGTGCAAACCCTTGGTATTCTAAAGGTTTTTAAAAAAATCAATATTAAAAATAATGTGGGGTATGGGATTTGAACTCTGGTGGCTTGGTTCAGCAGTGCAAGGTATTACCAATGAGCCACAAGCTCATTCTTGTAATTAAATTGCTAATTAATTACTTATCTTGTGTTCAGGCAATAAATACCCCTTTAAGGATTTTGAAAAAAAATTGTATAGAAAAATGTATAGGAAAATTAGGGTTGTTACACTTTATTTGTTGCAAACTCTTTTAAATCTTGATCTGTATTCTGTCCCGTTTGCAGTTCCGGCTAAAAATACCGTCACTTTGTGCATGTTGTGTACAACATTCAATGTTCTCGCTTGCGCACATGTAATCTGTATAAATGAGCAGACATAGATTAAATAGCACTGTTTATTGACAAAATTACAAAAAATGGTTGTTATTGTAATGTAATAAATCGTGCTGAACAAGCTATTCATATTTTTGTATGAATACGCGTATATGTATTTCGATACGTGTACCGGGAAGTATTCCGTATTTATATGGAATAGCTTCTAGAAGATGGCCACCTCATTATTGATTTTCTTTTTAGAAAATCATTTTGGAAATGGGGTAGAGGGGTGAGTTGGCATGAGCCTGAGCCTGAGCATGTAGAGAGGTATGACATGCATTTGTTTATTTGTAAAATGAGAAGATATTTTTTTGTGTGTGTGTATGAATGAGAGAGAGGAAGCAGCCACACACTTGAGAGGGCTTGCTCATTTGATTCTTCACTTGCTCATTCTACTCTCACTTGGAGACTTATCCATTTTCTTTAGTTGCTCATGCCACATGTTTCCTCACCCCTTTTCATCTTCTTGAGTTGCTCTTGGAGCATTTGTGATGAGAGAAAAATTACAGCGACACATTTTTACACCTCCACTCTCCATTGCTAGCAATCTTAGAGCATCGGTTGCCTTGCTTGGCGAGACTGGAGCTTGCGCCGTTCCCTTAGGTGGATCATTGTAGGATGAAGGAAGACCGGCAACCAAACTCGATCCGCAACCACTAGGAGCTTGGGATGAAGGTTGAAGACCGAAGGGCACGGATCAATTCGGTATAACCGTTCCTAACTCTTTATATTGTTTGCTAGTATAGGGTTTAGGGTAGATCCGGGTATCAGGTCATGATAGCGCCAGTTTAGAAAATTTTTGTTTCGCATTTGGCCACGGTTCGGTGGCCGGGGCGCTGCCTTAACCCAACACCTGGCAGGGGAGCACTACCTACCGGTGATAGTTTGGCGTGGCGGATATCCGGAGGATACCGACCGTGGTCGTGAGATCAGATGGATATGGGCCGATCCGGACTGACGGAGCCCATAGGCCGATCCGGACTGACGGAGCCCGAGATATGAGGATTTTCGTGTCGATGCTGGACACAGATTCTATGATGTTTCGAGTGTCGGTGTTGGATACTCAGGTACCATGATTTGATGTGTCGTTGATGGACACATGTTAGTTGATTCTCATATACATACAGGCATATGATTCAGAGGCTTGGTTTTTACATGTGTCATTAGCATTGATTATATTGTTGATATAAATACTTGCATAGACACCCTAGATATCATAGTATTACCTAGGAATCACTGTTTATTCGATTTCTACATGCTGATATTTTCTACTCATGAGTTGGCAACCCACCCCCGTTGTGCCACAGTTTTCTTGCAGGTCCGACCGCTTGGATCAGTAGCGGTATCGCTGGCACACAGTTCCTTCAGGATGTTTGCTTGGGTAGATAGGACACATTGGATTGTGCCCATTCTTATATTATTATTCCTGTTGTATCTAGATAAACTCCATCAACCAGAAACTAGACTTTATATATTTGTAGACCTGGTCAGACTTGTGCTGCGAGACTTAGAGCGATGGGTGTATGTTCGCTTCTTTTGGGTTGTTGATGTCTTGCTTTATTCATTTATTCTTTCTGTGTTGATCTTCGCAGTTGGGCGTCGTATATATGTTTATTGCGTAGTTTTGATTCTGCCAATTGGCGAAGAGCTAGCTCCCGCTTGGAGATGCCTATATATATTGCTTATATGTGGTTTTGGATCAAAATGTATAAGGGAGATGCTGTCCAAATTTTTAAAGACGAAAAAAATATTTCAACTATAGTATAATTCACTTGCATTTTCATACATCATTATCTATGCATTTAAAGAAAAACTTGATTTCATTATACTTTTATTTCAAAACTGCACCTCCACTATTTTCCCTAAAAAGGTTTAGATTTCTGGGTTTTGGCTTTACTTGAATTAGGTGGGGTCCTTTAGACTTCACATGATTCAAGTGCCAGTCACGTGCCTTTTCCGGATCGTGACAGACCACCGCTCCAACATAACCAAGCTAGGAAATTTTTATTGTAAGAGAAAATACAGCAAGTCCAAGACCACTCGATTAACATAACTTCGTTCGGGCGCTAAAAAAAGCCTTCAGCGGAATTATAGCTGAAGTTAGGATCAAAGTAATTGTCGGTTCAATCAAAAGCCCGTGTACACTCATAAATAATATATATAATCGCTCTCTCATTCTCGAAAATATATATATAAAAAAAAATCTAATATGTTATCAGAGCCAAGATCGATCGGAATCTCAGCAATATCTCTAAGAGAAGCAGTCTACAAGCACAAAAAAAAAGTGCCTTTTGACACATTGGAAAAAACCATGAGAGATACATGGGTGAGATATAAGATGTGCCAAATCTTAACAACGCTTGAGTCTTATTGTTGGAACCCACTTATATCAAATGTCCATATACACTCATAAATAATATATATAATCGCCCTCTCATTCTTGAATATATATATATATATATATATATATATATATATATATATAGATAGGTTCTTTCTTGATCGAATCCGGGAAAATCAGCCAGAGTCACACCAATTGTATCTTTTTCTACTTTTAAGGAGCTGAACCTGCTCAATCATGGAAAAAGCATAAGATATCGAACAAACCCATCCTTGCCTTTAAATTTTGTTTTTTAAAAAGGCCTACCACTACTTTCCAACTAGAGAATCCAATAAATAACAAAACACAAATGCGCGGACGTGTGTGTGGTGGTGGTTGGGTAGGGTGGCGTGCGGGGGCTACCAGCGAGATAGGTAAACATGTGATAAATGAAAACACTGACTACTGCATTCCAAAATGTCGCTAAAATAAGACACTCAAACGCAAATGAATTTTTCAAAAAAAGTGGATAGTAAGTGTATATGCAGTTTGCTGAGATGAAAGTTCTAGCATCGGTATATGTATTTAATCATTAATTTACGGATATGTACCATTTGGTAACACTAGTGTAATTATCATCATGATCAAATTTTACTGACAGTGTTAACATATATAAATTGCTTATATAGAATCACCTTAGTAACAGGTTTCTGGCGAGAAAAGCATGCACCATTTGTCAATAGAGGCTCTATTGATATCATCCAATGAAACAAATACCAAATAATTTTTTTTGACAACCGAGCATCCCTGACTGGTCAGGGAGTCTCATGACAGAGACACACACGCACTCACGCACCCACGCGTGCTCAGGATCGAATCTGGACGTACACATTTAATTAAAAAAGAAAGAGGTGAAGGGGGAATACCCTGTGCATGTGATTTGGGGGGGGGGGGGGGAGGGGGGTGTTTCGAATATGAGATCTCCCACCCGTACATCCATGACATAACCAACCGGTCCATGAGTTATGGGTAACTAATACCGAATAATTCTTTTGTTAAACAAGTTGGCTGCAATATTGTGCTACTTGTATAGCAAAACAACATTTAAAAGGAAACACAACACAAGCTGGAATATTTGCTGCTTTAGCTTGAACTAGACATCTGGATTATGTTCACTAGACTTTCCCTTGATATGGCCTACACAAGAGAATCTAAACCTGTATCTGTTAGAACAAGTTGGCTACAATATAGGTGCATTTTTGCAACAAAAACAACATTGAAAGCATAACCCGAGTCATAATAGTTCAAGCGATCCATATATATCACCCAGTAAATCTTTCTCTACTGTTTGTATTTACTTGAAAGAACCAGACAGGATCATAGATTTTCTAAAGATATGTAGTCGTGCGAATTAGAGGGATTCTCACAGTTGTAATAAAGAGACACATATTAGCTTAAGGCCAACCTAGGTCATATCCCATTCTCAAAAATGCAATGGGATCTAGCTTCCAAAGTCTACAAAACCTTAGACTGAGGATGGGCATTAAAGTGACCCCTACCATCACACCCCACAAGGAAAGAAGAGACAGGAGATCTACAGGGGGGAAAAGGCCAAAAAACAGAGGAAAGAGTTAGGAGGAGAAAACAAGACAAGAAACGAGAGAAGAGCCAAATGAGAGCATCAGCATTGTGTCAGAGGGAGAGAGAGGACAAGGAGGTCACAGTAAAGTATCTGCTTTTACATAACACATGATATTGCTTCCGGCAGGGATTGTTTGGTGGCAGGATTTTGAAGGATTTTGAACCGTGCGGATTCAAGAATTCAAATAAGTGTGTGGATTGGTTAATTCTTGTTTGGTTGTTGGATTTTGAGTTTTTGGATTTGCTTGTTTTTTTGAGGGCCCACCAATTTTTCGGATTTATGAATCCAAAAAAGGTATGGAATACAAATGATTTGGTTCGCGTGGAGCCCACGTACTTTATGTTATTAAAAAATAACTTATCTCGCTATCTCTCTCTTCAATCCTCAAATCCAAATCTCATCTACTTTTTCCCAACAAAATAAGAATTTTAAGGATCTACAAATCCAACGTTAGTAATCCAATTCCAACCAAACATAAAATTAGATAATTCAGATTTTTTTCAATTGTACTATTGGAAAATCCAAATTTCACAATCCAACAACCAAACAGTCGCAACAGACCCCCGTACAGTCCATGTTCACAAGTAGATTGCACAGGATAGCTAGATACACATGTGACCCATTATTGGTTATTTATTGAGACCCAAGTTGAAAGGAAAAATGGAGGGATTGGGACCCCAGAGAGTTGGAAAATGATTGGAATGATGCATTTGCATGATAACACATTATGGGATAAGTGCTCTATGGGGGCATGTTAAACATACAGCATGTATCATTTTCTAAATATGTATCTAGCTCAATGCTAAAGTCGGAGGGTTCGGCCCAAACCATCGATATGTGATTGTTTCGTAAAGTTTTCGGTGAAGACCGACACGCAGACGAAACATAAAATAACTAAATTTTTTTTACCGTTTTTGTTGTCATCGTGATCATTATAGGCATTCATCATTAGATCTTCGATGTTTCCATGGTGAGTAGACGCTATTTGGTCCCCGAACACGGTGGATCTTGACTATTGAGAAGAAAGATACAAGAAGAAAGAAAACCCATCGGTCTGATAGAGATGGAGGGTGATGGAGGTCTGAATCTCCTTCAGATATTGTCATCTGTCGATCTGTCGCGAGCGTCGATGATGGGTTGAGATTGGTGTTGAAAGTTGTCTCCTTGGACTTGTGGATCTCAATAGGTTGATTGTCACGACCCGTAATTTAGCACGTGATCAGCACTTAAATTACGCAACGTCTAAAGGCGTGACGTAAATCAAGTAAGCCGAACCCCAGAAAATCTAAAACTTTTTGCGGAAAATAGTGGGGGTGCAGTTTTGAAATAAAGGTATAATGAATCATGTTTTGTCTTTTTAAAATATCGGGCAACACCTCCCTTGTATATTTTGATCCAAAAACATATATACAACAAAAAATAGGCATCCCCAAGCGGGAGCTAGCTCTTCGCCAACTGGCGGAATCACAACCACACAAGTAATACATATACGACACCCAACGGCGAAGATCAACCCAGAATGAACAATAAAGCGAGACATCAAACTCAAGAAGCGAACACAGCCCATCGCTATAAGTCTCGCACAAAACCCAAGTCTTTCTAAGTCTACCAACATACAATACTAGTTCTGATCTGATGTGATGTGATGGAGTTTATCTAGATACAATAGAATATAATAGTATGAGAGTGGGCACGGTCCAACATGTGTCCCACCTACCAAAGCAAACATCCTGGATGAAGCTGTGTGCCAGCAATACCGCAACTGATCCCAAGCGATCAAACCTGCAAGAACTGTGGCATAACGGGGGTGAGTTGGCAACTCGTGAGTAGAAAATATCAACAAGTAGAAATCAAATAAAACAACGATTTCCTAAGTCACTATATCCTGAAAGTAATACTATGATATCACTATATCCTGAAGGTAATACTATGATATCTAGGGTAACCACAAATGCATATATGTCAACAATCCAGTCAATGCCCATAGCATATATAATTAAACATCCGACATCATATGCCTATAATATATGTGGATAACATTCATGTGTCTATCAATGACACAACTCAATATTATGGAACATGAGTGTCCAACATCGACACTCGAAACATCATGAAAACATAGTATATATGTATGTATGTATGAGGATATCAACCCCCTGTGTCTATCAATGACACATCAAAATCATGGAACCTGAGTGTCTAACACCGACACTGTAAGTCTACGGTAGCGTCCAGGCCGTCAATCCGAGGCCAAAATGCGGAAACAAAAACTTTTCATAAACTTGAAACTGGCGCTAACGCAGACTTTAATCCGGATCGAACCATTAACATTAAACTAGCAATCTAAAGAGGGTTAGAAAAGCTATACCGATCGATCCGCGTCCTTCGGTCTTTAGCCACCATCTTTAGCTCCTTGCGACATCTCCGATCTCGCTCGATCTCCGGTCTCCTCGTCAAAAAGGGCACCACATCTAAGAATACTTTTACGGGCTCCCACTTAGAACTGAAGCAACTCAGACATGAAGTTTGCTAGCCGACGTGTCCAAGGTGAAGTAGAGAATGTGTGTGATAATTTTGTCTCTTGACACTCTAAGATTCTCAACACATGAGATGGTTAGAGTGGAGGTAGAAGATGATGCCATGGTGGAGGTTGTGAACAAGAAGAAGAAAGAAAAGAGAGGAGCCCTTTTGTGTTATTGTGTTGGAATGATAAAATGAGAGCTAGCATAGAAATCCAAGAGCAAAACCAAGCCTATATGGCTGCCCTCTCTCTCTCCATCCATCAATTCAACACAATAAACAAATACTAATGTGACATTAGCACAAATAAAAAGACCATGAGTCACAGCCCATGTCCATGTCACATTAAATGCTCCTCATGATCATTTCCACTCACAATTTCCACTTGTAAACATTAATCCAAATGTTTATAACAATAAAAAGATATGGCAACATCTAAAGTAAACTCGTGACGGATCACAAGGATACCCCTCGCCTGTATATACATAACTGCATCCGCATTCCGACTGAATGCGAATGCAATGAGACGAAAGCAATCCAACAAATCTAATACTAGGATCCGGCTTAAACCAAAGCCCACTGGTATGATCCGTCCGATCATGATCCGTGCACAAGTGCATGTATATGATCGAACCCTGCCATAAATACCATACGGCCTCTACAACGTTTCGCCCGAAACTTGAGAAACTGTCTGTAGGGGACTCCAAAGACTCGTCAATATACTGGCTGTGGATTTAACCACTAGCATGTCAGTGGTACTAGCTGTATGTAACGGGCTACCAGGTATTGACCAAAAGGGAGGCCGATGAGCGAACTCATCCTAACACCCTACTGAGCCTGTCAGTGACAATATCCGTACAGTCCGGTCCGTTCGTCTATGAGTATCGTATGTCGGGCCTAGGGGGTTGGTAAAAGTCAGACCCTCAAAAGCGGTACAATTCATGTCGGAGTACAGCCCAGAACACCCTGAGATACTACTGGAATACCTACCAGTAAATCTCCTGCCTTGGCTAAGGTCTTCGTGTAATGGCTCTTCTAGACACAGCGCGATCTCACCCTCAATACCGCCAGAGACGAAACCCCTGCCGATCCGCTCACTGCCTCCATGTGGCTCGGGACTGTACCCAACTAAAACCTGTTTGCACGACTCCTTTGAGCCGTGGTAGGGTAGTAATCAAAGCACAGTGGGAACTCACACGAGACAAATGACGATCTCAGGTCGATGAACTAACCTGTACACATGTCACCAGGGAACTGCTATCTGACGTCAAGTATAATACCAACTAGCATGTTCCCGGCGAGTCCTGTCCGGTGTACTCATAACCCATTGAGCACCTGTATACATCTTAGGTGAATCAACTGACACCAATGGCTTATGAGACTGGCCACCGCCCCTCGTCGGGGTCTCGACTGTATACACTAGTCTACTAATGGAGTATCGATGCCCAGTCTCGAAACTCCCACGACTAGGGACCACTTTAAGGATATGCTTATAGACTACCCAACTCTCATGTATATGATCGCCATCATACTGCTGGTAGTCAAGCAAGAATCCTAAGGGCTCTATCAACGAGTAATAGTGATATGTAATATCACCTAAAACTGTACACGATGATAAAGATAAACCAGATAGCATACTATCATCTTAAGTAAGACTGTCCTACCGGCATAGGTCCTCCCTCAATCATTGCAATCACGTTCCTGCGATCCAATAATTGACTTTGAGGGCACTATATCCAACAATCTCCCACTTGCACTCAAGGCTAATTATTGCGATGTCGCGTACTCACAACCCGTGTGATACCGAACACCCAACTCCTCTACTGATCAGTCTCACAAAGCCCGTTTGTCAAACTATTGCGTTCGAGGAATAGCTTCAGTGAGTGGATCCGTCCTGATGTTCCTTTCTATGTCTCTCTTTATCTCAAGTTTGCGGAGAAAACCATCTCCCGAAATGAGCAATACATGTCTTAGAATATGTCTGGATATCTGATGGGACCTAGTTCATAAATGAACTCCAAATCCAAACTTCTTAGACTGTATCGTCAACTGAATTTAATCAGTATCCCGCGTCATGTCTCCCACAGCATCCGCTTGGACCACCTGTCCAAACTACTGCCCCTCGTGAAAGGGAAAACTATAACTCTGACAGTCAACCTGTCATCCAAGTCACCTTGGAAGCCTGGAATGATAACCGTCTCCTAAATGAGGCTGTCGTTATCATATCCCTAGAACATCAACTTATGTTCTAAAACTGCTTCCGAACATTTCTCCAGGATTGGATTAATGTCAACTTATTGCATCTAGTGCAAAAACAACATCTGGTGTGGTACTTGACATCTCATGATCGACTCAATTGCCTAAGCAAGTGATATGTCAATCATGCACTTCCCTCTCCCCTTTAGTCTGTAAGACACCTTTAGAGAGGGTGACTCCATCACCTGCAGGTACACCACCATGCCAGGAGTCATCCATTGTAAAATACTTTTAGAATACTGTTTAAGTACCCAGATTGGGACACTTCCCAAATCTAGATCTAAAACCATAGATCTAGTAACCAGAATGTCTGATATAATATCCAAGCACTATGTGGAGAAACCACTGTGTGTCAACCAAAGTATAACTGATCGTAGTATAGGAATTTCACTTCCTACCCTGTGTATGTCATCCAAATACCAGGACACCACACCGTACTACCTTCTTAACAGATCCATCTCCTATTCTGATGAAGTCAAACCTATGACTGTCACATCAGAAATAGATGATCTATCTCCGCTATATCTGCTTTAGTCTATAAATAGACACAAGATACCTGTCCACTATGCTTCCGCTGCTCCCACTGACTACGACAACCCTCTGGCAGAGTCATATACACGTGCACTTCTAAAGCTAGTTTAGAACGACGCTATACTCATCCTCCTGCCGGGTCTTATAGTCTGGAACATCGGTAATGGCAATTCTGGGTAAACAAGAACCTCCCTGTCACCGTCTTTGAGCATACCGAAGTACCTCTCGAGTGCCTGAGGTTACCTACCATATCTGCGGAGTGGCTAATGGAATGTCAAACCTGATTGAATCTTTAGGTTCTTATCAAATTTTCAGTAATCGTTTGTGGTTCTGGAATCACTTCCAATTCTACCATACTCCCACTACCGTTTTCTGAAAAAATCCATTTTTATTAAAACTGCGGCGAGTCAAGAACAATATCACTATTGATCTTCCAGATGGTAGAAAGTTAACCCTCGTCATAGACCGGGTCAACCCACAAACAGCCATTACAGAAACGTGCCTTGAGTTATCCAGAGTCTGGTTTTAAGCATAAGCCGGACAACTCCATATACCTTAACATCGTTAAGATATGAGCCATTCTATATCTAATATAGAAACAGAGACACTGATTTAATTGGAACCGGATTCAAATCATGCAGCTGTCTCCAGTGCATGTCAACTAAATGGAGAGAGGCCGATCAGTATTACTCAACTTAGGAGTGCATCCAAACATGAGTAACCTGAAAGAGAAACAAGTTTCTCAAAACCATTACTATCAATCTGAATACCAAACACAAGTATCTACATTCTCGATCACCTTGAAGAATCCTGATACTTGCAACACTTGGTTCTCTACTTTATTCTTATACCTATAACTTCTCAAAACTTAGACCTTGTATTTCTACGAAACACTTGTCTAAAAACTAGAGGAGTCATAAGTAAACAGGATATAGTACGAGGACAACCCTTCTGTTCTAATGGACACTGGACAATATACAATACTTTGTATAAGGCCTCTGAGTTGAATAACTCAAATCCTGTGCGTCGTAGGTTGAAAACTGTACTATGGTTCTGAAGAATTACACCGCTGTTGAATACTCCTTACCTAACCATCAACTGATATAGGTAAATGTCATGGACATAATTTCAAAAGGTTATATCTCACTTTATAAAAATAAACGAACAGACATATCAATTTGAAATTGGTGCATAACAACGGATATTCAAAACCAAATATTTGCCGTCCGGCAAACAACCCAGGCGATTTCCTTAAATATCACCAATTACAACGAATTCCGATATAATGAGGATGATCACCTAATTCCCAATAACTTACTCCCACTCATCATCTGTAAAACCATACAGATGTGAGAATCATATCTGGTAAATACATACCCTGGAGCAAGTGTCTAATTGGGAAATCAGTTTTCTATTAACAATGCACAGTGAAACTGAAACATGAAAATGTTTCGAAGGGGTATCCGGGTATTCCTAGTAATGCCTCTTCCATTATCAGATTCATGACTGTAACCTTATATTTCCTTGCCATCTCTCCAAATCCCTTTATTTGTGTTTACTCATTACCTTTTGTACATCTTCTTAGGCTAAATGGTTTTCTTCCTTCCCTACCGTTCGGCACCAGCCTATGGTTTGGAAGAAGACTATCCAATAAGCGTAATAGGTGTATTGTCCTAATCCTAGGAGCACTCACAACGCGAGAGAAGGTAAAGATAAAAGACAACTGAATAAACCTTTATTCTATTTCTCCTGAACCAGAATCCATCCTCGAACTGGAACAAGTTCTTTCGAGTTCGTATATAACCATACGATGGAGTATCCAAATAACCGTGGATCTTCGTAGTGATACGGGGTGTTCTGGAGAAATACAAAGGTGAAGTAGGAGTGGCGATGAAATACTTGGTTTGGTCGTGAATGTTAGCAGTCCCAATTTACTTTGCCCTCTTACTAATCCCTTTATTTTTCTTTACTTATTACCTTCTGTACACCACACTTAGTCTAATTGGTTTTCTTCATTCCCTACCTTTCGGCACCTGCCTATGGTTTGGATGAAGACTATCCAATTAGCGTAATAGGTGTACCGTCCTAATCCAAGGAGCACTCGCAACCTGAGAGAAGGTAAAAGGAAAAGACAACTGAATAGTCCTATTCATTTTCTCCAGAACCGGAAACCATCCTCGAATCTGGAACAAGTTCCTTCAAGTTCGTATATAACCATACGATGGTTTTATCCAATGGAAGTGGATGTTCGTAGTGATACGGAATGTTCCGGAGAAAAAAGGGTAAAAGTAGGATTGGCAATGAGGTATGCAACTCAGACAATCCAAAAGCCAGTGTTTTAAGAAGATTCGGTTAACTTGGTCATTGAGTCATAGTCTAAGGTCGGGTCATGGTCGCTGCTAAAGAGAGAGAGAAAAGAAACGCTCTACATGCACTCTAATCTAGATCAGAATGGTTATCACTTTATCTAATCAGGAAACCACCCACTGTATCCTCAAATTCTCCTCCAAATCTGAAATAAGAATTAGTCGGGATCACCCGAGGAGTAAACCAACTCATCAGTGGGAATCGGGATCCAACTATCATCGCATGATAACGTGATGGAATCCACTCACGTTATCACACTCCAGAAGGTATGCGCATGCCTGGCAAGTTTCAGTTTCTTTAGAAACTCCCGATGTGATTTTTACCCCATGCTCTTATGACCTTGACGAAGGTCAACAAATCATAAGTCACATGTCAAGTTCTACCCGTCATTGTCCAGGTTAATTTGAACCCACCCGTACAAGCCCTTGACGAAGGTCAACAAGGCTATACGACTGTCCTAAACCAACACATCTATCTATGCAACAGAAAGGTAACAAGCAGCTACCATTCACTATGCCTTGACGAAGGTCAACAAACATAGCATGAATACTAAGTGCTACCCGTCTGAAATGACGGAGGGCTACGAATGGTTTTTGGCGAAAAACCTTTAACATAATGAACTTGATATCGTTGAAGGAACCAGATATCTTTATATAAATATAGTGGCGAAAACCTTTGTTAAAGAGGTCACTCCCGGTGAAGGGATCTCGGCTCTTTCCCCGTAGAATGAGGTGCAGGATATTCCAACTGAATACCGCGATGCAAAGCAAAAAGTAATCGACTATAGTGAAGTTATTACCCTGACGCAAACTTCTGCCCAAGGGGTCACTCCCGGTGATGGGATCTCGGCCCCTGCCTCGTCGACTAAGGTGCTGGATATTCATAACCGAATACCACTGTGCAAAACAAAAGAAAATGTCCTTGCAATAACAACTTTTTGAAAATTGTTCCAACAACATCAAACAGGTTTGTTTAGCTTGCATTGATCTGAATCAATGCAGTCCCATCAATTGATCACACCACAAAAGACCGAAAATATGATGTACGTATATGCCATCCGCATTCGCCATTAGGTCCCGTCATCTCCCGTTAGGTTACTTAACTAACGACAGAGCGGGGACTGGACTAGCGTGGGTGTAAAACATATACAACATCTACTAGTATATATATCAATGTATAATAATCGCTCATGGCGTGATAAATGCAACATTATAGAAAAGTAATAAGTATCACAGAACAATACAGATTACTGGGAGCCCCGGGTTTCCTTTGAGCCGCAACTGAAACTCGACGTTCCCCTGGTCATGTGGATAGCCTGTGCAATGAAATCCTAGACCCCTACGGGTGCGGCAAGTTACCCGCCAAAATCTGAAGCGAGGCAGCCCCCTTCAACAAAGTGAATGGACCACCCAGCACTTCACGGAATCCGGTAACTTGAGCACCCCTCCTTGGGTCAACCTATACCCCCTACGAGTGCGGCGAATAGCCCGCCAATTCTAGAGTGAAGCCCCCTCCGTCTCAAAGCCATGAGATGCGGGCCCGTTGCCCTCTAGAACCCGCTTATCCGTGCACTCCACCTTGGGGTAATCCTAGTACAGAAAATAAAATATGTACAACGGGTACATCAACCTCAACCCGGTCGTTCCCCAAAAGAATAATATACAAACAGGAAGTGACGACAGTCCACATGTCGGTCGCTCGCCCCGCAATATCAAATGTACAAATATAACCAAACTGTACTACCATTGCATCCAGGCTATCCACCACGACAAATCTGCAACATCACAGCACAACACAGAACATCAACGTGAATGTCACGTTCGCAAATCCGTCTAAAAGGGCTATAGCGATTAGACAAGATTTACCGATCAAATGACATTCACGGTCATAGATATAATGTAATGCACTATAAAATTTAAACAATATTATAAAATATCGAATCCGAAATAACCCCCGAAACGCCCAAAGAAAACTGATAAAACCATATCCAAATTAGGCCAAACAAACAATACCACTACACCAGATTCCCAGAGACCAGACAACAGCCCAAATACGAAGCCCAAATACACTAAATGGGCCGGCCTAGCCGAAATTATTGGCTTGGTGGCCAGTTTTGGTCCGAGGGGTGGGGCTCGTTTTTGGGCTGTGGACTTGTGGTCTCGGGAGTGTTCTTCTGCACTTGTTTAAAAAATTTTCTGAATACTTTTAAAATTAACAGAGAGCATGACAGCAGTGGTAGTGTTTGGGTTCAGTTTCGTTTTCGATAAATTAACATTGTCTAAACAAGCTAGTAAACTGTTAATGGCGTGGCTCTGATACTATGTAAGTCTACGGTAGCGTCCCGGCCGTCAATCCGAGGCCAAAATGCGGAAACAAAAACTTTTCATAAACTTGAAACTGGCGCTAACGCAGACTTTAATCCGGATCGAACCATTAACATTAAACTAGCAATCTAAAGAAGGTTAGAAAAGTTATACCGATCGATCTGTGTCCTTCGGTCTTTAGCCACCATCTTTAGCTCCTTGCGGCATCTCCGATCTCGCTCGATCTCCGGTCTCCTCGTCGGAAAGGGCACCACATCTAAGAATCCTTTTACGGGCTCCCGCTTCGAACCGAAACAACTCGGACACGAAATTTGCTAGACGACGTGTCCAAGGTGAAGTAGAGAATGTGTGTGATAACTTTGTCTCTTGACACTCTAGGATTCTCAACACATGAGATTGTTATAGTGGAGGTAGAAGATGATGCCATGGTGGAGGTTGTGAGCAAGAAGAAGAAAGAAAAGAGAGGAGCCCTTTTGTGTTATTGTGTTGGAATGATAAAACGAGAGCTAGCATAGAAATCCAAGAGCAAACCCAAGCCTATATGGTTGCCCTCTCTCTTTCCATCCATCAATTCAACACAATAAACAAATACTAATGTGACATTAGCACAAATAAAAAGACCATGAGTCACTACCCATGTCCATGTCACATTAAATGCTCCTCATGATCATTTCCACTCACAATTTCCACTTGTAAACATTAATCCAAATGTTTACAACAATAAAAAGATATAGCAACATCTAAAGTAAACTCGTGACAGATCACAAGGATACCCCTCACCTGTATATACATACCTGCATCCGCATTTCGATTGAATGCGAATACAATGAGACGAAAGCAATCCAACAAATCTAATACTAGGATCCGGCTTAAACCAAAGCCCACTAGTATGATCTGTCCGATCATGATCCGTGCACAAGTGCACGTATATGATCGAACCCTGCCATAATACCATACGGCCTCTACAACGTTTCGCCCGAAACTTGAGAAACTGTCTGTGGGGGACTCTAAAGACTCGTCAATACACTGGCTGTGGATTTAACCACTAGCACGTCAGTGGTACTAGCTGTACGTAACGGGCTACCAGGTATAGACCAAAAGGGAGGCCGATGAGCGAACTCATTCTAACACCCTACTGAGCCTGTCAGTGACAATATTCGTACAGTCTGGTCCGTTCGTCTATGGGTATCACATGTCGGGCCTAGGGGGTTGGTAAATGTCAGACCCCCAAAAGCGGTACAAGTCGTGTCGGAGTATAGCCCAGAACACCCTGAGATACTACTGGAATACCTACCAGTAAATCTCCTGCCTTGTCCAAGGTCTTCGTGTAATGGCTCTCTTAGACACAGCGCGATCTCACCCCCAATACCGGGAGAGACGAAACCCCTGCCGATCCGCTCACTGCCTCCATGTGGCTCGGGACTGTACCCAACTAAAACCTGTTTGCACGACTCTTTTGAACCGTGGTAGGGTAGTAATCAAAGCACAGTGGGAACTCACACGAGACAAATGAAGATCTCAGGTCGATGAACTAACCTGTACACATGTCACCAGGGAACTGCTATCTGACGTCAGGTATAATACCAACTAGCATGTTCCCGGCGAGTTCTGTCCGGTGTACTCATAACCCAATGGGCACCTGTATACATCTTAGGTGAATCAACTGACACCAATGGCTTGTGAGACCGGCCACCGCCCCTCGTCGGGGTCTCGACTGTATACACTAATCTACTAATGGAGTATCGATGCCCAGTCTCGAAACTCCCACGACTAGGGACCACTTTAAGGATGTGCTTATAGACTACCCAACTCTCACGTATATGATCGCCATCATACTGCTGGTAGTCAAGCAAGAATCCTATGGGCTCTATCAACGCGTAATAGTGATCTGTAATATCACCTAAAGCTGTACACGATGATAAAGATAAACCAGATAGCATACTATCATCTTGAGTAAGACTGTCCTACCGGCATAGGTCCTCCCTCAATCATTGCAATCACGTGCCTGCGATCCAAGAATTGACTTTGAGGGCACTATATCCAACAGACACTCGAAACATCATGAAAACCCGTGTCCAGCATCGAAACGTAAATCCTCATACCTCAGGCACCGCATACACAGATCGGTCCTTATATATCTCATCTCAGGCGCCACATACTCAGATCGGCCCTCATATCCATCTCACAACTCCGGTCGGTATCCTCCAGATATCCGCCGAGTTCTATACAATCACTAGTAGGTAGTGTTCCCTCTGCCAGGCTCATCGGCTACTCCACGACAATCATTTCTTGCCCCGGGGTACCATACCGGGTCCACCATGTACCCGCAAACGGATCATCCATCTCCTCGAATCGGGTCTCGAAAACCAATCTCAGAACCGGGAAAACTCATGGTGGACGCATCGAAATATCATATCATGAGAATCCGGTTTTTTTAAAACAATACATCATTTCCTTCGAAATATAACCACGGTTCTCAAATCCCGAAATCTTATGAAAACTGCATCTCAATGCATATAACCATAAGTATAATGTATGCAACATAGAGTAGTAATATGAGCATATCGGGTATATCATGCAAGCTTGTCAAGTGATGGTACTGAACAACGAATATACTTTTACATTTAGGAATAATATCATGATATGGCAATTTTACTGTGTAAGTGACATAGCAATTTCCGATGAAGAATGTGTGTGAGCCGGCAAATCTGTATAAGTGTAACATACGCATCAACGGTAATGGTGCAAGTGTACTAACAAATGATATCGTATAACATTTCATACTGGAACAAGGTGTATACATCACTAAGGGTAATATCCTACATAACATGAACAATCAATGGGTATATCTATCTACATATGAACTATACGGTCACTTTAAGGGTATGAATCGTAGTTTTGAAAGTGTAACATCTTAGAATGTGTTTTGTGGCTAATTATATTTTAATGTATGGTTTTTTTTAATAAAAGGTTTACCAAATTGATTTTCTATTATTTTATCATATTTAATGAATATTTTATTAGATTTTTCCTAGCCTTGCACACACTTGTGCATGTTAACTAGAGTGTTAATTTGGGGTTTAACCATGATTAGCAACATGGTGAATTAACCCATTTACCTTAATCTAGTTTTATAAATTGTTTTAAGTGTTTTGGGTTTTAAGTGGGTATGGTTGTTTTTAAAATAAAATGAAAAAGGATTTTAAGTTGAGTTGAAGTGTTGACCAAGAGAGAGAGAGAGAGGGCATGCGGCAACATGGCATGAGCCATGCCCATTTAATGAAGAGAGAGAGTGAGAAGGGGGGTCTTTGTTGTTTGCTCTCATTTCTCCCTCTCATTTTCTTACTTTCATTCCCTCACACACACACACACACACACACACACACACACACACACAGAGCAGCAAGGCAGTAGCAGCAAGCAGCTCCAGCAGCAGCAAACAACAGCAGCAGCAGCAGCAGCAGAGAAGCAAGCAGCAGCACCAGAAGCAACATCATCATCAGCAGCAGCTTCTGCAGCAGCAACAGCAAGGGCAGCAGCAGCTCCAGCAGCTCTCATCTCCTCCATCCACTTCTTCACCTGCCTTCTAGGGTTCCATAGGGTATAGTTCTTGAACCCAATTTCCTAGTTTGCTTTAGTTGTGTGTAGTTTAGCGTCGGTTTGCGTTTAAAGTTAGTTTTTGTGCTAATTATGGTGATTATGTGGACTTGTGATTAAATGATGATTGTGTTAGTTAACCTAGCCTATTTTAGTGTTATTAGGGTCACTTGAACTGAGAATTTCCCCTGATTTCACTAAAATACCACAGGGTTTGCTTTTTGTGCAAAATTGGTGTTTCTAAGCGTTATATTAGCATCCTGTGATATGCTATTGACCCGGACCCTTCAGAACAAAATTGAGAAAACTGGGGCATGCTCACTAGGTATAGACCACACCAACAGAACACGAGCCACCCATTCCCTACCCAGGCCGCCAATTAAATCAATCTGGCCGCAAATTGCGGCCAGGAAGGGGAGTGGGGTGCTGGGGTTTTGTGTAGGGTAGTCTGCTGTGATTTGTAGTGTTTTGGCATGTGTAGTTTTGTGAGATTTGACCTGTAGGAAAATCTGGGACAATATATCGTATTTCTAGTACGTTGTGTTTGCGTGATACGTGCGATACGTGAGTGGGTTCTGCGATCCAGCGTGTCGCGGTAGTTTTAGACCCGTATACACACGTTTCAGCGTATCGTGCACACGTGCGTTTAGTTCGCGACGCGAGTTTCTCGTTTAGTGTCGATATCGCGTTTTGCGAGATATTTAGCTTATATATGGATTTCTTGTCTCATTTTCAGGTTTGCAGGCGAGTACATCGGACACAGCTACAGGGGGAAAACAGGTGGTAGGATTCACCTAGCGTGGAGCGCTGGCGAGTGGATTTAACATCTACAGGGGAATCGCCCGCATGGCGTTATGCGTCTGGGCTAGGATTCTAATACTTTTCGCATATTCTACGTCATTGTTAGAATTGCGCCTTTACCCTATTATTTAGATATAGTTGTACTGTGACTAGTAGCCATAGGACACTACACATATTATTGACGGTTCATGTTGCATGAGCATGGATTGTATACTACACACACACCGTCAATAATTGCCATGTTACACACAAACCATTATAGATATTATATTGCTTGGGTAGGGACTTTGCAACATCGATTCACATTACTTATCACGTTTTGACATTTCGCTTCCGATATACCTTACTCACATATTCCACTCATACCCGGAGGGGGTATACTTCATCAGTTCTTATAGGTAGATACCTAACATTGCTACACCTGTATATTACACACATATTCAGTTGCGGTTACATATTTACCTTTACTGATGTTACTTAGTGGCTTTCCTTTTATATGCTCGCATTTCAGTTTATGTCGCATATATTCTATTCATGGATTTGCGCATTCTTATATGGATTTCTCATGATGTTTTCTGGATTTGGGAACCGCGGGAGTTCATGAAATTATGCATACATTGAAAAACCCGGTTTCCTTGATATGATATTTGCGCAGCCACCATGAGTTTTATCGGTTCTGATTATATACCCCATACGAGGAGTGGGTGCCGTATGAGGGTACATGGTGGGGCCCGGTATGGTTCCCCTCGGCAAGATGATCGATAGACTTTGCCGATTGAGCCTGGAGGTGGGCGAGTACCTACCGGTGACAGTACCAATGACTCGGCGGGGATCATGGGGATACCATTGGGAGTGATGTACGTATGGATACGTGGGAAGGCGAGGGTCAGAGCTAGGCACTCGTGCTTTCCGGGATAGCGTATGATACGTACCTATCAGGATGCTAGTCTTGGTGACGACATCTGATAGATCAGGATTTCTGTGTCGATGCTTGGCACATTGTTTTCATGATATTTTTTTTACACCTTTGTATATATAACAGGGGATTTAGCCGTTGTTATATATACCCTTACACCAATATTAGTGGAATGGGACGCTAATATATGTGTATTGACCCCATCATATTTATTTCTGCAATATATATTTATTTAGGATGTTAGAATTTTACTTGAGTTTGATTTGGGATATTAGGTGATTCATTGAGATTGGATACCGGATACATATGAGATTACTGATTTGTACATTCGGGATATAGGAGATTACTCGATATTGTATATTAGGGAGATGTGAGACTTATATGATATGAGAGCCCAACTTGGGGGCTGATTTGAGGATTTGGGATCTGAGTGTCTTGATGGATTGTGATCCTATAACGATGTCAGGTTTCCGTGGGAATGACATATTTTGCTCCATACCTCATACCTATTTGCTTATGCACTGTTCCATGTATTAGGAGTACCTGTTAGTATACCCTTCATGATTGTTGCATATCTACATTCTCATATCCCTATTGCATGATTATTGCATACTATTGTCATGTTATTATTGCTTCACATATTGATTGTACCTGCTAGTGTACTTTCCATTATTCTGCATTCACATGACCTGTTATTACTGTAAATTGCATATCTTAGATTCATGCTGTACGTACATACCTACGATTACCTGCATATGTTATCTACTATTCACGAGTTGGCAACTCACCCCCGTTGTGCCATAGGTGTTGCAGGGTGTTCCCCAGAGTAGTCGAGGCAGACTATTCATCTATCATCTTTTGCTACAGATACCGCATCAGCTCACAGTGTACTATTTTGCTTAGGTGGGTTTTGGTGGTTATCTGTATTTTGTATTGTACATTCGTTGTATCTTGTACTCTCCATCTACTATTATGTTGTTGACTTAGAGACTTGATGAGGACGTTATTGTATATTAATTTTGGGTTTGTTGTCTTTTATACAACTTTATCTCTATTGTCTTTATTTCTTCGCTACGGCGTCGTATATTTGTGATGGTGATGGTTTTCCGCCTTTGGGCGTGTATTTGCTCTCGTTTGGGGATGCTTTATTTATCTTTATTTGTTGTACCCATTTTGGGGTCAGTTTTTACAAAGGGGGTGTTGCCAAAATTTTAAAGAAAGAAAGTTGGACTTTTAAAGAATTTGGGTTGTGATTTTAAATGTTTCAAAACTGCTATTATCTTTTCTTGTCTTCTTTTTATGGTTTAGATTTCTGGGTTTTGGCTTTCTTTTACTGCGTTACGTTTTTAGGCGTTGCGTAGTATCAGGGTCGTCACGTGCCAATTTCGGGTCGTGACAGAAAGTGGGGCCTACGGTATTTTAAGAAAAGAATATCATTTGAAAATCCGTAACGTCCCTTGAGGTTTCCATTTAAAAGATGTATACGATTCGTCAGTTTTGGAAATAGGTATGGTTTAGGTAATATCTTCTACATTGTCGATCACGCCTCATAACATCTGATATGGCAATAATCCTCTATCAATATTCTCAAATCACAAGCACGGATCAATCATCCGGCAAAACATATCTCGTACGGCAATCCATCGTACGGTGACATCAACAGAAAATGGAATCTATCATCCTATACAATATATCTCATACGGTAATTCATTGTACGGTAACAACAAACGGGATAGGGAATCTATCATCCTATATAACAAAGAGGGTACGGATCTAAAGTCTCGTATGTCACATCACTCATTTGTCTCATCAATATAGATATATCATACACATATATCTCAATTCACGTTTGTATCAATCTCATAATGATATCGTTCATATACGTCATATCTTATAAATCTTGAGTCGTATCGATCTTGATCTCATATTAAGCCACTATCAACTCACACTTATTCTCTTTCGATTCATACTTGTCATGTCAATCATCATTAGCTATTCTATCCGTGAATCCTATATAGGTTTTCTACAACCCTAATATATATATCGGTTTTCATTTATGATTTGCGGGGGTGCTATACGCCTTCCACCCGACTTCCCCTGTAGATATAAATCTACTCACCGCAATTCTCCTCGCTTAGCCGAAATCGATGTGCTTCGTCGTCTTGGAAGTCCACGCGAAATACTTACAATTTAACACACAATCGCAATGCAATTAAAACCAATCCGAAAACCGATAGGCATACGGTTCGCTCATAGGTTAAAACCTATAGCTTAGCATGCCAAAAACAACCAAACAACCCTCGTCCGTTGACGTACAAACGTCCAACGACGCAATCCGAATCTCAAATACCAAAATCACGAATTCAATATACAAACCAAAGCCCCAAATTTCAGAAATCGTATAACACTAATCCAGCAATTCAGGAAATCACTCCCAGATTTTGACTCGGGTCAATTGGGACTAAAAAAACAAGTACATGGAATAGGTTATAGGGATTAGGAGCTACAGGAAAAACCACATCACCATTGGACAAGGGAAGTCCGGTGACATTCCCACCAAATCTGAGCTCGCCTGTCGAAAGGGGTCCAAACATGCTCTTACTTCTGTGGTGGTCTTCTAGTGGTCTATCTAGGTTAATGGTCTTGTTTGATTTTCTTGTAAATATCTCAGATAGCTCCAGATTCCCTGTAGGCTATAAGGTTTCACAAAACCGACACAGAAAATTCAAAATTCGTATTTTGGGTTCTAAACTTATTGCCAGGCCTTGAAATCAATCCCTAAGGTCTTGTAAACACTCACTACACCTCAATTGGCCACTAGACAGCAACATGTAATTTTCTAAAATCGATATCCTAATTAACTCAAATTCTAATCTAAAATACGATATTAAGCACGAATACTAAACTAAAGTGGATGGATTACCTTAATTTCAACCAAAGAACTTTCTTGAGTTGCTCAAAGTCTTCAAAATCCTAACTTAATAGTTTAAGTGGATTAGAATGGGTGTGTGCATGTTTTTTAATGAAGGTTGCATAGGGTTTTGGATATGAATTGGAGATGGTGCATTGGAGTAGTGAGGAATTGAAGGAGATGAGTGAAATGAAGAAAAGAGATGGAGAAGGAGGGAAAAGAGGCAGCCACTTTCACTCTTAGGCTCACTCTCTACTCATAATATCTCCCCTACACTCACCTCTCTCTCAAAATATCTAAATTTTGTTTCTCTTCTCATAAATTCTTTTCACACTCTAACTCTTTCTTTCTTTCTTTTCCTTTGCTTTTCTTTTTGTTTTCCTTTTCTTTTCCTTTCTCTTTTGTTTTCCTTTCTATTCTTTTCTCATTCTCACTATCTCACAAACACACACATGCACACATGCACATGACATGGTGCAAAATAATGAAAAATGTAAAATCACGGATTTTATCCAAAATCCGATAAATATCATTAAAATAATTAAATTATTTTAATCACCGATTAATTTTCAAATATTTGTTAGTTATATGTATGCCCTAGAGGCCATTACTATACATAGGATTCATATTGTAGTGGATGCTTGGACATATATAGGGAGGACTTTCTTGCTCGACATGATAGTATGCTATCTGGTTACTCTTTACCTTAACGTGTACATTGATTGTCTCTCTATTACATGTTGGTAAAGCCCTTAGGATGTGTACTTGTCTACCTGGACTATGATGTGGATCATACTAGTGGGGACATGGTAGTCCATAAGTACATCCTTCAAGGTCCCTAGTCGTGGGTGTATCGAGACGGGGCATTGATATACCAGAGTAGACTAGCGTATAGCTTCTCGACCCATATAGATGGGCGATGGATGATCTCATATCCATTGGTGTTTGACATCAGAGATGGTATACGGGTGCTCAGTGGAGACTGGGTACACTGGACGGACTCGCCGAGAACTCCCAGATGGTATTATACCTCACGTCAGATGGCAGTTCTGTGGTGACACTTGTGCAGGTTAGTCTGTAGACCCGAGATCGTCATAGAGACTTGTGTGATTCCTACTGTGCTTTGACTTCCACCTTACCACGTCCAAGAGGGCATGCAAAACGGTGGTTTTTGGGTACAGTGCCGAGTCACATGGAGACGATGAGCGATAGGAGGAGTTTCGTCTCTCCCGGTATTGGGGGTTGATGTTGTGCTGTGCTCGATTGGCCATAACAGGGAAGTCCCTGGACAGGGCTGATTTAGAGATTTACTGGTAAGTGTTACCAGTAGTTTCTCGATCCGTTATGAGCCTCACATCGGCACGACTTATCGGTTATTGGGGTCTGACGTTTACCACCCCTAGACTTGATATGCGGCATATCAGACGAGGAGACCGGACTGTACGGGAAGTGTTACCGGCAGGATTTTACAGGAGTTGGAGCGGGCTTGCTTGCTGATCTTCTGATCGCTCAATACCCGGGTGGCCGTTACGTCCAGCTATTACCGCTGACGGCTTGTGGATGCTTGATGTGATCATCACCTACTGCCGGCGTATTGACGAGTCTTTAGAGTCCTACATAGAGGTTTTACTGGCTCAGGCAAAACGAAATAGGAGCACGTATGTGATATGTGCGGGACCGAGAATAATGCGTGTATGTGATACCGTATTCTATTCTCGCGACTTTTTGTATCGGTCGATTATATATGATATAGCCGGGTTATCGAATCAAGTGTTGATTCGATAAGTCGATCCAATGGATGTTAGTCGGTTATATGAGATATGATCGTATTATTATGTCAAGTGTTGATTTAATAATTTAGTGTATAATTGTATATTTGATATACTAGTTTATATTAACTAACACTTGTTCACTTTAGGTTTTTTTCTCACATGTACACAACTTTAATATATATGTGATATATATTAAAATGTGTTTTCTTATTGTATCATGGTTGATGATACAACATTCATGGGTGTATGAGAATTACACCATGCTATTTGTTATGTTGGGATTAATATATTTAAAGTAATTACAAAATTAGTGGAAAATTAGAAAATGCATGAAGCTTGTGGAAGCTTGTGGATGCATTGACTAAATTCCACTAAATTTGTTTTTACTTTGGATTTTTAACCTAACCATCACACTTAGCTATGGTAATGTCTCTACATGAGTTAGTATATGATACTCACTCACCATGGTTAGCTCACTCACTTGATCATTATCCTCATCTCTTTCTTTTGTTCATCTTCTTCTTCATTTTGTTAAAAAGAAAAAGCTTGCTAGGGTTTGATCCAAAGTGAGAAAGATTGTGAGAAATAAAATTCTAAAGAGAACCCACTTCCTATTTCTCCATCCTCTACTAGACTAGCACTTTAGTTTAGGGTGTTTGCTTCACTAATTCTCAAGTTAGTGAAGCAGAAGCTTGAGTTGGCATCCCCTCGACGTAGATCATCTTCGGCCTCGAAGACTTCAAGCAAGGACGCGTCTTTCGCCTCGTGAAGCCATGCAAGGGTCCGGGAGAACCACGAACACAGCGAAGGGACTTCAACAAGGAGCTTTAGAAGCGAAGGACCGATCTACAAAGGTTGCATTTCGTATTCCCTTAGTAGTAAATGTAGTTTACTAACTTATGAAACCCTAATTTTCTAGCAACGATCTTGCTTAGGGCTATTCGGCACGGCTAAAATTTGAAACGGGCATGGTTGATGCATTGTAGAACCTTATTAGAGTGCCTAGTAGCCCTACAGTGGTATCAGAGCCTAGCTAGAGCATTAGGCGATGTGTATACGATGAGCATGGCTCCTGCGGCGGTTCCGCGGCCAAAAGGTGACGTCACCCTTATCGTTTTGCATAGTAATGTTCCTATTTGATTTCCTGATATTTTCTGGGTATTTTTATCTGACTCAAGTGTTGAGTGTTCTGGGGTTTATTTTATATTCGTTGATTCGATCGGAATATTTAATTTCGTTGGGTTTTCCGGATATTTAGAAACTGTTAAAAAGTTCTAACGGATATAATAACTCACTTTTTCCCGACCCGGAAAATTTTCAAGTGTTGGATTTTTCCGTAGTTTAAGAACGTCTAGATCGTGCAAGTTACGCGATGGACCCTCCAGAAGACAACAAATCTTAACTCGATTATGTGACCGTCTTGAACTGCCTTTTAAACCTCAGGGTTTGGGGCAGTACGGCGTGCCACATGTAAGTCTACGCTAGAGCCCCGGCCGTCTACAGACGCCAAATGCGGAACAAAAAACTTTTAACTGGCGCTATCGTATACTTTAACCCGGATCTGCCATTATTGCTAAACTAACAAACTGTAAAGAGTGTAGAAAGGTTATACCGAACGATCCGAGTCCTTCGTTCTTCAACCATCATCCCACGCTCCGTTGAGGCTGCTCCGATCTTGTCGATCTCCGATATCCTCGTCGAGGTGGCACCACATCACCGATTCTTTAAACGGGCTCCCGCCTCTGACTCGAGGCAACTCGATCGTCAAGTTTGCTAAAAGAGACGACCAAGAATGATGTAGAGAATGAGTAGATGACTTTGTCTCACTTCGTCCAAATCCGTGGACGATCGGTTAATGAAGTTGCCGTGGAAATCGGGTGATGGAATGAACTGTAAAATTCCATGCACCCTAAATACTGTCATATCTTTTCTACAAATGAAATCAACAACCATGAGAGAGAGAGGAGGGGGCCGGCCTCTTATAAAGAGAGAGGGGGTGACCGTAGGAGCAAAGAGGGTGACCTTAAGAAAATATCATATGTGAACACAAACTAAATATCTTGCATAAAGATCTTAAGCAAAACAAGAATGTAATGAAATCAAAGCATGAGTCACTTAGCCTTGTCACAAATTCTAGAACCTTCTAGAACCTTCTAGAAGCACGACTCACTCTTATCCAAGAAAAGATAAATCCGCCTTTAACCAAATGTTAAAAGACGGCTGATAGAAAACTGAAAACTGGCAACTTCCAAAAGTGATCCTGAAACGACTTTCAGGATAACCCCGAAACTGTATAAATATACCCGTATTTGTATTACGACCGAATACAAATGCAACCGAGACAAAGATATTATACCTACTCAATATAATACTCGGATCCGGCTTAAACCAAAGCCGACCAGTATCATCTGCCCGAAAAATAACACGTGCGTAAACGCACGTGCAATTTCCGAACCCTGCCATAAAACCATACGGCCTCTACAACGTTTCGCCCGAACTTGGAAAACTGTCTGTGGGGGACTCTAATGACTCGTCAGTACCCTGGCAGTGGGTTTAACCACAAACCGTCAGCGGCACTAGCAATGCGTAACGGCTGCCCACGGACTGACCTCAAGGGAGACCGATGAGCGCACTCAAGGGAGGCCGATGAGCGAACTCATCCAGAAACCCTATTGTGCCTAACAGTGACAATGTATATACAGTCCGGTCCGTTCGTCTATGAGTATCGCATATCTGCCTAGGGGGCTAGTAACGTCAGACCCCCAATAGCAGTATAAGTCGTGTCGGAGTGAAGCCCAATAACACCCTGAGATACTACTGGAGTACCTACCAGTAAATCTCCTGCCATGGCCATGGACTTTGTGTAATGGCTCTCCTAGACACAGCACGACCTCGCCCCCAATACCGGGAGAGACGAATCCCCTGCCGATCCGCTCACGTGCCTCCATATGGCTCGGGACTGTACCCAAAAGCTACCTGTTTGCACGACTCCTTTGAGCCGTGGTAGGGTAGAAATCAAAGCACAGTGGGAACTCACACGAGACAAATGACGACCTCAGGTCGATGAACTAACCTGTACACATGTCACCAGGGAACTGCTATCTGACGGTAGATATAATACTAACTAGCAGATTCCCGGCGAGTCCTGTCCGGTGTACTCATAACCCAATGAGCACCTGTATACATCTTAGGTGATCCAACTGACACCAGTGGCTTGTGAGACCGGCCACCGCCCCTCGTCGGGGTCTCGACTGTACACACTAGTCTACTCCGGAGTATCGATGCCCTGTCTCGAAACTCCCACGACTAGGGACCACAATTAAGGATATGCGTATAAACTACCCAACTCTCACGTATATGATCGCCATCATACTGTTGGTAGTAAAGCAAGATCCTAAGGGCTCTATCAAAGTGTAACATGCAATCAGTCACCTAAACATGCACACGACTGATAAAGGCAAACCAGATAGCATACTATCATTTTGAGTAAGACTGTCCTACCGGTATAGGTCCTCCGCAATCATTGCAATCACGTACCTGTGATCCAATAATTGACTATGAGGGCACTATCTCCAACAATCTCCCACTTGCACTCAAGGCTAATATTGCGATGTCGACTACTCACAGCCCGTGTGAAACCGAACATCCAACTCCTCTACTAATCAGTTTCACAAAGCCCGTTTGTAAAACTATTGTGTTCGAGAAATAGCCTCAGTGAGTGGATCCGCCTAGAAGTATCTTTCTATATCTCTCTTAATCTCAAGTTCGCGGAGAAAACCATCTCCCGAATTGAGTAATACCTGTCTTAGAACATGTCTGGATATCTGATGGGACCTTAGTTCATAAATGAACTCCATATCCAAACTTCTTAAACTGAATCGATCACTGAACCTAATCAGTATCGGGCACCTAGCTTCCCACAGTATCCTCTTGGACCACCTGTCCATAATACTGTCCCTCTTCGTCAAAGGGAAAAACTAAAACTCTGACAGTCACTCTGTCATCCACGTCACCTTTGAATCCTGGAATGATTATCGTCTCCCGAAGAAGGCTGCCGTCATCAAATCCGTAGAACATGTACTTATGTTCTAAAACTGCTTCCTTATGTTTCTCCAGGATTGGATTAATACAAACTTATTGCATCTAGTGCAAAACCAACATTTGGTGTGGTACTTGACATCTCATGATTGACTCAATTGCCTAAGCAAGTGATCTGCCAATCATGCACATCCCTTTCCCCTTTAGTCTGTAAGACACCTTTAGAGAGGGTGACTCCATCACCTGCAGGTACACCACCATGCTAGGAGTCAACTATTCCAAAAACCATTAGAATATCTGTCAAAGTACCCACATTGGGAAACTACCCAAATCCAGATCTAAAACCATAGATCTAGAAACCAGAATGTCAAATATTATATCCATATCCTGTCTGGAGAAACAACTGTGTGACGACCACAGTACAACCGATCGTAGTATAGGAATTTTACTTCCTACTCTGTGTATGTCATCCAGATACCATGACATCACACCCTACTACCTTCTTAACTGATCCATCCCCTATTCTGATTGAAGTCAAACCCATGACTGTCACATCAAAATTAGATGATCTATCTCCGCTATAACTGCTCAAGTCTATAAATAGACATAAGCTACTTGCCCACTATGCTTCTGCTGCTCCCACTGACTACGACAACCCTCCTACCGGGTCACATATCCTGGAACAACAGTAGTGTCAAGTCTGGGTAGATAAGAACCTCCCTGTCACCGTCCTTGAGCCTACCGAAGTACCTCTCGGGTGTCTGAGGTTACCTACCATACCTGCGGAGTGGCTATTGGAATGTCAAACCTGATTGAATATATAGGTCCTATTAAATTTTCCGTAATCGTTCGCGGTTCTGGAATCACTTCCAGTTCTACCATACTCCCACTACTGTTTTCTGAAAAAGATCAATTTTACTAAAACTGTGGCGAGTCAAGAACAATATCACTATTGATCTTCCAAATGGTAGAATATCAACCCTCGTCATAGCCAGGGTCAACCCACAAAACAGCCATTACAGAAACGTGCCCTGAGTTATCCAGAGTCTGGTTTTAAGCATAAGCTGGACAACTCCCCGTACCTTAATATCTTTTAAGGTACGAACTATTCTATATCCAATATAGAAACTTTGGCACTTATTTAATTGGAACCATATTCAATCCATGCAGCTGTCTCCAGTGCATATCAACTTAATGGAAAAAGGCTAATCAGCATTACTCAACTTAGGAATCCATCCAATTATGAGTAACTTGAAAGAGAAACACGTTTCTCAAAACCATCACTATCATCTGAATACCAATCACAAGAATCTACATCTTCGATCTCTTTGAAGAATCCCGATACTTGTGATACCTGGTTCTCTACTTTATTCTTATACCCACAACTTCTCAAAACTTAGACCTTGTATTTCTACGAAACACTCGTCTAAATACTAGAGAAGTTATAAGTAAACAGAATATAGTACGAGGACCTACCCCTTTGTCCTGATGGACACTGGACAACATACAATACTCTGTATAAGTCCGCTGAGTTAAACAACTCAAAACCTGTGCGTTGTAGGTGGAAAACTGTACCCTGGCGGTTTCCTTAAATATCACCAATTACAACGAATTCCGATATAATGAGGATGATCACCTAATTCCCAATATCTTACTCCCACTCATCATCTGTAAAACCATACAGATATGAGAATGAAACCTGGTAAATACATACCCTTGGAGTAAGTGTCTAATTGGGAAAACAGTTTTTCCTTTAACAATGCACTGAAACATGAAAATGTTTCGTAGGGGTATCCTGGTATTCATAGCAATGCCTCTTCCATAATCCAATTCATGACTTCAACCGTATATTTTATTGTCGTCTCTCCAAATCCCTTTATTTGTCTTTAGTCATTACCTTCTGTACACCATCGTTAGGCTAAATGGTTTTCTTCCTTCCCTACCGTTCGGCACCAGCCTATGGTTTGGAAGAAGACTATCCAGTAAGCATAATAGGTGTACCCTCCTAAACTAAGGAGTACTCGCATCTCGAGAGAAGGTGACGATAAAAGACAACTGAATAATACCTTATTCTTTTAAAGGTGAAATAGGAGTGGCGATGAAGTACGCGGTTTTGGTCGTGAATGATATCAGTCGCAATTTACTTTGCCCTCTTTCTAATCCCTTTATTTTGTCTTTACATATTACCTTCTGCACACCCTACTTAGGCTAATTGGTTTTCTTCATTCCCTACCTTTCGGCACCAGCCTATGGTTTGGAATAAGACTATCCAATAAGCGTAATAGGTGTACTCTCCTAAACCAAGGAGCTCTCGCAACCTGAGAGAAGGTGATAATAAAAGACAACTGAATAAACCAATTCTATTTCTCCTGAACCTGGATCCATCCCCGAAGAAGTCCCTTCGAGTTCGTATATAACCATACGATGGATCTATCCAATGGAAGTGGATATCCGTAGTAATACGGGTGTTCTGAGAAATTCAAAGGGTAAAAGAAGGAGTGGCAATGACTTATGCAACTCAGACAATCCAAAAGCCAGTATTTTAAGAAGGTTCGGTCAACCTGGTCACTGAGTCATAGTTTAGGGTCGGTCAAAGGTCGCTGCCAAAGAGAGAGAGAGAAAAGAAACACTCTGCGTGCACTCTAACCTAGATCAGAATGGTCATCACTTTATCTAATCCGGAAACCTCCCACTGTCCTGTCAAATTCTCCTCCAAACCTAAAGAAGAATCAATTGGGATCACCCGAAGAGTAAACCAACTCATTAGTGGGAATCGGGATCCAACTCTCATCGCATGATAACGTGATGGAATGCATCCACGTTACTCATACTCCAGAAGGTATGCGCATACTTGGCAAGTTTCAGTTTCTTTAGAAACTCCCGATATTATTTTTGCCCCATGCTCTTATAACCTTGGCGTTGGTCAAAATGTCATAAGTCACATGCCAAGTTCTACCCGTCACTATCTTGCCAATTTGAACCCACCCGCACATGCCCTTGACGTTGGCCAAAATGGCAGAACGACTGTCCCAAACTAACTCATCTATCTATGCAACAATTGAATACCCAGCAGCTACCAAACACTATGCCTTGGCGTTGGTCAAAATACGTAGCTTGAATACTACTGAATACCCAAAAGAAGTGACGGAGGGCTACGACTGGTTTTTGGCGAAAAACCTTTAGCGTAGTGAACTTGATATCGCTGAAGGAACCTGATAGCTTTTTAAAATATAGTGGCGAAAACCTTTTGCTAAAGAGGTCATTCCCGGTAAAGGGATCTCGGCTCTTTCCTCGTGGAATGAGGTGCAGGATATTCCACTGAATACCGCTATGCAAAGCAACATGTAATCGACTATAGTGAAGTTATTACTCTGACGCAAACTTCTGTCCAAGGGGTCGGTCCCGGTGAAGGGATATCGGCCCTTGCCTCGTCGAATGAGGTGCTGGATATTCCACTGAATACCGCTATGCATAACAAAAGGAAACGTCTTTGCAATAACACTTTTTAAATTGTTCCAACAACTGTATACAGGTTTGTTTTACTTTGCATTGATCAGAATCAACGCAGTCCCATCATTAATCACACCAGAAAAGAACGAAAATAAAATGTACGTATATGCCATCCGCATTCGTTACTGGGTCCCGTCATCACTCGTTAGGTTACTTAACTAACGACAGAGCGGGGACTGCACTAACGCGGGTGTAAAACATATACAACATCTAATAGTATATAAATCAATATACAATAATCGCTCCAGGCGTGATAGTATGCAACATTACAGAAAAGTAATAAGCATCACAGAACAATACAGATATCTGGGATCCCCGGGTTTCACAGAGCCGCTGCTGAAACCCGACGTTCCCCTGTCGTGTGGATAGCCTGTGCAATGAAACCTAGACCCCTACGGGTGCGGCAAGTTATCCGCCAAAACCTGAAGCGAGGCAGCCCCCTACAGCATAGTGAATGGACCACCCTGCACTCCACGGAATCCGGTAATCTTGGGCACCCCTCCTTGGGTCAACCTGTACCCCCTACGAGTGCGGCGAATAGTCTGCCAATTCTGAAGTGGGGCCCCTCTGCCTCTCAAAGCCATGAGATGCGGACCCGTTGCTTTCCCGAACTCGGCTATCCGTGCACTCCGTCTCGGGGCAAAACCTAGTACAGTAATGAAAAATAGTACAATAGGTACATCGACCGCAACCTGGTCGTGCCCTAAAAGAATATTATACAACAGGCAGTGACGGCAGTCCACAAGTTGGACGCTCGCCCCGCAATATCAAATGTACAAATAAACTCAAACTGTACTACCATTGCACACTGCTATCCACCACGACAAATCCGCAACATCACAACACAACACAGAACATCAACGCGAATGTCACGTTCGCAAACCCGTCTAAAAGAACTATAGCAATCAGACGCGGTTTACCGATCAAATGACATTCCCGGTCGGAGATATAATGTAAGCACTGTAAACTAACGTGTTTAAATTTCGATCGACCAAAGACCAAATATCAAAAAGTGGGCCCCACTGCTTACTGGTGAACAGTAACAAAACCTGGGCCAAAACGATATTTACCAAAAACCCCAAAATCCATCACAGAACCCACTGACCAAATTTGGGAGAACGTGCTCACCACATGGCCGCGGATGCGCGGCCAAAACTTGGGTTTGGCCGCGTTTCCGCGGCAGCTTGGAGGAATCACGACCCCAAATTTTGTCGTGGCTCTTAAAAACGCCTGCACAGATTTTTAAGATATACAGAAATAATTTTTGAGACCGTTTAAAAACAACAGAAACTGTCAAGCAAGGATTTTGCCGTTTTTGATTTTCGGTTCGATCGATGTTTTGAACGCGTTAGCACAAGTTAGTATAGCAAAATGGTTAGGCTCTGATACCACTGTAAGTCTACGCTAGCGCCCCGGCCGTCTACAGACGCCAAATACGGAACAAAAAACTTTTAACTGGCGCTATCGTATACTTTAACCCGGATCTGCCATTATTGCTAAACTAACAAACTGTAAAGAGTGTAGAAAGGTTATACCGAACGATCCGAGTCCTTCGTTCTTCAACCATCATCCCACGCTCCGTTGCGGCTGCTCCGATCTCGTCGATCTCCGATATCCTCGTCGAGGTGGCACCACATCACCGATTCTTTAAACGGGCTCCCGCCACTGACTCGAGGCAACTCGATCGTCAAGTTTGCTAAAAGAGACGACCAAGAATGATGTAGAGAATGAGTAGATGACTTTGTCTCACTTCGTCCAAATCCGTGGACGATCGGTTAATGAAGTTGCCGTGGAAATCGGGTGATGGAATGAACTGTAAAATTCCATGCACCCCAAATACTGTCATATCTTTTCTACAAATGAAATCAACAACCATGAGAGAGAGAGGAGGGGGCCGACCTCTTATAAAGAGAGAGGGGGTGACCGTAGGAGCAAAGAGGGTGACCTTAAGAAAATATCATATGTGAACATAAACTAAATATCTTGCATAAAGATCTTAAGCAAAACAAGAATGTAATGAAATCAAAGCATGAGTCACTTAGCCTTGTCACAAATTCTAGAACCTTCTAGAACCTTCTAGAAGCACGACTCACTCTTATCCAAGAAAAGATAAATCCGCCTTTAACCAAATGTTAAAAGACGGCTGATAGAAAACTGGAAACTGGCAACTTCCAAAAGTGATCCTGAAACGACTTTCAGGATAACCCCGAAACTGTATAAATATACCCGCATTTGTATTACGACCGAATACAAATGCAACCGAAACAAAGATATTATACCTACTCAATATAATACTCGGATCCGGCTTAAACCAAAGCCGACCAGTATCATCTGCCCGAAAAATAACACGTGCGTAAACGCACGTGCAATTTCCGAACCCTGCCATAAAACCATACGGCCTCTACAACGTTTCGCCCGAACTTGGGAAACTGTCTGTGGGGGACTCTAATGACTCGTCAGTACCCTGGCAGTGGGTTTAACCACAAACCGTCAGCGGCACTAGCAATGCGTAACGGCTGCCCACGGACTGACCTCAAGGGAGACCGATGAGCGCACTCAAGGGAGGCCGATGAGCGAACTCATCCAGAAACCCTACTGAGCCTAACAGTGACAATGTATATACAGTCCGGTCCGTTCGTCTATGAGTATCGCATATCTGCCTAGGGGGCTAGTAACGTCAGACCCCCAATAGCAGTATAAGTCGTGTCGGAGTGAAGCCCAATAACACCCTGAGATACTACTGGAGTACCTACCAGTAAATCTCCTGCCATGGCCATGGACTTTGTGTAATGGCTCTCCTAGACACAGCACGACCTCGCCCCCAATACCGGGAGAGACGAATCCCCTGCCGATCCGCTCACGTGCCTCCATATGGCTCGGGACTGTACCCAAAAGCTACCTGTTTGCACGACTCCTTTGAGCCGTGGTAGGGTAGAAATCAAAGCACAGTGGGAACTCACACGAGACAAATGACGACCTCAGGTCGATGAACTAACCTGTACACATGTCACCAGGGAACTGCTATCTGACGGTAGATATAATACTAACTAGCAGATTCCCGGCGAGTCCTGTCCGGTGTACTCATAACCCAATGAGCACCTGTATACATCTTAGGTGATCCAACTGACACCAGTGGCTTGTGAGACCGGCCACCGCCCCTCGTCGGGGTCTCGACTGTACACACTAGTCTACTCCGGAGTATCGA
This sequence comes from Agapanthus africanus, assembly GCA_030015575.1. Classification (NCBI taxonomy): domain Eukaryota; kingdom Viridiplantae; phylum Streptophyta; class Magnoliopsida; order Asparagales; family Amaryllidaceae; genus Agapanthus; species Agapanthus africanus. The sequence continues at coordinate 238,961,455 of CM057351.1, forward strand.
TGCCCTGTCTCGAAACTCCCACGACTATGAACCACAATTAAGGATATGCGTATAAACTACCCAACTCTCACGTATATGATCGCCATCATACTGTTGGTAGTAAAGCAATATCCTAAGGGCTCTATCAAAGTGTAACATGCAATCAGTCACCTGAACATGCACACGACTGATAAAGGCAAACCAGATAGCATACTATCATTTTGAGTAAGACTGTCCTACCGGTATAGGTCCTCCGCAATCATTGCAATCACGTACCTGTGATCCAATAATTGACTATGAGGGCACTATCTCCAACACCACATGTGAGGCGTTGGCTTGATCCTTCTACGGCTGGACCATTGGTACTGTGGCATGTGATGGATGTTTTTAAACTCCCCTCAAGTGTTGAGAACTATTTGGGAAATCTTGGGTGTTTGATTATTCGATCGGAAAGTTTAACATTGTCTATTTATCTGGAATATGATACAATATTTGGAATCCACAAGTAGTTATGAGATAACTAATTTGAATGTTATAAACATAGCAGTTTAGTCTCAAATGATCGGTTGCCACGGAATTTTGATGCGATCAAAAGTCCGTCGCAATCACGTAGCGTACGCGGATACTCGCCGGGTAAACTTAATAGATAACCACGCCCCATGGCCCCGACCAAGTGACTGTAGGAGATCCCCGTAGCCAAAAGCATCCGTTCGGGTGCTCGCGGCAGCGGTGTTCTGCCTTAGTGCACTTCGTCGACGACATCCGGGGGTGCGGCCGTCTACTAAAGTTTGCGACGAGCATTCGATCAGTATATAGGGAATCTGGTTGAATTGCCCGACTAGATATTGAAGAGTGTTTTCGATATAGAGACTAAAATGCGGGGTTTATAACTGTTAGGCATGCGATGTCTTAGGATGGTTGCGGATTCCAACTGTTGTAGTTTTACACTTTCTTTTCTGCGACCGTAAGTGTAGTATGTAGTTATATCGCCGGTTTTCGTTGCTATACGTCGACGACGATCGGTGTATGCATACTTACTTACGTTGATGATATGTGATGTTATGTGTTGCTGGATATGTTATATTGGATCGTCGCGTTTTGAATAGCCGGGGGTTTTATGTGAGATGAGGGTTTTTATTTTTATTCATGTAAAATTCAATGTATATAATATTCTTTTATTGGGGCACTTCCGGGATGAGGTTGATGTCACCATTTGTATATTATTTACTTTTCCGCACTAGGATAGACCCAAAGAGGAGAGCACAAGTAACCGGGTTCTAGAGTCCAGTAGGAGACCAACTTGAGGAGTCGAGTCCGGGTCTCCTAACTCTAGAATTGGTAGGGTTGCTTGCCGCTCTCGTAGGGGTCTAGGGGTGTGGGTTTGGCTATTCATCGCGACCATGGAATCCGTGTTTTATAAAGTCTCAAAATAAAACACGGACGTCCTAGTATATTCAATATTTCATATGTTTTCTTCTGCTGCGATATCTGTGATGTGATCATTTGATATATTGTGATAAATAATGTATATAGTATATATGATATATTATATAGACGTTACTTATGTTTTACACCCGCGCTAGCCCTGCCCCACTCTACCGTTAGTTACCTAACCTAACGGTGCATGAGGGTGTTGGAGATAGTGCCCTCATAGTCAATTATTGGATCGCAGGTACGTGATTGCAATGATTGCGGAGGACCTATCCCGGTAGCACAGTCTTACTCGAGATGATAGTATGCTATCTGGTTTGCCTTTATCAGTCGTGTACATGTTCAGGTGACTGATTGCATGTTACACTTTGATAGAGCCCTTAGGATCTTGCTTTACTACCAACAGTATGGTGGCGATCATATACGTGAGAGTTGGGTAGTTTATATGCATATCCTTAATTGTAGTCCCTAGTCGTGGGAGTTTCGAGACAGGGCATCGATACTCCGGAGTAGACTAGTGTGTACAGTCGAGACCCCGACGAGGGGCGGTGGCCGGTCTCACAAGCCACTGGTGTCAGTTGGATCACCTAAGATGTATACAGGTGCTCATTGGGTTATGAGTACACCGGACAGGACTCGCCGGGAATCTAATAGTTAGTACTATACCTATCGTCAGATAGCAGTTCCCTGGTGACATGTGTACAGGTTAGTTCATCGACCTGAGGTCGTCATTTGTCTCGTGTGAGTTCCCACTGTGCTTTGATTTCTACCCTACCACGGCTCAAAGGAGTCGTGCAAACAGGTAGTTTTTGGGTACAGTCCCGAGCCATATGGAGGTACGTGAGCGGATCGGCAGGGGATTCGTCTCTCCCGGTATTGGGGGTGAGATCGTGCTGTGTCTAGGAGAGCCATTACACAAATCCATGGCCATGGTAGGAGATTTACTGGTAGGTACTCCAGTAGTATCTCAGGGTGTATTTGGGCTACACTCCGACACGACTTATACTGCTATTGGGGGTCTGACGTTACTAGCCCCCTAGGCAGGATATGCGATACTCATTGACGAACGGACCGGACTGTATATACATTGTCACTGTTAGGCTCAGTAGGGTTTTCCGGATGAGTGCGCTCATCGGCCACCCTTGAGGTCAGTCCATGGGCAGCCGTTACGCATAGCTAGTGCCACTGACGGTTTGTGGTTAAACCCACTGCCAGGGTACTGACGAGTCATTAGAGTCCCCCACAGACAGTTTCCCAAGTTCGGGCGAAACGTTGTAGAGGCCGTATGGTTTTATGGCAGGGTTCGGAAAATGCACGTGCGTTTACGCACGTGTTGATTTTCGGACAGATGATACTGGTCGGGTTTGGTTTAAGCCGGATCCGAGTATTATATTGAGTAGGTATAATATCTTTGTCTCAGTTGCATTTGTATTCGGTCGTAATACAAATGCGGGTATATTTATACAGTTTCGGGGTTATCCTGAAAGTTGTTTCAGGATCACTTTTGGAAGTTGCCAGTTTCCAGTTTTCTATCAGCCGTCTTTTAACATTCGGTTAAAGACGGATTTATCTTTTCTTCTGATATGAGTGAGTCATCATTCTAGAAGCTTCTAGAAGTGATGATGAGGCATATGACTCATTAGTGCATTAATGGTTTCATTAAAGCATGATGAGGTGTATTTGTGAGTCATGCTTTAGGTTTAATGATTCTTGTTTTGGTTAAGATATTTTCTTCTTGATCTTTTGAAGTGAGAAGCTTTCTTAAGGTCACCACTTGCTCCTACACTCACCCTCCTCCTTCATATATGAATGGATGGCCTCCTCTCTCATTCACTCTCTCACTTGATGTTTCATTTTGATTAGAAAAGATTATGATAGTATTCGGGGTGTATGGAATTTTACAGTTCATTTCATTCCTTCACCCGATTTCCACGGCAACTTCATTAACCGATCGTCCACGGATTTGGACGAAGTGAGACAAAGTCATTTACTCATTCTCTATATCATTCTTGGTCGTCTCTTTTAGCAAACTTGACGATCGAGTTGCCTCGAGTCAGAGGCGGGAGCCCGTTTAAAGAACCGATCATGTGGTGCCACCTCGACGAGGAGATCGGAGATCGACGAGATCGGAGCAGCCGCAACGGAGCGTGGGATGATGGTTGAAGAACGAAGGACTCGGATCGTTCGGTACAATCTTCCTACACTCTTTACAGTTTGTTAGTTTAGCAATAATGGCAGATCCGGGTTAAAGTATACGATAGCGCCAGTTTAAAAGTTTTGTTCCGCATTTTGGCGTCTGTAGACTGCCGGGGCGCTAGCGTAGACTTACAGTGGTATCAGAGCCTAACCATTTTGCTATACTAACTTGTGCTAACGTGTTCAAAACTTCGATCGAACCGAAAAACCAAAATTGCAATATTTCAACCCGACAGTTTCTGTCGATTTTAAACAGTGTCAAAATTGATTTCTACATGTCTTAAAAATCCGAGCAGGCTTTTCTAAGAATCACGACAAAATTTGGGCTCATGATCACTCCATGGAGGCGCGGAAGCGCGGCCAACCCTATTGTATTGGCCGCGCATCCGCGGCCACGTGAGGAGCACGTGCTCCCAATTTTTGTCTGTGGGTTCTTGGATGGATTTTGGGGTTTTTGGTAAATACAGTTTAGGCCCAGGTTTTATTACTGTTCTACAGATTTGCGTGGGGCCCACTTCTTGATATTTGGTCGATCGAAATTTAAACATGTTAATTTACAGTGCTTACATTATATCTCCGACCGGGAATGTCATTTGATCGGTAAACCGCGTCCGATTGCTATAGTTCTTTTAGACGGGTTTGCGAACGTGACATTCGCGTTGATGTTCTGTTTTGTGCTGTGATGTTGCGGATTTGTCGTGGTGGATAGCAGTGTGCAATGGTAGTACAGTTTGAGTTTATATGTACATTTGATATTGCGGGGCGAGCGTCCAACTTGTGGACAGCCGTCACTGCCTGTTGTATAATATTCTTTTGGGGCACGACCAGGTTGCGGTCGATGTACCTATTGTACTATTTTTCATTACTGTACTAGGTTTTGCCCCGAGACGGAGTGCACGGATAGCCGGGTTCTGGAGGGCAACGGGTCCGTATTTCATGGCTTTGAGAGGCAGAGGGTCCCCACTTCAGAATTGGCAGACTATTCGCCGCACTCGTAGGGGGTACAGGTTGACCCAAGGAGGGGTGCTCAATTTACCGGATTCCGTGAAGTGCCGGGTGTTCCATTCACTATGCTGTGGGGGACTGCCTCGCTTCAGGTTTTGGCGGGTAACTTGCCGTACCCGTAGGGGTCTAGGTTTCATTGCACAGGCTATCCACACGACAGGGGAACGTCGAGTTTCAGCAGCGGCTCTGTGAAACTCGGGGATCCCAGATATCTGTATTGTTCTGTGATGCTTATTACTTTTCTGTAATGTTGCATATTATCACGCCTGGAGCGATTATGTATATTGGTTTATATACTATTAGATGTTGTATATGTTTTACACCCGCGCTAGTCCAGTCCCCGCTCTGTCGTTAGTTAAGTAACCTAACGGGTGATGACGGAACCCAGTGACGAATGTGGATGGCATATACGTACATTTTATTTTCGTTCTTTTCTGGTGTGATCGAATGATGGGACTGCGTTGATTCTGATCAATGCAAAGTAAAACAAACCTGTTTGAGTTGTTGGAACAATTTTAAAAAGTGTTATTGCAAAGACGTTTTCTTTTGTTATGCATAGCGGTATTCAGTGTGAATATCCAGCACCTCATTCGACGAGGCAAGGGCTGATATCCCTTCACCGGGAAAGACCCCTTGGACAGAAGTTTGCGTCAGGGTAATAACTTCACTATAGTCGATTACATGTTGCTTTGCATAGCGGTATTCAGTGGAATATCCTGCACCTCATTCCACGAGGAAAGAGCCGAGATCCCTTTACCGGGAGTGACCTCTTTAGCAAAAGGTTTTCGCCACTATATTTTAAAAAGCTATCAGGTTCCTTCAGCGATATCAAGTTCACTACGCTATAGGTTTTTCGCCAAAAACCAGCCGTAGCCCTCCGTCACTTCTTTTGGGTATTTAGTAGTATTCAAGCTATGCATTTTAGCCAAAGTTAAGGCATAGTGTTTGGTAGCTGCTGGGTATTCAATTGTTGCATAGATAGATGAGTTAGTTTGGGACAGTCGTTCTGCCGATTGGCCAAAGTCAGGGGCATGTGCGGATGGGTTCAAATTGACAAGATAGTGACGGGTAGAACTTGGCATGTGACTTATGACACTTTGACCAAAGCCAAGGTTATAAGAGCATGGGGCAAAAATCATATCTGGAGTTTCTAAAGAAACTGAAACTTGCCGAGTATGCGCATACCTTCTGGAGTATGAGTAACGTGGATGCATTTCATCACGTTATCATGCGATGAGAGTTGGATCCTGATTCCCACTGATGAGTTGGTTTACTCTTCGGGTGATCCCGATTGATTCTTTTTTAGGTTTGGAGGAGAATTTGACAGGACAGTGGGAGGTTTCCGGATTAGATAAAATGATGACCATTCTGATCTAGGATAGAGTGCACGCAGAGTGTTTCTTTTCTCTCTCTCTTTGGCAGCGACCTTTGACCGACCCTAGACTATGACTCAGTGACCAAGTTGACCGAACCTTCTTAAAATACTGGCTTTTGGATTGTCTGAGTTGCATAAGTCATTGCCACTCCTTCTTTTACCCTTTGTATTTCTCAGAACACCCGTATTACTACGGATATCCACTTCCATTGGATAGAGCCATCGTATGGTTATATACGAACTCGAAGGGACTTCTTCGGGGATGGATCCAGGTTCAGGAGAAATAGAATTGGTTTATTCAGTTGTCTTTTATTATCACCTTCTCTCAGGTTGCGAGAGCTCCTTGGTTTAGGAGAGTACACCTATTACGCCTATTGGATAGTCTTATTCCAAACCATAGGCTGGTGCCGAAAGGTAGGGAATGAAGAAAACCAATTAGCCTAAGTAGGGTGTGCAGAAGGTAATATGTAAAGACAAAATAAAGGGATTAGAAAGAGGGCAAAGTAAATTGCGACTGATATCATTCACGACCAAAACCGCGTACTTCATCGCCGCTCCTATTTCACCTTTAAAAGAATAAGGTATTATTCAGTTGTCTTTTATCATCACCTTCTCTCGAGATGCGAGTACTCCTTGGTTTAGGAGGGTACACCTATTATGCTTACTGGATAGTCTTCTTCCAAACCATAGGCTGGTGCCGAACGGTAGGGAAGGAAGAAAACCATTTAGCATAACCATGGTGTACAGAAGGTAACGACTAAAGACAAATAAAGGGATTTGGAGAGATGGCAATAAAATATACGGTTGAAGTCATGAATTGGATTATGGAAGAGGCATTACTATGAATACCAGGATACCCCTACGAAACATTTTCATGTTTCAGTGCATTGTTAAAGGAAAAACTGTTTTCCCGATTAGACACTTACTCCAAGGGTATGTATTTACCAGGTTTCATTCTCATATCTGTATGGTTTTACAGATGATGAGTGGGAGTAAGATATTGGGAATTAGGTGATCATCCTCATTATATCGGAATTCGTTGTAATTGGTGATATTTGAGGAAATCGCCAGGGTACAGTTTTCCACCTACAACGCACAGGTTTTGAGTTGTTTAACTCAGCGGACTTATACAGAGTATTGTATGTTGTCCAGTGTCCATCAGGACGAAGGGGTAGGTCCCCGTACTATGTTCTGTTTACTTATAACTTCTCTAGTATTTAGACGAGTGTTTCGTAGAAATACAAGGTCTAAGTTTTGAGAAGTTGTGGGTATAAGAATAAAGTAGAGAACCACGTATCACAAGTATCGGGATTCTTCAAAGAGATCGAAGATGTAGATTCTTGTGATTGGTATTCAGATGATAGTGATGGTTTTGAGAAACGAGTTTTCTCTTTCAGGTTGCTCATAATTGGATGGATTCCTAAGTTGAGTAATACTGATTAGCCTCTTTCCATTAAAGTTGATATGCACTGGAGACAGTTGCATGATTTGAATATGGTTCCAATTAAATAAGTGCCAAAGTTTCTGTATTGGATATAGAATGGATCGTACCTTAAAAGAAATTAAGGTATGGGGAGTTGTCCAGCTTATGATTAAAACCAGACACTGGATAACTCAGGGCACATTTCTGTAATGGCTGTTTGTGGGTTGACCCTGGTTATGACGAGGGTTGATATTCTACCATTTGCAAGATCAATAGTGATATTGTTCTTGACTCGCCACAGTTTTAGTAAAAATGGATCTTTTTCTGAAAACAGTAGTGGGAGTATGGTAGAACTGGAAGTGATTCCAGAACCGCGAACGATTACGGAAAATTTAATAGGACCTATACATTCAATCAGGTTTGACATTCCAATAGCCACTCCGCAGGTATGGTAGGTAACCTCAGACGCCCGAGAGGTACTTCGGTAGCCTCAGAGACGGTGACAGGGAAGTTCTTATCTACCCAGACTTGACACTACTGTTGTTCCAGGATATGAGACCCGGTAGGAGGGTTGTCATAGTCAGTGGGAGCAACGGAAGCATGGTGGGCAAGTAGCTTATGTCTATTTATAGACTTGAGCAGTTATAGCGGAGATAGATCATCTAATTTTGATGTGACAGTCATGGGTTTGACTTCAATCAGAATAGGGGATGGATCAGTTAAGAAGGTAGTAGGGTGTGATGTCATGGTATCTGGATGACATACACAGAGTAGGAAGTAAAATTCCTATACTACGATCGGTTGTACTGTGGTCGTCACACAGTTGTTTCTCCAGACAGGATATGGATATAATATTTGACATTCTGGTTTCTAGATCTATGGTTTTAGATCTGGATTTGGGTAGTTTCCCAATGTGGGTGCTTTGACAGTATTCTAATGGTTTTTAGAATAGATGACTCCTAGCATGGTGGTGTACCTGCAGGTGATGGAGTCACCCTCTCTAAAGGTGTCATATAGACTAAAGGGGAGAGGGATGTGCATGATTGGCAGATCACTTGCTTAGGCAATTGAGTCAATCATGAGATGTCAAGTACCACACCAAATGTTGGTTTTGCACTAGATGCAATAAGTTTGTATTAATCCAATCCTGGAGAAACATAAGGAAGCGGTTTTAGAACATTAGTACATGTTCTACGGATTTGATAACGGCAGCCTCTTTCGGGAGACGGTTATCATTCCAGGCTTCGAAGGTGACATGGATGACAGAGTGATTGTCAGAGTTTTTAGTTTTCCCTCTGACGAGGGACAGTATTATGGACAGGTGGTTCCAGAGGATACTGTGGGTGGCATGGTGCCGGATACTGATTAGGTTCAGTGATCCATACAGTCTAAGAAGTTTGGATATGGAGTTCATTTATGAACTAAGGTCCCATCAGATATCCAGACATATTCTAAGACAGGTACTACTCAATTCGGGAGATGGCTTTCTCCGCGAACTTGAGATTAAGAGAGATACAGAAGAAACTTCTAGGCGGATCCACTCACCGAGGCTATTTCTCGAACACAATAGTTTTACAAACGGGCTTTGTGAAACTGATTAGTAGAGGAGTTGGATGTTCGGTTTCACACGGGCTGTAAGTAGTCAACATCGCAATATTAGCCTTGAGTGCAAGTGGGAGATTGTTGGAGATAGTGCCCTCATAGTCAATTATTGGATCGCAGGTACGTGATTGCAATGATTGCGGAGGACCTATCCCGGTAGCACAGTCTTACTCGAGATGATAGTATGCTATCTGGTTTGCCTTTATCAGTCGTGTACATGTTCAGGTGACTGATTGCATGTTACACTTTGATAGAGCCCTTAGGATCTTGCTTTACTACCAACAGTATGGTGGCGATCATATACGTGAGAGTTGGGTAGTTTATATGCATATCCTTAATTGTAGTCCCTAGTCGTGGGAGTTTCGAGACAGGGCATCGATACTCCGGAGTAGACTAGTGTGTACAGTCGAGACCCCGACGAGGGGCGGTGGCCGGTCTCACAAGCCACTGGTGTCAGTTGGATCACCTAAGATGTATACAGGTGCTCATTGGGTTATGAGTACACCGGACAGGACTCGCCGGGAATCTGCTAGTTAGTACTATACCTATCGTCAGATAGCAGTTCCCTGGTGACATGTGTACAGGTTAGTTCATCGACCTGAGGTCGTCATTTGTCTCGTGTGAGTTCCCACTGTGCTTTGATTTCTACCCTACCACGGCTCAAAGGAGTCGTGCAAACAGGTAGTTTTTGGGTACAGTCCCGAGCCATATGGAGGCACGTGAGCGGATCGGCAGGGGATTCGTCTCTCCCGGTATTGGGGGTGAGATCGTGTTGTGTCTAGGAGAGCCATTACACAAATCCATGGCCATGGTAGGAGATTTACTGGTAGGTACTCCAGTAGTATCTCAGGGTGTATTTGGGCTACACTCCGACACGACTTATACTGCTATTGGGGGTCTGACGTTACTAGCCCCCTAGGCAGGATATGCGATACTCATTGACGAACGGACCGGACTGTATATACATTGTCACTGTTAGGCTCAGTAGGGTTTTCCGGATGAGTGCGCTCATCGGCCACCCTTGAGGTCAGTCCATGGGCAGCCGTTACGCATAGCTAGTGCCACTGACGGTTTGTGGTTAAACCCACTGCCAGGGTACTGACGAGTCATTAGAGTCCCCCACAGACAGTTTCCCAAGTTCGGGCGAAACGTTGTAGAGACCGTATGGTTTTATGGCAGGGTTCGGAAAATGCACGTGCGTTTACGCACGTGTCGATTTTCGGACAGATGATACTGGTCGGGTTTGGTTTAAGCCGGATCCGAGTATTATATTGAGTAGGTATAATATCTTTGTCTCAGTTGCATTTGTATTCGGTCGTAATACAAATGCGGGTATATTTATACAGTTTCGGGGTTATCCTGAAAGTTGTTTCAGGATCACTTTTGGAAGTTGCCAGTTTCCAGTTTTCTATCAGCCGTCTTTTAACATTCGGTTAAAGACGGATTTATCTTTTCTTCTGATATGAGTGAGTCATCATTCAAGAAGCTTCTAGAAGTGATGATGAGGCATATGACTCATTAGTGCATTAATGGTTTCATTAAAGCATGATGAGGTGTATTTGTGAGTCATGCTTTAGGTTTAATGATTCTTGTTTTGGTTAAGATATTTTCTTCTTGATCTTTTGAAGTGAGAAGCTTTCTTAAGGTCACCACTTGCTCCTACACTCACCCTCCTCCTTCATATATGAATGGATGGCCTCCTCTCTCATTCACTCTCTCACTTGATGTTTCATTTTGATTAGAAAAGATTATGATAGTATTCGGGGTGTATGGAATTTTACAGTTCATTTCATTCCATCACCCGATTTCCACGGCAACTTCATTAACCGATCGTCCACGGATTTGGACGAAGTGAGACAAAGTCATCTACTCATTCTCTACATCATTCTTGGTCGTCTCTTTTAGCAAACTTGACGATCGAGTTGCCTCGAGTCAGAGGCGGGAGCCCGTTTAAAGAACCGATCATGTGGTGCCACCTCGACGAGGAGATCGGAGATCGACGAGATCGGAGCAGCCGCAACGGAGCGTGGGATGATGGTTGAAGAACGAAGGACTCGGATCGTTCGGTACAATCTTCCTACACTCTTTACAGTTTGTTAGTTTAGCAATAATGGCAGATCCGGGTTAAAGTATACGATAGCGCCAGTTTAAAAGTTTTGTTCCGCATTTTGGCGTCTGTAGACTGCCGGGGCGCTAGCGTAGACTTACAGAGGGGACATCGAGGCGAATGCGGATGGCATAAGTGTACGTCGTATTTATCTGTGATGTTTAGGTGACTTAAATGATGGGACTTCATTAATATGATTAATGAAAGAAGAGAAACCTAAAAGATGTTGTAGAATCGAATTTTCAAAAACAGGTAGCTACAATTCTTGCTTTGCATCGCGGTGTTCCTTGAAGAACATCCTGCACCTTATTCGATAAGGAAAGGGTCGAGATCCCTTCACCGGGAGTGGCCCCTTTAGCAATGACTGGCAGATGCTACACCCCTCGGTTTTGTCTTTTGATTGCTTTTCTAGTTCTTGCTTTGCAGAGTGATATATATGATATATCCTGCACCTCATTCGACGAGGAAAGAGCCGAGATCCCTTCACCGGGAGTGATCACTTTAGCGAAACTAGTAAAAGCCTAAAAAACACTCCATTTTAAAATCATTTGATTCTACAACGATATCAAGTTCAATACGCAATAGGTTTTCTGAAAAACCTGTCGTAGCCCTCCGTCATTTCAGATAAGTTGTATATAGTATTCGTGCTACATTTGTTGGCTTTCGTCAAGGTGTAGTGTGCGGTAGCTATATGCTGCTTATCTGCTGCATAAGATGCGATTGGACTAGGGTAGTCATGCGGCTTTGTTGGCTTTCGTCAAGGATCGTGCGGGTGGGTTTAATTCAGTCAAGAAATGTACGGGTTGAACTTGACTAGCGGGCTATGGTTTGTTGGCTTTCGTCAAGGTCATAGCACGTTAGGGGCAAAATTATCGGGAATTTCAAGTGTTGAAATTTGCAATGAGATTGCATACCTTCTATGAGATAGTTGGATCCCGATACCCACTGCGAGTAATTGTTACACCTGGGAGAGTTTTACACATTACAATTAGCTGATCAAGTAGGTGTCTAAAAAGGTGTCAACGGGGTTACGCCTCTGGGAAAACGAGGTTTACTTTAATTAGGTCCGTGCGAAAGCACGGGGAACCTCCCTCAAAGTACCCACACTGGCCTGGCTGAAAGATTGGCGAAATTGTAGGGTGTAATTAATCCCAGCTATTCTTTCCTTTTAGGGTTTGAAGGAAGATTTGATAAAAACAGTGGGAGCCATCCTGATTAGATAAAATAATAACCAATCTGATCTTGCAAGAGCGCACGCAGAGTGTTTTCTTCTCTATCTCTCCAGGTAGAGACCATGTCATGCCTTAATCAAGATCATACTACGGATGTATTGACCGAACCCGCTTGTTATACTGAGTTGGGGAACGTTGGTCCCGCTCCAACTTATAATTGTTATAAGACAGAGCAGGAAATTGGGGATTACCAGAATTCCCATGCCGCCCAAACGAAGAAAGTGCATGTTGATGCATCATCTTCGGGTGTGTTCATTACAGAGAACTGTTTCTCAGTATCCTTTACGTCCTGGGTATGAGATACCGGATCAGGATCTCACATGTCTAATTTGTTACATGGGCTACAGATAGGTAGAGAACTGAGAACGGGTGATAAGTTTCATGAGACAGAAAACGGTGCAAGTGTTGCAGCCAAGTCTGTTGATCACTGTCACCCTGTATTACCTGAATACATTGATTCTGAACGAATGTTATTAGATACTAAACCTGATGTACAACATCACATCAGTCTCTTTATTTGTAAAGAAAGGATATAATTTTGTATTGTTGGATAATGTTTTGAACATTTCCTATATCAAGAGTTGATCGGTTCAGGCACGTTATCTAAAAGCATTAACGTTCTAAATCAAACTACAGTTCATAGTATACAGAACACACACAAGAGGAAGAGTTCAGAAATGAACGAATCCTTCTTGAGGTATTGTAGACTAGGTTATATCAATGTGACCTGACTAGCTGAAGTTACATATAGATGCATATTTAAATTAGTTTGAATTTACATCTTGTGAAACTTGCCGGTCATGTCACAGAGATAAGATGACCATAGCTCTGTTTTTAGGAAACAGAGAAAGAGTTAGTGAACTCTTGGGATGATACATGTTGATGTATGAAGGTCCCCTGTCTACACATACCAAGACCGGTTCTTTGTACTTCATTACATTCTCTGATGATCTCTCAAGATTCAGACATATGTTCCAGTTAAAACACAAGTCCGAACCTTTTGAGATATTCACAGAATATAAGTTAGAAGTAGAGAACCAAAAACGGTTTTAAATATTATGTCCTTTGATGAGATCAAGGAGGAGAATACTTGAGCACGGAATTCCTGGATTATTCTAAAGGAGAATAAGATTCTCTCTCAGCATTACTCCTCCGTATACACCATAGCACGTCGGTGTATCGGGGCGGAGCAACCACACCCTATTTGATATGGTGCGCTCTATGATGAGTACTACTGAGTTTCCTATTTCCTTATAGGGAGTTATGCACTTATGAAGTTGCATACCTATTGAATAGGGTTCCGATCAAATCAGTTGCCTACCACTTCATATGAGATATGGAAAGGGAAGAGCCCATATCTTAAGTTAGTTAAGATTTGGGGTTGTCCAGCCTATGTCTAAAAGCATAATCCGGACAAGCTCGAGGCAAAGTCAGATCTGTGGAAGTTTGTTGGATATCCCAAGCATTTGCAAGGTAATATCTTCTACCAAACCGAGGAACAAAAGATGTTCTGTTTCTCAACATGCCACCTTTGTGAAAGGAAATTTCTTGTGAAGAAATGAGTGGACATGAGGTAGAACTGGAAGAAGTTCCAGCTATACAAACTGCAGCTGATGATTTGGTAGAACCAAAGGATTCAATATTTTCTGACGAACCTCGGCCTCTCCGCCGATCTAGTAGGGTTCCTCACCCACCTGAGAAATACTTCGGTTTCTCTATGATAGTGGGAGCGAGGATTGCATCATGAGATGATGACCCATCTAGTTTCGAGCAGGCCATCAGGAGTAGGGACTCTGTAAGAATGGCTGGATGCTTAGCGATCTGAGATGGAATCCTTATACACCAACAAAGTATGGACTTTGGTTGCTTTATCTGAAGGGTTAAATTCCCACTAGGAACAGGTATATCTTGAGAAGATTACTTGGTGTACATGGAAAATTTGAGACTTTCAAAGCTAGGCTTGTTAAAGGTTTGCGTCATAGACCAGATGTGGCTGATGATGAAACCTTTTCTGGGGCCTATGCTTAAGTCCATCCAGATCCTACTTGCCACGGCTACATACCATGACTACGATATTTGGCGGTTGGGTGTCATGAATGCTTTTCTAAATGATGTTTTAGAAGAGAGAGTCTATAAGTACACAGTCAGAGGGCTTCGTAGACAGTGGGAGCAGCGAAAACGTGTGTAAGATGTTTTATGTGATAAAGCAGGCATCGCGGAGTTGGAACATCTGTTTTGATGAGTTAGTCAAAGAGTTTGAAATCATCAAAATGGTAGATGAACCTTGTATATACAAAAAGGTAGTAGAGCGTATGGTTGTGATCCTCGTAGAGTACGTAGATGACATACTCTTGATAGGAAAGGAGTTTCCTATACTACACTCGTTCAATCCCCGCTTATCACAAGGATTCTCTATATAGGATCTAAGTGATACCTCATAAATCCAGAGTTTTGGATCTATGAGATAGATCTAATTGGATGTTAGGATACTCACTAGTGGTAGTGAGATGGTATCAATTGATCCTGGGGAGAATCACTGGAAAGGTTCCAGGGTGATAAGGATGACTGAAAGTCAGTCACAGGCATCTTCTTTACCCTCAGTAAAGGGACGGTATGTTGGAAGAGCTCCAAGCTAGATACCGTGGCATACTAGACAATGAAGAATGAAAACATCGCTACCAAAGATGCTACCAAAGAG
This sequence comes from Agapanthus africanus, assembly GCA_030015575.1. Lineage (NCBI taxonomy): Eukaryota > Viridiplantae > Streptophyta > Magnoliopsida > Asparagales > Amaryllidaceae > Agapanthus > Agapanthus africanus. The sequence continues at coordinate 238,976,503 of CM057351.1, forward strand.
GCAGTCTGGATGTATATTAGTTCATGAGATGAACTTCGTTCCTACCATTGTATGACAATGGAGTTGTGGCTTATGCCTAGGAACGCCCGTCCCATCAGTGATCCTGACATATTCTAAGGCAGTGTCACCTGATCATGGAGATGGTTGATCTCCAGGGGGTCGAGGTTAGGAGAGTAGACTCAGAGGACAACACGGCGGATCCACTCACAAAGGCCTTATCCCAGAGAGAGAGAGACTATTATGGGATGGTTGAGTATGAGATACTACAACCACTGTTATCAGTTGGCCCTAGTGCAAGTGGGAGATTGTTAGTTATATGTATGCCCTAGAGGCCATTACAATACATAGGATGTATATTGTAGTGGATGCTTGGACATATATAGGGAGGACTTTCTTGCTCGACATGATAGTATGCTATCTGGTTACTCTTTACCTTAACGTGTACACTGATTGTCTCTCTGTTACATGTTGGTAAAGCCCTTAGGATGTGTACTTGACTACCTGGACTATGATGCGGATCATACTAGTGGGGACATGGTAGTCCATAAGTACATCCTTCAAAGTCCCTAGTCGTGGGTGTATCGAGACGGGGCATCGATATACCAGAGTAGACTAGCGTATAGCTTCTCGACCTATATAGATGGGCGATGGATGATCCCATATCCATTGGTGTTTGACATCAGAGATGGTATACGGGTGCTCAATGGAGACTGGGTACACTGGACGGACTCGCCGAGAACTCCCAGATGGTATTATACCTCACGTCAGATGGCAGTTCTCTGGTGACACTTGTGCAGGTTAGTCTGTAGACCCGAGATCGTCATAGAGTCTTGTGTGATTCCCACTGTGCTTTGATTTCCACCTTACCATGTCCAAGAGGGCGCGCAAAACGGTGGTTTTTAGGTACAGTCCTGAGTCACATGGAGATGATGAGCGATAGGAGAGGTTTCGTCTCTCCCGGTATTGGGGGTTGATATTGCGCTGTGCTCGATTGGCCATAACAGGGAAGTCCCTGGCCAGGGATGATTTAGAGATTTACTGGTAAGTGTTACCAGTAGTTTCTCGACCCGTTATAAGCCTCACATCGGTACGACTTATCGTTTATTGGGGTCTGACGTTTACCACCCCTAGACTTGATATGCGACATATCAGACGAGGAGACCGGACTGTACGGGAAGTGTTACCGGCAGGCTTTTACAGGAGTTGGAGCGGGCTTGCATGCTGATCTTCTGATCACTCAATACCCGGGTGGCCGTTACGTCCAGCTAGTACCGCTGACGGCTTGTGGGTGCTTGATGTGATCATCACCTACTGCCGGCGTATTGAAGAGTCTTTAGAGTCCTACATAGAGGTTTTACTGGCTCAGGCAAAACGAAATAGGAGCACGTATGTGATATGTGCGGGACTGAGAATAATGCGTGTATGTGATACCGTATTCTATTCTCGCGACTTTTTGTATCAGTCGGTTATATATGATATAGCCGGGTTATCGAATCAAGTGTTGATTCGATAAGTCGATACAATGGATGTTAGTCGGTTATATGAGATATGACCGGATTATTAAGTCAAGTGTTGATTTAATAATTTAGTGTATAATTGTATATTTGATATACTAGTTTACATTAACTAACACTTGTTCACTTTAGGTTTTTTCTCACATGTACACAACTTTAATATATATGTGATATATATTAAAATGTGTTTTCTTATTGTATCATGGTTGATGATACAACATTCATGGGTGTATGAGACTTACACCATGCTATTTGTTATGTTGGGATTAATATATTTAAAGTAATTACAAAATTAGTGGAAAATTAGAAAATGCATGAAGCTTGTGGAAGCTTGTGGATGCATTGACTAAAGTCCACTAAATTTGTTTTTACTTTGGATTTTTAACCTAACCATCACACTTAGCTATGGTAATGTCTCTACATGAGTTAGTATATGATACTCACTCGCCATGGTTAGCTCACTCACTTGATCATTATCCTCATCTCTTTCTTTTGTTCATCTTCTTCTTCATTTTGTTAAAAAGAAAAAGCTTGCTAGGGTTTGATCCAAAGTGAGAAAGATTGTGAGAAATAAAATTCTAAAGAGAACCCACTTCCTATTTCTCCATCCTCTACTAGACTAGCACTTTAGTTTAGGGTGTTTGCTTCAATAATTCTCAAGTTAGTGAAGCGGAAGCTTGAGTTGGCATCCCCTCGACGTTGATCATCTTCAGCCTCGAAGACTTCAAGCAAGGACGCGTCTTTCGCCTCGTGAAGCTACAAGGGTCCGGGAGAACCACGATCACAGCGAAGGGACTTCAACAAGGAGCTTTAGAAGCGAAGGACCGATCTACAAAGGTTGTATTTCGTATTCCCTTAGTAGTAAATGTAGTTTACTAGCTTATGAAACCCTAATTTTCGAGCAACGATCTTGCTTAGGGCTATTCGGCACGGCTAAAATTTGAAACGGGCATGGTTGATACATTATAGAACCTTATTAGAGTGCCTAGTAACCCTACAATATTGGTATATACTTATACCATTTTACGAAAAATCCTTATTCGCAATTCGAATAGTTTTCGCGAAATATATTATTTTAATATTAAATTCCAAAAATAATATTTTATATTTTCTGAAATATTACAGTCTTCCCCCCTTAATGAAATTCGGTCCCCGAATTTAAAATTTAACTCCCCAATACTAAAACATTTAAATAATCAGCTCAAATCAACGGGGTTCCGAAATCACGGAAGATACTGAAATACCACAGCGCATCATGTGCTCCTGAAAACGAGTACGAAACTCAAATCAAACTCCGTCAAGCATCACACAATCATCGGAGTTAAAATGGAAATACGAATCTCGAATTCCACCACTGTAATCCAATTGCACTATAGTCAAATCATAATACGTATATAGCACGCATCTTTGTAAAACCATTTTAAAAACTGAATGAAACACATGCAAAATCTTTCCCAAATCTCCATGCTATGCGTAGCTCACGACACAAGTGCCGGACGATCATTTGTAAAGTAGTAAATATATACTTATATATGTTTTACTCAATTTATACGTCCTGCCTTTTTGAAATATCTCAGAAGGTTCTCTTTATAAAATTTCGTGTCACTTGCGGACACGTAGGAAATAACGAGACTATAGTCCCTTTTTGAAAACCCTCTTGGTAACTTTTTATTGCATGCAAAAGTACTCAGATACTGTCCTCAGACCAGCCCTGCTCGGCTACTATATAATATAGTATCTATCATCAAAATGCAAAACTCATAAATAAAATCAGCCTCGAAAGGCGTATCCAACATCACATGCGTCTGGTGCGTACGGAAATCCAATAAAATACAATTGCCACAAATATGTTCAAAAGAAAAACTAAGTGCAACAGGTGTGCACGAAAGTATCTATCCAGTGCAACAGGTGCGCACGACAACAACATCAAATGCATCTATAGTGCATGAAAATCTCAAATCAAGCGCAACAACTATGCACGAATGAAGTCTCTATCAAGTGCATCCAACATGCGCGAATAAAATCTCAATCATGTGCATCTAACATGCACGAATAAAAATCCTAATCAAGTGCATCCGGTGTGCACAAAATCTCATATCCTGCGCCCAACATGCGTGAAAATCTAAATCAAGTGCGTCTGGTCCGTATAAAACATCTAGTGCAATAGTATGCACGATAACGAACACCAAGTGCAGACGCTCACGAAAACATCAATCTGGTGCAATAACGCACGAAATACAAATTAGGTGCAACCAATGCACGAAATACCAATCTGGTGCAACTAATGCACGAAAACTCATCAATATCCTAAATGATCACAAAAAAACAACACCTAGCATGCCAAGGTATAAGATCATAAATGTGTGCAACTGCGTGCACAAATCTATCCCAATGCACTGCAAACACATATAAGCAATACTGAGTGCAAAAATCAAATCAAGTGCGTATGACATGCATGAAATTGAAATAGACAGTATCGAATCCACGAAACCATAAATACGTGCAACGAAGGCACAAATTGATATCAAGTGCAATGGATATGCACAAATCATAAATCTCAATGTAGCGGTGTATAAAACATAAGTCAAGTGCAATAACTGTGCACAATATAAATCCCCAGTAGGTGCAACCAAGGTGCACCAACACATAAATCACGAAACCCATCATCAAAACTCCAATCCAAGCGATAAAAGTGTGATACTCGGATCACAAAACACAAATCGCAATAACTGACATCGAGATACACCTCCTAAAATGTCGAAAAATAAGCCGGTGCGCCCAAACTGGCAGAGCAAGATCATCTACTTGCCTCCTGCTCACGCTCTGACATCTCCGGTCTCTGGGTTCTTGTTTTCTATATGGATTACCAATCTCACGATCTTTCTGCTCGTCGGCCTACTCAGGTATACTAACGGAACAATCCCGCTCTAGAACTCCTCTGATCACTGTTTGGCCAATCAACATGACCACTCTCAACGGCACATTACTGACGGCAGCATCTGGCCCTCTGAATACATACAATACAACTGATCATGGTGCAAATCTCTATTGCTACTGTTTCCTAGAAAGAATCATCTCACGGCTTCTTTCGATCTCACCTATGCCGAACTACATGAAGGTTGGCACTCTTGCTTAACTCTTTTCTTATAACGGGACAGCTGTGTCCTTAGCACGGCTTTCCTTTGAAATTTGGCTGTATCTAACGCCTCAACACACATATCAATCCTTTGGCATCAACGGAGAGTAACAACCACTCGTTAACATCTCGCACGAACCTCTTGTTCCACTCATCTTTATTATCGTCAACTTCGACGTCAACTTTTGCTGTCTGCATATTGCAATTCATTCTCGGCTACGGTCAATCTGGAGTCTCTCACACGGACTCGAAATTACAAACTCGGTACCTTCATCACTCTGTGGAAGATATCTAGCCGAACACGTCCTCGGGAACTCGTCCAAATTATCGGAGGAATACACTTTATTCGTCCGTTCTCACTCAACTCACAACGCATCTGGGTGAGGTCCTTCTATCCGAAACTGGTCAACTTACCGATCTCACATCAGAGCATCCAACGAACAACGTCCTCTCTTGGTCGATCTACTCTAGATCTGAGTAAGATCCTTCAACTTGAATTCTTCAAAACTAAGCCTGCATCGGCACATCAAATCTGACGAATCATAACAGTTGCTCCACTCGAGATAGAATAGCTATCTCCTGTCACATCTCTGCCTGAAAGCTCCAGCGGTTTCAGCTCATAAACTCTAGAAATGACATCCTATCAATCTCAGCAACAGCTGGGTCATCTGTCTGCACAGTAGACAACATCACGACCTCTGAGGTATGTTGTACATCAACAGTCATCTCAATCCAGCAGCCTCTATCAATGGCCCGATCATCCGGTGCAAAACCGAACACTCTCCTCAAACGAGAGATTACAATACAACACTATACCTACACGTCCCTATGTCACCAGAAAACAACAATGGCCGGTCCTCGTCCAAGTCGAGCCTACTCTGACCGCAACACTAGCAGCAGCTCAATCTGCGCTCAAACCATGGTGACAGGAACCTCAAGCAGGTATCGATGAAGATAAATCACATGAAAGAAAGAAATCATCATATCCCAAATGGATATATGATCAAAGGAACGAATAGTATCAAAGATCTCAAGATATGAACATCCTAAGGTTTCTTAAGTGGAGTATCGTATCGTAAATATGCCGCGGAACATACGTACGGTACGTCACTCTACTCAAGCTACCTACTCCATCAATCAAGGTCAACCTATGAAACGAAAGTTCGGGTCTAATACCCTCTCGTCAAGTCTAAGTTCCGTAAGGTCAAGCCTAGGTTCCGGAATATATACGCCCTAGATTCCACATAGTCAAACTCAGACTCAAACCAATGTTAAACCTAACGCTCTGATACCAACTTTGTCACGACTCGTAATTTAGCACATGACCGGCACTTAAATTACGCAACGTCTAAAGGCATGACGTAAATCAAGAAAGCCGAAGCCCAGAAAATCTAAACATTTTTGCGGATAATAGTGGGGGTGCAGTTTTGAAATAAAGGTATAATGAATCATGTTTTGTCTTTTTAAAATATTGGGCAGCATCTCCCTTGTATATTTTTATCTAAAAATATATATACAACAATATATAGGCATCCCCAAGCGGGAGTTAGCTCTTCTCTAACTGGCGGAATCACAACCACGCAAGTAATACATATACGACGCCCAATGGCGAAGATCAACCCAGAAAGAACAATAAAGCAAGACATCAAACTCAAGAAGCGAACACAGCCACTCGCTATAAGTCTCGCACAAAACCCAAGTCTTTCTAAGTCTACCAACATACAATACTAGTTCTGATCTGATGTGATGGAGTTTATCTAGATACAATAGAATATAACAGTACGGGAGTGGGCACGGTCCAACATGTGTTCCACCTATGAAAACAAACACCCTGGATGAAGTTGTATGCCAGCAATACCGCAACTGATCCCAAGCGGTCAAACCTGCAAGAACTGTGGCACAACGAGGGTGAGTTGCCAACTCGTGAGTAGAAAACATCAACAAGTAGAAATCGAATAAAACAACGATTTCCTAAGTCACTATATCCTGAAATTAATACTATGATATCACTATATCCTGAAGGTAATACTATGATATCTAGGGTGACCACAAATGCATATATGTCAACAATCCAGTCAATGCCCATAGCATATATAATTAAACATCCGACATCATATGCCTGTAATATATGTGGATAACATCCACGTGACCATCAATGACACAACTTAACATCATGGAACATGAGTGTCCAACATCGACACTCGAAACATCATGAAAACATAGTATATATGTATGTATGTATGAGGATATCAACCCCCTGTGTCTATCAACGACACATCAAAATCATGGAACCTGAGTGTCTAACACCGACACTCGAAATATCATGAAAACCCGTGTCCAGCATCGACACGTAAATCCTCATACCTCAGGCACCGCATACACAGATCGCTCCTCATATATCTTATCTCAGGTGCCGCATACTCAGATCGGCCCTCATATCCATCTCACAACTCCGGTCGGTATCCTCCATATATCCGCCGAGTTCTATACAATCACCGGTAGGTAGTGTTCCTTCTGCCAGGCTCATCGGCTACTCCACGATAATCATTTCTCGCCCCGGGGTACCATACCGGGTCCACCATGTACCCGCAAACGGATCATCCATCTCCTCCAATCGGGTCTCGAAAACCAATCTCAGAACCGAGAAAACTCATGGTGGATGCATCGAAATATCATATCATGAGAAACCGGGTTTTTTAAAACAATACATCATTTCCTTCGAAATATAACCACGGTTCTCAAATCCCGAAATCTCATGAAAACTGCATCTCAATGCATATAACCATAAGTATAATGTATGCAACATAGAGTAGTAATATGAGCATATTGGGTATATCATGCAAGCATGTCAAGTGATGGTACTGAACAACAAATGTACTTTTACATTTAGGAATAATATCATGATATGGCAATTCTACTGTGTAAGTGACATAGCAATTTTCGATGAAGAAAGTGTGTGAGCCGGCAAATCTGTATAAGTGTAACATGCGCATCAACGGTAATGGTTCAGGTGTACTAACAAATGATATCGTATAACATTTCATACTGTAACAAGATGTATACATCACTAAGGGTAATATCTTACATAACATGAACAATCAATGGGTATATCTATCTACATATGAACTATACGGTCACTTTAAGGGTACGAATCGTAGTTTTGAAAGTGGGGGTTACGATATTTTAAGAAAAGAATATCATTTGAAAATCCGTAACGTCCCTTGAGGTTTCCATTTAAAAGATGCATACGATTCGTCAGTTTTGGAAATAGGTATGGTTTAGGTAATATTTTCTATATTGGCGATCACGCCTCATAACATCCTAAATGGCAATAATCCTCTATCAATATTCTCAAATCACAAGTACGGATCAATCATCCGAAAAAACATATCTTGTACGGCAATCTATCGTACGGTGACATCAACAGAAAAGGGAATCTATCATCCTATACAATATATCTTGTACGGTAATTCATCGTACGGTAACAACAAACGGAATAGGGAATCTATCATCCTATATAACAAAGAGGGTACGGATCTAAAGTCTCGTACGTCACATCACTCATTCGTCTCATCAATATAGATATATCATACACATATATCTCAATTCACGTTTGTATCAATCTTATAATGATATCGTTCATATACGCCATATCTTATAAATCTCGAGTTGTATCGATCTCGATATCATATTAAGCCACTATCAACTCACACTTATTCTCTTTCGATTCATACTTATCATGTCAATCATCATTAGCTATTCTATCTGTGAATCCTATATAGGTTTTCTACAACCCTAATATATATATCAGTTTTCATTTATGATTTGCGGGAGTGCTATACGCTATCCACCCGACTTCCCCTGTAGATATAAATCTACTCACCGCAATTCTCCTCGCTTAGCCGAAGTCAATATGCTTCGTCGTCTCGGAAGTCCACGCGAAGTACCTACAATTTAACACACAATCGCAATGCAATTAAAACCAATCCGAAAACCGATACGGCACACGGTTCGCTCATAGGTTAAAACCTATAGCTTAGCATGCCAAAAACAACCAAACAACTCTCGTCCGTTGACGTACAAACGTCCAACGACGCAATCCGAATCTCAAATACCAAAATCACGAATTCAATATACAAACCAAAACCCCAAATTTCAGAAATCGTATAACACTAATCCAGCAATTCAGGAAATCACTCCCAGATTTTGACTCAGGTCAATTGGGACTAAACAAACAAGTACATGGAATAGGTTATAGGGATTATGAGCTACAGGAAAAACCACATCACCATTGGACAAAGGAAGTCCGGCGACATTCCTACCAAATCTGAGCTCGCCTGTCGAAAGGGGTCCAAACATGCTCGTACTTCTGTGGTGGTCTTCTAGTGGTCTATCTAGGTTAATGGTTTTGTTTGATTTTCTTGTAAAAATCCCAGATAGCTCCAGTTTCCCTGTAGGCTATAAGGTTTCACAAAACCGACACAGAAAATTCAAACTTCGTATTTTGGGTTCTAAACTTATTTCCACGCCATGAAATCAATCCCTAAGGTCTTGTAAACACTCACTGCACCTTAATTGGCCACTTGACAGCAACATGTAATTTTCTAAAATCGATATCCTAATTAACTCAAATTCTAATCTAAAATACGATATTAAGCACGAATACTAAACTAAAATGGATGGATTACCTTAATTGCAACCAAAGAACTTTCTTGAGTTGCCCAAACTCTTCAAAATCCTAACTTGAATGGTTCAAGTGGTTTAGAATGGATGTGTGCATGTTTTTTAATGAAGGTTGCATAGGGTTTTAGATATGAATTGGAGATGGTGCATTGGAGTAGTGAGGAATTGAAGGAGATGAGTGAAATGAAGAAAAGAGATGGAGAAGGAGAGAAAAGGGGCAGCCACTTTCACTCTTAGGCTCACTCTCTACTCATAATATCTCCCCTACACTCTCCTCTCTCTCAAAATATCTAAATTTTGTTTCTCTTCTCATAAATTCTTTTCACACTCTAACTCTTTCTTTCTTTCTTTTCCTTTGCTTTTCTTTTTCTTTTTCTTTTCGTTTCCTTTCTCTTTTGTTTTCCTTTCTATTCTTTTCTCATTCTCACTGACTCACAAATACACACATGCACACATGCACATGAAAATCATGAAAAATGTAAAAACACAGATTTTATCCAAAATCCGATAAATATCATTAAAATAATTAAATTATTTTAATCTCCGATTAATTTCCAAATATTGGTATATACTTATACCATTTTACGAAAAATCCCTATTCGCAATTCGAATAGTTTTCACGAAATATATTATTTTAATATTAAATTCCAAAAATAATATTTTATATTTTCTGAAATGTTAAATTGATTTAGAGGTAAAGCCGAGCTATCTGCAAAGATGTCCCGGAGTGGTTGTACCACCGTTGACCCTCCGACGATCAAGTTAGCCGAGGAATTTGATCAGAGTAGCGGCTTGTTGGATTGAAAATGCCTTACCTGAATCGTCTAGGAGAGGGGTTTTTATAGTTGTCGCATGGAGCGAGCTGGCGCGAGATCTTCGCCGTCAGTTACGCCCCTGACATGATGCCTACGTGAATGATGAGATCCCTCTATTAATGACGAGATACGCTCGTTAATAGGGGGATACGATGGAGTGGAACGCGGGATGTTGGATGGAGGATATCTCGCTTCTAGCGAGATACGCGGAGCCGTGGCGGAGGCACTTGGGCTCTGCTTTCTTGGTTGCTCGGTAGAACCGGAGCGGCTTAGCTCGGCGGGAGGCTCGGAGGCGAGCGGGAGGCCGAGGAAGCTCGGTTCTGTGATAGCTCGGAGGCGAGCTGGGAGGGCTGAGGAAGCTCAGCGTGTAGGAGGGCTCGGAGGCGAGCTGATGGTTATTTGTAAGGCGAGCATAGGAGTGTTCTGAGAGGCCATCGAAGGTTGGGTCAATCCTCGGGGCGAAGGCCCTGGGAATGCCTTCAATGTATCGTGTTTTCTCCTGTCCAGTGAGCCCCGGGATACGTCATCTATCCGTGTCATTATCTGGGGAATTCCCACTTATCATTATCATTATTAGCCCCCCACTCTTGTCCCGACCTATTTACGGGTCGGGTCGAAAGTGGTCTAATCGGTTTTATGGGCGCAGCCTGTTGCCCAAAAATCCATCGGCGTAGATTTCTGGGGCGACTCGGTGTAGGGCAGTTGCGTCGTTCGGACTTGTGAGCCCGCGTGGTGTATCCCAGGCGCTTGGATCTTCGCGCACATCTTTGATGACATCAGCGGATCAGGGAAAGGATCATGTATTAAAGAGTGTGTGCCGATTCGTTTGCACGTCTGTTGAGGTGCAGGCCACGTGTCCTACGCGGATTAGGGGATGCGATAGGCTGTCATTGTCGCCAGCGGCCAAAGGGACGTCTCCAATGGCATTCAACATGTGGGGCTTCGACAGCTGGCAGACGCGACGCTTCGTTTTGGCGGGAATTGATCAGGGCCGTCGGATGCTTCTCCCAGAGTTGTATAAATAAGAGGGGTATCCCCCCAGGGTTAACACTTCTGCCATTATTTTCCTTCATTGCGAGAGATTGCTCGACGTTCCTCATTTTTTCAGATCAGATCTCCTGCGCCTTTCCTCGGAGAAACCTTCCCTTTGAATCAGGTTAGATGTCTTTCTCCGAGGAGTCTGTAGAAGTTGTTAGGATCGAGTCGGGCGATGAGGTTCCAGTTGTTGGAGCCGAGTCCAAGGTGTCTTCTCCCTCCTCTTCGGCTTCCCTATCTACGTCGGGTTCCCCCCATAGAGTTAGGGCTATCCGCCCCGCTCGTCTCCAGGCGACGGCAAGGGCCTCTAAAGTGCGCATCGGGAACGTTCATGATGTGCCCTCCATCTTGAGAAACGTGGACAAGCTTACCATGATTCGGGCTCGCTTCCACATTCCCCCTATCTATTCGCTTCGTTTAGCTAGGAAGGATGAAAGGGCGGATCAGGTTCAGGGCAAGGAGATTGCCCTGTACCTGGATGCATTCTAGGCTGATATGCGTCTGCCCTTTCCACCCGAAATATGTGGGGTACTTCGTTGCTTCCTACTTGCCCCGGGTCAGCTAGTGCCGAACTCGTGGAGAATTCTTCTAGGGTTTCTGGTCCGGTTGAAATTTGACGGCATCCTTTTCAGCTTGACCACCCTAGCACCCGCAAGGATGAGCCGAGCTGGGTGTATATTTCTTTCAAAAAACGCAAGGGAGGGGCGGCCGGGTCGGGAGTAGTAGTCGTTCCTTCTTCCATTCACGAATGGAAGGAGAAGTTTGTATTCGTCGGGCCACCCGAGGGCGAGAATTGGCCTGTGCCTATACAGTAGCACATGGCCGACTGCCCGCGGGTGAAGCAGTCGTCCTCTCCTGACGGGAGGGCGGTGTCCATGCGGGAGCCGATCCAGCGGGTCGACGTTTTGCTTTCCAAACAGGTCCTTAGCTGGGTCGGGCTCAGCACCGCGCGCTTCGTGGGTAAGTTAGGAGCTTGGATGATCTGTTTAGACTTGAATGATTTTCTTTTGCCCTTCTTGCATCACTAACTTTTCTGTGTATTCTCCTTTTACAGGACAAATGGAACGATCCAGGATCCTAGCTGCCATATCCACTACGGCCCAGAAGAAGGCCGGGGGCGCGAGCATATCCCGAGCCGGCCCGAGCTCGATCCTGAGACTATCACAATTGGCGAGGCCTTCCGCATCGCCCCGAGCCCCGATGACTGCCGTGGGGGTAGCCAGAAGCATGCACGAGACCTGGAACCCCCGTCGAGGGAGGAGGAGGGAACCGAGGTTCCCTTCAAGAGGAAAAGGACGGTCTCCCGCGTGCCGTCGACTAAGATCCCTGAGGGGATTCCATGCAAGAGGGGGATGTCTGCTTCGTGGTCCTCTCGGGGCTTTCCGTCGCCGACAGCTTGCTCGTGGACATGGAGCAGTCGGCCGGGGGCAAGATTCCCCGGAGAACCCTAAAGGCCCAAGTGGCCGCCATTGCTCAGGAGGCAGTTCAGGTTGGTATCCATTTAAGTACTATCTTAAGTGCCCTCTCTTAGTTTGAACACCTCTAAATCCATCTGCTGCTTTCCTTAGGTCCTACAACATTGCGCCCTTATCGTCAACATGGAGTCCGAGGAGATTGCCCCGGCCATGAGGAAGGCGGGGGAATTGTATTTGGAGGCGGAGGATCTGGGCCTTCAGCCGCGGCAGGAGAAGGAGAAGACAGCCGCCCTCAAAACTCGGTTGGCCACCGGAGAGCTCACGATCTCCAAGTGCCAGGAGTCCCACCGACTTCTGAGCGAGTCCCACCTAGCCGTCGAGATCAATTTGGAAGAGTTGGGCAAGTGCTATGCTATAATGAAGAAGGCGAGGGACGCCAGCAAGTGAGAGACCGAGGCTGCGCTTGAGGCGACGAAGATCGCCGAGCTCTGAGCTCGCAAGTCGGTGGACTTGTACAAGGCGTCAGACCAATTCTACGCCGACATCGGGGAAGCCTCTGCCATCATTTGGCATGAAGCTCTTGATGCCGTCAAGGCGTTAATGCCAGATTTTGCCGACGATGAGCTCTGCGCTCGGGTCTCGCTTTCGGTGGACACGCCGCAAGCTGCTGGCGCCGGGGAAGGGGCGGTTACGGAAGTAGAAGCTCCGGCCCCTGAGGGCGGTGCCGAGCAAGGCAAGATCCGGGCCGAGCCTGCAGCCTGAGCTTTTGTTTTTTTCCTTTATTTTTTCTCAAATTTTGTAAGCTTCCGAGCGCTTTTTGTAAGGATGAAGAGCCCTAAATACCTTGTAAAGACTTTCGGAACATGAATAAAACTGGGTTTATTATCTTCTGCATGACAATGTGTTTCTTGCGTAAGTACATGAGCCTGTCGGTCTTTTCCTTGATTCAAGTGTTAGGCCGTAGGTCGATGACCGGCCTTTTAGATGATGATTGCACGTCGAGTTTAAGTCAATTAATCGCCAAGTGTAGGAAGGTCGGTGCCCTCCCGCCCCTGGAGTCGAGGTGGCGATCGTTCACTTAGAATGCACCGGAAGATTCCTCAGTGTAGGAAGATCGGTATCTACCCATTCCTTAGAGTCGGACCGACGAACACGTCTCTTAGCGTAAGTTGGACAATGGCCAAGTTAGAATTGGTCGACGTTGACTGATTCCCCCTTGATGTAGTTCCTAGACCCTCGTCTTGGGATAGTAGATATTTATCACTCGGAGGTTAGCCGAGCAGGGATCTGCGCAGTTGCCCCCTGGTGGGGCTTCGATCTTTAGCGTCTGTTCCCCTCCGAATGGCGGCCGAGACATGAGCGTCTAGCCTGAGATTCGGGGCAGATGCTAATTGGTGTTATCCGTCCACCTCTCCGAAGATGCCAAGTTGATTTATGGCACCGTGTATTGGAGGTTTAGACGGATGCGGTCGATGTAGCAGACTTCGTCAGATTCCCCCTCGCTTGAGGGGTTTTTGATTGTGGGGACGCTCTTCCCTGCAGGCGCAAGCCCCTGCAGTTAATTACGCTACCGCATCGCGGTAACAACTTTCTCCTTCTCCAGCTGGTCACTTTGTGTCGTGGGTGTTTGTTTTGTTTGTGGTTGCCCGTGGATTGTATACGGAGACTAATTTATGTAGTCGTCCGTAGGACGTGGATTAATCCAAATCCGTATTTACTTAGATTTGGGTTTGTGGTTTTGGTTTGAGGATACGTTAGCCATATTTGAGACTAAGATCGACTCAAACGTTTGTTAAGGAAACGTTAGTCCGATTTGAGACTAAGATCAACTTAACAGGATCGTTTAGATCCGACAAAAGAGCATTTGGGCTCTATTGTTCCAGTTTAGGGACATGGTGGTCCATTGCATGTATGGCCGTCGGGACCCATCACCTCTCTGACGACGTTGAAGGATTACAACGACATATATCAGAGGAGTTCAGAGATGTACCCTTGAACCAATGTCGATTGGGGGACCTGTAGTCCAATTTGGGACTAAAGTCTGTTTGGAGGTTTTGGTTTAAGGATGCGTTGGCCATATTTGAGGCTAAGATCAACTTAAACGTTTGTTAAGGATACGTTAGTCTGATTTGAGACTAAGATCAACTTAACGGGATCGTTTAGATCCGACAAAAGAGCGTTTGGGCTCTATTGTTCCAGTTTAGGGACATAGTGGTCCATTGCCAGTTTAGGGACATGGTGGTCCATGTTCCAGTTTAGGGGCATAGTGGTCCATTGGTAGTTTAAGGACATTGCGGTCCAAAGGTAGTTTAAGGACGCATAAGTCCATGGGTTTAAGGACCCCACAGTCCATATGGGTGTGTTTAAGGACGCATTAGTCCGTTAGTTTAAGGACGCATAAGTCCGCGGGTTTAAGGACCCCACAGTCCGTATCTTGGTTTAAGGACGCATAAGTCCATGAGTTTAAGGACCCCACAGTCCGTGTTGATGTGTGGTCATCGGGACCCGTCACCTCTTTGAAGACGTTGAGGAATTACAACGCCAAGTATCAAAGGAGTGAAGAGATGTACTCTTGAACCGGGGTGGATTAAATAGTCTTTGGCCCAATTTGGGATCAAGACCAATTAATTATGTTATGAGCCCATTAGCCCAGTTAATTACGAATTGAGGACTTATGGCCATCTTGGGCTAAGTCCAATCATGTTTGGAATATTGGCTTCCTGTTGGTCCATTGAAGGAGAGGCTTTGCCTCTGGCCATTTAGCCAATTGGGCTAACGTTAATTCAACAGTGTTGAACACTGGGATCAAGTTAGTGTTTTAACACTAAAAGACAGTTGGTGTTAAACACCAGCAACAGGGGGTTCAAATTAGTGCTAAACACTAGAGAAAATCAGTGTCAAACACTAGCAGCAGAGGTTTCAAATTAGTGTTAAACACTAAGAAAATTAATGTTAAACTCTGTCAACAGAGATTTAATTTAGTGTTAAACACTAAGAAATTCAGTGTTAAACACTGCAAGAAAGCTCTTTAATTAGTGTTGAACACTAAGGCAAAACAGTGTTTAACACTGGGCTCAGGGGTTCCAATTTAGTGTTAAACACTGAGGCAAGAGGGGTCACGTGTGGACACGTGAGAGCGCCCTGATTTCCCTTATTTTATTCTGCGGATCAGTGTTTAACTCTTTTAATTCTGACGGCCATCACGTGTGAGCACGTGATGGAGGCCCTCGCCCTGGTCTGTTAGAATGCTCATTAGGGGTCACGTGGTGACACGTGAGGGCGCCCTAAATGTGGAGCCAGATCTCCTTTTGGTTTATCATCAAATCTGCGAATAAGTGTTAAACAATTTTCATCTTTATTTTAGAGCATCACGTGTTGGCACGTGATGGGGGTTTATGCATCGATAATTACAGCACTTGCTGAGGGGTCACGTGGGGACACGTGAGAGCGCCCAAAGTTTCTTTTCTTTTGTTTTGCCATTAAGTGTTAAACACTTTCATTTTTATTTTAAAGCATCACGTGTTGGCACGTGATGGGGATCTGTGCGCCAATTGTTAAAGCATTTGCCGAGGGGTCACGTGATAACACGTGAGAGCGCCCAAAGCTTTCATTTCCTTTGCTTTTTCTTTCTGCGTTTTGGGAGTCACGTGGGAGCACGTGAGGTGATGCTTCAAAGTTCTTTGCAGGGGATCTTTTCAAGGGTCACGTGGGGGCACGTGACCCTAGTTCTTTTCATGAACAGAGATCTTTTAAGAATTGAATTCTTTGTAGGGTTAAATCCTGATTATGATTTTGGAGGAATTAAATTCCTATTGTGAAAGAATTAAATTCTTATTTAGGATAAAACCCTGATTTCTTTTCAAAGAAATTAAATTCCCAGATATGTGAAAGAATTAAATTCTTGATTAGGGTTAAACCCTAGTTTCATTTTAGGAGGAATTAAATTCCTGTGAGTTTGGGAGAATTAAATTCTCAAAACTGAATTCCTCCTCTGTGTTTTAGATCTGCATGGCAGGATCTCAACCCAATGAGAATTAAATTCTCAATTCATGGGGAGATGTGCACTTTGCATATCCTCAACCAGAGAAAGAACTAAGTTCTTTTCTTTAAATAAGAGTTAAACTCTTTTGAGAATTAAATTCTCTTTTGAAGCCTCTCTTTTCTTACCTAGGGTTTTTCTTTTGCAGAGAATTAAATTCTCCTCTCTTTGCTTTTTTTTTTTCTCTTGAGAATTAAATTCTCCTCCCTCTGTTTTTCTCTCAAAAAAGTAGATCCCCCCTTCTCTTCTTTTCTTGGCTCCTATTTATAGGAGAAGGAAGAGAATCAATTTGTTTAACAAATCTCTCATTAAGGGATTTGATTTGTATGTTGAGAGATTTGATTTGCATTCATCATTAATCTGGGCCTTTAGATTGTTAAGTGAATTTTATTCACCATTGGATTTTAAATCCAAAGATATCCATTTGTTATCTCGGTCAGATTTAGGGGGGAAATCTTTCCAAGTCCAAGATCTTTCCATAAATTGGTGATATTTAATCACCCTTGGATCTTTAATCCAACGGTCCCCATAATCCTTTTCCATTTGGAAAGATTTAGAGACTTTTAGAATTTAATTCTATTAACTGTAGGGCTTTCGGAACCAGTCACGTGCTGACACGTGACCCTTGGTCACGTGTGAGCACGTGACCCCCAATTGAGTTCTTTAACGACCGCTTGTTTATGTTGTTGTTTTAACCATCACGTGTCAACACGTGACCATTGGTCACGTGTGAGCACGTGATACCTCATTGAGGTAACCTCTGATCAGGGAACAGACTTTATAATTTAATTCTATTCATTATTTTAGAGGTCTTAAGAGCCCATCACGTGTCTGCACGTGACCCATGGTCACGTGTGAGCACGTGATGCCCCATTGGGGTCTTTACTGAGTTTTTATTGTATCTTTTAAGTCCTCCAGCGGGTTCTTAAAGGTCCATCACGTGTGGACACGTGATGCCTCATAACTTTTGATCCCGGATGAATTATGAGGCTCATAATATATCAAATTGAAGGGTTTTTCGAGATGCTTCCAATACCATCAGAATTTAATAGTTCCTCCTTCGGGAACTTATCAAAATACAGGCCGGAAGATATGGGTTCGCATTTCCTTAAGCGTATCGCTTCCATTTGATATCTTGGACTCTTCTGCGCAGAAATTTTCAGCGGGAACAAATGCCCCCTACTACTTTGCCCACGTAAGTATATACGTGGGTGAAGTAGTGCAAAGTAATGCATAGCGTATGACCAGTTTCGGGTTGGTATATTACTTTCAGAATCTTGATCTGAGAAGATAACGAGCGGACACAAGCGTCGTCATTTATCATTGACTCAAATCTCGACTCTTAAGAGATATAGTTCTAAACCCTTAACTCCATGAGCCGCACCCTTCTATCTCTTTATATCTCACTCTGGCGTGAAGCAGTTTATATGCTCATGAGTAGCTTTTCCATTTCAGTGGCATGTAGCTTTGGCGAGTGTGGCTCATAGATGGTCCATCTTGACCACTTTGCAGGGCGGTGATGGCTTAGGAGACAGGGTTAGGATCTGCAACCTAAGACTTTTCAACTTTATGAGCCGTGAGGGTCTCATAAAGACTTTTCTCCCTACGAGTCGAGAGGATCCCGCAGGTGTGTTTTCTCCTTAGGGGTCGTGAGGACTCCTAAGTGTGTTTTCTCTTGAAAATCGTAAGGATCTCACAAGAGAATTTTCCCTCTTACGAGTCGAGAGGACCCGTAAGCGGTTGTTTCCCTCCTTGTCGAGATTCGACTTTGGAGAGTGTGACCCGTGGATAGTATGCAAGAGACCGTTTTGGATCGCTTTGCAGGGCCCCAGTGCTTAGGAAACAGGTTTTTTAATCCCTACTGCCTAAGGCTTTATCTCACGAGTCGAGATGAATCGAGAAGTTCTCGCAAAGACATCAATTTCCTCACGAGTCGAAACGAATCGAGCAGATCTCGCAAGAATATCCTAACGTCACAGTTAACATCTGCTCTTTACGACAGAAGTTCGTTAGGGTCTGTGGTACTTAGGGTTTTGGCCGTCGTACCGTCGCATGAGCTGATGTATTCCTCGATAGGCAATCGTGCTGTTCGAGTAGCCCTGCGACTGCCGTGTCTCTGATCCCTTCGGGGGCTGGACAAGACGTCTTCAAGCAATCCTCCTTGGCAGTTTGACCGTCGGAAGAGCAAGCGCTAGGAATTTGCCATGCCGCTTTTTACTTGAGGTTAGGATCATTTTGGAGAGCCCCGATGAGTCATAACCACTCCGCGCTGGTGTGGGATGATCTCCAATAGTCTTTCAGGCTTTATATGACTTGCCGTTAAGACCCTGAAGCTAGGAATTTGGCCTTTGCTTCGTTTGCTGGCATTGCGTCCTCTGTATCGAGACGAATGTCATGGTTGTCTCTAGGTTGCTGATGAACCGTCGAGATTTGGAACTAGGGATTTTGCCGTGGCTCCTTTTGGTGATGTTGCGTCTGCTGTATCGAGACGAACGTCGAGGTGGTGACCACTCCATGTGGGATGATCTCCGGTGGTCTTTCAGGCTTTATATGACTTGCCGTTAAGACTCTGAAGCTAGGAAATTTGCTGGCATCGCGTCCTCTGTATCGACACGAATGTCGCGGTTGTCTCTAGGTTGCTGGTGAACCGTCGAGGTTTGGAACCAGGGATTTTGCCGTGACTCCTTTTGGTGATGTTGCGTCTGCTGTGTCGAGACGAACGTCGAGGTGGTGACCACTCCGTGCTGGTGTGAGATGATCTCCAATTGTCTTTGAGGCTTTATATGACTTGCCGTCAAGACCCTGAAGCTAGGAATTTGGCCTTCGCTTCATTTGCTGGCATCGCGTCCTCTGTATCGAGACGAATGTCGCAGTTGTCTCTAGGTTGCTGGTGAACCGTCGAGGTTTGGAACCAGGGATTTTGCCGTGACTCCTTTTGGTGATGTTGCGTATGCTGTGTCGAGACGAACGTCGAGGTGGTGACCACTCCGTGCTGGTGCGAGATGATCTCCAATTGTCTTTGAGGCTTTATATGACTTGCCGTCAAGACCCTGAAGCTAGGAATTTGGCCTTCGCTTCATTTGCTTTGGTGTGTCCGAATCCTGTTGGAGGAAGGACGCTGTAGTTGACATCTCGTCTGCTGTATCGAGACGAACGTCGAGGTGGTGCTCACTCTATGCTGGTGTGAGATGATCTTCGATTGTCTTTCAGGCTTTATATGACTTGCCGTCAAGACGTATGAAGCTAGGAATTTGGCCTTCGCTTCGTTTGCTTTGGCGCGTCCGAATCCTGCTGGGGGAAGAACGCTGGGGTGACATTTCATCTGCTGTATCGAGATGAACGTCAAGGTGGAGCTGGGATTTTGCCGCCTCTCTGCTTTGTTTTGACCGTGAGATCTTCTGTTGACGTTGCATCTGCATCCTGATGAACCACGAAGGAACGCCATTGTTGACATTGCGTCTGCTCTATCGAGACGAATGCTGAGGTGGAGCTGGGATTTTGCCGTCACTCCACTTTGTTTCGACCATGCGGTCTTTCGTTGACGTTGCATCTGCATCCTGCTGGACTGCGGAGGAACGTCGTCGTTGACATCTCGTCTGCTGTAACGAGACGAATGCTGAGATGGAGCTGGGACTTTGCCATTGCTCCGCTTGATGGTGTAACATCTATGTCCTGTTGGAATGAGGAGGCACACCGTTGTTGGTCTCCAGGCTGTAGATGTGGCCATTGAGATTTGGAACTAGGGACTTTGCCATGGTTCCGTTTCGTTGCGACTCTGGGGTCAGTTGTTGACGTCACGTCTGCATCTGGTTGGAGTGAGGAGAAACGCCATTGGTGATCTCTAAGTTGTCGATATCAACGTCGAGATCCTGAAGCTAGGGATCTTCCTTTTTCTTCGTTTGTTGACATTGTGTCTGCAATATTGCGACAAATGTCGAGGTTGTCTCTATGTTGTCTATGTACCGTTGAGACTTGGCTTTGCTTTCTGGTGGAGCCTGTTGGGAAGGTATAGTTCCCTCTTTGTTTGTGCCCCTGGATTGTATACATGGATCAATGTGATCTCACCTGTAGGGCAAAAAGTTTCATTTTTCTTTATTTCTTTCCGCGATGTTCTATCATTTCAGCTTTTTATATCCCGAAAATCGCGATTGCCCAATCATTTCGGATATTTTTCGCGGTGCCCAATCATTTCGGCTATTTTTCTTTTTACTCGCTACTTTTTATTGCGAGTTGCCCAATCATTTCGGCTATTTTTCGCGGTGCCCAATCATTTCGGCTATTTTTCTTTTTACTCGCTGCTTTTTATTGCGAGTTGCCCAATCATTTCGGCTATTTTGCATGCATACATTTTTACTTGCTGATTTTGTTTGCAAGTTGCCCCATCATTTCGGCTATTTCGTATACATGTTTTTTTTTGGGCTCGCTGATTTTGTTTTTCGCGAGTAGGGGATTTGGGATCTGATACCAATCTTGGCATTAGCATCGCTGCGACTGGAATATTGCCAGGAGCAAATCATCATTTGCCGTGAAAGGACTTGGAATTTGATACCGGTTTAGGCATCAGCATCGCTGCAACTGGGATATTACCAGGAGCGAATCATCATTTGCCTTGAAAGGGCTTGGAATTTGATACCGGTTTAGGCATCAGCATCGCTGCAACTGGGATATTGCCAGGAGCGAATCATCATTTGCCTTGAAAGGGCTTGGAATTTGATACCGGTTTAGGCATCAGCATCGCTGCAACTGGGATATTGCCAGGAGCGAATCATCATTTGCCTCTGTCGATGTTGAACAAAGGTGGCTTAGTAAACAGGGTTAAGGGTCCTGTCGGCTAAGGCTTTTGACTTCATGAGCCGTAAGGGTCTCACAAAGGTATTTCTCCCTACAAGTCGTGAGGATCTTGTAGGTGTGTTTTCTCCTTGGGAATCGTGAGGATTCCTAAGTGCATGTTCTCTTGTAAGTCGTAAGGATCTTACAAAAGGGTTTTCTCCTTATAAGTCGAGAGGACTTACAAGTGTTGTTTGCTGTACAAGCATATCCCTAGTCACGGATGGGACTTTGTTAGGGAAATATTTATTCATGCCCGTGGATTGTATACAAGGGTCAATATGAGCCGCTTGTAAGGCAATATCGAAGGTTGTGGGGGTTGCTTAAGAACAGGTTAAGGTTTCTGTAACTTAAGACTTTCAAATCTTATGAGCCGTGAGGGTCCCATAAGAGAGTTCTCCTTACGAGTCGTGAGGATCTCGCAAGTGTATTTTCTCCTTAGGAATCGTGAGGATCCCTAAGTGTGTTGCTCCCTTGTGAGTCGTAAGGATCTCACGCGGGTGGTTTCTCCTTATAAGGTCGAGAGGACCTTGTAAGTGTCTTTTAACGAGGTTGCGCCCTTTCGGGTTTTCACAATCACTCGCCGGTAGCCCTGCTGTTTTTGCTCACGGAGCCCTTTCGGGTTTTCATCCGTGCCCATTTTGCTTATGGACATACCTTTTTTTTATTCTTTCTCTTTTTTTTTATTCTAACGAGGTTGCGCCCTTTCGGGTTTTCACAAGACTCGCCGGTAGCCCTGCTGTTTTTACTCACGGTGCCCTTTCGGGTTTTCATCCGTGCCCATTTTGCTTGTGGACATACCGTTTTTTTTTGTTTTTGTTTTTACCACGCCAGCCTGAGGATGCCGCGGGTTGATAGTAGTTTAACGACGTTTCGGTCATTTGCAAGTTTTAGGACATTGCGGTCCGTCGTTAGTTTAGGGACGTTTCGGTCCGACGCCAGTTTTAGGACATAGTGGTCCACCGTCGCCGTATTTGAGGCGACTCTCTAGTTTACTGACTTTTCGGTCTATGGGGCTTTCCCTATGAATGAGCATGATGCCCCCGGCATATTCACCTTTTTCGGAGCATGTTGTTGTAGCGGGTTTACTTTCCACTTTTCGGGCAGCGCGAACTTGCCCTGTTGGTATTGGTCTTCAACCCAGTTTTTAAAGACGTAGCAATTTTCGAGTGGGTGACCCATTATTCTGTGGTAGGGACAATAGTTAGGATTGTTAACGTCACCTGGTTGCAATGGACGTTTTGGATCTGGCAGAGTGATGAGCCCGCTGCGCACTGTTAGCTCGAACAATCTCTTTGTTTTATCTTTGGGAAACGAGTAAGGATGTTTCAACTTCTCATTGAGGTATCGCGGCTTGTTGTTTTGACGACAAAACGGTCTCGGGTTACTCGGCTGTTGTTGGGTGTTGGCAACAAAGGCCGTTTTTTCTTTTTCCTTTCTCATTTCGTTTGCTCCGTCGTTTGCGGGTCCGAGATCCTTTCCGGGTAGCGTGAGATTGTACGGCTGAACATTCTCGCAACTCTCCAATTCTTTTGTTTTAGAAATGAATTCCTTGAAGAGAGGGTTGAGAGCGGCTTCTTCATCAGAATCGCTTCCAAAGGTGAGAACTCGTGATCCCCCGGGCTCGTCCCTATGACAATTGCCGGCAACTCTTTTATGCTCATCTGTCGTATTTTTTCGCTGTCTACGATCTTCCTGCTTTATTCTATTGACGTGTTGTCTATGAGCGACATATCCTTGCCACCAACACTTAAAGGAGTTGCAGTCTTAAGTAGGATGTGCGATCCTCTGATGATATAAGCAGAAGTTAGGGTGTACGTCCGTTTCATCAAAATGTATACCACCAGGAGAATTTTCTCTGAAAGAGGGCGGCCTCATCCCCATTGCTATGGCTTTGGCGAATCGTTTCCTTGTCTTGATCCTGCTTTTATTTGCGGCGGATGTACTTTGATCTGGTGGGAGTGTTTCGACCCTTTCATCTAGTCGCCGGCGTTTGGCTTTCTCGAATATGGCCATCTCGCGCTCTCGATCAGCTTTGCTTTTAAGACAGGCTTCGTTCAGGATTGCATCAATCATTTCGTCTGATGGTCCTAGAAGTTCTGGCTCAGGATCTGCCCCCAGCTTCTCTGTGTAAGGAACTCCTTCGTCATTTATCAACGAGTGAGAGATCACATGGCAGCTCGCCACATTATCTTTAGATTCATCCGACGAGTCTTCTCCATTGTCATCATCTCCGTACTTAATGACGTGGCTGAGAAATTCTTGGCGTGTGATTGGAGTCCGCGCTTTTTGATTGTATTCTTCCAACGCGTCAATCTGCTTTTGCATGTCCGTGCACTTGTCACTAGGCTTCACGGGCTCTTTGGTCTTCTTCTTCGACGACTTTGACGGCTGAGTGTGAGCGCTTTGGCTATCATCACCGATCTTTGGAATTGGGCGCGGCTTCAGCATCCCCTCGATGATTTGAGGTTCGAGCGGGTTCTTCCATCTGACCGCCGAGCGCGTATGAAGATCACTCAGTATCCTTTTGGTTTTGGATGAAAGCACGATCTCCCATGGGGCTTCTTCAACAAAAGAACAAGTTGCCCCCGGTGTGTCTGTCTTCTTAGGAGTGTGCGGTTGTGGTGGGTTTACTTTCCACTTCTTAGACAGCGTAAATTTTCCTTGTAGGTACTGATCCTCGATCCATCCCTTAAAAACGAAGCAATCCTCGATCGGGTGGCTTACCGTTTGGTGGTAAGGGCAATAATTGGGATCGTTAACATCGCCTGGCTGCAACGGACGCTTTGGACTCGGCAGATTGATGAGTCTGTTGCGCACCGCCAGCTCGAACAGTTTCCTCGTTTTTTCCTGGGGAAACGAGTAAGGACGCCTTAGTCTCTCCTCGAGGGATGGGCGTGGACGCACGTTGTTTTGACGAACAACCGGCTTTAAGTTGCTCGGTCGTTGCTGAGTATTGGCAAGGAAGGTTGCTTTCCCTTTGCCCTTTTCATTCCAAGGCTCTGTCTTTGAAGAGGAAGGCCTATGGCCCATCTGGTCCATTTGGGACAGCTTGTCAATCAAGGCCTGGAAGGTGGTCGGCTTGAAGAACATCATAAACTGGGAGATAGTTGCGTGAGGGTCTAGGGTTCCCACGAACATGCCCACTGCGGGTGCTTCCTCAATGCGTTGCTCGCATTTCGACCACAAATTCAGCCAGCGTATAGCATACTGGACCCAGGTTTCGCCTGGTTTTACCCTGGCGTTAATCAGTGCCATTATTGGAGTGCGTTCGCTGGTGCTTGCGAATCTTTGTGTAAACAGTAGCTCCATCTCCGCAAATGTTTTGACAGAGTCGTTAGGTAGCTCCGAATACCATTCAAAGGATATTTCTGCTAGGCTGCCAACAAACTGGCGGAGCAGCAATTTATCATCACCTCCAGTGTTGCCGCACATGGCTCTAAATTGAGCGACGTGCTGATGCGGATTTCCCGTCCCCTTATATACGTGGAACTTAGGGATCGTATATCCCGGCGGGTAACTAATTTGGTCATACCAGCCCGGGTAGGGTCGTCCGGTTCTAGCAATTTTCCCAGCTGCTTCATTTGCCTGGTGAGCTATCATTTGTTGAGCTATATGGTCATCCAGTGCGGCCTTGGAAATGGTTTCTTCCTTGGCTGCTGAAAGAGCCGGAGGAGGATTCGATGTCTCTCCTTTGTCATCTTCAAGGACAATCGGAGGATCTTCAGCAGGAGGATCTTGCTGGATCATCATCCCTACCATATCTTGGTAGAGAAGCGCCATTTGTTTTATGTTAACCTCTTGCTCTGCGGCTTCTTTGACCTTCTTTTCGAGGACTCTGCGTAGGTAGTCAGCGTCAGTTTCTTGTTCATGACGCTGCTCTGATGATGCCTCCGAGCTTTCTTTTGGCCCAGTAAGTGCGGCCATTGCAGTCATCATCTCCTGAAGCTTCTGTTGTTGCTCCTGGGCTTTCGTTACGGATCGGGTGAGCGGTCGGTGACCCGTCGAAGCACGGCTTTCCTCCTTTCCAGAAGCCATATAAATAGTGTGCACCACCATGCCCCCAGACTTGGGGTGTTTGTGCTCAGCGCGTTTACGATTCGCCACGTTCACAGGGGCTTTTTGCAGCCTCCTTTTCTTTTGAGTGGTTGAAGTTGAGGGGGCCGTTGTAGTGGGCGCCCAAGTAGCCGTTGCTTTTTGTGGCTTGACAGAGTAATCCTTCCCCCGCCGAACCTTCATCATTTTCTGTCGGCGGAGATAGTCTTGATCAATCACCGACTCCTGGATCTGTCGCCAGACCTTGTAAATTTTAGAGCATAGCCGTTGAGGGGGCTGCTCCAGCTTCTTCTCTGGAGTATCCTCCACAGGGGAAGGAGTTCTCTTCAGCATCGCAGTAGGAGAGTTTCTGCGCACCGTGTTCAGCAATTCAAAGCTGTTCCCGGTTGGAACAGCAGCATCGATCCCCACCGTTGGAGTTGGCGGAGTTATCCCAGATGGGGAGTTGCCTCCAGCCTTCCTCACTCGGCGCCAGTGGCGGCGTCGAGCGTGTCGTGTGGATGGAGTTGTCTCAGCCATAGGGATGACCTCCCCATGCCCCCTGCTTTGAGGAGAGACCGTTATTGGTGCTGGCCTGTCGAAGACTGACACCCGTTGAGAAGCAATGTCTAATCTGTCAAAGACAGACCTCTGGGCAGAGGAAGCAGCTTTGAGGACCTCGCCTGGAGCAGAAGCTGGAATGTCCATCCTCGTAAAAACTGACATTTTGGAAGGAGAAGCCTTTCCAATGATTTCGTCCGCTTGAGCCGGGATGGCTATCCGCTTTGGGATGGCAACTTCGGGTATCGCGGGCTTGTAGACGCTCTGGCCCAATCTGTTGAAAACTGAGGTATTGAAGTTGGACGACCCGTTGAGAAGGGTCGCGGCAGTGGTAAGCCGATCAAAGACCGACTTCTTTGGGGATTCTTGCAACGCCATTGTGGCATTGAAGCTCAACGGTGGGAGCATGGTCCCGAAGAATAATCCAGTGGTGGCCTGAGTTACCTGCTCCACTGGAATCTTGAAAAGGGAGGCCGCTTGGGGCCCATAAGTCACTCCTCCAGCAAGGACCGAGCGAGAGTTGCAGTTGGAGGCAGTGCAGTTTGAAGCCATTGATCTTCTGTTTTCTGCACGGAGCAAGACACCAAATCTTAGTACCTTGAATCCACAGGCAACCACAGTAAACCGCGATTCGTTCGCGAACACGACACACGAAGTGTGGAGTGGAAAGAGGAAAAGGTCCCACCGGGCGTGCCAGAATCTGTTCCCCTCCGAATGGCGGCCGAGACATGGGCGTCTAGCCTGAGATTCGGGGCAGATGCTAATTGGTGCTATCCGTCCACCTCTCCGAAGATACCAAGTTGATTTATGGCACCGTGTATCGGAGGTTTAGACGGATGCGGCCGATGTAGCAGACTTCGTCAGATTCCCCCTCGCTTGAGGGGTTTTTGATTGTGGGGACGCTCTTCCCTGCAGGCGCAAGCCCCTGCAGTTAATTACGCTACCGCATCGCGGTAACAACTTTCTCCTTCTCCAGCTGGTCACTTTGTGTCGTGGGTGTTTGTTTTGTTTGTGGTTGCCCGTGGATTGTATACGGAGACTAATTTATGTAGTCGCCCGTAGGACGTGGATTAATCCAAATCCGTGTTTACTTAGATTTGGGTTTGTGGTTTTGGTTTGAGGATACGTTAGCCATATTTGAGACTAAGATCGACTCAAACGTTTGTTAAGGATACGTTAGTCCGATTTGAGACTAAGATCAACTTAACAGGATCATTTAGATCCGACAAAAGAGCGTTTGGGCTCTATTGTTCCAGTTTAGGGACATGGTGGTCCATTGCATGTATGGCCGTCGGGACCCATCACCTCTCTGACGACGTTGAAGGATTACAACGAAATATATCAGAGGAGTTCAGAGATGTACCCTTGAACCAAAGTCGATTGGGGGACCTGTAGTCTAATTTGGGACTAAAGTCTGTTTGGAGGTTTTGGTTTAAGGATGCGTTAGCCATATTTGAGGCTAAGATCAACTTAAACGTTTGTTAAGGATACGTTAGTCTGATTTGAGACTAAGATCAACTTAACGGGATCGTTTAGATCCGACAAAAAAGCGTTTGGGCTCTATTGTTCCAGTTTAGGGACATGGTGGTCCATTGCCAGTTTAGGGACATGGTGGTCCATGTTCCAGTTTAGGGACATAGTGGTCCATTGGTAGTTTAAGGACATTGCGGTCCAAAGGTAGTTTAAGGACGCATAAGTCCATGGGTTTAAGGACCCCACAGTCCATATGGGTGTGTTTAAGGACGCATTAGTCCGTTAGTTTAAGGACGCATAAGTCCGCGGGTTTAAGGACCCCACAGTCCGTATCTTGGTTTAAGGACGCATAAGTCCATGAGTTTAAGGACCCCACAGTCCGTGTTGATGTGTGGTCATCGGGACCCGTCACCTCTTTGAAGACGTTGAGGAATTACAACGCCAAGTATCAAAGGAGTGAAGAGATGTACTCTTGAACCGGGGTGGATTAAATAGTCTTTGGCCCAATTTGGGATCAAGACCAATTAATTATGTTATGAGCCCATTAGCCCAGTTAATTACGAATTGAGGACTTATGGCCATCTTGGGCTAAGTCCAATCATGTTTGGAATATTGGCTTCCTGTTGGTCCATTGAAGGAGAGGCTTTGCCTCTGGCCATTTAGCCAATTGGGCTAACGTTAATTCAACAGTGTTGAACACTGGGATCAAGTTAGTGTTTTAACACTAAAAGACAGTTGGTGTTAAACACCAGCAACAGGGGGTTCAAATTAGTGCTAAACACTAGAGCAAATCAGTGTCAAACACTAGCAGCAGAGGTTTCAAATTAGTGTTAAACACTAAGAAAATTAATGTTAAACTCTGTCAACAGAGATTTAATTTAGTGTTAAACACTAAGAAATTCAGTGTTAAACACTGCAAGAAAGCTCTTTAATTAGTGTTGAACACTAAGGCAAAACAGTGTTTAACACTGGGCTCAGGGGTTCCAATTTAGTGTTAAACACTGAGGCAAGAGGGGTCACGTGTGGACACATGAGAGCGCCCTGATTTCCCTTATTTTATTCTGCGGATCAGTGTTTAACTCTTTTAATTCTGACGGCCATCACGTGCACGTGATGGAGGCCCTCGCCCTGGTCTGTTAGAATGCTCATTAGGGGTCACGTGGTGACACGTGAGGGCGCCCTAAATGTGGAGCCAGATCTCCTTTTAGTTTATCCTCAAATCTGCGAATAAGTGTTAAACAATTTTCATCTTTATTTTAGAGCATCACGTGTTGGCACGTGATGGGGGTTTATGCATCGATAATTACAGCACTTGCTGAGGGGTCACGTGGGGACACGTGAGAGCGCCCAAAGTTTCTTTTCTTTTGTTTTGCCATTAAGTGTTAAACACTTTTATTTTTATTTTAAAGCATCACGTGTTGGCACGTGATGGGGATCTGTGCGCCAATTGTTAAAGCATTTGCCGAGGGGTCACGTGATAACACGTGAGAGCGCCCAAAGCTTTCATTTCCTTTGCTTTTTCTTTCTGCGTTTTGGGAGTCACGTGGGAGCACGTGAGGTGATACTTCAAAGTTCTTTGCAGGGGATCTTTTTAAGGGTCACGTGGGGGCACGTGACCCTAGTTCTTTTCATGAACAGAGATCTTTTAAGAATTGAATTTTTTGTAGGGTTAAATCCTGATTATGATTTTGGAGGAATTAAATTCCTATTGTGAAAGAATTAAATTCTTATTTAGGATAAAACACTGATTTCTTTTCAAAGGAATTAATTTCCCAGATATGTGAAAGAATTAAATTCTTGATTAGGGTTAAACCCTAGTTTCATTTTAGGAGGAATTAAATTCCTGTGAGTTTGGGAGAATTAAATTCTCAAAACTCAATTCCTCCTCTGTGTTTTAGATCTGCATGGCAGGATCTCAACCCAATGAGAATTAAATTCTCAATTCATGGGGAGATGTGCACTTTGAAGATCCTCAACCAGAGAAAGAACTAAGTTCTTTTCTTTAAATAAGAGTTAAACTCTTTTGAGAATTAAATTCTCTTTTGAAGCCTCTCTTTTCTTATCTAGGGTTTTTCTTTTGCAGAGAATTAAATTCTCCTCTCTTTGCTTTTTTTTTCTCTTGAGAATTAAATTCTCCTCCCTCTGTTTTTCTCTCAAAAAAGTAGATCCCCCCTTCTCTTCTTTTCTTGGCTCCTATTTATAGGAGAAGGAAGAGAATCAATTTGTTTAGCAAATCTCTCATTAAGGGATTTGATTTGTATGTTGAGAGATTTGATTTGCATTCATCATTAATCTGGGCCTTTAGATTGTTAAGTGAATTTTATTCACC
The DNA here is from genome assembly GCA_030015575.1 of Agapanthus africanus. NCBI lineage: Eukaryota > Viridiplantae > Streptophyta > Magnoliopsida > Asparagales > Amaryllidaceae > Agapanthus > Agapanthus africanus. The sequence continues at coordinate 239,006,365 of CM057351.1, forward strand.
ATTGGATTTTAAATCCAAAGATATCCATTTGTTATCTCGGTCAGATTTAGGGGGGGAATCTTTCCAAGTCCAAGATCTTTCCATAAATTGGTGATATTTAATCACCCTTGGATCTTTAATCCAACGGTCCCCATAATCCTTTTCCATTTGGAAAGATTTAGAGACTTTTAGAATTTAATTCTATTAACTGTAGGGCTTTCGGAACCAGTCACGTGCTGACACGTGACCCTTGGTCACGTGTGAGCACGTGACCCCCAATTGAGTTCTTTAACGACCGCTTGTTTATGTTGTTGTTTTAACCATCACGTGTCAACACGTGACCATTGGTCACGTGTGAGCACGTGATACCTCATTGAGGTAACCTCTGATCAGGGAACAGACTTTATAATTTAATTCTATTCATTATTTTAGAGGTCTTAAGAGCCCATCACGTGTCTGCACGTGACCCATGGTCACGTGTGAGCACGTGATGCCCCATTGGGGTCTTTACTGAGTTTTTATTGTATCTTTTAAGTCCTCCAGCGGGTTCTTAAAGGTCCATCACGTGTGAACACGTGATGCCTCATAACTTTTGATCCCGGATGAATTATGAGGCCCATAATATATCAAATCGAAGAGTTTTTCGAGATGCTTCCAATACCATCAGAATTTAATAGTTTCTCCTTCGGGAACTTATCAAAATACAGGCCGGAAGATATGGGTTCGCATTTCCTTAAGTGTATCGCTTCCATTTGATACCTTGGACTCTTCTGCGCAGAAATTTTCGGCGGGAACAGCGTCGATGGGTAGGAAGTTACCCACTAAGGATGGACCGAGCAGGGAAACTACTCGGTGGCCTCTTGACGAGGGCTTTGATCCTTAACGTAGATGGGTAGGAAGTTTCCCGCTAAGGATTGACCGAGCAGGGAAGCTGCTCGGTGGCTTCTTGATGAGGGCTTTAGATCCTTCGCGTCGATGGGTAGGGAACTACCCTCCAGGGATTGACCGAGCAGGGAAGCTGCTCGGTGGCCTCTTGATGAGGGCTTCTATCCTTGGCATAGGTGGGTAGGAAACTACCCGCCATGGATTGACCGAGCAGGGAAGCTGCTCGGTGGCCTCTTGATAAGGGCTTCGATCTTTAGAGTAGGTGGGTAGGAAACTACCCGCCAAGGATTGACCGGGCAGGGAAGCTGCTCGGTGGCCTCTTGATGAGGGCTTCGATCTTTAGCGTAGGTGGGTAGGAAGTTACCCGGTAAGGATTGACCGAGCAGGAAAGCTGCTCGGTGGCTTCGTGAGGAGGGCTTTGATCCTTGGCGTAGATGGGTAGGAAACTTCCCGCCAGGGATTGACCGAGCAGGGAAGCTGCTCGGTGGCCTATTGATGAGGGCTTCGATTCTTAGCATAGGTGGGTAGGAAGTTACACGCTAAGGATTGACCGAGCAGGGATGCTGCTCGGTAGCCTCTTGATGAGGGCTTTGATCCTTGGTATAGATGGGTAGGAAACTACCAGCCAGGGATTGACCGAGCAGGGAAGCTGCTCGGTGGCCTCTTGATGAGGGCTTCGATCCTTAACGTAGGTGGGTAGGAAGTTACCCGCTAAGGATTGACCGAGCAGGGAAGCTGCTCGGTGGCCTCGTGAGGAGGGCTTTGATCCTTGGCGTAGATGGGTAGGAAACTACCCGCCAGGGATTGTCCGAACAGGGAAGCTACTCGGTAGCCTCGTAATGAGGGGTTAGATCCTTGGCGTAGATGGTTAGGAAACTATCCACAAGGGATTGATCGAGCAGGGAAGCTGCTCGGTGGCCTCTTGGTGAGGGCTTTAGATTCTTGGCGTCGGTGGGTAGGGACTAACCGCCAGGGATTGATCAAGCAGGGAAACTGTTCAGTGGTCTCGAGATGAGGGCTTTTTAGACTTCTCTTCACCTTCATGGGGCGTCGTTCAATCTCCCTTGACCCGTAAAATCTAGAAGAGTGAACGTCGTAGACAACACGTGGCAGAAACGTACAGGCAAGGTGCGATGCTCCGTGGTTCACGTCGTTCCAACTTCCTTTGATCGCTTAAGGGCTCGTGAGGATTGGATGGTCACCACGTGGTAGCTCTGTATTGGGAAATTTGAAAATATCTTGTGATTCGCGTTGCTGCGCGTGCAAATTTCGGTCTTTAGGGATTCTGTTGAGGCTATAAATAGCGAATGCATGTTGATTCCTTTTAGCCTTGCGTTTCTGAAAATGGCTGGACGTCTGTGTGTGCTCATCAGGGAGATCATTTCTTGCGATGATGTGTATCTCTACAACCTCGACCGATCCGAACAGACGTACGAGGCGGTGATAGACCGCGTGGAGGGCCACTTCGGACGCCTTCTTCCCCGGCGATCACCACTCCTCCAAGTACTTATTTATGCGATCTGGAGGAGGTCCCCGGGTCTGTACAACGCCTTGTCTCCGCAGTTGAGGGATGGGGCGATCGAGAAGCTGCACACGCTTTACCATATCGGCCTGATCTCGAAGAGCAAGCGGGACCGATCGGCGGGCCTTCTGGAGTGTTTCCAGAAGAGGCTGATCGTTGATTTTTGTCCGACGGGTGGCGCTTCCGAGGTAGCCGAGAAGGCTAGGGCTCGGCTAGTTGTGATTTCATCGGAGTACCATCAACACTGTTTCCTTAATCCCCGGCCTCCTCTGCAGTAATTTTTGTAAGCCCGAGGAGCCTATAATACCTCTTAATGAATAAAATTCTTCTTTTCTGATGTGTTTTGTCTTCTTTTATCCCTTAGAATTTTTTTTCATATTTTCTCAAAACGAATCTAGGGTTCTCGGAACCGAGGAAGAAGAAAATATATCGAAGAAGTCTCTTCTAATTCAGGAGACTTAAGAAAAATTACATAGCTTTGAAAAGAAGAAAATACATTCATTTGTATAGTTTGAGTTTTTCAGCGATGTAGGGCCGAAAAAACATGAGTCCCCCGGCATCTTGTAAGCGATAGGCTCCACCGGGCAATACTTCGGAGACGAGGAAAGGGCCGTCCCATCTCGGGGAGAACTTGTGCAGTTTGCCCTGATCTACGAATGTGTTCCGCCTTAGGACTAAATATCCCGTCTTGAAGGCGCGATGCTTAACTCGTGCATTGTAGTAGCGAGCAGTTTGTTGTTGGTAAGCGGCCGCCATGATTTGCGCTCGGTCTCGCTTTTCTAGCAAGATGTCCAAATTAGTTCGGAGCGCCGAGGTATTGGCTTTGTCATCGAAGTGTTCGACTCTGTAACTATTCAGTTCGATTTCCGCTGGGACCATTGCCTCGGTACCGTAGCAGAGGCTGAAGGAGGTCTCTCCCGTTGGCGTTTTCTTCGATGTACGTAAGGCCCATAGTACCCGCGGTAGTTCCTCGACCCAGCTGCCCTGCCTTCCTTCCAAACGAGCTAGAAGATCTCGGATGACGTCTCGGTTAGTAACCTCGGCCTGTTCATTGCATTGAGGATGCGCGACTGTGTCAAACTTCATTAGTATGTGGTATTCGTTGCAGAACTCATTGACCCTGTCGTTCTCAAAATTCGTCCCGTGGTCGGTAATGACGCACCTTAGGATCCCGAATCGAGATATTACGTTGTTCTGTAGGAACTTTATGGTAGTGGCTGCGTCCGGTTTTTTGATGGGGACGGCCTCAATCCACTTCGTGAAATATTCTACCGCGATGAGGATGTACTTGTGTCCGCCCGTACCAGTGGGGAGTTGATGTAACGACTGTGTACCTTAGATACGTAATAAAAACATTTTATAATTTTTTCCGAGGTCAAAACCATTATTTTACTTCTTATATTGGTAGAAAACACTTTAAAAATATTTTTCCATGTTTAAAATGAATTAATATGATTTTTAGGATTTTTTAAGGATTTTTTTAGAATTTTTAAGAATTTAAATGTTTTTTTATCGAAGGGAAATTTTTTTAACCGACAAGGAGATCTATTTTAGACCAAATTTAGTTGCAAAAGATAAAAAAATATCAAAATACATTTTATATAATTTTTCTATATTTTTAAAATATTTTTTACTATTTTTAAATAATTTTTTAGAAGCCAAAAACAATTTTTAAAACATTTTTTAATATTAAAATTAATTTTATTTTATTTGAGCAGGTATAAATCTGGACCGTTGGATTTAAAAACCAACGGCCCAGATTCTTCCGACAGTTTTTATTAAAAAAGAAGGAAATATATATATATATATATATATATATATATATATATATATATATATATATATATATATATATATATATATATGTGTGTGTGTGTGTGCGCGCGCGCGCAGCGCGCGCGCGCGCCTTTAATCTGGACCGTCGGATCAACAATCAACGGTCAAGAATCACCTACACCAACCCCAGCCGGTTCCCATGTCAGTTCACACGTGATTTAATGTGGGCCGTCGGATCTGATCGATCAACGATCAGATCTGGTCGGCTGCTGTAGCAGTTTGAAAAAAAATAGTTTTTAATTCCAGAAATCCCTATAAATAACCCCGAATTTCTAAAATTCACCAAAAAATATCTGTTCGACAAATAAATTCTAAAAAAACTTCCTGAGCTTCCTATTTGAGTCCTATACACTCTGGATCAAGCCTCAAAGGCAGAAAAATTCTCGGATTCAATATATATTTTTTCTCGTACAACCCGACTTTCATTTTTATAGATCATTTCAGGTAAGATCTCTCAACACTTGACCTCCTGTTATCTTCATAATGAAAATATAAATCTGTGAAAAGGATTCCAAAACATAATTATGATGTTTGAACTATATTATCTATTTTACGAGTTTTGACGATTAAAAACGATATTAAACCATAATAATATAATGAACTTTTAGCAGTTATCCTTCACGATAAAATCACGGGGTAATGGACAACCCCGGATTCATGCTTGGACATATGGAACTAAGTCTTAAAACAACTATCATGACCGGGACAACTTTTGTAGGAATAAATGTAATTATTCTACAGTGATAAATAAAGGTTATCGATAATTAGTTCCTTAATATTAAAACATGGAAAAATTATAGTAAATTTTTATATATTGGTAAAATTAATGATAAACCTGTAAAATCATATTTTTTGCTAATTTGGGTATTTCACAACAAATACCATGCTATGTAACTTTTGTTGCACTTTTACGTTTAAATACAATAAACTTTACATACGATATCTTTTATCATATTTGCTTATATTACGTTTAGAAAACTCACGAGGTAATGACCTACCTCCTCACAACACTCATATGTAACATAGCACAATGATATTTTGGGAACATAGTTTGGGAAAATACGAGTTTACACATAACTACCTCCGACTTATAAAAACCTTTTTCTACAAGTTATGTATTTTTAACAAATCTTTGCAATGTGCCGCTACAACCCATTTCGGGGAACCCGTTCGGATGGTGCGGATTATCGCACATTCTCGGGCTTAGTAGTGCGAGATGCAGACCTCTGCAAGGAGTATACGGTCTCGAAAGATTTAAAAATACATTTTTCATTAGAAAATGTGATTTCTATTATAAATAAAACTTATATTTTTAATAAATAAATATATATGTAATTAATATCTAAATATCTATTTTTAATATCTATAATATTCCATATTTTCAAAATTCAAGAAAACGTTCCATTTACAAGAAAATTCCATACAATTACAAAATTACAAAAAAAATACCTTATACTATGAAAATAGGTTCTACTCACTAGAAATTTCATATTCTATAAAATATACATTTATGAAAACCCTAAAGAAGATAATTAATTACTTGAGGTGTATTTTGAAATTATGCCAAAACTATTTTTACATAAACCCCCCTCAAGTTATACTAAATTACAATAAGGACCCTGGTAAAGATAGGTTTAAGCGGAACCAGTCTCATAAGCCTCAGGAAGCCGGAGATATCGGTACTTGCCTATTTAAGGCAGACAATATAACAAACGGTGTTATTGACACGATAATTGTCTTGGAAAAAGACACAAATCCTGCCGTCTATGTGTAGCAGTTACCGATAACATCAAACTAATTCAGGACGTCAAATTCTTTTCTAAGTATCTGATCAGACTGAGTCTCAATATAATCTAACTGACTTGAATATGATTCAAGTATATATATTACAACTCAATATTCAACATGAATCCATGAATCCATATATTTATCTACTCAATCTATACAACTTGACTGAACCGAACCATGGATATACTCCATCTACATGTTCATCCATTATATCCCATCTATATACAATATACAATACAAACGATACAAACAATATAATCAAGATATCGCGGGGTTTATAAGGGGTAGACTGGTACGGAAGGTGTTAGAAGTGGCACGAGACTGTAACCATAACACGCCTAACCTGAATTCAATTGCTGTTGTACCGTGGCTGAACGGTTCCTTGTGCTCCGTATACCTTAATCTCCAGAATAGTGGGACTCCTCTCGTATACACTGGCATTCTTCTGTACCAAACTACAAACAACAACGTTAATACTAAATACAAAATTATAACAATATACTCTCTATTATGTCTATTCCATTCATGTCTATTTACGAGACTTACCGAGCGATTTGTTCGCTGACGACATTCTCTTTCTTTTTCTTTGGAATGTCGTCAGGTGATTCGGACTCACTGGAGATCGAGCCACCAGAGAGGATTTGGACCAGCTAGCTTTCGACCCAGAGCTTTAGATTCCTTGTACACATTTACATTCTGTATTTTCCATTTCTGTTATGCTACTGTTTAGGCATAGCTTCCATTCCATGTATTTACTTTTCCATGTACTGTAAAAGAATGTTAATGAATAAAGTTGCTGATATATTTTGTCTCTTTTGCATTTTACTTATATTGCTTAGATACGCTTAGCGTGTTTATTTCAGAGTAAATACGTAGCGGCCTCGTCGCGTCCCCTTCCCCGTACACCGGGAAGCGGGGCGTGACAGGTTTTGTTGGTGGCCCATGCAGGTCAAAGCTGTATAGAACTATACTATGCAGTTCTGTTCTGCGTGAAAAAATTAAGCAATATAACACAAGAACCAGCAACTAAAACATTCTTTACATACATACTCATTGAATCTTATCATTTCATATATTTTGAATCTGTCATAACCCAACTTTTTCATTCAAGGTTATGGATTCCCCGAACAACACCAGCACCAATGTCAACAACACACCTCCACCACTACCACACACACTTGTCGTCCTTGCTCCGATCAACGAGCAGACGGTTCTTCTTGAGGCGATCCGCAGCCTCTTGGAAGGACAGCAGCAACAGACTGCTATTCTAATGAACCGACCAGAAGCAGAAGCACCTGGGGTGAAGCAATTCCGGGCTTTGCACCCCAAACAGTTTGCAGGAAAGGAGAGCCCTCTAGAAGCTGAGGAATGGGTTCAGAGCATTGAAGATGATCTGGCAGCAGCACAAGTGCCAGAAATAGCATGGGTCCGTGTTGCAAAACTGCAGCTCACGGACAATGCACGGGTTTGGTGGAAGGCGGAAGAAAGTCGTCTTGATCAACCCATCGAATGGAATACTTTCCGCGGCATGTTCGGCGCAAAATACTTCCCTGAGACTGCCAGGTTCGACATGGAACAACAGTTCATCCACTTACAACAGGGTTCGATGTGGACCAAATCAGTGGATGTATATGATGTTGAGTTCACCATGCTCAGTCGATTTGCGGCACACCTGATACCGACGGATGAGATCAGAGCCCGTCGATTTCAGTAAGGGTTAGACCCGGAAATCCAGGCTGCTCTAGCTACAGGGGATTTCCCGACCCATGAATCGGTTCTGAAGGCTGCCCGTCGTTATGAGGCAGTAGTGAAGATGAAGGGCATACCCTATTCTGCCGGAGTTAAGCGCCCTGCCACTCAGATGGCAGGAGGAGCCTCTTCATGGCCACTATTTGTGCCCAGGAGAACGGGAGTACCAATCAACCGGCCCAACCCAGCCTTTTGTACCTACTGCAAAAGAGATGGACATCTGGCGAAAGACTGCCGGCGAGCCAACAGTCTTTACTTAGTCTATGGCTCGGCTACTCATGATATTGGGTCTTGTCCCCGAAGACAAAACCCAGTTGCTGCACCCAGGCCAGCAATCGCTTACCAGCAGCGACCAGCCCTTCAGGCACCTGCTCCAAGACTCGCTCTCCCTGCTCCAAGACTCGCTCTCCCTGCTCCACCACCTCGCGGACCACCGACTACACCTCCTCCTCGTCAGTTCCACCAAGCTCAAAGGAACGTTCAGAGGACTGCTCCTCCGGCCAGGAAGAATGTACCACGGCGACAGGCTTTCACGATGACCGTGGAAGAAGCTGAGGCCACTGGCCAAGTCATCACTGGTAACACTTTCTTTTCAAGCTTTCTTTTCAATCTTTAATACCTACCTACATATTTTTCCCTATACCTAAAACATATCCCACATAACTTAGGTACAATCTTAGTAGCCTCACTTCCTACACTAGTACTCTTCGATACTGGAGTATCTCATTGCTTTATGTCGCAACGGTTCGTCCGAACACATGCGATTCCAGTTAAACCCCTCGTATCTAGTTGGAATGTCAGTTCAAGGAACGGCGTTCTAAAGGCAACAACGGGATACGACTTGTATCCAGTAGTCTTCTGCAGCAGAGAATTCTATGCCGACTTCAAGGTGCTGGACATACCGAACTTCGACGTGGTTCTGGGTATGGATTGGCTAAGAACATTTTATGCTATCATCGACTGTCATCAAAAGAGGGTAGTATTTTAGATTCTAGACCATCCAGTCTTTTATTTCAAAAGTGGAGATCGTACCTTGGAGCCAGGTACATACAAGGCAAAGCCGAAGGAAACCGTGATTGCAGCGATTCAAGTGGAGGAAGGATCAAAGCCAGAAGTAGTTCGAGAGTTCGACGACGTATTTCCCGAAGACATATCAGGTTTGCCTCCCGATCGAGCTCTTGAATTCACCATTGATTTAGTACCAGGAGCACAACCAGTGATCAAAGTGCCATATCGCCTAAGCCCAGAAGGTTTGAAGGAGATCAGGATACAGTTGGACGAATTATTGACGAAAAGATGGATTCGTCACAGCACTTCGAGTTGGGGATCACCGGTACTACTTGTGAAGAAGAAGGAAGGTTCATACAGAATGTGCATCGATTATAGAGCCTTGAACGAAGTAACGATAAAGAACAAGTATCCGCTACCGCGTATCGACGATCTATTCGATCAGCTAAGTGGATCTTGTGTTTTCTCTAAGTTAGATCTTCGTTCGGGTTATCAGCAGGTGAAGGTCAAGGAATCTGATATCCACAAAACGGCTTTCAGAACTCGTTATGGACATTACGAATTTCTTGTGATGCCATTTGGAGTGACCAACGCACCGGCGATATTCATGAACCTAATGAATCAAGTTTTCCGGGAGTACTTAGACAGGTTTGTTGTCATCTTCATCGACGACATCCTGGTGTATTCCAAGAGTCGGAAAGAGCATGCCGAGTACCTGCGAATTGTCCTGAAAACTCCACGACAACATCAATTATATGCCAAGTACAGCAAGTGCGAGTTTTGGCTAGATCAGGTCGGTTTTCTGGGACATATCGTATCAGGCGATGGAATCTCTATGGATCCAGCGAAAGTTTCAGCAGTAAGCGAATGGCCGACACTAAAGTCAGTAAAGGACATTCGGAGTTTCTTGGGTCTAGCTGGATATTACAGAAGGTTCATTGAAGGATTTTCGAAGATAGCAACACCCCTGACCAAGCTCACACGTAAAGATGAAGACTTTGTGTGGTCAGAAGCATGCGAATAAGCTTTCATAGAACTCAAGTCAAGATTGACATCAGCGCCTATTCACGTTATACCGGACCAATCTGGAGGTTTCGAAGTGCATTGCGATGCATCCGGTAAGGGATTAGGATGTGTTCTACATCAGCACGGAAAGGTTGTGGCTTATGCTTTAAGACAGCTGAAGATTCATGAGTGCAATTACCCGATGTATGATTTGGAATTAGCAGCCGTTATCTTTGCTCTTAAGATTTGGCGCCGGTATCTTCTTGGTGAACGAGTGAACATATACACAGATCACAAGAGTCTGAAATATGTGTTTACTCAGAAGGAGCTTAATATGCGGCAGAGACAATGGTTAGAACTCATGGCGAACTTCGACATCAACCTACAATATCATCCAGGGAAGGTGAATATAGTACCTGATGCACTTAGTCGCCAACCATTATCGATGAATCTCATCGTCCAGTGGAAGCTTTAACAGGATTTGCATCAGATGGAGATTGAAGTAGTCATGCCAGGTAACGCTTCGAGTTTGATGAATTTACAAGTTCAATCTACCATTGTCAATCAGATCAAAGCAGTTCAAGCAAGTGATGCTAAGTTGCAAAAGATCAGAGAACAAGTGGAGAATGGACACAGAACAGACTTCATCATTCATAAAGACGGATCTTTAAGATACGGCAGCAGACTGTGTGTACCAAAAGGTTCTGTTCGGGAAGAGTTAATGAAGGAAGCTCACAGCTCTCCTTACTCAGTACACCCTGGAGGTACAAAGATGTACAAGGATCTGCGTCAAAATTACGGGTGGCATGGAATGAAGCGTGAAGTAGCCAGAAGCGTCGCTAAATGTTTAGTGTGTCAACAAGTAAAAGCTGAACATCACAGGACTGCTGGATTAATTCAACCGTTACCTATCCCAGAATGTAAGTGGCAACACATCACAATGGATTTTTTGACTGCACTCCCTCGCAGCACAAAGGGTAATGATGCGGTATGGGTTATTGTGGATCGACTCACAAAGTCAGCTCACTTCATCCCATTTCGAGTTGGCCAATCTACCGAGACACTAGCAAAGAAGTACTTGGAGGAAATCGTGAGACTTCATGGAGTACCGGTTTGCATTGTCTCCGATCGTGACACCAGGTTCCGATCACAATTTTGGCAAAGTCTACAAGAAAGCTTAGGAACAAGTCTGAACTTTAGCACGGCTTATCATCCACAAACCGATGGTCAGTCTGAGCGAACTATTCAGATCTTGGAGGATATGCTAAGAGTGTGTATACTAGACTTCGGAGGATCATGGGAAGATCGCCTACATCTTGTGGAGTTTTCGTACAACAACAGCTACCAAGTAAGTATAGGAATGACACCTTTTGCAGCGCTGTATGGAAGGAAGTGTCGATCGCCATTAAGTTGGGATGATATCGAAGACAGGGAACTTCTTGGACCTGAGATGATAGGAGAAACTGTTGATATGGTTCGTACTATCAAAGAAAAGATACACATAGGCCATGATCGACAGAAGCGCTGGGCTGATGCAAAGCCCCGTCACTTGGAGTTCCAACCGGGAGAACATGTATTTTTGAAGATATCTCCGAACCGTGGAGTGTTTCGTTTTGGAAGATGGGGTAAATTAAGTCCGAGATATATTGGACCGTTTGACATACTCGAACGAGTCGGAGAAGTGGCATATCGTTTGGCACTTCCACCCTCATTGGAAGGAGTGCACAACGTGTTCCACATATCCCAGCTCCGAAAATATGTGAGCGACCCCAGCCATGTACTTGATCACTCTGAGCTCGCTATACAGACGGATCTATCTTGTGAGCAACAACCTGTTGAAATTCTGGACAGAAAGGTAAAGTCACTTAGGAACAAAGATGTAAACTTGGTCCGAGTAATGTGGAGAAAGGATTCACCAGGAGAATCAACGTGGGAACGTGAAGCCGACATGCGTGCAAGATACCATTTTCTATTTGTAAATTAGTCCTTATATAATTGTAAATTTCGAGGACGAAATTTTTCTAAGGAGGGTAGATTGCAACGACTGTGTACCTTAGATACGTAATAAAAACATTTTATAATTTTTTTCGAGGTCAAAACCATTATTTTACTGCTTATATTGGTAGAAAACACTTTAAAAATATTTTTCCATGTTTAAAATGATTTAATATGATTGTTAGGATTTTTTAGGAATTTTTGAGAATTTTTAAGAATTTAAATGTTTTTTTATCGAAGGGAAATTTTTTTAACCGACAAGGAGATCTATTTTAGACCAAATTTTGTTGCAAAAGATATAAAATATCAAAATACATTTTATATAATTTTTTTAGATTTTTAAAATATTTTTTACTATTTTAAAATAAGTTTTAGAAGCCAAAAACAATTTTTAAAACATTTTTTAATATTAAAATTAATTTTATTTTATTTGAGCAAGTATAAATCTGGACCGTCGGATTTAAAAACCAACGGCCCAGATTCTGCCGACAGTTTTTATTAAAAAAAAGGAAATATATATGTATATATATATATATATATATATATATATATATATGTGCCTTTAATCTGGACCGTCGGATCAACGATCAACGGTCAAGAATCACCTACAACAACCCCAGCCGGTTCCCATGTCAGTTCACACTTGATTTAATGTGGGCCGTCGGATCTGATCGATCAACGGTTAGATCTGGTCGGCTGCTGTAGCTGTTTGAAAAAAAAATAGTTTTTAATTCCAGAATCCCTATAAATAGCCCTGAACTTCTAAAATTCACCAAAAAATATCTGTTTGACAAATAAATTCCAAAAAAATTTTCAGAGCTTCCACTTTGAGTCTTATACACTCTAGATCAATCCTCAAAGGCAGAAAAATTCTCAGATTCAAGATAACCTTTTTCTCGTACAACCCGACGCTCGCCGGCTTTCATTTTTATAGATCATTTCAGGCAAGATCTCTCAACACTTGACCCCATGTTATCTTCATAATGAAAATATAGATCTGTGAAAAAAATTCCAAAACCTAATTATGATGTTTGAACTGTATTATCTATTTTACGAATTTTGACGATTAAAAACGATATTAAACCATAATAATATAATGAACTTTTAGCAGTTATCCTTCACGATAAAATCACGGGGTAACGGACAACCCCGGATTCATGCTTGGAAATATGGAACTAAGCCTTAAAACAACTATCATGACCGGGACAACTTTTGCAGGAATAAATGTAATTATTCTACAGTGATAAATAAAGGTTATCGATAATTAGTTCCTTAATATTAAAACATGGAAAAATTATAGTAAATTTTTATATATTGGTAAAATTAATGATAAACCTGTAAAATCATATTTTTTGCTAATTTGGGTATTTCACAACAAATACCATGCTATGTAACTTTTATTGCACTTTTACGTTTAAATACCATAAACTTTACATACGATATCTTTTATCATATTTGCTTATATTACGTTTAGAAAACTCACGAGGTAATGACCTACCTCCTCACAACACTCATATGTAATATAGCACGATGATATTTTGGGAACATAGATTTAGAAAAATACGAGTTTACACATAACTACCTCCGACTTATAAAAACCTTTTTCTACAAGATATGTATTTTTAACAAATCTTTGCAATACGCTGGTACAACCCATTTCGGGAAACCCGTTCGGGATGGTGCGGATTATCGCATATTCTCGGGCTTAGTAGTGCGAGATGCAGACCTCCGCAAGAAGCATACGGTCTCGAAAGATTTAAAAATACATTTTTCTTTAGAAAATATGATTTCTATTATAAATAAAACTTATATTTTTAATAAATAAATAAATATGTAATTAATATCAAAATATCTATTTTTAATATCTATAATATTCCATATTTTTATAATTCAAGAAAACATTCCATTTACAAGAAAATTCCATACAATTCCAATATTACAAAAAAAATACCTTATACTATGAAAATAGGTTCTACTCACTAGAAATTTCATATTCTATAAAATGTACATTTAAGAAAACCCTAAAGACGATAATTAATTACTTGAGGTGTATTTTGAAATTATGCCAAAACTATTTTTACATAAAACCCCCCTCAAGTTATACTAAATTACAATAAGGACCCTGGTAAACATAGGTTTAAGCGGAACCAGTCTCATGAGCCTCAGGGCGCCGGAGATATGGGTACTTGCCTATTTTAGGTAGACAATATAACAAACGGTGTTATTAACACGGTAATTTTCTTGGAAAAAGACATAAATTCTGCCGTCTATATGCATCAGTTACCGATAACATCAAACTAATTCAGGACTTCAAATTCTTTTCTAAGTATCTGACTCAGACTGAGTCCCAATATAATCTAACTGACTTGAATATGATTCAAGTATATATATTACAACTCAATATTTAACATGAATCCATATATTCAATCTATTCAATCTATACAACTTGACCGAACTGAACCATGGATGTATTCCATCTACATGTTCATCCATTATATCCGTTCTATTACTGATATCATGGTTTCGGCAAGGCATCCATCTATATACAATATACAATACAAACGATACAAACAATACAATCAAAATATCGCGGGGTTTATAAGGGGTAGACTGGTACGGAAGGTATTAGAAGTGGCATGAGACTATAACCATAACACACCTAACCTGAATTCAATTGCTGTTGTATCGTGGTTGAACGGTTCCTTGTGCTCTGTATACCTTAGTCTCCGGAATAGTGGGACTCCTCTCGTATAAACTGGCATTTTTCTGTACCAAACTACAAACAACAATGTTAATACTAAATACAACATTATAACAATATACTCTCTATTCTGTCTATTCCATTCCTGTCTATTTACGAGACTTACCGAGCGATTTGTTCGCTGACGACATTCTCTTTCTTCTTCTTTAGAATGTCGTCAGGTGATTCGGACTCACTGGAGATCGAGCCACTAGAGAGGATTTGGACCAGCTAGCTTTCGACCCAGAGCTTTAGATTCCTTGCACACATTTACATTCTGTATTTTCCATTTCTGTTATGCTACTGTTTAGGCATAGCTTCCATTCCATGTATTTACTTTTCCATGTACTGTAAAAGAATGTTAATGAATAAAGTTGCTGATATATTTTGTCTCTTGTGCATTTTACTTATATTGCTTAGATACGCTTAGCGTGTTTACTTCAGTGTAAATACGTAGCGGCCTCGTCGCGTCCCCTTCCCCATACACCGGGAAGTGGGGCGTGACAGTTTGCCCACCATGTCCATCCCCCACTGGGTAAACGGCCAATGGGAGGTGAGGGCCGTTAGCTCGGTAGCCGGAAGACGGGGTATGCTGCCCTGGAGTTAGCAGCTCTTGCATTTTTTGACGCACTTCTGAGCGTCTTGGTGTACCGACGACCAATAATATCCTTGGAGCAGCGTCTTCTGGACCAAGGTACGGGTCCCTTGATGCGCTCCATCGACCCCTTCATGTATCTCACGCAGGACGTAGTCGGCTTCGTGAGGGTCGACGCACCGGAGCAGAGGCTGTGTATATGACTTCTTGTAAAGGTTTCCATTGCTCCAGATGAAATGGCGGGCTTTGGCTCGAAGGCGGTGCACTTCCCCTCGGTCTTCCGGAAGTGTACCATCCTTCAGGAACTCTACGAGGGGCTTCCTCCAATCCTGACCTTCCTCCTTAGCAGCGTATACTTGAAGCGTTACCTCTCTGTCTTCCACGCTGGGCCATGGTAAGACTTCGAAGAGGATATTCCTCTTATTGTTGGCAGTATAGGAAGAGGCAAGTTTGCTCAGGGCGTCGGCTTGGGCGTTCAGGTGCCGGGGAATCTGTTCCACTTAGACTTCATTAAAAAAAATTCATAGTCTTTTCACCTCGGCCAAGTACTTCACCATGAGCGGCTCTCGGGCCTTGAAGCACCCGGTCACTTGGCCGGCGACTAGGGCAGAGTTGCTGCGAATCCGGATCGTCTTCAGCCCCACCCCGGAAGCGATTCGCAACCCGGCTAGCAAGGCCTCATATTCTGTGGCGTTTTTTGACGCGCTGAACCCGAGCTTCAAAGAGTACTCCATCTCTGCTTCGTTCAGGCCTCGAATGATAAGGCCATCCCCGCTTCCTTTCTCGGTAGAGGACCCATCGACGTAGAGAACCCAATCGGGGACGGAGTCGGGCACTTCCTCGACCGAGGATCGGGGTCCACCGTCCCATATTGCCGCTTCTTCTTTAGTGGGAATAGTACATTTGACCACGAAGTCAGCTAGGACCTGGTCTTTGATGGCTTGCCGGGGGCGGTATTTGATTTCGAATTGGGAAAATTCCCACCTCCATTTTTCTGGACGACCTGATGACTCAGGGGAGGCGAGAATTGTCCCTATAGGACGCTTGATTGGTAGAGATTTCGGGCATGCGCTTTGAAA
This sequence comes from Agapanthus africanus, assembly GCA_030015575.1. Classification (NCBI taxonomy): domain Eukaryota; kingdom Viridiplantae; phylum Streptophyta; class Magnoliopsida; order Asparagales; family Amaryllidaceae; genus Agapanthus; species Agapanthus africanus. Next base: position 239,022,546 of record CM057351.1, read on the forward strand.
TCAAAAATTAAGAATATACCGCAATCAATAACGGTGTCGCTTGGTAGCTAGCAGGTTGACTACGGGTCGGTCCACAGGTAGATGGATTCCTTTTCTTTATGTTCTAACGAGTTAATCCGATCAAGTCGGGTTTTGTTTTAGATCTAAGAATGAGAATAAGTTGATAAAAAGGCTTGCTAGGGTTAGGGTTAGGTCAGTTCAAAATATGGATTCTTCTCACTGCTTTTAAATTCCTAATTAGGATTTTAGGTGTTAGGGTAATAGTCAATATAGGGGATTAGCACGATTAGGAAGAAACATAGTTTCTTCCTTTTGGTCCTTGTCCGTCCTTTCTTAACTCTTAGCCCTAACATCTATGTAAATCAACCATAACCGGTCTTAACTAGGGAATCACCGCTATCTCGTGGGATAGGATGCCGTAGTGAGCGGTTTGTGGTTAATTTAAATAGAGTCCTAATTAAAAATTATGGGGGCAAGAAAAGGAGGGGGAGAGATTTCCTTCTCTCAAACCTTCCCTCTCCTAACCCTAACAAGTGAGGAATTACTCACTCATTAGGGTATTAGCAATGGAATTCATTTTTTATTATATTTTTATATTAGAAAACTAAATTGAAAATATTAAAAGAACAGAAAAAAAATGCAAGAATTAAATTCAGAAAAGGAATGCGAGATAAAAAAATATCTTTCTTTATTGATGAACTCTTGAACGATTACAAAGGAATTAAAATTTTAGACTAGAAAATAAAAAGAGGCATCTCAAAAGAGGCACCCAAAAGAGGCACATCTTATTTGGCTTTGAGTCCTCCTATTTATAGATAGGAAAAACCCTAGATTTACATTCTAATCCATACATGAAATTACAAAACAACCCCAAAGACCGAGTCAAAGCACCGACACCCCACCGACACGTGCATTGCACGGCAGCGGAACCGTGGCATAATAGCCTGTTTGGCCGCGGATCCGCGGCCATTTGGTGGGCTCATGGGCCCAATTCTTTAGGGTTTCTTCAAGTTGCATTTTCCTTCTGGTTTCTTCACTTGGTTCCTCGGAATCTTTTCTACTTTCTTCTAGATTCTCAACAGTGCAGAATTTGTGGACTGTTACCGTAAGCTTCGCTTTGAAGTCTTGTATCTTGTGCTGCCCTTGAACTGTCTTGAGCATAGAACTATTTACTGATCTTCTTATGTTCCTTGAACTGTTAGGTGAAATTATACAGATTCATATTTTGTTGATTTTAGTCTCACATTTTAGCGTCTTTTCATGATTTTCACTGTATTGTTCGAAGAACCTGTAACCTGCAACTATTTAGCAGACATTGATCAAAAGCACCTATTTATTTGTAATATGAATAAGAATGGGCGATATAATAATGCAAAATTCTAATATGAACAAATACTCCCAAACTTATCTTTTGCTCGTCCCGAGCAAACCTATTTTTATTCCCAACAAAATCCTAACCTCACTTTCACAGAGAATCGCGATTGCACTAAGCTCGTGCAACAAGCCGTTAAACCTCTAGGTATCCCTAGTAGGATGAGTGTTGTCTCCTGAGGGTTTTCAGCGGATACTACCCACAAAATCCGATCAATTTGGTCTGTTGACTCTAATTCTTCAATTCAGTATTCTAGTAAGAAATTCTATTATCTTCAACTTATAAATCATCAACCCATATTTTTCGCATTCACTTATCATTAAACTTAAGATCGTATATGTTCTATAAATTTATGTAGCTTTTAGCATCTTTTGAATTTTCTTTCTAAGGTTCCATCTCAACTTAGGAATTTTTATCATCTCTACTGAAAATATAAGCTCTATCTTTCATTCCTATTTTTCATCCAAACCCCAATCATATACCCATACATGTGTGTATGTATCACCCCTACACTTGGAAATTCAATTCAAGCTATCATACTCTTGTCCATCGTCCAAAGTACTTTTAGTTGGTGAATTTTAGATGAAATTGCTCACACATCCTTCATGCGACCGTTAATACTTCTTGAGGTACTAACGAACGATTACAAAATGTGCTTGTGCATTTAGGCGTATTTCCTTGTCTTGTAATACCTAAGGCTTAGCAGTGACTCCCAAACTAGTTGGTCTAAGGCACTAGGTGATAAAGCACCCTCGCTATATTTTTTATTTATGCTGCCTTAAGTAGTTACAAAACCAGTGTTCATTTTTTTTATGTCTCTTTATTCACCATTTATACTTCATTTTATTTTCCTTCATACTAAGGATTTAAGACAGGAGCATTTCAAGGTATCTTCTACTATTCCAAATTTCAAGGTGCGTGTTTGTGCAAGTTGCAAGGTATATATTTTCAGAATTTAGAATTAAGGTTCGGAATTATTTTTCAAACTTACACTTCAAATAAAAATTCAATACTCTTCCCTTATTTTGACTTAACCCAAGAACTGAACTCAAAATTTGCCTATTTCTAAATAATCTACAAGGGCATATATTTTCTAAGGTTAAACTTTAAGAAAGATTATTTTTAGGGTTTTTAATTTACTAAGTTTAGGATCTAGTTTTTCCCTACTATTCAACCGTCATGTTGAACTTAAGTCAAATATGGCTAAAATTGAACTTTTCAATTTTTATAATATTTAAATTTTTTCAATTTTTATGGGGTTTTAAAATAAGTATGCAAATGCAAAAATATACATATGAATGTGAAGGAAGAAGGCTTACCGAGCACACCCCTAAACTTAAACTTGACAGTGCCCTCACTGTCAGGCTACACCAAAAGAGTCAAAATTGCCGGTACTCCCATGTTAGGTTTTTTATTATTATTATTATTAACAGAAAAAGAAAACAAATATATATACATAAAAAGGTCCCCCCAAACTTAAGTGAAACAGTGTTTCCACTGTTGAAGCATTAAAGTTCAGAGTTAGGGAGGAGAAAAACACAGTATCAAGCTATACAAGGCCTTACACAGGCCAAAGGTTAGCACCAACCATTCAAAAATTTTATCGTTATAATGGTGTGGTTGGTGAAAGAATGGATTGTAGAGAAAAGAAATGAGAAACACACGAGACCATGTGGAGCTAGAAGCAGTATACGGTCTCGGTGGAGGAGAAGAATGGCGGAAGGGAAAAAGAAATGGTGGTGGTTCGACTTCTTCAGGTGGAGGTTGATTAATCACAAAATCGGTGTCATTTAGGAATGCGAGTTCGTCGGTGAAAATATCTTCGAAACTTTCATCGATAGTCCGATTGAACATTTCAATGTCAATAAGTGTTGCGCCAGAATTCAACACACTTGATTTTTCAAAAATTACAGAGCTAGGAGACTCGTAAGACTCATTTACCTTATTCTCAAAAGAGTCTAGATCAAGTTGTTTTTCTAGAATTATCGAACTCAAAATATTGGATTGTGATTCATTAGTACTCGCTATCATTAAAGAAAGATTAGAAGAAGAACCAGAGAAAGTGGGAGAAAGCAGTGGAATACGAACTTGAGCGTGGAAATGGAGTGTATAAATTAGCACAATTTGTAATGACCGATGTGTAAAAAGCCATTTTGCTAATCTATCAACCCACTGAGAAATGAGGTCAAATCCCTCAAGATTCGTGAGAAAGCATGGGTACGTCGAACTTGGTAAACCAGACATTGAAAATGAAAGTGTAACGGTTTCTTGCAAGGTCGGAACGAGGATGGAGGGAAGTGATTGAGGAAGGGTATCGGTTAAAGATTCAGGAGGGTGTGCGCAGTCAATGAAAGGGATAGAATGAATTGGAAAATCCGACTTCTCAAGTAAAACTGCTTCATCCTTAATAATTTCCTCAATACTCTCCTCAAAATTTAACTTATCCATGCAATTCTCATCAAAATCAAGACACATATGAAGTTCGGGAGAAACATTTAATGACTCGGGATGATGAATTGGGGAGAAAAACTCATCCAAATTTGTGGGTTCATCATCCAAAATATTCCCAGCGTAAATATCCTCGATCAAGTGAAAATTAAATTTCTCAGACATCTCATCAAAAGCATGGATATCAATCAATTCAGGTTCTAGAGTGGAGGTGTAGAGGTCAAAAGGATTGGTGGTGATTTCACTCGAAAGGGACCCTTCACAATCAGGTAAATCAAACACTACAAAGTCGCACAACTCATTAGACGTTTTATCTTCAACTGGTGAATCATTTGGAACACTTGATAGATATTCAAAACCGGAGTTATGGGATTCAATTGGGGATGGGTAGGTTTGATTTGGAAGTGTGTAAAGCTCACTCTCACCACTCAAATTCTCAATCTGTCCAACCGCCTCATCATACATTGGAAAATTTGGAGCTAGTTGGAAACTAGCTACCGGGTTACTAGGTTGTATAAGGGCGGCCATGGACGCATTCAACTCCATTATCTGTTGTCTTGACACTACCATAAAATCTTCAAACGACTGTTCCAGACTAGACATGGGTTGTGAAGGGGTTTCAGTAAAAAAATCAAAGTTGTTTGGATACTGGAAACTTCCAAATGGCTGTGTAGAAGCAATGTCTACGGAAGGTGCGAAAGTCGGGTAGGACTGGTAGGAATTGAATGTTTGGACAGGAGTAGGATCAACATTTGGATAAGAAGGTGAATGGAATTGTTGATCCAGAGAATTCACAGTAGTGAAAGGAGTGAAAGATCGGTTACGAGATTGTTCAATATGTTCAGCAATAGACCTGGGTTTCGGGGTTACAACAGGACTCGAAAAAGTAGTATCAACGTAAGAAGGTGGTGAAGGTTGAAACGGTTGATACAAAGTGGATTGCGGAGTCCAACTATTTTTCCTAGACGAGTCTATTCGATCTTTCAAAGAAATTTTGGGCATGGAGGGGTCGTCCGAAATTCGACCAAAACAATGAGCGTAGGAAGTAAAGTCTGGTTGAGGGTACCAAAGTTCGGCAAGAGTTTTGCGAGGTGGGGTACCCATGATGTGAGGAAAGAGAGGAAAAGAATGTGATTTTTTTTTAATTTTTATTTATTTTTTATTATTTTTTTTAAATTTATTTATTTATTTTTATTTTAAAAAAAATTGTTTATTTTTGGAGTTTTGAAAATTTTGAAAGTGTTGAAAGAGTTTTTGCAAAAAATTGTACGGAACTACGACACAATTTCAAATAACCACAGTTTAAACATGCACAATCAAAACTAGAGCTAGGGTCTCCTAAGTCAACTAGACCGCTCCTAACTGATCCAAAGGGCAAGTTGTGAGATATCCCTCGAATCGCCTCTTCACCGTCAATTGTGGCCAGGTAAGCACAAGTTAAGAAAGGAGGGATCCGCTCACGAATCACCGTGAGACAGGCCTTTTAAAATTACCTTTCCCACTTGTCTAGCCTAGGCACCACAAAGTCAGGTTTAGATAAACGACCGATTGCCCACAACCTTCCTTTATCCTAATGAGCGCGATAGTCCTTATTGGCCGAGTCTAAATATTTTTTAATCAACTCGAGGGTTGATGCAAATTCTTTTTGTGATTTTTGGGGTCCTAGGAAGGGTAATGAAATCCCAACCCAATCTGGATTGGTGTTATAGCCCCTTTAAATTCCGTTTTAAATATGCAAAGCAATTAACACACAAAATTTAAAACACTTGCAATTTTTTTTATTTGGCAGCGCAAAAAATCCTGCACAAAAACAATTTATTGGAGAGGGAGAAGAATTTTGCGCAAAGAATTCTGCAGGAAAATTTTTCAGTGGAGCTCAGGGGGTAGAAGAGAGGACAAAAATACTTACAGAGAATTTTGGGATGCTGACGTCACTGGTTGACCGCGGTTCCGCGGTGGTTCTGTTAGTTTGGATCTCCAAAAATTTTCTTTTTGTTGTTATGATTCTCCTCTGTCTGTTCAGATCTTCTGTTTATTGATTTGTTCACTGGGTATTTTTTTCCAGATCTGAATCTGTCCGTCTTCTTTTCCTGCACACTTGCACAAAAACCTTTCAAGAAGAACAAGATGATTTTTATTTTTATTTTTATTTTATTATTTTTTTTGTTTTAAAATTTTTCAATTTTTATAATTTTTTATTTTTTTATTTCTAAAAACCCTTTCCCACTTGTCGTTGTAGTATAGTGGTGAGTATTCCCGCCTGTCACGCGGGTGACCCGGGTTCGATCCTCGGCAACGGCGCCATTTGATTGGTAGAGATTTCGCGCGTGCGCTTTGAAATAAAAAATTAAGAATATACTGCAATCAATAATGGTGTCGATTGGTAGCTAGCCGGTTGAGTACGGGTCGGTCCACAGGGAGATGGATTCCTTTTCTTTATGTTCTAACGAGTTAATCCGATCAAGTCGGGTTTTGTTTTAGATTAAGAATGAGAATAAGTTGATAGAAAGGCTTGCTAGGGTTAGGGTTAGGTCAGTTCAAAATATGGATTCTTCTCACTGCTTTTAATGCCCTAGTTAGGATTTTAGGTGTTAGGGTAATAGTCAACAAAGGGGATTAGCAAGATTAGGAAGAAACTTAGTTTCTTCCTTTTGGTCCTTGTCCGTCATTTCTTAACTCTTAGCCCTAACCTCTATGTAAATCAACCACAACCGGTCTTAACTAGGGAATCACCGCTATCTCGTGGGATAAGGTGCCGTAGTGAGCAGTTTGTGGTTAATTTAAATAGAGTCCTAATTAAAAATTATGGGGGCAAGAAAAGGAGGGAGAGATCTCTCAAACCTTCCCTCTCCTAACCTTAACAAGTGAGGAATTACTCACTCATTAGGGTATTAACAATGGAATTCATTTTTAATATATTTTTATATTAGAAAAATAAATTGCAAATATTAAAAGAACAGATAAAAAATGCAAGAATTAAATTCAGAAAACGAATGCGAGATAAAAAAAATACCTTTCTTTATTGATGCACTCTTGAACGATTACAAAGGAATTAAAATTTTAGACTAGAAAATAAAAGGAGGCATCTCAAAAGAGGCACTCAAAAGAGGCACACCTTATTTGGCTTTGAGCCCTCCTATTTATAGATAGAAAAAACCCTAGGTTTACATTCTGATCCATACATGAAATTACAAAACAACCCCAAAGACCGCGTTAAAGCACCGACACCCCACCGACACGTGCATTGCACGGCCGCAGAACCGCGGCATAATAGCCTGTTTGGCCGTGGATCCGCGACCATTTGGTGGGCTCATGGGTCCAATTCTTTAGGGTTTCTTCAAGTTGCATTTTCCTTCTGGTTTTTTCACTTGGTTCTTCGGAATCTTTTCTATTTTCTTCCAGATTTCCAACAGTGCAGAATTTGTGGACTGCTACCGTAAGCTTCGCTTTAAAGTCTTGTATCTTGTGCTGGCTTTGAACTGTCTTGTGGATGGAACTGTTTACTGATCTTCTTTTGTTCCTTGAACTGTTAGGCAGCATTATACAGATTCATCTTTTGTTGGTTGTAGTCTCACATTTTAGCATATTTTCATGATTTTTACTGTATTGTTCTGAGAACCTGTAACCTGCAACTATTTAGCAGACATGGATCAAAAACACCTATTTATTTGTAATATGAATAAGAATGGGCAATATAATAATGCAAAATTCTGATATGAACAATGCTCGGTGAGGACGAAGATGGTGTGCGCCTGGAAGTAGTGCCGGAATTTTCTTGAGGTGACGACAAGAGCCAAGACTATCTTTTCTATAGCCGGGTACCTTTTTTCCACGTCTTGAAGACATGGCTCACGTAGTAGACCGGCTTCTGTACTCCTTCGACTTCTCGGATGAGCACCGAGACAACAGGATGATCGGAACCGCAAGGTACAATGATAGCTCGTCTCCTTCGATTGGTCGGGTGAGCAGTGAGGGAGTTTCCAGATGTACTTTGAGCTGCTCGAAAGCGTTTTGACATTATTTCGACCATTCGAACTTTGGGATCTTTCTCAGGGCTTTGAAGAATGGGAGACACTTTTCTCCGGATCTCGACATGAAGCGACTCAGAGCGGCCACTCTTCCTATGAGTCGCATGGTCTCAACGTTGCTCTTTGGTGTGGCCATGTTGAGAATGGTGCTGATCTTTTCCGGGTTAGCTTTGATTCCTCGGTGGGTAACCATGAACCCGAGGAATTTCCCGCTAGTGACTCCGAACGCGCACTTGGCTGGATTCAGCTTTATTTTGTACTTGCGGAGGATGTCGAATGTCTCGCCAAGATCTTTGGTGTGCTCGTCCGATGAGGTTGATTTCACGAGCATGTCGTCGACGTAAACCTCCATGTTCTTTCCGATCTGCGGTTTGAACATTTTGTTAACTAGGCACTGATATGTAGCCCCAGCATTTTTGAGGCCGAAGGGCATCACTTTGTAGAAGTATACCCCACTGTCCGTGATGAACGCGATAAGTTCTTCATCTGCCGGGTTCATTTGGATCTGGTTGTAGCCGGAGAAAGCGTCCATGAAGCTGAGCAATTCGTGGCCTGCCAAACTGTCTACTAGATGTTCTATCCGAGTGAGGGGATTGTTGTCTTTCGGGCAGGCCTTGTTCAGGTCCGTGAAGTCGACGCACATGCGCCACTTCCCATTCACCTTTTTAACCATGACTACATTCGCCGGCCAATCCGAGTAGTCAACATTTAGAATGAAGTTGGCTGCGAGCAATCTATCGACCTCGATCGCCTTTTGCTTGATCGGCGCGAAACTTCGCTTCTTTTTTCTGACGGGTCGGACCTTCGGGTCGATCCCGAGCTTGTGAGAGATTACTTTGGGGTTGATTCCGGGCATGTCAGCAGGCGCCCAGGCGAACATGTCCATTTCCCTCAGAGAAAGCGGATCAAGTCTACGCACTGGGTTCCTGTTAAAAGGGATCCGATTTGGACGGTTCATCCCTCATTCCCCTCGACGAGGGGGACTTCTGAGCGCCTCCACCGGGGATCCTCGAATTTCCTTCTGTTCGTCGCGAGTGTCCAAGGACCCCTGGAAATCATTTCCTCCTTCGAGGTCGTCGCTCTGCTTTGTGGTGGTGGATGTTGCGGTGAAGCAGATCTTGGCAATTCGCTGGTTCCCGTAGGCCCAGTCTATTCCCCTTGATCTAATGGAAATTTGATCGTAAGGTGGTAGGTCGAGATTTGAGCCCGGAGGGCGTTTAATGTCGGGCGTCCCAGGAGGATGTTGTAGGATGAGGGGATCCTAGCGATGATGAATTCCACCGGTACGGTCCTCGTACGGCCTGCTTCCCCAATGTTGAGGAGGAGAGTGACCACTCCTTAGGCCGGGATGGTGTGGTTGGTAAACCCTGATAGGACGTGGGAGGTTAGCCATAGGTCGGACGGCCCTAGCACCATACGCTGGAAGCAGTCATAGAAGAGGATATCTGCCGAGCTTCTGGTATCGACCAATATCCTCTGAACCTCGTAACGGTGGACCCGTGCTGTAATCATGAGAGGGTCGTTGCGAGACAAAGATATACCGTGGAAGTCTTCATCAGTGAAGATGATGGGCTCGGCAGTCCTGCATTTCTTCTGGGGAAGGTCGCTTGTTCCCTCGACGGGTAGGAAGCGGTGAGTCTCGTCGGCTCCACGGGCAGACCCCGAGGAAACGACCATGATTTGGCCGATCGTTAATTCGCTGAGAGGGGGCTGGTTCTCATGCTCCCTGTCTGCCTGTCGCTTGTCCCGCAGGTACTTCGCCTGGTGGCCAGAGCGGATCAACTCCTCGATGTAGTCGTGGAGTTGTTTGCAGTTTTCAGTCGGGTGACCCTGTGACCTATGGAAGGCGCGGTACGGGCTCCGGATACGTTTAGCCGCTCTATGGGTGACTGGCAGGAGCTTGAAGAATCGCTCGCCCTTCGCCTCCTCTAATAGCTCAGTCCGGGAGATGTTGAGAGGAGTATACTCCTGGAACTTTGGGGAGTATGGTTTTGGCCGGTCGCTTCTTCTTCTCTTCTCTGCCCCTTTTCTTTTGGTCGTCTTGGTCGCCCCCGGGAAGGTTGGCATTCACCTCAGACTCGAGTTGGATCTCGCGCTCGGTCCAAACTTTTACCTCGGCCATGGTCTTAGGTTGCGCTAATGCAAAAGAGCGGAGCCACTCTTTGTGCCTAAGACACGACCTTAGGGCGGTGATGACAGTTTCATCCCGGTGCTCAGAAACTTCGAGAAGAGCATTGTAGAAGCCAGTGATGTATCCTTTAAAGGATTCCTTGTCCCCGCTCTTTATGGTGAAGAGGTAATCGACAGTTCGCTTCTGTCGTTTGTTTCCGACGAAGTGACCGAGAACTGGACGACCAGCTCATCAAAGGTAGAGATGGAGCGTGACGTGAGTCCTCAAAACCAGTCCCGTCCAGCTCGGATGAGGGTGGCGGGAAATGCTCGGCATTGAGTAGCGTCGGAGTTATCCTGGAAGCTCATGCCCACCGTAAATGCGTCCAGATGGTCCTTTGGGTCGGATTTCCCGTCGAAGAGGGCCACCTTGGGAGGCTTGTTCTTGGACGAGACGTGTACGGCGAGCAACTCCTCGGTGAAGGGCTTCGTAAGTGAGTCGGTGGCGTACCTGGCCCATTCACCGGATGGATGACCCTCCCGATGTATACCCTTGATTTTCTTTTCGAGGGCGTCGAGGCAGTCGTGATACCTTGAGGATTCGGCGTAGTCAGAGTGGTGGCCCTTCTCGCTTGTGGTCTGCTCCAGGCCACGACTCCGATTCCGTTCTATTAAATTCCTTAGGTCCCCTGGCGGAGTTTTCACGGTGAGTGCCGTTCATGCGATCCCGTCGAGGGAGAGGCAGTCAGTCATGCCTGGGAACAGGCGAGTTGATCGATACCTCCTCGGGAGGGACGAGAACGCGATGGGCCTTAGGGTGATGGGCTCTTTGGCGAGACCTCGGCGTGGAGCCGTGTGGCGCCCAGCGGGCCATTGAATCGGTCTCCGCGGTCGCCGGAGTGAGCACGGTGTTGTTCGATGGTGCCAGTGTGGGCGGTGTCATCCGCCCCTCTGCGGAGGTCATGATCCCTGGGAGGGGGAACGACGACCTGGGGGGATGGGCCCGCCGTTTGGATACGGACAAGGGCGTCCACTATGGCGCGAGCCTGTCGATCCTTGCCGAGAGGGTGTGGATGGCGCTCGGAAGGGGAGTAGATCCGTCCGCTCCTCCGTTGTGGGGAAGGCGGTGGCTTGTGCTGGGATCGTCACGGTTTTCGCTCTCCATGAAGTCGAGAGAGGAAGATCAACTTTCGATGGGTGGAAAAATTGCTTTCCCACAGACGGCGCCAACTGATGGAGGTCTGAATCTCCTTCAGATGTTTTCCTCCATCGATCTGTCGCGAGCGTCGATGATGGGTTGAGATTAGTGTTGAAAGTTGTCTCCTTGGACGTGCGGATCTTAATAGGTTGATTTGGAGGTGAAGCCGAGCTACCTACAAAGAAGTCCCGAGGTGGTTGTACCACCGTGGACCTTCCGACGATCAAATTAGCCGAGAAATTTGAGCAGAGTAGCGGCTTGTTGGATTGAAAATGCTTTACCTGAGTCGTCTGGGAGAGGGGATTTTATAGTGGTCGCATGGAGCGAGCTGACGCGAGATTTTCGCCATCAGTTACGCCCCTGACGTTACGCCTACGTGAATGACGGGATCTCTCCATTAATGACGAGATACACTCGTTAATGGGGGATACGACGGCATGGAACGCGGGATGTTGGGTGGCGGATATCTTGCTTCTAGCGAGATACATGGAGCTGTGGCGGAGGCGCTTGGCTCTGCGTTCTTGGTTGCTCGGTAGAACTGGGGAGGCTTAGCTCGGCGGGAGGCTCGGAGGCGAGCGAGAGGCCGAGGAAGCTCGGTTCTGTGATAGCTCTGAGGCAAGCTGGGAGCGCTGAGGAAGCTCAGTGTGTTGGAGGGCTCGGAGGCGAGTCGATGGTTATTTGTAAGGCGAGCATAGGAGTGTTCTGGGAGGCCATCGAAGGTCGGGTCAATTCTCGGGACGAAAGCCCGGGGAATGCCTTCAATGTATTGTGTTTGCTCCTGTCCCGTGGGTCCCGGGACACGTCATCTACCACGTGTCATGATCTTGGGAATTCCCACTTATGAGTATCATCAAAGGGAGAGATGTGTGAAGAGAGGGGATTAAGAAACAGCTGGTTAGGCTAATTTAAATCGGCTGTAAACAACTTTTAAGGCTGCCTATCTTTTTTTGGGACCAATTGGAGACCCAAGATTGAGACAATAGTTTTCATTTTTGGTACAGATGGTCAGGTAATATTCATGAAGTCTTGTCCCGGCCCGATTTTTACCACTATAGCGAGATGGGCATGCGTCTTAGTAAAAATTCAGCTGAAATTCATAATTTTACGGCTTATTTTGATACGGTCCTGCGGCCATATAAAACAGGGTAGAGAGAAAAAACCTTAATTTCGTGCAAAAAAAATATCTGAAACATTTCTATTTTGCAAGACAAATTACAAGTATTATTATTGACAGAAGTTATTGCATCCAGAAATGAAAAGGCAATCATGAATCTGTACAAGTTTCTTTGGCACGTGAGTCGTGACATATATAATAAGAAAACATTGAAAGCTAAAGCCCACAGCATAATACAAAAGAAACCAGCTGCTTCCTCAGCAACAACTCAAACCACATCTGTAACCATTTGCAACATTTAAGCGCGCATCCTCTGATAGAAATCCACGCATCTCTCGTTTATTACCTCACAATGGTTGCAAAGAGACCCAGAATCGTAATAATCGGTGCCGGCATGGCCGGCCTCACGGCCGCCCACCGCCTCACCGCCGCCGGCGGCGGCCTCATCGACATATCCATCCTCGAGGCCGGGGCTCGCATTGGCGGCCGCATTCTCACTTCCAACTTTTCCAAGGACCAAATCGAGATGGGCGCCACTTGGATTCACGGCATCGAGGGGAGCCCCATCTATGCCCTCGCCAAAAAAATCAATGCGCTGACCACAACCAACTCCTACGAGCGAATGGACGGATTCCCCGAGAATCCCGTGACCGTCGCCGAAGGCGGGGGTGTTCTCACCCCGGATTTCGTGGAGCCCATCTGTTCCCTCTATAGGAACTTGATGGATTCGGCTAGAGACGGTAATGTCGCCGTCCATGCTGGCGTCGGCGGCGTCGGCGCTTACCTTCGGCAGGGCTTGAACAAGCAGCGCGGCAAGCTCACCGGTGGCGAGGACTGGACGGCGGACGCTGTTTTTGCTATGAATGAGAACGAGGAGAGAGGCCACACATCGGCTGATGATTTGGATGATCTCAACCTGGCTGCTGAGAGCGAGTACAGAGAATTTCCAGGGGAGCAGATCACCATAGCCAAGGGCTACTCGCGGATCATCGAAACCCTAGCCGACGCTCTTCCAAAAGATTCGATCCACTTGAACTCGAAAGTCGGGCGTATCGAGTGGAACAGGGACGACGGGCACGTGAGGGTCCACGTAGACGGGGGAGAGGTCATGGTGGCGGATCATGTGATTGTTACGGTGTCTCTCGGGGTTCTGAAAGCGGGCCTGAAGAAGGAAGCGGATCCTCGATCTGCTCTAGAGTTCTCGCCCGGGCTGCCTGCTTTTAAAAAGGAGGCGATCGGAAAGCTGGGGTTTGGGGTCGTGGACAAACTATTTATGGAGATCATCGACGCCGGCGCCGGCGGCAACGATGAGGTGGAAACGCCGTTTCCTTTTCTGCAGCTGGCATTCGACTCAGCGGAGAAGGGGCGGGCGGCAAAGATCCCTTGGTGGATGAGAAAGACGGCGTCGATATGCCCGATCTACAGCGGCTCGCATGTGCTGCTCGCGTGGCTGGTGGGTGAGGAGGCAGCACAGATGGAGGAGCTCGGGGATGAGGAGGTCATCAGCGCGGTCCACGCCACGCTGGATGGGTTCGTATCCACGTCGACCGGTGCTTATGGGCGGAAGATAGCCAGGGCGAAGAGGAGCGGGTGGGGGAAGGACCCCTTGTTCCTGGGGTCGTACAGTTACGTGGCGGTGGGGTCCAGCGGGGATGATCTGGATCTGATGGCGGAACCGCTGCCGCAGGAGAGGGAGGGCGCGGCGCCGCTGCAGGTTTTGTTTGCCGGGGAGGCCACTCACAGGACTCACTATTCGACTACGCACGGGGCGTTTTTCAGCGGGATGCGCGAGGCCAACAGGCTGCTACAGTTTTATCGCTGTTAGCAGGTTTATTTAGGATTTTGTTATAGTGGTTTGTACTTTGCAATAGCTTCTTCTATTAGTAGAAATTTATCCCGTATCACTCGATATACGTTACCTCTTCTCCCTCTCCAATTTATCTCATTTTCTGTTTTAAATAATGCTATAGCTTTTTGATATACCACCCCCCCAGCATCCCAACCCACCCCCCACAACAAAAAAAATAAAAATAAAATAACACACCAGATGGAAGACATGTAAACGGAATAGTTATGTTCGGTAGGTACAAATTACTGCACTCGTAATAAACGTTCATTAAAATAAAAATCACATGTTTGAAGTTTGCGAGATGAAATTGCTTATGATCTACATGTACAACAGAGGATCTCGTTCTCCTTTAATTAGAGACAATTTTGTCCGATGTGAGGGCTTTCCAGCGAGTGCCATCCATTCATGAGCAATTGTCGTTAAAAATTAAACACGAAAAGCTGACATGGCACAAAGACCAAATCGGCATACTTATGTTGTGCAGGCAAAGACCATTGTATTTATTTGATTCCAATCTTCCCGACATACCAGGTTACACTTGGTTACAGGCAAAGGCATGGTAAAAAAAATCAATTTTAACTAAAGACACCACAACCTTAATCAATGAAAGCCCACGAGCTAGTTAAGTTCAATGTCATGTGCTAACGATAATTATATATCGCTAACCTGGCGTAATACCGTCTTAACCGTGTGGGCTAGATGCGCAAAATATCTTCCTTGCAATAATGCACAGATGATGAGTGATACAAGGACATCAATTTTTCACATGGGACGATAATTTTTAGTTGAATGACATGACAATGAGATCCAAGAAAGCAAGTAAAAGGTCCACATTATGACATAAAATCAAATTAAAGGCAGGTAGAAATAATAAGAAGGATTAATACCTGGTAATCTTAATTTTCCAATGTTAATCCTTTTGTGTTTTGCAATTCCTGTCATTAGCGGTTCGGCTCCGTTCTGATCTCTCTTGTGCAACCTGCATTATTGCCTGCTTGCTTGCTCTCGTTTGCCAACTGTGCTCTTGTCCAACAACACAACCAGCCATATCAGCTGACGTGTCGGATCCAGAGCACAACGCTGTTCCTGCTCGTTTCAGGCCCACTGCACAGTAACGATGTTAACTTGTTACTGTCTGATATAAAAGAAAAAGGACCAGCAAACAAATAGATTACAGCTTATTGATTTTGATGCATGGTGTGAGATGAATTATGTTGGGAACCGAGGGTGCAGCGGATACGTCGATAACCTATCTTTTGGATCTAAATCTAGATTCTTTTAAAATGAATAACAAAAAATTAAAAGTAAACCACAATAATAATAACACAAACTATTAGGGAGGAGACGAGGACAACTTTTATTAGAATTTAAAAGAAAGAATAAAACTTTACAGAGAATTACATAAATTCTTTTCTTATGATCTCCGACAAGATCCTCCTCTCTCTCTATAAGTTCTCTTTCGATCGTCTAGATCTCTTATGGAGCCGTTGTATCTCTTTAACTTTATGAGCAAAAACCCTTTAATAAAACTTTAACCCTAAAATCTTATATATAGTCCAAACAATCTGAATTATAATAAGATCCCAAAATTTACAAAACTGCCACACAGAACTGAATTTTTGAGATAAATCTCAAACAGAAAATCCGTGCTTATCTCTAAGACAGACGTCTGAACCTGTTATGGGCAGACGTTTGTGTCTGCTCTGCTTGGGAAGCAGGGCGTTGCCAGACGTCTGCCCTATGTGGGTTAGACGTCTGTCACCTTCAACGCATCTGGCCAGAGAGTGACCAGACGTTTGATGTCTATAGGGGCAGACGTCTGGGCCTCCTCTGAAATTCCGAAATCTTATTGCCAAACATCTGAATTTCAAAGTTCCAGATGTCTGGCCTTTTCTCTGGATGCTTGCGGAGTCTTGATTACGAGACATCCTTCACAACAATCTCCACCTTGGCTTGTACATCTTTATAACCACCTTGAAAACTTGTTGCCCTTCGTATTGTATTCTTTAGGATTGTTTTAGTTGTTCTCCCCATTTTCCCTTGTTGGCACAGCTCTAAAACCTTGAAACCGTGAACTATCACATTCTTTCCACAGAATTGCGAAACTGTTTCTGTCACAGTCTTTTACTAGAACTACAAAACTAGTGCAACCCTCCTACTGAGGCCACTCTTCCTCATACTTGAATATTTGAATAGAAACCAAGGCTGTCTTGAATTTCTCTGTAGGAATGACCTTCATTAGCATGTATGCCGGATTCACCTTAATATCGATTTTGATCAAATCGATCTCCTTTTTGGCCTACCCCTTATCCTGTGAAACCGCACATCGATGTACTTAGTTCGACTGTGGTATGCTTGATTCTTCGTCAAATGAATGACACTTTGACCGTCCCAAAATAAAGAAACCAGCCCCTTATCGAACCCGAACTCACCAATTAGGCCCTTTAACCACAAGGCCTTCTTAGATGCTTTCACCGCCGCTATGCATTCTGCCTCCGTTGTTAAGAGCGTCACAGTATCCTGAAGTGTTGACTTCCAATTGATTAGAGATTCCGCAACTATATATATATAGCCTTAAAGTTCCTAATGCCCTTGCCGCTACAACCACAACCAATGCGGAATCGAAAAACAAAAAATTTACGGAGAGTACTGGAAACTAATCCCTAACGATCGTTCCAAATACTAAACTAGAAAACAAGCATGCAAGGTTTGAGGATTACAACATTTGATGCGTGTCCACCTAATCGTAGAAGACCCTTCCAAGCTCCTCGTAGGCCGTCGAGAACAGACTTGAGAGGCGAACGACCTCGCCGAAAATGATCCACCCGAGGAAATCGATTCAAGCTCCAGTTTTACTTAGTGAAGCAATTGACGCTCCAAGCTTACTTAAAATGGAGAGTGGGGATGTAGGAATTTTCCACTATCATTTTCTCTCTAATACAACGATCAAGAGAGCAAACGAAGAAGGAGGAGGAGGATGAAGAAGTAGCCATGACCAAAATGAGCTAGTGGTTTGATGAATGAGAGAATGACTTCATAATAATTTTCAAACCATAAAAGAAAATAATATCTCAACCATTTTGTAATAAACAAATGAAACCCATCCCTCTCTACATGTCTATGACCATGCTCAAAGATACCTCACCCTCCACCTCATTTTCTTGAATATTCATAAATGAATATTCACAAATGAGATGTTATTCTTCTATAAGGTATTCCGTATAAATACGGAATACAACTCGGTATATGTATCGAAATATATATACGCGTATTCGTATAAAAAAACGAATAGCCAAGAGAGAGAAAATGAATAGCGAACATAATACTAGAATATATATATATATATATATATATATATATATATATATATATATATTATATCAAAACTTGATTTAATAATTTGGCTTAATCCTAAGCCGACTAATATTATCAACCGTCCGATTAAAGTCTGTGTAGCATGTACACGTATTTAGTCAGACCCCTGTATATATCAAAATACGTCATCTACATCATATCGCCTGAACCAGGAAAACCCTATGTGTAGAATTCTAAAAACTCGACAATATGCTGGCAGTGAGTTATTGGAAAAATCCATAACCACAAGTACGTCAGCGGCAATAGCTGTATGTAACGACTACCCAAGTGTTGGATATATGTATGCCCTAGAGGCCATTATATGATAGTGGATGTATCGGTATGTGTGTGTGTGTGTGTGTGTGTGTGTGTGTGTATTCAGAGGACATTCTTGCTCGACATGATAGTATGCTATCTGGTTGTGCTTTATCTTGACATGTTCATTTGATCATGCATCTTACTCATTTGGTACATGGTTATAAAACCCATATTTGCTTGACTACTGAGATTATGATGCAGATCATACTAGCAGGACATGTGTAGTTTATAAGCATATCCGAGAAATGTTCGTAGTCGTGGGTGTATCGAGACGGGGCATCGATATTCCAGAGTAGACTAGCGTATACGTTACTTGACCCATATGATGGGCGATAGATGATCCCATATCCATTGGTGCGGTGACACCAAAGACCGTATACGGATGCTCAGTGAGACTGGGTACACTGAACGGACTCGCCGAAAACTCCTATGTGGTATTATATCTATCGTCGGATAGCAGTTCTCAGGTGACACTGGTGTAAGGTTATTAGGCACTAGAACAAGGTTCTACAAGGCATCAACCATACCAAATTTAAAATTTTAAAGTGCCAAACAACCTAAGCAAGGATCTTTACTAGAGAATTAGGGTTATCAATGAACAAGTAAACTACTTTACTTTTAAGAGTTAGGGATTACAACCTTTGTAGTCCGTTCCTTCGCTTCATAAGCTCCGGGTTGAGGTCCCTTCGCTGCGATCATCAAGTTCCCACACTCTTGAGAGGCTCCATGAAGTGAATGATGCATGCTTGCTTGTAATCTTCACAATCAAAGATGATCTACCTTGAGGAATCACAAACCCAAGCTATTACTTCACTAATGAGGTATTAGTGAAGCTAACGCACTAATCTATATGGCTAGTATAGAAGAGGATGATAAAGTAGGAATTTTGCTCTCTTTTGTTTTCTATTTCTCACTTTAATTCATCACAAATCAAAAAAGCTAGTGAGCTTTTGTGAGAGGAAGAAGAAAATGAAAATTGTGATGAATGAATTATTGTTGAAGTTAGAAATGCAACCAAGGGTTAAGCATGTCATACTTAACCCTTGTAGAGAATAAACCATAGGTTAGGGTTAGGGTAAGGTTAACAAATATCTTGACAAATATCTAAAGAGGGTGGACTAAGTCAACCTTCATGAAGCTTCTTCAAAGTTTATCCATGACTTAATCCATCATTAAGAATTAACAAAAATAATTAACCTAATCCCAACCCTAATTATGGTTTAACTCATAAACCTTAGTTGCATTTGTAACCCTAACATGTTACAATATTATATATCACATATATAATATATAATGTAACAAAAGAAAATAATACAATTAACATATATCACATATATATCAATGTATCATCAAGTGAGAAAAAGAATCATTTAAGTGAGCTTATATTAGTTAATGTAATGTAATATATCACATATATAATTATACATTAAATTATTAAATCAACACTTGATTTAATAACCCGGCTATATTACATATAACCGACTAATATAATATGCACCTTTTTATCGAATCAACACTTGATCCGATAACCTGGCTATATCTCATATACCCGGCCGATATCACATATCGCGAGAATCGAATACGGTATCACATACATGTATTATTCTCGGCACCGCACATTTCACATATGTGCTCCTACTCCGTTTTGCCTGAGCCAGAAAATCTCTGTGTAGGACTCTAAAGAATCGTCAATACGCCGGCAGTAGGTGATGATCATATCAAACACCCACAAGCTGCAAGCGGTTAGCTAAACGTAACATCCACCCAGGTATTGATCGATCAGAAGATCAACAAGCAAGCCTGTACACACTCCTGTGAATCCAATCAGTAACTCTCGTACAGTCCAGTCTCTTCGTCTGATATGTCGCATATCTAGTCTAGGGGTGGTAAACGTTAGACCCCAGTAACCGATAAGTCGTGTCGATGTGAGGTTCATAACAGATCGAAAAACTACTGATAACACTTACCAGTAAATCTCCATATCAGCTCTGTCCAGGGACTTCCAGTTATAGCCAATCGAACACAGCGCAACATCAACTCCCAATACTGGGAGAGACGAAACCCCTCCTATCGCTCATTGCCTCCATGTGATTCGGGATTGCACCCAAAAGCCACCATTTTGCATATCCTCTTGAACGTGGTAAGGTGGAAATCAAATCACAGTGGGAATCACACAAGTATCTATGACGATCTCGGGTCTACAGACTAACCTATACCAGTGTCACCAGAGAACTGCTATCTGAAGATAGGTATAATACCATTTAGGAGTTCTCGGCGAGTCCGTTCAGTGTACCCAGTCTCTACTGAGCACCCGTACACCATCTTTGATGTCAATCACTAATGGATATGGGATCATCCATCGCACATCATATGGATCAAGATGCGTATACGCTAGTCTACTCTGGAGTATCGATACCCTGTCTCGATACACCCTCGACTAGGAACAGTTATAGGATGTACTCTTGGACTGCCCTGGCCCCACTAGTATGATCTGCATCATAGTCCTAGTAGTCGAGTACGTATCCTAAGGGCTTTATCAACATGTGAGAGCAAGACAGTAAACCAATACAAGTTAACAAGTTAAGACAAAGCGAAACCAGATAGCATACTATCATATCGAGCAAGAAAGTCCTCTCTCTATATATCCAAGCATCCATTATAATATACATCATATGTACAACAATGGCCTCTAGGGCATATACATAACTAACAACTGGTACAGGTTAGTCTGTAGACCCGAGATCGTCACAGAGTCTTGTGTGTCCTCCCACTGTAATTTGATCTCCATCCTACCACGGCTCTACTGAGTCGTGCAAACAGATGGATTTTGGGTACAGTCCCGAGGCACATGGAAGCAATGAGCGATAGGAGGGGTTTCGTCTCTCTCGGTATTGGGGGTTGATGTTGCGCCATGTACGATTGGCTATAACAGGAAGTCCCTGGCCAGGGCTGATGAGATTTACTAATAAGTGTTATAAGTAGTTTCTCGATCTGTTATGAGCCATATACCGGCATGAATTATTTGAGTTATTGGGGTCGACGATGCCATCCCTAGACTCTATATGCAGCATATCTGACGAAGAGACCGGACTGTACAGTAAGTGTTGCCAGTTGGCTCGACGGGAGTTTTGACAGGTTCGCTTGTGTTTTTTCTGATCGCTCAATACCTGGGAGCCGTTACGTACAGCTTGTGCCACTGATGGTTTATGGGTATGTGATGTGATCACTGCCTACTGCTAGCGTATTGACGAGTCTTAGAGTCCTACAAAGGGGTCTCCTAGTTCAGGCGAAAAGATGTGGGGTGCATATGAGATATGTGCGGGAGCTCGATTAAATGCGTGTATTGGATACCGTATTTTAATCGGGCGTTTACTTTTGGATGAGTCGTATGTGATATGACCGGGTTATTAAATCAAGTGTTGATTTAATATTAAGTCTATTAGGTCATTTATTAAAACCTATTTCTTAATGATGCATGCATGAGTGAATGGATATGTTGATATGAATGCACACATGCAAGCATACATGTGTCATGGTTGATGATACATTAGTGGTGGCAATGCAAGACTCATATGGTAACATATATATATATATATATATATATATATATATATATATATATATATATATATATTGATTATTTGAGAAAAGCAAAATAGGAATAAAATCATGGTTGACTATTCAACTCTCTTCTCTTGTGTTGACTAAAATCAATACCATGGTTTCATTGCCCATGGTTTTGTAGCCCATGGTTTTGCTTAAACTTGTAAGTCTACGGCAGCGTCCAAGCCGTCAATTCGACGTCAAACGCGGAATAAAACTTTTCTAAACTGGCGCTAACGTAAACCTAAAACCCGGATCTTTCCATTAACCATAAACTAGTATACTACAAAGATGTTAGAATGGCTATACCGATCGATCCATGTCCTTCGGTCTTTAGCCATCATCCCACGCTCCTCGCGGCATCTCCGATCTCGCTCGATATCCGGTCTCCTCTTCGAGGTGGCACCACGTCAACAAATCTTTATACGGGCTCCCGCCTCTATACCGAGGCAACTCGGACATGAAGTTTTCCAACCGACATGTCCAAGATGAAGTAGAGAATAAGTGTGAATACTTTGTCTCAAACACCCTAGGGTTCTCATCACATGAGAGGGTTAGGATGGAGGTTGAAGAAGATGCATAAGAGATGAAGAGTATGAGCTTAAAAAAATCAAGTGAGCAAAAACCAAGTCCTCAAAATAAAACCCCTTGGCTGCCCACTCTTTTTGTGGTTGATATATCTTAGGTTTTGAGTTGGAAAAACAAAGAAAATCCATCATCAAAATTTCTCCAACTCAACCCTCAAATATCAAACCCAAAACAAAGCTCATTAATTTAACATGACTCACTACATGACTCATTACCATGAGTCATTAGTGAACATGCTAGAATAATGAGTCATTGCATGAGTCACACTTTCCAAAACTAATAAACATTTAAACTAAAATGTTTAACCAAAAAGAAATGCATCTTCTAAAGTAATCCTGTAATGAATTACAAAAATACCCTCACCAGTATATACATACCTGCATCCATATTCCGACTGAATACGAATACAATGAGACTAAAATATTCCGACTCAATATAATACTTGGATCCGGCTTAAACCAAAACCCACCAGTATTATCTGTCCGAACGTCGATACGTGCACAAGTGCACGTGCATGTTCGAACCCTGCCATAAAACCATACGTCCTCTACAACGTTTCGCCCGAACTTGGAAAACTATCTGTGGGGGGCCCTAAAGACTCGTTAATACCCTGGCAGTGGGTTTAACCACGAGCACGTCAGTGGTACTAGCTGTGCATAACGGCTGCCTATGTATTGAGCGAAAGGGAAGCCGATGAGCGAACTCATCCTGGAACCTTACTGAGCCTATCAGTGACAATATCCGTACAGTCCAGTCCGTTCGTCTATG
Organism: Agapanthus africanus; assembly: GCA_030015575.1. Taxonomy (NCBI): domain Eukaryota; kingdom Viridiplantae; phylum Streptophyta; class Magnoliopsida; order Asparagales; family Amaryllidaceae; genus Agapanthus; species Agapanthus africanus. Next base: position 239,045,295 of record CM057351.1, read on the forward strand.
AGTATCGCATATCGGGCTTAGGGGGCTGGTAACGTCAGACCCCCTAAAGCGGCATAAGTCGTGTCAGAGTATAGCCCAGAACACCCTGAGATACTACTGGAATACCTACCAGTAAATTTCCTGCCTCGGCTGAGGGCTTTGTGTAATGGCTCTCCTAGACACAGCGCGATCTCACCCCCAATACCGGGAGAGACGAAACCCCTGCCGATCCGCTCACTGCCTTTATGTGGCTCGGGACTGTACCCAACTAAAACCTGTTTACACGACTCCTTTGAGCCGTGGTAGGGTAATAATCAAAGCACAGTGGGAACTCACATGAGACAAATGACGATCTCAGGTCGATGAACTAACCTGTACACATGTCACCTGGGAACTGTTATCTGATGCTAGGTATAATACCAACTAGCAGGTTCCCGGCGAGTCCTGTCCAGTGTACTCATAACCCAATGAGCACCTCTATACATCTTAGGTAAACCAACTGACACCAATGGCTTGTGAGACCGGCCACCGCCTCTCGTCCGGGTCTCGACTGTATACACCAGTCTACTCCGGAGTATCGATACCCTGTCTCGAAACTCCCACGACTAGGGACCATTTTAAGGATGTGCTTATAGACTACCCAACTCTTACGTATATGATCGCCATCATACTGCTGGTAGTGAAGCAAGAATCCCAAGGGCTCTATCAACGTGTAATAGTGATCTGTAATGTCACCTAAAGCAGTACACGATGATAAAGGCAAACCAGATAGCATTCTATCATCTCGAGTAAGACTGTCCTACTGGTATAGGTCCTCTTCAATTATTGCAATCACGTACCGACGATCCAATAATTGACTTTGAGGGCACTATATCCAACAATCTCCCACTTGCACTTAAGGCTAATTATTGCGATGTCGCATACTCACAGCCCGTGTGATACCGAACACCCAACTCGTTTACTAATCAGTGTCACAATACTCGTTTGTAAAACTATTGTGTTCGAGAAATAGCCTCAGTGAGTGGATCCGCCCTGATGTTTCTTTCTATGTCTCTCTTAATCTCAAGTTCGCGGAGAAAGCCATCTCCCGAATTGAGCAATACCTGTCTTAGAATATGTCTGGATATCTGACGGGACCCAGTTCATAAATGAACTCCAAATCCAAAATTCTTAGACTGTATCGTCAACTGAACCTAATCAGTATCCTGCGCCATGCCTCCCACAGTATCCGCTTGGACAACCTGTCCAAACTACTGCCCCTAGTCAGAGGGAAAAACTATAACTCTGACAGTCACTCTGTCATCCATGTCATCTTGGAAGCCTGGAATGATAACCGTCTCCCAAAGGAGGCTGCTGTTATCAAATCCCTAGAACATCCACTTATGTTCTAAAACTGCTTCCTAACGTTTCTCCAGGATTGGATTAATATCTCAACTTATTGCATCTCGTGCAAAAACAACATCTGGTGTGGTACTTGACATCTCACGATTGACTCAATTGCCTAAGCAAGTAATATGCCAATGATGCACATCCCTCTCTACTTTAGTCTGTAAGACACCTTTAGAGAGGGTGACTCCATCACCTGCAGGTACACCACCATGCCAGAAGTCGTCTATTCTAAAATACCTTTTAGAATACTGTCTAAGTACCCAGATTGGGAAACTACCCAAATCTAGATCTAAAACCATAGATCCAGTAACCAGAATGTCAGATATAATATCCATATCCTATGTGGAGAAACTACCGTGTGACAACCACAGTATAACCGATCGTAGTATAGGAATTTCACTTCCTACTCTGTGCATGTCATCCAAATACCAGGACATCACACCCTACTACCTTCTTAACAGATCCATCCTCTATTCTGATGAAGTCAAACCCATGACTGTCACATCAAAAATAGATGATCTATCTCCGTTATATCTGCTTTAGTCTATAAATAGACATAAGCTACTTGTCCACTATTGCTTCCGCTGCTCCCACTGACTACAACAACCCTCTAGCAGAGTCATATATACGTGCACCTCTAAAGCTAGTTTAGAATGACGCTATACTCATCCTCCTGCCGGGTCTCATAGTCTGGAACAGCACTAATGGCAAGTCTGGGTAAACAAGAACCTCCCTGTCACCGTCCTTAAGGCTACCGGAGTACCTCTCAAGTGCCTAAGGTTACCCACCATATCTGCGGAGTGGCTAATGGAATGTCAAACCTGATTGAATCTTTAGGTCCTATTAAATTTTCAGTAATCGTTTGCGGTTCTGGAATCACTTCCAGTTCTACCATACTCCCACTATTGTTTTCTGAAAAATTCTATTTTACTAAAACTGTGGTGAGTCAAGAACAATATCTCTATTGATCTTCCAGATGGTAGAAAGCCAACTCTCATCATAGCCTGGGGCAACCCACAAACAGCCATTACAGAAACGTGCCTTGAGTTATCCAGAGTCTGGTTTTAAGCATAAGCCGGACAACTTCTTGTACCTTAACATTGTTAAGATATGAACCATTCTATATCCAATATAGAAACTTTGGCACTGATTTAATTGGAACCAGATTCAAATCATGCAGCTGTCTCCAGTGCATGTCAACTTAATGGAGAGAGGCCGATCAGCATTACTCAACTTAGGAGTACATCCAATTATGAGTAACCTGAAAGGGAAACAAGTTCTCAAAACTATTACTATCAACGGAATACCTAACACAAGTATCTACATCTTCGATCACCTTGAAGAATCCTGATACTTGCAACACATGGTTCTCTACTTTATTCTTGTACCTATAACTTCTCAAAATTTAGACCTTGTATTTCTACGAAACACTTGTCTAAAAACTAGAGAAGTCACAAGTAAACAGAATATAGTACGAGGACCTACCCCTTTGTCCTAATGGACACTGGACAACATACAATACTTTGTATAAGTCCCCTGAGTTTAATAACTCAAACTCTGTGCGTCATAGGTTGAAAACTGTACCCAGGCGATTTCCTCGAATATCACCAATTACAACGAATTCCGATATAATGAGGATGATCACCTAATTTCCAATAACTTACTCCCACTCATCATCTGTAAAACCATACAGACGTGAGAATCATACCTGGTAAATACATACCCTGGAGTAAGTATCTAATTGGGAAATCAGTTTTCCTTTAACAACACATAGTGAAACCGAAACATGAAAATGTTTCGAAGGGGTATCCGGGTATTCCTAGTAATATCTCTTCCATTATCCAGATTCATGATTATAACTGTATATTTCTTTGCCATCTCACCAAATCCCTTTATTTGTCTTTACTCATTACCTTTTGTACACCATCGTTAGGTAAATGGTTTTCTTCCTTCCCTACCGTTCGGCACCAGCCTATGGTTTGGAATAAGACTATCCAATAAGTGTAATAGGTGTACTCTCCTAATCCTAGGAGTACTCGCAACCTGAGAGAAGGTGATGATAAAAGACAACTGAATAAACCTTATTCTATTTCTCCTGAACTGGAGAAAAGCAAAGGTGAAGTAGGAGTGGCGATGATATACTCGGTTTGGTCGTGAATGATGGCAATCACAATATACTTTGCCCTTTTTCTAATCCCTTTATATGTCTTTACTTATTACCTTCTGTACACCCAACTTAGGCTGATTGGTTTTCTCCTTTCCTTACCTTTCAGCACCTGCCTATGGTTTAGAAGAAGACTATCCAATAAGTGTAATAGGTGTACCCTCCTAATCTTAGGAGTACTCTCAACCTGAGGGAAGGTAATGATAAAAGACAACTGAATAAACCAATTCAATCTCTCCTGAACCTGAATCCATCCTCGAATCTGGAACAAGTTCCTTCGAGTTCGTATATAACTATACGATGGATTTATCCAATGGAAGTGGATGTTCGTAGTGATACGAGGTGTTCAGGAGAAATGCAAAGGGTAAAAGAAGGAGTGGCAATGATGTATGCAACTTAGACAATCCAAAAGCCAGTATTTTAAGAAGGTTCGGTTAACTTGGTCACTGAGTCATAGTCTATGGTCGGGCCATGGTCGCTGCCAAAGAGAGAGAGAAAAAAAACACTCTGCGTGCACTCTAACCTAAATCAGAATGGTTATCACTTTATCTAATCAGGAAACCTCCCACTGTATCGTCAAATTCTCCTCCAAACCTGAAAGAAGAATTAGTCGGGATCACTCGAAGAGTAAACCAACTCATCAGTGGGAATCGGGATCCAACTATCATCGCATGATAACGTGATGGAATCCACTCATGTTATCACACTCCAGAAGGTATGCGCATGCCTGGCAAGTTTCCTGTATGTTTGAAACTCCCGATAAGATTTTTGCCCCATGCTCTTATGACCTTGACGTTGGCCAAAATATCATAAGTCACATGTCAAGTTCTACCCATCATTATTCAGGTTAATTTGAACCCACCCGTACATACCTTTGACGATGGCCAAAATGGCAGTACGACTATCCCAAACCAACGCATCTATCTATGCAACAGATGAATATCCAGCAGCTACGAAACACTATGCCTTGGCGTTGGTCAAAATACATAGCTTGAATACTACTGAATATCTAACAGAAATGACGGAGGGCTACGGCTGGTTTTTGGCGAAAAACCTTTAACGTAATGAACTTGATGTTGTTGAAGGAATCTAATAGCTTTTTACAAATATATAGTGGTGAAAACCTTTGCTAGAGAGGTCACTCCCGGTGAAGGGATCTCGGCTCTTTTCTCGTGGAATGAGGTGTAGGATATTCCAACTAAATACCGCGATGCAAAGCAAAAAGTAATCGACTATATTGAAGTTATTACCCTGACGCAAACCTCTGCCCAAGGGGTCATTCCCGGTGAAGGGATCTCGGCCCTTGCCTCGTCGAATGAGGTGATGGATATTCATAACCGAATACCACTGTGTAAAACAAAAGAAAACGTCCCTGTAATAACATCTTTTTGAAAATTGTTCCAACAACATCCAACAGGTTTGTTTTCCTTTGCATTGATCTGAATCAATGCAGTCCCATCAATTAATCACACACAAAAAAAAACGAAAATAAAATGTACGTATATGCCATCCGCATTCGCCACTGGGTCCCGTCATCACCCGTTAGGTTACTTAACTAACGACAGAGCGGGGACTGGACTAGCGCGGGTGTAAAGCATATACAACATCTACTAGTATATATATCAATATACAATAATCGCTCCAGGCGTGATAAATGCAATGAAACCTAGACCCCTACGAGTGTGGAAAGTTACCCGCCAAAACCTGAAGCGAGACATCCCCCTTCAACAAAGTGAATGGACCACCCAACTCTTCACGGAATCCGGTAACTTGAGCACCCCTCCATGGGTCAACCTGTACCCCCTGCGAGTGCGGCGAATAGCCCGCCAATCCTAGAGTGAGGCCCCCTCCCTCTCAAAGCCCTGAGACGCGGACCCGTTGCCCTTCAGAACCCTGCTATCCGTGCACTCCGTCGCGGGGTAATCCTAGTACAGAAAAGAAAATATGTACAACGGGTACATCGACCTCAACCCGGTCGTGCCCCAAAAGAATAATATACAAACAGGCAGTGACGGTAGTCCACATGTCGGACACTCGCCCCGCGATATCAAATGTACAAATAAATCCAAATTGCACTACCATTGCACGCAAGATATCCACCACGACAAATCCGCAACAACACAGCACATCACGTTCGCAAACCCGTCTAAAAGGACTATAGCGATTAGACAAGTTGTACCGATCAAATGACATTCATGGTCGGAGATATAAAGTAAGCACTGCAAAACTTTAAACGATATTAGAAATATCGACTTCGAAATAACCTCCGAATAGCCCCAAACAACTAGATAAAACCATATCCAAACTGGGCTAAACAAACAACTCCACAGAACCAACATTCAAGAGACCAGACTGCACCACAAAAATGAAGCCCAGAAGCCTCTAAAGGGACGGCCTCCTCGGTTTTGGGAGCCATGTGCTCGACCAGAATCCGAGGGATTGGGGTCGTGTTTGGGGTGCAAGCTATAGGTCATGTCAGTAGTCTTCTGCACCTGTTTAAATAATTTTAGAAGACACTTTGAAAAAGGACAGAAACTTGAATCCTTGGTGCAGTGTATCGGGTTTGTTTCGGTTTCGATACTTTAACATAGTCTAAACCAACTAGTAAATGGTTAATAGTCTGGCTCTGATACCATGTAAGTCTACGGTAGCGCCCCGGCCGTCAATCCGACGCCAAACGCGGAATAAAACTTTTTTAAACTGGCGCTAACGTAAACCTAAAACCCGGATCGTTCCATTAACCGTAAAATAGTATACTACAAAGATGTTAGAATGGCTATACCGATCGATCCGTGTCCTTCGGTCTTTACCCATCATACCACGCTCCTCGCGGTATCTCCGATCTCGCTCGATCTCCGGTCTCCTCTTCGAGGTGGCACCACGTCAACGAATCTTTATACGGGCTCCCGCCTCTATACCTAGGCAACTCGGACATGAAGTTTGCCAACCGACATGTCCAAGATGAAGTAGAGAATGCGTGTGAATATTTTGCCTCAAAAATCCTAGGGTTCTCATCACATGAGAGGGTTAGGGTGGAGGTTGAAGAAGATGCATAAGAGATGAAGAGAGTGAGCTCAAGAAAATCGAGTGAGCAAAAACCAAGTCCTCAAAATAAAACCCCTTGGCTGCCCACTCTTTTTGTGGTTGATATATCTTAGGTTTTGAGTTGGAAAAACAAAGAAAATCCATCATCAAAATATCTCCAACTCAACCCTCAAATATCAAACCCAAAACAAAGCTCATTAATTTAACATGACTCACTACATGACTCATTACCATGAGTCATTAGTGAACATGCTAGAATAATGAGTCATTGCATGAGTCACACTTTCCAAAACCAATAAACATTTAAACTACAATGTTTAACCAAAAAGAAATGCATCTTCTAAAGTAATCTTGTAATGAATTACAAAAATACCCCTCACCAGTATATACATACCTGCATCCGTATTCCGACTGAATACGAATACAATGAGACTAAAATATTCCGACTCAATATAATACTTGGATACGGCTTAAACCAAAGCCCGCCAGTATTATCTGTCCGAACCTCGGCACGTGCACAAGTGCACGTGCATGTTTGAACCCCGCCATAAAACCATACGGCCTCTACAACGTTTCGCCCGAACTTGGAAAAATATCTGTGGGGGACCCTAAAGACTCGTCAATACCCTGGCAGTGGGTTTAACCACGAGCACGTCAGTGGCACTAGCTGTGCATAACGACTGCCTATGTATTGAGCGAAAGGGAAGCCGATGAGCGAACTCATCCTGGAACCCTACTGAGCCTATCAGTGACAATATCTGTACAGTTCGATTCATTCGTCTATGAGCATCGCATATCGGGCCTAGGGGGCTGGTAACGTCAGACCCCCAAAAGCGGTATAAGTCATGTCGGAGTGTAGCCCAGAACACCCTGAGATACTATTGGAATACCTACCAGTAAATCTCCTGCCTCGGCCGAGGGCTTTGTGTAATGGCTCTCCTAGACACAGCGCGATCTCACCCCCAATACCGGGAGAGACGAAACCCCTGCCGATCCGCTCATTGCCTCTATATGGCTCGGAACTGTACCCAACTAAAACTTGTTTGCACGACTCCTTTGAGCCGTGGTAGGGTAATAATCAAAGCACAGTAGGAACTCACACGAGATAAATCACGATCTCAGGTCGATGAACTAACCTGTACACATGTCATCTGGGAACTGCTATCTGACGCTAGGTATAATGCCAACTAGCAGGTTCCCGGCGAGTCCTGTCCGGTGCACTCATAACCCAATGAGCACCTGTATACATCTTAGGTGAACCAACTGACACCAATGGCTTGTGAGACCGACCACCGCCCCTCGTCGGGGTCTCGACTGTATACACTAGTCTACTCCGGAGTATCGATGCCCTGTCTTGAAACTCCCACGACTAGGGACCATTTTTAAGGATGTGCTTATAGACTACCCAACTCTCACGTATATGATCGCCATCATACTGCTGGTAGTCAAGCAAGAATCCCAAGAGCTCTATCAATGTGCAATAGTGATCTGTAATGTCACCTAAACTAGTACACGATGATAAAGGCAAACCAGATAGCATACTATCATCTCGAGTAAGACTGTCCTACCGGTATAAGTCCTCTTCAATCATTGCAATCACGTACCTGCGATCCAATAATTGACTTTGAGGGCACTATATCCAACAAAACTCAAGTCTCAAATATCTAGATATTTTGTAACCATAGTTAAGCATGACATAATTCTAACTCTCTTTGGATTATGTTGCATTATTCTCACTTGAGTCAAGTTTAGCCACTCATCTTCTTCTTCCTCCTTCAAGCTCTCTAGGGTTTCAAAAGTGAGTGAAGAACATAAAAAGAAAAGGTTTTTAAGTAAGATCCAAACCCACATCACCAATCTATATTAGTCTAGCCTACTAGTGCAGGTTGTTTGCTCCACTTCTTCAAAGATCAAGTGAAGTTAGGAGCTTGAGCAAAGGGACTTCATGGTGGATTGTCGTGGACTTGGAAGGATTAAAGCGAACCGGTTCAAACCCTACTAGATCCAAGGAGTCACAAGAGGAGGTCTACAAAGGTTGTATTACTTACCTCTTAGTGTTAGACACTTGTTACTATGTAATCCTTAATGTTGTTACCCTAATTTTCTAGTTCGATTCATGGTTGGTATTGTTTAGCACCCCCTAAAGATTTAATATAGCATGTGTGATGCAACCCAAAACGTAGGATGGTGCTAGAGAATCTCTACAGTGGTATCAGAGCCAAGCTAGAAACTTAGACGATATTAGATAAATTACGAAACCGAAACAACTCCGAAATCACGATATTTTGAAACCCTAGGATGTGCTCTCTGTCGTTTTTTAAATGAGCTCGAAATTTTTTTTTAGCAACTGCAGAAGTTTGTATGTAATGCACTGAGAACACTGGAGAAAAACGAGGCCTATCCATCGGATTTCACCCGAGCACATGGCTCATTTTTCCGGCCTGGTCGGCCCCTCTGCCTCCAATCAGCCTCGTTTTCCTCTGGTGCTCTGGTCTGTAGATTTTGGGGTTTCAGGTGTTGTTAGTTTAGCCCAAAATTTCATGTGATGTTAATTTTGCTTAGGGGCTAATTCGGAGTATTTCGTAGTCGTAATTTTAACATTGTTTTTGGTAACTTGGATGACGTTTAACAGTTCGAGCGAACATCAATCATCCCCTCATTTCTCTCGCTAGAAATTTCCAAGTTTTAGAATTTTCCAAGTTAAAGATATTTGAAAGTTCATGCAAGTAACCCTATGGACCCTCTAGAGGAACGTAACCCTAACTCGATTCTATGACCATGGAACCGCGATCGAACCTTAGGGTTTGCCGTAGTCCTGTGGCGCTATAGGTGAGGCAAGGGTTGACCCTTCTACGGTTGGTCCATAGACGCTGTGGCATGTTTTAGGTATTTTAGCTTTGCTCAAGTGTTGAGCTCTCGGGGTAATTTGTGGGTGTTTGTTGATTCGATCGAAACTTTTAAACATCATCTAGATATTTGTGAATGTGATACAATAATTGGAATCTACACTAATTAGTTTTGTGAAAAGTAATTAGTTGCGTGTAAATCTAATATTTTTGCCTCGGTAGAATCGGGAATCTTGTTGAATTACCCGACTTCTTTTGAAAAGGTGTTTTCATATATGAGACCCAAATGTGAGATTTGCATCGTTAGGCATGAAATCCAGAAAATGTGATATTCCGGATTTATGATGTTTACATGCAGTGTTGATTCTAATTGTTGTAGTTTTTCACTTTCTTTTCTGCGACCGTAAGTGTAGTATGTGGTGTATCACCTGTTTCGTTGCTATACATCAACGAAAATTGAGGTACGCATACTTACTTACGTTGATGATATGTGATATTATGTGTTGCTGAGATATGATGTACATGATCGTCGTGAATGAATGGCCGGGGGTTTTATGTGAGATGAGAGTTTTTCTTTTCATTCATGTAAAATTAATTTTATGTAATATTATTTTATTAGGGAACTTCCAGGTTGAGGATGATGTCACCATTGTTGTATATTATTTACTTTTCCGCATTAGGATAGACCCAAGGAGGGGAGCACAAGTGACCGGGTTCTAGGGTTTAGTGGGAGGCCATCTCGAAGAGTCGAGACCGGGTCTCCTAAACTCTAGAATTGGTAGGGTCACTTGCCGCTCTCGTGGGGTCTAGGGGTGTGGGCTTGGTTATTCATCACGACCGTGGAATCCGTATTCTCTATTGTTGGCTAAATACAAAATACGGACCTCCTAGTATATCCTGTATTTTCATATATGTGCTTTTGCTATTGATATTCTGTGATGTGATCACTTTATATATTGAGACGAATGATGAATTATATATATGATATATAATAAACGTTGCTTATGTTTTGCATCCGCGCTAGTCCCGCCCCGCTATGCCGTTAGTTAAGTAACCTAACCGCACATAACGGGACATTGTGGCCAATGCGGATGGCATAAGCGTACGTTCTATTTTCGTTTCTTTTGTATAATTGCTTAAAGACTTAAATGATGAGACTACATTAATGAGATTAATGTAAACAAAAAGGAACCTAAAAAGATGTTGTAGAATCAGATTTGAAACCTACTCGGCTTTTTATGAAAAAGCAAGTTTTCAAATTGCGGAGCTTAAGCCACTCCTTTTAAAACCATTGATTCTACAACGATATCAAGTTCAAAGCATCAAAGGTTTTCTTAAAAACTATTCGCAGCCCTCCGTCATTTTAGGAAGTAGAGTACTTAGTATTCGTGCTGCGTATTTTGACTACGGTTAAGGCGCAGTGTACGGTAGCTAAGTGATGTCTTCCTATACCGCATATGATGCGATTAGTTAGGACATTCATATGATTATGTTGATTGTAGTTAAGGGTCATATGGGCGGGTCTAGTTAATCACGAAATGACAGGAAGAACTTGACTAGTACTTATGATATGTTGACTATAGTTAAGGTCATGAGTGCTAGGGGTAAAAACCATATCGGGAGTTTCAAGAGTTGAAATTTGCAATGAGATTGCATACCTTCTATGTGATAGTAGGATCCCGATCCCACTGTGAGTAAAAGTTGCTCCCGAGAGAGTTTTGCACTTTACAATTAGCTAACCCATTAGGTGTCTAGAAAGGTGTCAACGGGGCTACGCCTCTGGGAAAATGAGGTTTGTTTTAATTAGGTCCGTGCGAAAACACGGGGAACCTCCCTCAGAAGTACCGGCACTGGCCTGGCTGAACGGTTAGCGGAGTTGTAGAATGTAATTAATCCTGGCTAAATTTTCTTTTTAAGGTTTGAAGGAAAATTTGATAATAGCAGTGGGAGACATCGATTAGATAAGATAAATGCAAGAGCTTTCGTTGAGTGTATTCTTTTCTCTCTCCTAATGGCAGATAACCATGATTGGACTTAAGCTGCTGTTAGAGAAAAATAAGCTAAATGGGCCAAACTATAAATATTGGCCGAGGAACATAAACATTGCTCTCACATATGATAAAGTATCATATGTCCTCACTGCCTCAGCCCCGCCCACTCCAGGCATGAATCTTCTGTTGCGGATAAGGAGAACCGCAAAACGTGGGATATTGACTGTGCTATTGCCAAATGCCTCGCGCTTGAATCGATGGACAATACACATCAAAAGCAGCACGAGGAGATGGATGTCCAATCCATCTTTCTCCATACAAAAGAGTTGTATGGGGAGCAATCTCGTATCCTGCGATACAAAGCGTCTCGGAAGCTGTTTCAGATGCGGATGGCTTCTGGCACACTAGTAGGTGACCATGTTTTGAAGATGATAGCTCTTATTAAAGAGCTTGAGGGCCTCGGATGGACAATGGACAATGAGCAATATACTGATATTGTTCTACAGTCTCTTACCTCTGCCTTTGCTCCATTCATAGTGAACTTCAACATTCATAACATGGAGAAGTCACTATCCGAACTTCTCAATATGTTGAGAAATGCAGAGAGCACGCTTAAGGCGAAGTCTCCCTCTCTGATTGTTGGACAATCTTACTCTTCCGTCCTAAAAGCCAAGGCCAAGGGAAAGAATAAGAAGAAATCCACCAAACCGAGAGGTGGAATCAAGAAGGCATAAGGAGGAGACAAATCCAAGGTTGACAAGTGTAACATTTCAGAAAATATAAAATATTATTTTTGGAATTTAATATTAAAATAATATATTTTGCAAAAACTACCGATTTGAGAATTTGGGGTTTTCGTAAAATGGTATAAATATAAATTATTGGATATTTTTCTTAGCTTTGTTTTTTGGGCCAATTTCATTTGTGAGCAAATTTCGAAATTGAGGTGGCTGCCAATTTCATTTGGGTTTGGGTGAGTCATTGACTTGCTTCTAGATGGGCATGGGTTTATTTTGTGACTCACTTTTGCTTTGAATGTTAATTGTCAATCTTAGGATATTTTGTGATAGATATTTGTGTTGATATCCTTAGGCTCACCACTTGAAATGCTTATGCTCACATCTCCAAATGAATTCCCCAGTGAACCATTTCTTCATGTGTGGCCGAGAGCAATATTGGCAGTGCACAATTTGTGGTGTGAGCTTATTTTGTTTTTCCTCCAAGCTTAAATCCTTTGCTCACAAAATTCCATCCATGGCAACTTCTATTTACCTCCACCCAAATACTTGGGTGCCTTGAGACAAAGTATTCTACACTCTCTCTACTTCAATCTTGTGTATCTAGGCTAACAAACTGGATGCCCGAGTTCCCTCGGTTTTAAGACGGGAGCCCGTATAAAGAATCCTCGACATGTGTTCTTTTCGACGAGCATGACCGGAGAGCGAACTTCGTCGAGGCAGCCGCAACATGCTAAGGACTGAGATTGAAGACCGAAGGACACAGATCGATCGGTATAATTTCTTAAACTACTTTACAGTTTACTAGTATAGGGTTTATTGGCACGTTTGGGTTTTAGGCATGGCGGTTTTCATGATTAGCGACCCTAGTTAGGGTTTTGGCTATGTTTTCCGGTATTGGGATTCTTGGTTTTGAGACTTGATATTGTATTTGGTCGTTGGACGTTTGTACGTCAACGAAGAGGGTTGTTGGTGGTTTTGCATGCGTAGGCTATAGATTCTAACCTATGAGCGCACCGCGTGCCGTATTTGGATTTCGGAACTTGATGTTAGTAGCTTTGCGATTTCATATTGATTGTAGGTACATTCGCGTGGATTCCGAGATGACGAAGCGCATCGACTACGGCTAAGCGAGGAGTTTAGCAGGTGAGTTGATTTATGTCTACGGGGGAAGTCGGGTGGATGGCGTATATCACCCCCGCAAATTTATGAATGGAGACCGATATATATATATATACATAGAATACAGTAGAGGAATCTTACACTAGAAAACTATTGATGTGTTTAAAAGATAGTTAGAGGTAATATTAATGATTTAGTATATATATCGAGATATGAGATGAAAGCTAGGGACATCACCCTTTGACATGCTATGATAGAAATGATGTCTCAAAATGATATAAGGATATGAAAAGTGAATATGAATCACAATATATAGGTATGTAGTTGCACGAGATTAAGTTTGAGTTTTAGAGTAGCGTGACATGAGATTCATATGAATGAATGCATATGTAAAATGACTTGATGTGAGAGATTGATGCGATGGAAAGAGTATACGATTAGATATGATGACTTGGTTGATATGTCGTTATATGGATGCGAGTCGATAAGAGATAGTTGATACCTTGCCGGTCCCCTAATATGAGATTGATACAGATGTGACGTGGGATATAGGTATATAGACATATATAATGTTGTGAATCCTGAGTGATGTGCCGTACGATGGATTATACCGTACGTGATGTTGTGAGGCTGGATGCCGATTGATAGATTCACCGACTCGGATATATTGTAGACACGTATACCTTATAGCATTTAGCTGACGATGTACTTTATGCTACGTTCATGTTATTCTCATTGCATTACTTATACCTGTGCTAGTACACCTACACCATTATCGATGATCCATATGTTACACTTACACAGATTGGCCGGCTCACACACCTTCATCATCGATAATTGCTATATCACTACACGGTAGAATTGCTACATCATGCCATGATATACTTGCTATGTTCATATCACTGTTCCACGTTGCATGAGATATACGGATATTCTTACATTCTGTTATATGTTGCATACCCACATGCTTACACATACACCCTGCTATAGCTACATGTTCACTTTATATGATGTTGCGTTGGATTTTGGATAATTGGGAACCGCATGATATATTTTAAAACTGGATTCATTTAAAAGAGCGGTTTTCCCTTAATATGCTCATATTGCTGTTTTATGTTGCATACATCAGTTTTTCATGGATTTACGCATTGAGATATAGTTTTCATGTGATGTATGGATTTGAGAACCGTGGGGGTATTTCAAGAAATTTATGTATTGTTTGAAAACCCGGTTTCTCTTGATATGATATTTCAGTGCGTCCACCATGTGTTTTCTCGGTTCGGAGATTGATATGTGAGACCCGAGGCGAGGAGTGGACAAGGCCATTTGCGGGTACATGGTGGACCCGGTATGGTATCCCGGGGCAAGAAAGGTATGTCGATGGATTAGCCGATGAGCCTGGCAGGGGAGGTGCACTGCCTACCGGTGATAGTATTTGGACTCGGCGGATATCTGGAAGATACCGACCGGAGTCATGAGATGGATATAGGCTGACCTGTTCTACCGGAGCCCGCGGGCCGATCCCGCAGACGGTGCCTATTATATGAGGATTTACGTGTCGATGCTGGACACGGATTTCATGATGTTTCGAGTGTCGATGTTGGACACTCATGTTCCATGATTTTGATGTGTCCCGAAGGACACACGTTGATTTATATCCTCATATTTCATGCATATGCTTTCATGATATTTACATGCATAAGGTTGTTGTGTCATTGGTTGACACGTAGGATGTTATCCACATGCTAATATGCATTGATTATATTGTTGGATGAGATCCACCTGCATACATGCATTGATTATATTGTTGGACGAGATCCACATGCATACATGCTTTGATTATGTTGTTGGCACATATGCAAATACGATCACCCTAGATATCATAGTATTACCTTTATGATATAGTTAACCTAGGAATCGTTGTTTATTTCGATTTCTACCTGATGATGTTTTCTACTCATGAGTTGACAACTCACCCCCGTTGTGCCACAGTTCTTGCAGGTTGACCCACGGATCAGTAGCGGCATCGTTGGAACACAGCTGCTTTCGGGTGATTTGCTTTTGGTAGGTGGTACATGTTGGATCGTACCCCTCTTGTATCATTATTCCTGTTGTATCTAGTTAACTCCATCAAATCAGAAACTAGTATTTGTATAAGTGAAGACTTAGCAAGACTTGTAGCTGCGAGACTTGAGTGATGGGTTCTATGTTCGCTTTTGGGGTTGATGTCTTGCTTTCCATTTTAACGTTGTGTTGATCTTCGCCGTTAGGCGTCGTATACTTGTTTATGACTTGTGTGGTTATGAATCCGCCGGTTGATGAAGAGCTAGCTCACGCTTGGGGATGCCTTTTATATTATCATGTATTGGTGGTTTTGGATCAAAATATACAAAGGAGGTGCTGCCCAAATTTTCAAAAGACAAAACATGATTTATTATACCTTTATTTCAAAGCTTCACCTCTTTTATTTCTTAAAAAGGTTTAGATTTCTCGGTTTCAGCTTACTTGAATTACGTTACGCCTTTAGACGCTGCGTGATTTAAGTGCTGGTCACGAACTAATATTTCGGGTCGTGACAACAAGTCGGGAAAAGGAGAATGTTTCTATTGCAAGAAGACGGGGCATTGGAAGCAGAATTGTGCTGTGTATATTGCTGATCTCAACAAGAAGAAGCATGGTGATGCTTATGCTTCAAGAGTGTTTGTGACTGAAAACTGTTTTTCTATAAACTCTGCTTCCTGGGTATTAGATACCGGTTCGGGTTCTCATATCTGCAATTCTGTGCAGGGCTTGAGAAATAGCAGAGTTTTGATGACCGGTGATCACACTCTCCGAGTTGGAAATGGTTCCAATGTTCATGCAGTTTCAGTGGAAGAGTATCACCTAGGGTTGCCATCGGGTTGTATATTGGTTTTGAACCCATGTTATTTTGTACCTAGCATGCTTTGTAATATAATATCCGTTTCTTTTTTAGACAATGAAGGATATCATTTTGTATTGCAGCATAATGTTATGAACATTAAACTTAATCAAGAGTTGATTGGTTCTGGTATACTTAATAACGGGATATACGTCCTAAATCTACACACAGTTTTCAACATACAACACACAAATAAAAGAAAATTTTCAGATATAAATGAAGCTTTTCTTTGGCATTGTAGACTTGGTCATATTAATGAAACAAGACTAAACAAGCTTCATAAAGATAGATATTTAAATCCTTTTGAGTATAAAACTTATGCGACTTGTCAGTCTTGTATCAAAGGGAAAATGACCAAAACTCTGTTTACTGGATACAGAGAAAGAGCTACAGAGCTCTTGGGCCTCATACATAGTGATGTATGTGGGCCAATGTCTACACATGCGAGATGCGGTTTTTCTTACTTCATAACTTTTACTGATGATTTCTCGAGATTTGGTCAAGTGTTTTTATTAAAGCATAAGTCTGAAGCTTTCGAGAAATTCAAGGAGTAAAAACTTGAAGTAGAAAAACAAACAGGAATGAGCATCAAAACACTTCGATCAGATCGAGGTGGAGAGTATATTAGTACAGAGTTTTCGAACTTCCTAAAAGAGAATGTGATTTTCTCTCAGCTCACTCCCCCTTACACACCACAGCACAACGGTATGTCAGAGCGGCGGAATCGCACCCTATTGGATATGGTGCGATCCATGATGAGTGATACTGGGTTCCCTCTCTCCTTTTGGGGACATGCATTGGAGTCTGCAGCTTTTCTGTTGAACAAAGTTCCAACCAAGACCATGTCTACCATTCCATATAAGATATGGTATGGGAAGAGACCAACTCTTAAACGAGTTAAGATTTTGGGTTGTCCGGCTTTTGTTAAAAAGCAGAATCCAGACAAACTCGAGACACGATTGGTCAAGTGTATATTTGTGGGATATCCGAAACATTCGTTTGGGTATCTTTTCTACCACAAGTAGGAACAAAAGGTGTTTGTTTCTCAGTATGCCACATTTTTAGAAAATGAGATTTTTCCAAACGATAGTGATGGCAATGTGGTAGATCTAGAAGAGGTTCTACAGACACAAGTTACAAATGACGACTTGGTTGAACCTGATGTTGCAACAGAAACTTATAAACCTCAGCCACTCCGTAGATCTGGTAGGACTTCTCGCCCACCGGAGAGATACTACGGTTTTCTCGTTGATGGTGATGGAGAAGATTGCATCATGGATGATGATGACCCTACCAGTTTTCAGCAAGCTATCACGAGTGGTGACTCTGTGAAGTGGCTGGATGCAATGAGATCTGAAATGGAGTCTATGTACACCAACAAAGTATGGACTTTGGATGTTGTACCCTCTGGGGTAAAAACCCGTAGGGTGCAAATGGATGTTTAAGATAAAGATCGGTGTAGATGGGCAGGTGGAGACCTATAAGGCAAGGCTTGTGGCGAAAGGATTTCGGCAAAGACCAGGACTGGACTATGACGAAACCTTTTCTCCTGTAGCCATGCTTAAATCCATTCGGATTCTACTTGCTATTGCTGGTCACTACGACTATGAAATCTGGCAGATGGACGTTAAAATTGCTTTTCTAAATGGTGATTTAGAAGAACACGTTTATATGGATCAGCCAGAGGGCTTCATTGATAGTGGGAGCAGCGGGAAAGCATGTAGGTTGCTTAAATCCATTTATGGATTAAAGCAGGCATCACGGAACTGGAACATCTGTTTTGATGATGTTATCAAAGAGTTTGATTTCGTCAAAAATCCAGATGAACCTTGTGTTTATAAGAAGATTGTAGGAAGTACTGTCACATTCCTCGTATTGTACGTGGATGACATTCTTCTGATAGGAAACGGTGCTCCTATGCTAAAATCGATCAAACTGTTCTTATCACAAAGGTTCTCCATGAAGGACCTGGGTGATGCCTCGTACATATTGGGCATGAAGATCTATAGGGATAGATCTAAACGGTTGTTGGGATTGTCCAAAACCAGGTACATTAACACCATCCTAAAGAGATTTAGTATGGAGGACTCTAAGCGGGGTGCCTTACCCGCTAGCCATGGAGTCACTCTCTCCAAGGACTTTTGCCCAAAGACCGATGAAGAGAGAGCTCGCATGAGCATTATACCCTTCGCTTCTGCTGTAGGATCTATAATGTATGCGATGTTATGTACACGCCCTGATATAGCTTATGCACTGGGTGTAGTAAGCAGGTATCAATCCAACCCAGGGGAGAATCACTGGACAGCTGTGAAGAACATTCTTAAGTACTTACGAAGGACTAAAGTAATGTTCTTGGTGTATGGTAACGGAGATCTCCAAATGGAGGCCTTTATCGATTCGAGCTTCCAGAGTGATAAGGATGACAGCAAATCTATCTCAGGGTTTGTATTTGCCCTTAATGGAGGGGCGGTATGTTGGAAGAGTTCCAAACAGGATACCGTTGCAGACTCCACGATGGAAGCTGAGTATATTGCTGCAAATGATGCTGCCAAGGAAGCCGTCTGGATGAGGAAGTTCATCTCGGAGTTAGGAGTGGTTCCAACCATTATTGAT
The DNA here is from genome assembly GCA_030015575.1 of Agapanthus africanus. Lineage (NCBI taxonomy): Eukaryota > Viridiplantae > Streptophyta > Magnoliopsida > Asparagales > Amaryllidaceae > Agapanthus > Agapanthus africanus. The sequence goes on from CM057351.1 coordinate 239,064,101, forward strand.
CCAATACCATTGTATTGTGACAATAATGGGGCTATGGCGTTGGCCAAAGAGCCCAGGTCCCATCAGCGATCCAGACACATCCTGAGGCGATATCATCTGATCCGGGAGATAGTTGATCGTCGTGAGATCGAGATTCGGAGAGTAGATACAAAGAATAACACCGCGGATCCACTCACCAAGGCCCTCCCTCTGCCGCAGCATGAGCGACTTTTTGAGATGTTGGGTATGAGATACACCAATAATTGGTCTTAGTGCAAGTGGGAGATTGTTGGATATATGTATGTCCTAGAGGCCATTATATGATAGTGGATGTATCGGTATATGTATATATATATTCAGGGGACATTCTTGCTCGACATGATAGTATGTTATCTGGTTGTACTTTATCATGACATGTTCATTTGATCATGCATTTTACTCATTTGGTACATGTTGATAAAGCCCTTAGGATATTTGCTTGACTACTGAGATTATGATGCGGATCATACTAGTGGGACATGTGTAGTTTATAAGCATATCCTTGAAATGTTCCTAGTCGTGGGTGTATCGAGACGGGGCATCGATATTCCAGAGTAGACTAGCGTATACGTTACTTGACCTATATGATGGGCGATGGATGATCCTATATCCATTGGTGTGGTGACACCAAAGACTGTATACGGGTGCTCAGTAAGACTGGGTACACTGAACGGACTCGCCGAGAACTCTTATGTGGTATTATATCTATCGTCGGATAGCAGTTCTCAGGTGACACTGGTACAGGTTAGTCTGTAGACCCGAGATCGTCATAGAGTCTTGTGTATCCTCCCACTGTACTTTGATCTCCACCATACCACGACTCTACTGAGTCATGCATACAGGTGGATTTTGGGTACAGTCCCAAGGCACATGGAGGCAATGAGCGATAGGAGGGGTTTCGTCTCTCCCGGTATTGGGGGTTGATGTTGCGCCATGTACGATTGGCTATAACAGGAAGTCCCTGGCCAGGGTTAATAAGATTTACCGATAAGTGTTATTAGTTATTTCTCGATCTGTTATGAGCCATATACCGGCATGACTTATTTGAGTTATTGCAGTCGACGATGCCATCCCTAGACTCTATATTCAGCATATCTGACGAAGAGACCGGACTGTACGGTAAGTGTTGCCAGTTGGATCGACGGGAGTTTTTACAGGTTCGCTTCTGTTTCTTCTAATCGCTCAATACCTGGGAGCCGTTACATACAGCTTTTGCCACTGACGGTTTATGGGTATGTGATTTGATCACTGCCTACTGCTAGTATATTGATGAGTCTTAGAGTCCTACAAAGGGGTCTCCTAGCTTAGGCGAAAAGATGTGGGGTGCATATGAGATATGCGCGGGAGCTCGATTAAATGCGTGTATTGGATACCGTATTTTAATCGGGCATTTACTATTGAACGGGTCGTATGTGATATGACCGGGTTATTAAATCAAGTGTTGATTTAATATTAAGTCCATTAGCTCATTTATTAAAACCTATTTCTTTATGATGCATGCATGAGTGTATGTATATGTTGATATGGATGCACACATGCAAGCATACATGTATCATGGTTGATGATACATTGGTGGTGGCAATGCAAGACTCACATGGTAACACACACACACATATTGATTATTTGAGAAAAGCAAAATGGGAATAAAATCATGGTTGACTATTCAACTCTCTTCTCTTGTGTTGACTAAAGTCAATACCATGGTTTCATTGCCCATGGTTTTGTAGCCCATGATTTTGCTTAAATTCAAGTCTCAAAATATCTAGATATTTTATAACCATAGTTAAGCATGACATAATTCTAACTCTCTTTGGATTATGTTGCATTATTCTCACTTGAGTCAAGTTTAGCCACTCATCTTCTTCTTCCCCCTTCAAGCTCTATAGGGTTTCAAAAGTGAGTGAAGAACATAAAAAGAAAAGATTTTTAAGTGAGATCCAAACCCACATCACCAATCTATATTAGTTTAGCCCACTAGTGTAGGTTGTTTGCTCCACTTCTTCAAAGATCAAGTGAAGCTAGGAGCTTGAGCAAATGGACTTCGTGGTGGATCGTCATAGACTTGGAAGGATTCAAGCGAACCGGTTCAAACCCTACTAGATCCAAGGAGTCACAAGAGGAGGTTTACAAAGGTTGTATTACTTACCTGTTAGTGTTAGACACTTGTTAGTATGTGATACTTAATGTTGTTACCCTAATTTTCTAGTTCTATTCATGGTTGGTATTGTTAATCACCCCCTAAAGATTTAATATAGCATGTGTGATGCAACCCAAAACCTAGGATGGTGCTAGAGAATCCCTACACCACGTATCTGCCGAAAGGGAGGTCGACAATCAAGTCCGTTAGTAACCTACTGAGCCTGAATGTGACAATCTCCATACAGTCCTGTCACGCCCCGCTTCCCAGTATACGGGTGGAGGACGCGACGAGGCCGCTACGTATTTACTCAGAAGTAAACACGCTAAGCGTATCTAAGCAATATAAGTAAAATGCATAAGAGACAGTGACAATAGATATTATTGAACATCAACTTTATTTATTAACATTCTTTTTACAATACATCTGAAATGTAAATACATGGAATGAAAAACAATGCCTAAACAGTGGCATAACAGAAATGGAAAATACTGAAATGAAATGTACAAGTAACTAGAGCTCCGGGTCGAAGGCTAGCTGATCCAAGTCCACGAAGGTGGGTTTGATCTCCTGAAGGTCCGAATCACCTGACGACATTCCAAAGAAAAGAAAGAGAATGTTGTCAGTGACAAATCGCTCGATAAGTCCCGTAAATAGACAAGAATGGAATAAACAGAATAGAGAGTATATTGTTATAATGTTGTATTTAGTGTTAACACTGTTGTTTATAGCTTGGTACAGAAGAATGCCAGTGTATACGAGAGGAGTCCTACTATTCCGGAGACTAAGGTATACGGAGCACAAGGAACCGTTCAGCCACGGTACAACGGCAATGGATATTCAGGTTAGGTGTATTATGGTTACAGCCTCGTCCCACTTCTAACACCTTCCGTACCAGTCTACCCCTTATAAACCCCGCGAAGTCTTGGTTGTATTGTCGTATTATTTGTATTGTATATTGAATATAGACAGATGACTTGCCGAAACCATGATATCAGTAATGGAACAAATATAATGGATGATCATGTAAATGGAATATATTCATGGTTCGGTTCAGTCAATATAGATTGATTTGATTGAATAGCCGGATTCATAGATCCATGTTGTATTATAGTTTGATACTTGAATCAAATTCAAGTCAGATTGATTATATTGAGACTCAGTCTGAGTGAGACAATTAGAAAAGAAATTGAAGTCCTGAATTATGTTTTGGTGCTATCGGTAACTGCTGCACATGGACGACAGGATTTGTGTCTTTTTCAAAGACAATTACCATGTTGATAACGCTGTTTGTTAAGTTGTCTATTTTAAATAGGCAAGCACCCATATCTCCGGCTCCCTGAGGCTCAAGAGACTGGTCCCGCTTAAACCTATGTTTATTAGGGTCCTCATTGTAATTTAGTATAACTTGAGGTTTTTTTTATGTAAAATAGTTTTGTTATACTTTCAAAATATACCTCAAGTATTTAATTATCGTCTTTGAAGTTTTCATAGATATTTCTTTTATTCAATGTGAAATTCCTAGTGAATATGACATAGTTTTTAAAGTATAGGGTATTTATTTGAAATATTGGAATTGTATAGTATTTTCTTGCAAATGAGATGTTTTTCTTGAATTTTGGAAATGTGGACTATTATAAATATTAAAAATAGATATTTTGATATTAATTGCATATATATTTATTTATTAAAAATATAAGTTTTATTTATAATAGAAATCATATTTTTTAAAGAAAAATGTATTAAAAATCTTTCGAGATCGTATGCTCCTTGAGGAGGTCTGCATCTCACTCTACTAGACCCGAGAATGTGCGATAATCCGCACCATACTGAACGGGTTTCCCAAAATGGGTTGTAGAGGCGCAATTGCAAATATTTGTTAAATACACTTCTTATAGAAAAAGATTTTATAAGTTGAAGGTAGTTATATGTAAAGTCGTATTTTCCCAAATCTATGTTCCCAAATTCCATAGTGCTATGTTAGATTTGTGTATTGTGAGGAGGTAGGTGTTCAGACCATAATAATGCATTTTTCATTCCCCTATTCTTATCCATTTTATAGATAAACAGGTACTCTTGACGCACGTTTGTTGCATATTACAGGATACAGGCTCTTGGAGCAAATACAGTGAAAAAGACGAAAGTTGATACAGAAAAGGGAATTTTGACCAACAAGCAGACGGATCTTACTCAAGCCGAGATGAAGAACAGTGCAAGGTCCAAAAAGACGAAAGTGAAACGGTCAAAAGATCCTTACAAGTTTTCACTGAAGATCTGGAAAAGACCAAGAAGCCAAACAGAGAAAAATAGTGAAGAATAAAGAAGCCCAAATACCCAGAATTCAGCTCAAGAAATTTGGTGAGCCAAGCCCACCAAAGGGCCGCGGAACCGCGGCCCAAGCCAACCAATGCCGTGGTTCCGCGGCCATTCAGTGCCCGTGTCGGTGCATTTTTCCCGTGTCGGTGCGTCGGTGCAGGGGTTGGGATTTTTCGTGGGCATATCTGTAATTGCACATGCACGAGACTCTGAAACCCTAATTTTCCCTGTTTACTTATAAATTGTAATCACAGATATGTAAAACTCATGCCTCTTTTCAATAAATAAATTTCAGATCTGTTCTGTATTCTTGCTTGGAGGGAGCCATCAAATTAGTAAGTAATTTTATTTCTGTGCTTTTTATTCTCTTTTAATTAGTATGTTTTTTCATCCCCTAATGAGTGAGTAATCTCCTCGCTTGTTAGGGTTAGCCTTAGGGAAAGGTTTGAGAGATGAGATCTCTCACCCCTTTCATGCCCCTTCACAAGAATTAGAACTCCATGCACACACGCACAACCGCTCCCTACGGCACCCTACCCCTCGAAGTAACGGTGACACCGTAGTATAAAGGCCCGGTTGCGCGTGTTTTCCATAGAGGTTAGGGTAATTATCAATAAAGGAAGAATAAGAATCTAGAGGAAGAAACATCTTTCCAAAAGATTCTTATCCACTTTATGGATAATTACCGCAACATCTAATAGATCAAAAATAGGGCAATGAAAGCGGGGAGGAAACCTTTAATCTCCAAACTTCCCCTAGACCTAACCCTAGCAAGACTTTAATTTAGATTAATTTAGTTTAGTGATAGATCTAGGTTTTAGATTTAATCAATCCAAACAACATTTGGAATCAACTCGTAAAAACACATTAAGAAAATTACCCATCTCTGTGGATCGACCCGTACTCACCGGCTAGCTGCAAAGCGACGCCGTTTCTGATTACGGTTAACTTATATTTTTGGATCAATCAAATGGCGCCGTTGCCGGGGATGGCGTAAATTTCTTTCTGTGTAATTTCGGGTTGATATAAATTTTAAAAAAATTATAAAAATCTGAAAATAAAAAAAAAAGAAATAAAAATTATCAATTTTGATCTGTTTGAAGGGTGTATCTTTTGAATCTTGCAGGAACAGTGAAGGATAGTGGATCTGGAATTTTACAGAAGGCTGAACAGAAAAGTACATATCAGAACAGAGGAGAATTGGTGAACAGGAGCGACACAAATTTTTTCAAAGTCTGAACCCACTACCAGACCGCGGAACCGCGGCCAAGGAGCACCCCAGACCGCGGAACCGCGGCCCTTTTGCCTCTTCAGCACCTCAAATTTAGCTGGTTTGTTTTCTGTACCCCTCCTCTGCAACCTCTATATATCTCTCTGTAAAAACTTTCTGCAGAATTTCTTTGCGCTAAAAATCTTTTCTCCCCCTTCTAAATAACAGATTTTCTGCAGGTTTCTTTGCGCCGCGCTAAAAATTTAATTGCAAGTGAATTTTATTGTTTTGCATAATTTAATCGGACTTTAAGGGGCTAATTGACCAAACTGAGATTGGGTGGGGATTTCATCACCCTTCCCAGGACCCCAGAAATCACTTTAAAGCATTTGCATTGACCACAATTAATTAAAAAATACTAGACTCAGACCTAAGGACATCGAGCTCAATAGGAAAAGGACTAGTATAGGCATCGACCGTTTATCCTAACTAACTTTGCGGTGTCTAGGCTAGTGGTTATTAATTAGGCCCACTATTGTGGTTCCTTCCCACTTACCTGGCCGTACTTGTCGGTGAAGAGGCGGTTTGAGGTCCTATTTCTAGCCCTAGTTAGGAGCTGTCTAGCAGACTTAGGCGACCCTAGATCTAGGCCTGATTGTGCATGTGTGGTTGATACATTTGTGTCACGAGTCTCTTTTCAAAAATTCTTTGCAAAACTCTCACATAAAAAAAAGAAAAAGAAAATATCATTTCAAAACTTGCAACTTGTCGCTAAGAAAACTTGCAACTCACTTCCACCACTTCCCTCCATTGACGTTATCTTACCCCCATATTCTGTTTTTCTATTTTTCTGACTACACTACTCCTTTAGTGTATGTCACTTTGGACTAGGGATACTAACGCCCGATTAGTCCGTGTTTCGTTGGTACCGACCGACGAACCTTTCGACACCGAAGTCGAAATTCCCTCCATTTCCTTACCTCCACCTTCAAATTCTTCTTTCGAAGGTATGTCTGGACACGACCCCAACGATACCTTACCGACGGGAATGATTCCACCTCCGTTAGGTGCGAATAACCCGAATCTTCCGCCTGTTGTAGCGCCCGCACGAGTTGCGCTCCAGGATCTCTTCTACCCCGTCCGCACTTCTTTACCTACATGTCTTTCACCCCCACTGGCAAATGGGGACAACTTTGAAATAAAACCACATTTCATCAACATGCTGCCAAAATTTCATGGTTTGGAATCCGAAGATGCATATATCTTTATCAATAAATTCCAAAACGTTTGCGCTATGATGAAAACGACCCAATTAAGTGATGACGCTATAAGGCTAAGGGTCATTCCTTTCACCTTATGTGACCTAGCCGAGAAGTGGCTATATAGCACCGTATCACATTCCATTAGAAATTGGGACGAGTTTGTGAGAGCTTTTCTGAAAAAGTTCTATCCTCATCACAAAACTGCTAGAATCCGTAACGAGATTATACAATTTTCACAGCTTCCTTCCGAACCATTTTGGAAGTGCTTCGAGAGATTTAAAGACCTACTTGTTCAATGCCCTCATCATGGGATCGAAAGTTGGCAACTTTGCCAAACATTATACGAGGGATTGAACTCGGCAACGAAGCAGTTGCTAGAAACTATATGTCAAGGTCATTTTCTTTCCAAGTCTAGCGACGAAGCGTGGCAGTTTCTTGAGGATCTTAGTGAGCAAACAATTCAGTGGGAGAGTACCAAGACCACATCATCTTCTTCTGTTGGTCAATCTAGGGCAGGCATACATCAAGTAGATATGTTGATTGCTATGAAGGCCGAGATGGCCGCACTTATGAAAATGCTAGAAGCCATTGAGACCAAAATCTCATCGTCTTCTCCTGCCACTGCTGTACCCACGCGAACTGTTTGTGCTTGTTGTTCGAATCCATCGCATCTAACCGAAGAGTGTCCTTATAATGCATCTACTCAAGGACAGGATCAAGTCAATGCTGCATTTCAGCAACGACAAAGAAACGATCCGTACTCTTCGACATACAATCCGGGGTGGAGGAGTCACCCAAATTTCACTTGGAACCAAAATCAACAAGTCCAAGGAAATAACAATTTTCAAAGACCTCCTCCTCCACAACAACAACAAGCACCTTCACAAACTCAAAACCAGCAACCTTTCCAACAACAACCTTATACAAATCAAACGAACAATTTGGTTCAACCAAATGATGATAAGGTTATCTCGCTCGAAAAAAGTCTAGATGCATTTCTCAAGCAATCTACAGAATCCGCAGAAAGATTTGAAAATTATGTTCAGTCTTTGATCCATAACAATGCCTCACACGATCAAAGTATCAAATCTATTGAGGCACAAATTGCACAATTAACTGCTGCGTTAAGCGAGAGAGAAAAGGGAAAGCTCCCATCTCAACCATTGCCAAATCCCGGTCACACACAAAACGCATATCCCAATCACAATGTAAATGCGGTGACCACGTTGAGATCCGGAAGAGTGTTGCAAAATAATGTGGGAACTAGTGATGACATCCCCGCCGGTGGTTCTTCTTCTTCTTCTTCTTTTTCTCCATCGTCATCTTCCCCTTCTTCACTTTCTTCTTCACCTTTTTCTTTAGAGCCTATTCTCCACCCTTCACATGGCTCTACTTCTTCTAGCTCGAACGGACCCATTTCTCACAACATGAACACATCTACACCGGGATCCGTTCCTACTCCACATTCTACTCCACAGACATTTGACTCAACGAATTTTCAAAATGCTCCATTCCCAAACAGGTTGAGTCCTAATAAACCAAATGCATAAGTGGAGAAGATTGTTGAGATATTTAAGCAGGTTAGCATAAATATACCTCTCTTGGATGAAATCCAACAAGTCCCTTCATACGCGAAAATCTTAAAGGGCTTATGCACCTCGAAGAGAAAGGCATCTCAAGTACCCAAGAAAGTGCTAGTGGCTAGTGCAGTGAGCAATACTATTAACCACCATCAAACCTTACCCCAAAAATGAAAAGACCCCGGCTGTCCTACGATTTCAATCACAATTGGGGATAAGAAAATTAATCGAGCACTTTTAGATCTTGGGTCTAGTGTTAACCTGATTCCCTACTCCGTGTACGAACAATTAGGGGTTGGAGAGTTGAAACCCACTCGTTGTACTCTCCAGATGGCTGATCGATCAATCACCCATCCAAGGGGTCAGCTAGAGGATGTGTTGATCAAAGTTGGGGAGTTCATATTCCCCGTTGATTTTATTGTTATGGATACACAACCTGTTGCTAACCCAAGAAACCAAATCCCGGTGATCCTCGGTCGACCATTTTTGGCCACTTCCAATGCTATAATAAACTGTCGCAATGGCTCCATGACTCTATCCTTTGGGAAGATGTCTAGTGAGTTCAATATTTATAAGATGGGAAGTCTGCCCCCCGTGCCTAAAACTAGTACACGAGAAGTTTGCTCTGTTCACGAAATCACGCAGGAGGACTGCGAGCTTGAAAGATTCTTGTTTGATGAAAACAGTTTTGACGCCACTAGTGCGTCCCTCCTTGAGCCTACCACAGTTGACACAACCGATATTGATTATGAAAGTTTCACTTTTTCGGATTATGACGACTCACAGCCTGAATATGAGTCTTTTGAATTTTTTGATGAGTTAGTCGAACCATCCGAATCGGTTGTTTGCAGTGATTTCGAACCTGTGTTGGAGTCCTTTGAGTTCGAGGTAGATTCCGCAATGATTCTTTCGCCTCCGAAACTCGAACTCATGTCCTTACCGCCTCACCTTAAATATGCTTACATAGGTGAGAATGAGACTTTTCCCATTATAATATCAGCCTCTCTAGCCTTCGAGCAAGAGAACGTTATTCTAAAAGTCTTACAAGATAGGCGGCAAGTTTTCGGTTGGACTATGGAGGACATCGAGGAGATCAGTTCCCTTATAATTGAATATCATATGAAATTGATGGATGATGCCACGTCAACAGAGGACCCACAGGAACATTTTGGGGATATTGTGGTTAGTCAACCTCCTCTTTTAGAAGTTGAACCACCCCCATTTCTTTTAATAAGATACGAGAATGCCAATATTCCACTGATTGCTGATCATTCGCATTCTCGTTTTGATTCATCACCACCTCCTGTATATTCACCTCCACACCCTCCATACCACCACTTCTATCTTCCCCAATTCTTTGTGAATCGCTACAACTTATTCTTCCACCAACCCATACTCTTTACTGATAAATTTTTCAACTGGTTGGTGTTGACGTTTGGTCTATGCAAAGTTTGGCAGTAATGTCTAACATAGTTTAAATGAAGTTTGGGGGAGGGCCTTTCTGTATATATTTTCCTTAACAATAATAAAAAAAATAAATAAATAAACAGGGAAGTGCCGGTATTGTTACTCTCTTGGTTTAGCATGACAGTGAGGACACTGTCAAGTTCAAGTTTGGGGGTATGCTCGGTACGTCTTTTTCCTTCGCATTCATTTGTACATATTTTTGCATTTGCATATTTATTTGAAATCCCATAAAAATTTGGAAAATTTCAAAAATTATAAAAATAATTGTATTCAATTCTGGCTTTTTGACTTGAGTTTGACAAGTAGGTTAACTAGCTAGGAAAAACTAGATCTTGAACTTAGTAAATTAAAAACCCTAAAGATAACCTTCCTTAAAGTTTAACGGTAGAAAGTATATGCCTTGTAGTTTATTTAGAAATAGGCAAATTTTGGGTTCACTTCTTGGGCTAGGTCGAAACGAAGGAAAAATATTGAAGCTTTTATTAGAGTATAAGTTTGAAAAATAGTTCCTAGCTTAAGTCTAGATTCTGAAAATGTATACCCTACAACTTGCACAATCACGCACCTTGAAACTTGGAATAGTAGAAGAGACCTTGAAATGCTCTTGTCTAAAGTTCTTAGTACAATGAAAATAAAGAAAAAAAGTGAATAAAGAAAAAAATGGACACTGGTTTTTGTGATTACTTAAGGCTGTAAAAATAGAAAAATATTTAGCGAGGGTGCTTCATCACCTAGTGCCTTAGACCAACTGGTTTGGGAGTCACTGCTAAAGCCTTGGGTGTTGCAAAACTAGGAAGTACGCTTGAAAGTGCTAACGTATCTTGTAATCGGTTGTTGGTGCCTCAAGAAGTATTAACGGTCGCATGAAGGATGTGTAAGCAAATTTCATTTAAAAATTCACTAATTAATAAGTGCTTTGGACAATGGACGAGAGTACGATTGCTTGATTTGAATTTCCAAATATAAGGGTGATATTTACACACACGTGGGGATATATGATTGGAGTTTAGATAAGAGAAAGGAATGAAGAATAGAACTTGTATCTTTAATAGAGTTGATGGAAATTCCTAAGTAGAGATGGAGCTTTAGAAGGAAAACTTAAGAAATGCCGAAAGCTAAGTAAATCTGCAAGATATATATAATCTTAAGTTAGATGATAAGAAAGCGTGAAGAATATGGGTGGATAATTTACAAGTAGAAGATAATAGAATTCCTTGTTGGGAAAACTTAATTGGATGACAAAAGTCAATGGGCCAAATTGATAGGATTTTGTGGGTAGTATCCGCTGAAAACCCTCAGGAGACAACACTCCTCCTACTAGGGACACCTAGAGGTTTAACGGCTTGTTGCACGTGCTCAGTGCAATCGCGTTTCCCTGCGAAAGTGTGGTTAGGATTTTAGTGAATAAAAAATAAGTTTGCTCGAGGACGAGCAAAAATGTAAGTTTGGGGGTATTTGTTCAGACCATAATAATGCATTTTTCATTCCCCTATTCTTATCCATTTTATAGATAAACAGGTACTCTTGACGCACGTTTGTTGCATATTACAGGATATAGGCTCTTGGAGCAAATACAGTGAAAAGGACGAAAGTTGATACAGAAAAGGGACTTTTGACCAACAAGCAGACGGATCTTACTCAAGCCGAGACGAAGAACAGTGCAAGGTCCAAAAAGACGAAAGTGAAACGGTCAAAAGATCCTTACAAGTTTTCACTGAAGATCTGGAAAAGACCAAGAAGCCAAACAGAGAAAAATAGTGAAGAATAAAGAAGCCCAAATACCCAGAATTCAGCTCAAGAAATTTGGTGAGCCAAGCCCACCAAAGGGCCGCGGAACCGTGGCCCAAGCCAACCAATGCCGCGGTTCCGCAGCCATTCAGTGCCCGTGTCGGTGCATTTTTCCCGTGTTGGTGCGTCGGTGCAGGGGTTGGGATTTTTCGTGGGCATATCTGTAATTGCATATGCGCGAGACTCTGAAACCCTAATTTTCCCTGTTTACTTATAAATTGTAATCACAGATATGTAAAACTCATGCCTCTTTTCAATAAATAAATTTTAGATCTGTTCTGTATTCTTGCTTGGAGGGAGCCATCAAATTAGTAAGTAATTTTATTTCTGTGCTTTTTATTCTCTTTTAATTAGTATGTTTTTTCATCCCCTAATGAGCGAGTAATCTCCTCGCTTGTTAGGGTTAGCCTTAGGGAAAGGTTTGAGAGAGGAGATCTCTCACCCCTTTCGTGCCCCTTCACAAGAATTAGAACTCCATGCACACACGCACAACCGCTCCCTACGGCACCCTACCCCTCGAGGTAACGGTGACACCGTAGTATAAAGGCCCGGTTGCGCGTGTTTTCCATGGAGGTTAGGGTAATTATCAATAAAGGAAGAATAAGAATCTAGAGGAAGAAACATCTTCCCAAAAGATTCTTATCCACTTTATGGATAATTACCGCAACATCTAATAGATCAAAAATAGGGCAATGAAAGCGGTGAGGAAACCTTTAATCTCCAAACTTCCCCTAGACCTAACCCTAGCAAGACTTTAATTTAGATTAATTTAGTTTAGTGATAGATCTAGGTTTTAGATTTAATCAATCCAAACAACATTTGGAATCAACTTGTAAAAACACATTAAGAAAATTACCCATCTCTGTGGATCAACCCGTACTCACCGGCTAGCTGCAAAGCGACGCCGTTTCTGATTACGGTTAACTTATATTTTTGGATCAATCAGTAGGTCATTACCTCGTGAGTTTTCTAAGGTAATACGGTTTAAAAAGTTTAAGCATGTCGAAATGAAACATGAAGGTATTTTAAGGTAAAAGTGGAATAAAACTTGCTACGGATATTCTTTTGATGTCAAACCTGTTCTATTGCCTTTTTTAATGTTTAATGGTCATGACATAAGAGTTTGGTATTATTGTGTTTAAGAAAAATAGAACTTTTTAAGGAATCGGAAGTCGGATTAACTCTTCTTCCGTCGGGTTTTAGTTTTGAATGTTTTTAGAATAGAGTAAAGAAGGAGAAGTAGGGACTTACTGGATGATTGGCTAGAGGAGAGAAAGAGGAAGAGGTGGGAGTTGTTGGTGCGTCGTTTCGTCGTCGGAAACTCCTTGAGTTTTCATCGGAAGTTTGTCGGAGCTTCGCTCTTTGCTAACTCCACTTGCACACAAAAGGATCTTGGAATTTTCTTGAGACTTTTTGTAGGAAATTTTAGTGTGAAGGGGTAAAAAATAGAGTGGGTATTTATAGGGAAAATTAGGGTTAGGGTGTGATAAAAATGCATTTAAATTTGCATTAAAATTATGATTAAAGGGGTTTTATTATTCTCTGTAAATGGGCAGAAAATAAACAATACTGGGATTATGGGGGGAGTCCAAGAGTCGCTAGGGTTAAAAAAAATTAGGGTTTGGGCTCATTAGAACCGGTGGCGCCGGCCTAACCTCACCTCTCGCCGGTCCGATCTAGGGAGTGGGGTCTCGGATGCTTGCCACGTGTCCCTGACGCTTGGTCTAGCCTCGTGCATATGTTTGTTTAGGCTGTGACTTTTAGTTTTACGGGTTGTGCACGTGTAGACTCTTGGGCTTCTAAAATATTAAAATAATTTAATTAAAAAGAATGTGTGGCTGGTGGGATTTGAACTTTGGTGCTTTGGTTCATCAGTGCAAGGTCTTACCAGTGAGCTACAAGCTCCTTCTTGCTGTTCAAAAGTAAATCAAATTCTTATAGTACTCACAGAAATTGTAAATACCTCAAGTATACATTAACTTTAAATGAATTTTATGTACACTAAAATTGGAGTTGTTACAGTTTACCCTCCTTACAAAAATTTCGTCCTCGAAATTTACAATTTTATTTTAAGGACTAGTTTACAAATAAGTGAGGATATCTTGCATGCATCCCGTCTTCTCTTTCCCATGTCGATTCTCCTGGAGTATCTTTTCTCCACATCACTCGAACCAAGTTGACTTCGTTATTCCGAAATGACTTCACTTTCCTGTCCAGGATCTCAACAGGTTGTTGCTCACAAGATAAGCCGGGCTGTACAGTGAGCTCGGAATGATCGAGAATATGGATGGGGTCACTCACATACCTTCTGAGTTGGGATATGTGGAATACATTGTGCACTCCTTCTAATGAAGGTGGAAGTGCTAAGCGGTATGCCACTTCACTGACTCGTTCGAGTATGTCGAACGATCCAATGTACTTTGGACTTAGCTTACCCCGTCTTCCAAATCGAATCACTCCACGGTTGGGAGATATCTTCAAAAATACATGATCTCCCGGTTGGAACTCCAAATGACGTCGCTTTGTATCAGCCCAGTGTTTCTGTAGATCTTGGGCTATGCGCATTCTTTCCCTGATAGTGCGGACTACGTCAACAGTTGCTACTATCATCTCAGGTCCAAGAAGTTCCCTATCACCGATGTCATCCCAACTTAATGGCGATCGACATCTCCTTCCATAAAGTGCGGCAAAAGGTGCCATTCTTATGCTTGCTTGGTAGCTGTTGTTGTATGAAAACTCCACAAGATGCAGGTGATCTTCCCACGATCCTCCGAAGTCTAGCATACACGCTCTTAGCATATCCTCCAAGATCTGAATAGTTCGCTCAGACTGACCATCTGTTTTTGGATGATAAGCTGTGCTGAAGTTCAGTCCTGTTCCCAAGCTCGCTTGCAGACTTTGCCAAAATTGTGATCGGAACCTGGTGTCACGATCGGAGACAATGCAGATCGGTACTCCATGAAGTCTCACGATTTCCTGTATGAGTTCATGGGTATCAGAGATAGTACATATTTGAAGAGTTTAAATCTTATTTAGATTCTTACCTATATGTACTTCTTTGCTAATGTCTCAGTAGATTGGCCAACTCAAAATGTGATGAAGTAAGCCGACTTCGTGAGTCGATTCACAATAACCCATACCGCATCGTTACCCTTTGTGCTACGAGGGAGTGCAGTCACGAAATCCATTGTGATGTGTTGCCACTTCCATTCTGGGATTGGTAACGATTGAAGTAATCCAGCAGTCCTGTGATGTTCAGCCTTTACTTGCTGACACACTAAGCATTTAGCGACGCTTTTGGCTACTTCACGCTTTATTCCATGCCACCAGTAATTTTGACGTAGATCTTTGTACATCTTTGTACCTCCAGGGTGTACTGAGTAGGGAAAGCTGTGAGCTTCTTTCATTAACTCTTCCTGAACAGAACCTTTTGGTATATATAATCTGCTGCCGTACCTCAAACATCCGTCTTCATGGATGATGAAGTCTGTTCTGAGTCCATTCTTCTCTTGTTCTCTGATCTTTTGTAACTTAGCATCACTTGCTTGAGCTGCTTTGATCTGATTGACAATGGTAGATTGAACTTGTAAATTCATCAAACTTGAAGCGTTACCTGGCATGACTACTTCAATCTCTATCTGATGCAAGTCTTGTTGAAGCTTCCACTGAGCGATGAGATTCATTGCTAATGGTTGGCGACTAAGGGCATCAGGTACCATATTCACCTTCCCTGGGTGATATTATAGGTTGATGTCAAAGTCCGCCATGAGTTCTAACCATCGTCTCTGCCGCATATTGAGCTCCTTCTGAGTAAACACATATTTCAGACTCTTATGATCTGTGTATATGTTCACTCGTTCACTAAGAAGATAATGGCGCCAAATCTTAAGAGCAAAGATAACGTCCGCTAACTCCAAATCATACGTCGGGTAATTGTGCTCATGAATCATCAGCTGTCTTGAAGCATAAGCCACAACCTTACCGTGCTGATGTAGAACACATCCTAATCCATTACCGGATGCATCGCAATGCACTTCAAAACCTCCAGATTGGTCCAGTATAACGAGAATAAGCGCTGATGTCAATCTTGACTTAAGTTCTACGAAAGCTTGTTCGCATGCTTCTGACCACACGAATTCTTCATCTTTACGTGTGAGCTTGGTCAGGGGTGTTGCTATCTTCGAAAATCCTTTAATGAACCTTCCGTAATATCCAGCTAGACCCAAGAAACTTCGAATGTCCTTCACTGACTTTGGTGTCGGCCATTCGCTTACTGTTGAAACTTTCGCTGGATCCACAGAGATTCTTTTGCCTGATACAATATGTTCGAGAAAACCAACTTGATTTAGCCAGAATTCGCATTTGCTATACTTGGCATAGAGTTGATGTTGTCGTAGAATTTCCAGGACAATTCATAGGTGCTCGGCATGTTCTTTCCAACTCTTAGAATACACCATGATGTCGTCGATGAAGATGACAACGAATCTGTCTAGGTACTCCCGGAAAACTTGATTCATCAGGTTCATGAATTTTGCTGGTGCGTTGGTTATTCCAAATGGCATCACAAGAAATTCGTAATGACCATAGCGAGTTCTGAATGATTTTTTATGAATATTAGCTTCCTTGACCTTCACCTGATGATAACCTGAACGAAAATATAATTTGGAGAAAACACAAGATCCACTTAACTGATCGAATAAATCGTCGATGCGCGGGAGTGGATACTTATTCTTTATCGTTACTTCGTTCAAGGCTCTATAATCAATGCACATTCTGTATGAACCTTCCTTCTTCTTCACAAGCAGTACCGGTGATCCCCAACTTGAAGTGCTGGGATGAATCCATGCTTTCGCCAATAATTCTTCCAACTGAGTTCGGACCTCCTTTAAACCTTCCGGACTTAATCGATAAGGTGCATTGATCATCGGTTGTGCTCCTGGTACTAAATCAATGCTTGTTCTCCGCCGAAAGGACGCGACCGGGACGTTGGGACGTCTGGCCTGAATTTTGAGGGCAGATACTATTTGGTGCTATCCGTCCACCTCTCCGAAGATGCCAAGTTGATTTATGGCACCATGTATCGAAGATTTAAACGGATGCGGCCGATGTAGCAGACTTCGTCAGATTCCCCCTCATTTAAGGGGTTTTTGATTGTGGGGACGCTCTTCCCTGCAGGCGCAAGCCCCTACAGTTAATTACACTACCGCACCGCGATAACCAATTTCTCCTTCTCCAGATGGTCACTTCGTGTCGTGGGTGTTTGTTTTGTTTTGTTTTTGGTTGCCCGTGGATTGTATACGGAGACTAATTTATGTTGTCGTCCGTAGGGCGTGGATTAGTCCAAATCCGTATTTTCTTAGATTTGGGTTTGGGTTGGGTTTAAGGATACGTTAATCTCATTTAAGACTAAGATCAACTAAAACGTTTGTTAAGGATATGTTAGTCTAATTTCAGACTAAGATCAACTTAACGGGATCATTTAGATCCAACAAAAGAGCATTTGGGCTCTATTTTTTAGTTTAGGGACATTGCGGTCCATTAGTTTAAGGACATTACGGTCAAGGTTAAGGACATCATAGTCCATGGGCTTAAGGACCCCACAGTCCGAGGTTAAGGACATCATAGTCCATGGGCTTAAGGACCCCACAGTCCGAGGTTAAGGACATCATAGTCCGACCCCACAGTCCGAGGTTAAGGACATCATAGTCTATGGGTTTAAGGACCCCACAGTCCGAGGTTAAGGACATCATAGTCCATGAGTTTAAGGACCCCACAGTCCGTGAAATGTCTGGTTGTCGGGACCCGTCACCTCTCTGTCAACGTTGAAGGATTACAACGACAAATATCAGAGGAGTGATGAGATGTACCCTTGAACCAATATTGGTTGGGATCTGTAGTTGGATTGATTTAAGGATCATTAATCTCGTTTGAGATTAAGATCAACTTAAATGTTTGTTAAGGATACGTTAGTCTAATTTTTAGACTATGATCTACTTAACAGGATCATTTAGATCCAACAAAAGAGCATTTGGGCCCTATTGTTTAGTTCAGATGCAAACATGGGTTTGGAAATGCACCAGATAGTTATTGGTCATCGGGACCCACCACCTCTCTGAAGACGTTGAAGAATTACAACGACATGTATCAGAGGTGTGAAGAGATGTACCCTCGAACCGAAGTTGACTGAGAGGGCTCTGGGAATTACTTTGAATGTCATACGAGATGACCAATTTTGGAAGACAAAAGTGTGTTTGAGGTTCAGTCAAAAAAGGGGGTACTGACTCTGGAAGACTTAGCTAATTTGAGCTAAGGTTGGCTCGAATGTACTGTTAAACACTAGAGTACACTCGGCTATCACTTGCTCCCACGTGACGCGCTTAAAATAGTGTTAAACACTTAGGATGCAGCGCACAAAATAGTGTTAAACACTAAAAAAAAAGTGCTCATGTGGGGTCACGTGAGGCGCTTGAGTGTTGGGCCCAAACTTCCCTTATTTTATTCTCAGAATATTCAAATAAGTGTTAAACACTTTTAGTCTTCATGGCCATCACGTGTGGGCACGTGATGGGTACCCATGCACTGGATATTAACAGGATTTGTTAGGGGTCACGTGGGGACACGTGAGGGCACCCATGCATTAGATATTTAATCCTTCAGTTTTACCCCATCTTTAAAATAGTGTTTGTCAGGGGTTACGTGGGAGTACGTGAGGCTTTAGGTGGGCATTGCCCTTGGGTAGAATTCTCTTTTGTTTGATAATTGCTAGGGGTCACGTGGGAACACCTGAGATGCCCAAAATCTGTTCTTCCCTTCTTATTTTGAGGAGTTTGTTCAAGGGTCACGTGGGAGCATGCGACCCAATTTCATTCGTTCTCTTTTGATCACTGAGGAGGGGAGTCACGTGGACACACGTGATCAGGTCGGGTACTGATTTCTTTTACATGCATGGAGAATTAGATCCCTTTTTTGAGAATTAAATTCTTTTATAGGGTTAAACCCTAATTTTATTTAGAGGAATTAAATTCCTATATGTTCGAAAGAATTAAATTTTTTAAACTCAATTCTCTCTCTAAGTTTTGGATCTGCATGGCAGAATCTCCCCGATGAGAATTAAATTCTCAACTTATGGGGAGATCTGCTTCTGCAGATCTTCAACCATGAAGAAGAACTAAGTTCTTATATTAAGGGTTAAACCCTAATTTTGTTGGAGGAATCAAATTCCTATGTGCTTTTGTGGGAGAATAAAATTCTCTGAACTTAGGTCCTCCCTTAGGCTTTAGATCTGCATGGCAGAATCCCCCCGATGAGAATTAAATTCTCAACTTATGGGGAGATCTGCTTCTGCAGATTTTCAACCAAAGGAAGAACTAAGTTCTTATTCAGAAGAGTTAAACTCTTAGTTTGAGAATTAAATTCTCTTTTTGTTTTGTGGGAGCTTATAGAATGATCTCTTTCCCTCTCCTACCTAGGGTTTCTTTCTTTTCTGAAGAGATCTTCTTCTTTTTGGAGAATTAAATTCTCTTCTTTTTTCTCTCTGTTGTTGTATATCTCTCTTTTCTTTTCTCTTCTTGGCTCCTATTTATAGGAGAAAGAAAATAATCAGTTTGTTTAGTCAATCTTTCAATGAAAGATTTTGATTGATTTTGTAACCAACATGATCTTTTAGATCACTCGGTGAATTTTATTCACCATTGTTTTTTAATCCAAAAGATATTTTATCTGTTATTCCTGGCAAATTTCAGGGAAATATCTCCTTGTATAGAATCTTTCTATAAATTGGTGATTTTTAATCACCCTTGGATTTTTAATCCAACGGTGCTCCACTTTACAGAGCGCAATCTTTTTGTTTGGAAATATTTAGGGAAATATTTTTCCAATTAGGGTTTTTGATTTCCCGTAATTAGAATTTAATTCTATAAGTTCAGAAGGTTTAAGAGCCTATCACGTGTTGGCACGTGACCCCACTGATTGACCATTTAATTAGAATTTAATTCTATTAGTTCAGAGATCTTAAGAACCCATCACGTGTTGGCACGTGACCCCCTGTCACGTGTGGGCACGTGATGCCCCATTTAGGGTTTTCTTTCCATTAACTCAGAGAGTTTTAAGACCATATAACGTGGTGGCACGTGACCCACTGATTAAGCATTTAACCAGAATTTAATTCCATTATTTTAAAGAACTCAGGAACTCATCACGTGTCGGCAAGTGACCCCTGGTCACGTGTGGGCACGTGATGCCCTATTGGGGGTTTTTTCTTGCCGTTTTATTATACCTTTTAATTCCTTTCAGTGGGTTTAAAGGCCCATCACGTGTTGGCACGCGACCTCATCTCAAATTGTGTATCTCAGCGCCTATAACTTTGCCCATAGAAGGTCACGTGTCCCCACGTGATGCCCGATCACGTGTGGACACGTGATGCTCCTCTTGTGTATTTCTTTGCTGCTTTATTCAGTTCCCATGAGAGAACAAATTCCCCCACAGCGTTGTTCTCACGTGTTTGCACGTGAGTGCAATGCTGTCATCTTTGTGGCCGTTGGATTTTCCTAGGGAAGGGGTAGATGAACCGTTTCCCATCACATCCTATAAATGCAGGGGTCTCTTCAAAAGCACCTCCACTCTTTCATCTTCTTCCTTGTTCATTTTCCTTTAAGAATTTAATTCTCTTCCTCAGAGCTCAGTTCTCTGTTCCAAAAATTTCAAAGTTTAACTCTGTCCAAGAAAGAATCTCTTCTTCAGGTAATGGTTTTTAACGATTGAAGAACTTTTGTAAAAAAAACTCTTTGGATTTTAAATCCACACCAAGGGTTTTTCCCTTCAAATAACTCATCTTTCTGATGTCCTAAGAATGCTCGATCTTTAGGTAGCAAACCCCAAATGTCGGCCATTTTCCGGATATTAGGGTTTTGACGATGGTACCTGTTTCCTTCTTGAATTTTATTCCATTTTAAAGAGCTTAGCTCTGAAAAAATAAATTTTCCTAGGAATTTAATTCCTCTAAAGAACTTAGTTCTTAAAGAAGACTTCTTAGGATTTTTCATCCTGAGTTGTTCTTGCAAAAATAGTTTAGGAGAGATCCTTCTTGATTTGCACAGAGTTTCTGCAATAGGTTTTCTCCTTGGGGGAATGTAGAGCTATTTGAATTTATTGAGAATCTTCCTTTTGTTCTCATGATGATTGCTCAGCCTCATTATTAGTGAGCCGTCATATTGATTTTGTGGGGCCCATGTGTTTTGTAACTAATGGTCCCATAAAATAAGTTGTTTGTCGTTTTCTTCCACTGTCCTTATATATATATATATATATATATATATACACACACACACACACACACACACACGTGTGGGCATCACTAACAGTTTCCTTTCCTTTGTTTCAGGAATAATGGCTTCTCTTCCATATTTCCTTTTCACCCGCTCGGAGGCTGCCTTTCCTCAGTCACCGTCTGACGAAGAGGTGATGGCGATGATTAGAGCTCACGACCCGGACTGTGCCAATCTGCTTTTGTGGGGGACCTGGTACGGTCATATCATCCGCGGTCGCCGAATCTTTCTTTGCGAGGTGCCAACAGAACCTCTCCGCCCATTCGTGCCGATGGACCGTCCGCGGACAGCTTTTGCTATAGAGGTGGCAGGTTGGACTCCTTCAGGCCGGCTCGAACCGTCGACAGTTAGAATACCAAACCAGCCTGTGCCGGCCATAGACATCTTGGGGCGTCGTATCTGCCAAGGTGAAGCCCAGTCCTGGGGACAAGTCTACAAGATAGGGCTTACCCCTCGTCATCCCACGGGCTATCTTCTCTGGGCTCGTTACATCTTGTCCGCTCATCGTGCGCGGCTGCAGAGGGTCGGGCTTTACCAGGCGGTGTATGCGTCCCTCTTCCATTATCAATCTCCCCATGTATGGTGGGTTAAAACTTTCCTAAATCAATGGAATCTTCCCACCAACACTTTCTTGTTAGGGGACCGCGAAGTTTCGATCTCTTTGGAAGAGTTTCGCGAGATCTTAAGTTTACCTATCAGGGGAGCGCCTTACGAAGAATTGTTTCCCTCTGACGAGTATGCCTTCGAGACTGTGCCCGCTACGCTTGACGTCTTGTCGACTGAAAATGCCGCCCGCCACAAGTACCCGAGTCTAATCAAGACTCTGGGGATTTTTGAGAAGATGTTCACAGAGTCAGAAAAACAGGGCGTCACTTTTAAAATCTTTATCACCTGCTTCCTTCGTGGAGACGTTCTATCAAAGGCGGCTCCAAAGTTCGCGAATATTAACGACCTATTCGGGTTTGGTTTAAATAGGCTACCGGCTAGAGAATAGGATCTGCTCCAGTTTTAAATTCCAGTCTTGTCGGCTGTACCTTTCGAATCGATCGCAGCTCCTGGCATGGATGAAGAAACTTTCTTCCTCGGTTTTATCAGCGTTTGACTCAGTTGGTTTGTTGTTCCAACGCACTGTCGATTCATGAGAGCCTTAGTCATTTACTCTGCTCATCGCATTGCCGAAGGGACGCGATTTGCCGTGGGCATTGTAGGGCTGTCGCATCTGTACCATAGGCTAAGCACTGCAGCCAATACCTCAACCTCGGGCATAAACGTGGTGAGTTTCTCTCTTCATTATTTTACGTCATGGATTGAGATGCACGTGCTAGGGGCATTTGCTGCGCACCAGAGACCCAGCTTTTATGATGCTTATACCTTTCCGCGACTCATGAGGTTGGTGGACGCTTCTGATCCTGACCCGACTCAATTAGGGGCTCTTCGTGTCCTGCTCAATCCATATGCCAACGAAGGCGGGATGGTATTTAATGATCGAGTCCTCTCTGCTCCTTCGGGACCTATTCAGCAGCTTTTTGACTCGTCGAAAGAGGGAGCACCCTCCTTGAAGCCCAAGGAAGCCATGCACTTGTATTCGATCAGACCCGGTTATCTGGTGTTCCGTCGAAACAATGCGGCTCTTTTCATGCGGTACAATCCACACCGCTTTGCCCGGCAATTGGGATATAACCAGGGTGTCCCCTTCGAGGCATTCACAGTGGAGCCCATCCCTTCTTTGGAAGCTGTTCGTGACGCCACCCACCATTTCATGAGGCTGAACACCAGTTCTCATTTCATGATCCCCGAGGCTGACTACATTCTGAGGTGCGTGGGGGCTTTCACGGGTTGGTATCGCCACCGGGTTAGTCCAATCATTGCTGAGGAGAGGAGGATACTTTTTGGGCTTAGAGCTCCTACCCCGCTCCAGGATACGGGAGTCCCGCCATGACCGCGGACAATGGTTCGCCCTCCCTTGAGGGATACTGGTACCGTACTTATTCCTGAGGCGGCGGATGTGGACTTGACTCCGACAGTTGGTATGCCGATGCGCACTAGAGATCAGGCAAGAGCTTCTGATAAGGCGCCAGTAGCAGTTTCATCAGCCGCGGCATCAGCAATGGCAGTGTCATCATCGGTAGCACCGCCGAGAGAGGATATTGAAGGTGAAGTGGGTCAACGTCGCACCAAAGCACCGAGGGAAAAGAAGCGATCGTCTTCTGGTGTTAGTTCTGGGTCGAAGAGGCGAAAGAAGACGGCCACCAATCTGCTCGACTTTTTAGTGGAATCCGAGCCTATCTTTTAAGATGAACCAATAGCTATGCAAGAGCCGGATGGTGGTCTTCTTTTTCCAGGTTCATCTGCCGAGGAAGCCGCACAATTGCCGATGCTATAAGACGTTCCTAGGATGAGACTAAAAATGTGAGGGTCCTGAAAATGCCTTATCCTGCCGTCATCTTCTACGAAGATCCTCCATCGATACGGCGAATATTTATAGGTCCTTTGGAAGAGAGAGGAGAGATAGCCCTTAAGCGGTCTATCTCGACCGATGCCGAAGATGCGCTGTCGTTGTGGACCGGTGGCCATGAGTCTACCCTCGAACCTCGGCGGGCATACCTCCTTAGGAAAGAGCGTCGGCTTGAAAGAGCCATCTTAGAGGCATCTTGGCGTATTGGTAAGCATGTTTTCTGTATTTTTTCTTTGCCAAGTAACTTGTTTTTCTTTCTATGTATTCTTATCCTCGTAAAACTTTGCAGGGACCTCGGCGATGGCAGAGAATCTGATTTCGAACAGCGCTTTGACCGCGGACCCTGTAAATATCCCCGATGAAACACCAGTATGTATGGAGGGGGTCGCTACGGTCGCTATTCCTGCTGCAGAGCTTCCACTGGCGGCTTCCGTTCTCCCGGTGCTTGCTATCCCAGAAGAGGCATCTTCATTGGCCGCCGATTCAATGGATCTTTTTGGGGATGGCCCGTAGACTATAGGACAGGTAGTCGAGGCCACCGTCCTTTTATTGGAGCCTGAAGCGGTGGCCGCTGCTCCTCAATTGGAAACTGTTATACCGGCCCATGTCCCCGATGATGTGCCTGGGGGCATGGAGGAGGTTGCCGAAACTGCTATCTCTCCAGTTCAGAACGGGAGGAGCATCGAAGGTAGCCTTCTATATTTTATTTTAATAATCTCTCCATCATCTGAACCTTTCTGTCTTTTCAGAATTACGCGGGTTGGCGGCGTCTATCACTGATCTGTCTCCTAGAAAATCCTTTCAGCGTTTGCTAGAGATGGCCGCTCCGCAGGCAATATCCCCTCAGCGCATCGTCCTCTCTTCCGGGCAAGGTTAGTGTTATTTGCCTTCTTCTCACGGCATTATTATTATTTCATATAACGATACTGATGTCTTCTGTAGTTCTAGAAGCCGATGACGAAGTTGAGATTCTTGACGGGCCTGAGGATCTTTTGGACCCTTCTTGCATGACCGTGGTTAAGTAAAGTTTCGACGTTGTACCATCTGCTCTTTGCTTGCAAGTCTCGCTGATTGTTTATAAATCTTAACAGCTTTTCCAGTTCTTACCATGCTGGAATCTCTCATCGTCATGCCACCCGGCCCCTATGCTCTACGTGCCTCTGAACGGATGGCAAAGCTAAGCATTCACTCTTTGTCAGCTCTGATCGAAGACCTTCGTGCTGGTAGTTTGATCACGGCCGAAGAATTTGCCGCGAAACCAACAGTTCTCTCCCCTTTCTTGCTACTTACCATAGCGAAACATTGGTGCAAGTCTGGATTGAGTTTTATCGTCGGGTGGAGGCTTGCTTGCGTAGTCTTGAATGTACGCGCCTTCCTTCAGAGGTTGTGGCTGCAAAGGCGAGCTTGCGGGGGCTGATTGAACGGTGCGCTGCAAATATGCTGTCGTGCGAGAAGAGGCTCAGCCGAAAATTTTCAGAGAGGAAGCTGGCTTCTAATGCGCTGGGGAACTTCAAGCTAAACTTACGGCCAAGACCACTCGTGCGTATGAACTCTGGTGGGTGCTTCAAGAAGCTATCAGGGAGGTGGTAGCTATTGATAAAGCTTACATTTTTACCCGAGAGATGGTTGAAGCCCACAAGGTCACTGAACAGGAGCTTGAAGGTCGGCTTGCCTCGTACCAGGCCTAACAGTCTCAAGCGGAGGCCCATCTCGTAGCGATAACAAATTATGAAGTCGAGGCCCAGCGGAAAAAGGATGAACTGACAAATCTGTTACATCGTCCGCCGGCTTGAAAAATTGTATATTTTTCCTTTTATTCTTCTTTTGTACATACTCCTGAATGAGAGTATATATATATTTTTTTGATTCTTTCATAGATTGTAATTTGTATTCATTTTGAATCATGAATAAAAGACATAATTTTCTTGTCTCCCTCTCTCATTTTTCCTCTTCGCTGTATTGTCGCTATGTTACTCTGGCAAGCGTAGAGAATATTTCGTCCTAGCCTTCTTGTAGGGTATCGACGTCTTAGGAAGCAGGTTCAGGTCTTCTGGCCAAGACTTTCCAACTTTATGAGCCGTGAGGATCTCAAAAAGATTTTCTCCCTACAGGTCGAGAGGATCCCGTAGGTGTATTTTCTCCTTAGGAATCGTGAGGATTCCTAAGTGTGTTTTCCCTTGAGAGTCGTAAGGATCTCACAAGAGAGTTTTTCTAGCTTACGAGTCGAGATGACTTGTAAGTGGTTGTTTCCTTTCTTGTCGGTGTTTGACTTAGGAGAGTGTATCCTGTAGAAAATTTACTTCGACCTCTGTGCGAGGAAATGACGGCTTGGGAGACAGGGTTAGGATCTGCCACCTAAGACTTTTCAATTTTATGAGCCGTGAGGGTCTCATAAAGAATTTTCTCCTTACAGGTTGAGAAGATCCTGTAGGTGTATTTTCTCCTTAGGAATCGTGAGGATTCCTAAGTGCGTTTTCTCTTGAGAGTCGTAAGGATCTCACAAGAGAGTTTTTCTCCTTAAAAGTCGAGAGGACTCATAAGTGTTTGATGAGTTGACCTGCTTCTGGGTCAAAGCATTGCTTTGACGGGGAGTTCGAGGTTTTACTCTGGCTGTTTCCCACAGAGTCAGGAATGACTTTGGCCGTGTTCTACGGGGCCAGGAGGGGTTGACTTTATCCGCATTTCACGGTGTCAGGGGTTGACTTTATCCACATTTCACGGTGTCAGGGGTTGCTCTAGGCGTTTCCCACGGGGTTAGGATTGACTTTAGCCGTGTTCTACGGGACCAAGAGGTGCTCTGGGCGTTTTCCACGGGGTCAGGATTGGCTTTAGCCGTGTTCTACGGGACCAGGAGGTGCTTTGGGCATTTCCCACGAGGTCAGGATTGACTTTACCCGTGTTCTACGGGACCAGGATTTGCTCTGGCCGTTTCCCACGGGGTCAGGATTGACATTTGCCGTGTTCTACGGGACTAGGATTTGCTTTGGGCATTTCCTACGGGGTCAGGATTGACTTTAGCCGTGTTCTACGGGACCAGGAGGTGCTCTAGGCGTTTCCCACGGGGTCAGGATTGACTTTAGCCGTGTTCTACGGGACCAGGATTTGCTCTGGGTGTTTCCCACGGGGTCAGGATTGACTTTAGCCGTGTTCTACGGGACCAGAATTTGCTCTAGGTGTTTCCCATGGGGTCAAGATTGACTTTAGCCGTGTTCTACGGGACCAGGAAGTTCTCTGCGCATTTCCCACGGGGTCAGGATTGACATTAGCCGTGTTCTACGGGACCAGGAGGTGCTCTGGGCGTTTCCCACGGGATCAGGATTGACTTTAGCCGTGTTCTACGGGACCAGGATTTGCTCTCTCGGTTGTCTGTGAACCGTCGAGGTTTGGAACAGGAACTTTGCCATGGCTCCAAAGTTGATTGTCGCGTCTGAATTCTGCTGGAATGAGGAGGAACGCTGTTGGTGATCTCTAGGCTATCTATGAACCGTCGAGATTTGGAACAGGGACTTTGCCATGGCTCCAAGGTTGATTGTCGCGTCCGAATCCTGCTGGATTGAGGAGGAACGCTATTGGTGATCTCTAGGCTGTTTGTGAACCGTCGAGATTTGGAATAGGGACTTTGCCATGGCTCCAAGGTTGATTGTCGCGTCTGAATCCTGCTGGATTGAGGAGGAACGCTGTTGTGGGTCTCTAAGCTGTAGATGCGGCCGTC
Source organism: Agapanthus africanus (assembly GCA_030015575.1). NCBI lineage: Eukaryota > Viridiplantae > Streptophyta > Magnoliopsida > Asparagales > Amaryllidaceae > Agapanthus > Agapanthus africanus. The sequence goes on from CM057351.1 coordinate 239,091,369, forward strand.
GAGACTTGGCTCTTTTTCGGATGGAGCCTGGTGGGAAGGTATGGTTCCCTTTTTGTTTGTGCCCTTGGATTATATACATGGATCGATGTGATCTCACCTATAGGGCAAAAAATTTCATTTTATATATTTTTCTTTCCGCAATGCTCTATCATTTCAGCTCTTATATCACGAAAGTCGCGATTGCCCAATCATTTCGGCTATTTTTCGCGGTGCCTAATCATTTCGGCTATTTGTTTTATTTACTCGCTGCTTTTTATTGCGAGTTGCCCAATCATTTCGGCTGTTTTTGTATGCATACATTTTTACTTGCTGATTTTGTTGCAAGTTGCCCCATCATTTCGATTATTTCATATGCATTTGTGTCTCGCTGGATTTTCGCTGCGAGTTTTGGATTTGACACCGATTTAGGCATCAGTATCGCTACAACTGGGATATTGCCAGGAGTGAATCATCATTTGCCTCTGTCGATGTCGAACAAAGGTGGCTTAACAAACAAGGTTAGGATCCTGTTGACTAAGGCTTTTTGACTTGATGAGCCGTAAGGGTCTCATAAAGATATTTCTCCCTACGAGTCATGAGGATCTCGTAGGTGCGTTTTCTCCTTAGGAATCGTGAGGATTCCTAAGTGTGTGTTCTCTTATAAGTCGTAAGGATCTTACAAGAGTATTTTCTCCTTATAAGTCGAGAGGACTTACAAGGGCTGTTCACCGTGCGAGCATATCCTTAGTCACTGGTGGGACTTTGTTAGGGAAATGTTTATTCGTGCCCGTTGATTGTATACAAGGGTCATCATTGAACCGTTTGTAGGGCAACATTGGAGACTGTGATGGCTTAAGAACAGGTTCAGATCCCTGTAGCTTAAGGGTTTTGAATCTTATGAGCCGTGAGGGTCTCATAAGAGGGTTCTCCTTACGAGTCGTGAGGATCTCGCAAGTGTAATTTCTCCTTAGGAATCATGGGGATCCCTAAGTGTGTTTCTCCTTTGTGAGTCGTAAGGATCTCACTCAGGTGGTTTCTCCTTACAAGGTCGAGAGGACCTTGCAAGTGTCTTTTAACGAGATTTCACCCTTTCAGGTTTTCACAAGACTCGCCAGTAGTCCTGCTGTTTCTACTCACGGAGCCCTTTCGGGTTTTCATCCGTGCCCATTTCGCTTATGGACGTACCGTTTTTTTTTGCGTCAGCCTTGGGATGCTGCGGTCCGTAGTAGTTTATAGACGTCTCGGTCAATAGCCAGTTTTAGGACATAGTGGTCCATCGTTAGTTTAAGGACGTTTCGGTCCGTAGCCAGTTTTAGGACATAGTGGTCCATTGTTAGTGTAAGGACGTTTCGGTCCGCGGTTGCCGTATTTGAGGCGAATTTCAAGTTTACAGACTTTTCGGTCCATTAGGCTTTCTCAATGAATGAGCATGATGCCCCCGGCATGTCCATCCTTTCCGGAGCATGTGGTTGTGACGGGTTCATCTTCCAGTTTTCGGACAGCGCGAACTTGCCCTGTTGATACTGGTCTTCAGCCCAATTTTTGAAGACGTAGCAGTCTTCGATTGGATGGCCCAATACTCGGTGGTAGGGGCAGTAATTGGGGTCGTTGAGATCGTTTAGTTGTAGTGGGTGTCTCGGCTCCGGTAGAGTGATGAGGCCGTTGCGCACTGCTAGTTCGAATAGTCTCCTTGTTTTATCCCAGGGAAATGAGTAAGGATGTCTCAACTTCTCATCGAGGGATTGCCGCTTGTTGCTTTGGCGAACAACCGGTCTCGGGCCACTCGGTTGTTGTTGAGCGTTGGCGACGCTTTTCCCTTCCCCTTATCCTTTTTGTTCGATCCCTTGTTTGCGGGTCCGAGGTTCTTTTCGGGCAGCGTACGATTGCGCAGCTGAATTTTCTCACAGGTCTTCATTTCTTCCTCTTTTCCTGAGGTGGATTCTTTGAAGAGAGGGCTGAGATCCATTTCTTCTTCAGAATCACTCCCGAAGGTGAGAACTTGCGATCCCCTGCTATCAACCATGTGACAGTTGTCGGCAGCTCTTCCTCGTTCGTTTGTCGCATTTTTCCGCTGTCGACGAGCTTCACGCTTCATCCTCTTGAAGTGCTGCCGGTGAGCGACACACCCTTGCCACCAATTTTTAAAGGCGATGCATTCTTCAGTAGGGTGTGCGATCTTCTGATGATATAAGCAGAAGTTAAGATATACGTCCGCTTCATCAAGATTTATTCCGGCAGGAGAATTTCCTTTGAAAGAGGGCAGCTTCATTCCCATTGATATGGCTTTGGCGAACCTTTTCCTTGTCTTGAACCTGCTTTTATTTGCGGCGGATGTACTTTGATCTGGTGGGAGTGTTTCAACCCTTTCGTCCAGTCGCCGGCGTTTGGCCTTTTCAAATATGGCCATTTCGCGCTCTCGATCAGCTTTGCTTTTCAGAAGAGCTTCATTCAGGAATGCGTCAATTATTTCATCTGTCGGTCCTAGGAGTTCTTGTTCGGGATCTGCCCCCAGTTTCTCTTCATCAGGAGCTTCTTCACCATCTATTGACGAGTGAGAGATCGTGTGACAGCTCGCCACATAACCCTCAGATTCATCTGACGAGTTTTCTCCATTGTCATCATCTCCGTCCTCAAGGACGTAGCTGAGAAACTCTTGAAGTGTGACCGGGGTTCGCGCCTTCTGGTTATTTTCCTCCAGCGCGTCAATATATTTTTGCATGTCCGTGCGCTTGTCACCAGGCTTCACGGGCTTTTTGGTATTCTTCTTCTTCTTTGAAGACTTTGACGGCTGGGTATGGGCGCTTTGACTATCACCACCAATTTTTGGAGTTAGGCGTGGTTTCAGCATTCCCTTGATGACTTCGGGTTCCAGCGGACTTTTCCATTTGATCGCTGGGCATGTTTGGAGATCCTTCAGCATTCTCTTCGTTTTGGCTGAAAGAACGACCTCCCATGGAGCTTCTTCTATAAAAGAGCATGATGCCCCCGGTGTGTCCGCCTTCTTAAGAGAGTGCGGCTGAGGCGGGTTTACTTTCCAATTCTCGGACAGTGCGAATTTGCCCTGTTGGTATTGGTCCTCAATCCAGCCTTTGAAGACGAAGCAATCTTCGATTGGATGGCCTACCACTTGGTGATAGGGGAAATAATTGGGATTATTGGACTCACCGGGTTGTAATGGGCGTTTTGGATCCGGCAAGGTGATGAGCCTGTTGCGCACTGCTAGCTCGAACAATCTCCTCGTTTTGTCCCGGGAAAACAAATAAGGGCGCTTCATTTTCTCATTAAAGAATCGCCGTCTTTCATCTTGGCGTTCAGTTGGCTTTGGACCACTGGGCTGCTGCTGAGCATTAGCGACGAAGGTCGCTTTCCCCTTTCTCTTTTCTTTTCGAGGCTCCATTTTCGGGGAAGAAGGTCTGTGACCCATCTGGTCCATTTGGGCCAGTTTGTCAATCAAGGCCTGGAAAGTGGTCGGCTTGAAGAACATCATGAATTGGGAAATGGTCACCTGAGGGTCGAGAGTACCCACGAACATGCCTACCGCAGGCGCTTCTTCGATGCGCTGCTCACACTTCGACCATAGATTCTGCCACCGTATCGCGTACTGCACCCATATTTCGTCTGGCTTCACTCTGGCGTTAATTAATGCGGTGATCGGGGTGCGTTCGCTAGCGCTTGCGAACCTTTGTTTAAAGAGTAACTCCATTTCTGCAAACGTCTTAACGGAGTCATTCGGGAGCTCGGAATACTACTCAAATTCCGTCTCTGACAAGCTGCCAACGAATTGGCGAAGCAGTAGCTTATCGTCACCTCCGGTGTTGCAACACAGTGCCCTGAATTGAGCAACGTGCTGGTGTGGATTCCCCGTCCCCTTATATACGTGGAATTTGGGGATCGTATATCCCGGCGGGTACTTTATCTGGTCGTACCAACCCGGATAGGGTCGTCCAGTCTTAACAATTTACCCAGCCGCTTCATTCGCCTGATGAACTCATATCTGTTGAGCGATGTAATCATCCAGGGCAGCTTTTGAGATGGTCTCCACTTTGGGTGCTGAACAAGCTGGAAGAGGGTTTGACGTCTTCGCTCGGTCGTCTTCGAGGATAATCGGAGGATCTTCAGCTGGAGGATCCGACTGTAACATCATCCTGACCATGTCTTGGAATAAGAACGCCATTCGTTTTATGTTGGCAGCTTGTTCTACTCCCTCTTTGTCCTTCTTTTCGAGGATTCTGCGGAGGAACTCAGCATCAGTTTCTTGTTCTTGATATTGCTCCGATGACGTTTCGGGGCTTTCTTTTGGCCCTGTGAGTACGACCATTTGCATCAACATTTCCTGGAGCTTTTGTTTTTGCTCTTGGGCCTTTGTTACGGATCTGGTGAGCAGTCGATGGCCCATAGAGATACGACTATCCTCTTTCTCGGATGCCATATAGACAGTATGTACCACCATGCCCCCATACTTGGGGCGTTTAGATTCAGTGTTCTTGCGATTCGCCGCAGACACCGGGATTTTCTCCAGCTTTCTCCTCTTGTGAGCGGTCGAAGTTAAGGGGGCCATTGCAGTGGGCACCCAAGTAGCTGTCGCCTTCTGTGTCTTGACAGGGTGGTCCTCTTCTTTCCGAACCTTCATCTTTTTCTGTCGGCGGGGATAGTCTTGATCTACCATGGAATCCTCGACCTGTCGCCAAACTTTATAAATTTTAGAGGACAGCCGCTGAGGGGACTCCTCCAGCTTCGCCTTTGGGGCATTCTCTATAGGTGGAGGAGATCTTTTCAGCACAGCAGTCAGAGATTTCTTGCGGACCCTCCTAAGTAGTTCAAAGCTGTTCCCAGTTGGAACAGCAGCATCAATTTCCACCGTTGGAGCCGACGGAGTCAATCCAGAAGGGGAATTGCCCCCAGCCTTCCTTACTCGGCGCCAGTGGCGACTTCGAGCGTGTCGAGCCGACGGTACTGGTTCAGCTATAGGGGTGGCTTGATCGTGCCTCTTGTTCTGGTCAGGTGCTGTTATTGGCGCCGGCCTATTGAAAACGGACGTCCGCTGAGCGGGGATAGCCAACCTGTCGAAGGCAGACTTTCGAGCAGGAGGAGCAGTCTTGGTGACTTCGTTTGGAGCGGGAGCCGAAACAGTCAGCCTTGCAAAGACCGACTCCTTAGCAGGGGAAGCCGCTCTGATGACTTCAGGGGCCGGAATGGCTATCCGCTTCGGGATAACCTCTTCAGGAATCGTAGGCTTCTTCACAGGCCCGTTGGAGCTTCGGCCTAATCTGTTAAAGACTGAGGCGCTTGGTTTGGGCGACCCGTTAAGAGGGGCCGCAGTAGTGGTAAGCCGATCAAAGACCGACTTCTTCTGAGCTTCTTGCGATGGTACAGGGCGTTGAAGCTCATCGGTGGGAGCATGGTCCTGAAGAATAGCCCAGTGGTGGCCTGAGTTACCTGCTCCACTGGCATCTTGAAAAGGGAGGCCGCTTGAGGCCCGTAGGTCACTCCTCCGGCAGGGACGGAGTGAGAGTTATTGTCGTTGTTGCAGTTTGTGCAGTTTGAAGCCATTTGATTGTTCGCGTTTTAAATTAAAGAATACCGCAATCAAGACGGTGTCGCTTGGTAGCTAGCTGGTTGAGTACTAGTCGGTCCACAGGGAGATGGTGCCATTTTCTTTATGTTCTCACGAGTTAAGTTTAAAAAGTTGGTGGTTTGTTTTAAGATCTACGAATGAGATTAAATTGATATAAAGGCTTGCTACGGTTATGATTAGGTTAGTTTGAAATAAGGATTCTTCTTACCTCTATCAATGCCCTAATTAGGAAAATAGGTGTTAGGGTAATAGTCAACAAAGGGGATTAGCACGACTAGGAAGAAACTTAGTTTCTTCCTTTTGGTCCATTTCCGTTCGTTCTTGTCTCTTAGCCCTAACCTCCAGTTAATTCAACCACAACCGGTCTAACTAGGGAATCACCGCTATCATGTAGGATAGGGTGCCGTAGTAAGCGGATTGGGGTTGATTTAATGAGAGTCCTTTTAATTAAAAATTATATGGGCAAAGAAAGGAGTGAGAGAGATTTCCTTCTCTCAAACCTTCCCTCTCCTATCCCTAACAAGTGAGGAATTACTCACTCATTAGGAATGTGACAATAAAGTTCATTTTTATATTTTTATTTAATGACCTAAATTGAAGATAATAAAAGAACAAAATAAAAATAGCAGATAAAAAATGCGAGATGAATAAAAAGACTTACTTTTATTGATGACCTCTCAACGATTCATTACAAAATGAGAATTAAATCTAGAAATTGAAAAGAGATTAAAAACTAAAGAGAGGCATCTCAAAAGAGGCACCCTCAAAGAGGCACCCAAATAAAGAGAGGCATGCCTTCCTATTTATAGATAGGAAAAACCCTAGGTTACATTCTGATCCACACATGAATTTACAAAACTACCCTAAGAAAACCGGGTCAGAGCACCGACACCTCCACCGACAAGTGCACCGACATGTGCAACATACGGCTGCGGTTCCGCGGCAAAAAGGCCTGTTTGGCCGCGGTTCCGCGGCCATTTGTTGGGCTCTTGGGCTCAATTCTTCAGGGTTGCTTCATGTTGCTTTTACCTTCTGTTTTCTTCACTTGGTTCTTCAGAATCTCTTCTACTTTCTTCCAGATTTCCAACAGTGCAGAATGATGTGGACTTTTGCCTTGAGCTTCGCGTTGAAGTCTTGAATCTTGTGCTGCCCTTGTGCTTTATGCATTGAACTGTCTAATGATTTTCATTTGTTCCTTGAACTGATAGGCGGCATCATACGGATTCATCTATTGTTGGTCATAGTCTCACATTTGTAGCGACTTTTCATGAATTTCACTGTAACGATCTGAGAACCTGTAATCTGCAACTATTTAGCAGACATGGATCAAAAGCACCTATTTATGTGTAATGTGATTAAGAATGGGCGATATAATAATGCAAAATTCTGATATGAACAAATACCCCCAAATTTATCTTTTGCTCGTCCCGAGCAAAGCCAATGTTATTCTCGAGAAAATCCTAACCTCACTTTCGCAGGGAACGCGTTTGCACTGAGCTCGTGCAACAAACCGTTAAACCTCTAGGTGTCCCTAGTAGGAGGAGTGTTGTCTTCTGAGGGTTTTCAGCGGATACCACCCATAAAATCCGATCAATTTGGCCTGTTGACTTTCATTCTTCAATTCAGTATCCTAGTAAGAAATTCTATTATCGTCAACTTAGAAATCATTAACCCATATTTTCACACTCACTTTTCATTTAACTTAAGATCGTATATGTTTTGCAAATTTATTAAAGCTTTCAGTATCTTTTGAATTTTCCTTCTAAGGTCCAATCTCAACTCAGGAATTTTTATCGTTTTTTACTGAAGATATAAGGCCTATCTTTCATTCCTATCTCTCATCAAAACCCCAATCATTGTTGGAGATAGTGCCCTCAGAGTCAATTATTGGATCACAGGCACGTGATTGCAATGATTGAGGGAGGACCTATCCCGGTAGGATAGTCTTACTCAAGATGATAGTATGTTATCTGGTTTATCTTTATCATCGTGTACTGCTTTAGGTGACCTTACAGGTCACTATTGCACGTTGATAAAGCCCCTAGGATTCATGCTTGACTTCCAGCAGTATGAGGGCGATCATATACGTGGGAGCTGGTAGTCTATAAGCACATCCTTAAAAGGTCCCTTGTCGTGGGAGTTTCGAGACAGGGCATTGATACTCCAGAGTAGACTAGTGTATACAGTCGAGACCCTGACGAGGGGCGGTGGCCGGTCTCACAAGCCACTGGTGTCAGTTGGTTCACCTAAGATGTATACAGGTGCTCATTGGGTTATGAGTACACCGGACAGGACTTGCCGGGAACATGCTAGTTGGTCTTATACCTGACGTCTGATAGCAGTTCCCTGGTGACATGTGTACAGGTTAGTTCATCGACCTGGGGATCGTCATTTGTCTCGTGTGAGTTCCCACTGTACTTTGATTACTACCCTACCACGCTCAAAGGAGACGTGCAAACAGGTTTTAGTTGGGTACAGTCCCGAGCTACATGGAGGCAGTGAGCGGATCTTCAGGGGTTCATCTCTCCCGGTATTGGGGGTGAGGTCGCGCTGTGTCTAGAAAAGCCAGTACATGAAAAGTCCTTGGCCAAGGCAGGAGATTTACTGGTATGTATTCCAGTAGTATCTCAGGGTGTTCTGGGCTGATCTCCGACACGACTTGTACCTCTTTTGGGGGTCTGACTTTTACCAACCCCCTAGGCCCGCCATGCGATGCTCATAGACGAACGGACCGGACTGTACGGAAATTAACCGAACCTTCTTAAACACTGGCTTTTGGATTGTCAGAGTTGCAAACCTCATTGCCACTCCTACTTTTACCCTTTTCTCCAGGACACCCCGTACTACTACGAACGTCCACTTCCATTGGAAAAAACCATCGTATGGTTATATACGAACTCGAAGGAATTTATTCGAGGATGGTTTCCGGTTCTGGAGAAAACGGATAGGACTATTCAGTTGTCTTTTCCTTTTACCTTCTCTCAGGTTGCGAGTACTCCTTGGTTTAGGAGATAGTACACCTATTACGCAAATTGGATAGTCTTCTTCCAAACCTTTGGCTGGTGCTGACCGGTGGGGAATGAAGAAAACCAATTAGCCTAACGATGGTGTACAGAAGGTATTAAGTAAAGACATAACAAGGGATTAGTAAGAGGGCAAAGTAAATTGCGACTGATATTCACGACCAAACCAAGTTTTTCTTCGCCAATCCTAAAATCACCTTTGTATTTCTCCAGAACACTCTGTATCACTAAGAAGATCCACAGTTTATTGGATACTCCATCGTATGGTTATATACGAACTCGAAAGGAACTTGTTCCAGTTCGGGGATGGATTCTGGTTCAGGAGAAATAGGAATAAGGTTTTTTCGGTTGTCTTTTATATTCACCTTCTCTCGCATTGCGAGTACTCCTAGGATTAGGACAGTACATCCATTATGCTTATTGGATAGTCTTCTTCCAAGCCATAGGCTGGTGCCGAACGGTAGGGAAGGAAGAAAACCATTTGGCCTAAAAGGTTGTACAGAAGGTAATGACTAAAGACATATAAAGGGATTTGAAGAGATGGCAAAGAATTATACGGTTACAGTTGTGAATCTAGATAATGGAAGAGGCATTACTATGAATACCGGGATACCCCATCGAAACATTTCAATGTTTCAGTTTCACTGTGTACTGTTAAAGGAAAACTGATTTCCCGATTAGATACTTACTCCAGGGTATGTATTTACCAGGTATGATTCTCACATCTGTATGGTTTTACAGATGATGAGTGGGAGTAAGTTATTGGGAATTAGGTGATCATTCTCATTATATCGGAATTCGTTGTAATTGGTGATATTTGAGGAAGTCACCTGGGTTGTTTGCCGGACGACAAGTATTTGGTTTTGAATATCCGTTGTTATGCACCAATTTCAAAATTGATATATCTGTACGTCTATTTTTATAGAGTGAGATATACCTTTTTGAAATTATGTCTATGTCATTTACCTATATCAGTGGATGGTTAGGTAAGGAGCATTGAACAGCGGTGTAATTCTTCTTAACCATAAGTACAGTTTTTAACCTGCGATACACAGGGAGTGAGTTATCAGACTCAAGGGACTTATACAGAGTATTGTATGTTGTCCAGCGTCCATCAGGACAGAGGGGTTGGTCCTCGTACTATATTCGGTTTACTTATGACTTATCTAGTTTTTAGACAGGTGTTTCGTGGAAACACAGGGTCCGAAGTCTGAGAAGTTATAGGTATATGAATAAAGTAGAGAACCAGGTATTGCAAGTATCGGGATTCTTCAAAGTGATCGAAGATGTAGATACTTGAGTATGGTATTCAATTGATAGTAATGTTTAAGAGAACTTGCTTCTCTTTCAGGTCACTCATAATTGGAAGCACTCCTAAATTGAGTAACGCTGATCCGCCTCCTTCCATTTAGTTGACATGCACTGGAGACAGCTGCATGATTTGAATCTGGTTCAATTAAATCAGTGTCTCTGGTTCTATATTGGATATAGAACAGTTCATATCTTAACGATGTTAAGGTACGGGGAGTTGTCCGGCTTATGCTTAAAACCAGACTCTGGATAACTCAAGGCATGTTTCTGTAATGGCTGTTTATGGGTTGACCCAGGCTATGACGAGGGTTGACTTTCTACCATCTGGAAGATCAATAGTGATATTGTTCTAGACTCGCCACAGTTTTAATAAAAATGGATTTTTTTCAGAAAACAGTAGCGGGAGTATGGTAGAACTGGAAGTGATTCCAGAACCACAAACGATTACTGAAGATTTGATAGGAACCTAAAGATTCAATCTGGTTTGACATTCCATTGGCCACTCCGCAGATAAGGTAGGTAACTTCAGGCACCCGAGAGGTACTCCGGTAGCCTCAAGGACGGTGACAGGGAACTGCTTGTTCACCCAGACTTGCCATAGCTGTTGTTCCAGACTGTGAGACCCGGCAGAAGGATGAGTATAGCGTCGTTCTAAACTGGCTTTAGAAGTGTACGTCTATATGACTCTGCCAGAGGGTTGTCGTGGTCAGTGGGAGCAGCGGAAGCATGGTGGACAAGTGGCTTATGTCTATTTATAGACTAAAGCAGATATAGCGGAGATAGATCATCAATTTCTGATGTGACAGTCATAGGTTTGACTTCATCAGAATAGGGGATGGATCTGTTGAAAAGGTAGTAGGGTGTGATGTCATGGTATTTGGATGACATACACAGAGTAGGAAGTGATATTCCTATACTACGATCGGTTATACTTTGGTTGTCACACAGTGGTTTCTCCACATGGGACTTGGACATTATATCAGACATACTGGTTATTAGATCTATGGTTTTAGATCTTGATTTGAGTGGTTTCCCAATCAGGGTACTTAGACTGCATTCTAAGAGTATTTAGAATGGATGACTCCTGGCACGGTAGTGTACCTGCCGGTGATGGAGTCACCCTCTCTAAAGGTGTCTTACAGACTAACGGGGAGAGGGATGTGTATGATTGGCAGATCACTTGCTCAGGCAATTGAGTCAATCATGAGATGTTAAGTACCACACCAGATGTTGTTTTTGCAGTAGATGCAATAAGTTGACATTGATCCAATCCTGGAGAAACTGTCGGAAGCAGTTTTAGAACATAAGTGGATGTTCTAGGGATATGATAACGACAGCCTCATTCGGGAGACAGTTATCATTCCAGGCTTCCAAGGTGACCTGGATGACAGGGAGGTTGTCAGAGTTATAGTTTTTCCTTCTGACGAGGGGCAGTATTTTGGACAGGTGGTCCAAGGAAATACTGATGGAGGCATGGCGCAGGATACCGATTAAGTTCAGTTGACGATACAGTCTAAGAAGTTTGGATTTGGAGTTCATTTATGAGCTAGGTCCCATCAGACATCCAGACACATTCTAAGACAGGTATTGCTCATTTTGGGAGATGGTTTTCTCCGCGAACTTGAGATTAAGAGAGACATAGAAAGAAACATCATAGCGGATCCACTCGCTGAGGCTATTCCTCGAACGCAATAGTTTCGCAAACGGGATTTGTGAGACCGACTAGTAGAGGAGTTGGGTGTTCGGTATCACACGGGCTGTGAGTATGCGACATCGCAATAATTAGCCTTGAGTGCAAGTGGGAGATTGTTGGAGATAGTGCCCTCAGAGTCAATTATTGGACACATGCACGTGATTGCAATGATTGAGGGAGGACCTATCCCGGTAGGACAGTCTTACTCAAGATGATAGTATGCTATCTGGTTTATCTTTATCATCGTGTACTGCTTTAGGTGACCTTACAGGTCACTATTGCACGTTGATAAAGCCCCTAGGATTCATGCTTGACTGCCAACAGTATGAGGGCGATCATATATGTGGGAGCTGGTAGTCTATAAGCACATCCTTAAAAGGTCCCTAGTCGTGGGAGTTTCGAGACAGGGCATCGATACTCCAGAGTAGACTAGTGTATACAGTCGAGACCCCAACGAGGGGCGGTGGCCGGTCTCACAAGCCACTGGTGTCAGTTGGTTCACCTAAGATGTATACAGATGCTCATTGGGTTATGAGTACACCGGACAGGACTCGCCGGGAACATGTTAGTTGGTCTTATACCTGACGTCAGATAGCAGTTCCCTGGTGACATGTGTACAGGTTAGTTCATCGACCTGGGGATCGTCATTTGTCTCGTGTGAGTTCCCACTGTACTTTGATTACTACCCTACCACGCTCAAAGGAGACGTGCAAACAGGTTTTTGTTGGGTACAGTCCCGAGCCACATGGAGGCAGTGAACGGATATTCAGGGGTTCGTCTCTCCCGGTATTGGGGGTGAGGTCGCGCTGTGTCTAGGAGAGCCAGTACATGAAAAGTTCTTGGCCAAGGCAGGAGATTTACTGGTAGGTATTCCAGTAGTATCTCAGGGTGTTCTGGGCTGATCTCCGACATGACTTGTACCGTTTTTGGGGGTCTGACTTTTACCAACCCCCTAGGCCCGCCATGCGATGTTCATAGACGAACGGACCGGACTGTACGGATATTGTCACCGACAGGCTCAGTAGGGTGTCAGGATGAGTTCGCTCATCGACGTCCCTTTTGGTCAATAGCTGGCAGCCCGTCACGTATGGCTAATACCTCTGACGTGCTAGTGGTTAAATCCACAGCCATAGTATTGACGAGTCTTTAGAGTCCCCCAAATTCAGTTACTCAAGTTTCGGGCGAAACGCTGTAGAGGCCGTATGGAGATATGGCAGGGTTCGATCTGATACGTGCGGTATTGCACGGATCAGGATCGGACGGTTAGTACTAGAGGCCGTATGGGTATATGGCACGGTTCGATCAGATACGTGCGGTATTGCACGGATCATGATCGGACGGATAATACTAGCAGGCTTTGGTTTAAGCCGGATGCTAGTATTGTACAGTGTAGATTTTGTCTCATTGCATTTGTATTTCGGTCGGAATACAATGCGGGTATGTATATACAGTAGCGGGGTTTTCCTGTAATTTATTACGGGATCAGTTTTTTTTTGGAGTTGCCAGTTTGTTTTCCGTTTCAACCATATTTCTTTGTATCTTTCATTGGCTGATGATTGGTGGAGGAGGGCTATTTGCATTTGTGCAAATAAGCATTTTGGAGGGTTGTCTTTGCATATTGTTGCTTCATGATAGCTCTTGTTTGACCTTGACTTCTTGACTTCATGATGGTTCATGATGGCTTGACTTGTGTAGTGATGATGAGTTTTTGGAGTGAGGTTTTTGTTGAAATGATTCTTGATCATCGTATCCTTTTTCTCTCTACTTTGGATGATAGTTTCCTCCCCTTGATTATTGACTCTCTTATTCTCCAAGAGGTGAGGCCGGCCAATGTTGTTCGGGCTGTCCCATTTTTGGTGTAGAGAGTTTTTCATCTCATATCATTTTTGCTTCACCAAAAATTCCCAAGAAAAACTCCATAGTTCATCCCTCCACCAAAAGGCAACTTCTAATACCCCAAATGAGACATGAGTTCTACACTATTCTACAGCAAATCTTGGGCACGTCGACTCGCCAACTTCGTGCCCGAGTTGCCTCGGTCTAGAGGTGGGAGCCCGTAAAAGAAGCAGGCGACGTGGTGCCCTTCCGGCGACGTGGTGGAGATCGGAGATTCCGCGGGGAGATCGGGACGACGACGAGAAGACCGAAGGACACGGATCGCTCGGTATATCTCCCTTACCCATCTGTTAGTTAGCTAGGACTAGTTTAATGGCCCGATCCGGGTTTATAGTGCGCGGTGGTGCCGGTTTGAAAAGTTAAAGAAAAGCATCGCTTCCGCATTCCGGCGTCGGATCGACGGCCGGGGCGCCGCCGTGCCCTTACAATCATATACCCCTACGTGTGTGTAATTTTTACCCCTACACTTAGAAATTCAATTCAAGCTATCATACTCTTGTCCTTGTCCAAAATATTTTTTAGTTGGTGAATTTTAGATGAAATTGCTCACACATTCTTCATGCGACCGTTAATACTTCTTGAGATACTAAACGACCGATTACAAAATGTGTCTACGCATTTAGGCGTAATTCCTTGTCTTGCAATACCTTAGGCTTAGCAGTGACTCCCAAACCAGTTGGTCTAAGGCACTAGGTGATAAAGCACCCTTACTATATTTTTTTAGTTATGTTTCCTTAAGCAATTACAAAACCAGTGTTCATTTTTTTATGTCTCTTTATTCACCACTTATACTTTTATTTTTATTTTCCTTCATACTAAGGATTTTAGACAAGAGCATTTCACGGTATCTTCTACTATCCCAAGTTTCAAGGTGCCTGCATGTGCATGTAGTAGGGTATATATTTTCAGGATTTAGACTAAAGGTTCAGAATTTATTTTTCAGACTTACACTTCAAATAAAAATTTCAATACCCTTCCCTTATTTTGACTTAGCCCTAGAACTGAACTCAAAATTTGCCTATTTCTAAATAAACTATAAAGACATATATTTTCTATAGTTAAACTTTAAGAAAGGTTATTTTTAGGGGTTTTAATTTACTAAGTTTAGGATTTAGTTTTTCCTAACTAGTCAACCGTCTTGTTGAACTTAAGTCAAGTATGGCAATTTTTATAATTTTTAAATTTTTTGATTTTTATGGGTTTTAAAATAAGTATGCAAATGCAAAAATATACACATGAATGCGAAGGAAGAAAACTTACCGAGCACACCCCCAAACTTAAACTTGACAGTTCCCTCACTGTCAGGCTACACCAAGAGGGTCAAAATTGCCGGTACTCCTCTGTTTGTTTATTTATTATTTATTTATTTTATATATTTTTTATTATTATTAACAGAAAAAGAAAACAAAATATATACAAAAAAGGTCCCCCCCAAACTTATGTGAAACAGTGTTTCCATTGTTTAAGCGTTAAAGTTCAGAGTTAGGGGGGAGAAAAACACAGTATCAAGTTATACAAGGTCTTACACAGGCCAAAGGTTAGCACCAACCATTCAATGAATTTATCAGTGAAGTGCACCGGTTGGTGGAAGAACATGTTGTATAGAGTCAGGAAGAAATGGGATAAAGATAAGTGGTGTAAAGGAAAAGGTTTACGTCTCGATTTGTTGAGACGAAATAATAATGGTGAACGGAAACGAGAATGTGGATGATTAGGAATAGGAAGAATGGTCACATTCTCGTATGGGATAAGAAGAAATGGTGGTGGTTCGACTTCTTCAGGTGGAGGTTGATTAATCACAAAATCCGTGTCGTTTAAGAATGCGAGTTCGTCGGCGAAAATGTCTTCGAAACATTCATCGATGGTCCGATTGAATGTTTCAATGTCAATAAGTGTAGCGCCAGAATTCAACACACTTGATTTTTCAAAAATTATGGAGGTAGGAGACTCGTAAGGCTCATCTCTCTTATTCTCAAAAGAGTCTAAATCAAGTTGTTTTTCTCGAATTATCGAACTCAAAATATCGGATTGTGATTCATTAACACTCGCTATCATTAAAGGAAGATTAGAAGAAGAACCAGAGAAAGTGGGAGAAAGAAGTTGAACACGAACTTGAGGGTGGAAATGGAGTGTATAAATTAGCACAATTTGTAATGACCGATGTGTAAAAAGCGATTGTGCTAATCTATCAACCCACTGAGAAATGAGGTCAAATCCCTCAAGATTCGTCAGAAAACTTAGGTACGTCGAACTTGGTAAACCACATTGAAAATGAAAGTGTAACGATTTCTTGCACGGTCGGAACGATGGAAAGGATGAAGGGGAGTGATTTAGGAAGGGTAACAGTTAAAGGTTCAGGAGGGTATACACAGTCAGTGGATGGGATAGGATGAATTGGAAAATCCGACTCATCAAACAAAACTGGTTTATCCTCAATACTATCCTCATAATTCCCCTCAAAAGTTATTTCATCCATGCAATTATCATCAAAATCCAGACGCATATGAAATTCGGGAAAAACAGTTAATGACCCAGGATGATGAATTGGAGAGAGACTCATCCAAATCTGTCGGTTCATCATCCAAAATATTTCCAGCGTCAATATCCTCGATCAAGTGAAAATTAAATTTCTCAGACTCCTCATCAAAAGTACCAATCAATTCAGGTTCTAGTGTGGAGGTGTAGAGGTCAAAAGTATTGGTGATGGTTTCACTCGAAAGGGACCCTTCACAATCAGGTAAATCAAACACTACAAAGTCGTACAACTCATTAAACGTTCTATTTTCAAATGGTGAATCATTTAGGACACTTTATAGACATCAAAACCGGAGTTGTGGGATTCAATTGGGGGTGGGTAGGTTTGATTTGGAAGGGTGCACAACTCACTCTCTCCACTCAAATTCTCAATCTGTCCAACCGCCTCATCATACATTGGAAAATTTGGAGCTAGTTGGAAACTAGCTTATGGGTCACTAGGTTGTATAAGGGCGGCCATGGACAGATTCAAATCCATCATCTGTTGGCATGACGCTACCATAAAGTCTTCCAACGACTGTTCCAGACTAGACATGGGTTGTGAAGGGGTTTCAGTAAAAGATTCAAAATTGTTTGGATACTGGAAACTCCTAAATAGCTGTTCAGAAGCAATGTCTAGGGAAGGTGCAAAAGTCTGGTAGGACTGGTAGGAATTTAATAGTTGGACAAGAGTAGGATCAAAATTTGGATAAGAAGGTGAATGGAATTGTTGATCCCAAGAATTTCAAGTGGGCAAAGGAGTGAAAGATCGGTTACGAGATTGTTCAATTCGTTCAGCAATAGACAGAGGTCTTGGGGTTACAACTGGACTCTCAAAAGGGATATCAACGTAAGAAGGTGGTGAAGGTTGAAATGGTTGATACAAGGTGGATTGCGGAGTCCAATTGGTTCTCCTAGACACGTCTATTTGATCTTTCAAAAGAATTTTGGGCATGGAGGGGTCGTTCGAAATTCGACCGAAACAAGAAGCGTAAGAAGTATGTCTGGTTGTGGGTACCAAAGTTCGGCAAGAGTTTTGAGAGGTGGGGTACCCATGATGTGATGAGAGAAAGGAGAAGAAAAAGAATGTGATTTTTTTAAATTTTTTTTTTATATTTTTATAAAAAAATTGTTTTTTTTGGAGTTTTGAAATTTTTGAAAGTGTTTTTTTAGAAAGAGTTTTGAAAAAATTTGTACGGAACTACGACACAATTTCAAACAACCAGAGTTTAAACATGCACAATCAAACCTAGAGCTAGGGTCTCCTAAGTCAACTAGACTGCTCCTAACTGTTCCAAAGTGACAAGTTGTGAGATATCCCTCAAATCGCCTCTTCACCGCCAATTGTGGCCAAGTAAGCACAAATGAAGAAAGGAGGGTTCCGCTCACGAATCACCGTGAGACGGGCCTTTTAAAGTTACCTTTCTCACTTGTCTAGCCTAAGCACCACAAAGTCAAGTTTAGATAAATGATTGAATGCCCACAACCTTCCTATGTCCTAATGAGCACGACAGTCCTTAGTTGGCTGAGTCTAGATATTTTTTAATTAACTCAAGGGTGATGCATATACTTTTAGTGATTTTTGGGGTCTTAGGAAGGGTAATGAAATCCCCACCCAATCTGAATTGGTGTTATAGCCCCTTAAAAGTCCGTATTAATTATGCAAAGCAGTTAACACAAAAAAATCTAAAACACTTGCAATTTTTTTATTTATTTGATAGCGCAAAGAATCCTGCCCAAAAACAATTTATTGGATAGGAGAAAGAGAATCTGTGCAAAGAACCCTACAGGAAATTTTTTTCAGTGGTGCTTAGGGGGTGGAAGAGAAGAAAAAAGATACTTACAGAGATTTTCAGTTGCTGACGTCACCTTTTGACCGCGGTTCCGCGGTCAAATGCCTACTTCTGCCGCGGTTCCATGGTGGATCAGAAGGTTCAGATCTTCAAAAAATTTCTCTGTGCTGATTTGGTTCTCCTTTGTCTGTTCAGACCCTCTATTTCTGGATTTGTTCACTAAGCTTGCTCCAGATCTGAATTAGTCCATCTTCCTTTCCTGCACAATTCGCACAAAAATCTTTCAAAAATAACAAGATGATTTTTATTTTTTTGTTTTAAAATTTTTCAATTTTTATAATTTTTTTATTAACCCGAAATTACACAAAGAAAGAGACTACCGTCTCCCCGGCAACGGCGCCATTTGATTGTTCGCGTTTTAAATTAAAGAATACCGCAATCAAGACGGTGTCGCTTGGTAGCTAGCCGGTTGAGTACGAGTCGGTCCACAGGGAGATGGTGCCCTTTTCTTTATTTTCTCACGAGTTAAGTCCAAAAAGTTAGTGGTTTGTTTTAAGATCTACGAATGAGATTAAATTGATTTAAAGGCTTGCTATGGTTAGGATTAGGTTTGTTTGAAATAAGGATTCTTCTTACCTCTATCAATGCCCTAATTAGCAAAATAGGTGTTAGGGTAATAGTCAACAAAGGGGATTAGCACGACTAGGAAGAAACTTAGTTTCTTCCTTTTGGTCCATTTCCGTCCGTTCCTGTCTCTTAGCCCTAACCTCCAGTTAATTCAACCACAACCGGTCTAACTAGGGAATCACCGCTACCATGTAGGATAGGGTGCCGTAGTGAGCGGATTGAGGTTGATTTAAAGAAAGTCCTTTTAATTAAAAATTATATGGGCAAAGAAAGGAGTGAGAGAGATTTCCTTCTCTCAAACCTTCCCTCTCCTATCCCTAACAAGTGAGGAATTACTCACTCATTAGGAAGGTGACAATAAAGTTCATTTTTATATTTTTATTTAATGACCTAAATTGCAGATAATAAAAGAACAAAATAAAAATAGCAGATAATAAATTGCAGATAAAAAATGCGAGATGAATAAAAAGACTTACTTTTATTGATGGCCTCTCAACGATTCATTACAAAATGAGAATTAAATCTAGAAATTGAAAAGAGATTAAAAACTAAAGAGAGGCATCTCAAAAGAGGCACCCTCAAAGAGGCACCCAAATAAAGAGAGGCATGCCTTCCTATTTATAGATAGGAAAAACCCTAGGTTACATTCTGATCCACACATGAATTTACAAAACTACCCTAAGAAAACCGGGTCAGAGCACCGACACCTCCACCGACAAGTGCACCGACACGTGCAACATACGGCCTCGGTTCCGCGGCATAAAGGCCTGTTTGGCCACTGTTCCGCGGCCATTTGTTGGGATCTTGGGCTCAATTCTTCAGGGTTGCTTCATGTTGCTTTTTCCTTCTGTTTTCTTCACTTGGTTCCTCAGAATCTCTTCTACTTTCTTCCAGATTTCCAACAGTGCAGAATGATGTGGACTTTTGCCTTGAGCTTCGCGTTGAAGTCTTGAATCTTGTGCTGCCCTTGTGCTTTATGCATTGAACTGTCTAATGATTTTCATTTGTTCCTTGAACTGATAGGCAGCATCATACGGATTCATCTATTGTTGGTCATAGTCTCACATTTGTAGCGACTTTTCATGAATTTCACTGTAACGATCTGAGAACCTGTAACCTGCAACTATTTAGCAGACATGGATCAAAAGCACCTATTTATGTGTAATGTGATTAAGAATGGGCGATATAATAATGCAAAATTCTGATATGAACACCATTGATCTCCTGTTTTTCTGCACGGAGAAAGATACCAAATCTTAGTACTTCAAATCCAAAGGCAACCGTGTCAAACCGCGACTTGTTCGCGAAGCACGGCATACGAAGTGTGGAGTGGAAAGAGGAAAAGGTCCCACCGGGCGTGCTAGAATCTGTTCTCCGCCGAAAGGATGCGACCGAGAAGTTGGGACGTCCGGCTTGAATTTCTAGGGCAGATGCTATTTGGTGCTATCCGTCCACCTCTTCGAAGATGCCAAGTTGATTTATGGCACCATGTATCGAAGGTTTAAATGGATGCGGCCGATATAGCAGACTTCATCAGATTCCCCCTCATTTAAGGGGTTTTTGATTGTGTGGACGCTCTTCCCTGCAGGCGCAAGCCCTGCAGTTAATTACGCTACCGCATTGCGGTAACCACTTTCTCCTTCTCTAGATGGTCATTTCGTGTCGTGAGTGTTTGTTTTGTTTTTGGTTTCCTGTGGATTGTATACGGAGACTAATTTATGTTGTCGCCCGTAGGGCGTGGATTAGTCCAAATCCGTATTTTCTTAGATTTGGGTTGGGTTGGGTTTAAGGATACGTTAATCTCATTTGAGACTAAGATCAACTTAAACGTTTGTTAAGGATACGTTAGTCTAATTTCAGACTAAGATCAACTTAACGGGATCGTTTAGATCCAACAAAAGAGCATTTGGGTTCTATTGTTTAGTTTAGGAACATTGCGGTCCATTAGTTTAAGGACATTGCGGTCCAAGGTTAAGGACATCATAGTCCATGGGCTTAAGGACCCCACAGTCCGTTTAAGGACCCCACAGTCCGAGGTTAAGGACATCATAGTCCATGGGTTTAAGGACTCCACAGTCCGAGGTTAAGGACATCATAGTCCATGGGTTTAAGGACCCCACAGTCCGAGGTTAAGGACATCATAGTCCAGTTTAAGGACCCCATAGTCCGTGGAATGTCTGGTTGTCGGGACCCGTCACGTCTCTGATGATGTTGAAGGATTACAACGACAAATATCAGAGGAGTGATGAGATGTACCCTTGAACCAATATTGGTTGGGATCTGTAGTTGGATTGATTTAAGGATCGTTAATCTCGTTTGAGATTAAGATCAACTTAAATGTTTGTTAAGGATACGTTAGTCTAATTTTTAGACTAAGATCTACTTAACAGGATCATTTAGATCCAACAAAAGAGCATTTGGGCCCTATTGTTTAGTTTAGGGACATTGTGGTCCAAGTTTAGATGCAAACATGGGTTTGGAAATGCACCAGATAGTTATTGGTCATCGGGACCCACCACCTCTCTGAAGACGTTGAAGAATTACAACGACATGTATCAGAGGTGTGAAGAGATGTACCCTCGAACCAAAGTTGACTGAGAGGGCTCTGGGAATTACTTTGAATGTCATATGAGATGACCAATTTTGGACAAAAGTGTGTTTGAGGTTCAGTCAAAAATGGGGTACTGCCTCTGGAAGACTTAGCTAATTTGAGCTAAGGTTGGCTCGAATGTAGTTTTAAACACTTGAGTACACTCGGCTATCACGTGCTCCCACGTGATGCGCTTAAAATAGTGTTAAACACTAAGGATGAAGCGCACAAAATAGTGTTAAACACTAAAAAAAAGAAGCGCTCACGTGGGTCACGTGAGGCGCTTGAGTGTTTGGCCCAAACTTCCCTTATTTTATTCTCAGAATATTCAAATAAGTGTTAAACACTTTTAGTATTCATGGCCATCACGTGTGGGCACGTGATGGGTACCCATGCACTGGATATTAACAGGATTTATTAGGGGTCACGTGGGGACACGTGAGGGCGCCCATGTGTTGGATATTTAATCCTTCAGTTTTACGCCATCTTTAAAATAGTGTTTGTCAGGGGTCACGTAGGAGCACGTGAGGCATCATTTAGGTGGGCATTGCCTTTGGGTAGAATTCTCTTTTGTTTGATAATTGTTAGGGGTCACGTGGGAACACGTGAGACGCTAAAAATCTGTTCTTCCCTTTATTTTGAGGAGTTTGTTCAAGGGTCATATGGGAGCACGTGACCCAATTTCATTCGTTCTCTTTTGATCACTGAGGAGGGGAGTCACGTGGACACACGTGATCAGGTCGGGTACTGATTTCTTTTACGTGCATGGAGAGTTAGATCCCTTTTTTGAGAATTAAATTCTTTTATAGGGTTAAACCCTAATTTTATTTAGAGGAATTAAATTCCTATATGTTCGAGAGAATTAAATTCTTTAAATTCAATTCTCCCTCTAAGTTTTTGGATCTGCATGGCAGAATCTCCCCGATGAGAATTAAATTCTCAACTTATAGGGAGATCTGCTTCTGCAGATCTTCAACCATGAAGAAGAACTAAGTTCTTATATTACGGGTTAAACCCTAATTTTGTTGGAGGAATTAAATTCCTATGTGCTTTTGTGGGAGAATAAAATTCTCTGAACTTAGGTCCTCCCTTAGGCTTTAGATCTGCATGGCAGAATCCCCCCGATGAGAATTAAATTCTCAACTTATGGGGAGATCTGCTTCTGCAGATCTTCAACCAAAGGAAGAACTAAGTTCTTATTCAGAAGAGTTAAACTCTTAGTTTGAGAATTAAATTCTCTTTTTGTTTTGTGGGAGCTTATAGAATGATCTCTTTCCCTCTCCTACCTAGGGTTTCTTTCTTTTCTGAAGAGATCTTCTTCTTTTTGGAGAATTAAATTCTCTTCTTTTTTCTCTCTGTTGTTGTATATCTCTCTTTCTTTTCTCTTCTTGGCTCCTATTTATAGGAGAAAGAAAAGAATCAGTTTGTTTAGTCAATTTTTCATTGAAAGATTTTGATTGATTTTGTAACCAACATGATCTTTTAGACCACTCGGTGAATTTTATTCACCATTGGATTTTAATCCAAAAGATATTTTATCTGTTATTCCTTGCAAATTTCAGCGAAATATCTCCTTGTATAGAATCTTTCTGTAAATTGGTGATTTTTAATCACCCTTGGATTTTTAATCCAACGGTGCTCCACTTAACAGAGTGCAATCTTTTTGTTTGGAATGATCTACGGAAATATTTTTCCAATTAGGGTTTTTGATTTTCTTTAATTAGAATTTAATTCTATTAGTTCAGAAGGTTTAAGAGCCTATCACGTGTTGGCACGTGACTCAACTGATTGACCATATAATTAGAATTTAATTCTATTAGTTCAGAGATCTTAAGAACCCATCACGTGTTGGCACGTGACCCCCTGTCACGTGTGGGCACGTGATGCCCCATTTAGGGTTTTCTTTCCATTAACTCAAAGAGTTTTAAGACCTTATCACGTGGTGGCACGTGACCCACTGATTAAGCATTTAACCAAAATTTAATTCCATTATTTTAAAGAACTCCGGAACTCATCACGTGTCGGCACGTGACCCCTGGTCACGTGTGGGCACGCGACCCCTGGTCACGTGTGGGCACGCGATGCCCCATTGGGGTTTTTTCTTGCCGTTTTATTATACCTTTTAATTCCTTTCAGTGGGTTTAAAGGCCCATCACGTGTTGGCACGTGACCCCATCTCAAATTGCGTATCTCAGCGCCTATAACTTTGCCCATAGAAGGTCATGTGTCCCCACGTGATGCCCGATCACGTGTGGACACGTGATGCTCCTCTTGTGTATTTCTTTGCTGCTTTATTCAGTTCCCACAAGGGAACAAATTCCCCCACAGCGTTGTTCTCACGTGTTTGCACGTGAGTGCAACGCTGTCATTTTTGTGGCCGTTGGATTTGCCTAGGGAAGGGGTAGATGAACCGTTTCCCATCACATCTTATAAATGCAGGGGTCTCTTCAGAAGCGCCTCCACTCTTTCATCTTCTTCTTTGTTCATTTTCCTTTGAGAATTTAATTCTCTTCCTCAGAGTTCAGTTCTCTGTTCCTAAAATTTCAGAGTTTAACTCTGTCCAAGAAAGAATCTCTTCTTCAGGTAATGGTTTTGAACGATTGAAGAACTTTTAAAAAAAAACTCTTTGGATTTTAAATCCACACCAAGGGTTTTTCCTTTCAGAGAACTCAACTTTCTGATGTCCTAAGAACGCTCGATCTTTAGGTAGCGAACCCCAAATGTCGGCCATTTTCCGGATATTATGGTTTTGACGATGGTACCTGTTTCCTTCTGGAATTTAATTCCATTTCAAAGAGCTTAGCTCTGAAAAAAAAATTCCTGGGAATTTATTTCCTATGTTCAAAAGGAATTTAATTCCTCTAAAGAACTTAGTTCTTAAAGAAGACTTCTTGGGATTTTTCATCCTGAGTTCTTGCAAAAATAGTTTAGGAGAGATCCTTCTCGATTTGCACAGAGTTTCTACAATGGGTTTTCTCCTTGGGGGAATGTATAGAGCTGTTTGAATTTATTGAGAATCTTCCTTTTGTTCTCATGATGATTGCCCAGCCTCATTATTAGTGAGCCGCCATATTGATTTTGTGGGGCCCATGTGTTTTGTAACCAATGGTCCCATAAAATAAGTTGTTTGTCGTTTTCTTCCACTGTCCTTTTATATATATATATATTTATAAATATATATACATGTGTGGGCTTCACTAACAGTTTCCTTTCCTTTGTTTCAGGAATAATGGCTTCTCTTCCATACTTCCCTTTCACCCGCTCGGAGGCTGCCTTTCCTCAGTCACCGTCTGACGAAAAGGTGATGGCGATGATTAGAGCTCATGACCCGGACTGCGCCAATCTGCTTTTGTGGGGGACCTGGTACGGTCATATCATCCGCGGTCGCCGAAGCTTTCTTTGCGAGGTGCCAACAGAACCTCTCCGCCCATTCCTGCCGATGGACCGTCCGCGGACTGCTTTTGCTGTAGAGGTGGCAGGTTGGACACCTACAGGCCGGCTCGAACCGTCGACAGTTGAGATACCAAACCAGCCTGTGCCGGCCATAGACATCTTGGGGCGTCGTATCTGCCAAGGCGAAGTCCAGCCTTGGGGACAAGTTTACAAGATAAGGCTTACCCCTCGCCATCCCACGGGCTATCTTCTTTGGGCTCGTTACATCTTGTCCGCTCATCGTGCGCGACTGCAGAGGGTCGGGCTTTACCAGGCGGTGCATACGTCCCTCTTCCATTATCAATCTCCCCATGTATGGTGGGTTAAAGCTTTCCTAAATCAGTGGAATCTTCCCACCAACACTTTCTTGTTAGGGGACCGCGAAGTTTCGATCTCTTTGGAAGAGTTTCGTGAGATCTTAAGTTTACCGATCAGGGGAGCGCCTTACGAAGAATTGTTGCCCTCTGACGAGTATGCCTTCGAGACTGTGCCCGCTACGCTTGACGGCTTGTCGACTGAAAATTCCGTCCGCCACAAGTACCCGAGTCTAATCAAGACTCTGGGGATTTTTGAGAAGATGTTCACGGAGTCAGAAAAACAGGGCGTCACTTTTAAAATCTTTATCGCCTGCTTCCTTCGTGGAGACGTTCTATCAAAGGCGGCTCTGATGTTCGTGAATATTAATGACCCATTCGGGTTTGGTTTAAATAGGCTACCGGCTAAAGAAGAGGATCTGCTCCAGTTCTACATTCCAGTCTTGTCGGCTGTACCTTTCGAATCGATCGCAGCTCCTGGCATGGATGAAGAAACTTTCTTCCTCGGTTTTATCAGCGTTTGGCTCAGTTGGTTTGTTCTTCCAACGCACCGTCGATTCATGAGAGCCTTGGTCATTTACCCTGCTCATCGCATTGCCGAAGGGACGCGATTAGCCGTGGGCATTACAGGGCTGTCGCATCTGTACCATGGGCTAAGCACTGCAGCCAATACCTCAACCCCAGGCGTGAACGTGGTGAGTTTCTCTCTTCATTGTTTTACGTCATGGATTGAGATGCATGTGCTAGGGGCATTTGCTGCGCACCAGAGACCCAACTTTTATGATGCTTATACCTTTCCGCGGCTCATGAGGTTGGTGGACTCTTCTGCTCCTAACCCGACTCAATTAGGGGCTCTTCGTGTGCTGTTCAATCTATATGCCAACGAAGGCGGGATGGTATTTAATGATCGAGTCCTCTCTGCTCCTTCGGGACCTATTCAGCAGCTTTTTGACTCGTTGAAAAAGGGAACACCCTCCTTGAAGCCCTAGGAAGCCATGCACTTATATTCGATCAGACCCGGTTATCTGGTGTTCCGTGGCCAGTGGCCTCAGCTTCTTCTACGGTCATCGTGAAAGCCTGTCGCCGTGGTACATTTCTTCTGGCTGGAGGAGCATTCCTCGGAACATTCCGTTGAGCTTGATGGAACTGACAAGGAGGAGGTGCAGTCAGTGGTCCTCTAGGTGGTGGAGCAGGGAGAGCGAGTCTTGGAGCAGGTTCCTGAAGGGCCGGTCTCTGCTGGTAAGTGATTGCTGGCCTGGTTGCAGCAATTGGGTTGTGTCTTAGGCGACAAGACCAAATATTATGAGTAGCTGGGCTGCAGTCTAAGCAAATACGGTTGGTTCACCGGCAGTCTTTCGCCAAATGTCCATCTCTCATACAGTAGGTACAAATGGCTGGGCTGGGCCGGTTGATTGGTACTCCCGGTCTCCTGGGCACAAATGGTGGCCTTAAAGAGGCTCCTCCTGCCATCTGGGTGGCAGGACACTTAACTCCAGCATATTGAGATCCGCCCCTCATCTTTACCACTGCCTCATAACGGCGGGCAGCTTTCAGAGCCGATTCATGAGTCGAAAAATCTCCTGTGGCTAATGCAGCCTGGATCTCCGAATTTAACCCTTGTTGAAATTGACGGGCTCTGATCTCATCCGTCGGTATCAAATGTGCCGCAAATCGACTGAGCATGGTGAACTCAACATCGTATTCATCTACTGATTTGGTCCATATCGAACCCTGTTGTAAGTGGATGAACTGCTGTTCCATGTCGAACCTGCCAGTCTCTGGGCAGTACATTGCGTCGAACATGTGGCGGATAGTCTTCCATTCAATGGGTTGATCAAAACGGCTTTCTTCCGCCTTCGACCAAACCCATGCATTGTCCGTGAGCTGCAACTTCGCAACACGAACCCAAACAATCTCTGGCACTTGTGCCGCTGCCAGATCATCTTCAATGCCTTGAGCCCATTCTTCAGCTCCTAGAGGGCTTTCTTTTCCTGAGAATTGCTTGGGGTGCAAGGCCCTGAATTGCTTCACCCCAGGTGCTTCTGCCTCGGGACGGTTTATTAGAATAGCAGTTTGCTGCTGCTGTCCTTCTAGGAGGCTGCGGATTGCCTCAAGTAGAACCGTCTGCTCGTTGATCGGAGTAGCGACGGCAGGTATGAGTGATAGTGGTGGGGGAGTGTTGTTGACATTCGTGCTGCTGTTGTTTGGAGAATCCATAACCTTGAAAGAAAAATTTAGGTTAGGACAGATTCAAAGTATATGAAATGATAAGATTCAAGAAGTATGAATTGTAAAGAATGTTTTCAGTTGCTGGTTCTTGTGTTATATTGCTTAGGTTGTCCATACAGAAATGAATTGTATGTCCATATAGAACTAACCTGTATGTCCACACATATCTGACCTGCATGGGCCACTAACAAAACCTGTCACGCATTGCTTCCCAGTATACGGGTGGAGGACGCGACGAGGCCGCTACGTATTTACTCAGAAGTAAACACGCTAAGCGTATCTAAGCAATATAAGTAAAATGCACAAGAGATAGTGACAATAGATATAATTGAACATCAACTTTATTTATTAACATTCTTTTTACAATACATCTGAAAAATAAATACATGGAATGAAAAACAATGCCTAAACAGTGGCATAACAGAAATGGAAAATACTGAAATGAAATGTACAAGTAACTAGAGCTCTGGGTCAAAGGCTAGCTGATCGAAGTCCTCGATGGTGGGCTCGATCTCCTGAAGGTCCGAATCACCTGACGACATTCGAAAGAAAAGAAAGAGAATGTCGTCAGCGAACAAATCGCTTGGTAAGTCCCGTAAATAGACAAGAATGGACTAGACAGAATAGAGAGTATATTTTTATAATGTTGTATTTAGTGTTAACGCTGTTGTTTGTAGCTTGGTATAGAAGAATGCCAGTGTATACGAGAGGAGTCCCACTATTCCGGAGACTAAGGTATACGGAGCACAAGGAACCGTTCAGCCACGGTACAATGGCAATGGATATTTAGGTTAGGTGTATTATGGTTACAGTCTCGTGCCACTTCTAACACCTTCCGTACCAGTCTAACCCTTATAAATCCCGTAAAGTCTTGATTGTATTGTCGTATTATTTGTATTGTATATTGAATATAGACGGATGACTTGCCGAAACCATGATATCAGTAATGGAACGGATATAATGGATGATCATGTAAATGGAATATATCCATGGTTCGGTTCGGTCAATATAGATTGATTAGATTGAATAGCCGGATAAATAGATCCATGTTGTATTGTAGTTTGATACTTGAATCATATTCAAGTCAGATTGATTATATTGAGACTCAGTCTAAGTCAGACAATTAGAAAAGAAATTGAAGTCCTGAATTATGTTTTGGTGTTATCGGTAACTGCTGCACATGGACGGCAGGATTAATGTCTTTTTCAAAGAAAATTACCGTGTTGATAACACCGTTTGTTAAGTTGTCTACCTTAAATAGGCAAGCACTCATATCTCCGGCTCCCTGAGGCTCAAGAGACTGTTCCCGCTTAAACCTATGTTTACTAGGGTCATTATTATAATTTAGTATAACTTGAGGGAGTTTTATGTAAAATAGTTTTGTTATACTTTCAAAATATACCTCAAGTATTTAATTATCATCTTTAAAGTTTTCATAAATATTTCTTTTATTCAATGTGAAATTTCTTGTGAATATGACCTAGTTTTTAAAGTATAAGGTATTTATTTGAAATATTGAAATTGTATAGTATTTTCTTGTAAATGAGATGTTTTTCTTGAATTTTGGAAATATGGAATATTATAAATATTAAAAATAGATATTTTGATATTAATTACATATATATATATTTATTAAAAATATAAGTTTTATTTGTAATAGAAATCACATTTTCTAAAGAAAAATGTATTAAAAATCTTTCGAGATCATATGCTCCGTGAGGAGGTCTGCATCTCGCTCTACTAGGCCCGAGGATGTGCGATAATCTGCACCATACCGAACGGGTTCCCTAAAATGGGTTGTAGAGGCGCAATTGCAAAGATTTGTTAAATACACTTCTTATAGAAAAAGGTTTTATAAGTTGAAGGTAGTTATATGTAAAGTCGTATTTTCCCAAATCTATGTTCCCAAATTCTATCATGCTATGTTCGATATGTGTGTTGTGAGGAGGTAGGTCATTACCTCATGAGTTTTCTAAGGTAATATGGTTTAAAAAGTTTAAGCATGTCGAAATGAAATATGAAGGTATTTTAAGGTAAAAGTGGAATAAAACTTGCTACGGATATTATTTTGATGTCAAACTTGTTCTATTTCCTTTGATAATTTTTAATGGTCATGACATAAGAGTTTGGTATTACTGTGTTTAAGAAAAATAGAACTTTTTAAGGAAAAACCGAATCGGAAGTCGGATTAACTCCGATTCCGTCGGGTTTTAGTTTTGAATGTTTTTAGAATATAGAAAAGAAGGAGAAGTAGGGACTTACTAGATGATTGGCTATAGGAGACAAAGAGGAAGAGGTGGAAGTTGCCGGTGCGTCGTTTCGTCGTCGGAAACTCCTTGAGTTGTCGTCGGAAGTTCGTTGGAGCTTCACCCTTTGCTAACTCCACTTGCACATAAAAGGATCTCGGAATTTTCTTGAATTTTTTTGTAGGAAATTTTAGTGTGAATGGGTAAAAAATAGAGTGGGTATTTATTGGGAAAATTAGGGTTAGGGTGTGATAAAAACGCATTTAAATTTGCATTAAAATTGTGATTAAATGGGTTTTATTATTCTCTGTAAATGGGCAGAAAATAGACAATACTGGGGTTATGGGGGGAGACCAAGAGTCGCTAGGGTTAAAAAAATTAGGGTTTTGGCTCATTAGAACCGGCGGCGCCGGCCTAACCTCACATCTCGTCGGTCCAATCTAGGGAGTGGGGTCTCGGATGCTTGCCACGTGACCCTGACGCTTGGTCTAGCCTCGTGCACATGATTGTTTAGGCTGTGACTCTTGGTTTTATGGGTTGTGCATGTGTAGACTCTTGGGCTTCTAAAACATTAAAAGAATTTAATTAAAAAGAATGTGTGGCTGATGGGATTTGAACTCTGGTGCTTTGGTTCAGCAGTGTAAGGTCTTACCAGTGAGCTACAAGCTCCTTCTTCCTGTTCAATACTAAATCAAATTCTTATAGTACTTACAGGAATTGTAAATACCCTAAGTATACATTAACTTTAAATGAATTTTATGTACACTAAAATTGGAGTTGTTACAAGTCTTGTCTCTTTGTCTAAGAGTATCGCATATGGGGTCTAGGGGGTGGATAACGTCAGATCCCTAATAACCCGATAAGTTGTGCTGGAGTCAAGCACATTACCAACCGAGAAACTATCGAACTCCTATCAGTAAATATCATCCACCGTGGCCATGGATTTAGGATAATGGCCAACCGAGCATAGCGCGACATCGACTTCTAATAGCAGGAGAGACGAATCTCCGACAATCGCTCACTGTCTCCTTGTGGTTCGGGACTGTACCCAACTAAAATTTGTTTGTATGACTCCTTTGAGCCATGGTAGGGTTGTAATCTAAGTACAGTGGGAACTTATATGAGATAAATGACGTTTTCAGGTCAAAAGACTAAGATGTACTCTTGCCACTAGAGAACTTCTATCTGACGATAGATATAATACCATCTAGAAGTTCTCGGCGAGTCCGTCTGGTGTACTCACCTCCAGAGAGCACCTGTATACTATCTTAGATGAAACAACACCAATGGCTTATGAGACTGGCCACCACCCCTCATCCGGGTCTAGAAACGTATACACCAATCTACTCGGAATATCGATGCCCAGTCTCGATACTCCCTCGACTAGGGACATTTAAGGATGTGCTTATAGACTACCCAGCTCTTACGTATATGATCGCCATCATAATGCTGGTAGTTAAGTAAGAATCCTACGCGCTTCATCATTATTTACTAGCGACACGTAATAACAAGTAAAACGTATACATATCAATGATAAAGACAAACCCGATAAGATACTATCATCTTGAGCAAGACCGTTCTACCTGTATATGTCCTCCCTCAATTATCATAATCGTCTATCTGCAATTATAATTGCCTTAATGGCACTATATCCAACATAGCCTGTAATAGATCTTCTCTTATCCAAGTCCCAGCGTAATCTGCATCTACGTATCCTTACAACTGGCACGATTTATTTTCTGGCTTGTGAAAGAATAAACCGAGATCTTTAGTTCTTTTTAGATATCGAAGTATCCATTTTACCGCTTCCCAATGAAGCTTCCCTGGATTTGACATGTATCGGGTAACCAGACTTACTACATAGGATATGTTTGGATGTGTGCATACCATAGTGTATATCATCGATCCCATCACACTTGGATACAGTACTCAAGACATTTTTTCCTTCACCTCCGCTGATTTTGGACACTCCTTGGATGATAGCTTGAAATGATCGGCGATAGGGGTACTCATCTGTCTTGAGTCCTTCATGTTGAATCTCTTCAACACCTTTTCAATATATCTGACTTGGGAAAACCACAGCTTTCCAGCCTTCCTATCTCGAATAATCTCCATCCTAAGAATCTTCTTTACTTCACCTAAGTCCTTCATGTCAAATTCTGCACTTAATGAAGTTTTGAGCACCTTAATTTCCATCATACTTTTAGCCGCGATCAACATGTCATCGACATATAGGAGTAGATATATTGACGACCCATCTTTAAGCCGCTTCGAGTACATGCATCCGTCATACTCACATCGAGAGTAGTTGGTCTTCCTTATGAAAGAATCGAAGCACTTGCACCACTGCCTAGGAGACCGCATCAATCCATATAGAGACATCTTGAGTTCACATACATCATCTTCCTTGCCGGGTTCGTTATATCCTTTAGGTTACCTCATGAAGATCGTCTCTTTCAACTCACCATGCAGAAAGGCCATTTTCACTTCCATTTGCTCCAACTCTAAATCTTGAGTAGCTATCTTCGCCAACAATACTCGAATAGACGTATGCTTGACTATAGGCGAGAAAATTTCGTTATAGTTTACCCCTCTTTCTGAGCAAAATCCTTCGCAATTAAACGTGCCTTGTATTTCTCGTTGTCTTTTTTTTTTCTGAATACCCACTTGCAGCCAATAGCACTTTTTCCTTTCGGTAGCCTTGTCAATCTTTACGTACTATTCTTTCGAATTGAATCCATATCCTCTGTCATCGCAATAATCTATCGATCCCTATCTTCTTGTCCAATGGCCTCTTGATAAGTGCTGGGATCTCCGCTTTCAATGACTAAAGCGTATGCGAGCATGTCTTCGAAACTGTACCTGACTCGTGCCTTATAAGTATGCGTTGATCTCCTTAATGCCATTGTCTGTGGGTCCTATTGGGGTTGGTCCTCACCGTATGTCTCCATGTTCTGCCCATCCACTTCCGTATTAATAGGCTGAAATTATGCATTGGTGTCCGTATCCTTATGAGCATCAGTAAACTCCACCTCCACCGGATCATTGTCACCTGATGCTCCACCTGCCTTCTTATTTTCTCCAGCCATGTCTTTCAATATGGAATCCTCATCGAAGATCACATCTCGGCTGGTGAACGCCCTTTTGTTTTCCGGATCCCATAACTTGTAAGCTTTAACTCCAAGTTTGAATCCCAAGAAAACACAATTTTTAGACTTTGAATCCAACTTGGTCCTATCCTTCTGATTCACGAGCGAGTAAGCAGGGCACCCAACACTCGTAGAGAATCATAACTGATGAACTCTTCTCTCTATACCTCTTCTGGGATCTGAAGATTTATGGCCATTGATGGAGATCTGTTGACCAAATAGCACGCATGACTCATCGCCTCTGCCCAGAGTCCTCCGAAAGGCCGGATTGCTACCGCATACTTCTGGCTCTCTCTAGTCGTGTTATGTTCCTGCGCTCCGCTTGAAAGTATGTCTTAGCACCTCTACTAGGTTTCAAGGAGTATCAAGTATGCAATTTAAAAAAATCTAGAGTGCTAATCATACTAACCTAGAATCGAACTAGAGAATTAGGGTTTTGTAGCAAGCAAACAAGTTCTACACTAAGTGAAGAGAACATACAACCTTTGTAGACCGGCCTTTCACTTCTAAAGCTCCATATAGTAGTTCCTAGAACTCTTCTTTACGCTCCACTTGAAGAAAGGATCGAGTTTGCTTGTTGTCTTCGATGCCGAAGATGATCCACCTTGAAATCTCTTACACTCAAGCTCACTTTTCACTAATCAAGGTATTAGTGAAGCAAACAACCTAAAATAATGGGCTAGATTAGTGTAGCTTAATGAAGTAGGAGATTTGCTCACCAGAAATATTTTTCTCTTTTCTTTTCTCAACTCATGAAAATCATAGAGAGGAGATTTAGATAAGGATGAACTTGGATGAGAGAATGAGTGTGTCACGTCCCGAAAGTACGGAACATGACCGGCACTTAAACTACGAACGTCTTGAGGCGTACGTAATCCAAGTAAGACGAAAACCCAGAAATGCAAACCAAGAAAAGTAGTAGAGTGAAGGAAAACCAATTTAAACAAGTAGTTTTAATAGTATAAGCCGAATTATGCGGTTTTAAAAAAAACATCAATATTTTCCGAAAATTTCGGCAGAGTCTCCTTTGTAAATACTGGCTCCCAAACGGGATACAACATGAATAGTATACAAAATCAATAAAAGGCATCCCCAAGCGGGAGCTAGCTCTTCGTCAATCGACGGTCACAACCACACAAGCAATATAATATACAACGCCAACGGCGAGGATCAAAAACTCAAAACCACAAGAAAACCACAGAAATAAAACGCGCGACTCTAAGGTCGAAAGAATAACATCACTGGTCTCTATCTCTGAAATAAATACATGTTTGGTTGATGGAACTTCTAGATACAACAGAGTAATAATATACAAGTAAACCCACCTACTAGCAAATCACCCGAAGGAAACTATGCCCGCAAGCCTTAATGAAACCTGTACGGCAAACCTGCAAGAAAATGGGGCACAACGGGGGTGAGTTGCCAACTCGTGAATAGAAAAACATCTACGCACAGAAATCGCATAAATAACGCAACCTAGGTCAATGATCATAATGTATCCTCAAATATATGAATAACATGCAGCCTATAAAAATGGCTAGGGTAATATCTAACCCGAGTGTGATCTCATGTGCCCGTGTCAGTGCCTCAGGTAGAAACATATCATATGAATGGGGTATGAATGCATGGAACAGAAAGCATGTACTGACGAAAACTGCTTTCATAAATCAGTGAGATTTCTGTATTTTAAAAGTGAGGTACCATAAATGAAATCAGCATAAAACAGTGACCAGTATCGACACAAAACAAGTGTCCAAATATCTCGATATCTCTGTATCACAATCTCTGTACCTCAAAATCTCAAAATCTCAAAATCTCAATCATAATATCTAGGGCGCCGTCAATCCAGACCGGCCCCTACCATCCATCTCAAGACCACGACGGTATCCTCCGGATATCCGACGCGTCGGGTAATATCACCGGTCGGTAGTGCTCCCCTGCCAGGCTCAACGTCAACAACACGATCCTCTTGCCCCGGGGTACCGCACCGGGCCCACCATGTACCCGAAACGGTTCCTCCACTCCTCGAATCGGGTCTCGAAATCCATCAGCAAACTCATGGTGGACGACTCATACATCATGGGAAAACCGCACTTTTTATTTTAAAAGAGAGGAAAAGTTTATTTATGTTTTTCCGGTTTTCCTCCAAATCCAGAAAATCTCATGGAAATCCAAATCCAAAACCTCAATAACACGTAAAATAGTGAATATATGCATGAGAATCCTTGAATGCGGCAAAACAATGAATAACAGTATGCATGAAGTAGCAGGTAATAACTACAATGTCTAAACTAACATATAAGGCAAGTACACTAATATTATGTCAAACTACTAGCTATCAAGCTAAGTTAAGCAATAATATTTTCTAATGTGTACGTGACATGGCAATTACCGATGAAGATGTGTGTGAGCCGGCAAGTAAGTGTATGTGGTACATACGCATCATCGGTAATGGTGCTGGTGTCCTAACAGCATGATATCAATAATAGAGTATGAAACATAATATAAGCATGCGATGCGAAGCGAACCACAATAATAAGCGGGAGCTGAATACTAGACGCAACTATAACTAATCTGCATTAATCTAATATAAGTCCTACAAATGGTGCCTTTTGAAATAACACGAATCATGGGGTTTTGAAAATAGGGGCTACGGTGTTTTTATGAAAAGATACGTCTTTTGAAATATCCGTAGGATCCCTTGACCTGTCTTTTAAAATACCCACGATCCGCTAGTTTTGAAATAGGTAGGAGTCTAATCTAATCTAACAACTACACTAAACTATACGGCTGAACTGACAAGCTGAACTATAGGTAAGGAAACCGCCTATCATCTGAGTCGATACATATACATACCTGTATATGTATAGTCGGTGATCCCGCCTCAATAATATCATATTCGATACCATATCTATAATCAGGAATCCCAAGTCAAGAGTGCGGATCAATCATCAATATATAGCTCGTACGTAAATCCGTCGTACGGCATCCCAAATCTGGGTACGGGTCAATATCACATTCATCATACTATTCACCTGGTATCCTCTTTATCAAATATCATGATCGGGTACTGATCTACGTCTAGTACAATACTGATACCGCCTAAGTATGCATGGACGTGTGTGAAACACTACGTCAAAGGACCCGCTAAAACATCAGGTCGTATATCAAATACGAACCCTGTCATATCACCGATCTCACGGCCTCGACTCAAATCTCATCGACTCATCTCAATCCCAAGTATCATCCGCAAATCCAGTATATGAACACCTAGTCCCATACCCAGGTGAACACATAAACACATATCCCCATATACACACAGCTAATAACATAGATGTATGCATGTGTGTGTGTGCGTGTGTGGGTGTAACAACTACTCTAGGGTTTCGCAACTAACACTAAACTAATCCATTAACACCTAGAATCTACCTTTATCATCAAGTCTCATATCAACATAATATATATAATCAAAATATATGTGTGTATACGTATTCGTATACATCACCACGAACTGCGGGGGTTCTATACGCCATCCACCCGACTTCTCCCCGTAGATATAAATCTACTCACCTGGTCC
Source organism: Agapanthus africanus (assembly GCA_030015575.1). Lineage (NCBI taxonomy): Eukaryota > Viridiplantae > Streptophyta > Magnoliopsida > Asparagales > Amaryllidaceae > Agapanthus > Agapanthus africanus. The sequence goes on from CM057351.1 coordinate 239,127,317, forward strand.
TCGCTCGCCGGTGCCGACGTCGCCATGCGCTTGCTTGTCGTCTCGAAGTCCACATGGGGTACCTACATATCACAACATATCGTATCGCATAAAAACCCAATTCAAAATCGAAACGGCATACGAAAACCAAATCGGCACGCGTATCATGCATAGGTCAAAACCTATCGCCTACACATGCAAGAATAGCCAAACCAACTCTCGATGTCGATGTACAAACGTCAAATCATCGAGAAAAACACCAAACGTACCAATCATGGTCTTACAACTCACTAAAAATCTATGAAATAAGATGCAATCATCAAAACTAATAAATTGATCGAATCAGTTTATTTCCAAAAAGTCTAGTAAAGGGGGTCGTTAACCGTTTTACTACAAGTCTTGGTGGTTTAGCAAACTAGTGGTCACAATACCCACTAATTATCTTAATTAGGCCACATAAGCATTTACTAGATTTTTAATCTTGCTAAATTACATTAACCCAAAAACTAGTTTGCAATTTTTATCCAATTTCAACCATTTTTTAGCAAAAATTCACAAATAACAATTTAGCTTGGATTAGCATGATCTAAACTATTAAACAATAACTTATAATGTTAATAATGTGATAAAAATCCTAACCATATTTTAATCTCACATATATATGTATTTCATGAAAACCCTAGTTTGCATAAAAAGCTTAATTTGGACATTTTACAAGTAGCGATTTATAATTAGCAACAAGATTAGTTTTATCATTTCATAAGATGATAAATTACACTTGCAACCATAATTACATAATAAAAATCCTAACTTGAATTTCATAAACCCATACTAGATTTTCCAACCATTCAATTAAACCCAAATTATACATCAAAACTAGGTAAATTGAAGTAATTAGCAACTCATTAAACATGGAGTTAGGATTATACCTCAAAGATCATGAGATCCCACATGCAACATGTCTCCAAAATGCTAACTTTTCATCAAGATCCATAATAGAATAGCCAAGGAATAATGGGTAGGGGTTAGATTTGTATTTTGTGGGATTTAATTTGGATTTTTTAAGGAATTTATCTTGATTTTTGAGGTGATAATGAGATAGGGAAAGAGAGGGGCTGTTGGTGATTGGGGAGAGGGAGGGCTCGGCCAAGGTGTGGGTGGAGAGGAAAAGAGTGAGTTGAAAGAAATTGCCAAGTCAACACAACCCCATACTTCATATAATAATACCCAAATTAATATATTATATTCACATTACCTTGTATCAATCAAATGAGCTCAAAACAAATTGAGGGTGGGGGGGGGGGGTTCCTGCAGTGGGCTCGGCCCATGAGAGGGGTGAGGGAGTTGTGAGAGAGTGACAAAAGAATTCCATGCAAAAAGAACCCCTTCAAGTTACAAAATTGCAAGATTTAGCTTATTTTATTTAAATTTTAATTTCCCTTAATTATAACTAATTAGAACTTGTAAAAAAAATGAAAAAAAATATATTACTCACTAGATTTTAGTTGTCATGAATTATAAAATTTGTATCAACCCAAACCAATTTGTAACTTTCCCTAATTAAATGTATTAGTGACGGCTTAAAATAATAATAAAATAATTTTTTTTTCAGAAAATTTGAAATTTCACCAGTGGCTCAATAAACACCAAATACTAGCAATTACATAGCTAGAATATGTATATTTAATTTTTATAATAAGATATTTGCATTTTGACCTTTTACAGAAAACCCCCTTATTTTACCGATTTTCCGAAATTTCACCGAAACAATTTTCAAAACGCTACAATCTTCCCCTCTTAAAAAAATTCGGTCCCCGAATTTAAAGTAAAACTCCCCCCAAATACTAAAACATCTAAACCAAAACCATCAAGTCGTCGGGGCTCCGAAATTGTAAATATATAAAACAAATCGTAGCGCAGCGCATGCGCATGAAAAATGAGCATATAACTCAAAACTATACATGTAAATATTGAATCTATATATGTAAGTATCTGAAGGAAATGCATGCCAAATCTCTTTAAGTCGCTGTGCAACGTGTATAACACTGCACAGTGGTGGACGTCTATCATAAGAAAATAACTATATACATATATACCTTTGTTTGAAATGTACGTTCCGCCGTTTTGGAAACAATTTAGAAGGGTCTCCTTGTTTTAAACATTTCGTGTCATATCAGACACGTAGGTAAATGCTGGGGCTATAGCTCGCTTTTTTGGAAATCCCTTCAATAACTATCAATGCATGCAAAATATATTCAGGTACTGTCCTCTGACTAGTCCTGCTCAGTACGAAAACACATAGCAATATCATAAAAACGTACTGCTCTATAAGAAAAATCAATCCCAAAATACGCGTATGAATACTACGTGCGTCTGGTGCGCACGGAAATCAAAATCCAAATATGTGCCATACATATGCACAGAAACAACATCTGAGTGCATCGGGTGTGCATGAAACATCTGTCATAGGCAACATGTGTGCCTGACAGCAAAATCAGGTGCATCCATCGTGCACGAAATCATGAAATCCAATATCAAGTGCCGAATATACGCAAAATCCAATCAGGTGCACAAAACAAATATCGAACATCATCATCGAAATCGAAGTCCAGTGCATCTAAATGCACAACATACGTAACACTGCACTGCAAGCATATATGAACTATACCGAGTGCAAAAATCAAATCGTGTGCGTATATGCGCACAAAATCAACTCCCCTGTATGAAATCCATATAATTACAAACATGAGAAACCAAGGCATGAAAACGATATCAAGTGCAACAACCGTGCAAAAATCGTAAATACTCAGCAGGTGCGACCATGGTCCATGAAGACAAATATCATGAAACTCAATCATCAAAATCAATCATGCGAATAGATCGCCCAGAATACGCAAAATCAAGTATGGCGGAATAGTCCCGCTCAAGCACATCCTCCAAGAATCTCTGGCTAACTGTCCTGATCACTCAAAGCATGTCTCATCGACAATCCTGAACTCTGGCCTGCCGGTGTGCGTAACATGACCACTCCTGGGTCCAAGTCTTCTCGTAATTCATCCCAGAAAGGTCCTGTCGAGATCTCTCCTAAATCTCATCTCTGCGGAACTGTCCGGAAGTCATCGTCCCTTACTAGATATGTTCTTGTTCCAGAACGGCTGCATACTCATCGCGACTCCTTGTGCAAGGTATATCCAAGCACAATGCCTCGGCATGCGTATCGCATCTCTGATGTTGGCGGAGTGGAACGCCATCTTATCCAGATCTGGTACGAACCTCTTACTCCACTTTTCTCTAATGTCGACTGCTTCGGACTCGTCTCGTCGTGGCTGCATGGACTGAGCTCCAACGGCTATCCTCGTATCGGGAGTCTCCCAAGAAATGCATCTCACCACCTAGCATCCGAATTAAGTCGAACCATCCAATCGATTGTCAAAACCTCATAATCCCCCAAGGGCTCAACATCTTGGGAACAGTTTAATAGTATCGAGTACATACCACAGCATCGGTGGTCCAGCCGTAGAAGGGCAAACCCAAGCCTCACTAATGGCGCCGTAGAACTGCCACAAACCCGAAGGTTCAAAGGCTTTCACACGGTCATTAAGTCGAGTTAGGGTTTCATTCTTCTAGAGGGACCATAGAATTGCCTGCATGTTTTTCCGACTACTTTAAACTTGGAATAATAGGTTTCTGACATTCGATCGTCTCTGTCGACTCCCAACGTCTCCGCGTGAAGTCGTCTCTAGCTGGAATCAATCTATCTGATGACCTCGCATCGGGGTAGGCGAACGATCCACATGTCCTAGTCATTCATCCTCGATGACTAGCGACCTTCTATCATCTCTTAGTACAACTCATTCTGCAATAACTCCAGCATCTGGGGCAATATCTCGTCGTTCGCAGCAATAACTGGCTCGCTCGTCTGCACGCTGAACGGTGCATCAATCATCAGGAGTAAGCAATACTTCAATGGTCATCAAAATCTGGCTGGCCTCTATCAGTGGCTCAATCCTCTAGTGCAAATCGGCACGTCTGAGTAATCTCATACAGCAATCCACCCAACGCTCGTGGCGCGAAGACACAATGAAAAGACACATCTCTGCAATCGTGTGTCGCCGGAATCATGCCTTGGTCAGTCCTCGTTCTTGACGAGCTCATGCTGACCGCAACTCTAGCCGTAGCTCTCCCTGCCCGTAATCATGGCAGCATAACCATAACTGGTACTGATGAGGCTAGATCGGAATGAATATAATACTGAGCAAAGAAATGTACATCCTAAGGCTTCTTAAGTGGAGTAGCGTATCGTAAATATGCCGCGGAACATACCTACGGTACGTCACTCTACTTTGTCACCTATTCCATCAACCAAGGGTCATCCTACGCTCCGAAGGTAAAACCTAACGCTCTGATACCAACTTTGTCACGTCCCGAAAGTACGGAACATGACCGGCACTTAAACTACGAACGTCTCGAGGCGTACGTAATCCAAGTAAGCCGAAAACCCAGAAATGCAAACCAAGAAAAGTAGTAGAGTGAAGGAAAACCAATTTAAACAAGTAGTTTTAATAGCATAAGCCGAATTATGCGGTTTGAAAAAAAACATCAATATTTCCCGAAAATTTCGGCAGAGTCTCCTTTGTAAATACTGGCTCCCAAACGGGATACAACATGAATAGTATACGAAATCAATAAAAGGCATCCCCAAGCGGGAGCTAGCTCTTCGTTAATCGACGGTCACAACCACACAAGCAATATAATATACAACGCCAACAACGAGGATCAAAAACTCAAAACCACAAGAAAACCACAGAAATAAAACGCGCGACTCTAAGGTCGAAAGAATAACATCACTGGTCTCTATCTCTGAAATAAATACATGTTTGGTTGATGGAACTTCTAGATATAACAGAGTAATAATATACAAGTTATATAATGGGGGGTACGATACAAGTAAACCCACCTACTAGCAAATCACCCGAAGGAAACTATGCCCGCAAGCCGTAATGAAACCTGTACGGCAAACCTGCAAGAAACTGGGGCACAATAGGGGTGAGTTGCCAACTCGTGAATAGAAAAACATCTACGCACAGAAATCACATAAATAACGCAACCTAGGTCAATGATCATAATGTATCCTCAAATATATGAATAACATGCAGCCTATAAAAATGGCTAGGGTAATATCTAACCCGAGTGTGATCTCATGTGCCCGTGTCAGTGCCTCAGGTAGCAACATATCATATGAATGAGGTATGAATGCATGGAACAGAAAGCATGTACTGACGAAAACTGCTTTCATAAATCAGTGAGATTTCTGTATTTTAAAAGTGAGGTACCATAAATGAAATAAGCATAAAACAGTGCCCAGCATCGACACAAAACAAGTGTCCAAATATCTCGATATCTCTGTATCACAATCTCTGTACCTCAATATCTCAAAATCTCAATATCTCAATCACAATATCTAGAGCGCCGTCAATCCAGACCGGCCCCTACCATCCATCTCAAGACCACGACGGTATCCTCCGGATATCCGACGCGTCGGGTAATATCACCGGTCGGTAGTGCTCCCCTGCCAGGCTCAACGTCAACAACACGATCCTCTTGCCCCGGGGTACCGCACCGGGCCCACCATGTACCCGAAACGGTTCCTCCACTCCTCGAATCGGGTCTCGAAATCCATCAGCAAACTCATGGTGGACGACTCATACATCATGGGAAAACCGCACTTTTATTTTAAAAGAGAGGAAAGGTTTATTTATGTTTTTGCAGTTTTCCTCCAAATCCAGAAAATCTCATGGAAATCCGAATCCAAAATCTCAATAACATGTAAAATAGTGAATATATGCATGAGAATCCATGAATGCGGCATAACAATGAATAACAGTATGCATGAAGTAGCAGGTAATAACTACAATGTCTAAACTAACATATAAGGCAAGTACACTAATATTATGTCAAACTACTAGCTATCAAGCTAAGATAAGCAATAATATTTTCTAAGTTGTACGTGACATGGCAATTACCGATGAAGATATGTGTGAGCCGGCAAATAAGTGTACGTGGTACATACGCATCATCGGTAATGGTGCTGGTGTCCTAACAGCATGATATCAATAATGGAGTATGAAACATAATATAAGCATGCGATGCGAAGCGAACCACAATAATAAGCGGGAGCTGAATACTAGACGCAACTATAACTAATCTGCATTAATCTAATATAAGTCCTACGAATGGTGCCATTTGAAATAACACGAATCATGGGGTTTTGAAAATAGGGGCTACGGTGTTTTTATGAAAAGATACGTCTTTTGAAATATCCGTAGGATCCCTTGACCTGTCTTTTAAAATACCCACGATCCGCTAGTTTTGAAATAGGTAGGAGTCTAATCTAATCTAACAACTATACTAAACTATACGGCTGAACTAACAAGCTGAACTACAGGTAAGGAAACCGCCTATCATCTGAGTCGATACATATACATACCTGTATATGTATAGTCGGTGATCCCGCCTCAATAATATCATATTCGATACCATATCTATAATCAGGAATCCCAAGTCAAGAGTGCGGATCAATCATCAATATATAGCTCGTACGTAAATCCGTCGTACGGCATCCCAAATCTGGGTACGGGTCAATATCACATTCATCATACTATTCACCTGGTATCCTCTTTATCAAATATCATGATCGGGTACTGATCTACGTCTAGTACAATAATGATACCGCCTAAGTATGCATGGACGTGTGTGAAACACTACGTCAAAGGACCCGCTAAAACATCAGGTCGTATATCAAATACGAACCCTGTCATATCACCGATCTCACGGCCTCGACTCAAATCTCATCGACTCATCTCAATCCCAAGTATCATCCGCAAATCCAGTATATGAACACCTAGTCCCATACCCAGGTGAACACATAAACACATATCCCCATATACACACAGCTAATAACATAGATGTATGCATGTGTGTGCGTGTGTGTGTGGGTGTAACAACTACTCTAGGGTTTCGCAACTAACACTAAACTAATCCATTAACACCTAGAATCTACCTTTATCATCAAGTCTCATATCAACATAATATATATAATCAAAATATATGTGTGTATACGTATTCGTATACATCACCACGAACTGCAGGGGTGCTATACGCCATCCACCCGACTTCTCCCCGTAGATATAAATCTACTCACCTGGTCCTCGCTCGCCGGTGCTGACGTCGCCATGCGCTTGCTTGTCGTCTCGAAGTCCACATGGGGTACCTACATATCACAACGTATCGTATCGCATAAAAACCCAATTCAAAATCGAAACGGCATACGAAAACCAAATCGGCACGCGTATCATGCATAGGTCAAAACCTATCGCCTACACATACAAGAATAGCCAAACCAACTCTCGATGTCGATGTACAAACATCAAAACATCGAGAAAAACACCAAACGTACCAATCATGGTCTTACAACTCACTAAAAATCTATGAAATAGGATGCAATCATCAAAACTAATAAATTGATCGAATCGGTTTATTTCCAAAAAGTCTAGTAAAGGGGGTCGTTAACCGTTTTACTACAAGTCTTGGTGGTTTAGCAAACTAGTGGTCACAATACCCACTAATTATCTTAATTAGGCCACATAAGCATTTACTAGATTTTTAATCTTGCTAAATTACATTAACCCAAAAACTAGTTTGCAATTTTTATCCAATTTCAACCATTTTATAGCAAAAATTCACAAATAACAATTTAGCTTGGATTAGCATGATCTAAACTATTAAACAATAACTTATAATGTTAATAATGTGATAAAAATCCTAACCATATTTTAATCTCACATATATATGTATTTCATGAAAACCCTAGTTTGCATAAAAAGCTTAATTTGGACATTTTACAAGTAGCGATTTATAATTAGCAACAAGATTAGTTTTATCATTTCATAAGATGATAAATTACACTTGCAACCATAATTACATAATAAAAACCCTAACTTGAATTTCATAAACCCATACTAGATTTTCCAACCATTCAATTAAACCCAAATTATACATCAAAACTAGGTAAATTGAAGTAATTAGCAACTCATTAAACATGGAGTTAGGATTATACCTCAAAGATCATGAGATCCCACATGCAACATGTCACCAAAATGCTAACTTTTCATCAAGATCCATAATAGAATAGCCAATGAATAATGGGTAGGGGTTAGATTTGTATTTTGTGGGATTTAATTTGGATTTTTTAAGGAATTTATCATGATTTTTGAGGTGTTAATGAGATAGGGAAAGAGAGGGGTGTTGGTGATTGGGGAGAGGGAAGGCTCGGCCAAGGTGTGGGGGGAGAGGAAAAGAGTGAGTTGAAAGAAATTGCCAAGTCAAAACAACCCCATACTTCATATAATAATACCCAAATTAATATATTATATTTACATTACCTTGTATCAATCAAATGAGCTCAAAACAAATTGAGGGGGGGGGGGGTTTCCTGCAGTGGGCTCGGCCCATGAGAGGGGTGAGGGAGTTGTGAGAGAGTGACAAAAGAATTCCATGCAAAATGAACCCCCTCAAGTTACAAAATTGCAAGATTTAGCTTATTTTATTTAAATTTTAATTTCCCTTAATTATAACTAATTAGAACTTGTAAAAAAATGAAAAAAAATATATTACTCACTAGATTTTAGTTGTCATGAATTATAAAATTTGTATCAACCCAAACCAATTTGTAATTTTCCCTAATTAAATGTATTAGTGACGGCTTAAAATAATAATAAAATAATTTTTTTTTTCAGAAAATTTGAAATTTCACCAGTGGCTCAATAAACACCAAATACTAGCAATTACATAGCTAGAATATGTTTATTTAACTTTTATAATAAGATATTTGCATTTTGACTTTTTACAGAAAACCTCGTTATTTTACCGATTTTCCGAAATTTCACCGAAACGATTTTCAAAACGCTACAGAATGGTTAAATGAACCATTTCATAAGTGATAAGAATGAGATAGAGATGATTAAATATCTAAGAATAAACAAGAATTAGATGGCTTCTCAATGCTTCTCCAAGCATCCAAAACCACGACCCACTCTCTTTTTCTTGTCTCATCTTCAAAATATAAATCATTTCTATTTTCTTTTATTCTTGTGTAATTCTCATACACCCATGTTCTATATATCATCAACCATGATACAAATAGAAATCCACACACAGACACACACACACACACACACACATATATATATATATATATAACATATATATAAAGAGAAGAAAATCTTTAGTGAGAAAAATATTAGTTAATGTATATATATCAAATATAAATAAATATATATATCAAATTATTAAATCAACACTTGATTCAATAATCCGGTTATATCATATATAACCGACTAATACCATATATATATGTCACGACCTAAATTAGGAACGCGACCAACACTTAAACCACGTAATGTTTAAAGGCGTAACATAATTCAAGTAAGTCGAAAACCCAGAAATCTAAACCATGAAAAGATAGAGTGATAAAACATTAGTCAAAAATATTTAAAATCTCAAGTTAAAAATCTCAAAACTTAAATTTATTTTCTTAAAAATTTCGGCAGCATCTCCTTTGTAAAAACTAGCCCCAAACGGGTAAAAAATATAGAATAAAAAGGCATCCCCAAACAGAAGTAACTCACGCCTAAAGGCGAAACACAACTACAACAGGTAAATATACGACGCCGTAGCGAAGAAATAAGAAGTGAAAACAGCATAATAAGAGGTAAAACATAATCGCAGCATGAATAAAAGCCGGCTCACATGAGCACGATACCGAATGCACAAATAATATATAAATATCGAATCTCACAGTCTCGTCTCTAAGTCAAATAAATAAAGGTGGTAGATGGAGAGTACAAGATACAAATAAGATACACAAGTGGAGGCATATGGATACTCACACAAAAACCCACTTACAAAAGGTCTCACACCCAATAGTAGCGATATCCACAGAAAATGATGCAATAAAAAGCCCTGCCGCAACTATACTGAGGGTCAACCCTGCAAAACACTGTGGCACAATGGGGGTGAGTTACCAACTCGTGAGAAGTAAATAATATCGTACAGGTAATCACATGCATGCACGATAAATAACCAATCCTACGTATGCAGTCATGATGGCATATGTATAATAATATGAGATGCAGCATAATCATAATCAAAGTACTACATCGGGGTACAACAACTATATGTTCCGAGTATATCATAAAAATCCTGAGTGTGGGATAAAATAGAGTCCTCATCAATAAATGATCATCATGGAAATCCGGTGTCTATCAACGACACCCAAAATTCTAATATCTCAGGCGCCGTCACTATGATCGGCCCTTATATCCATCTCATCATATAACTCCGAATGGTATCCTCCGGATATCCGCCGAGTTTCCATGCAATCACCAGTAGGTAGTGCTCCTCCTATCAGGCTCATCGTCTGCATCTCGAGCTTTTTGCCTCGGGGTACCTTACCCGGTCTACCTTGTACCCGTAGACGACTCGTCCACCTCCTCGAATCAGGTACTCGAAAAAGCTCAGAATCGAGAAAACTCATAGTGGACACAATTATCATATCAAGGGAAAAGCACACTTTTTAAATATTTCAAGTTTTCAAAATGTACTTTGCGATTTCCCAAATCCACGAAACAGAAATCTCATGAAAACATCATATGAGATAAATCATTAAAGAAATGTATGCATGATGCAAATAATGATGCGTATTAGTACCAGAATCGTTATCTAACTATCAATAATGAATGCGGTACAACAAATATTTATCCATGGCAGTTTCTATAGTGTGCGTGGCATGGCAATTACCAACGGTGTGTGTGGCATATAAATCAGTGCTCGTGCAAACATGAACCGTTAGTAATGGTGCAGTGCCCTATTAATGATATGTCGATATACAATAGGTAATAGGATGTACAAAATGGTACTCATGCATAATCAATATATATAAGCATATAAGCATATCACACAAGGTTATATCACTTGAATCTAGCCTTCGGCGCTTAACGCCATACAGGCGATTCCCCTGTAGATGTTAAATCTACTCACCGGACGATTCGAGCTAAGTGAATCCGATCACCTCCTTCCCCTTCCTGGCTGCGTCCGAAGTCCCCACCTATGATCTTAATATCACACAAAACCAATACTCATGAAGTTAGTAAACTTACGATAACACACGGACACAAACGACAATTAACGAATCGACTCCCACAAGCTATCAAGTGTTAGCTTAGTGGGCTAAACGTGTGCAACGACATACTAGACCATACCTATGGCTGTTAAACAAACGAAACATTTAGACCAAAGTCGGATAAATCCGTATCGCACGTTGCCGAAATGCTTGAATTCTAGCTAAACGGTCCCAGATTTTTATACACAAAGAATTAGTGAAAGTTGCATATCCCAAAAGCCTAAACTTTTCCCCAGAGACCCTACGACCAAGACACGAACCCCAGCTCCATGTTCTTGCCGTAATTTGTGGCCAGAAGGGATAAATTTGCGGCCACAGTTGAAGGGAATGGTCTCGGGTTGTCGTGGTGTATTCTAGGCCTTTAAACTAAGTCTCTGTGATGACAACTTCCTAAACAAATACCTGGGTCGATAGCAGATTGAACAGAGCCCTAAAACTTAACAGAAAAATGACTTTAACACTAAACTTTAAAACATTAAGGTATAATACTGAAACTATTTAACACAAAACCTTCCTTAGAGCCTAAACAAGGGTTTAACATCATTACCTCACCAAACTTGGGCAAAACCCTAGCCATCAATCTCCAAGACATCACAAGAGGGCTTAAGCATGCTTAGTGAAGGGTTTAGTGGGGTTTGATGTGGTTTAAGCTTGAGGTTCGTGGAGAAAAACTTTTCAAGAGAAGATCTTTTTGTGTAAAGGAGAAGAAGAAGAAAATGAGAGAGAGAGAGGGAGTGTTGAGGGTGAGGGTGAGATGAGACATGGTTTTTGAGAGCCATGCTCTTTCTCTCTCCTCAATAAATGCCCCCCATGCTTGTCCCCCATGCCTCATTATTCTACTCTTTTCATCTCATTTTCAAAACAAATAAAACTCTTTTGCTTAAAATAGAAATATAAAAATATTACATAACATATAAGGTTAAGTGCCATGTCTAGCAAAGCATGGTTAACACTTCATTAACCCTAGATTAACATGCACATGTGTGTGTAAGTACAATAATAATTAAATAAAATATTAATTAATTAAAATAAAATATGAGAAAATAATTATCGGTTAAACTTATTAAAAACCCGCATTATATCGCTTAATTAACTCTAATCGTGTTCTAAGGTGTTACAATCTTCCTCCCTTAAAGAAATTCGATCCCCGAATTTAAAAATCTTACTATACTTACCTTCGAAGAGATGAGAGAATTTCTTCCGCATCTTGCTCTCGTCTTCCCATGTGGCCTCTTCGCTATTTGGGCCACGCCACAGAACCTTCACTGACGGCAAGACCTTTGACCGAAGTTTCTTCACCTGCCGATCCAAAGTAACTACTGGCTGCTTGGTGAAAGAAAAATCACGCTCCAGCTGGATGGTCTGGTGCTGAATCATGTGAGAAGGATCATGGAGGTACTTGCGAGGCATCGATACATGAAATACGAGGTTTACATCCGGAAAAACTGTGCGGAAGTGCTAAAGAATAGGCAACGGTCAAGGATCTCGAAAGGGCCTCCAAATCTGGGACTTAGCTTTCCTTTCTACCCGAATCTCATCACACCTTTCATCTGTGAAATCCGTAAGAAAACATGATCACCTACTGTGAGCTCAAGTCTGCGACGACGACAGTCGGCATAAGACTTCTTCCTGCACTGGGCTGCTCTTATCCTGTCCTGGATCAACTGGATCTTTTCCGTAGTCTCCTGGACTAGCTGTGGTCCCAAAATCCTACTCTCACTGAGTTCGGTCCAACAGACTGGTGATCAACACTTTCTCCCATACAAGGCCTCAAAAGGTGCCATCTGAACCGTCTCCTGAAAACTGTTATTGTAGGAGAACTCTATGAAAGGCAAGTGACGATCCCAACTTCCACCAAAATCAAGCATGCACGCTCGAAGCATATCCTCAAGAGTCTTTATAGTTCGCTCTGACTGACCATCCGTCTGCGGATGGAAAGCGGTGCTGAAACTCAATCGGGTACCCAAATCTTCCTGAAGTTTCTGCGAAAGATGGCTGGTAAACTGGGTGCCTTTGTCGGATACAATACATATAGGAACGCCGTGCAAACACACAATCTCATCAATGTACAGCTGAGTATACTGAGCAAATTCGAAAGTGGTCTTCACTGGAAGGAAGTGATCCGCTTTCGTCAACCGGTCAACAATCACCCAAATGGAGTCATACCCTTGATTGGACCTCAGTAGACCCACAACGAAATCCATGGAGATCTGCTCCCATTTCCACTCCGGAATAGGCAAAGGCCTTAACTCTTCTGCCGATCTCTGATACCCAGCCTTGACCTGTTGGAAAGTCAGGCACCTCGAAACAAAGTCTAAAACATCTCTCTTCATCCCTTCCCACCAGCAGATATCTCTCAAATCACGATACATCTTGGTGGTACCTGGATGAACACTATATGCTGACTGGTGTGCCTGCTCTAGGATCTTGGGTCTCAGCCCCTCGGAATCTGGTACACATAGACGAGTCCCAAAACGTAGCACACCTTGGTCATCAATCACAACTTCGAATCTCTACCCTGCCGAACATGCTCAAAAATCTCAGACAAATGAGCATCATCGGATTGTGCCACACGGATACGATCAAGTAGAAGTGGATGGGAGCGAACATGAGCAAACTTTCCTCTAGTGGAAGTGAACTCAAACTGTACTCTACCCTCGCATAAGATCTACCAATCTGTATAGGACTATCTCTGAACTGCGCTCAAATGGAACAAGCTACCTCCGGGCCTACGACTCAAAGCATCAGTTACTACATTCGCCTTGCCCGGATGATAAAGGATTTCACAATCATAATCCTTCACAAGCTCTATCCAATGGCGCTGCCTCATATTCAATTCCCGCTGCTGGAAGATGTACATTAAGCTCTTGTGGTTCATGAAGATCTGACACGACTCTCCGTACAAGTAGTGTCTCCAAATCTTGAGTGCAAAGACCACTGCGGCTATCTCTAGATCATGAGTGGGATAGTTCTGCTCGTGCTTCTTCAACCGCCGAGAAGCATAAGCGATAACTCTATCATGCTGCATCAATACGCAACCGATCCCCACTCGCAAAGCATCACAATAAATAATATAGCCGCCCGATCCAGAAGGCAAAGATAGAACTGGTGCAGTCGTCAAACGAGTCTTCAACTGCTGAAAACTCTGCTCACATGCCTTAGTCCAAAGATAAGGAACTCCCTTTCGGGTCAGTCCGGTCAATGGTGCAGCGATACTCGAGAAATCCAGCATGAAACGACTGTAATAACCAGCTAAGCCCAAGAATCAGCAGACCTCTACCACTAATACAGGTCTGGCCAAAGCTGTACGGCCAGATCTTCTTCGGTTCCGCTCGTATACCGTCTCCCGCAACCACATGACCCAAGAAGTCAACACTATCAAGCCAAAAAGCACACTTCGCGAATTTAGCATACAGCTGGTGCTCTCTCAATGTCTGCAAAGTGATGCTCAAGTGCTACTCATGCTCCTCACGACTTCTGGAGTAGACCAAAATGTCATCAATAAATACAACAATGAACTGGTCGAGAAACGGCCTGAAAATCTAGTTCATCAAATCCATGAACGCTGCTGGGGCATTGGTAAGTCCGAACGACATCACCAAGAACTTATAATGCCCATAGCGCGTACGAAAATCAGTCTTCGGAATGTTATAATTCCGGACCAGCAACTGATGATAACCCCACCTAAAATCAAACTTGAAAAATGTCCCGCACCCTGGAGCTGATCAAACAAATCGTCAATGCGAGGTAAAGGATACCTATTCCGCACCGTAACTCAGTTTAATTGACGATAATCAATGCACAGTCTCATATTGCCGTCCTTCTTCTTGGCTAATAGAATAGAAGCTCCCCAAGGTGAAACACTCGGATGAATAAGTCCCCTGTCAAGCAACTCTTGCAACCGATCCTTAAGCTCTTTAAGCTCAGCCGGGGCCATCCGATAAGACGGTATAGAAATAGGCCCCGTGCTGGGAATCAAATCGATGCAAAACTCAATATCGCGTTTTGGCGGCAATCCAGTTAACTCATCACGAAATACGTCGGGAAACTCTCTCATAATAGGAACCTGAACCAACGGATCTACAGTGGCTCCAGTATCACGAATATAAGCTAAGAATCCCTGACATCTTCTCCTCAAGAGCCGACTAGCGCAAAGGGCAGAAATCAAACTGTGAGGGACAACACTGCGGTCCCCCTGCATAACAAGAACCGACTCTTCCGGAAAACAGAATCTAACTGCCTTCCCACAGCAGTCCATGGACGCATAGCAAGTAGCTAACCAGTCCATGCCGAGGAGAACGTCAAAGTCTAACATATCAAGAAGGATCAATCGACAGATGAATCTCAATCTTTAAAACGAACGGTACATGACCGAAACTCATATCGTGCAACAAAGGACTCTCCAACGGGAGTAATCACGACAAGTGGCTCATCTATTAATGACGGACCCCGACCCAACAATGGTACGAAGTGTGTGTATGCGATGTATCGAAAGAAAACACCGAAAGAGTACTTATCAACACTGCATTCGATGCCTGCGCATACTGAGGGGTCGACACGAAAACTCGGGCCTATCCTCTTCCGGAAATCGGTTGTCCTCCGCCTCTGCCATCTCGTCCTCTCGGAATACAACCGCCACGACCACGGCCTCGCTGAGCATAGGTCTGGTGTGAAGCAACAACGGGTGTAAGAAGCAATGCTCTCTAAGGTGGTGAAGGTGGTAAGGTGATATGTGGAACTGCTGCCTCGCCCTGGCGCCTCACGGTACAAAATCTGATGCGGTGATACAGACTCCCACACCAGAAACATCCTGACGACAGCTGCTGACCTTGTGGGTAACAGCTATATAACTGGCCTCGTCTCCAACCTCTGCTATCAACATGGCCTGGAGGGGATCTGTCGCGGCGTCTACCTAATTACCTATGAGATGGCACACCGGTACGAATCTGCTTCGGTCCCTGAACGATCGAAGTAGGTGGAGCAACATTTGATCACCGTTCTTGATTGATCTCTATCAAAGATCCAATAATCTGTCGTAAGTCCTGAATACTAGCCTCTATCCTAGCAATACGATCTGGAGAAGGTGGATTAATCTGCTCCTGAAGAATAGGCGTACCGCCCTAGTCAGACCTTGTCTCAGAAGAGCCTGTCTTGACCTCATTCTAGCGGCAGCTCTCTATGCCCTCGTAGTCCTTGGCAGCATAGTGGCTGGAATAAAGAAACAGGATTCGATAAGGACATAGAATCGAATCATAAGGATACATAGAATCAAGAAAGGAATTACAAGCAAACATGTTCTAAGGTCACTTAGGTGGATTACCGTCTCGTAAGTATGCCACGGAACATACACACCCTATGTTGCTCTGCTTAAGCTACCTACTCCATCTACCAAGGGTCATTCTACACTCCAAAAGGTAAAACCTAACGCTTTGATATCAACTTTGTCACGACCCAAATTAGGAACGCGACCGGCACTTAAACCATACAACATCTAAAGGCATAATGTAATTCAAGTAAGCCGAAAACCCAGAAATCTAAACCATGAAAAGATAGAGTGATAAAACATTAGTTAAAAACATTTAAAATCTCAAGTTAAAAATCTCAAAACTTAAATTTATTTTCTTAAAAATTTCGGCAGCATCTCCTTTGTAAAAACTAGTCCCAAACGGGTACAAAACATAGAATAAAAAGGCATCTCCAAACGGAAGCAACTCACGCCTAAAGGCAAAACACAACCACAACAGGTAAATATAGGACGCCGTAGCGAAGAAATAAGCAAAAAAGAAGTGAAAAAAACATAAAAAGAGGTAAAATAATATCGCAGCATGAATAAAAGCCGGCTCACACGAGCACGACAACCAGAAGCACAAATAATATACAAATATCGAATCTCTCAGTCTCGTCTCTAAGTAAAATACATAATGGTGGTTGATGGAGAGTACTAGTTACAAATAATATACACAAGTGGAGGCATATGGATACTCGCACAAAAACCCACCTACAAAAGTTCTCACACTCAACAGTAGCGGTATCCACAGAAAAGGATGCAATAAAGAGCCCTGCCGCGACTGTACTGAGGATCAACCCTGCAAAACACTGTGGCACAACGGGGATGAATTTCCAACTCATGAGAAGTAAATAACATCGTACATTTAATCACATGCATGCACGATAAACAACCAATCTTACGTATGCAGCCATGATGGCATATGTACAACAATATGAGATGCAACATAATCATAATCAAAGTACTACATCGGGGTACAACAACTATATGTACCGAGTATATCATAAAAATCCCGAGTGTGGGATAAAACAGAGTCCTCATCAATAAATGATCATCATGGAAATCCGGTGTCCATCAACGACACCCAAAATTCCAATATCTCAGGCGTCGTCACTATGATCGGCCCTCAAATCCATCTCATCATATAACTCCGAATGGTATCCTCCGTATATTCGCTGAGTTTCTATACAATTATCGGTAGATAGTGCTCCCCCTATCAGGCTCATTGTCTACATCTTGAGCTTCTTTCCCCGGGGTACCTTACCGGGTCCACCATGTACCCGCAGACGGCTCATCCACCTCCTCGAATCGGGTACTCGAAAAAGCTCAGAACCGAGAAAACTCATGGTGGACACAATTATCATATCAAGGGAAAACCGTACTTTTTAAATATTTCAAGTTTTCAAAATGTACTTCGCGCTTTCCCAAATCCACGAAACAGAAATCTCATGAAAATATCATATGAGATAAATCACTATAGCAATGTATGCATGATGCAAATTATGATGCGTATTAGTACCAGAATCGTTATCTAACTATCAATAATGAATGCGGTACAACATATTTTTATCCATGCCAGTTTCTATAGTGTGCGTGGCATGACAATTACCAATGGTGTGTGTGGCATATAAATCAGTGCTCGTGCAAACATGAACCGTTAGTAATGGTGCAGTGCCCTATTAATGATATTTCGATGTACAACATGTAATAGAATGTACAAAATGGTACTCATGCACAATCAATATATATATATATATATATATATATATATATATATATATATAAACATATAAACATATCACACAAGGTTATATCACTTGAATCTAGCCTTCGGCGCTTAACGTCATACAAGCGATTCCCCCGTAGATTTTAAATCTACTCACCGGACGATCTCGAGCTAAGTGAATCCGATCATCTCCTTCCCTTTCCTGGCTGCGTCCGAAGTCCCCGCCTATGATCCTAATATCATACAAAACCAATACTCATGAAGTTAGTAAACTTACGATAACACACGGACACAAACGACAACTAACGAATCGACTCCCACAAGCTATCAAGTGTTAGCTTAGCGGGCTAAACGTGTGCAGCGACATCCTAGACCATACCTATGGCTGTTAAACGTATGAAACACCTAAACCAAAGTCGGATAAATACGTATCGCACGTTGCCGAAATGCTTGAATTCTAGCTAAACGGTCCCAGATTTTTATACACAAAGAATTAGTGAAAGTTGCATATCTAACTCCAAGCTCTGGCCGCAATTTTCGGCTAGAAGGGATAAATTTGGGGCCACAGTTGAAGGGAATGGTCTCAGATTGTCGTGGTGTATTCTAGGCCTCTAAACTAAGTCTCTGTGATGGCAACTTCCTAAACAAATACCTGGGTCGATAGCAGATTCAACAGAGCCCTAAAACTTAAGACAAAAACGACTTTAAAACTAAACTTTAAAACATTAAGGTATAATACTGAAACTATTTAACACAAAACCTTCCTTAGAGTCTAAACAAGGGTTTAGCATCATTACCTCACCAAACTTAGGCAAAGCCCTAGCATCTAGCTCCAAGACATCACAAGAGGGCTTAAGCATGCTTAGTGAAAGGTTTAGTGGGGTTTGATGTGGTTTAGGCTTGAGGTTTGTGGAGAAAAACTTTTCAAGAGAAGATCTTTTTTTTGTAAAGGAGAAGAAGAAGAAGAAGAAAATGAGAGAGAGAGAGAGGGAGTGTTGAGGGATAATGAGGGAGTGAGAGGGTGAGGGTGAGGGTGAGATGAGACATGGCTTTTGAGAGCCATGCTCTTTCTCTCTCCTCAATAAATGCCCCCTATGCTTGCCCCCCATGCCTTATTATTCTACTCTTTTCTTCTCATTTTCAAAACAAATAAAACTCTTTTGCTTAAAATTGAAATATAAGAATATAACATAACATATAAGGTTAAGTGCCATGGCTAGAAAAGCATGGTTAACACTTTATTAACCCTAGATTAACATGCACATGTGTGTGCAAGTACAAAAATAATTAAATAAAATATTATTTAATTAAAATAAAATATGAGAAAACAATTGTTGGTTAAACTTATTAAAAACCCGCATTATATCGCTTAATTAACTCTAATCGCGTTCCAAGGAGTTACAATATATGTATATTAATACATTAATTCAACGCTTGATTCAATTATCCGGTTATATCACATATAACCGGCTAATATTCAATATTAGATATTAAATCAACACTTGATTCAATAATCCGGTCATATCATATATAACCGGCCAATATCAAATATATATACATAAATCAAATCATTGAATCAACACTTGATTCAGTAATCCGGTTATATCACATATAACCCGACTGATATCAAATATCGCTAGATTAGAATACGGTATCACATACTCGTATTTAATCAAGCTCCCGCACATATCTCCATATGTCCCCTACTTCATTTTGCTTGAGCTAGGAAACCTCTGTGTGGGTCTCTAAAGACTCGTCAACATGCCAGTAGTAGATAATGATCACATCAGATACCCACAAGCCATCAGCGGTACTAGCTGGACGTAACGGCTACCCCGGTATTGAACGAATAGAAGATCAACAAGCAAATTTGTCCAAACTCCCGTAGAGCCTATAAGCAACACTTACCGTACAGTCCGGTCTCTTCGTCAGATATGTCGCATATCGAGTCTGGGGGTGGTATCGTCATACTCCAATAACTTGATAAGTCATGCCGATGTGTGACTAATAATCTTTTGAGAACCTACTGATAACACTTACCAGTCAATCTCATCAGGCCTCACCAGGGATTTGCTGTTATAACCAATTGAGCATAGCGCAACATCAACTCCCAATACCGGGAGAGACGAAACCCCTCCTATCGCTCATTGCCTCCATGTGACTCGGGACTGTACTCAAAATCACCTGTTTGCACGACTCCTTTGAGCCGTGGTAAGGAGGAAATCAAAGCACAGAGGGAACCATACAAGACTCTATGACGATCTCGGATGTACAGACTATCCTGTACAAGCATCTCCAGAGAACTGCTATTTAACGATAGGTATGCTGGGTTCCATAGAACCCTAACTACAATTTTATTAGGCATCAAGTATGCATTTTAAAAAAAAAACTAGAGAGCTATGCAACCCATGCCAAGGATCTAACTAGAAAATTAGGAGTAAGCTGGTACGTAATCAACCATTACACTAAGTGAATGAGGAATACAACCTTTGTAGACCGGTCCTTCACTTCTAAAGCTCCGTGTAGTAGCCCCTTCGCTCCAAGTAGTGATCTCCCGGACTCTAGTAAGGGTTCACAAGGCGAAAAGAACAAGCTTGCTTGAAGTCTTCGAGACCGAAGATGATCTACGTTGAGGAATCTCCAACTCAAGCTATCTCTTCACCAATTGGGAATTAGTGAAGCAAACAACCTAAACTAAATGGCTAATCTAGTATAGGTTGATGAAGTATGATTTTTGCTCACTTTCGAATAATTTTTCTCACTATATTTCTTCACTTTCCAAAAAGCTAGAGAGCAAAATTGGAATGAAGAAGAAGATGAAGATGAGAATGGAATGAGAATCCATGAGTGAGAATAACAACAATGGGTGAGATAATATCTCATATTAACTTATGTAAAGACTTAACCATGGCTTAAGATAATGGTGGGTTGATAAATATCTAGGATGAGACAAAATTAGTGGACTAAGTCAAGTTTACCACAAGCTTCTCCGAGCTTCTTAACCTTGACAATTTTCCACCAAATTTTGTTTTATCCTTAATAATTAAAACCCCACATTATCATTAGCATGGTGTGAGTCTCATACACCCATGTTGCATGTCCCAACTAGCGGAACAATAATATATATCACATATATATTAAATGTGTACAAGCGAGAAAAAGAAATTCTTAAGTGAGTTAATATTAGTTAATGTATGTTAATATATCAAATATATAATTATATATTAAATTATTAAATCAACACTTGATTTAACAATCCGGCTATATCACATATAACCGACTAATATCATTTGTATCAACTTATCGAATCAACAATTGATTCGATAACCCGGCTATATCACATATAACCGACCGATATCACATATTGCGAGATTAGAATACGGTATCATATACGCGTATTAATCTCGGTCCCGTACATATCACATATGTGCTCCTACTTCATTTCGCCTGAGCCAGGAAGCCTCTTTATAGGACTCTAAAGACTCGTCAATACGCCGGCAGTAGGTGATGATCATATCAGTCACCCATAAGCCGTCAGCGGTACTAGCTGGACGTAATGGCTACCCGGATATTGAGCGATCAGAAAATCAACAAGCAAGCCTTCTTATACTCCTGCGGATCCAATAAGTAACACTACCGTACAGTCCGATCTCTTCGTCTGATATGTCGCATAGCCAGCCTGGGGGTGGTAAACGTTAGACCCCAATAGCTTGATAAGTCATGCCGATGTGAGGCCCATAACGGTTCGAGAAACTACTGATAACACTTACCAGTAAATCTCAGCAACCCTGGCCAGGGATTTCTTGTTATGGCCAATCGAACACAGCGCAACATCAACCCCCAATACCGGGATAGACGAAATCCCCTCCTATCACTCATTGCCTCCATGTGACTTGGGACTGTACCCAAAAACCACCATTTTGCACGTTCTCTTGAACGTGGCAAGGTGGAAATCAAAGCACAGTGGGAATCACACAAGACTCTATGACGATCTCGGGTCTACAGACTAACTTGAACTAGTGTCACCAAAGAACTTCCATCTGACATAAGGTATAATACCATCTAAGAGTTCTCGACGAGTCCTATTCAGTGTACCCAGTCTCCACTTAGCACCCGTATACAATCTTTGATGTCAAACACCAATGGATGTGGGACATCCATCGCCCATCATATGGGTCAAGAAACGTATACGCTAGTCTAATCTGGAATATCGATGCCCCGTCTCGATACTCCCACGACTAGGAACAATTGAAGGATGTACTTACGGACTACCCTGGCCCCACTAGTATCATCTGCATCATAATTCTGGTAGTCAAGTACTCATCCTAAGGGCTTTATCAACATGTAACAGAGAGACAATAAGTATACATGTTAAGATAAAGAGTAACCAGATAGCATACTATCATGTCGAGCAAGAAAGTCCTCCCTATATATGTCCAAGCATCCACTATAATATACATCATATGTACAATAATGGCCTCTAGGGCATACATACAACTAACAATCTCCCACTTGCACTAAGGCCAGTTGTTGTAGTATCTCATACCCAACGTCCTATAAAAGTCTCTCTTGGGAAAGGCCTTTGTGAGTGGATCCGCCGTGTTGTCCTTCGCGTCAACTCTCCTAACCTCAATCCTCTGGAGATCAACCATCTCCCTGATCAGGTGATACTGTCTCAGAATATGTCTGGATCGCTGATGGGACCGGGGTTCCTAGGCCAAAGCCACAGCTCCATTGTTGTCACAATAACAGTTTTTGGACGCTCAATGGTAGGAACCTTGTTCATCTCTTGAACAAGAAATATCCAGACTGCCACTTTGGCAGCATCGTTGGTAGCGATGTATTCAGCTTTTATCATCTAGTTTGCCACGGTATATAGCTTGGAACTCTTCCAACATACCGTCCCTCCACTGAGGGTAAAGACAAAGCCTGGGACTGACTTTCAGCCGGCCTTATCACTCTAGAAGCTCGATTCGGTAAAGGACTCCCACTGGAGTTTACCGTTACCGAACACCAAGAACATTTCTTCAGTGCTTCTCAAGTACTTAAGAAAGTCCTTCACATCTGTCCATTGATTCTCCCAAGATCCGATTGATTCCTGATCACTACACCTACTGAGTTAACTACATCTGGTCTGGTACATAACATCGCATACATGATAGAGCCTAGGGCCGAAGCATATGGTATCCCTTGCATGCGAGCTCTCTCCAAATCAGTCTTGGGAGACATCTTTTTGGAGAGAGTGATTCCTGAGTAAGTGGGCGAACCACCACGCTTAGAATCTTCCATACTAAACCCTTTTAGTATGGTGTTAATGTACCTGGATTTGGGACACTCCTAACATCCGCTTAGATCTATCTCTATAGATCTAAATCCTTAAGATGTAGTAGGTATCACCCAGATCTTTCATGGAGAATCCTCATGATAAGAGGAGCTTGACCGAGTGTAGCATTGGAAACCATTTCCTATCAAGAGTATGTCATCTACGTACAATACGAGAAAGACAATTATACTCTCTACAACCTTCTTGTATATACAAGGTTCATTTACATTTTTGATGAAGTCAAACTCTTTGACAGCCACATCAAAACAGATGTTCCAACTCCGCGATGCCTGCTTTAATCCTGATAGACTTAAGCATAGCCACTGGAGAAAATGCTTCATCATAATCCACACCTGGTTAATGACGAAATCCTATTACTACAAGTCAAGCTTTGAAAGTCTCAACTTTTCCATCTACACCAAGAATCTTCTCAAGATCCACTTGCCCCCGATGGGTTTTACTCCTTCAGGTGCAACATTCAAAGTCATACTTTGTTGGTGTACATGGATTCCATCTCAGATCGCATAGCATCCAGCCATTTCACAGAGTCTCCATTCGTGATGGCCTGCCTGAACCTAGTTGGGTCATCATCTACCATGATGCATTCCTCGCTCCCACCTTCACTGAGGAAACCGTAGTATCTCTCAGGTGGATGAGGAACCCTACCAGATTCGCCGAGAAGCTGAGGTTCGTTGGAAACTATTGAATCCTTTGGTTCCACTAAATCATTAGTTCCAGTTTGTGTAGCTGGAACTCCTTCCAGTTCTACCTCATGACCACAAATTTGTTTTTCAAGAAATTCCCTTTTCTAAAAAAAGGTGGTGTTCCCGCCAAAATCTTCGGCCAAGAGCTATTTGTTCCTGTTTATGCTGGCTTAAGTTTCGTTTACAGATATGTATGAAACCAGGCTCATTCATATACACACATGCACACATCAAAGGAAGAACATGTGTTCAACGACAAGAACAAAGAATTTAATTGAATATTTTATTCTACAGGAAATAGATCACCAAACATGAGATCGAAAGTACAGGGATTTACAAAACTATGGATAAAATTATCTAACTCCCTCTCTGCCTTCTCCACCATGGCAAAGCGGCAATCTTCATGAGGAGTAGCTACCCATCGGTCAGCGCTCACCCATCAGCAAAGGCAGACATGATGACCCGCTGAGCCCGTATCTGGCTTAGCAGCCGAACGGAGCGATCCCTCAGAGCTTTGGTGATCAAAAGTGCCTCGTGGAAGCACTCGATCTTGTCTTCCGCGGCGTCGAGCATTGCCGGAGTCATCTCCGCCGAAGGAGGGGGAATATCATTGATCACGGACAAGAAGTCCATTCAGAGCCAAATGGAGCCGATGGGGAGAGGAGATCCTACACGAGTCAAGAGCTTGTGTAGCGCTGCGTCACATTGGTCATCCGTAAGAGTAGGGTTCACCAAGCGCGCAGCAAAACGAGAAACAATTTCCTCAATAGGCACCTCCCATGACTGCCGGCGAGCATTTGGGCGATTGCAAGCCATAACTATTGTCTGTCAAAATGATTCTCTAAAAAGTAAGAGTGGAGAGAAGCACTACTTCAGATTATAAATGGAGACATTTAAGTCTAGGCACAGAAAATGCTGTGCATGATGGAACTTTTTCCAAGATCTGGGAAAGAGAAGTTTGACTCAGGAAAAGTGGAGAAAGAAGGTGAAAAGACACCGTCAGTAATAAGGCAACGCCTCATAAGAGCGATAGCGCCAAGAGAGCCGGCGCTACGAGTCAAAGACTCTGAGGCAGCGCTCACGTGCAAAGCATGAGAGCGCCAGCGCTAAGAGTCAAAGACTCTGAGGCAGCGCTCATGTGCAAAGCACGTGAGCGCTAGCGCTAAGAGCGCTGCACTCTAAGCAACGCACCACGTGCAAAGCACGTGAGCGCTAGTGCTAAGAGCGCTGCACTCTAAACAACGCACCACGTGCAAAGAACATGAGCGCTAGCGATAGAACAAAATGTTCTCGGCCCTTGGATCAAAGATCCAACGAACATGATTAAAAATCATCAATTGACCAGATTAAAATTCTGTTAAGGAAACATTCCTCAGAATCTTTCCAAACAGGAAAGAATATGCTCTGAAAATCAGAGCACCGTTGGATCAATGATCCAATGGTGATTAAAAATCACCAAAATACAGAATAAATTCTGTATGGGAAAAGATTTCCTAATCTTGTTAAAAACAAGAAGATTGCCTTCTGTAAAACAGAAGCCCTTGGATCAAAGATCCAACGGTGGGGAAATCCCCAAATCAATTAGAGAAAAGATCTCTTTAACCGATTCAACAAATCAGCCTACCCTATATAAAGGCCCCAAGACTTCAACTCTGATATAGAGGAACCCCCCCATAAACTTTGAGAAATTTCAAAGACAAAAAGCAAGTTCTCAGAAGAAGAAGATTTTCTTCAAGGTAAAAAAAGAACAGAGAGATGAAATCATCACATATAAAAAGAAGAATTTACTTCTTTTTCTAAGATCATAGATCTATAAGACCAAGGTCTTTCACAAAAAGAGATCAAAGTATCTGATCATAAAAAAATAAGGGTAAGAACTTAATCTTCTTCAGATCATAGATCTATAAGACAAATTGTTTTGCACAAAAGAGATCATAATATCTCATTATAAAAAGGGGGGAGAATAATTCAATTCTCTTAGGATCATAGATCCATAAAGGCAGAGCCTTTCACCAAAAAAATAAGAGATTGAATCATCTCCTATAAAAAATAAGAACTTTGCTCTTAGATCCATGAGACAAAGTCTCTTATAAGAGAGAGAATTCAATTCTCAGGGCGCAAAGCTACTTAAAAAGAGCCCTAGCGCTCCAATCAAAAGAAGCGCTTCAGCGCTCCAAAACTAACGCATAGCGATGCAGAGCCTTAGCGCTCCAAATTTCACAAGAAGCGCTCTACGCTCATTGTCTGGCGCATAGCGCCAAGCGCGCCACGTGCTCCTCATGTGTGCGCTACTTAACAGAAGCGCTCTGCGCTCATTGTCTGGCGCATAGCGCCAAGCGCGCCACGTGCTCCTCATGTGTGCGCTACTTAACAGAAGCGCTCTGCGCTCATTGTCTGGCGCATAGCGCCAAGTGCGCCACGTGCTCCTCACGTGTGCGCTACTTTCACAAGCAGCGCTCTGCGCTCATTGACTGGCGCTCAGTGCCAAGCGCGCCACGTGCTCCTCACGTGTGCGCTACCCAACAGAAGCGCTCTGCGCTCATTGACTGGCGCACAGCGCCAAGCGCGCCACGTGCTCCTCACGTGTGCGCTAAGAGAACAGAAACTGTTCTATAAATAAAAGCCCAGAGTTATGATGAGTGCTCATCATTCAATAAAAGACAAAAAGATTGTCAGAGCCCAAACCAATGCTCAGCATTGTTAAATGTTTAACATTTTAACTAAATGGGCCCAGCCCAAAGTGGCCACAGAACCCTACCTCGGATTAATTAAGCCCGTATGCTTATAAATCTTTGATCTTCGTCCCAAATTGGACTACAGATCTCCTAACCAATATTGGTTCAAGGGTACATCTCTTCACTCCTCTGATATTTGTCGTTGTAATCCTTCAAAGTCTTTAGAGAGGTGACGGGTCCCGACAACCAGACATTCCACGGACTGTGGGGTCCTTAAACTCATGGACTATGATGTCCTTAAACTTTACGTACTGTGAGGCCTTAAACTCATAGACTATGATGTCTTTAAACTTTACAGACTACGACGTCTCTAAACTGGACTATGATGTACTTAAACTCCATGGACTATGATGTCCTTAAACTCTTGGACCGCAATGTCCCTAAACTAAATCAATAGAGCCCAAATGCTCTTTTGTTGGATCTAAATGATCCTGTTAAGTAGATCTTAGTCTAAAATTAGACTAACGTATCCTTAACAAACGTTTAAGTTGATCTTAGTCTCAAATGAGATTAACGATCCTTAAACCCAACCCAAATCCAAATCTAAGAAAATACGGATTTGGACTAATCCACGCCCTACGGGCGACAACATAAATTAGTCTCCATATACAATCCACGGGCAACCAAAAATAAAACAAATACACACGATACGAAGTGACCTTCTGAAGAAGGAGAAAGTGGTTACCGCGGTGCGGTAGCGTAATTAACTGCAGGGGCTTGCGCCTGCAGGGAAGAGCGTCCCCACAATCAAAAACCCCTGAACGAGGGGGAATCTGACGAAGTCTGCTACATCGTCCGTATCCGTTTAAACCTTCGATACATGGTCTCATAAATCAACTTGGCATCTTCGGAGAGGTGGACGGATAGCACCAAATAGCATCTGCCTCTAAAATTCAGGCCGGACGTCCCAATGTCCCGGTCGCGCCTTTCGGCGGAGAACAGGTGGCATGTTGAGTAACAAAACACCTTTTGTTCCTCGGTTTGGTAGAAGATATTCCCTTACGAATGTTTCGGATATCCAAAAAACTTACAGAACTGACCTTGCCTCGAGTTTGTCCGGATTTTTCTTTTCAATATAGGCCGGACAACCCCATATCTTAACCCGTTTAAGACATGGTCTCTTCCCATACCATATCGCATATGGAGTGGCAGGCACTTGATTTGGTTGGAACCCAATTCAATAGGTATGCAGCTTCTGTTGGAGATAATGCCCTCAGAGTCAATTATTGGATCACAGGCACGTGATTGCAATGATTGAGAGAGGACCTATACCGTTAGAACAGTCTTACTCAAGATGATAGTATGCTATCTGGTTTATCTTTATCATCGTGTACTGCTTCAGGTGACCTTACAAGTCACTATTGCACATTGATAAAGCCCTTAGGATTCTTGCTTGACGGCCAGCAGAATGAAGGCGATCATATACGTGAGAGCTGGGGTCCATAAGCACATCCTTAAAAGGTCCCTTGTCGTGGGAGTTTTCGAGACAGGGCATCGATACTCCAGAGTAGACTAGTGTATACAGTCGAGACCCTGACGAGGGGTGGTGGCCGGTCTCACAAGCCACTGGTGTCAGTTGGTTCACCTAAGATGTATACAGGTGCTCAATGGGTTATGAGTATACCGGACTGGACTCGCCGGGAACATGCTAGTTGGTCTTATACCTGACGTCAGATAGCAGTTCCCTGGTGACATGTGTACAGGTTAGTTCATCGACCTGAGATCGTCATTTGTCTCATGTGAGTTCCAACTGTACTTTGATTACTACCCTACCACGCTCAAAGGAGACGTGCAAACATGTTTTAGTTGGGTACAGTCCCGAGCCACATGGAGGCAGTGAGCGGATCTGCAGGGGTTCGTCTCTCCCGGAACTGGGGGTGAGGTCGCGCTGTGTCTAGGAGAGCCATTACACGAAGTCCTTGGCCAAGGCAGGAGATTTACTGGTAGGTATTCCAGTAGTATCCCAGGGTGTTCTGGGCTACACTCCGACACGACTTGTACCGCCTTTGGGGGTCTGTCTTTTACCAACCTCCTAGGCCCGCCATGCGATGCTCATCGATGAACGGACCAGACTGTACGGATATTGTCACTGACAGGCTCAGTAGGGTGTCAGGATGAGTTTGCTCATCGACGTCCCTTTTGGTAAATACCTGGTATCCTGTTACCTATGGCTAATACCTCTGACGTGCTAGTGGTTAAATCCACAACCAAAGTATTGACGAGTCTTTAGAGTCCCCCACAGACCGTATTCTCAAGTTTCGGTCGAAACGCTGTATAGGCCGTATGGAGATATGGCAGAGTTCGATCATATATGTGCGGTATTGCACGGATAATGATCGGACGGATAATACTAGCGGGCTTTGGTTTAAGCCGGATCCTAGTATAGTACAGTGTAGATTTTGTCTCTTTGCATTTGTATTCGGTCGGAATACAAATGCGGGTATGTATATACAGTCGCGGGGTTTTCCTGTAATTTATTACGGGATCAGTTTTTTGGAGTTGCCTGTTTGCTTTCCGTTTCGGCCATTTTCCTTTGTTTCTTTCTTTGGCTGAAATTTGGTGGAGGGGGTTATTTGCAATTGTGCATTTAACAAAGGAGAAGACTTTTTATGCATCATGATAGCTTCATGATGGTTTCACTATCTTTTGACTTCATTTGTTCATCATGACTTGATATGATTAGGTGATGGAGTGGAGACTTATTTGTGATCTTTGTTTATCATCATTACCTACCTTTTCTTATGGTCACCTTGCACAAGCTTGTGCTCACCCCCCTTGACTTTTTCCCCTCTCATTCACAAGCAAGGCCGGACATAATTTAGTGTGGGGTTGTCACAATTTTTGTGGTGTGGCAATTTTGTTTCTCATTTGCTTGCAAAGGCTCTCTAGTTCATCTCCATATCTCATTCCTCCACTAAAAATCATGGCAACTTCAACCCCAATGAGACAAAGCTTTCTACACTTCATCTACAGTATTCTTGGGCATGTCGACTTGCCAACTTCGTGCCCGAGTTGCCTCGGTCCAGAGGTGGGAGCCCGTAAAAGAACCCGGCGATGTGGTGCCCTTCCGACGAGGAGATGAAGACCGGAGATTCCGCGGGGAGATCGGGACGACGACGAGAGGACCGAAGGACACGGATCACTCGGTATATCTCTCTACCCTTTCTCTTGTTAGCTAGGAGTAGGTTAATGGCCCGATCCGAGTTTATAGTGCGCGGTGGTGCCGGTTTTAAAAGTTAAAGAAAAGTATCTTTTCCGCATTTTGGCCTCGTTCAGACGGCCGGGCCGCCGCCGTGCACTTGCACTGGTATCAGAGCCACGCCATTAATCTAGTCTAGCTTGCTATAACGTGTTTACAAGTTCGATCGAACGGATTTTCCAAAAACCGTATTTTCAAGTCCAGTTTCTGTCGAATATTTGCAGTGGTCAAAAAATTATTTGGTACATTGTAAAAATACGAGCAGGGTTTTTTAAGCATTCTGTGAAAATTTAGTCGCGTGAAGTTACTGTTACACCGCGGAACCGCGGCCAAACCCATGCATTGGCCGCGGTTCAGCCGCCATTTTAACTCTTCACAGTGCCAAATTTCTACAGTGCTCTTTGGACATGGAAATAGGGTTTATGGTATATTCTTTTTGGGCCCAGATTTTCTTTGAGTGCTACAGTAGTGCTTGAGGCCCACTCCGGAAAATTTAGTCGATCGAAAATTTTTAACATGTTAGTTCACAGTATTTACATTATATCTGCGACCGTGAATGTCATTTGATCGGTAAATCCTGTCTAACTGCTATAGCCCTTTTAGACGGATTTGCGAACGTGACATTCACGTTGATGTTCTGTGTTGTGCTGTGATGTTGCGGGTTGGTCGTGGGGGATAGCCTGGATGCAATGTTAGTACAGTTTGGTTATTTATGTACATTTGATATTGCGGGGCGAGCGTCCGACATGTGAACTGCCTTCACTGCCTGTTTGTATATTATTCTTTTGGGGCACGACCGGGCTGAGGTCGATGTACCCGTTGTATGTATATTTTACTTTCTGTACTAGGATTACCCCAAGGTGGGGTGCACGGATAGCCGGGTTCTAGAGGGCAACGTGCCCGCATTTCATGACTTTGAGACGGAGGGGCTTCACTCTAGAATTGGTGGGCTATTCGCCGCACTCGTAGGGGGTACAGGTTGACCCAAGGAAAGGTTCCCAAGTTGCCGGATTCCGTGAAGTGCTGGGCGGTCCATTCACATTGCTGAAGGGGGCTGCCTCGCTTCAGGTTTTGGCGGGTAACTTGCCGCGCCCGTAGGGGTCTAGGATTTCATTGCACAGGCTATCCACATGACCAGGGGAACGTCGGGTTTCAGTAGCGGCTCTATGAAACCCGGGGATCCCAGATATCTGTATTGTTCTGTGATGCTTATTACATTTCTGTGATGTTGCATTTTATCACGCCTTGAGCGAATATTATATATTGATATATATACTAGTAGATGTTGTATATGTTTTGCATCCGTGCTAGTCCAGTCTCCGCTCTGTCGTTAGTTAAGTAACCTAACGGGTAATGACGGGACCCAGTGGCGAATGCGGATGGCATATACGTACATCATTATTTTCGTTCTTTATTGGTGTGATCAATTGATGGGACTGCGTTGATTCAGATCAATGCAAGCTAAACAAACCTATTCTGATGTTGTTGGAACATTTTTCAAAAAGCTGTTATTGCAAGGACGTTCTCTTTTGTTTTGCACAGTGGTATTCGGTTATGAATATCCAGCACCTCAGTCGACGAGGCAAGGGCCGAGATCCCTTCACCGGGAGTGACCCCTTGGACAGAAGTTTGCGTCAGGGCAATAACTTCACTATAGTCGATTACTTTTGCTTTGCATCGTGGTATTCAGTTGGAATATCCTGCACCTCATTCTACGGGGAAAGAGCCGAGATCCCTTCACCGGGAGTGACCTCTTTAGAAAAGGTTTTCGCCACTATATTTTTATAAAAGCTATTCAGTTCCTTCAACGATATCAAGTTCATTATGTTAAAGGTTTTTCGCCAAAAACCATTCGTAGCCCTCCGTCATTTCAGAAAGGTAGCACTTATTATTTATGTTATGTATGTTGGCCTTCGTCAAGGCATAGTGTATGGTAGCTATTTGTTACTTTTCTGCAGCATAGATAGATGCGTTGGTTTGGGATAGTCGTACTGCCTTATTGGCCAAAGTCAAGGGTATGTACGGGTGGGTTCAAATTAACCTGGATAATGACGGGTAGAACTTGACATGTGACTTATGATATGTTAACCTTCGTCAAGGTCATAAGAGCATGGGGCAAAAAAATCACATCGGGAGTTTCTAAAGAAACTGAAACTTGCCAGATATGCGCATACCTTCTAGAGTGTGATAACGTGAGCGGATTCCGTCACGTTATCATGCGATGATAGTTGGATCCCGATTCCCACTGATGAGTTGATTTACTCCTCAGGTGATCCCGACTAATTCTTCTTTCAGGTTTGGAGGAGAATTTGACGTTACAGTGGGAGGTTTCCTGATTAGATAAAGTGATAACCATTCTGATCTAGGTTAGAGTGCATGCTGAGTGTTTTTCTCTCTCTCTCTTTGGCAGCGACCATGAACCGACCATAAGATTATGACTCAGTGACAAAAATTAACCGAACCTTCTTAAACACTGGCTTTTGGATTGTCAGAGTTGCATACCTCATTGCCACTCCTACTTTTACCCTTTTCTCCAGGACACCCCGTATTATTACGAACGTCCACTTCCATTGGATAAAACCATCGTATGGTTATATACGAACTCGAAGGAATTTATTCGAGGATGGTTTCTGGTTCTGGAGAAAACGAATAGGACTATTCAGCTGTCTTTTCCTTTTACCTTCTCTCAGGTTGCGAGTGCCCCTTAGATTAGGGGATAGTACACCTATTACGCTTATTGGATAGTCTTCTTCCAAACCATAGGCTGGTGCCGAACGGTAGGGAATGAAGAAAACCAATTAGCCTAACGATGGTGTACAGAAGGTATTATGTAAAGACAAATAAAGGGATTAGAAGGAGGGCAAAGTAAATTGCGACTGCTATTCACGACCAAACCTAGTATTTCATTACCACTCCCACTTCACCTTTGTATTTCTCCAGGACACTCCATATCACTACGAAGATCCACAGTTTATTGGATACTCCATCATATGGTTATATACGAACTCGAAAGGAACTTGTTCCAGTTTGGGGATGGATTCTGGTTCAGGAGAAATAGGAATAAGGTTTATTCAGGTGTCTTTTATCTTCACCTTCTCTCGTGTTGCGAGTGCTCCTAGGATTAGGACAGTACACCCATTATGCTTATTGGATAGTTTTCTTCCAAACCATAGGCTGGTGCCGAACGGTAGGGAAGGAAGAAAACCATTTGGCCTAAAGGGGTGTGCAGAAGGTAATGACTAAAGACATATGAAGGGATGTGGAGAGATGCATAGAAATATACGGTTACAGTTGTGAATCTGGATAATAGAAGAGGCATTACTAGGAATACCCGGATACCCCTTCAAAACATTTACATGTTTCAGTTTCGCTGTGTACTGTTAAAAGAAAACTGATTTCCCAATTAGCCCTTGCTCCAGGGTATGTATTTACCAGGTATGATTCTCACATCTGTATGGTTTTACAGATGATGAGTGGGAGTAAGTTATTGGGAATTAGGTGATCATCCTCATTATATCGGAATTCGTTGTAATTGGTGATATTTGAGGAAATCGCCTGGGCTGTTTGCCGGACGACAAATATTTGGTTTTGAATATCCGTTGCTATGCACCAATTTCAAATTGATATATCTGTACGTCTATTTTTATAGAGTGAGATATAACTTTTTGAAATTATGTCTATGACATTTACCTATATCAGTGGATGGTTAGGTAAGGAGCATTGAACAGCGGTGTAATTCTTCTTAACCATAAGTACAGTTTTCAACCTACGACACACAGGGATTGAGTTATTAGACTCAAGGGACTTATACAGAGTATTTTATGTTGTCCAGTGTCCATTAGGACAGAGGGGTTGGTCCTCGTACTATATTCGGTTTACTTATGACTTCTTTAGTTTTTAGACAAGTGTTTCGTAGAAACACAAGGTCTGAGTTTTGAGAAGTTATAGGTATAAGATTAAAGTAGAGAACCAAGTATTGCAAGTATCGGGATTCTTCAAGGTGATCGAAGATGTAGATACTTGTGTATGGTATTCAGTTGATAGTAATGATTAAGAGAACTTACTTCTCTTTCAGGTTACTCATATCTGGACGCATTCCTAAGTTGAGTAACGCTGATCGGCCTCCTTCCATTTAGTTAACATGCACTGGAGACAGCTGCATGATTTGAATCTGGTTCAATTAAATCAGTGCCTTTGGTTCTATATTTGATATAGAACAGTTCATATCTTAACGATGTTAAGGTACGGGGAGTTGTCCGGCTTATGCTTAAAACCAGACTCTGGATAACTCAAGGCACGTTTCTGTAATGGCTGTTTGTGGGTTGACCCAGGCTATGACGAGGGTTGACTTTCTACCATCTGGAAGATCTATAGTGATATTGTTCTTGACTCGCCACAGTTTTAACAAAAATGGATTTTTTCAGAAAACAGTAGTGGGAGTATGGTAGAACTGGAAGTGATTCCAGAACCATAGACGATTACTGAAAATATGATAAGAACCTAAAGATTCAATTTGGTTTGACATTCCATTGGCCACTCCGTAGATACAGTGGGTAACCTCAGGCACCCGAGAGGTACTCCGGTAGCCTCAAGGACGGTGATAGGGAGGTTCTTGTTTACCCAGACTTTCCATTGCTGTTGTTCCAGGCTGCGAGACCCGGCAGGAGGATGAGTATAGCGTCGTTCTAAACTAGCTTTAGAAGTGTACGTGTATATGACCCTGCCAGAGGGTTGTCGTCGTCAGTGGGAGCAGCGGAAGCATTGGTGGACAAGTGACTTATGTCTATTTATAGACTAAAGCAGATGTAGCGGAGATAGATCATCTATTTCTGATATGACAGTCATAGGTTTGACTTCATCAGAATAGGGGGTGGATCTGTTAAGAAGGTAGTAGGGTGTGATGTCCTGGTATTTGGATAACATACACAGAGTAGGAAGTGATGTTCCTATACTACGATCGGTTATACTTTGGCTGTCACACAGTGGTTTCTCCACATGGGACTTGGATATAATATCTAGAAATTCTGGTTACTGGATCTATGGTTTTAGATCTGGATTTGGGTAGTTTCCCAATCAGGGTACTTAGACAGCATTCTGAAGGTGTTTTAGAATGGACGACTCCAGGCACGGTAGTGTACCTGCAGGTGATGGAGTCACCCTTTCTAAAGGTGTCTTACAGACTAAAGTGGAGAAGGATGTGCATGATTGGCAGATCACTTGCTTAGGCAATTGAGTCAATCATGAGATGTCAAGTACCACACCAGATATTGTTTTTGCAGTAGATGTAATAAGTTGATATTGATCCTATCCTGGAGAAACATTCGGAAGCAGTTTTAGAACATAAGTGGATGTTCTAGGGATATGATAACATCAGCCTCATTCAGGAGACGGTTATCATTCTAGGCTTCCAAGGTGACCTGGATGACAGAGTGACTGTCAGAGTTATAGTTTTCCCTCTGACGAGGGGCAGTATTATGAACAGGTGGTCCAGGCGGATACTGAGGGAGGCATGGCGCAGGATACTGATTAAGTTCAGTTGACGATACAGTCTAAGAAGTTTGGATTTGGAGTTTATTTATGAACTAGGTCCCATCAGATATCCAGACACATTCTAAGATAGGTACTGCTCATTTCGGGAGATGGCTTTCTCCGCGAACTTGAGATAAAGAGAGACATAGAAAGAAACATTAGAGCGGATCCACTCACTGAGGCTATTCCTCGAATGCATTAGTTTCGCAAGCGGGTTTTGTGAGACTGATTAGTAGAGGAGTTGGGTGTTCGGTATCACACGGGCTGTGAGTATGCGACATCGCAATAATTAGTCTTGAGTTCAAGTGGGAGATTATTGGAGATAGTGCCCTCAGAGTGAATTATTAGATCACAGGCACGTTATTGCAATGATTGAGAGATGACCTATACTGTTAGAACAGTCTTACTCAAGATGATATTATGCTATCTGGTTTATCTTTATCATCATGTACTGCTTCAGGTGACCTTACAAGTCACTATTGCATATTGATAGAGCCCTTAGGATTCTTTCTTGACGGCCAGCAGTATGATGGCGATCATATACGTGAGAGCTGGGGTCTATACATCCTTAAAAGGTCCCTGGTCGTGGGAGTTTTCGAGACAGGGCATCGATACTCCAGAGTAGACTAGTGTATACAGTCGAGATCCCGATGAGGGGCGGTGGCCAGTCTCACAAGCCACTGGTGTCAGTTGGTTCACCTAAGATGTATACATGTGCTCATTGGGTTATAAATACACCGGACTGGACTCACCGGGAACATGCTAGTTGGTCTTATACCTGACGTCAGATAGCAGTTCCCTGGTGACATGTGTACAGGTTAGTTCATCAACCTGAGATCGTCATTTGTCTCGTATGAGTTCCCACTGTACTTTGATTACTACCCTACCACGCTCAAAGGAGACGTGCAAACAGGTTTTAGTTGGGTACAGTCCCGAGCCAATTGGAGGCAGTGAGCGGATCTGCAGGGGTTCGTCTCTCCCGGAACTGGGGGTGAGGTCGCGTTGTGTCTAGGAGAGCCATTACACGAAGTCCTTGGCCAAGGCAGGAGATTTACTGGTAGGTATTCCAGTAGTATCTCAGGGTGTTCTGGGCTACACTCCGACACGACTTGTACCGCTTTTGGGGGTCTGACTTTTACCAACCCCCTAGGCCCGCCATGCGATGCTCATAGACGAACGGACCGGACTGTACGGATATTGTCACTGACAGGCTCAGTAGGGTGTCAGGATGAGTTCGCTCATCGATGTCACTTTTGGTCAATACCTGGTAGCCCGTTACGTATGGCTAATACCTCTGACGTGCTAGTGGTTAAATCCACAACCAAAGTATTGACGAGTCTTTAGAGTCCCCCACAGACCGTTTTCTTAAGTTTCAGGCGAAACGCTGTAGAGGCCGTATGGAGATATGGCAGGGTTCGATCATATACGTGCGGTATTGCACGGATAATGATCAGACGGATAATACTAGCGGGCTTTGGTTTAAGCCGGATCCTAGTATAGTACAGTGTAGATTTTGTCTCATTGCATTTGTATTCGGTCGGAATACAAATGCGGGTATGTATATACAGTCGCGGGGTTTTCCTGTAATTTATTACGGGATCAGTTTTTTGGAGTTGCCAGTTTGCTTTCCGTTTCGGCCATTTTCCTTTGTTTCTTTCTTTGGCTGAAATTTGGTGGAGGGGGTTATTTGCAATTGTGCATTTAATAAAGGAGAAGACTTTTTATGCATCATGATAGCTTCATGATGGTTCCACCATCTTTTGACTTCATTTGTTCATCATGACTTTATATGATTAGGTGATGGAGTGGAGACTTATTTGTGATCATTGTTTATCATCATTACCCACCTTTTCTTATGGTCACATTGCACTAGCTTGTGCTCACCCCCCTTGACTTTTCCCCCTCTCATTCACAAGCAAGGCCGGCCACAATTTAGTGTGGGGTTGTCACAATTTTTGTGGTGTGGCAATTTTGTTTATCATTTGCTTGCAAAGGCTCTCTAGTTCATCTCCATATCTCATTCCTCCACCAAAAATCATGGCAACTTCAACCCCAAAGAGACAAAGATTTCTACACTTCATCTACAGTATTCTTGGGCACGTCGACTCGCCAACTTCGTGCCCGAGTTGCCTCGGTCCAGAGGTGGGAGCTCGTAAAAGAACCCGGCGATGTGGTGCCCTTCCGACGAGGAGATGAAGACCGGATATTCCGCGGGGAGATCGGGACGACGACGAGAAGACCGAAGGACACGGATCGCTCGGTATATCTCTCTACCCCTTCTCTTGTTAGCTAGGAGTACGTTAATGGCCCGATCCGGGTTTATAGTGCGCGGTGGTGCCGGTTTTAAAAGTTAAAGAAAAGTATCGTTTCCGCATTTTGGCCTCGTTCAGACGGCCGGGGCGCCGCTGTGCACTTACAGCTTCTCAAGTGCATAACTCCAAAAGGAAACCGACAACTCAGCAGTACTCATCATAGAGCGCACCATATCTCATAGGGCGCGATACCTCCGCCCCGATACACTGTTGTTCTGTGGTGTATACGGAGGAGTAAGCTGAGAGAGAATCCTATTCTCTTTTAAATAATCCAGGAACTCCGTGCTCAAGTATTCTCCTCCCCGATCACATCGAAGGACTTTAATACTTCTACCCTTTTGGTTCTCTACTTTGTACTTATATTCCCTGAATTTTTCAAAAGCTTCAGACTCGTGTTTCAACAGGAACACGTGTCCGAATCTTGAGAGATCGTTGATGAATGTAATGAAGTACAAAGAACCAACTCTGGTATTTCTAAACATAGGACCGTATACATCATCATGTATCTGTCCCAATTGTTTAATAACTCTTTCTCCGTGTCCAGTAAACGGAGTTTTGGTCATTTTACCTTTGAGACATGACCGGCAAGTATCATAAGATGAAAATTCGAACGGATTCAAATATTCATCCTTATGTAACTTAGCTAGTCGTGTCGCATTGATATGACCTAATCTACATTACCACAAGAAGGATTCGTCCATTTCTGAACTTTTCCTCTTGTGTGTGTTCTATATATTTTGAGTTGTGGTTTGATTTAGAATGTATATAACATTACATAACGTGCTTGATCCAATCAACTCTTGATTAAGGAAAATTTTCACAACATTATCCTTCAATACAAAATTATTTCCTTCTTTAACTTAATAAAGAAACTGATGTAATGTTGTATATAAGGTTTGGCATATAATAACATTTGTTCAGAATCAATGTATTTACCATTTGATATTATAAGGTGATATTTGCCAACTGATTTGGCTGCAACACTTGCACCATTCTCTACACCTAGAGACATATCACCCAATCCCAGTTCTCTACCTTTCTGTAGCCCATGTAACAGATTACATATGTGGGATACTGCTCCAGTATCTCATACCTACGACATAGAGGATACTGAGAAACGGTTCTCGGTAATGAACACACCCGGAGAATATGCATCAACATGCTTTTTCCTCGATTGGGTGGCATGGGAATCCTGGTATTCCCCTATTTCCTGCTTACACTTGTAACAATTATAAGGTAGAGCGGAACAAACGTTCCCCAGCACAGTATAATAAGCAGGTTCGGTCAATACATCCATATTTTTATCTTGATTAATGCATGTCACGGTCGCTACCAGGAGAGGGAGAGAGAAGAAAACACTCTGCGTATGCTCTTACAAGATTAGATTGGTTATTATTTTATCTAATCAGGATGGCTCCCACTGTTTTTATGAAATCTTCCTTCAAACCCTAAAAAGTAAGATTAGCCGGGATTAATTACACCCTACAAGTTCCCAAATCATTCAGCCAGGCCAGTGTCGGCACTTTGAGGGAGGTTACCCGTGCTTTCGCACGGACCTAATTAAAATAAACCTCGTTTTCCCAGGGGTGAACCTCGTTAACACCTTTCTAGACACCTACTTTGATCGGTTAATTGTAATGTGTAAAACTCTCCCAGGAGTAACTCTTACTTGCAGTGGGTATCAGGATCCAACTATCTCATAGAAGGTATGCAATCTCATTGCAAATTTCAACACTTGAAATTCTCGATAATATTATGCCTCTAGCAACTTATGACCGTAACAAAGTCAACAAATCATAAGCTCTAGCCAAGTTCAACCCGTACATTTAATGATTGAATTAAACCCACCCGTACGACCCTTAACAAGGTCAACAAAGTAGTACGACTATCCTAATCCAATCGCATCACATGCTTGAGCAGATAAGCATTAATCAGCTACCGCACACCACGTCTTAACAAGGTCAACAAACGTAGCACGACTACTAAGTAGCACTTATCTGAAATGATGGAGGGCTACGACCGGTTTGTAAGAAAACCTTTTGCGTAATGAACTTGATATCGTTGTAGAATCGAGTGATTCTGAAAAGGGGTGTTTTTGAGGCTTTTGCTAGTATTGCTAAAGAGGTCACTCCCGGTGAAGGGATCACGGCTCTTTCTTCATCGAATGAAGTGCTGGATATTCATGAATACCACTATGCAAAGCAAGAATTAGAGAAGCAATCAAAAGACAAAACCGAGTGGGTTGTAGCATCTGCTAGCTTTTTGCTAAAGAGGTCTGTCACGACCCGAAATTTAGTTCGTGACCGGCATTTAAATCACGCAACGTCTAAAGGCGTAACGTAATTCAAATAAGCCGAAGCCCAGAAAAAAATTCTAAACCTTTTTACGGAAAATGGTGGGGGTGTAGTTTTGAAATAAAGATATAATGAAAAAAAGTTTATCTATAAATGCATAACTAATGATATAAGAAAATGCAAGTAGAATTTACTAAAATTGAGAAGGTTTTTCGTCTTTTAAAAATTTGGGCAGCACCTCCCTTGGATATTTTGAACCGAAACCACATATACATAACAATATGAAAGTTATCCCCAAACGGGAGCTAGCACTTCGCCGAATGGCGGAATCATAACCACACAAGTGAGCAACATATATATACGACACCCAACGGTGAAGATCAGCAAAGAAGGAATGATAAATAAAGCGGGACATCAAAACCACCAATAGCGAAATATACCCCATCGCTCTAAGTCTTGCAACCACAAGTCTTTCTAAGTCTTACTAATTATACAAATACTAGTTTTCTGATTGATGGAGTTGACTAGATAGAACAGGAATAACAATACATGAGTGGGCACGATCCAATATGTCCCACCTACCATAGCAAATCACCCAAATGCAAGCTGTGTGCCAGCGATATCGCTACTGATCCATGCAGTCAAACCTGCAAGAACTGTGGTACAACGGGGGTGAATTGCCAACTCATGAATAGAAAACATCAGCAGGTAGAAATCGAATAAAACAACGATTTTCTAGGTCTGCTATATCATGAAGGTAATACTATGTTATCTAGGGTGACTGTTTCTGCATATATGCCAACAATATAATCAATGCCTGTATGCATGTGGATATCATCCACGTGTCCATCAATGACACAACAACATCATGGAACCTGAGTGTCCAGCATTGCCAGTCGAAACATCATGAAAGCATATGCATGTAAATATGAGGATATCAACCAACGTGTGTCCATCAACGACACATCACATTCATG
Organism: Agapanthus africanus; assembly: GCA_030015575.1. Classification (NCBI taxonomy): domain Eukaryota; kingdom Viridiplantae; phylum Streptophyta; class Magnoliopsida; order Asparagales; family Amaryllidaceae; genus Agapanthus; species Agapanthus africanus. Next base: position 239,168,621 of record CM057351.1, read on the forward strand.
GAACCTGAGTGTCTGTTCATATCATAATTTTGCATTATTATATTCCCCATTATTATTCATTTTACAAATAAAAAGGTACTTTTGATCCATGTCTGCTACATAGTTGCAGGTTACAGGTTCTCGGAACAAAACAGTGAAATTGATGAAAAGACGATTCAAAAGTGAGACTACGACCAACAAATGGAAGAATCTTGATCATGCCTACAGTTTGAAGAACAAATGAAGATCAACGGACAAAGTTCACAAAGCACAAAGCCAGCGCAAGGTTCAAGATTCCGACACGAAGCAAAGGGTAAAAGTCCACGACAATATGCACTGTGGAAATCTGGAAGAGAACTAGAAGACAATCTGAGAAACTAAGTGAAGAAAAAAGAAGCAAAATGCAACCAGAAGAAGCCCAAAAAATTACAGCAAGAGAACCCTCTATATGGCCGCGGAACCGCGGCCAAACATGGCCTATGGCCGCGGTTCCGCGGCCATGGTAAGCCCGTGTCGGTGCATTTTTCTGACGGTGCGGCGGTGCGTTGACTAGGCTTCTTTAGGGTAAAATTGTAAATGCAGATGTGAATCGAATGTAACCCTAGGGTTTCTATGATCTATAAATAGAAACCCTAAACCTCTTTTTGAGGTATGCCTCTTTTCATTGATCAAAATTCAGAATTCTATTGTAACGTTTTGAGAGCATCGAATAAAGTAAGTAGCTTTTTTTCATTGCCCTAGTTCTTAAATTCCTTTCTGCCCTAGTATAGATTTTATTATCTGCTCTAGTTAATTAGTTTACCACTTTTATTAATCTACCATAGTTTAGATAATTAGTCTTTTAAAAACAAATCATAAAAAATGTTTATTATCAATTCCCTAATGAGTGAGTAGTTCCTCACTTGTTAGGGTTAGGAATAGGAAAGGTTTGAGAGATGAAAATCTCTCACCTCTTTCTTGCCCATCACATATTATTCATAGGACTCCATGCATACATACACATACCGCTCTCCACGGCACCCTACCCCACGAGGTAACGGTGATACCGTAGTTTAAAAAACCGGTTGTGCTTGTTTTCCATGGAGGTTAGGGTAAGAATTAAGAAAGGACGGACAACGACCTAGAGCAAGAAACATCGTTTCTTCCCGATCGTCCTAATCCCCTTTATTAATTATAAATAGATCTAAATTAGGGCATTGAAAGCGGTGAGAAATACCAATTTCCAAACTTAACTTAAACCTAACCCTAGCAAGGTTTTAATCCTAGTTTAAATCAACTTTAGTTTTTAGTGATAATCAATCCAACACCATTTGGAATTAACTCGTTAGAACAAATTGAGAATACACAAAATCCCTGTGGACCGACCCGTACTCACCGGCTAGCTACCAAGCGACGCCGTTCTTGATTGCGGTAAAATATTCTTTGATCACAAAATCTATCTTTTCAAAACGCACGCAAAGATTGATAAATCAAATGGCGTCGTTGCCGGGGAAGGCGTAGTATTTTCTTTTTGCAAATTCGGGTTAATATAAAATCATAAAATTCATAAAAACTGAAAAATAAAAGAATATAAATTTTTTTTCATCTTGTTATTTTTTGAAGGGTGTTTTGTTTGAATTGTGCAGGATCGACGAACGGATTTAGATCTGGAAAATTCCAGAGAGCGAAATAGAAAACGAAAGATCTGAACAACAGAGGAATACCATAACAGAGCAACAGAAAAGATTTGGAGATCTGAACAGGCAAAATGACCGCGCTTCCGCCGCATTGACCCGTCTTTGACCGCGGATCCGCCGCGATCTGCTGACGTCAGCAGACCAGAAACCCCTCTGTAAGCTTCTTTTCTTCTTCTCTGCAACCCCATTATCTCCTCTGTGAAAATTTTCCTGCAGGATTCTTTGCGCACAAACTTCTCCCCTTCTCCAATAACTTGATCTTGTGCAGGATTCTTTGCGCCGCGCTAAAAAAAATTGTTTGCAAGTGATTGTGTTTACTGCTTTGCATATTTAAAATGACTTTAAGGGGCTTGAACACCAATCCAGATTGGGTGGGGATTTCATTACCCTTCCCAGGACCCCAAAAATCACAAAAAACATATTGCATTGACCATCAAGTTAATTAAAAAAAAAGATTAGACTCAGCCCTAAGGACTTCGCGCTCAATAGGACAAAGGAATAGTTGTAGGCATCGACCTAACCTGACTTTGTGGTGCCTAGGCTAGATAGGTAGGGAAAGGTAACTTTAAAAGGCCCGTCTCATGGTGCAGATCCCTCCTTTCTCTACTTGTGCTTACCTGGCCACAATTGGCGGTGAAGAGGCGGTTTGAGGTCCTCACATCTTGCCCTTTGGAACAGTTAGGAGCAGTCTAGCTGACCTAGGTGACCCTAGATCTAGGCTTGATTGTGCATTTGTGATTGATTGAAGGCGTGTCTAAGTCTTTTATTGAAAATCTTTTTGCAAAAAGCTCCTTATAAAAAAAACTCAAAAAGGAAAAAAAATTTACAAAAACTTGCAACTTGTCGCTAAGAAATCCGTGCACCCCACTTACACCCCACTTACACCCACTTTCTTCTCATTGACATTTTCTTACCCCCACCTTCTGTTTTTTTCACTTTTTGACTACACTACCTCTTTAGTGTATGTCCGGTTGGACTAGGGATACTAGTGCCCTATTAGTCCGTATCTCGTTGGTACCGACTGACGACGCTTTCGATTCCGAAGTCGAAATTCCTTCCACTTCCTTACCTAGACCTTCATATTCTTCGTCTTCTAAAGAGATGTCGGGATTCAATCCTAACAACCCCTTACCCGCGGGACTGATTCCACCTCCGCTAGGTGCGAATAACGCACAACACCAGCCTGTTGAAGCGCCCCAATGAATCACGCTCCAGGATCTTTTCTACCCTATCTGCATCGCCTTGCCTACTTGTCTTTCACTTCCACCGGCAAATGGGGATAACTTTGAGATAAAAACCCCACTTCATCAACATGTTGCCAAAATTTCACAGACTGGAATCCGAAGATGCCTATATCTTCATAAAAAAATTCCAAAACATTTGCGCAATGATGAAGACAACACAACTTTCAGATGGTGCTATAAGGCTACGTGTCATTCCATTCACCTTATGTGACCTAGCCGAGAAATGGTTGTATAGCATAGCATCACACTCGATTAAAAATTGGGAAGAGTTTGTTAAAGCTTTTCTAAAAAAGTTTTACCCACATCACAAGACCGCGAGAATTCGCAATGAGATCATTCAATTTTCCCAGCTTCCTTCCGAACCCTTTTGGAAGTGTTTTGAAAGATTTAAAGACTTACTTGTTCAATGACCTCACCACGGTATCGAGAATTGGCAACTTTGCCAAACTTTATACGAGAGATTGAACCCAGCAACTAAGCAGTTGTCGGAAACCACTTTCTAACAAAATCTAGTGAGGAAGCTTGGCAGTTTCTCGACGATTTTCCTGAACAAACACTTCAGTGGGAGAGCACTAAGACCACCTCATCTTCTTCGACTGGTCAGTCTAGGGCAGGCATACATCAACTAGATATGTCGATTGCAATGAATGCCGAAATGGCCGCACTTACGAAAAAGCTAGAAGCAATTGAGACCAAAATCTCATCGCCTTCTCCTGCCCCAGCTTTACCCCCACGAACTGTTTGCACTTGTTGTTCGGATCCATCACATCTTACTGAAGAGTGTCTTTACAATCCACCTGTTCAAGGACAAGATCAAGTCAATGCTGCCTTTCAGCAAAGACAAAGAAATGATCCATACTCTTCGACTTATAATCCTGGTTGGAGGAGTCACCCAAATTTTGCTTGGAATCAAAATCAACAATTCCAAGGCAATAACAACTTTCAAAGGCCTCCTCCTCCACAACAACAAGCACCACAACAAACTCAATACCAGCAACCTTTCCAACCACAACCTTACCCAAACCAAATGAACAATTTTGTGCCCAACAACTCTTATCCTCAAAACAATTTTGTTCAACCAAATAATGATAAGGTTACCTCGCTAGAAAGAAGTCTAGATGCGTTTCTAAAACAATCTACACAATCCGCAGCAAGGTTGGAGACTTCCATTCAATCTTTGGTGCAAAACAGTACTTCACATGATCAAAGCATGAAATCAATTGAGGCCCAAATTGCACAACTAAATGCCGCGTTGAGTGAGCGAGAAAAGGGAAAGCTTCCATCTCAACCATTGTCAAATCCCGGTCACACACACAATGCACACATTGCATATGAACAACAAAATCATAATGTAAATGATGTGACCATGTTGAGATCTGAAAAAGTGTTGCACAATAACGTGGGTATTAGTAATGACACCCCTGTCGGTGGTTCTTCTTCTTCTTCATCTTCATCTTCTTCGTTAGAGCCTATTCTTCATTCTTCACAAGGCTCTACTTCTTCTAACTTGAACGGACCCACAACTCACTTCACGAACACACCAACACGGGGATCCATTCCAACTCCGCAATCTACTCCACAGACATTGGACTCAACAAACTTTCAAAATGTTCCCTTTCCAAACAGGTTGAGATCCAATAAACCAACTCCACAAATGGAGAAGATTGTAGAGTTGTTAAAATAGGTTAGCATAAACATACCTCTCTTGGATGCAATCCAACAAGTCCCTTCTTACATGAAAATCTTAAAGGACTTATGCACCAAGAAGAGGAAGTCACAAGTACCAAAGAAAGTTTTCGTGGCTAGTGCTGTTAGTGATGCTCTTGTCCAATCTTTACCCCAAAAACATAAGGACCCTGGCTGTCCTACAATTTCGATAACAATTGGGGATAAGAACATCAATAGAGCACTTTTAGATCTTGGTGCTAGTGTCAATTTGCTACCCTATTCAGTATACGAACAATTAGGCGTTGGAGAGCTTAAACCCACTCATTATACTCTCCAAATGGCCGACCGATCTATCACCCATCCTAGGGGTGAGTTAGAGGATGTGTTGATCAAAGTAGGGGATTTCATTTTTCCCGTTGATTTCATTGTCATGGATACACAACCTGTAGCTAACCCCCGGAGTCAAATTCCGGTGATACTTGGTCGACCATTCCTTGCAACTTCTAATGCGGTGATCAATTGTCGTAATGGTTCAATGAACCTATCTTTTGGAAATATGACGATTGAACTCAACATTTTTAAGTTGGGGAATCAGTCTTCCGAGCCTAATGCTACTATACTAGATGTTTGCTCGATCCATGAGATCATGCAGGAGGACTGTAAGCTCGAAAAATTTCTGTTCGATCACAGCAGTTTTGACGCCTCTAGTGCGTTCCTCCTAGAATCTGACACAGCTTTCACGCCGGAAAACGACTATGAGTGTTCATTTTTTTGGACGATTTTGAAGACTCGCCACCCGAGTTTGAGTCTTTTGATTTTTCGGATGAGTTAGTTGAACCATCCGACTCGGTTGCTTACACTCGATTTGAACCATTGATGGAATCCTTCGAGTTTGAGACAGTTGCACCAATGTTACCTTCAATTGTTTCACCTCCAAAACTCGACCTCAAGCTTTTGCCGTCTCACCTTAAATATGCTTACCTAGGTGAGAATGAGACCCTTCCCATTATAATATCGGCCTCTCTAACTCTCGAGCAAGAGAAAGCCCTTTTAATAATCTTACAAAATAACCGGCAAGCTTTTGGCTGGACTATGGCGGACATCAAGGGGATTAGTCCCCTCATAGTTGAACACCATATACACATGATGGATGATGCCAAGCCGGTAAGGGATCTACAAAGACGCCTCAACCCCATAATGAAAGAGGCTGTCAAGAAGGAGATTGTCAAATGTCTTGATAGTGGTATCATTTACCCTATCTCGGATAGCCAGTGGGTTAGCCCCATTCATGTTGTCCCAAAGAAATCGGGCATTACGGTCATAACCAATGAGGCAAATGAGTTAATACCTACTCGCACCCAAACTGGGTGGCGAGTTTGCATCGACTATAGAAAACTCAATGCCGCGACAAGGAAATACCACTTTCCTTTACCTTTTATTGACCAAATGCTAGAACGATTGGTTGGGCACGAATTTTACTGCTTTTTGGATGGATATTCAGGCTATAATCAAGTCCCCATCGCCGAAAAGGATTAAGACAAGACCACATTTACTTGTCCTTTCGGTACTTTCGCTTACCGTCGCATGCCCTTCGGGTTATGCAATGCACCCGCTATTTTTCAGCGGTGTATGATGGGGATCTTTTCTGACATGGTGGAGAAATTTTTGGAAATTTTTATGGATGATTTCTCCATTTTCGGTGACTCCTTCGATGAGTGTTTGCTACACTTAGACGCAGTTCTTACCCGTTGTAGGGATAAGAACCTCACTTTAAATTGGGAGAAGTGCCACTTTATGGTACGAGAGGGCATTGTCTTAGGACATGTCATCTCGCAAAATGGCATAGAGGTTGATAAAGCCAAGATTGAAGTCATTTCCAGTCTTCCTCCTCCTAAATGCGTCAAAGACATCCGAGCCTTCCTTGGCCATGCCGGTTTTTATAGACGGTTCATCAAGGATTTTAGCAAGATAGCTAGACCCTTGATTCTTTTATTGGCCAAGTACACCACATTTGATTTTGAATCAACATGCATGAAAGTGTTCGAGTCGTTGAAACACTCACTCATTTCTGCGCCCATTCTTTCATCTCCCGACTGGACGCATCCATTTGAAATTATGTGCGATGCGTCTGATTTCGCCATTGGTGCTGTTCTTGGACAGCACATTAATAAGATGCCGCACGTAATTTATTACGCTAGCCGAACATTAAATGAGGCCTAATTGAATTACACAACAACAAAAAAAGAATTTTTAGCCGTTGTGTTTGCACTTGAAAAATTCCGGCCCTATTTAATCGGCTCCCCAGTGATTGTTTACACGGACCATTCAGCTCTTTGCCACCTTTTTGTGAAGAAGGATGCTAAATCACGGCTAATACGTTAGATCCTCTTGCTACAAGAGTTTGACCTTGTCATAAGGGAGAAAAGAGGATGTGAAAACGTAGTTGCCGACTACCTTTCATGACTTCCTTCTTCGCCCACACTTGACATTCCTATTAAAGATGTTTTTCCCGATGAGCAACTCTTAACCGTGTCATGCGAACCTTGGTTCGCTGATATAGTAAACTACTTGGCCACCGGACTGATACCTAAAGATTGGTCGAAACAGGACAAACTCCGATTCTTGTCCCAAGTAAAACATTTTTACTGGGATGAACCTTATCTTTTTAAATACTGTTCTGACCAAATCATTCGTCGGTGCGTCCCAGAAAATGAGTTTAAGAGTGTATTGTCTTTTTGCCACGATCAAGCGTGTGGCGGGCACTTTGGCCTCAAGAAGACAGAAAAAAATCTTGCAGTGTTGTTTCTACTGGCCACGACTCTTTAAAGATGCATACGAATACTGCAAGACATGCTCTCGGTGCCAACACTTGGGCCGGATATCGCGGAGGAATGAAATGCCGCTCCAACCAATTTTGGTTGTCGATATTTTTGATGTTTGGGGAATAGACTTCATGGGACCATTTCCCAATTCCTTTGGGAATATGTATATTCTTTTGGCTGTTGACTATGTGTCAAAATGGGTCGAGGCGGTGCCCAGCCGAACGAATGACAACAAGGTTGTCATTCGATTTCTTAAAGAAAATATCTTTTCTCGGTTTGGGCATCCTCGAGCAATTATAAGTGATAGGACTTTTGAGTCCTTAATGTGCAAATACTCCATTACTCACAAATTGTCAACACCTTATCATCCCCAAACTTGTGGGCCAGCCGAGGTTTCAAATCGGTAGATTAAATTTTTTTTGGAGAAAACGGTTTCTAAAAACCGTAAAGATTGGTCACACAAACCGATTGATGCACTATGGGAATTTCGTACTGCATACAAGACCGATCTTGGTATGTCTCCATACCGGCTTGTTTATGGGAAGGCTTGCCACCTCCCAGTTGAAATTGAGCACAAGGCATTTTGGGCGATTAAAGAGTTGAACTTATCGATGGGAGATGCGGGCAGCAATAGATGGCTGCAATTGAATGAACTAGATGAGCTGCGGGATGAGGCTTATGAGAATGCGGTAATTGTTAAAAACCGAACGAAGGTGTTCCATGACAAACACCTTATGCGCAAAACTTTTAAACCTGGTCAACAGGTTTTGCTTTATGACACTCGGTTACACTTCCACCCTGGCAAGCTCAAATCTTAATGGAAAGGGCCGTTTTTGGTACGCACCGTATATCCGCACTGTGCAGTAGATCTTGAAAACCCGGAGGACGGTACTTTATTTAAAGTAAATGGACATCAACTCAAACCGTTCCTCACTGCGGACCCGTCGGAGGAGCTCCTGTTTTTGCAGGAGCCGATTTACACTGACTGATCTTCCTCCTTTTTACCCCCAAATTTTCGACCATCTAGCGAAAATTTTGTTTCACACAAGTTTGGGGGCATGTATCATTTGTAAATATACAAATACAAAATTAAATAAAAATAAAAAAATTTGAAAATAAAATTTTTGGGGGTATTTTTGTAAATTTACAGATTAAATTAATAAAATAAAATTTTATTTGCAAATAAATTCCTCTTTTTAGAGGGGTTTATTTGCAAATATCCACAAATCTCCCCCTATATAAAGACCCCGACCCCTCTCTGATCTTAACCCTAATTTTTACATCTCTAAAAAAAACCCTAGCCGCCGCCGCTTCTTCTGCAGAGAGATCTCGTCGCGCCATCGTCGATCCGCCGCAATACCGCCGCACGAAGCGCCTTCCCGCCGCTGATCCGCCGCGCCCTGCTGTCTTCGCCCCCTGAATTTTTCAGGGGAGGTTCGATCTTTCCAAACCCTCTCTGTTTTTATATTTCTAGATCTGTAGATCACCCATGGCACACAGCATGCAACTTGAACGTGATTTTTCACAAGTAATTTCACACGAGGTGTACGGTAGTTATTTTGCGAACGAAGTAGCGCGTAGGGGTTGGAACTTCTTGATTTATAATCACCCTAACGCTTATGCATTGCCGGATTTAGTCACTCGTTTTTACGAGTGTATGGAGGATGGGTGTCTCACCCAATTCGGGTTTATAAAATTGCTATGGGGTGAAAGGGAAATTATCATTGATAGGGATATCATAAACGAAATCACACTAATCCCTCGCATACCCGCACATGACCAACCTTTGCAATTTGAGGATTACATGCCCTTGATGGGCAATGATTGCTCAAGGGAGCTGCGAAAGGAGATCCAAGCGAGAACCCTTTTTGCGAATGTTTTAACTGTGTGCCGGTGGGCACAAAATAATATTTTCGGTAGCTCCCACAACACAACATTTTTTACACCCTCACTACATATTGTGCACACCCTCATGACACGAAACCCCCATTTCGACATGTGCACAGTTTTTCTAAACTCTATAGGTGCGGGCAAACGAGCCGCAAATTACCCTTGCCCTATGCTGGTTACACAACTCTGTCGATATTTTCTCCCCATGGAGGAGTTCGAATTTTACATACATGGAGGCATACCTGTCCGGCCTCTTATTGAGGGTGTTTCTACGTCCTATTCACGATTGACAGATGTATGGTCGAAGACTGAACCGGCGGAGCACGTGCCCGCCCGCACACCTTGCTCTAGCTCGGCCGCGAGCGAAGGAGAAATGACCCCTCTAGAACATGCACAATTGATGCGGAGAGCTGTTAGGGGCATTGATGAGTTGATGGAGCAATTGAGGGTGACATCGAGGGAGCACGACCGGCGGTTGACGGAGGTCGAGCAGGGGATTCGAACCCTGCTGGGTAGGGCTGAGCGTTCACGTTCACGTTCACGCTCGAGAGCACGGCGTGGGGCCGAGCTGTGAGGGCACTGCTTTGTTTAAGTTTGGGGGGAGTTGGTGGTTGTATATAGTTATCTTTTGCATTGCATATTTTTTTTATAAATTTTGTATATATTTTTATTTTTCTTTTGCATGTTTAAATTCTACATTGCATCTTTATATAAAAATCATAAAAATTGAAAATAAAAAAAATAGAAAAAATATAAAAATCTTATAAAAACTGAAAAATTTGAAAAATTATAAAAATTAAAACATTCAATTTTGGCTATAATTGACTTGAGTTTGACAAAAAGATTAACTAGTTAGGAACAACTAGATCATAGACTTAGTAAATAAAAAACGCTAAAAATAACCTTTCTTAAAATTTAACGGTAGAAAAATATGTCTTTGTAGTTTACTTAGAAAATAGGCAAATTTTGAGTTCAATTCTTAGGCTAAGTCAAAACAAGAGAAGAGTATTGATATTTTTATTAGAGTGTGTGTCTGAAAAACAATTCCTAAGCTTAAGTCTAAATTCTGAAAATATATACCCTACAAATTGCACAAACACGAATCTTGAAACTTGGAATAGTAGAAGAGACCTTGAAATGCTCTTGTCTAAAGTCCTTAGTATGAAGGAAAATAAAATAAAAATACAAGTGTGAATAAAGAGATAAAAAATGAACACTTGTTTTTGTAATTACTTAAGGCTGCATAAATAAAAAAATATTTAGCGAGGGTGCTTTATCACCTAGTGCCTTAGACCAACTGGTTTGGGAGTCACTGCTAAAGCCTTAGGTGTTACAAGACTAGGAATTAGGCCTTAATGTGCAAACACATTTTGTAATCGGTCGTTGGTACCTCAAGAAATATTAACGGTCGTATGAAGAATGTGTGAGCAATTTCATCTAAAAAATTCACCAAAGTACTTTGGACAATGGACAAGAGTATAAGAGCTTGAATTGAATTTCCAAGTGTAGGAATGATATATGCACACACGTAGGGGTATGTGATTGGGGTTTAGATGAGAGATAGGAATGAAAAATAGGACTTATATTTTTAGTAGAGATAATAAAAATTCCTAAGTTGAGATGGAACCTTAGAAAGAAAACTCAAAAGATACTAAAAGCTAAGTAAGTTTACGAAACATATACAATCTTAAGTTAAATGAAAAGGAAGCGTGAAAAATACGGGTTGATAATTTCTGAGTTTAAGATAATAGAGTTTCTTGTTAGAAAACCTAATTGGAGAATAAAAATCAATAGGCCAAATTGATAGGATTTTGTGGGTAGTATCCGCTGAAAACTCTCAGGAGACAACACTCCTCCTACTAGGGACACTTAGAGGTTTAACGGCTTGTTGCACGAGCTCAGTGCAATCGCGTTTCACTGCGAAAGTGAGGCTAGGTCTTTTTCGAGAATAAAAATAGTTTTTGCTCGAGGACGAGCAAAAGATAAGTTTGGGGGTATTTGTTCATATCATAATTTTGCATTATTATATTCCCCATTCTTATTCATTTTACAAATAAACATGTGCTTTTGATCCATGTCTGCTACATAGTTGCAGGTTACAGGTTCTCGGAACAAAACAGTGAAATTGATGAAAAAACGATACAAAAGTGAGACCACGACTAACAAATGGAAGAATCTTGATCATGCCTTCGTTTGAAGAACAAATGAAGATCAATGGACAAGTTCAGAAAGCACAAAGGCAGCGCAAGGTTCAAGACTTCGACACGAAGCAAAGGGTAAAAGTCCACGACAATATGCACTGTAGAAATCTGGAAGAGAACTAGAAGATAATCTGAGAAACCAAGTGAAGAAACAAGAAGCAAATTGCAACCAGAAGAAGCCCAAAAAATTACAGCAAGAGAACCCTCTATATGGCCGCGGAACCGTGGCCAAACATGGCCTATGGCCGCGGTTCCGCGGCCATGGTAAGCCCGTGTCGGTGCATTTTTCTGACGGTGTGGCGGTGCGTTGACTAGGCTTCTTTAGGGTAAAATTGTAAATGCAGATGTGAATCGAATGTAACCCTAGGGTTTCTATGATTTATAAATAGAAACCCTAAACCTTTTTTTGAGGTATGCCTCTTTTCATTGATCAAAATTCAGAATTCTATTGTAATGTTTTGAGAGCATCGAATAAAGTAAGTAGCTTTTTTTCATTGCCCTAGTTCTTAAATTCCTTTCGGCCCTAGTATAGATTTTATTATCTGCTCTAGTTAATTAGTTTAGCACTTTTATTAATCTGCCATAGTTTAGATAGTTAGTCTTTTAAAAACAAATCATAAAAAATGTTTTTTATCAATTCCCTAATGAGTGAGTAGTTCCTCACTTGTTAGGGTTAGGAATATGAAAGGTTTGAGAGATGAAAATTTCTCACCCCCTTCTTTCCCATCACTTATTATTCATAGGACTCCATGCGTACATACACACACCGCTCTCTACGACAACCTACCCCATGAGGTAACGGTGATACCGTAGTTTAAAAGACCGGTTGTGCATGTTTTCCATGGAGGTTAGGGTAAGAATTAAGAAAGGAAGGACAAGGACCTAGAGGAAGAAATATCGTTTCTTCCCGATCGTCCTAATCCCCTTTATTAATTATTACCATAACACCAAAATAGATCTAAATTAGGGCATTGAAAGCGGTGAGAAATACCAATTTCCAAACTTAACCTAAACCTAACCTTAGCAAGGTTTTAATCCTAGTTTAAATCAACTTTAGTTTTTAGTGATAATCAATCCAACACCATTTGGAGTTAACTCGTTAGAACAAATTGAGAATACACAAAATCCCTGTGGACCGACCCGTACTCACCGGCTAGCTACCAAGCGACGCCGTTCTTGATTGCGGTAAAATATTCTTTGATCACAAAATCTATCTTTTCAAAACGCACGCAAAGAATGATAAATCAGTGTCCAACATCGACACTCGAAACATCATGAAACCCGTGTCCAACATCGACACGTAAATCCTCATATCTCGGGCTCCGTCAGTCCGGATCGTCCCACGGGCTCCGTCAGTCCGGATCTTCCCACGGGCTCCGTCAGTCCGGATCGGCCCATATCTATCTCACGACTCCGGTCGGTATCCTCCAGATAACCGCCGAGCCCAAATACTATCACCGGTAGGTAGTAGTCCCTCTGCCAGGCTCATCGTCTACTGCAAAACATACCTTTCCTGCCCCGGGATACCATACCGGGTCTACCATGTACCCGCAAACGGTTCATCCAGCTCCTCCAATCGGGTATCACATTGCTCATAATCGAGAAAACACATGGTGGACGCCTCGAAATATCATATCAAGAGAAACCGGGTTTTTAAAATAATATACTTTCTTTTGAAATATAACCATGGTTCTCAAATCCAGAATCTCATGAAAACAGCATCTCAATGCGTATAATCATAAAGCATGATGTATGCAAACATAGAACAGAAATGTGAGCATATCAAGTATATCATGCGACATAGCATAATGATGTGAGCATAGCAATATATCATGCCAACGAGTCATGTGACAGTACTGAACAATTAAAAGCAATAGCATGATATAGCAATTCTACTGTGTAAGTGACATAGCAATTATCGATGATGAAAGTATGTGAGCCGACAAATCTGTGTAAGTGTAACATACGCATCATCGATAATTGTGTAGGTGTACTAGCACAGGTATATGTAATGCAATGAGAATATCATGAACGTAGCAGAAAGTAAATCGTGAGCGCAATTCTATAAGGTATACGTATCTAATCTAACATCTACGTAAAGGCTAAACTAAGCGGTGTAGACAGGGATTAAATATCTATAACATATCTGAGTCGGTGAATCTATCAATCGGTATCCAGCCTCACAACATCACGTACGGAATAATTCATCGTACGATATCCTCTAGTCAAGGGTATGGATTAATCATCCGGTAAAACATCGCGTGGGGTAAACCTTCGTACAGCGACAACAAACAGAATAGGGATTCTATAGACCTATACAACAATGAGGGTACGGATCTAAGTCTCATACGGCATATCACTCATTATTATCATAATTATATATATATACATATATCTCAGGTCACATCCGTATCAATCTTATATCATGGGACCTGACAAAGGTATCAATATTCTCATATCGCCTTGCATCCGTATAACGACATATCAAACCAAGTCATCATATTTCATCGTATACTCTTTTCATCACATCAATATCTCACATCAAGTCATTTTATTAATCTCATGTCGTATTTATCGACCTCACAACATGCCACTATAATCTCATACTTATTCTCTTGCAACTACACACACACATATCGTGATTCACATTCACGTTACATATCCTTATATACCAATTCGAGACATCCTTTCTATCATATCATTTCACACTATTACCACTAACTATAACCTTAAGTCGTTGCATATCTTGTCTCCAAATTATAAATAACATATCAATGGTTGCGGGGGTGCTATACGCCATCCACCCGACTTCCCCCGTAGATATAAATCTACTCACCTGCGGAACTCCTTGTTGAGTCGTAGTCGATGTGCTTCGTCGTCTCGGAATCCACGTGAAGGTACCTACAATCAATACACAATCACAATACTATTAAAATCAATTCCGAAAACCGAAATGGCACACGAAGTGCTCATAGGTTAGAACCTATAGCTTACGCATGCAAAAACAACCAAACAACCCTCATCGTTGATGTAAAAACATCCAACGACCAAATCTCATATCTAATATCAAAACCATGAATTCCAATATCGGAAAACATAGCCAAAACCAACCCAGTATGCTCCCAGATTTTGGCTCAGGTCAATTGGGACTAAACAAACAAGTACAAGGGATAGGTTATAGGGTAAGTGAGCTACAACTAAAAACTCAACACCAGTACCCCACAAAAATCCGGCGACATTGCCACAAAATCGGATCTCGCCGGCCTAGGTAGGGTGAAATTAGCTCGAACTTTGGTGGTGGTCTTCTGGTTGTTTATCTAGGTCACTGGACTTGTTTGATTTTCTCATAAATGGTCCAAGTTGCTACAAATACCCTGTAGGCTAACAAAATCCACAAAACCGACACGGGACAATTTCTAAGTTCGTATTTTGGTGCTAATCTCGGGTCTTGGCCAGTAAAACACCACTAAGGGTTAAGTAAACACCCACTACAGATCACAAGTCCACACAATCACCTAAACCTTCTATTGGAATTTCCTAACATCACTAATGTAAATCAATTTAACTCTAAACTACTATAGGGTGTTAAGAAACTCAAAAACTAAACTAGAAGTGTAGGAATTATCTCATTGGGCAACTCAAGAATTTCCTTGAGTTGCTCAAAGTGATCAAAATCTCCACTTGAAGCGTCCATGGGGTTTGTAGAGAGGTTGTGATCAATTTTAGTGAAGGGGGGTGTAGGGTTTTGGTGAAGAAATTGAGATGATACATGGGGGTGGAGGTGGAGGGAGTATGAGGATGAAGGAGTTGAAGAAAAACAATGGGGGAGGAAATGAAGGCAGCCCACTCTCTCTCACTCTCTCCTATCCTCACTCTCTCTTATTCTCACCCTCTCACAAGCCCATGCTTCATCATTTGGTCCCCTCTCTCTCTCCAATAATTGTCTCATTTTTTTTCTCACAATGATTCACATAATGCCAATAAAACAAACACAAATGAAACAACAATTAACAAAATGCAACATGTCATGGTGCACTAGCCATGATTAATTAAAAAGACGGATTTGGCATAATCGTGATTAGTAGTGCACTAATCGAGTTTAATTTAAAGTTGCATATAATTAATTATAAAAAAATGCCCAAATCCGATAAATATATTTTTGAATGAATAAATCATTTTAATCTCCAATTATTTCACAAATATTGGTATATATTTATACCATTTTACGAAAACCCCAAATTCGCAAATCGAGTAGTTTTCACGAAATATATTATTTTAATATTAAATTCCAAAAATAATATTTTATATTTCTGAAATGTTACAAGGTCACTCACGGTGAAGGGATCTCGGCTCTTTCCTCATCGAATGAGGTGCGGGGTATTCATCAAGTAATACCGCAATGCAAAGCAAAAACTAGAGCTACCCTTTTTGAAAATTTGATTCTACAATATCTTTAGGTTTCTTTCTTTTTCATTAATCTCATTAATGAAGTCCCATCAATTATGCTTCCTAAGCATAACAGAAGAAACGAAAATAGAACGTACGCTTATGCCATCCGAATTCGCCACAGTGTCCCGTTATGCACCGTTAGGTTACTTAACTAACGACATAGCAGGGCGGGACTAGCGCGGGTGCAAAATATAAGTAACGTTTATTATATATCATATATATAATAACAATATTTGTCTCATCATATAAAGTGATCACATCACAGAATATTAGCAGCAGAAGTCCACATATGAAATTTTGGATATACTAGGAATTCCGTGTTTTAAATTAAGCCAGTAAAAAAACACAGATTCCACGGTCGTGATGAATAGCCAAACCCACATCCTTAAACCCCTATGAGAGCGGCAAGCAACCCTCCCAATTCTAACGTTAGAAGATCCGGTCTCGACTTCTTGAGATGGTCTCCCAATGGATTCTAGAACCCGGTTACTTGTGCTCCCCGTCTTGGGTCTATCCTAATGCGGAAAAGTAAATAATATATATCAATGGTGACATCATCCTCAACCCGGAAGTGCCCCAATAAAAGAATATTACATACAAGTTTTTACATGAATGAAAATGAAAAACTCTCATCTCACATAAAAAAAACCCCGGCTATTCAAACACGACGATCCAATATAACATATCCCAGCAACACATAACATCACATGTCATCAACGTAAGTAAATATGCGTATCCCAATTGTCGTTGACATATAACAACGAAACCGACGATACACCACATATTACACTTACGGTCGCAGAAAAGAAAGTGAAAACTACAACAATTGGAATCCACAACCACCTTAGACATCATAAACCCGAAATATCACATACTTCGGATTTCATGCCTAACCACATGAATTCCTTAGAAATTATAAACCCAGAATATCTCATATTCCGAATTTCATGCCTAACAATATAAACCCCGCATTTTAGTCTCGATATTGAAAACACTTTTCAATAACAAGTCAGGCAATTCAACAAGATTCCCGACAAGCTGATCGAATGCTCGTCGGAAACTTTAGTAGACGGCCGCACCACCGATGCCGTCGACGAAGTGTGTTAGTTATATGTATGCCCTAGAGGCCATTACTGTACATGAGATGTATATTGTAGTGGATGCTTGGACATATATATAGGGAGGACTTTCTTACTCGACAAGATAGTATGCTATCTGGTTACTCTTTATCTTAACATGTACACCGATTGTCTCTCTGTTACATGTTGATAAAGCCCTTAGGATGTGTACTTGACTATCTAGATTATGATACGGATCATACTAGTGGGACAAAGGTAGTCCGTGAGTACATCCTTTAATGTCCCTAGTCGTGGGTGTATCGAGATGGGGCATCGATATACCAGAGTAGACTAACGTATAGATTCTCGACCCATGTAGATGGGCGATGGATGATCCCATATCCATTGGTGTTTAACATAAGAGATGATGTATGGGTGATCAGTGGAGACTGGGTACACAGGACGAGCTCGCCGAGAACTCCCAGATGATATTATACCTCACGTCAGATGGCAGTTCTCTGGTGACACTAGTACAGGTTAGTCTGTCGACCCGAAATCGTCATAGAGTCTTGTGTGATTCCTACTGTGCTTTGATTTCCACCTTACCACGTTCATGAGAATGTGCAAAATGGTGGTTTTTAGGTACAGTCCCGAGTAACATAGAGGCAATGAGCGATAGGAGGGGATTCGTCTCTCCCGGTATTGGGGGTTGATGTTGCGCTGTGCTCGATTAGCTATAACAGGAAGTCCCTGGCCATGGCTGCTTCAGAGATACATTGGTAAGTGTTATCAGTAGTTTCTCGACCCGTTATGTGCCTCGTATCGGCATGACTTATCGAGTTACTGGGGTCCGAGGTTTACCACCCCTAGACGAGATTTGCGACATATCAGACGAAGAGACCGGACTGTACGGTATTGTTACTGATTGGATTCGCAGGAGTATGAGCAGGCTTGCTTGTTGATCTTCTGATCGCTCAATACCCAGATGGCCGTTACGTTTAGCAGACCGCTTGCGGCTTGTGGGTGTTTGATATGATCATCATCTACTGCCGGCATATTGACGAGTCTTTAAAGTCCTACACAGAGGTTTCCTGGTTCATGCGAAATGGAGTAGGAGCACATATGTGATATGTGCGGGATCGAGATTAATGCGCGTATGTGATACCGCATTCTATTCTCGCAATTTGTGACATCGGTTGGTTATATAAGATAGCCGGATTATAGGATCAAGTGTTGATTCGATAAATTGTTGCATTTGATATTAGTCGGTTATATGTGATATAGCCGGATTATTAAATCAAGTGTTGATTTAATAATTTAATGTATAATTGTATATTAGATATACTAGATTACATTAACTAATATTAGCTCACTTATCATTTCTTTTCTCACTTGTGTGCATTAGTGTATATGTGATATATATTAATGTACAACTTTTGTGTCATGCTAGATGCCACATGTGACATGGGTGTATGAGACTTGCACCATACTTAATAATATGATAGGTTTATATTTATCTAAGTTAATCAAAATTAGTGGGATTAAGTCACATGGTTGAAGCTTGTAGAAGCTTATGGAACCATTGACCAAGTCCACTAAGTTTGTTTTACTTGTAGATATTTATTAACCTAACCATTATTAACTAGCCATGGTTTATTCTCTACATGGGTTAGTGTATGACACTAACTCACCCATGGTTGCTATTCTCACCTCATGAGTTCATTCTCTCCTCTCTTCACTTGATCTTCTTTTTCCTCATGAGAAAAGCTCACTAGCTTTTCTCAAGGTGAGAAAATATTGTGAGAAAAATAAATCTAAAGAGAGCCCACTTTCTACTTCATCATCCTCTACTACTTACCATTTAATTTAGGGTGTTTGCTTCACTAATTTCACAATTAGTGAAGTGGTAGGATGAGCTTGAGTCTCCTCGACGTAGATCATCTTCAGCCTCGAAGACTTCGAGCAAGCTTGTTCATTTCTCCGGGAGAACCCATACTAGAGTTCGGGAGATCGATACTCGCAGCGAAGGAACTACTACACGGAGCTTTAGAAATGAAGGACCAGTCTACAAAGGTTGTATTCCTCATTCACTTAGAAGTAAAGTAGTTTACTTGTTGTTTCAAACCCTAATTCTCTAGTAAAGATCCTTGCTCAGGTTGTTTGGCACTTGAAATTTTTAAATACGACATGTTTGTTGCCTTGTAGAACCTTGTTTGAGTGCCTAAGAACCTTACAGTGGTATCAGAGCCTAGCTAGAGCTTTAGGCGTCGCGTAGGTGAAATTAAAAATCCGATCGAACTCCGAACCGTATTTTCCCCACTTTCTGGAAATTTTTCAAAAAGTTGAAAATTTTCATGTTAAAAATATTCAGAAAATCATGCAGGTAATTCTATGGACACACCTGATGAATGAAACCCTAATTCGACTAAGTGACCGCGGATCTGCGGCTAAAACATGGTTTTGGCGGCGGATCCGCGGCGTGACTTAAGAGGCTTGGGTCGGGCACTTCAGCTGTTGGTCCGTAGGTACTGGGGCATGCTTCTGGGCATTTTTAATTTTGCTTAAGTGTTGAGCTTTCTGAGAAATTTGGGAATTCGTTGATTCGATCGAAATATTTAACGTCGCCTAGCTTTCTGTAATTGTGATACAATATTTGGAATCCACAATAATTAGTTATGTGATAACTAGTATGAATTTTGTAAATCTAGCGGTTTAGTCTCTATTGATCGGTTGCCACGGGATTTTGATGTTGATCAAAAGTCCGTCGCAATTACGTAGTGTACGCGGATACTTGCCGGGTAACCTTACTAGATAGCAACGCCCAATAGCCCGACCAAGTGATTGTAGGAGAACCCCGTCGCCAAAAGCATCCGTTCGGGTGCTCGCGGCTGTGATGTTCCGCCTTAGTGCACTTCGTCGATGGCATCGGGGGGTGCGGCCCTCTAATAAAGTTTCCGACGAGCATTCGATCAGGATATTGGGAATCTTGTTGAATTACCCGACAAGCTATTGGAAAGTGTTTTCAATATCGAGACTAAAATGCGGGGTTTATAATTGTTAGGCATGTGATGTCTAAGGAATTCATTTGGTTAGGCATGAAATCCAAAGTATGTGATACATTGGGTTTATGATGTCTAAGATGGTTGCGGATTCCAACTGTTGTAGTTTTTCACTTTCTTTTCTGCGACCGTAAGTGTAATATGTGGTGTATCGCCGGTTTCGGTGCTATATGTCAACGACAATTGAGATACGCATATTTACTTGCGTTGATGACATGTGATGTTATGTGTTGCTGGGATATGTTATATTGGATCGTCGTGTTTTGAATAGCCGGGGGTTTTATGTCAGATGAGAGTTTTTTTTTTCATTTTCATTCATGTAAAATTCATTATATGTAATATTCTTTTATTGGGGCACTTCCGGGTTGAGGATGATGTCACCATTGTATATAATTTACTTTTCCGTATTAGGATAGACCCAAGGCGGGGAGCACAAGTAACCGGGTTCTAGGGTCCAGTGGGAGACCATCTCGAGGCGTCGAGACCGGGTCTCCTAACTCTAGAATTGGTAGGGTTGCTTGCCGCTCTCGTAGGGATCTAGGGGTGTGGGATTGGCTATTCATCACGACCATGGAATCCGTGTTTTATACAAGCTTAATATAAAACCCGGAAATCCTAGTATATCCAATATTTCTTATGTTGTTTTCTGCTGCGATATCTGTGATGTGATCATTTGATATGTTGGGATAGATACTGTATATAGTATATGTGATATATTATATAGACGTTGCTTATGTTTTACACCCGCGCTAGCCCTGCCCCGCTCTACCGTTAGTTACCTAACCTAACGGTGCATGACGGGACATCGAGGAGAATGCGGATGGTATAAGCGTACGTTGTATTTATTTATGATGCTTAGGTAACTTAAATGATGGGACTTCATTAATGAGATTAATGAAAGAAAATAAACATAAAGATGTTGTGGAATCGAATTTTCAAAAACAGGTAGTTCTAGTCGTTGCTTTGCATAGTGGTATTCCTTGTAGAATATCCAGCACCTTATTCGATAAGGAAAGAGCCGAGATCCCTTCACCGGGAGTGGCCTCTTTAGCAATAACTGGCAGATACTACAACCCTCGGTTCCGTCTTTTGATTACTTTTCTAGTTCTTTCTTTGCATAGTGGTATTGTGAATATCCTGCTCCTCATTCGACGAGGAAAGAGCCGAGATCCCTTCACCAGGAGTGACCTCTTTAGCAAAACTAAGAAAGGCCTCAAAACACTCCATTTTAAATCATTTGATTATACAACGATATCAAGTTCATTACGTATGAGGTTTTCTTAAAAACCTCTCATAGCCCTCCGTCATTTCAGATAAGTATTTCATAGTATTCGTGCTGCGTTTGTTGGCCTTTGTCAAGGCGTAGTGTGCGGTAGCTATTTAATGCTTATCTTCTTGAGCATATGATGCGATTGAGTTAGGGTAGTCGTGCGACCTTGTTGGCCTTTGTCAAGGGTCGTGCGGGTGGGTTTAATTCAATCATGAAATGACGGGTTGAACTTGACTAACATCCTATGGTTTGTTGGCCTTTGTCAAGGTCATAGGAGGTTAGGGGCAAAATAATCGGGAATTTCAAGTGTTGAAATTTGCAATGAGATTGCATACCTTCTATGAGATAGTGGGATCCCGATACCCACTGCGAGTAATAGTTACTCCTGGGAGAGTTTTGCACTTTACAATTAGCCGATCAAGTAGGTGTCTAGAAAGGTGTCAACGGGGTTACACCCTTGGGAAAATGAGGTTTATTTTAATTAGGTCCGTGCGAAAGCACAGGGAACCTCCCTCAAAGTACCGGTACTGGCCTGGCTGAAAGATTGGCGAAATTGTAGGGTGTAATTAATCCCGGTTAGTATTTCCTTTTATGGTTTGAAGGAAGATTTGATAAAAACAGTGGGAGTCATCCTGATTAGATAAAATAATATCCAATCTAATCTTGTAAGAGCATACGCTGAGTGTTTTCTTCTTTCTCTCTCCAGGTAGCGACTATGTCACGCCTTAATCAAGATAATAATATGGATGTATTGACCGAACCCTCTTGTTATACTGAGCTGGGGAACATTGGTCCCACTCCAACTTATAATTGTTATAAGACCGAGCATGAAATAGGGGATTGCCAAGATCCCCATGCCGCCCAAACGAAGAAAGTGAAAGATGATGCATCTTCTTCAGGTGTGTTCATTACCGAGAACTGATTCTCAGTATCCTCTACGTCCTGGGTATGAGATACCGGATCAGGATCCCACATATGTAATCTGTTACATGGGCTACAGATAGGTAGAGAATTGAGAACGGGTGATAAAGTTTCAAGAGTTGGAAACGGTGCAAATTGTTGCAGCCAAGATGTTGGCGGTTATCACCCTGTATTATCAAGTACATTGATTCTGAACGAATGTTATTAGATAACGAACCTAATATACAACATCATATCAGTCTCTTTATTTAGTAAAAAAGGATATAATTTTGTATTGATGGATAATGTTTTGAACATTTCCTATATCAAGAGTTGATCGGTTCAGGCACGTTATCTAAAAGCATATACGTTCTAAATCAAACTACAGTTCTCAACGTACAGAACACACACAAGAGGAAGAGTTCAGAAATGAACGAATCCTTCTTGAGGCAATGTAGACTAGGTCATATCAATGCGACCCGACTAGCTAAGTTACATTAAGATGCATATTTAAATCATTTTGAATTTACATCTTATGAAACTTGCAGTCATGTCACAAAGATAAAATGACCATAGATCCGTTTGCTGGAAACAGAGAAAGAGTTAATGAACTCTTTGGATTGCTACATGATGATGTATGAAAGTCCCCTGTCTACACATGTCAGGACCGGTTCTTTATACTTCATTACATTCACTGATGATCTCTCAAGATTCGGACATATGTTCTTGTTGAAACACAAGTCTAAAACTTTTGAGAAATTCAAAGAATATAAGTTAGAATTAGAGAACCAAAATGGATATAAGTATTATGTACTATGATGAGATCAGGGAGGAGAATACTTGAGCACGGAGATCCTGGATTATTCTAAAGGAGAATGAGATTCTCTTTCAGCATTACTCCTCCGAATACACCACAGCACAATGGTGTATCGGGGGTGAAGCAATCGCACTCTATTAGATATGGTGCTCTCTATGATGAGTACTACTGAGTTGCCTATTTCCTTTTGGGGTTATGCACTTGTGAAGCTGCATACCTATTGAATAGCGTTCAAACCAAATCAGGTGCCTACCACTCCATATGATGATATGGTATGGGAAGAGCCCATGTCTTAAGAAAGTTAAGATTTGGGGTTGTCTGGCCTATGTCAAAAGAAAAATCCGGACAAGCTCGAGGCAAGGTCAATTCTGTAGAAGTTTGTTGGATATCCCAAGCATTCGTAAGCGAATATCTTCTACCAAACCGAGGAACAAAATGTGTTTTATTTCTCGGCATGCCACCTTTTTAGAAAAGGAATTTATTTTGGAAACAAATTTGTGATCATGAGGTAGAACTGGAAGGAGTTCCAGCTATACAAACTACAACTGATGATTTGGTAGAACCGGAGGATTCAATAGCTCCAACGAACCCCAGCCTCTCCGCCGATCTGGCAGGGTTCCTCACCCACCTGAGAGATACTTCGGTTTTCTTTATGACAGTGGGAGCGAGGATTGCATCATGAGATGATGACCCAACTAATTTCGAGCAGGCCATCAAGAGTGGGGACTCTGTAAGAATGGCTGGATGCTATGCGATCTGAGATGGAATCCATGTACACCAACAAAGTATGGACTTTTGTTGCTATATCTGAAGGGTTAAAACCCCATCAGGAGCAAGTATATCTTGAGAAGATTACTTGGTGTAGATGGAAAAGTTGAGACTTTCGAAGCTAGACATGTTGTAAAAGGTTCTCGTCATCGACCAAGTGTGGATAATGATGAAACCTTTTCTAATAGCTATGCTTAAGTCCATCCAGATCCTACTTGCCATTGCTACATACTATGACTGCGATATCTGGCTGTTGGGTGTCATGACTGCTTTTCTAAATACTGATATAGAAGAAAGCTTCTATAAGTACACAGCCAGAGGGCTTCGTAGACAGTGGGAGCAGCGGAAACGTGTGCAAATTGCTTTACAGGTTAAAGCAAGTATCGCGGAGTTAGAACATCTGTTTTGATGTGATATTCAAAGAGTTTGACTTCATCAAAATGGTAGATGAACCTTGTATATACGAAAAGGAAGTAGAGAGTAAGGTGGTCTTCCTCGTATTGTACGTGGAAGAAATATTCTTGATAGGAAAGGTGTTTCGTATGCTACACTTGGTCAATCTCCTCTTATCACATTGATTCTCCATATAGGATCAAGGTGATACCTCCTAAATCCTGGGTTTTGGATCTATGAGATAGATATAAGTGGATGTTAGGATTCTCACTAGATGTAGTGAGAAGGTATCAATAGATCCTGGGAAGAATCACTGGATGGATTCCAGGGTGGTAAGGTCGACTGAATGTCAGTTACATGCATTGTCTTTACCCTCAGTGGAGGGACAGTATGTTGGAAGAGTTCCAAGCTAGATACCGTGGCAAACTAGACGATAAAGGCTGGATGCATCGCTACCAAAGATGCTACCGAAGAGGAAGTCTGGGTATATATTAGTTCATGAGATGAACTTCGTTCCTACCATTGTGTGACAATGGAGTTGTGGCTTATGCCTAGGAACCCCCATCCTATTAGTGACCCAGACATATTCTAAGGCAGTATCACCTGATCATGGAGATGGTTGATCTCCAGGGAGATCGAGGTCAGGAGAGTAGACTCAGAGGACAACACGGCGGATCCACTCACAAAGGCCTTTTCCCAGAGAGAGAATTTTATGGGATGGTTGAGTATGAGATACTACAACCACTGCTATATGATCGCTCTAGTACTGTTAGTTATATGTATGCCCTAGAGGCCATTACTGTACATAGGATGTATATTGTAGTGGATGCTGGGACATATATAGGGAGGACTTTCTTGCTCGACATGATAGTATGCTATCTGGTTACTCTTTACCTTAACGTGTATACTGTCTCTCTGTTACATGTTGGTAAAGCCCTTAGGATGTGTACTTGACTACCTGGACTATGATACGGATCATACTAGTGGGGACATGGTAGTCCATAAGTACATCCTTCAAGGCCCCTAGTCGTGGGTGTATCGAGACGGGGCATCGATATACCATAGTAGACTAGCGTATACCTTCTCGACCCATACAGATGGGTGATTGATGATCCCATATCCATTGGTGTTTGACATCAGAGATGATATACGGGTGCTCAGTGGAGACTGGGTACACTGGACGGACTCGCCGAGAACTCCCAGATGGTATTATACCTTACGTCAGATGGCAGTTCTCTGGTGACACTGGTACATGTTAGTCTGTAGACCCGAGATCGTCATAGAGTCTTATGTGATTCCCACTGTGCTTTGATTTCCACCTTACCACATCCAAGAGGGCGTGCAAAACGGTGGTTTTTGGGTACAGTCCCGAATCACATGGAGGCAATGAGCGATAGGAGGGGATTCGTCTCTCCCGGTATAGGGAGTTGATGTTGCACTGTGTTCGATTGGCTATAACCGGAAATCCCTGGCCAGGGTTGCTGAGATTTTCTGGTAAGTGTTACCAGAAGTTTCTCGAGTTGTTATAGACCTCATATCGACACGACTTATCGAGCTATTGGGGTCTGACGTTTACCACCCTTAGGCAAGATATGCGACATATCAGACGAACAGACCGGACTGTACGGTCAGTGTTACTGGTTGGATTCACAGGAGTGTGAGCGGGCTTGCTCGTCGATCTTCTGATCGCTCAATACCCGGGTGGCCGTTACGTTTGGCAGACCGCTTGCGGCTTGTGGGTGTTTGATATGATCATCACCTGCTGCCGGCGTATTGACGAGTCTTTAGAGTCCTACATAGAGGTTTCCTGGCTCAAGCGAAACGAAATAGGAGCGCATATGAGATATGTGCGGGACCGAGAATAATGCGTGTATGTGATACCGTATTCCATTCTCGCGATGAATGTATCGATTGGTTGTATGCGATATAACCTAGTTATCGATTCAAGGATTGATTCGATAAGCCGATACATTGGATATTAGTCGGTTATATGAGATATGACCGGATCGTTAAATCAAGTGTTGATTTAATGATTTAATGCATAATTATATATTTGATATATTACTTTGCATTAACTAGTATTGGTTCACTTTAAAAAGGATTTTCTCACTTGATATGTACATTGTATATGTGATATACTTTTGTGCCCTTGTTTGTATCATGTTTGATGATACATGCTAACTTGAGTTTGTGTGTATGATTAAACCATGGTTATATGAATGGTTAGGGTTTTGTTTACTTATTCATTTATTTATTTTGTTTATTTATTTTGGAAAAGATAAATAGAAATTGTGGCTTTCTTTGTTTCTTTCATGAAGCTTCATGAAGTGTTGAAAGCTTGACCATTTTGTTTGCTTCCCTTAACCTAACCATTCACCTAACCCTAATTTAGTCTCTACACTTAACCATGGTTGGTATATGATAAGTATTCATTTTATTTTCTATTTGGATAATACTTATCATATTCCTTCTTCTTCTTCAAGATGAAGAAGCTTGCAACCACCAATGGTGACTTGAGAAAAAGAGTGAGAAATCCAATTCTAAAGTGAACCCACTTCCTATTTCTTCATCCTCTACCACTTGCCAAGTAGTATAGGGTGTTTTCTTCATAAGTTTGATGACTTGGTGAAGTTGGAGCTTGATCTTGTGTAGCCTCGACGTAGATCATCTTCGGCATCGAAGTCGACGACCTAGCCCGACCATTTCTCCGATGAAGCCGACGCTAGAGCCCGGGATCCGATGATCGCAGCGAGGAGACATCATCACGGAGCTATGGAGGTGGAGGACCGGATCTACAAAGGTTGTATTTTCCGTTCACTCTTAGTTAAGCAGTTAACTAGTTGCATGTTTCGCCTAAACTCTAGTTAACGATCCGTATTAGGGTTTTCTCGGCACTTGTAAAATTTGAAATTGGCATGGTTGATGCCTTGTGAGACCTCCTTTGAGTGCCTAGGAACCCTACAAGTACAAGTGGGAGATTGTTAGTTATATGTATGCCCTAGAGGCCATTACTTTACCTGAAATGTATATTGTAGTGGATGCTTGGACATATATAGGGAGTACTTTCTTGCTTGACATGATAGTATGCTATCTGGTTACTCTTTATCTTAACATGTACACCGATTGTCTCTCTGTTACATGTTGATAAAGCCCTTAGGATGTGTACTTGACTACCTGGATTATGATGCAGATCATACTAGTGGGACAAAGGTAGTCTGTGAGTACATCCTTTAATGTCCCTAGTCGTGGGTGTATCGAGACGGGGCATCGATATACCAGAGTAGACTAGCGTATAGATTCTCGACCCATGTAGATGGGCGATGGATGATCCCATATCCATTAGTGTTTGACATCAGAGATGATGTACGGGTGCTCAGTGGAGACTGTGTACACTGGACGGACTCACCGAGAACTCCCAGATGGTATTATACCTCACGTCAGATGGCAGTTCTCTGGTGACACTAGTACAGGTTAGTATGTCGACACGAGATCGTCATAGAGTCTTGTGTGATTCCCAGTGTGCTTTGATTTCCACCTTACCACGTTCATGAGAACGTGCGAAACGTGGTATTTGGGTACAGTCCCGAGTCACATGGAGGCAATGATCGATAGGAGGGGATTCGTCTCTCCCGGTATTGGGGGTTGATGTTGCGCTGTGCTCGATTAGCTATAACAGGAAGTCCCTGTCCAGGGCTGCTTCAGAGATACACTGGTAAATGTTATCAGTAGTTTCTCAACCCATTATGAGCCTCATATCGGCATGACTTATCGAGTTACTGGGGTTTGACGTTTACCACCCCTAGACGAGATATGCGACATATCAGACGAAGAGATCGGACTATAAGGTAGTGTTACTGATTGGATTCACAGGAGTATGAGCAGGCTTGCTTGTTGATCTTCTGATCGCTCAATACTCCGATGGCCATTACGTTTAGCAGACTGCTTGCGGCTTGTGGGTGTTTGATATGATCATCACCTACTGCCGGCGTATTGATGAGTCTTTAGAGTCCTACACAGAGGTTTCCTGGTGCATGCGAAACGGAGTAGGAGCACATATGTGATATGTGCGGGACCGAGATTAATGCTCTTATGTGATACCGCATTCTATTTTCGCGATTTGTGACATCGGTCGGTTATATGAGTTATTGCCGGATTATCGGATCAAGTGTTGATTCGATAAGTTGTTGCATTTTATATTAGTCGGTTATATGTGATATAGACGGATTATAAAATCAAGTGTTGATTTAATAATTTAATGTATAATTGTATATTAGATATACTAGATTACATTAACTAATATTAACTCACTTATGATTTCTTTTCTCACTTGTGTTCACTAGTGTATATGTGATATATATTAATGTACAATTTTTGTGTCATGCTAGATACCACATGTGACATGGGTGTATGAGAATTGCACCATGCTTAATAATGTGATTGGTTTATATTTATCTAAGTTAATCAAAATTAGTGGGATTAAGTCACATGGTTGAAGCTTGTAGAAGCTTGTGGAACCATTGACCAAGTCCACTAAGTTTGTTTTACTTGTAGA
Source organism: Agapanthus africanus (assembly GCA_030015575.1). Lineage (NCBI taxonomy): Eukaryota > Viridiplantae > Streptophyta > Magnoliopsida > Asparagales > Amaryllidaceae > Agapanthus > Agapanthus africanus. The sequence continues at coordinate 239,197,367 of CM057351.1, forward strand.
TATTTATTAACCTAACCATTATTAACTAGCCATGGTTTATTCTCTACATGGGTTAGTATATAACACTAACTCACCCATGGTTGCTATTCTCACCTCATGAGTTCATTCTCTCCTCTCTTCACTTGAGCTTCTTCTTCCTCATGAGATGAGAAATTATTGTGAGAAAAATAAATCTAAAGAGAGCCCACTTCCTACTTCATCATCTTCTACTACTTGCCATTTATTTTAGGGTGTTTGCTTCACTAATTTCACAATTAGTGAAGAGGTAGCATGAGCTTGAGTCTCCTCGACGTAGATCATCTTCGGCCTCGAAGACTTTGAGCAAGCTTGTTCATTTCTCTGGGAGAACCCATACTAGAGTTCGGGAGATCGATACTCGCAGTGAAGGGTCTACTACATGGAGCTTTAGAAGTGAAGGACCGGTCTACAAAGGTTGTATTCCTCATTCACTTAGAAGTAAAGTAGTTTACTTGTTGTTTCAAACCCTAAGTCTCTAGTAAAGATCCTTGCTTAGGTTGTTTGGCACTTGAAATTTTTAAATACGTCATGTTTGATGCCTTATAGAACCTTGTTCTTGTACCTAAGAACCTTACAAAGTGCACTTAGGCGGAACACCACGGCCGCGAGCACCCGGACGGATGCTTTAGGCAACGGGGTTCTCCTGCACTCACTCAGTCGGGGCTATGAGGCATGGCTATCTAGTAATGTTACCCGACAAACATTCGCGTACTATACGAGATTGCGACGGAGTTTTGATCCGAATCAAAACCCCATGGCAACCGATCAATGAGACTAAATTTCTAGGTTTACAAAATTCAAACCTGTTTTCACAAAACTGATTATTGTGGATTCCAAATATTGTATCACATTTCACAGATAGTTAGACAATGTTAAACATTTCGATCGAATCAACAAACACCCAAAATTTCCCAGAGATCTCAACACTTGAGCACAGTTTGAAAAATACCCAGAACATGCCACAGCACCTATGGACCAACCGTAGAAGGGCCGACCCATGCCTCACTCATAGCGCCGCGGAACTGCTGCAAACCCTAGGGTTTGGCTGCGGTTCCGCTGTGAAAGGGTCGAGTTTGGGTATCGTTCTTCTAGAGGGTCCATAGAATTACCTGCATGATGTTTGAATAATTTTTTAACTTGGAAAAATCCAACTTTTGGAAAATTTTCCAGAGAGGGGTAAAAAATGGGCTTTTGATATTCGTTCGAACTTTTTAGCGTCGTCAAAGTTACCCGAGACGATGTTAAAATTACGACTACGAAACACTAAACTCCAGAGCCCCGAAAAAAAATAATCGAAGCCAAACCAACATGAACAGTTTCAGCCAGAACAATGAAGGGTTTTGTGTTGGGGTTTCGGAGTTGTTTCGGTTTCCCAATTCATCTAACATCGTCAAAACAACTCCTAATGCTCTAGCTTGTCTCTGATACCACTGCTGGGTTCCATAGCACCCTAACTACGATTTTATAGGGCATCAAATATGCATTTTTAAAAAACCTAGAGAGCTATGCAACCCATGCCATGGATTTAACTACAAAATTAGGAGTATGCTAGCATGTAATCAACCATTACACTAAGTGAATGAGGAATACAATCTTTGTAGACCGGTTCTTCACTTCTAAATCTCCATGCAGTAGTCCCTTCGCTCCAAGTAATGATCTCCCGGACTCTAGTAAGGGTTCACAAGGTGAAAAGTACAAGCTTGCTTGAAGTCTTCGAGGCCGAAGATGATCTACACCGAGGAATCTCCAACTCAAGCTACCTCTTCACTAATTGGGAATTTGTGAAGCAAACAACCTAAACTAAATGTCTAATCTAGTATAGATTGACGAAGTAGGATTTTTGCTCACTTTAGAATAATTTTTCTTACTATATTTCTTCACTTTCCAAAAAGCTAGAGAGCAAAATTTGAATGAAGATGAAGATGAGAATCCATGAGTGAGAATAGCTACCCCAGCTCCAAGCTCTGGCCGCAATTTGCGGCGAGAAGGGATAAATTGGGGCCACAGTTGAAGGGAATGGTCTCAGGTTTTCGTAGTGTGTTCTAGGCCTCTAAACTAAGTCTCTGTAATGGAAACTTCCTAAACAAATACCCGGGTCGATAGCAGATTCAACAGAGCCCTAAAACTTAAGACAAAAATGACTTTAACACTAAACATTAAAACATTAAGGTATAATACTGAAACTATTTAACACAAAACCTTCCTTAGAGCCTAAACAAGGGTTTAGCATCATAACCTCACCAAACATGGGCAAACACTAGCCATCAAGCTCCAAGACATCACAAGAGGGCTTAAGCATGCTTAGTGAAAGGTTTAGTGGGGTTTGATGTGGTTTAGGCTTGAGGTTTGTGGAGAAAAACTTTTCAAGAGAAGATCATTTTGTGTAAAGGAGATGAAGAAGAAGAAAATGAGAGAGAGAGAGAGAGGGAGTGTTGAGGGATAATGAGAGAGTGAGAGGGTGAGGGTGAGATGAGACATGGCTTTTGAGAGCCATGCTCTTTCTCTCTCCTCAATAAATGCCCCCTATGCTTGTCCCCCATGCCTCATTATTCTACTCTTTTCTTCTCATTTTCAAAACAAATAAAACTCTTTTGCTTAAAATTGAAATATAAGAATATAACATAAAATATAAGGTTAAGTGTCATGGCTAGCAAAGCATGGTTAACACTTTATTAAACCTAGATTAACATGCACATGTGCGTGTAAGTACAAAAATAATTAAATAAAATATTAATTAATTAAAATAAAATATGAGAAAACAATTATTGGTTAAACTTATTAAAACCCCGCATTATATCACTTAATTAACTCTAATCGCGTTCTAAGGTGTTACAATATATGTATATTAATACATTAAATCAACGCTTAAATCAATTATCCGGTTATATCACATATAACCGGCTGATATTCAATATTAGATATTAAATCAACACTTGATTCAATAATCCGGTCATATCATATATAACCGGCCAATATCAAATATATATACGTAAATCAAATCATTGAATCAACACTTGATTCAGTAATCCGGTTATATCATATATAACCCGACTGATATCAAATATCACTAGATTAGAATACGGTATCTGTCAAGACCCGAAATTGGCACGTGACGACCCTGATACTACGCAACGTCTACAGGCGTAACTTAGTAAAAGAAAGCCAAAACCCAGTAATCTAAACCATCAAAAGTAATAGGAAAGTGATAATAGTATTTTCAAAACCTTTGAAATCACAACCCAAATTCTTTAAAGTCTCACTTTTATTCCTTAAAATTTTGGCAGCACCCCCTTTGTAAAACAAGCCCCCAAAATGGGTACAACATAAATATAAAGTAAAGCATCCCAAACGGGAGCAAAATCCACGCCCAACGGCAGAAAACAATCACCACAACAGATATACGACAACGTAGTGAAGAAAGAGACGATATAATTAAAACTGCATAAAAGCCTCCAGGTCACAAAATAATATACAATATCATCTTCTCATCAAGTCTCTAAGTCATACAATATAATACTGGTAGATGGAGAGTACATGGATACAACGAATATACAATACAACATCGGATAACCACCATACCCACCTGGGCAAAACTGCACACTGTCAGGCGAAGCGGTATCCTCAGCAAAAGATGATACGATGGAAGAAAATAGCCCTGCCTCTGACTATCCTGAGGAACACCTGCAAGACACTGTGGCACAACGGGGGTGAGTTGCCAACTCGTGAATAGTAAAATAACATATGCAGGTAATCGCGAGAATGTACGTACAGCGCGAATCTAACACATGCAGGATAAAAGCAGTAACATGTCATATGTATGCAATGGTCATGAAAGGTACGCTAACAGGTACAACTAATACATAAAGCAATAATAGTATGACAATCTGTATGCAGCAATCATATAAGGTACTATATCGGTACTACTAATACATGAAGAAATGATATGAATAAAGGTATGTAAATCAACAGTCATGGAAGGTACTCTAATAGGTACACTAATGCATGAAGCAGTGCATAAACAGTAAATGTAGAGTATGGAACGAAACATGTCATTTCTACGGAATCCTGACATCGTGGTAGGATCAAAATCCATCAAGACAATCCAAATCCCAATTTCCTCAAATCAGCCCCCAATTTGGCTATCATATCAAGTAAGTCTCACGTATCCTTAATGTACAACATCAAGTATATCTCACATATCCCGTATGTACAATATCAAGTATATCTCATATACCCCGAATGTACAACATCAAGTAGATCTCACCTATCCCGAGTGTACAAAATCAACAATCTCATATATATCCTGTAATCAATATCAAACGAATTCTCAAATGTCCTAAATCCAATGTCAATGAGTCCCTTACATTCTAGGTATATTTGCATGAATAAATATGATGATGTATATAAATTGATATCAATACACATATATTAGCGTCCCATTCCACTAATATTGGTATAAAGGCATATATAACAGCGTCCCACTCCACTGTTATATATACAAAGGAGTAAAAAGAAATATCATGAAACCAATGTGTCAAGCATCGACACAGAAATGCTGATCTATCAGGTGCTGTCACCATGACTGGCCCCCTGATAGGTACGTATCATACGCTATCCCGAAAGCTCGAGTGCCTAGCTCTGACCCTCGCCTTTCGACGTATCCATATGCACATGACTCCCGTCGGTATCCCCATGATAACCGCCGAGTCATTGGTAATGTCACCGGTAGGTACTTGCCCACCTTCCAGGCTCAATCGGCATGGACCATCGATCATCTTGCCGAGGGGAACCGTAACGGGCCCCACCATGTACCCTCATACGGCACCACTCCTCGTTTGGAGTATATAATCAGAACCGATAAATCTCATGGTGGATGCTGAAGTATCATATCAAGGGAAACCGGGTTTTTCAAATAATGCATAATTTCATGAACTCCCACGGTCCCCAAATCCAGAAAACATCATGAAAAATCCATATCTCAATGCGAAAATCCATGAATATAATATATGCATCATAAATCTGAAATGCGAGCATATAAAGGAAAAGACGCAATTAACTGTAACATGTTAATATAATATCATGCGGTTCCTAATCTCTCCAATTCTAAAATAACATCAAGTAAAGGTAAACATGTAGCTATAACCAGATATATGTGCAACATAAAGGTATAGCAACATATATGTATCTACCTATAAGTAATGATGTAGTATACCCCCTGGGTATAAGTGAAGTATGTGTGCGAAGTATACCTGTAGCTATGCCATAAAGTGTGTATGTAATCACTAATGGTACGATACTCTGTAGGTATACAGGTATCTAACACGCAAGTGTGTGAAGGCATATGTGTAAGCATGTGGATATACAGGTATGCTAAATGTCATATGCGATAAGAAATATGAATCAATGTCTCAATGTCCCTAACCAAGCAATATCATATCTATCAGTGGGTTGTGCGTGACATGGCAATTATTGACGGTGTGTGTAGCATACAATCAGTGCTCGTGCAACACGAGTTGTCAATAATATGTGCAGTGTCCTAAGGGTACTAGTCCAAGCACAACAATAGCTAAGCAATAGGGTGAATGCGCAATTTTAAATATGACATAGAATATGCGACAGAAATAACATTTCTAGCCCAGACGCATAACGCCATGCGGGCGATTCCCCTGTAGATATTAAATCTACTCACCAACGCTCCTGGCTAAGTGAAGCCGACCACTCGTTTTCCCCTGGTAGCAGTGTCCGAAGTCCCCGCCTGCGAACCTACCACATTAAAACAATAAAGCAAGTATATATATTAATAATAGACCCAAAACACGCACACACTATATTTAACCGACACAACAACACAAAACATACTCTCAAGTGTTCGTATTGTGGCTAACGTGCATAGCGACACGACGAAAACAACCTTAGAGCAAAATCACACCAAGTGCATGATCCGTGTCATATAACGTATCGCGCGAACACAAAACACTAGATTATAGGAAAACAATCCTAGATTTTTCATACAGCAAACACTAAAAAAAGTAACAGTACCAAACACCCCTGACCAACAGCAGACAACTACCCACAAAAACCCAACACCCCAACTCCTCTACAAAACCGGTGTCGCCGGAATTTCTATTTGGGTTGCCGGCCCGTGCCGGTGGGGTGGGTCTCGTGTCTCAGGTGGTGCTCCAGGGTCACTAGTACATCACTACAATTTTGTTTGATTTTTCTGTACGAAATCCAGGTCATAGCAGGTCACAGATATCACAAACCGACACTAAAATACGATATTATGCATCAAACAAAACTTTAACCATTCTAAACTGAGACTAACAAGCTAAGCTACACAAAAAACACTAAAACAACAGCAAAAGAACATTACCTACACAAAAGAACTCAAAGATCCAAGCTTTGCATGCTCCTAGGCATCCAAGAGGCAAAAGTGATCAAAGATGTGATTTTTATGATATAATTTGGGATTTTGGAGAATATTTTGAGGTAGGAATTTGTTGCAAATGGAGAAAGAAAGGTCAAAGGCAGAAGAGAGAGGGAGGGCTCGGCCAATAATGCAGGAAGGTGAGGCAATTGTGTAGGGTTTTCTAGTTCATTCAACAATAAATGCACACTTAATGCATTCACACACACAAGCATGCACCTCTTCTCAATTCTTTTTCTTTTCTTTTAAATTTAAATCTAAAACCCATACAAATATCTAGATGCTATGTGAAGGGTTTTATTAACTCAAACTTAATTGTTGAAAAGAAGACTTAAGAGAAAAATTCCCAAAATTTGAATACCGCATTAAATTAATATTATAATTGGGAAAAATTCTAATTGAACCAAAACGTCCCATATACCCCCAAAGCTTGCGTACTAGCTTTATTTTAGCTAAACTAGGTGCTGGCAAGTCTATATGGTCGTTTGATCACAGTCGGGTTAAAACAGAAAATACCGACAATTTTACCCAAAAAACGGAAAAATTCACATAACGATTTTCTAAAACGTTACAGTATCACATACCCGTATTTAATCAAGCTCCCGCACATATCTCCATATGTGCCCTACTTTGTTTCTCTTGAGCTAGTAAACCTCTGTGTGGGTCTCTAAAGACTCGTCAATATGCCAGTAGTAGGTAATGATCACATCAGATACCCATAAGCCGTCAGCGGTACTAGCTGGACGTAACGACTACCCACGTATTGAAAGAATAGAAGATCAACAAGAAAACTTTTCCAAACTCCCGTAGAGCCTATAAGCAACACTTACCGTACAGTCCAGTCTCTTCGTCAGATATGTCGTATATCGAGTCTGGGGTTGGTATCGTCAGACTCCAATAACTTGATATGTCATGCCGATTTGTGACCTATAATCTTTTGAGAAACTACTGATAACACTTACCAGTCAATCTCATCAGCCCTGACCAGGGATTTGCTGTTATAACCAATTGAGCATAGTGCAACATCAACTCCCAATACCGGGAGAGACGAAACCCCTCCTATCGATCATTGTCTCCATGTGACTCGGGACTGTACCCAAAATCAACTGTTTGTACGACTCCTTTGAGCCGTGGTAGTGAGGAAATCAAAGCACAGTAGGAACCACACAAGACTCTATGACGATCTCGGATCTACAGACTAACCTGTACAAACGTGACCAGAGAACTGCTATTTAACGATAGGTATGCTGGGTTCTATAACACCCTAACTACGATTTTATAGGGTATAAAGTATGCATTTTTAAAAAATCTAGAGAGCTATGCAACCCATGCCAGGGATCTAACTAGAAAATTAGGAGTAAGCTAGTATGTAATCAACCATTACACCAAGTGAATGAGGAATACAACCTTTGTAGACCGGTCCTTCAATTCTAAAGCTCCGTGTAGTAGTCCCTTCACTCCAAGTAGTGATCTCCCGGACTCTAGTAAGGGTTCACAAGGCGAAAAGAATAAGCTTGCTTGAAGTCTTCGAGGCCGAAGATGATCTACGTCGAGGAATCTCCAACTCAAGCTACCTCTTCACTAATTGGGAATTAGTGAAGTAAACAACCTAAACTAAATGGCTAATCTAGTATAGGTTGGTGAAGTAGGATTTTTTCTCACTTTAGAATAATTTTTCTCACTATATTTCTTCACTTTCCAAAAAGCTAGAGAGCAAAATTGGAATGAAGAAGAAGATGAAGATGAGAATGGAATGAGAATCCATGAGTGAGAATAGCAACAATGGGTGAGATAATATCTCATATTAACTCATGTAGAGACTTAACCATGGCTTAAGATAATGGTGGGTTGATAAATATCTAGGATGGGACAAAATTAGTGGACTAAGTCAAGTTTACCACAAGCTTCTCCAAGCTTCTTAACCTTGACAATTTTCCACCTAATTTTGTTTTATCCTTAATAATTAAAACCCCACATTATCATTAGCATGGTGTGAGTCCCATACATCCATGTAGCATATAGCAATTAGCATGACACAATAATATATATCAAATATATATTAAATGTGTACAAGTGAGATAAAGAAATTCTTAAGTGAGCTAATATTAGTTAATGTATGTTAATATATAAAATATATAATTATACATTAAATTATTAAATCAACACTTGATTTAACAATCCGGCTATATCACATATAACTGACTAATATCATTTGTATCAACTTATCGAATCAACACTTGATTCGATAACCCGGCTATATGTGATATAGACGGGTTATATGCGATATAACTGGGTTATATGTGATATCACATATCGTGAGATTAGAATACGGTATCACATACGCGTATTAATCTCGATCCCGCACATATCACATATGTGCTCCTACTTCGTTTCGCCTGAGCCAGAAAACCTCTATGTAGGACTCTAAAGACTCATCAATACGCCTGCAGTAGGTGATGATCATATCAGTCACCCACAAGCCGACAGCGGTACTAGCTGGACGTAACGGCTATCCGGGTATTGAGCGATCAGAAGATCAACAAGCAAGCCTGCTCATACTCCTACGAATCCAATAAGTAACACTACCGTACAGTCCGGTCTCTTCGTCTGATGTGTCGCATATCCAGCCTCGGGGTGGTAAACGTCAGACCCGAATAGTTTGATAAGTCATGCCGATGTGAGGCCCATAACGGTTCGAGAAATTACTGATAACACTTACCAGTACATCTCAGCAACCCTGGCCAGGGATTTCTTGTTATGTCCAATTGAGCACAGCGCAACATCAACCCCCAATACTGGGAGAGACGAAATCCCCTCCTATCGCTCATTGCCTCGATGTAACTCGGGACTGTACCCAAAAACCACCGTTTTGCACGTTCTCTTGAACATGGTAAGGTGGAAATCAAAGCACAATGGGAATCACATAAGGCTCTATGACGATCTCGGGTCTACAGACTAACCTGTACTAGTGTCACCAGAGAACTGCCATGTGACGTAAGGTATAATACCATCTAGGAGTTCTCGGCGAGTCCTATTCTGTGTACCCAGTCTCCACTGAGCACCCGTATACAATCTTTGATGTGAAACACCAATGGATGTGGGACATCCATCGTCCATCATATGGGTCAAGAAACGTATACGCTAGTCTACTCTGGAATATCGATGCCCCATCTCGATACTCCCACGACTAGGAACAATTGAAGGATGTACTTACAGACTACCCTGGCCCCACTAGTATGATCAGCATCATAATTCTGGTAGTCAAGTACTCATCCTAAAGGCTTTATCAACATGTAACAGAAAGACAATAAGTGTACATGTTAAGATAAAGAGCAACCAGATAGCATACTATCATGTCGAGCAAGAAAGTCCTCTATATATATGTCCAAGTATCCACTATATAATACAATAATGGCCTCTAGGGCATAAATATTCCTAACAATCTCTCACTTGCACTAAGGCCCGTTGTTGTAGTATTGCATACTCAACATCCCAAAAAGTCTCTCAAACTGTGTCTCGAGAAGAGCCTTAGTGAGTGGATCTGCCGTGTTGTCCTTTGTATCTACTCTCCTGACCTCGATCTCCCGGTGATCAACTATCTCCCGTATCTGGTGATACCGTCTCAGAATATGTCTGGATCACTTATAGGACCGGGGTTCCTTGGCCAAAGCCATAGCTCCATTGTGTTGGATATAGTGCCCTCAAGGCAATTATTGTAATTGCAGGAAGGCGGTTATGATAATTGAGGGAGGACCTATACGGGTAGGACAGTCTTACTCAAAATGATAGTATGCTATATGGTTTGTCTTTATTATCATGTACATGCTTTATATGGTATTACAGATCACTATTATATATTGATAGAGCCCATATGATTCTTGCTTGACTACCAGCATTATGATGGCGATCATATACGTGAGAGCTGGGTAGCCTATAAGCACAATCTTAAATGTCCCTAGTCGTGGGAGTATCGAGACTGGGCATCGATATTCCGGAGTAGACTAGTGTATACGCTTCGAGACCCCGACGAGGGGCGGTGTCCGGTCTCACAAGCCATTGGCGTTGTGACACCTAAGATAGTATACAGGTGCTCACTGGAGGTGAGTACACTGGACGCACTCGCCGAGAACTTCTAGATGGTATTATACTATTTTAGGTTTCGCTTGCACCTTGGCCATCTACCATGGCCGATGCGGAACAAAAACCGGCGTTTAAAAACTTTAGCGCAAATAAAACCAGCTCCAAGATCGAAACCATAAACCTATACTAGCAAACTAAAGAAGCTAAACTAAAGGGTTAGAAGTGTTATACCAAAAGAACCAAGTCCTTCAGTCTTCCATCACCTTCCTAAGCTCCTTGATGCGTGCTCAAACGAACTTGGCCGCCGGTCATCCTCCATCGAAGATGATCTACCCGATGGATGTAGCTCATGGCTCTAGCTCCACATCGAAAGCAAGTGAAGCAACTGGGGATTCTAGGATGTTAGTCTAGAATGCCTAGGAAGTAGTGAGTGAACTAAGTATTTATCTATCTCATCTCACATCCTCTCATGATTCTCAACACATGAGATGGTTGAGAGGAGGTGGAAGATGAAGGTGGAGGAACTAAGGAAACCCAAGAGAGGAGAGTAAAGCTAATGGTGAGGAGAAAGATAGCTCATAAAAAAAGAACAATCTCTTTTTCCCAAAAAGTGAGCAAAAAATTCAAGTGTGGAAAAATCTCACATGAAGAATGGTTTTGTAAAACAATTCTTTCAATAAAATATCAATCCCATACTTGAATAGTATGCACAAATGAATTAATAATTCATTTGTGCACACTATGCAAGAATGGTCCTCACCATACCCCCATCATGTCTTTGCCACCTCATAATCCATTTAATATAAATGGTCAAACCAATATAAGGTGTCCACCTTCTAGAATATTTTCCGGAAAAATACGGATTACATTCTACTATATATACATACCTGCATTCGTACAGAAATACGAAGACCCAAAGAGATAGAATAACACAAAGAACATAATACTAGAATATACATATCAAAATATATATATGTAAATTATTAAATCAATACCTGATTTAATAATCCAGCTCAAACCCGAGCCGACTAGTATTATCAACTGTCCGATCGAAAGTCCGGGTACAATGTACAATCAATCGATCGGAACCCTGCACGTATCCAATACGGCTACTACATCATTTCGCCTGAACCAGGGAAACCCTCTGTGTGGGACTCTAAAGACTCGTCAATACGCTGGCAGTGGTTTTAACCACAAGCACGTCAGTGGCACTATCTGTATGTAACGGCTACCCAGGTATTAAGCGAAAGGAAGACCGACGAGAAAACTCATCCGAACCCCTACTGAGCCTGTCCGTGACAATCTCCATACAGTCCGGTCTGTTCGTCTAAGAGTATCTCATATTGGGTCTAGGGGGTGGATAAAGTCAGACCCCTAATAACGCAATATTTTGTGTCAGTGTGAAGCCTATCACCCTCTGAGAAACTACTGATCCAAATCAGTAATTCTCGTCCACCTCGGCCGAGAATTTCTGGTGATGGCCATTGTAAGTCCACGTTGCGACCCCCGGTTCTTACGGGGAGGCGGAAACGGTATAAAATCAAAATTTTAACGCAAGAGGCAACATGGACTAAGCTAGGTCGGGATCTTTACCTAAACTAAAACTAGCATACTAAGCTAAAGATATTTAGCTACTCGGATGAAGATGGTTATACCTAAACTTGAACTCCTTCTCTTCAAGCTCCGATGGTGGTTCGATGGCTCCTTCTCGTTGTCTCCGTACGCCGAAGATAGATCCACTTGAAAGCTCCAACCTTTAGCTCCTTCTTCGTTCTTTGAAGAAACTAGTTCACTTGGTTTGCTAAACCTAGTGAACTAGAATGAGTAGAGATGATTTAGAATGGGATTTTATCTATGGTTCTTGATTCTCAACTCATGAGACAAGAGAACCATAGATCAAGAGAGGGAGAAAGAGGTTGAGGGTGAGAGCAAGAGGAGAGCTCAAGAACAAGAGAGAGAATGAGCAAGAAAGAAATGAGGCTCTCTTTTGTCTCTCACACTCTCATAATCCAAAGCAATGATAACTCATCATATCAAGAAAGTCTTATGTGTGATGGTTGAAGCAACCATAACCTTATCATGTCATGCACTCATTTTACTCAAATGAACAAGCAAGTAAAAGTCTTTGGCATGAAATGATAGCCATGGTTATCATGATGGTCAACTAGTCAAGCCTAGTCAACCGGTCAACAAAGTCAACAAGTCAACAAAAGTCAACAAGTCAACAAAGTCAACAAAAGTCAACAACCAAGTCACCATAATACTTAATTAATATAATAGTTAATCACATATCATATTCTCATTAGGGTTGAGCAAAAAGTCAAAAAGTCAACGGTCAACTGTCAACAACCCTAATGAGAATCCGCTGTCTGTGCCTCCCTGTCAACTGTGCATACACACCCGCATCCGCGTTCCGAGGAACACGAATGCAAACTGGATAAATCCAATCCCATAAGGTACACTAGGATCTGGCTTAAACCAAAGCCCGCTAGTGTAAACTGTCCGGACACTGTACGTGCACAAGTGCACGGATGTGACCGAACCCTGTCGCAAAACCATGCGACCTGTCGCAATACCATGCGACCTCTACTCTTTTGCCTAAAGGCGAAAAGATTTCTGTGTGGGACTCTAAAGACTCGACACTACGCTGGCAGTGGGTTTAACCACAGACCGCAAGCGGCACTAGCTGTGCGTAACGGTCCCCAGGTAATGCCGACAAGAAGACCGACGAGGCGAAACCCATCTGAACTCCTACTGAGCCTGAGTGTGACATTCTCCGTACAGTCCGGTCTGTTCGTCTGATACATCGCATGGCGGGCCTAGGGGGCGGTAAACGTCAGTCCCCCAATAGCGGTACAAGTCGTGCCGGAGTGAAGCCCAATACACCCTGAGATAACACTGGAAACCCACCAGTATATCTCGTTTGCCCTGGCCAGGGACTACTCGTGTAATGGCTCTCCTAGACACAGCGCGATGTCAACCCCCAATACCGGGAGAGACGAATCCTGTCTAACCGTCACTGCCTCCAAGTGCTTCGGGACTGCACCCAACCACCACCTGTTTGCACGACTCCTTTGAGCCGTGGTAGGGTAGTGATCAAAGTACAGTGGGAACACACCCGAGGCGAAGTGACAGTGTCAAGTCAGCGGACTAAGCTGTACTCATGTCACCTGGGAACTGATAACTGACGATAGGTATAATACCAACTAGTCAGTTCCCGACGAGTCCTGTCCAGTGTACCCGTAACCTAACGAGCACCCGCATACTATCTCAAGTACGACGTACTGACGGCTGTGGGACAGACCGTCTCCCACACTGGGATGAGAAGCGCATGTGCTGGTCTACTCCGGAGTATCGATGCCCTGTCTCGATAGTCCTGCGACCAGGGACCTGAATAAGGATGTGCTTATAGATTACCCAGCCCCCACTAGTGTGACTGCCATCACAACGCTGGTAATCAAGCAAAGATCCTAAGGGCTCCACTAATGCGTATAAGTGATATACTGAAATAAACACAAGTACATATTGAAGTAGAAACAAACCAAGTAGCATACTACTATTTTGAGCAAGATTGTATATACAAGGTGAATATCCCAAGCATCCATTAAGTAATATACAAACTAGTATGATACAGTAATGGCCTCTAGGGCATATACACTAACAGCCATCCGTGCACAACACGACATCAACCCCCAATACCGGGAGAGATGAATCCCCGAAGATCCGCTCACTGGGGACTGTACCCAACTAAAACCTGTTTGCACGACTCCTTTGAACCGTGGTAGGGTAGTAATCAGAGTACAGTAGGAACTCACACGAGAAAAATGATGATCTCTGGTCGACGGACTAACCTGTTCTCATGTCACCTGGGAATGCTATCTGACAATAGGTATAATACCAACTAGCATGTTCCCGCGAGTCCGTCCAGTGTACTCATAACCCAATGAGCACCTGTATACTATCTTAGGTGACTAACTGACATCAATGGCTTGTGAGACCGGCCACCGCCCCTCGTCGGGGTCTCAATAAGTATACACTACTCTACTCTGGAGTATTGATGCCCAGTCTCGATACTCCTACGACTAAGGACATTTAAGGATGTGGTTATAGACCACCCAGCTCCCACGTATATGATTGCCATCATAATGCTGGTAGTCAAGCAAGAATCCTATAGGCTCTATCAACATGTAATAGTAATCTGTAATGCCACCTAATGCTGTACATGATGATAAAGACAAACCAGATAGCATACTATCATCTTGAGTAAGACTATTCTCCCCGTATAGGTCCACCCTCAATCATCACAATCGCGTGCCTGCGATTCAATAATTGACTTGAAGGCACTATAGCCAATAATCTCCCACTTGCACTTAAGGCTAATTATTGCGGTGTCGCATACTCACAGTCCATGTGATACCGAACAACCAACTTCTCTACTAATCAGTCTCGCAAAGCCCGTATGTGAAACTATTGCGTTCGAGAAATACCCTCAGTGAGTGGATCCGCTCCTGTGTTTTTTTCTTTATCTCTCTATATCTCAACTTCTCGGAGAAAAAATATCTCCTAAAATAAGCGATACTTGTCTTAGAATTTGTTTGGATATCTGATGGGACCCAGTTCTCAAATGAACTCCAAATCCAACAAACTTCTTAGACTATATCTTCCACTGAATTTAATCAGTAACCTGCGCCATTTCCTCCTCAATATCCGCTTGGACCATCTGTCCAACATACTGTCCCTAAAAAAAGGAAAGCTATAACTCTGAAAGCTAGTCTATCATCCAGGTCACCTTGGAAGCCTCAAATGATAACCTCCTCCCGAAAGAGGCTGCCGTTACCATATACCAAGAGTATCCACTTATGTTCATAACTGTTTCCCAACGTTTCTCCAGGATTGGATTAATATATATGCTTATTGTATCCAGTGCAAAAGTAATATCTGGTATGGTACTTGACATTTCATGATTGACTCAATTGCCTAAGCAAGAGATATGTCAATCATGCAGATCCCTCTCCTCATCAGTCTAGAAGACATCTCTTTAGAGTGGGTGACTCCATCACCTGCGGGCACATCACCACGCGAGGAGTCATCCATTCTAAAACACTTTATAATAGTGTCAAAGTATCCAAATTGGGACACGTCCCAAATCTAGATCTAAAACCATAGATCTAGTAACCAGAATCCCTGATATTTTATCCAGATCCTATGTGAAGAAACACCTTGTGACAACCACAGTATAACCGATCGCAGTAAAGGAATATCACTTCCTATCAAGAGCATGTTATCCAAATACCACGACATCACTCCCTACTACCTTTTTACCAGATCCATCTATTATTCTGATGAAGTCAAACTCTATGACTGTCACATCAAAAATAGACGATCTATCTCCGCTATATCTGCTTTAGTGTATAAATAGACATAAGCTACTTGCCCACCATGCTTCCGCTGCTCCCACTGACTACAACAACCCTTTGGCAGAGTCATATATACATGCACTTCTAAAGCTAATTTAGAACGACGTTATACTCATCCTCCTACCATATATCATAGTCTAGAACAACTGTAGTGCCAAGTTTGGGTAATCGAAAAACCTCCCTGCCACTGTCTTTGAGGAGACCGAAGTACCTCTCGGGTGGCTGAGGTTACCCAATAAATCTGCGGAGTGGCTAATGGATTGTAGAATCCAATTGAATCTTTAGATTCTACTAAATTTTCAGTAATCGTTTATGGTTCTGGAATAACTTCCAGTTCTACGATACCCCCACTAATGTTTTCTGAAAAGAATTCATTTTACTAAAACTGTGGCGAGTCAAGAACAGTATAACTATTGATCTTCCTGATGGTAGAATGTTAACCCTCGTCAAATCCTGGGATAACCCACAAACTGCCATTACTGAAACGTGCCTTGAGTTTATCCAGATTCTGGTTTTAAGCATAAGCCAGACAACTCCATATAGCTTAACATCGTTAAGATATGAAACCATTCTATATACCATATAGAAATAAAGGCACTAATTTAATTGGAACCAGATTCAAAATACATGCACCCGTTTCTAATGCATATCAATATAATGGAAGGAGGCCAAGCGGCATTACTCATCAAGGAATGCACCCACGTATGAGTAACCTGAAAGAGAAGCAAGTTCTTAAAACTATTACTTACAACGGAATACCTAGCACAAGTATCTACATCTTCGATCACCTTGAAGAATCCTAATACTTTGCAATATATGGTTCTCTACTTTATTCTTATACCTATAACTTTTCAAAATTTGGATCTTGTGTTTCAACGAAATACTTGTCTAAAACTAGAGAAGTCATAAGTAAGAATATAGTACGAGTACCAACCTCTTTGTCCTAATGGACACTGGACAACATACAATAGTTTGCATAAGTCCTCTGAATTTAATAACTCAAACCCTGTGCTTTGTAGGTTGAAAACCGTGCTATGATTAAGAAGAATTACACCGCTGTTGAATGCACCTTACTTAACCATCAACTGATATAGCTAAATGTCATAGACATAATTTCAAAAATTTATATCTCACTTTATAAAATAAACATATATATATATATATTAGTTTGAAAGTGGTGCATAACAACGGATATTCAAAACCAAATATTTGCTGTTAGGCAAAACTTAGGTGATTTCCTTAAATATCACCAATTACAAAGAATTCCAATATATATAGGATCTAATCACCCAATTCCCAATATCTTACTCTCACTCAGCATCTGTAACTCCATACAGATGTGAGAATCAATTATGGTAAATACATACCCTGGAGTCAGAATCTAATTGGGAAAATAGTTTTCAATTAACATCGCACAGTAAAACTGAAACATGAAAAGGTTTCGAAGGGGTAGCCGGGTATTCCTCGTAAAGCCACTTCTAACCAGATTCATGACAGTAACCGTATATTTACTTGCCCACACTCCAATCCCTTTATATGTCTTTACTTCTTACTTTCTGTACACCACACTTAGGCTAATTGGTTTTCTCCCTTCCCTACCTTTCGGCACCAGCCTAAGGTTTGGAAGAAGACTATCCAATAAGCGCAATAGGTGTACTCTCCTAATATTAGGAGCTCTCGCAACCTGAGAGAAGGTAAAGGGAAAAGACAATTGAATAAACCTATTTTATTTCTCTAGAACCAGAAAACATCCTCGAACTGGAACAAGTTTCTTCGAGTTCGTATGTAACTATACGATGGCATATCCAATAAATATGGATCTTTGTAGTGATACGGAGTGTTCCGGAGAAATGCAAAGGGGAAGTAGGAGTGGCAGGGGTATATGCAGCTTCGCCGTGAATGATAGTAGTCGCAATTTCCTTCGCCCTCACTCTAATCCTTTTATATGTCTTTACTTATTACCTTCTGTACACCACACTTAGGCTGATTGGTTTTCTTCCTTCCCTACCTTTCGGCACTTGCCTGTGGTTTGGAAGAAGATTATCCAATAAGCGTAATAGGTGTTCTCTCCTAACACTAGGAGCTCTCGCAATCTGAGAGAAGATAAAAGGAAAAGACAACTGAATAATCCTATTCATTTTCTCCAGAACCAGAATCCATCCTCGAACTGGAACAAGTTCCTTCGAGTTTGTATGTAACTATACGATAGAATATCCAAGAAATGTGGATCTTCGTAATGATACGGAATGTTCCGGAGAAATGCAAAAGGAAAAGTAGGAGGGGCAATGAGTTATGCGACTAAGTGACAATCCAAAAGCCAAAGTGTTTTAAGAAGGTTCGGTTAACTTGGTTCATGAGTTTTAGTTTTAGGGT
This sequence comes from Agapanthus africanus, assembly GCA_030015575.1. NCBI lineage: Eukaryota > Viridiplantae > Streptophyta > Magnoliopsida > Asparagales > Amaryllidaceae > Agapanthus > Agapanthus africanus. The sequence goes on from CM057351.1 coordinate 239,215,682, forward strand.
CGGATCATGGTCGCTGCCAAAGACAGAGAGAAAAGAAACACTCAGCGTATACTCTAACCTAGATTAGATTAGTTGATCACTTTATTTAATCAGGATGTCTCCCACTGTTTCCTCGAATTCTCCCTCAAACCCTAAAAGGAGATTAGTCGGGATCATCGAAAATCACCCGAGGAGTAACACCTACTCATCAGTGGGAATCGGGATCCAACTATCATCGCATGATAACTTGATAGAATCCACTGAAGTCACCACACTCCAGAAGGTATGCGCATGCCTAGCAAGTTTCCTGTATGTTTGGAACTCCCGTTGTGGTTTTTACCCCTGGGACCCAAGTGACCTTGACGGAGTCAATAAATCAAAGAGTCCTAGTCAAGTTCAACCCGTCATTATCTTGATTGCATTAAACCCACCCACGCGAGCCCTTGACGGAGTCAACAAGGCCGCACCACTGTCCTAACCAATCATATAATATGCTACAAAAAAGCACCGCTTAGCTACCGTACACTACGTCTTGACATAGTCAACAAACGCAGCACGAATACTAAACACTACGTGTAGGAAATGACGAAGAGCTACGGTTGGTTTTGGCGAAAAACTTTAACATAATGAACTTGATCTCGTTGAAGGAACCGAGTGGTTTTACAAATATATAGTGGCACAAACTTTTTCTAAAGAGGTCACTCCCTATGAGGGGATCTCGGCTCTTTCCTCATCGAATGAGGTGCAGGATATTCCAAACTTAATACCACGATGCAAAGCAAAATGAATCGACTATAGAGCAGTTATCACAAATACACAAACTTTCGCCCAAGAGGTCACTCCCGATGATGCGATTTCGGCTCTTGCCTCGTTGAATGAGGTGCTGGATATTCTGAACCGAATACCACTGTGCAAAGCAAAAGGAAACATCTTGCAACAACGGTTTTTCAAAATTGGTTCCAACAACATCAAATATGTTTATTTTTCCTTGCGTTAATCAGAATCAACGCAGTCCTATCAATTAATCCATATCACACCACAGAAAAGGAACGAAAATAAAATGTATGTACATGCCATCCGCATTCTCCACTGGGCCCCTTCATCACCCGTTAGGTTACTTAACTAACGACAGCGCAGGGCTGGACTAGCGCGGATGCAAAATATATACACCATCTACTAGTATATATAAATATATATAACATTCGTCCCAGGCATGATATAAGCAACATCATAGAAGCACAGCAAGCAATACAGAATGGTGGATAATCTTAGAGCCTCAGGTTTCATTTGAACCTTAAATGAGACCCGACGTTTCCGGTCGTGTGGATAGCCTGTGCAATGAAAACCTGGACCCCTACGAGCGCGGCAAGTTACCCGCCAATCCTAAAAGTAGGGCAACCCCAATCAACAAAGTGAATGTACCACCCAGCACTTCACGGGATCCGGTAACTTGAGCGCCCCTCTGTGGGTCAAACTATACCCCCTACGAGTGCGGCGAATAGCCTGCCAATTCTAGAGTGAAGCCCCCTCCGTCTCAACGCTATGAGATGCGGGCTTGTTGCCCTCTAGAACTCGGCTATTCGTGCACTCCACCGTGGGGTAATCCTAGTACAGAAAAGAAAATATATATACAATGGCGACATCGACCACAATCCGGTCGTGCCCCAATAAAAGAATATACAATCTAGCAGAGACGACAGTCCACATGTCGGACGCTCGCCCCGCAATAACAAATATACAAATGAAACTGAACTGTATTACTAGCCTTGCACTCCAGGCTATCCACCACGACAATCCAACCACAATATCAGCACAACACAGAACATCAACGTGAATATTATGTTCACAAACCCGTCTAGTTGAACATATAACAACTAGTCGGGTTGTATCGCTCAATAATATTCACGATCGCAGATATCATCACATGTATTGATAATCACACAGTTTAAAATTTCGATCGACTAAAACTTTCCCAAATTAGCCCTAAATGCAAAACAGCACATTAAACAAATCTGGGTCAAAACTAAATATGCCAAAAATCAAATTTCCATGTCAGAGAGTGCTAGAAGAAATTTGGAGCAAAACGCCCACAAATCCGCCGATCTTTCGCGGCCAATGTGCATGTATTGCCGCGGAACCGCGGCCATTTGGTGGGGTCATGTCCCCAAATTTCTTGTGGAGACCTAAATATGCCTGCACTGATTCTTAAGACCCTCTGAAGAATTTTTTGAACACGTTCGAAAATCGGCAGCAAGCATATAAAAATGGAAAAATGATTCAGAAAGTTTGGTCGATCGATATTCTAAGTTCGTGCAAACTAGCTAGTATTGGTTTATGGGTGGCTCTGATACCATTGCTGGGTTTCGCCTGCGCCCTGGCCATCTACCATAGCCGATGCGAAATAAAAACTGGCGTTTAACAACTTTGGCGCAAACAAAACCCGCTCCAAGATCGAAACCATAAAGCTATACTAGCAAACTAAAGGGTTAGAAGTGTTATACCAAAAGAACCAAGTCCTTCGGTCTTCCATCACCTTCCTAAGCTCCTTGAGGCGTGCTCGAATGAACTTGACCGCCGGTCTTCCTCCGCCGAAGATGATCTACCCGAGAGATGTAGCACATGCCTCTAGCTCAACATCGAAAGTAAGTGAACCAACTAGGGATTCTAGGATGCTAGTCTAGAATGCCTACGATGTAGTGAGTGAACTAAGTGTTTATCTATCTCATCTGACCTCCTCTCATGATTCTCAACACATGAGATAGTTGAGAGGAGGTGGAAGATGAAGGTGGAGGAACTAAGGAAACTCAAGAGAGGAGAGTGAAGCTAATAGTGAGAAGAAAGAGAGCTCATAAAAAAATAACCATCTCTTTTTTCCAACAAGTGAGCAAAAAATTCAAGTGTGGAAAAAACTCACATGAAGAATGGTTTTGTAAAACAATTCTTTTCAATAAAACATCAAGCCCATACCTGAATAGTATGCACAAATGAATTAATAATTCATTTGGGCACACTATGCACGCATGGTCCTCACCATACTCCCATCATATCTTTGCCACCTCATAATCCATTTAATATAAATGGTCAAACCAATATGAGGTGTCCACCTTCTAGAATGTTTTCCGGAAAAATACGGATTACATTCTACTGAATATACATACCTACATTCGTACCGAAATACGAATACCCAAAGAGATAGAATAACACAAAGAACATAATACTAGAATATACATATCGAAATATATATATATATATATATATATATATATAAATTATTAAATCAATACCTGATTTAATAATCCGGCTCAAACCCGAGCCGGCTAGTATTATCAGCTGTCAGATCGAAAGTCCGGGGAGAAAGTACAATCAATCGATCGGAATCCTGCACGTATCCACTACGGCTACTACATCGTTTCTCCAGAACCAGGGAAACCCTCTATGTGGGACTCTAAAGACTCGTCAATATGTTGGCAGTGGGTTTAACCACAAGCACGTCATTGGCACTAGCTGTATGTAACAGCTATCCAGGTATTGAGTGAAAGGAAGGCCGACGATCAAACTCATCCGAACCGCTACTGAGCCTGTCCGTGAAAATCTCCATACAATCCGGTCTGTTCATCTAAGAGTATTGCATATCGGGTCTAGAGGGGTGGATAAAGTCAGACCCCTAATAATGCGATATTTCGTGTCGGTATGAAGCCCATCACCCACTGAGAAACTACTGATCCAAATAAGTAATTCTCCTCCACCTCAACCGAGGATTTCTGGTGATGGCCATTCGTGCACAACGCGACATCAACCCCCAATACCGGAAGAGACGAATACCCGACGATCCGCTCATTGCCTCCATGTGGCTCGGGACTGTACCCAACTAAAACCTGTTTGCACGACTCTTTTGAGCCGTGGTAGGATAGTAATCAAAGCACAGTGGGAACTCACACGAGACAAATGATGATCTTAGGTCGACAGATTAATCTGTACTCATGTCACCTGGGAACTGCTATCTGACAATAGGTATAATAGCAACTAGCATGTTCCCGGCGAGTCCGTCCAGTGTACTCATAACCCAATGAGTACCTATATACTATCTTAGGTGACTAACTGACAGCAATGGCTTGTGAGACCGGCCACTGCCCCTCGTCGGGGTCTCGATAAATATACACTAGTCTACTCCGGAGTATCGATGCCCAGTCTCGATACTCCCACGACTAGAGACATTTAAGGATGTGCTTATAGACCACCCAGCTCCACGTATATGATCGTCATCATAATGCCGGTAGTCAAGCAAGAATCTTATAGGCTCTATCAACATGTAATAGTGATCTGTAATGCCACCTAAGGCTGTACATGATGATAAAGACAAACCAGATAGCATGATATCATCTTGAGTAATACTTTTCTCCCCGTATAGGTCCTCCCTCAATCATCACAATCGCGTGCCTGCGATTTAATAATTGACTTGAGGGTACTATAGCCAACAATTATACCTATCGTCAGATGGAAGTTCTCAGGTTACATGAGTACAGGTTAGTCCTTTGACCTGAAGTCGTCATTTGTCTCGTCTGAGTTCCCACTGTACTTTGATTACTATCCTACCATGGCTCAAAGAAGTCATGCAAACAGGTTTTAGTTGACTACAGTCCCGAGCCACATGGAGGCAGTGGTCGACTGTCAGGGATTCGTCTCTCCTGCTATTAAGAGTCGATGTCATGCTGTGTTCGGTTGGCTATCACCATAAATCCGTGGCCATGGTAGGGAATATTTACTGATAGTTAATTAGTGGTATCTCAGTTGGTGATGAGCTAGACCCAGACATGACTTATTAGGTTAGTAGGGGTCTGACGTTATCCACCCCCTAGACCCGATATGCAATACTCTTTGACGAAGAGATCGGACTGTATGGAGATTGTCACATTCAGGCTCAGTAGGGTAAGGACGCACTTGATTGTCGACCCCCCTTTCGACAACTATCTCGGTAGCCGTTACGTACAGCTAGTGCCGCCGACGTGCTTGTAGTTAAACCCACTGCCAGCGTATTGTTGAGTCTTTAGAGTCCTACACAGAGGGTTTTCTCGGTTCAGGCGACGAATGTAGGAGTCGTACGGTGGTACATGAAGGGGTCCGATCAAATACGTGTACGCGGTATATGGATTTTAATCGGACAGTTGATAATACTAGCCGGTTTAGGATTAAGAAGGATTTTTAAATCAGGTTTTGTATATGAGGTCATCATCTTCTAGAATCATTCCCGTATAAATACGGAATACTTCTCCTCGAATATGTATCGCTACATACACGCGTATCCGTATAAAAATACGGATAGCACCAAAGAGGGAAAATAAATAGTGAACAATAATACTAAAATACATGTATCGAAATACTTATATGTATTTGAAGGATGTACTTAGCGACTACACTGTCCCCACTACTATGATATGCATCATAATCCTAGTAGTCAAGTACTCATCCAAAGGGTTTTATCAATATGTAGCATAGAGACAATCAGTGTACATGTTAAGATAAAGAGCAACCAGATAGCATACTATCATGTCGAGCAAGAAATTCCTCCATATATATGTCTAAGCATCCATTACAATATACATCGTATGTACAGTAATGGCCTATAGGGCATACATATAACAAACAATCTCCCACTTGCACTAGGGCCATCAGTTGTAGTATCCAATACTCAACAATCAGCAGTGGTTGTAGTATCTCATACTCAACCATCCCATAAAAGTCTCTCCTGGGAAAAGGCGTTTGTGAGTAGATCCGCCGTGTCAACCTCTAAGTCTACTCTCCTGACCTCGATCTGCCGGGAGATCATCCATCTGTAGGGTTACTAGGCACACTCAAGAGGTTCCACAAGGCATCAACCATGCCAAAATCAAATTTTTCATGTGCCTAAGAATCCTATGCAAGATCGTTAACTAGAGATTAGGCGAAAAACAAGCAAGTAAACAACTTTATTGCTAAGTAAAAGGGACTACAACCTTTGTAGATCCGCTCCACCATTTCTTTAGCTCCGTGTTGACGTCCCTCCGCTGCGATCATCGGAATCCCAGACTCTAGCGATGGTTTCGTCGGAGAAATAATCGGGCTAGGTCGTTGACTTCGATGCCGAAGATGATCTACGTCGAGGTGACTCAAACTCAAGCTCCATCTTCACTAGGTCAAGAAACTTGTGAAGAAAACACCCTCTACTACATGGCAAGTGATAGAGGATGAAGAAATAGGAAGTGGGTTCACTTTGGATTTGGAATTCTCACTTGGAATCATCACTTAGAATTTTCTAGCAAGCTTTTTCTTTCTTCATGAAGAAGATGAAGAAGAAGGAAAAGAATTAATTAATTAGAAAATTCAAGTGATTCTTATCATATAGCAACCATGGGTTAGTTTAACTCATGTAGAGAATAAACTAGGGTTTAGATAATGGTTAGGTTTGAGAATAAAAACCAAATGGTGAAGCTTCATGAAACTCCAAGAATAAAACAAAGAAAGCCACCATATTTGTTTTTGCCCAAAAAAATAAATGAATAAATAAATGAGTAAATCAAACCCTAACCATTAACCTAATCATAGTTTAAAGCATACACACACCTAAGTTTGCATGTATCATCAAACATGATACAAACAAGTGCACAAAAATATATCATATATACAATGTGCACAATCTAGTGAGAAAATAATCTTAAGTGAACCAATACTAGTTAATGTAAAGTAATATGTCAAATATATAATTATACATTAAATCACTAAATCAACACTTGATTTAATGATCTGGTCAGACTGTATATAACCGACTAATATCAAGTGTATCAATGTATCGAATCAACACTTGATTCGGTAACCCGGCTATATCTCATATAACCTTCTAATGATACAAATCGCGAGAATAGAATACAGTATCACATACTTGTATTATTCTCGGTCCCTCACATATCTCATATGCGCTCCTATTTCGTTTCGCTTGGGCCAGGAAACCTCTGTGTAAGATTCTAAAGACTCGTCAATACGCCGGCAGCAGGTGATGATCATATCAAACACCTACAAGTCGCAAGCGGTCTGCTAAACGTAACAGCCACCCGGGTATTGAGCGATCAGAAGATCAAAGAGCAAGCCCGCTCACACTCCTGTGAATCCAATCGGTAACACTACCGTACAGTCCGGTCTGTTCGTCTGATATGTCGCATATCTCGCCTAGGGATGGTAAACGTCAGACCCCAATAACTCGATAAGTCGTGTCGATATGAGGCTCATAACGGGTTGAGAAACTACTGGTAGCACTTACCAGTAAATCCTTAGAACAGCCTTGGCCAAGGACTTCCTGTTATAGCCAATCGAGCACTGCGCAACATCGACTCCCTATACCGGGAGAGACGAAACCCCTCCAATCGCTCATTGCCTCCATTAGATTCAGGACTGTACCCAAAAGCCACCTTTTTGCACGCCCTCTTGGACGTGGTATGATGGAAATCAAAGCACAGTGGGAATCACACAAGACTCTATGACGATCTCGGGTCTACAGACTAACCTGTACCAGTGTCACAAGAGAACTGCCATCTGACGTAAGGTATAATACCATCTGGGAGTTCTCGGCGAGTCCGTCCAGTGTACCCTGTCTCCACTGAGCACCCGTATATCATCTCTGATGTCAAACACCAATGGATATGGGATCATCCATCGCCCATCTATATGGGTCGAGAAGCTACACGCTAGTCTACTCTGGTATATCGATGCCCCGTCTCGATACACCCACGACTAGGGACCTTGAAGGATGTACTTATGGACTACCACGTCCCCACTAGTATGATCCGCATCATAGTCCAGGTAGTCAAGTACACATCCTAAGGGCTTTACCAACATGTAACAGAGAGACAATCAGTGTACACGTTAAGGTAAAAAGTAACCAGATAGCATACTATCATATCGAGCAAGAAAGTCATCCCTATATATGTCCAAGCATCCACTACAATATACATCCTATGTATAGTAATTGTTCCCGCCAAAAATTTCTGCGCAGAAGAGTCCAAGGTATCAAATGGCAGCGATACGCTTAAGGAAATGCGAACCAATATCTTCCGGCCTGTATTTTGATAAGTTCCCGAAGGAGGAACTATTAAATTCTGATGGTATTGGAAGCATCTCGAAAAACCCTTCGATTCGATATATTATGGGCCTTATAATTCATCTGGGATCAAAAGTTATGAGGCATCACGTGTCCACACGTGATGGACCTTTAAGAACCCGCCGGAGGAGTTAAAAGATATAATAAAAACTCAGAAAAGGCCCCAATGGGGCATCACGTGCTCACACGTGACCATGGGTCACGTGCAGACACGTGATGGACTTTTAAAGCCTCTAAAATAATGAATAGAATTTAATTCTAAAAGTCAGAAAATACCTCAACGAGGTATCATGTGCTTACACGTGACCAATGGTCACGTGTTGACACGTGATGGTTAAAACAACAACATAAACAAGCGGCTGTTAAAGGAACCAATTTGGGGGTCACGTGCTCACACGTGATCAAGGGTCACGTGCCAGCACGTGATAGGCTTGAAAGCCTTACAGTTTAATAGAGTTAAAATTCTAAATTTCTTTAAAATCTTTCGAAATAGAATTAAAATTCTAAACTTCTCTAAATCTTTCCAAATGGAAAAGGATTATGGGGACCGTTGGATTAAAGATCCAATGGTGATTAAAAATCACCAATTTATGGAAAAATCCTAGACAAGGAAAGATCTCCCCAAATCTCACCGAAATAACAAACAGAATATCTTTGGATCTAAAATCCAACGGTGAATAAAATTCACTGTGTGATCCAAAGGATCATATTAATCATGAAATCAAATCAAATCTTTCAATGAGAGATTTGCTAAACAAATTGATTCTCTTCCTTCTCCTATAAATAGGAGCCAAGAAAAGAAGAGAGGGGGATCTACTTTTTTGAGAGAAAAACAGAGAGGAGAATTTAATTCTCAAGAGGGAAGAAAAGAAAGGAGAATTTAATTCTCAACAAATAAAACCCAAGGTGAGAAAAGAAAGGGAATCAAAACTTCAAACAGAGAATTTGATTCTCAAAATCCAAGAGTTTAACTCTTATACAAAAAAGAACTTAGTTCTTCTTCTAGTTGAAGATCTGCACAGAGCACATCTCCCCATAACTTGAGAATTTAATTCTCATCGGGTCGAGATCCTGCCATGCAGATCCTAAATTTAGAAGGGGAATTGAGTTTTGAGAATTTAATTCTCCTAAAACAAAACTAGGGTTTAACCCTAATCAAGAGTTTAATTCTTTTACATATCTGGGAATTTAATTCCTTTGAAAAGAAATCAGGGTTTTATCCTAAATAAGAATTTAATTCTTTCACGATAGGAATTTAATTCCTCCAAAATCATAATTAGGGTTTAACCCTACAAAGAATTCAATTCTTAAAAGATCTCTGTTCATGAAAAGAACTAGGGTCACGTGCCCCCACGTGACCCTTGAAAAGATCCCCTGCAAAGAACTTTGAAGCATCACCTCACGTGCTCCCACGTGACTCCCAAAACGCAGAAAGAAGAAGCAAAGGAAATGAAAGCTTTGGGCGCTCTCACGTGTTATCACGTGACCCCTCAGCAAATGGTTTAACAATTGGCGCACAGATCCCCATCACGTGCCAACACGTGATGCTCTAAAATAAAAACAAAAGTGTTTAACTTTTATTCGTAGATTTGAGGATAAACCAAAAGGAGATCTGGCTCCACATTTAGGGCGCCCTCACGTGTCACCATTTGCAGCCTTAAGGGTAAAATAAAGGAGTTTCGGCCCAATCTCAGGCGCCTCACGTGACCCCACGTGACCACCCATTTTTAGTGTTTAACACTATTTTTAAAGCGCATCACGTGGGAACACGTGATCGTCATATACCTTATAGTGTTAACACTATTTCAAAACCAACCTAGCCCAAAATGGTTAAGTTTTTCCAGAGGCAGGATTCCCCTTTGACTGAACTTCAAATATACCCTTGTTTTCCAAACTTGATCATTTCACATGACATTTAGAGTAAACTCCAGAGCCATGATGAATGATCAGTGCCTAATAAAAGCCAAAATGTTGTCAGAGCCCCCAAATCTCTGTTTAGCACTGCTGCATGATGAGGGGCTGAAACCAGACAAATGTCTAATGGCCCAAAGGGCCAATATTTCAAACATAATTGGACTTAGCCCAAACTGGCCATAAGTCCTCAACTCATCTTGAACTGAGCACATCTGCGCTTTCAACCAATTCATTGGTTCAAGGGTACATCTCTGAACTCCTCTGATATTTGCCGTTGTAATCCTTCAACGTCTTCAGAGAGGTGACGTGTCCCGACAACCACACATCGGACTGTGGGGTCCTTAAACTCATGGACTTATGCGTCCTTAAACCAAGATACGGACTGTGGGGTCCCTAAACCCGCGGACTTATGCGTCCTTAAACTAACGGACTAATGCGTCCTTATACACACCCATATGTACTGTGGGGTCCTTAAACCCATGGACTTATGCGTCCTTAAACTACCAATGGACCACTTTGTCCCTAAACTGGAAATGGACCACTATGTCCCTAAACTGGAGATGGACCACCATGTCCCTAAACTGGCAATGGACCACTATGTCCCTAAACTGGAACAATAGAGCCCAAACGCTCTTTTGTCGGATCTAAACGATCCCGTTAAGTCGATCTTAGTCCCAAACTGGACTAATGTATCCTTAACAAACGTTTAAGTTGATCTTAGCCTCAAATACGGCTAACGTATCCTTAAACCCTCAAACAGACATTAGTCCCAAATTGGACTACAGGTCTCCCAACCAACTTTGGCTCAAGGGCACTTCTCTGAACTCCTCTGACATCTGTCGTTGTAATCCTTCAACGTCGTCAGAGAGGTGACGGGTCTCGATGGCCATACATGCAATGGACCACTATGTCCCTAAACTGGAAATGGACCACTATGTCCTTAAACTGGCAATGGACCACCACGTCCCTAAACTAGAACATGGACCACTATGTCCCTAAATTGGCAATGGACCACTATGTCCCTAAACTGGAGATGGACCACTATGTCCCTAAACTGGAATAATAGAGCCCCAAATGCTCTTTTGTCGGATCTAAACGATCCCGTTTAAGTTGATCTTAGCCTCAAATATGGCTAACGTATCCTTAAACCCTCAAACAGACTTTAGTCCCAAATTGGACTATAGGTCTCCCAACCAACTTTGGTTCAAGGGTACATCTCAGAACTCCTCTGACATCTGTCGTTGTAATCCTTCAACGTCGTCAGAGAGGTGACGGGTCCCGACGGCCATACATTCAATGGACCACTATGTCCCTAAACTGGAACAATAGAGCCCAAATGCTCTTTTGTCGGATCTAAACGATCCCGTTTAAGTTGATCTTAGCCTTAAATATGGCTAACGTATCTTTAAACCCTCAAACAGACTTTAGTTCCAAATTGGACTACAGGTCTCCCAACCAACTTTGGTTCAAGGGTACATCTCAGAACTCCTCTGACATCTGTCGTTGTAATCCTTCAACGTCGTCAGAGAGGTAACGGGTCCCGACGGCCATACATTCAATGGACCACTATGTCCCTAAACTGGAACAATAGAGCCCAAACGCTCTTTTGTCGGATCTAAACGATCCCGTTATGTTGATCTTAGTCTCAAACTAGACTAACGTATCCTTAACAAACGTTTAAGTTGATCTTAGCCTTAAAAATGGCTAACGTATTCTTAAACCAAAACCCCAAACCCAAATCTAAGAAAATACGGATTTGGTCTAATCCACGTCCTACGGGCGACGAAATAAATAGTCTCCGTATACAATCCACGGGCAACCACAAACAAAACAAACACCCACGACATGAAATGACCAGCTGGAGAAGGAGAAAGTTGTTACCGCGATGCGGCAGCGTAATTAACTGCAGGGGCTTGCGCCTGCAGGGAAGAGCGTCCCCACAATCAAAACCCCTCAAACGAGGAGGAATCTGACGAAGTCTGCTACATCGGTCGCATCCGTCTAAACCTCCGATACACGGTGCCATAAATCAACTTGGCATCTTCAGAGAGGTGGACGGATAGCACCAATTAGCATCTGCCCCGAATCTCAGGCAAGACGTCCATGTCTCGGTCGCCATTCGGAGGGGAACAGATTCTGGCACGCCCGGTGGGACCTTTTCCACTTTCCACTCCACACTTCGTGTGTCGTGTTCGCGAACGAATCGCGGTTTACTCTGGTTGCCTGTGGATTCGGGGTACTAAGATTTGGTGTCTTGCTCCGTGCAGAAAACTGAAGATCAATGGCTTCAAACTGCACTGACTGCAACTGCAACTCTCGCTCGGTCCTTGCTGGAGGAGTGACTTATGGGCCCCAAGCGGTCTCCCTTTTCAAGATGCCAGTGGAGCAGGTAACTCAGGCCACCACTGGATTATTCTTCGGGACCATGCTCCCACCGTTGAGCTTCAATGCCACAATGACGTTGCAAGAAGCCCCAAAGAAGTCGATCTTTGATCGACTTACCACTGCCGTGACCCCTCTCAACGGGTCGCCCAGCTTCAATACCTCAGTTTCCAACAGACTGGGCCAGAGCGTCTGCAAACCCGCGATACCCGAAGCTGCCATCCCAAAGCGGATAGCTATCCCGGCTCAAGCGGACGAAATCATTGGAAAGGCTCCTCCTTCCAAGAAGTCAGTTTTTACAAGGCTGGCCATTCCGGTTGCTGCTCCAGGCGAGGTCCTCAAAGCTGCTTCCTATGCTCAGAGGTCTGTCTTTGACAGATTAGACATTGCTTCTCAACGGGCGTCAGTCTTCGATAGGCTAGCACCAATAACAGTCTCTCCTCAAAGCAGGGGGCATGAAGAAGCTTATCCAACAACGGAGGTGATCTCATCCGCACGACATGCTCGACGTCGCCACTGGCGCCGAGTGAGGAAGGCTGGGGGCAACTCCCCCTCTGAGATAACTCCGCCAGCTCCAACGGTGGGGATCGATGCTGCTGTTCCAACCGGGAACGGCTTTGAATTGCTGAACACGGTGCGCAGAAACTCTCCTACCGCCGTACTAAAAAGATCCACTCCTCCTGTGGGAAATGTTGCGGAAGCCAAGCCAGAACAGTCTTCTCAGCGGCTCTCCTCTAAAATCTACAAGGTCTGGCGCCAAGTCCAAGACTCGGTGATTGATCGAAATTTCTCCCGCCAGCAGAAGAAGCTGAAGGTCCGGTAGGAAGAAAACCGTCTTGTTAAGCCACAAAAGATGACAACTACTCGGGTGCCCACTGCGACGGCTCCCTCAACTTCAACCACTCAAAAGAAAACGAGGCCGCAAAAAGCCCCTGTGAACATGGCGAACCGTAAACGCGCTGCACAAAAACACCCCAAGTCTGGGGGCATGGTGGTGCACACTGTTTATATGGCTTCTGGAAAGGAGGAAAGCCGTGCTTCGACGGGTCACCGACCGCTCACCCGATCCGTAACGAAAACCCAGGAGCAGCAACAGAAGCTTCACGAGATGATGATTGCAATGGCCGCACTCACCGGGCCAAAAGAAAGCCCGGAGGCATCATCAGAGCAGCGTCACGAACAAGAAACTGATGCTGACTTCTTACGCAGAGTCCTCGAAAAGAAGGACAGAGAAGCCGCAGAGCAAGCGGCTAACATAAAGCAAATGGCGCTCCTCTTCCAAGATATGGTAGGGATGATGCTACAGCCGGACCCTCCAGTTGAAGACCCTCCGATCATTACTGAAGACGATAGAGGAGAGACATCTAATCCTCCTCCGACTCTTTCAACAGCCAAAGATGAAACCATTTCCAAGGCTGCGCTGGATGACTATATAGCTCATCAAATACGGGCTCATCAAGTGAATGAAGCGGCTGCGCAAATTGTTAGAACTGGACGACCCTATCTAGGCTGGTATGACCAAATCAGTTACCCGCCGGGATATACGATCCCTAAGTTCCACGTATATAAAGGGACAGGGAACCCACATCAGCATGTCGCTCAATTCAGGGCCTTATGCGGCAATACTGGAGGCAATGACAGACTGTTGCTTCGACAATTTGTCGGCAGCTTAGCGGAAACGACATTCGAATGGTATTCGGAGCTACCTAACGACTCTGTCAAAACATTTGTGGAGATGGAGTTGCTGTTTACACAAAGATTCGCGAGTGCTAGTGAACGCACCCCGATAACAGCACTGATCAACGCCAGGATAAGGCCAGGCGAAACGTGGGTTCAATACGCAACACGATGGCGGAATCTGTGGTCAAAATGCGAACAGCGGATCGAAGAAGCACCTGCGGTAGGTATGTTCGTGGGCACTCTTGATCCGCAAGCAACCATCTCGCAATTCATGATGTTCTTCAAACCGACCACGTTCCAGGCTTTAATTGATAAGTTGGCCCAAATGGATCAGATAAGTCACACACCATCTCATTCAAAGACGGATCCTCGGCATGAAAAGGGGAAAAAGAAAGCAACTTTTGTCGCTAATACTCAACAACAGTCGAGCAACTTGAAGCCGGTTATCCGTCAAAACAATATGCGTCCATGCCCATCCCTCGAGGAGAGACTGGGACGTCCTTACTCGTTTCCTCAGGATAAAACGAGAAGACTGTTCGAGCTGGCAGTGCGCAACAGACTCATCAAACTGCCGAGTCCAAAACGTCCGTTGCAGCCAGGCGATGTCAACGATCCCAATTATTGCCCTTACCACCAAACGGTAAGTCACCCGATCGAGGATTGCTTCGTCTTTAAATGATGGATCGAGGATCAGTTCTTACAAGGCAAGTTTACACTGTCTGAAAAGTGGAAAGTAAACCCACCACAGCCGCACACTCCAAAGAAAACGGACACGCCGGGGGCAACTTGTTCTTTTGTTGAAGAAGCCCCGTGGGAGGTTGCTCTTTCAACTAAAACTAAAAGAATGCTGAAGGATCTCCAAATATGCACGGCAATCAGGTGGAAAAATCCACTGGAACCCGAGATCATCGAGGGAATACTGAAACCGTGCCCAACTCCAAAAATGGGTGGTAATGGTCAGAGCGCTCACGCCCAGCCGTCAAATTCTTCGAAGAAGAAAAAGAAGACCGAAAAGCCCGTGCAGCCTGGTGACAAGCGCACGGACCTGCAAAAACAGATTGACGCGTTGGTAGAATATAATCAGAAGGCGCGGACCCCAGTCACACTCCAAGAATTTCTCAGCCACGTCCTTGAGGATGGAGATGATGACAATGGAGAAGACTCGTCGGATGAATCTGAAGATTATGTGGCAGGCTGCCATGCGATCTCTCACTCGTCAATAAATGACGAAGAAGCTCCTTACACAGATAAGCTGGGGGCGGATCCTGAACCAGAACTTCTGTGGCCGTCAGACGAGATGATCGATGCCTTCCTGAACGAAGCCCGTCTTAAAAGCAAAGCCGATCGAGAGCGCGAGATGGCCATATTCGAGAAAGCTAAACGCCGGCGACTGGACAAAAGGGTCGAAACACTCCCACCGGATCAAAGTACATCCGACTCAAATGAAAGCAGGATCAAGACAAGGAAACGATTCGCCAAAGCGATATCGATGGGGATGAGGCTGCCCTCTTTCGGAGAAAAGTCTCCTGGTGGCATACATCTTGATGAAGCGGAAGTACATCCTAACTTCTGCTTATATCATCAGAAGATCGCACATCCTACTAAGGACTGCAACTCCTTTAAGTGTTGGTGGCAAGGGTATGTCGCTCACAGGCAACACTTCAACAGGACAAAGCGTGAAGCTCGTAGACAGCAGAAAAATGCGACAGATGAGCGTAAAAGAATTGCCAGCAATTGTCATGGAGTTGATCCCGAGGGACCGCGAGTTCTCACATTCGGGAGCAATTCCGACGAAAAAGTAGCCCCCGGCCCTCTTTTCAAGGAGTCCGTCTCTAAAACGAAAGAGTTGAGGAGTTGCGAGAACATTCAGCCGTGTAATCGCACACTACCCGGAAAGAATCTCAGACCCGCAAACAAGGGATCGAACAAAAAGGATAAAGGGAAGGAAAAAACGGCCTTCTTCGCCAACGCTCAACAATAATCGAGTGGCCCTAGACCGGTTGTTCTCCAAAACAACAAGCGACAATCCCTCTATGAAAAGTTGAAACATCCTTACTCATTTCCCCAGGATGAAACAAGGAGGCTGTTCGAACTAGCAGTGCGCGGCGGGCTTATCACTCTACCGGAGCCGAAATGCCAGCTACAACTGAATGATGTCAACAATCCTAATTACTGCCCTTACCACCAAGTATTGGGCCATCCGATCGAAAATTGCTACATCTTCAAAAACTGGGTTGAAGACCAACACCAACAGTGCAGGTTCGCGCTATCCGAAAACTGGAAGGTGAGCCCGCCACAACCACACGCTCTGAGAAAGATAGATATACCGGAGGCATCATGCTCATTCATAGGGAAGGCCCCCTGGACCAAAAAGTCCGGGAACTAAGAATCCGCCTCAAATATGGCAACGGTAGACCGAAACGTCGTTAAACTAACGATGGACCACTATGTCCTAAAACTGGCGTCGGACCGAAACGTCCATAAACTAACGATGGACCACAATGTCCTAAAACTTGCAAATAACCGAAACGTCGTTAAACTACTATCAACCCGCGGCATCCTCAGGCTGGCGTGGTTTAAAAAAAAAAATATATATATATATATATATATATATACAAAAAAACGATATGTCCATAAGCAAGATATGCACGGATGAAAACCTGAAAGGGCTCCGTGAGTAAAAACAGCAGGGCTACCGGCGAGTGTTTGTGAAAATCCGAAAGGGCGCAACCTCGTTAAAAAAAAAAGAATAAAAAAAAGGGAAAACGGTATGTCCATAAGCAAAAGGGCACGGATGAAAACCCGAAAGGGCTCCGTGAGTAAAAACAGCAGGGCTACCGGCGAGTGTTTGTGAAAACCCGAAAGGGCGCAACCTCGTTAAAACACTTACAGGGTCCTCTCGACCTTGTAAGGAGAAACCACCCGTGCGAGATCCTTACGACTCACATGGGAGCAACACACTTAGGGATCCTCACGATTCCTAAGGAGAAATTACACTTGCGAGATCCTCACGACTCGTAAGGAGAACTCTCTTATGGGACCCTCACGGCTCATAAGATTTGAAAGTCTTAAGTTACAGAGACCTGAACCTGTTCTTAAGAAACCCCCACAACCTTCGATATTGCCCTACAAGTGGCTCAATACTGACCCTTGTATACAATCCACGGGCGCGAATAAACATTTCCCCAACAAAGTCCCATCCATGACTAGGGATATGCTTGTACAACAAACAACACTTGTAAGTCCTCTCGACTTATAAGGAGAAAACCCTTTTGTAAGATCCTTACGACTTACAAGAGAACATGCACTTAGGAATCCTCACGATTCCCAAGGAGAAAACACACCTACAAGATCCTCACGACTTGTAGGGAGAAATACCTTTGTGAGACCTTTACGGCTCATGAAGTCAAAAGCCTTAGCCGACAGGACCCTTAACCCTGTTTACTAAGCCACCTTTGTTCAACATCGACAGAGGAAAACGATGATTCGCTCCTGGAAATATCCCAGTTGTAGCGATGCTGATGCCTAAACCGGTATCAAATTCCAAGTCCTTTCATGGAAAATGATGATTCGCTCCTGGCAATATTCCAGTTGTAGCGATGTTGATGCCAAGATTGGTATCAGATCTCAAATCCCCTACTCGCGAGAAAAAATCAGCGAGCCAAAAAAAAATGCATACGAAATAGCCGAAATGATGGGGCAACTTGCAAACAAAATCAGCAAGTAAAAATGTATGCATGCAAAATAGCCGAAATGATTGGGCAACTCGCAATAAAAAGCAACGAGTAAAAAAAAATAGCCGAAATGATTGGGCACTGCGAAAAATAGCCGAAATGATTGGGCAATCACGATTTTCGTGATAAAAAAGCTGAAATGATAGAGCATCGCGGAAAGAATAAAAAAAATTAAAGAATGAAACTTTTTGCCCTACAGGTGAAATCACATCGATCCCTGTATACAATTCAGGGGCACAGATAAAGAGGGAACCATACCTTCCCAACAGGCTCCATCAGAAAGCGAAGCCAAATCTCGACGGTTCATAGACAACCTAGAGACAATCTCGACATTTGTCGCAATATTACAGACACGATGTCAACAAATGAAGCAAACGAAGATCCCGAGCTTCAGGGTCTCGACGTCAACATCGACAACTTAGAGATCACCAATTGCGTTTCTCCTCACTCCAACCAGATACAGACATGACGTCAACAATCGACCTCAGAGTCGCAACGAAACGGAACCATGGCAAAGTCCCTAGTTCCAAATCTCAATGGCCACATCTGCAGCCCGAAGACCAACAACGGTGGGCCTCCTCATTCCAGCATGACACAGATGTTACACCATCAAGCGGAGCGACGGCAAAATCCCAGCTCCACCTCAGCATTCGTCTCAATACAGCAGACGAGATGTCAACAATGGCGTTCCTCCGTAGTCCAGCAGGATGCAGATGCAACGTCAACAAAAGACCTCACGGTCGAAACAAAGCGGAGCGACGGTAAAATCCCAGCTCCACCTCAACATTCGTCTCGATACAGTAGACGAGATGTCAACAACGACATTACTTTGCAGTGCCACGGGATGCAGATGCAACTTCAACGAAAGACCCCATGGTCAAACAAGCGGAGTAACGGCAAAATCCCAGCTCCACCTCGGCATTCATCACGATACAGCAGACGCGATGCCAGCAAATGAAGCGAAGGACAAATTCCTAGCTTCAAGGTCTTAACGGCAAGTCATATAAAGCCTGAAAGACAATCGGAGATCATCTTGCACCAGTGCGGAGTGGTCACCACCTCGACGTTCGTCTCGATACAGCAGACGAGATGTCACCCCAGCGTTCTTCCCCCGGCAGGATTCGGACGCGCCAAAGCAAACGAAGCGAAGGCCAAATTCCTAGCTTCAAGGTCTTAACGGCAAGTCATATAAAGCCTGAAAGACCACCGGAGATCATCCCAGCGCGGAGTGGTCACCACCTCGACGATCGTCTCGATACAGCAGACGGGATGTCACCACAGCGTCCTTCCTCCAACAGGATCCGGACACGCCAAATCAAACGAAGCGAAGGCCAAATTCCTAGCTTCATGCATCTTAACGGCAAGTCATATAAAGCCTGAAAGACAATCGGAGATTATCTCGCACCAGTGCGGAGTGGTCACCACCTCGACGTTCGTCTCGATACAGCAGACGCAACATCACCAAAAGGAGCCACGGCAAAATCCGTAGTTCCAAACCTCGATGGTTCAGCTGCAACCTAGAGACAACCATGACATTCGTCTCGATACAGAGGACGCGATGCCAGCGAATGAAGCGAAGGCCAAATTCCTAGCTTCATGCGTCTTAACGGCAAGTCATATAAAGCCTGAAAGACAATAGGAGATTATCTCGCGCCAGTGTGGAGTGGTCACCACCTCGACGTTCGTCTCGATACGGCAGACGCAACATCACCAAAAGGAGCCACGGCAAAATCCCTAGTTCCAAACCTCGACGGTTCACCAGCAACCTAGAGACAACCATGACATTCGTCTCGATACAGAGGACGCGATGCCCGCAAACGAAGCGAAGGCCAAATTCCTAGCTTCATGCGTCTTAACGGCAAGTCATATAAAGCCTGAAAGACAATCGAAGATTATCTCGCACCAGTGTGGAGTGGTCACCACCTCGACGTTTGTCTCGATACAGCAGACGCAACATCACCAAAAGGAGCCACGGCAAAATCCCTAGTTCCAAACCTCGACGGTTCACCAGCAACCTAGAGACAACCGCGACATTCGTCTCGATACAGCAGACGCAGTGCCAGCAAACGAAGCAAAGGCCAAATTCCTAGCTTCAGGGTCTTAACGGCAAGTCATATAAAGCCTGAAAGACTATCGGAGATCATCCCACACCAGCGCGGAGTGGTTATGACTCATCGGGGCTCTCCAAAATGAGCCTAACCTCAAGTAAAAAGCGGCATGGCAAATTCCTAACGCTTGCTCTTCCGACGGTCAAACTGCCAAGGAGGATTGCTTGAAGACGTCTTGTCTAGCCACCGAAGGGATCAGAGGCACGGCAGTCGCAGGGCTACTCGAACAGCACGATTGCCTATCGAGGAATATATCAGCTCATGCGACGGTACGACGGCCAAAACCCTAAGTACCACAGACCCTAACGGACTTCTTTCGTAAAGAGCAGAGGTTAACTGTGACGTTAGGATATTCTTTCGAGATCTGCTCGATCCGTTTCGACTCGTGAGGAAATTGATGTCTTTGCGAGAACTTCTCGATTCGTCTCGACTCGTGAGATAAAGCCTTAGGCAGTAGGGATTAAAAAACCTGTTTCCTAAGCACTGAGGCCCTGCAAGGCGATCCAAAACGGTCTCTTGCATACTATCCACGGGTCACACTCTCCAAAGTCGAATCTCGACAAGGAGGGAAACAACCGCTTACGGGTCCTCTCGACTCGTAAGAGGGAAAATCCTCTTGTGAGATCCTTACGACTTTCAAGAGAAAACACACTTAGGAGTCCTCACGACCCCTAAGGAGAAAATACACCTGCGGGATCCTCTCGACTCGTAGGGAGAAAAGTCTTCATGAGACCCTCACGGCTCATAAAGTTGAAAAGTCTTAGGTGGCAGATCCTAACCCTGTCTCCTAAGCCATCACCGCCCTGCAAAGAGGTCAAGATGGACCATCTATGAGCCACACTCGCCAAAGCTACATGCCACTGAAATAGAAAAACTACTCATAAGCATATAAACTACTTCAAGCCAAAGTAAGATATAAAGAGATAGAAGGGTGCGGCTCATGGAGTTAAGAGTTTGGAACTATATCTCTTAAGAGTGGGGATTTGAGTCAATGATAAATGACGATGCTTGTGTCCGCTCGTTATCTTCTTAGATCAAGATTCTGAAAGCAATATACCAACCCGAAACTGGTCATACGCTATGCATTACTTTGCACTACTTCACCCACGTATATACTTACGTGGGCAAAGTAGTGGGGGGCATTTGTTCCCGCCAAAAAATTCTGCGCAGAAGAGTCCAAGGTATCAAATGGCAGCGATACGCTTAAGGAAATGCGAACCAATATCTTCCGGTCTATATTTTGATAAGTTCCCGAAGGAGGAACTATTAAATTCTGATGGTATTGGAAGCATCTCGAAAAACCCTTCGATTCGATATATTATGGGCCTCATAATTCATCCGGGATCAAAAGTTATGAGGCATCACGTGTCCACACGTGATGGACCTTTAAGAACCCGCTGGAGGAGTTAAAAGATATAATAAAAACTCAGAAAAGGCCCCAATGGGGCATCACGTGCTCACACGTGACCATGGGTCACGTGCAGACACGTGATGGACTTTTAAAGCCTCTAAAATAATGAATAGAATTTAATTCTAAAAGTCAGAAAATACCTCAACGAGGTATCACGTGCTTACACGTGACCAATGGTCACGTGTTGACACGTGATGGTTAAAACAACAACATAAACAAGCGGCTGTTAAAGGAACCAATTTGGGGGTCACGTGCTCACACGTGATCAAGGGTCACGTGCCAGCACGTGATAGGCTTGAAAGCCTTACAGTTTAATAGAGTTAAAATTCTAAATTTCTCTAAAATCTTTCGAAATAGAATTAAAATTCTAAACTTCTCTAAATCTTTCCAAATGGAAAAGGATTATGGGGACCGTTGGATTAAAGATCCAATGGTGATTAAAAATCACCAATTTATGGAAAAATCCTAGACAAGGAAAGATCTCCCCAAATCTCACCGAAATAACAAATAGAATATCTTTGGATCTAAAATCCAACGGTGAATAAAATTCACTGTGTGATCCAAAGGATCATATTAATCATGAAATCAAATCAAATATTTCAATGAGAGATTTGCTAAACAAATTGATTCTCTTCCTTCTCCTATAAATAGGAGCCAAGAAAAGAAGAGAGGGGGATCTACTTTTTTGAGAGAAAAACAGAGAGAGGAGAATTTAATTCTCAAGAGGGAAGAAAAGAAAGGAGAATTTAATTCTCAACAAAGAAAACCCTAGGTGAGAAAAGAAAGGGAATCAAAACTTCAAACAGAGAATTTAATTCTTAAAATCCAAGAGTTTAACTCTTATACAAAAAAGAACTTAGTTCTTCTTCTAGTTGAAGATCTGCACAGAGCACATCTCCCCATAACTTGAGAATTTAATTCTCATCGGGTCGAGATCCTGCCATGCAGATCCTAAACTTAGAAGGGGGATTGAGTTTTGAGAATTTAATTATCCTAAAACAAAACTAGGGTTTAACCCTAATCAAGAATTTAATTCTTTTACATATCTGGGAATTTAATTCCTTTGAAAAGAAATCAGGGTTTTATCCTAAATAAGAATTTAATTCTTTCACGATAGGAATTTAATTCCTCCAAAATCATAATTAGGGTTTAACCCTACAAAGAATTCAATTCTTAAAAGATCTCTGTTCATGAAAAGAACTAGGGTCACGTGCCCCCACGTGACCCTTGAAAAGATCCCCTGCAAAGAACTTTGAAGCATCACCTCACGTGCTCCCACGTGACTCCCAAAACGCAGAAAGAAGAAGCAAAGGAAATGAAAGCTTTGGACGCTCTCACGTGTTATCACGTGACCCCTCAGCAAATGCTTTAACAATTGGCGCACAGATCCCCATCACGTGCCAACACGTGATGCTCTAAAATAAAAACAAAAGTGTTTAACTTTTATTCGTAGATTTGATGATAAACCAAAAGGAGATCTGGCTCCACATTTAGGGCGCCCTCACGTGTCACCACGTGACCCCTAATGAGCATTCTAACAGACCAGAGCGGGGGCCTCCATCACGTGTCAACACGTGATGCTCAAAATAAAAATAAAAGTGTTTAACACTTATTCGCAGATTTGTGGATAAAACAAAAGGAGATCCGGCTCCACATTTAGGGCGCCCTCACGTATCCCCACGTGACCCCTAACAAATCTCTTTAATATCCAATGGATGGATGCCTATCACGTGTCCGCACGTGATGGCCAGAGAGTCAAAAAGTGTTTAACACTTATTTGCAGAACAAAGTGAAAGGAAATCTGGCCCCATCTTCAGATGCCTCACGTGCTCACACGTGATGGCCTGAAAGCCAAGTGTTTAACACTCATTTGCAGCCTTAAGGGTAAAATAAAGGAGTTTCGGCCCAATCTCAGGCGCCTCACGTGACCCTACGTGACCACCCCTTTTTAGTGTTTAACACTATTTTTAAAGCGCATCACGTGGGAACACGTGATCGTCATATACCTTATAGTGTTAACACTATTTCAAAACCAACCTAGCCCAAAATGGTTAAGTTTTTCTAGAGGCAGGATTCCCCTTTGACTGAACTTCAAATATACCCTTGTTTTTCAAACTTGATCATTTCACATGACATTTAGAGTAAACTCCAGAGCCATGATGAATGATCAGTGCCTAATAAAAGCCAAAATGTTGTCAGAGCCCCCAAACCTCTGTTTAGCACTGCTGCATGATGAGGGGCTGAAACCAGACAAATGTCTAATGGCCCAAAGGGCCAATATTTCAAACATAATTGGACTTAGCCCAAACTGGCCATAAGTCCTCAAATCATCTTGAACTGAGCACATCTGCGCTTTCAACCAATTCATTGGTTCAAGGGTACATCTCTGAACTCCTCTGATATTTGCCGTTGTAATCCTTCAACGTCTTCAGAGAGGTGACGGGTCCCGACAACCACACATCGGACTGTGGGGTCCTTAAACTCATGGACTTATGCGTCCTTAAACCAAGATACGGACTGTGGGGTCCCTAAACCCGCGGACTTATGCGTGCTTAAACTAACGGACTAATGCGTCCTTAAACACACCCATATGTACTGTGGGGTCCTTAAACCCATGGACTTATGCATCCTTAAACTACCAATGGACCACTTTGTCCCTAAAATGGAAATCGACCACTATGTCCCTAAACTGGAGATGGACCACCATGTCCCTAAACTGGCAATGGACCACTATGTCCCTAAACTGGAACAATAGAGCCCAAACGCTCTTTTGTCGGATCTAAACGATCCCGTTAAGTCGATCTTAGTCCCAAACTGGACTAATGTATCCTTAACAAACGTTTAAGTTGATCTTAGCCTCAAATACGGCTAACGTATCCTTAAACCATCAAACAGACATTAGTCCCAAATTGGATTACAGGTCTCCCAACCAACTTTGGCTCAAGGGTACTTCTCTGAACTCCTCTGACATCTGTCATTGTAATCCTTCAACGTCGTCAGAGAGGTGACGGGTCTCGATGGCCATACATGCAATGGACCACTATGTCCCTAAACTGGAAATGGACCACTGTGTCCTTAAACTGGCAATGGACCACCACGTCCCTAAACTGGAACATGGACCACTATATCCCTAAACTGGCAATGGACCACTATGTCCCTAAACTGGAATAATAGAGCCCCAAATGCTCTTTTGTCGGATCTAAACGATCCCGTTTAAGTTGATCTTAGCCTCAAATATGGCTAACGTATCCTTAAACCTTCAAACAGACTTTAGTCCCAAATTGGACTATAGGTCTCCCAACCAACTTTGGTTCAAGGGTACATCTCAGAACTCCTCTGACATCTGTCGTTGTAATCCTTCAACGTCGTCAGAGAGGTGACGGGTCCCGACGGCCATACATTCAATGGACCACTATGTCCCTAAACTGGAACAATAGAGCCTAAATGCTCTTTTGTCGGATCTAAACGATCCCGTTTAAGTTGATCTTAGCCTTAAATATGGCTAACGTATCCTTAAACCCTCAAACAGACTTTAGTCCCAAATTGGACTACAGGTCTCCCAACCAACTTTGGTTCAAGGGTACATCTCAGAACTCCTCTGACATCTGTCGTTGTAATCCTTCAACGTCGTCAGAGAGGTAACGGGTCCCGACGGCCATACATTCAATGGACCACTATGTCCCTAAACTGGAACAATAGAGCCCAAACGCTCTTTTGTCGGATCTAAACGATCCCGTTAAGTTGATCTTAGTCTCAAACTAGACTAACGTATCCTTAACAAACGTTTAAGTTGATCTTAGCCTTAAAAATGGCTAACGTATCCTTAAACCAAAACCCCAAACCCAAATCTAAGAAAATACGGATTTGGACTAATCCACGTCCTACGGGCGACGAAATAAATAGTCTCCGTATACAATCCACGGGCAACCACAAACAAAACAAACACCCACGACACGAAGTGACCAGCTGGAGAAGGAGAAAGTTGTTACCACGATGCGGTAGCGTAATTAACTGCAGGGGCTTGCGCCTGCAGGGAAGAGCGTCCCCACAATCAAAAATCCCTCAAACGAGGGGGAATCTGACGAAGTCTGCTACATCGGTCGCATCCGTCTAAACCTCCGATACACGGTGCCATAAATCAACTTGGCATCTTCGGAGAGGTGGACGGATAGCACCAATTAGCATCTGCCCCGAATCTCAGGCAAGACGTCCATGTCTCGGCCGCCATTTGGAGGGGAACAGTAATGGCCTCTAGGGCATACATATAACTAACACCATCTCCATGATCAGGTGATACTGCCTAAGAATATGTCTGGATCACTGATGGGACAGGGGCTCCAAGGCCAAAGCCACAGCTCCATTGTCACACAATGGTAGGAACGAAGTTCATCTCATGAACTTATATACACCCAGACTCCCTCTTTGGTAGTATCGTTTGTAGCGATGTTTCGAGCCTTTATCGTCTAGTTTGCCACGGTATCTAGCTTGGAACTCTTCCAACATACCGTCCCTCCACTTAGGGTAAAGACAATGCCGGTGACTGACATTTAGTCGACCTTATCACCCTGGAAGCTATCCAGTGATTCTCCCTAGGATCGATTGATACCATCTCACTACACCTAGTGAGAATCCTAACATCCATTTAGATCTATCTCATAGTTCCAAAAACTCAGGATTTAGGAGGTATCACCTTGATCCTATATGGAGAATCGTTATGATAAGAGGAGATTGACTGAGCATAGCATAGCTGTATGTTATCCACATACAATACGAGGAACACCACCATACTCCCAACTATCTTTTTGTATATAAAAGGTTCATCTACCATTTTGATGAAGTCAAACTCTTTGACTACCACATCAAAACAGATGTTCCAACTCCGCGATGCCTGCTTTATCCCATAAAGCAACTTGCACACGTTTCCGCCGCTCCCACTGTTTACGAAGCCCTCTGGCTGTGTACTTATAGACGCTCTCTTCTAAATCACTATTTAGAAAAGCAGTCATGACACCCAACCACCAGATATCGTAGTCATGGTATGTAGCAATGGCAAGTAGGATCCGGATGGACTTAAGCATAGCTACTGGAGAAAGGGTTTCATCATAAACCACACCTGATCGATGACGAGAACCTTTTACAACAAGTCTAGCTTTGAAAGTCTCAACTTTTCCATCTACACCAAGTAATCTTCTCAAGATATACTTGCTCCTGATGGGGATTTGACCCTTCAGATAAAGCAACAAAAGTCCATACTTTGTTGGTGTATATGGATTCCATCTCAGATCGCTTAGCATCAAGCCATTCTTACAGAGTCCCCACTCCTGATGGCCAGCTCGAAACTAGTTGGGTCATCATCTTATGATGAAATCCTCGCTCCCACTGTCATAGAGAAAACCGAAGTATCTCTCAGGTGGGTGAGGAACCCTACCAGATCGGCGGAGAGGCTGAGGTTCATTGGGAATTATTGAATTCTCCGGTTCTACCAATTCATCAGCTATAGTTTGTATAGCTGGAACTCCTTCCAGTTCTACCTCATGACCATAAATTTGTTTCTAAAATAAATTCCTTTTCTAAAAAGGTGGCATGCCGAGAAATAAAACACCTTTTGTTCCTCGGTGCGGTATAAGATATTCCCCTGCGAATGCTTGGGATATCCAACAAACTTCCACAGAACTAACCTTTCCTCGAGCTTGTCTAGATTTTGCTTTTAGACATAGGCCGGACAACCCCAAATCTTAACCTACTTAAGACATGGGCTCTTCCCATACCATATCTTATATGGAGTGGTAGGTACCTGATTTGGTTGGAACTCAATTCAATAGGTATGCAGCTTCTCAAGTGCATAACTCCCAAACGGAAATAGGCAACTCAGTAGTACTCATCATAGAGCACACCATATCACATAGGGTGCGATTGCTCCGCCCCGATACACCGACGTGTTGTGGTGTATACGGGCGAGTAATGCTGAGAGAGAATCTCATTCTCCTTTAGAATAGTCCAGGAATTCTGTGCTCAAGTATTCTCCTCCCTGATCTCATCAAAGGACATAATACTTATACCCGTTTTGGTTCTCTACTTCTAACTTATATTCTTTAAATTTCTCAAAAGGTTCAGACTTGTGTTTCAACAGGAACATATGTCTGAATCTTGAGAGATCATCAGTGAATGTAATGAAGTACAAAGAACCAGTCCTGGTATAGACAGGAGACTTACATACATCAGCATGTATCAATCCCAAGAGTTCATTAACTCTTTCTCTGTTTCCAATAAACAGAGCTATGATCATCTTATCTTTGAGACATGACTGGCAAGTTTCACAAGATGTAAATTCAAACTAATTTAAATATGCATCTCTATGTAACTTAGCTAGTCGGGTCGCATTGATATGACCTAGTCTATAATACTTCAAGAAGGATTCGTTCATTTCTGAACTCTTCCTCTTGTGTGTGTTCTGTGCGTTAAGAACAATAGTTTGATTTAGAACGTATATGCTTTTAGATAATGTGCCTGAACCGATCAACTCTTGATATAGGAAATGTTCAAAACATTATCCAACAATAAAAAATTATATCCTTCTTTACTTAATAAAGAGAATTATATGATGCTGTATATCAAGTTCGGTATCTAATAACATTCGTTCAGAATCAATATATTTGGCAATATAGAGTGATAACTGCCAACATCTTGGCTGCAACAATTGCACCGTTACTAACTCTTAAAACCTTATCATCCATTCTCAGTTCTCTACCTATCTGTAGCCCATGTAACAGATTACATATGTGGGATCCTGTTCCGGTATTTCATACCCAGGACGTAAAGGAAACTGAGAAACAGTTCTTTGCAATGAGCACACCCGAAGAAGATGCATCATCATGTACTTTCTTCGTTTGGGCGGCACGGGAATCCTGATATTCCCCTATTTCCTGCTCGGTCTTATAACAATTATAAGTTGGAGCGGGACCAACGTTCCCCAGCTCAGTATAACAAGCGGGTTCGGTCAATACATCCGTATTATTATCTTGATTAAGGCGTGACATGGCCGCTACCTGGAGAGAGTGAGAAGAAAACACTCAGAGTATGCTCTTGCAAGATTAGATTGATTATTATTTTATCAAATCAGGATGGCTCCCACCGTTTTTATCAAATCTTCCTTCAAACCCTAAAAGGAAAGACTGGCTGGGATTAATTACACCCTACAAGTTTGCCAATCTTTCAGCCAGGCCAGTGTCGGTACTTTGAGGGAGGTTCCCCGTGCTTTCGCACGGACCTAATTAAAATAAAACTCGTTTTCCAGGGGTGTAACCCCGTTGACACTTTTCTAGACACCTACTTGATCGGCTAATTGTAATGTGTAAAACTCTCCCAGAAGTAACTATTGCTCGCATTGGGTATCGGGATCTAACTATCTCATAGAAGGTATGCAATCTCATTGCAAATTTCAACATTTGAAATTCCCGATAATATTTTTCCCCAAGCGTCCTATGACCTTGACAGAGGTCAACAAACCATAGGCTGCCAGTCAAGTTCTACCCGTCATTTCATGATTGAAATAAACCCACTTGCACGACCCTTGACAGAGGTCAACAAGGTCGCACGACTAACCTAAATCAATCGCATCTCTTGCTTTGCAGATAACCACTAATCAGCTACCGCACACTACGCCTTGACAGAGGTCAACAAACGCAGCACGAATACAAACTATTACTTATCTGAAATGACGGAGGGCCACGACAGGTTTTTAAGAAAACCTTTTGCATAATAAACTTGATATCGTTGTAGAATCAAATGATTTAAATGGAGTGTTTTTGAGGCTTTTGCTAGTTTCGCTAAAGAGGTCACTCCCGGTGAAGGGATCGTCAGCTCTTTCCTCGTCGAATGAGGTGCAGGATATTCACAATACCACTGTGCAAAGCAAGAACTGGAAAAGCAATCAAAAGATGAAACCGAGGGTTGTAGCATCTGCCAGCTATTGCTAAAGAGGTCACTCCCGGTGAAGGGATCTCAGATCTTTCCTTATCGAATAAGGTGCTGGATATTCTACAAGGAACACCGCCATGCAAAGCAAGAATTGTAGCTACCTGTTTTTGAAAATTCGATTCCACAACATCTTTAGGTTTATTTTCTTTCATTAATCTCATTAATGAATGTCCCATCATTTAAGTTACCTAAGCATCACAGATAAATACAACGTACGCTTATGCCATCCGCATTCGCCTCGATATCCCGTCATGCACCATCAGGTTAAGTTAATAACGGCAGAGCGGGGCAGTGCTAGCACGGGTGTAAAACATAATCAACATCTATATAATATATCACATATACTATATACAGTATCTATCACATCATATAAAGTGATCACATCACAGAA
The DNA here is from genome assembly GCA_030015575.1 of Agapanthus africanus. NCBI lineage: Eukaryota > Viridiplantae > Streptophyta > Magnoliopsida > Asparagales > Amaryllidaceae > Agapanthus > Agapanthus africanus. Next base: position 239,245,383 of record CM057351.1, read on the forward strand.
TATCGCATCAGAAATCAACATATGAAATATTGGATATACTAGGATTTCCGGGTTTTAAATTAAGCCTGTATAAAACACGGATTCCACGGTCGCGATGAATAGCCAAACCCACATCCCTAGACCCTTACGAGAGCAGCAAGCAACCCTAACAATTCTAGAGTTAGAAGACCCGGTCTCGACTCCTCGAGATGGTCTCCCACTGGACTCTAGAACCCGGTTACTTGTGCTCTCCTCCTTGGGTTTATCCTAATGCGGAAAAGTAAATAATATACATCAATGGTGACATCATCCTCAACCCGGAAGTGCCCCAATAAAAGAATATTACATACAAGTTTTTACATGAATGAAAATGAAAAACTCTCATCTCACATAAAAAACCCCGGCTATTCAAACACGACGATCCAATATAACATATCACAGCAACACATAACATCACATGTCATCAACGTAAGTAAATATGCGTATCCCAATTGTCATTGACATATAGCACCGAAACCGGCGATACACCACATATTACACTTACGGTCGCAGAAAAGAAAGTGAAAAACTATAACAGTTGGAATCCGCAACCACCTTAGACATCATAAACCCAATGTATCACATACTTTAGATTGCATGCCTAACCAAATGAATTCCTTAGACATCGCATGCCTAACAATTGTAAACCCCACATTTTAGTCTCGATCTCGAAAACACTTTTCAATATCAAGTCAGGCAATTCAACAAGATTCCCGACATCCTGATCGAATGCTCGTCGGAAACTTTAGTAGACGGCCGCACCCCCCCGATGCCGTCGATGAAGTGCACTAAGGTTGAACACCACGGCCGCGAGCACCCGAACGGATGCTTTTGGTGACGGGGTTCTCCTACAGTCACTTGGTCGGGGCTATGGGGCGTGGCTATCTAATAAGGTTACCCAGTGAGTATCCGCGTATGCTACGTGATTGCGACGGACTTTTGATCACATCAAAATCCCATGGCAACCGATCAAATGAGACTAAATTGCTAGATTTATAAAATTCAAATTAGTGTGGATTCCAAGTATTGTATCCCATCACATGATACCCGGACGGCGTTAAACTTTTCGATCGATTCGTCAAAGTCCCACAATTTCCCGACAGCTCAACACTTGAGCACAGTTTTAGTAATACCCAGAACATGCCACAGTACCTATGTACCAGCCGTAGAAGGGCAGACCTAAGCCTCACTCATGTCGCCATGGAACTGCGACAAACCCTAGGGTATAACCGCTGTTTCGAGATCCAAAAAGTTGAGTTAGGGTTTCATTCTTCTAGAGGGTTCACAGAATTACTTGTATGTTTTTCCGAATACGTTAAATTTGGAAAAATGGGTTTTTGACATTCGATCGAACTTTTTAACTTCGCCTAGACACTATGAGACAACCCGAAACAATGTTAAAACTATGAATACGAAACACTCCGAATTGCTTATACTGTAAGATTACATCTCATGTAAAATTAGCAAAAATAAACAATACCTGAAACACCAAAACCCAGTCACTGGAACACAGGCAAAAATTGAAGCCCAGATTACACTGTTCACCCTAGCAGGCCGGAATTTAGCCTCATGTGGCCGGCCAAAGTTTGCTAAAATTGAATCATTTTTCGTCTGTGTTCATGTTATATCTCATATAACATTCTGCAGTTGTTTAAAAAAAATTTTGAACGCTTTTTAAAATCGACAGAAAGCAAGTTTTGGCGTTGCAAGTTTCGGAGTATTTCGGTTCCGTAATCCTAACAAAATCCGTCTAAGTTTCTAGCATGGATCTGATACCCCTGCAGGGTTTCCTAGCACGTAGCAAGGTTTCGGGAGGCATCTTTCATGCCAAATTAAAATTTTGCCGTTCTAGCTAACCCTAACCCTAGAATCGTATACTAGAAAATCCGACGAAATGAAATGCAAACGACTTTGCAACTAAAGTGAACAAGGAATACAACCTTTGTAGACTGTTCCTTCACTTCATTAGCTCCGTGTAGTAGTCCCTTCGCTGCGATCATGAACTCCCGGACTCTAGAGAGGCTCCCATGAAGAAATGAATATGCTTGGATCGAAGTCTTCGAGGCCGAAGAAGATCTACGTCGAGGAGACACTAACCCAAGCTATCTCTTCACTAATTGTGGAATTAGCGAAGCAAACACCCTATACTAAATGGCAAGTAGTAGAGGACGATGAAGTAGGAAGTGGGCTCATTTTAGATTTGATTTTCTTATATTTTTTTCTCTCATCTCCATTGAAACTAGAAAGCTTAAGGAAGAAAAAGAAGGAAAAACTCTCATGATAATTATCCAAAGGATGAATGGCAACCCTAGGTGAGTTAGTATCATATACTAACCTTTGTAGAGAGTTAACCATGGCCATGTTTAATGGTTGGGTTAATAAATATCTTATGCAAAACAAAACAAGTGGACTTAGTCAATGAACCATGCAAGCTTCTACAAGCTTCATACCTTAACAAAATCATTTAATTTTGAATTACTTAATCCATTAAAAACCTTAGGATTAAACCAAGCATGGTGTAAGTCATACACACACCCAAGTTGCATGTATCATCAAACATGACACAATAATATATATACAAATATATATCACATATATACATATGCACAAATCAAGTGAGAAAAGAAATCTAAAGTGAATTAATATTAGTTAATGTAATTTAATATATAAAATATATAATTATACATTAAATCATTAAAACACTTGATTTAATAATCCGGTTATATCATATATAACCGACTAATATCAAATGTAACAACTTATCGAATCAACACTTGATCCGATAACCCGGCTATATCACATATAACCGACCTATGTCACATATCGCGAGAATAGAATACAGTATCACATATCGTATTAATCTCGGTCCTGCACATATCACATATGTGCTCCTACTCCGTTTCTCTTGAGCCAGGAAACCTCTGTGTACGACTCTAAAGACTCGTAAATACGCCGGCAGTAGGTGATGAACATATCATACACCCACAAGCCGTAAGCGGTATACTAAACGTAACGGCCACCCGGGTATTGAGCGATCAGAAGATCAACAAGAAAGCCTACTCACACTCCTGCGAATCCAATCAGTAACACTACCATACAGTTCGGTCTCTTCGTCTGATATGTCACATATCTCGTCTAGGGGTGGTAAACGTCAGACCCCAGTAACTCGATAAGTCGTGCCGATGTGAGGCTCATAACGGGTTGAGAAACTAATGGTAACACTTACCAGTATATCTCTTAAGCATCCCTGACCAGGGACTTCCTGTTATAGCCAATTGAGCACAACGCACCATCAACCCCCAATACCGGGAGAGATGAAACCCCTCCTATCGCTCATTGCCTCCATGTGATTCAGGACTGTACCCAAAAGCCACCATTTTGCACGTTCTCTTGAACGTGGTAAGGTGGAAATCAAAGCACAGTGGGAATCACACAAGACTCTATGACGATCTCGGGTCTACAGACTAACCTGTACCAGTGTCACCAGAGAACTGCCATCTGACGTGAGGTATAATACCATCTGGGAGTTCTCGGCGAGTCCGTTCAGTGTACCCAGTTTCCACTGATCACCCGTATACTATCTCTAATGTCAAACACCAATGGATATGGGATCATCCATCGCCCATCTACATCGGTCGAGAAGCTATACGCTAGTCTACTATGGTATATCGATGCCCTGTCTCGATACACCTACGACTAGGAACATTTGAAGGATGTACATAGCGACTACACTGTCCCCACTACTATGATCTGCATCATAATCCTAGTAGTCAAGTACTCATCCTAAGGGCTTTATCAACATGTAACATAGAGACAATCAATGTACATGTTAAAATAAAGAGCAACCAGATAGAATACTATCATGTCGAGCAAGAAAGTCTTCCCTATATATGTCCAAGCATCCATTACAATATACATCGTATGTACAGTAATGTCCTCTAGGGCATACATATAACTAACAACATAGGTCCAAGCATGGCTTCATTTTTAAATTGATTTCTCATTTGGTTGCACTATTTGTGCATGGTTCATTTTTATGTAGCCATACTTTTTACTTGATGAGTTGAGGATATTTTTCTTCTTGGCTTGAGCTCCATGGCTCATGTTGATGCTTCAACTTCTCCATCTTCTTCTTCTTCTTTTTGCTTCCATGTTTGAGCAAGATCCTAGAAAGAAAAAATTTAGTGGAGTATTCCTACATCACCGGCCATCCAAACCTAGCGGCTTTGGATCGTCGGTTCGAGCCTCCTCCGCATTCCCTCGGGCGGATCGTCTTCGACAAAGGTGGTCAATGCTCAAGCACTATCCCGGAGGCTAAGAGCTTAGAGTGGTCTTCCACAATTGGGTGGACACGCGATAAAGGTTGTATTTCTCAACCCCTTGCACTTCTAGTATAGCTAGTTTAGGTATATGGTTCGAATCCTTGGGTTTCACGGGATTCCGGTGCTCGCAAGAATTTTTTGTTTTAGCATCCGCCTCGACCGCGGCCTCCGCGGCGCAGGCGCCGGATCCCAACACATTGTTATCACAATACAAGGGTATTGATCCTCAATGGATTGAATCACGCCAAGTTCAATAATGAACTTCTTTATCCAGACAGCCTCTTTGGCAGCATCGTTGGCAGCGATGTATTCAGCCTCCATCGTCGATTTTGCTACGGTATCTTACTTGAAACTCTTCCAACATACCGCCCCTCCATTGAGGGTGGAGACAAAACCCTAAACAGACTTGCTGTCACCCTTATCACTCTAGAAGCTCGAATCGGTAAAGGACTTCAACTGGAGTTCTCCGTTACCATATACCAAGAATATCTCTTTAGTTCTACTCAAGTACTTAAGAATGTTCTTCACAGCTATTTAGTGCTTCTCCCCTGGGTCTGATTGATACCTACTTACCACACTAAGTGCGTAAACTAAATCCGGTCTGGTGCATAATATCGCGTACATGATAGACCCAACTGCAGAAGCATAGGGTATCACGTTCATGCAAGCTCTCTCCAAACCAGTCTTGGGAGACATCTCTTTGGAAAGAGTGGTTCCTGAACAAGCGGATAAATTACCACTCTTAGAATCTTCTATACTAAACCTCTTTAGTATGGTTTCTATGTACCTGGATTTAGACAATCCCAACATTCTTTTAGATCTATCTCTATAGATATTTATCCTCAGGACGTATGAGGCATCACCCAGATCCTTCATGGAGAACTTTTGTGATAGGAAGAGTTTGACCGAGTGCAGCATAGGAACATCATTTCCTATCAAGAGTATATCATCCACATACAATACGAGGAAGACAATCTTATTCTCTACAATCTTTTTATATATACATGGTTCATCTACATTTTTGATGAAGTCAAACTCTTTGACTGCTATATCAAAACAGATGTTCCAGCTCCGCAACACCTGCTTTAAGCCGTAGATTGATTTATGCAGCTTGCACACCTTTCTGCTGCTCCCACTATCTACGAAGCCCTCTGGCTGTATCATATACACGCTTTCTTCTAAATCACCATTTAGAAAAGCGGTCTTGACATCCATCTGCCAGATTTCATAGTCATGGTATGCAACAATGGCAAGTAGGATACTGATGGACTTAAGCATAGCCACTAGAGAAAAGGTCTCTTCATAGTCGACACCTGGTCGTTGACGAAAACCTTTTTCTAAAAGTCTTGCTTTAAAGGTCTCAACCTTTCCATATACACCAATTCTCTTCTTGAAGATCCACTTGCTCCCAATGGATTTTATCCCTTCAGGAGCAACTTCCAAAGTCTATACTTCGTTAGTGTTCATGGATTCCATCTCAGATCACATAGCATCCAGCCATTTCATAGAGTCCCCACTTGAGATGGCCTGCTCGAAAGTAGTTGGGTCATCATCTTCCATGATGCAATCCGCGCTCCAACCGTCTATGAGAAAACCGTAGCATCTCTCAGGTGGATGAGGAACCCTACTAGATCTGCGGAGTGGCTGAGGTTTGTCGGGGACTATTGAATCTTCCGGTTCTACCAAATCATCAGTTGTAGTTTGTTCATCTAGAACTTCTTTCAGCTCTACTTCATTACCGCTAATTTCTTTTACAAAAAATTCCTTTTTTAAAAAGGTGGCATGTTGAGCAACAAACACCTTTTGTTCCTCGGTGTGGTAGAAGATATACCCTCATAAATATTTGGGATATCCAACAAACTTACATAGAATAGACCTTTCCTCGAGCTTGTCCGGATTTTACTTTTTAACATAAGCTGGACATCCCCATATCTTAATAAAATTAAGATATGGTCTCTTCCCCTCATATATCTCATATGGAGTGGTAGGCGCAGATTTGGTAGGAACCCTATTCAATAGGTATGCAGCTGTCTCAAGTGTATAACTCCAAAAGGAAATTGGTAACTCAGCAACACTCATCATAGAGCGCACCATATCTAATAGGGTGTGATTCCTTCGCTCCGATACTCCATTGTGCTGTGGTGTATATGGAGGAGTAAGCTGAGAGAGAATCCCATTCTCTTTTAGATAATCTCGGAATTCCGTGCTCAAGTATTCTCCTCCTCGATCAGATCGAAGGATTTTAATACTTTTACCCGTCTGGTTCTCTACTTCGCTCTTATATTCCTTGAATTTCTCAAAAACTTCAGATTTGTGTTTCAACAGGAACACATATCCGAATCTTGAGAGATCATCGGTGAATGTAATGAAGTATGAGGAACCATTCCTGGCATGTGTAGACATAGGACCATATACATCACTATGTATCAGTCCCAGGAGTTCAGTAGCTCTTTCTCTATGTCCCGTAAATGGAGTTTTGGTCATCTTGCCTTTGAGACATGATTGACAAGTTTTATAAGATGTAAATTTGAACGGATTCAAATATTTATCTTTATGCAACTTAGCTAGTCTTGTTACATTGATATGACAAAGTCTACAATGCCACAAGAAGGCTTTGTTCATTTCTGAACTTTTCCTCTTGTGTGTGTTCTGTATATTTAGAACTGTATTTTGATTTAGAACGTATATACCATTACACAATGTACCAAACCTAATCAACACTTGATTTAGGAAAATGTTCATAACATTTTTCTCTAATGCAAAATTATATTCTTCTTTATCTAATAAAGAAACTGTCACGTCCCGAAAAGATGGAACATGACCGGCACTTAAACTACGAAACGTCTCGAGGCATACGTAATCTAAGTAAGCCGAAAACCCAGAAATCCAAACCAAGAAAAGTAGTAGAGTGAAGGAAAACCAATTTAAAACAAGTAGTTTTAATAGCATAAGCCGAATTATGCGGTTTTAAAAAAACATCAAATATTTCCCGAAAATTTCGGCAGAGTCTCCTTTGTAAATACATGACCCCAAACGGGATACAACATGAATAGTATACGAAATCAATAAAAAGGCATCCCTAAGCGGGAGCTAGCTCTTCGTCAATCGACGGTCACAACCACACAAACAATATAATATACAACGCCAACGGCGAGGATCAAAATTCAAAAGGAAACTCAAAACCATAAGAAAACCACATAAATAAAACGCGCGACTCTAAGGTCGAAGGAATAACCTCACTGGTCTCTATCTCAAAAATAAATACATGTTTGGTTGATGGAACTTCTAGATACAACAGAGTAATAATATACAAGTTATATAATGGGGGGGTACGATACAAGTAAACCCACTTACTAGCAAATCACCCGAACGAAACTATGCCCGCAAGCCGTAATGAAACCTGTACGGCAAACCTGCAAGAAACTGGGGCACAACGGGGGTGAGTTGCCAACTCGTGAATAGAAAAACATCTACGCACAGAAATCACATAAATAACGCAACCTAGGTCAATGATCATAATATATCCTCAAATATATGTATAACATGCAGCCTATAACAATGGCTAGGGTAGTATCTAACCCGAGTGTAATCTCATGTGCACGTGTCAGTGCCTCAGGTAGCAATATATCATATGAATGAGGTATGAATGCATGAAAACAGAATACATGTAAATGAAGAACTGTTTTCATAATTTAGTGAGATTTCCTTTGTATTTTTAAAATGAGATATCATAATGAAATCAGCATAAAACAGTGCTTAGCATCGGCACAAAACGTAATCCCAATATCTCAATATCTCTGTATCACAGTCTCTGTACCCCAATATCTCGAAATCTCAATGTCTCAATCACAATATCTAGGGCGCCGTCAGTCCAGACCGGCCCCTACCATCCATCTCAAGACCACGACGGTATCCTCCGGATATCCGACGCGTCGGGTAAAATCACCGGTAGGTAGTGCTCCCCTGCCAGGCTCACATCGTCATCATCACGCGCTTCTTGCCCCGGGGTACCTTACCGGGTCCACCATGTACCCGAAATGGTTCATCCATCTCCTCGAATCGGGTCTCGAAATCCATCAGCAAACTCATGGTGGACGACTCATACATCATGGGAAAACCGCACTTTTTATTTTAAAAGAGAGAAAAGGTTTATTTATGTTTTTGCGGTTTTCCTCCAAATCCAGAAAATCTCCTGGAAATCCGAATCCAAAACCTTAATAACACGTAAAATAGTGAATATATGCATGAGAATCCATGAATGCGGCATAACAATGAATAACAGTATGCATGAAGTAGCAGGTAATAACTACAATGTCTAAACTAACATATAAGGCAAGTACACTAATATCATGTCTAACTATTAGCTAACTGGCTATGTCAAGCAATAATATTTTCTAAGGTGTACGTGACATGGCAATTACCGATGAAGATGTGTGTGAGCCGGCAAATAAGTGTACGTGGTACATACGCATCATCGGTAATGGTGTTGGTGTCCTAACAGCATGATATCAATAATGGAGTATGAAACATAAAATAAGCATGCGATGCGAAGCGGACCACAAAAATGAGCGGGAGCTGAAAACTAGACGCAACTATAACTAATCTGCATTAATCTAATATAAGTCCTACAAATGGTGCCTTTTGAAATAACACGAATCATGGGGTTTTGAAAATAGGGGCTACGGTGTTTTTATGAAAAGATACGTCTTTTGAAATATCCGTAGGATCCCTTGGGCTGTCTTTTAAAATACCCACGATTCTTTAGTTTTTGAAATAGGTAAGAATCGACTCTAATCTAACAACTAAACTAAACAAAAGGGCTAAGCTAACAAGCTGGACTACAGGTAAGGAAACCGCCTAACATCTGAGTCGATCCATATACATACCTGTATATATATTAGTCGGTGATCCCGCCTCAATAATATCATATCCGATACCATATCTATAATCAGACATCTCAAGTCAAGAGTGCGGATCAATCATCAAAATATAGCTCGTACGTAAATCCTTCGTACGGCATCCCCAAATCTGGGTACGGGTCAATATCATATTCCTCACACTATTCCTCAGGTATCCTCTTTATCCAAGATCATAGTCTAGGGTACTGACCTATGTCTAGTACAATACTAATATCCTCAATATACTCATGATCTGACTACTGATTGACAATCTCGTACAAACCGATATCGTCAGCACATATCATCATCAAGGGCCATCGCCCGATACGGCCTAATATCAATATCCTAGCATATCATGCCTCATATCACGATCACACGTCGACCATTTTATTTATAACACTATTCATCCGTATCGCCGCCCCAAGATCCGCTATAACACCAGGACGTACCTCAAGTACGAATCCTGCCATATCACCGATATCACAACCACAAAACAAATCTCATCGACTCAGCTCAATCCCAAGTATCATCCTCAAATCCGTATGTGAATACATAGTCCCATACCCATGTGAACACATAACTATAAAGAATCCCATGAGCACATATAAATAGGAATGTATGCAAGTATGTATGTGTGTATGTGTAGTGCAACACTACCCTAGGGTTCGCAACACTAAAATAATCCAACACATCAATATCCATCCTATCATCAATATTAATCCCAAATAACATATAATAAATGTTGGTGTGTATACGCATCCGTATACACCACCACGGACTGCGGGTGTGCTATACGCCATCCACCCGACTTATCCCCGTAGATATAAATCTACTCACCTGGTCCTCGCTCGCCGGTGCCGACGTCGCCATGCGCTTGCTTGTCGTCTTGAAGTCCACATGGGGTACCTACATATCATAACGCACCGTATCGCATTAAAATCCGACTCATGACCCAAAAACGACACGTGAATCCCACATAGGTCAAAACCTATGGTTGCTTCACAAATCAACCCAAAAACCCTCGACGTCGGCGTACAAACGTCAAACCACCGAGAAAAACCCAAATACACTCATTTGCACATTCACGAACACTAATTTTAATATAAAATATGTTAAAACTCACAAAAACCCCAATTTCACTTAAAAAGTCATTTTTCCGAAAATCTAGCAAGCACAATTCGCCGTTTTAGTACAAAACTCGATGTATAAACGAATATAGCGGCCACAATATTCACTAAATATCTTAATTAAGTCTTAAAAACAATTCCCATAATTTAATCTCATAAATTTCCATAAACCTTAAAATTCTAGTTCACAAAATACCTAAATTTTAACAATTTTATAGCAAAAATGCACAAACTACAATCTAGCTTGGATTTTAATGAACTAAAAGCATTAAACCACTCAATATAATCTTTATAATGACATGAAACCTAAATTTGAATTTTATCTCATAAGAATATAATTATTTAAAAAACCTAGTTTACTAATTATATAATTATCACTTTTAAATCAACAAATATGCAAACTAGCAACTTAAATTGATTTAGCAAAACATTGATATGTCAAATACATCCCACAACCATAGTCTCACAACACAAAACCCTAACTAGATTTTTCACAAACCCTAATCTAAAGCTTCTCTTGCAAACCCACATCTTTCAATTAAACCGCAATTAAGCACCTAACTAGCTTCATTAAGGAATTTAAATCAAAAAAATGAATAATGGGTCAAAAGTTATACCTCACAAACCATGATCAAACTTGAATTCTAGACCTCCATTTTGAAATCCTTGCACCAACATCCATGCTAAAGAAGATGAGGGAAAATGGGTAGGAGTCGGATTTTGATTTCAGTGAGGTTTTAATTGATTTTTTTTTTATGGAAAAGAGAGGAGAAGAAGGAAGGGGGGGCTGCTGTTGGGCCTGTAGAATTTCGTCCAGAAATTGTGGGGGGGGGGGGGTGAGGGAGGAGAGAGAGTGAGGTGGAGAAAGTGAGAAGAAAAGTCAAAGTCCACCTTTTACTTCTATCATTCTCTTTTCTTTTCTTTTCTTTTGCAAAACAAGTGGGGACAAGAGAGGGGGGCTGCTGAATTCAGCCAAGGGGGAGGGGAAATGGGGGTGTGTGAGTGTGGGTATGGGTGTGGGGTGATGGAAAATGATAAATACTATACCCCAAACATCCATTTACACAAAAAAGCCTTTTTCTTCGATATTTTCTAAACCATTTTGGCAAACGATTTCGTTTCAAAAACCACATGATAAAATTTTATTTAATTTTTTATGATGCAAAAAATTTGTTTCAACTCATTCCAATTTGTAATTTTCCCTAATTAAATGTATTAGTGACGGCTTAAAATAATAATAAAATAAAAAATTTTCAGAAAATTTGAAATTTCACCAGTGGCTCAATAAACACCAAATACTAGCAATTTCATAGCTAGAATATGTATATTTAATTTTTATAATAAGATATTTGCATTATGACTTTTTTACAGAAAACCCTCTTATTTTACCGATTTTCCGAAATTTCACCGAAACGATTTTCAAAACGCTACAGAAACAGATATTATATTGCACATCATCGATGGTACGAAATAACAGTCGTTAAAAATCAATGTATTACTATTTGGTAATACAAGGTGATATTCGCCGACCGCTTTGGCAGCAACAATTGCTCCGTTCCCTACTCTGAGAGACATATCACCATTTCCCAGTTCTCTACTTCTCTTTAACCCTTTTAACAGATTATAGGTATGGGATCCTGATCCGGTATTTAATACCTAGGACGTAGAGCAGACTGAGAAATAGTTCTCAATAACTAACACACCCGAAGAAGATGCAATAGAATGCTCTTTCTTTATTTGGGTCGTGTGGAAATCCCTGTATTCCCCTATACTTTGTTCAGACTTATGACAGTTGTCATAAGATAGAGTGGAACCAACGTTCCCTAGCCCAGTATAATAAGCGGGTTTGGTCAATACATCCATGTTATTATCTTAATTAAGGCATGACATGGTCGCTACCTGGAGAGAGAGAGAAGAAATCACTTTAGCGTGCGCTCTTGCAAAATTAGACTGATTACTATCTTATCTAATCTGGATGGCTCCCACTGTTTGTATCAAATCTTCCTTCAAATCCTAAAAGGTAATATTAGACGGGATTAATTACACCCTACAAGTTCGCCAATCGGTCAGTCAGGTAAGTGTTGGTACTCCGAGGGAGTCTTCCCGTGCTTTCGCATTGAGCTAATTAAATAACCTCATTTCCGCAGGGGCATAACCCCGTTAACACCTTTCTTAGACACCTACTAGATTAGCTAATTGTAAATTGGAAAACTCTCCCAGGAGTAACACTTATTCACAGTGGGTATTAGGATCCAACTATCATATAGAAGGTATGCAATTTTATTGCAAATTTCAACACTTGAAATTCTCGATATCTGTTTTTACCTCTAACGACCTATGACCTTGACGAAGGTCAACAAACCATAGGCCGCTAGTCAAGTTCAACCAGTCATTTCTTGATCGATTCGAACCCACCAACACAAATCCTTGACGGAGGTCAACAAGGCTATGTGACTGCCCCTACCGATCGCATCAACATGCTGCAGATAAATATTACCTAGCTACCGTACACTGTGCCTTGACGGAGGTCAACAAACACAGCATGAATACTAAATACTACGTATCTGAAATGACGGAGGGTTACGATTGGTTTTGAAGAAAACCTTTAACGTAATGAACTTGATATCGTTGTAGAATCTAGTGATTTGAAAAGGAGTGGTTTAAGCTCCACTTTAAAAATCGAGTAGTTTCAAAACAAACCGAGTGGGTTGTAGCATATGCTAGTTTTTCTAAAGAGGACATTCCCGGTGAAGGGATCTAGGCTCTTTCCTCATCGAATGAGGTGCTGGATATTCATAATGGAATACCGCTATGCAAAACAAGAACTAGAGCTACCTTTACAAAACTAGCTTTTACAAAACTAATCAATGTGGATTCCAAAACTTGTATCACATAACCAAAGTTATCTAGACAATGTTAAACATTTCGATCGATATTTCAAACACAACCAATTCACAGAGACCTCAACCACTTGAGTCATTAAAAATTTCCAGAAAGTCAAAAACGACAACATGAAGCAGCAGAGGAAGAACGAGCCCATAACTCATCAAGTCGGTAGCGGAACCGCGGCCAAGACTAGGTCTAGGCGGCGGTTCCGTGGCCGTCTAGACGAATTATATGCTCGTTTTTCTTCTGCCTCCATAGTTTTACTTGCATGATTTTCTGAATATTTTTAACTATGAAAATCTCAACTTTTGAAAAATGGATATAAACTTGCCAAAAATGGGTTTTAAAACTTCTATCGAACACTTTAACGTCGTCTAGACTTTGCCTAAGTCTCTAGCTTGGTTCTGATACCATGAAAGTATGTCTTAGCACCTCTACTAGGTTTCAAGGAGCATCAAGTATGCAATTTTAAAAAATCTAGAGTGCTAATCATACTAACCTAGAATTGAACTAGAGAATTAGGGTTTTGTAGCAAGAAACAAAGTTCTACAGTAAGTGAAGAGAGCATACAAGCTTTGTAGACCGGTTCTTCACTACTAAAGCTCCAAGTAGTAGTCCTTAGAACTATTCTTTAGGCTCCACTTGAAGAAATGATTGAGCTAGCTTGTTGTCTTTGATGCCGAAAATGATCCACCTTGAAGTCTCTCTTACTCAAGCTCACTATTCACTAATCAAGATATTAGTGAAGCAAACAACCAAAATTAATGGACTAGATTAGTGTAGGTTGATGAAGTAGAAGATTTGCTCACTAGAAATATTTATCTCTTTTCTTTTCTCAGCTCAAGAAAATATTAGAGAAGAGATTTAGATGAGGATGAACTTGGATGAGAGAATGAATGGTTAAATGAACCATGTCATAAGTGATAAGAATGAGATAGAGATGATTAAATATCTAAGAATAAAACAAGAATTAGAGATGAGTCATAGCTTCTCAATGCTTCTCCAAGCTGTTAGTTATGTATATACCCTAGAGGCCATTGTTGTACATATGATGTATATTATGATGGATGCTAGGATATATACAGAGAGGACTTTCTTGCTCGTCATGATAGTATGCTATTTGGTTTCACTTTATCTTAACATGTTGACTTGTATTGGTTTACTGTCTTACTCTCACATTTTTATAAAGCCCTTAGGATCTATACTCGACTACTGGGATTATGATGAGATCATACTAGTGGGGCCACGGTAGTCGATAAGTACATCCTATAAATGTTCCTAGTCGAGGGTATATCGAGACAGGGCATCGATACACCAGAGTAGACTAGCGTATACGCATCTTGACCCATATGATGGGCGATGGATGATCCCATATCCATCGGTGTTTGACATCAAGGATGGTGTACGGGTTCTCAGTGGAGACTGGGTACACTGAATGGACTCGCCGAGAACTCCCAGTTGGTGATATACCACACGTCAGATGGCAGTTCTCCGGTGACACTGGTACAGGGTAGTCTGTAGACCCGAGATCGTCATAGACTCTTGTGTGATTCCCACTGTGCTTTGATTTCCACCTTACCACGTCCAAGAGGGCTTGCAAAACGGTGGCTTTTGGGTACAGTCCCGAATCACATGGAGGCAATGAGCGATAGGAAGGGATTCGTCTCTCCCGGTATAGGGAGTTGATGTTGTGCTGTGTTCGATTGGCTATAACTGGAAGTCCCTGGCCAGGGCTGATATAGAGGTTTACTGGTAAGTGTTACTAGTAGTTTCTCGACCTGTTATGAGCCTCACATCGACACGACTTATCGGTTACTGGGGTCTGACGTATACCACCCCTAGACTTGATATGCGACATATCAGACGAACAGACCGGACTGTACGGGAGTGTTACTGATTGGATTCACAGGAGAACGGACGGGCTAGATTGTTGATCTTCTGATCGCTCAATACCTGGGTGGCTGTTACGTTTAGCTGACCGCTTGCAGCTTGTGGGTGTTTGATATGATCATCACCTGCTACCGGCGTATTGACGATTCTTTAGAGTCCTACACAGAGGTTTCTTGGCTCAGGCAAAACGGAGTAGAGGAACATATGTGATATGTGCAGGACAGAGGATAATGCGATATGAGATATTGTATTATATTCTCGCGATATTTAGATATGAATCGGGACATCGGATCAAGTGTTGATTCGATGAATCGGTACATGATATATTAGTCGGTTATATTCGATATAGCCGGATCGTCGGATCAAGTGTTGATTCGATGATTTAATGTATAATGATATATATGATATATTGTATTACATTATCTAATATTGGCTCGCTTTATTATTTCATTTTCTCACCGGATTAATACATTGATATATATGCGATATATGTTAATTGTCTTATTTTCTTTTGTTGCAAATATATAATATATATGTGATATATATTATTGTGACATGATATGATTTATTATAAAACATGTTTAAGGATGATAAAAAAGGATTAGGGTTTGATTAGGGTTAGCTTCTTCTTGTTCATTCTAGAAGTATTCTATTTTGTCTTGGTTAAGATATTATGGTTGATACTTATCCTTAACCTAACTAAACCCTAACTCTAGTTTATTCTCTACAAGTTTTAACCTCTCATCCTTGACCATGGTTCTATAATCAATCATATACTCTTGACTACTATTCAACACAAAAGGATTATTCTTTTCATTCTTCATCTTCTTCTCTCTTTAGTTTTGAGAGAGAGCTCACTAAAAATTCCTTTTGTGATGATTTATTGTGAAAAAGTGAATTAAAAAGATAGCATAAATACTACTCCATCATCCTCATCTAATCTAGCCCACTAGATTAGGGTGTTCATCTCTTTAGAGCGAGAAAGCTTGGGTTATAGCAACTTCGACGTAGATAATCGGAGAATCGGAACACTTCAAGCTAGCATGGATCATTCGAGTCGTGGAGCCTCTCTTGAGTCCGGGAGATCATGGATCGCGGTGAAGGGACTTCTACTCGGAGCTTGTGAAGCGAAGGAGCGGACTACAAAGGTTGTAATCACTCACACTTAGCTTTAAAGATAACATCTTGCATGCTAAACCCTAATAATCTAGCAACGATCCCGTCTTTGGGTTGTTCGGCACATGTAAAATTTTATTCGGGCATGTTTGATGCTTTATGAACCTTCACAAGTGTGCCTAGAAACCCTACAGTGGTATCAGAGCCTAGCTAGAGCATTAGGCGACGTGTATACGAAGTTAAAACTCCGGTCGAACCCGAACCGACGAAAATGAACCCCTCTCTGGATATTTTTCAAAAATGCGATTTTTTCTGAATTAAAAATACCTGAAAAATTCAGCAAACAGAAATAAGAATAACTGTGAAATTCGGTGCAGTGATCCGTAAAGACTGCCGCGGAATCGCGGCCGTACCCTGCTTGGGCCGTGGTTCCGCGGCCGTACTGTTTGATGTGACAATTATTTTTTCACAGTAATTCGTTTCTAATGCTTATACAGTTTCTGGTATTTTTATTTTTGACTCAATGGTTGAGTGTTCTGGGGTTTGTTTTGTAATCTTAGATTCGATCGGAATATTTAAATTCGTTTTTATTTCCGGATATTTAGAAACTGTTAAAAAGTTCGAACGGATATCATTAACTCACTTTTTCCCGACACGAAAAATTTTCAAGTGTTGAATCTTTTCTCGAGTTTAAATCTTTCGCAAATGCGTGCAAGTTTTGTGGTGGACCCTCTAGAAGACAACAAACCTTAACTCGATTATGTGACCGTCTTGAACTGCCTTTTGAACCTTCGAGTTTAGGGCAGTATGGCGTGCCACATGTGAGGCGTTGGCTTGACCCTTCTACGGCTGGACCGCTACTACTGTGACACATTCCGGATTATTTGAACTCCGCTCAAGTGTTGAGAAATTTAGGAAATTTTGGATATTTGATTATCTGTTCGGAAAGTTTAATACTGTCTATTTATCTGGAATGTGATACAATATGTGGAATTCATTGTGTTAGGCATGAAATGCGAAGTATGTGATATTTCGAATTTACGATGTCTAAAGTGATTGTGGATTCCAAATATTGTATTTTTACAATTTCTTTTCTGTGACCGTAAATGTAGTATGTAGTTGTATTGCCGATTGTCGTTGCTATAAATCGACGACGATCGGTGTATGCATACTTACTTACGTTGATGATATGAGATATTATGTGTTGCTGAGATATGATGTGCAGGATTGTCGCGATTGAATGGCCGGGGGTTTTATGTGAGATGAGAGTTTTATATTTTCATTCATGTAAATTCAATTGTAATGTAATATTCTTTTATTTGGGGCACTTCCAGGTTGAGCTTGATGCCACCAGTGTTGTATATTATTTACTTTTCCGCATTAGGATAGACCCAAGGAGGGGAGCACAGGTGACCGGGTTATGGGGTTCAGTGGGAGGCCATCTCGAGGAGTCGAGACCGGGTCTCCTAAACTCCAGAATTGGTAGGGTCGCTTGCCGCTCTCGTAGGGGTCCAGGGTGTGGGCTTGGCTATTCATCGTGACTGTGGAATCCGTATTTTCTATTGTTGGCTAAATACTAAATACGGACGTCCTAGTATATCCCACATTATATCTATGTTTCTGCTGCGATATCTGTGATGTGATCATTTGATATGTTGTGATGGATACAGTATATAGCATATATGATATATTATATAGGCGTTACTTATGTTTTACACCCGCGCTAGCCTGCCCTGCTCTGCTGTTAGTTACCTAACCTAACGGTGCACGAGGGGACATCGAGGCGAATGCGGATGGCATAAGTGTACGTCGTATTTATCTGTGATGCTTAGGAAGCATAAACTGATGGAATTTTTTACTAATGAGATTAATAAAAGAAAAGAAACCTAAAAGATGTTGTAGAATCAAAACTTTATAAAAAGGGTAGCTACAGTTTTGCTTTGCATAGCGGTATATATGATATACCCTGCACCTTATTCGATGAGGAAAGAGCCGAGATCCCTTCACCGGGAGTGACCTCTTTAGCGAAACTGGCAGATGCTACAAAACTCGGTTTGTCTTTTGATTGCTTTTAGAGTTTTGCTTTGCACAGTGATATATATGATATGTCCTACACCTTATTCGATGAGGAAAGAGCCGAGATCCCTTCACCGGGAGTGACCTCTTTAGCAAAACTAATGAAAGCCTCAAAAACACTCCATTTCAAAATTTCACTTGATTCTACGACGATATCAAGTTCATTAGGCAATAGGTTTTCAGAAAAACCTGTCGTAGCCCTCCGTCATTTCAGATAAAGACTATTTAGTATTCGTGCTGCGTTTGTTGACCTCTGTCAAGGCGTAGTGTGCGGTAGCTAACTAGTAATTATCTGTAAAGCATGTGATGTGATTGGATTAGGGTAGTCGTACGACCTTGTTGACCTCTGTCAAGGGTCGTGCGAGTGGGTTTGATTCAATCAAGAAATGACGGGTTGAACTTGACTAGTGCACTATGGTTTGTTGACCTCTGTCAAGGTCATGGCACACTAGGGGCAAAATATTATCGGGAATTTCAAGTGTTGAAATTTGCAATGAGATTGCATACTTCCTATGAGATAGTTGGATCCCGATACCCACTGCGAGTAAGAGTTACTCCTGGGAGAGTTTTACACAGGACAATTAGCCGATCAAGTAGGTGTCTAGAAAAGTGTTAACGAGGTTACGCCTCTGGGAAAACGAGATTTACTTTAATTAAGTCCGTGCGAAAGCACGGGGAACCTCCCTCAAGTACCGACACTGATCTGACTGAAAGATTGACGAAATTGTAGGGTGTAATTAATCCCGGCTAATCTTACCTTTTAGGGTTTGAAGGTAGATTTGATAAAAACAGTGGGAGACATCCTGATTAGATAAGATAATAACCAATCTAATCTTGCAAGAGCATACGCTAAAGTGTTTTCTTCTCTCTCTCTCCAGATAGCGACCATGTCAGGCCATAATCAAGATAATAATTTGGATGTATTGACTGAACCCACTTATTATACTGAGCAGGGGAACGTTGGACCTGTTCTTTCTTATAAGAGTTATAAAACTGAACAGGGAATAGAAGAATATCTGGATTCTCAAGCCACCCAAAAGAACATGCATGTTGATGCATCTTCTTCAGGTGTGTTAGTTATTGAGAACTGTTTCTCAGTTCACCCTACGTCCTGGGTATTGGATACCGGATCAGGATCCCACATATGTAAATTGTTACATGGGCTACGTAAAGGTAGAGAACTAAGAAAAGGTGATCATTCCGTTCAAGTAGGGAACGGTGCAAGTATTGCAGCCAAAGCAGTTGGCGAATATCACCTAGTATTGCCAAGTCATAATACACTGATTCTAAATGAGTGCTATTATATACCGAACATGATGTGCAACATTATATCAGTTTCTTTATTAAGTAAAGAAGGATATAATTTTGTAGTAAAGGATAATGTTATGAATATATTCCTAGATCAAAAGTTGATTGCATCAGGCTCGTTACATAATGGCATATTCATTCTAAATCAGAATACAGTCCTCAATATACAAAACACACACAAGAGGAAAAGTTCAGAAATGAACGAATCCTACTTGTGGCATTGTAGACTTGGTCATATCAATGCGACACGACTGGCTAAGTTACATAAGGATGGTTATTTGAATCCGTTCGAATTATCATCTTATGATACTTGCCATTCATGTCTCAAAGGAAAAATGACCAAAGCTCCGTTTAGTGGACACGGAGAAAGAGTTACTGAACTCTTAGGACTGGTACATAGTGATGTATGCGGTCCCATGTCTACGCATGCCAGGAACGGTTCTTCCTACTTCATTACATTCACTGACGATCTCTCTAGATTCGGACATGTGTTCCTGATGAAACACAAGTCTGAAGCTTTTGAGAAATTCAGAGAATATAAGCACGAAGTAGAAAAACAAACGGGCAAAAGTATTAAGATCCTTCGATCTGATCGAGGAGGAGAATACTTAAGCAATGAGTTCCTAGATTATCTAAAAGAGAATGGGATTCTCTCTCAGCTTACTCCTCCTTATACACCACAGCACAACGGTGTATCGGAGCGGAGGAATCGCACCCTATTAGATATGGTGCGCTCTATGATGAGTACAGCTAAGTTACCTATTTCCTTCTGGGGGTATGCGCTTGAGACAACAGCATACCTATTGAATCAAGTTCCAACTAAATCTGTACCTACCACACCATATGAGATATGGAGTGGGAAGAGACCATGTCTTAAACGAGTTAAGATATGGGGTTGTCTGGCCTATATCAAAAGGCAAAATCCAGACAAACTCGAGGCACGGTCAGTTCTATGCAAGTTTGTGGGATATCCTAAACATTCAAATGGATATTTTTTCTACCACAGTGAACAACAAAAAGTGTTTATTGCTCAACATGCCACCTTTTTAGAAAAGGAATTTCTTGAAAAAGAGATTAGTGGCTCTGAGGTAGAACTGGAAGAAGTTCCAGCAACACAAACTGTAACTGAAGATTTAGTGGAACCAGAGGATCCGGTAGTACCCGACGAACCCCAGCCTCTCCGCCGATCTAGTAGGGTTTCTCGTCCACCTGAGAGATACTATGGTTTTCTCTTTGATGGTGGAAGCGATGATTGCATCATAGAAGATGATGACCCGACTAGTTTCGAGCAGGCCATCACGAGTGGTGACTCTGTGAAATGGCTGGATGCAATGCGATCTGAGATGGAATCCATGTACACCAATAAAGTATGGATTTTGGAAAATGCTCCTGAAGGGGTAAAACCCATTGGGAGCAAGTGGATTTTTAAAAAGAAATTTGGTGTAGATGGAAAAGTTGAGACTTTCAAAGCTAGACTTGTAGTAAAGGGATTTCGTCAACGACCAGGTGTGGACTATGACGATACCTTTTCTCCAGTAGCTATGCTTAAGTCCATCCGGATCTTACTTGCCATTGCTGCATACCATGACTACGAAATCTGGCAAATGGATGTTAAGACCGTCTTTCTAAATGGTGATTTAGAAGAGTGCGTGTACATGACTCAGCCATAGGGCTTCGTAGATAGTGGGAGTAGCGGAAAGGTGTGCAAACTTCTTAAATCCATTTATGGGTTAAAGCAAGTATCGCGGAGTTGGAACATCTGTTTTGATGTAGTAGTCAAAGAGTTTGACTTCATCAAAAACATAGATGAACCTTGTATCTATAAGAAGGTAGCAGAGAGTAAGGTTGTCTTCCTCGTATTGTATATGGATGACATACTCTTGATAGGAAATGATATTCCTATGCTGCAATCAGTCAAGCTCTTCTTATCACAAAGATTCTCAATGAAAGATCTAGGTGATGCCTCCTGCATATTGGGGATTAGGATCTATAGAGATAGATCCAAAAGGATACTGGGATTGTCCCAATCCAGATACATTGACACCATACTAAAGAGGTTTAGTATGGAAGAATCCAAGTGTGGGAACCAACCCATGATCTCTGGACTCACTCTCTCCAAAAAGATGTCTCCCAAGACTGATTTGGGGAGAGCTCGCATGCAAGAGATACCCTATGCTTCGGCGGTAGGCTCTATCATGTATGCGATGCTATGCACCAGACCCGATGTAGCATACTCACTAAGTGTAGTGAGTCGGTATCAAGCAGATCCTGGAGAGAGTCACTGGACGGCTGTGAAGAACATTCTCAAGTACTTACGAAGGACTAGAGATATGTTCTTGGTGTATGGTAACGAAGAACTCCGGGTGGAGTCCTTTACCGATTCCAGCTTCCAAAGTGATAAGGACGACTCAAAGTCGCACTCGGGATTTGTCTTTACCCTCAATGGAGGGGCGGTATGTTGGAAGAGTTCCAAACAGGATACCGTTGCAGACTCGACGATGGAGGCTGAATACATCGCTGCCAACGGTGCAGCCAAAGAGGCTGTCTGGATGAAGAAGTTCATCACTGAACTTGGTGTGGTTCCATCCATTGAACATCCAATACCTCTGTATTGCGATAACAATGGAGCTGTGGCTTTGGCCAAGGAACCCAGATCCCATCAGAAATCCAGACATATTCTGAGGAGGTATCACCTGATCAGGGAGATAGTTGATCGCAGGGAGATCGAGGTCAGGAGAGTAGATACGAAGGACAACACTGCGGATCCACTCACGAAGGCCATTCCCAAGATACAGTTTGAGAGATTATTCGGGATGTTAGGTATGAGATACTACAGCAGCTGGCTTAGTGCAAGTGGGAGATTGTTAGTTATGTATATGCCCTAGAGGCCATTGTTGTACATATGATGTATATTATGATGGATGCTTGGGTATATACAGAGAGGACTTTCTTGCTCGTCATGATAGTATGGTATTTGGTTTCACTTTATCTTAACATGTTGACTTGTATTGGTTTACTGTCTTACTCTCACATGTTGATAAAGCCCTTAGGATCTGTACTCGACAACTGGGATTATGATGAGATTATACTAGTGGGGCCACGGTAGTCGATGAGTACATCCTATAAATGTTCCTAGTCGGGGGTATATCGAGACAGTGCATCGATACACCAGAGTAGACTAGCGTATACGCATCTTGACCCATATGATGGGCGATGGATGATCCCATATCCATCGGTGTTTGACATCAAGGATGGTGTACGGGTGCTCAGTGGAGACTGGGTATACTGGAGACTCGCCGAGAACTCCCAGTTGGTGATATACCACACGTCAGATGGCAGTTCTCCGGTGACACTGGTACAGGGTAGTCTGTAGACCCGAGATCGTCATAGAGTCTTGTGTGATTCCCACTGTGCTTTGATTTCCACCTTACCACGTCCAAGAGGGCATGCAAAACGGTGGCTTTTGGGTACAGTCCTGAATCACATGGAGGCAATGAGCGATGGGAGGGGATTCGTCTCTCCCGGTATAGGGAGTTGATGTTGTGCTGTGTTCGATTGGCTATAACTGGAAGTCCCTGGCCAGGGCTGATATAGAGGTTTACTGGTAAGTGTTACTAGTAGTTTCTCGATCTGTTATGAGCCTCACATCGACACGACTTATCGGTTACTGGGGTCTGACGTATACCACACCTAGACTTGATATGCGACATATCAGACGAACAGACCAGACTGTACGTGAGTGTTACTGATTGGATTCACAGGAGAACGGACAGGCTAGCTTGTTGATCTTCTGATCGCTCAATACCTGGGTGGCTGTTACGTTTAGCTGACCGCTTGCAGCTTGTGGGTGTTTGATATGATCATCACCTGCTACCGGCGTATTGACGATTCTTTAGAGTCCTACACAGAGGTTTCTTGGCTCAGGCAAAACGGAGTAGAGGCACATATGTGATATGTACAGGACAGAGGATAATATGATATGAGATACTGTATTATATTCTCGCGATATTTAGATATGAATCGGGACATCGGATCAAGTGTTGATTCGATGAATCGGTACATGATATATTAGTCGGTTATATTCGATATAGCCGGATCGTCGGATCAAGTGTTGATTCGATGATTTAATGTATAATGATATATATGATATATTGTTTTACATTATCTAATATTGGCTCTCTTTAATATTTCATTTTCTCACCGGATTAATACATTGATATATATGCGATATAAGTTAATAGTATTATTTTCTTTTGTTGCAAATATATAATATATATGTGATATATATTATTGTGACATGATATGATTTATTATAAAACATGTTTAAGGATGATAAAAATGGATTAGGGTTTGATTAGGGTTAGCTTCTTCTTGTTCATTCTAGAAGGATTCTATTTTGTCTTGGTTAAGATATTATGGTTGATACTTATCCTTAACCTAACTAAACCTTGACTCTAGTTTATTCTCTACAAGTTTTAACCTCTCATCCTTGACCATGGTTCTATAATCAATCATATACTCTTGACTACTATTCAACACAAAAGGATTATTCTTTTCATTCTTCATCTTCTTCTCTCTTTAGTTTTGAGAGAGAGCTCACTAAAAATTCCTTTTGTGATGATTTATTGTGAGAAAGTGAATTAAAAAGATAGAATAAATACTACTCCATCATCCTCATCTAATCTAGCCCATTAGATTAGGGTGTTCATCTCTTTAGAGTGAGAAAGCTTGGGTTATAGCAACTTCGACGTAGATCATCGGAGAATCGGAACACTTCAAGCTAGCATGAATCATTCGAGTCGTGGAGCCTCTCTTGAGTCCGGGAGATCGTGGATCGCGGCGAAGGGACTTCTACTCGGAGCTTGTGAAGCGAAGGAGCGGACTATAAAGGTTGTAATCCCTCACAGTTAGCTTTAAAGATATCATCTTGCATGCTAAATCCTAATAATCTAGCAAAGATCCCGTCTTTGGGTTGTTCGGCACATGTAAAATTTTATTCGGGCATGTTTGATGCTTTATGAACCTTCACAAGTGTGCCTAGGAACCCTACACAAGCATCCAAAGCCATGACTTACTCTCTTTTTCTTGTCTCATCTTCAAAATATAAATCATTTCTATTTTCTTTTATTCTTGTGTGATTCTCATACACCCATGTTCTATGTATCATCAACCATGATACAAATAGAAATCCATATATATATATATATATATATATATATATATATATATATATATATATAAAGAGAAGAAAATCTTTAGTGAACTAAATATTAGTTAATATATATATATATATATATATATCAAATATATATAAATATATATATATATCAAATTATTAAATCAACACTTGATTCAATAATCGGGTTATATTATATATAACCGACTAATATCATATATATATGTATATTAAAATATTAAATCAATGCTTGATTCAATTATCCGGTTATATCACATATAACCGGCTAATATTCAATATTAGATATTAAATTAACACTTGATTCAATAATCCGGTCATATCATATATAACCGGCCAATATCAAATATATACATAAATCAAATCATTGAATCAACACTTGATTCAATAATCCGGTTATATCACATATAACCTGACTGATATCAAATATCTCTAGATTAGAATATAGTATCACATATTCGTATTTAATCAAGCTCCCGCACATATCTCCATATGTGCCCTACTTCGTTTCGCTTGGGCTAGGAAACCTCTGTGTAGGACTCTAAAGACTCGTCAATATGCCAGTAGTAGGTAATGATCATATCAGATACCCACAAGCCGTCAGCGGTACTAGCTGGACGCAACGGCTACCCAGGTATTGAACGAATAAAAGATCAACAAGCAAACTTTTCCAAATCCCGTAAAGCCTATAAGCAACACTTACCATACAGCCCGGTCTCTTTGTTTGATATGTCGCATATCGAGTCTGGGGGTGGTATCGTCAGACTCCAATAACTTGATAAGTCATACCGATGGGTGGCCTATAACCTTTCGAGAAACTACTAATAACACTTACCAGTAAATCTCATCAGCCATGGCCAGGGACTTACTGTTATAGCTAATCGAGTATAGCGCAACATCAACTCCCAATACCGGGAGAGACGAAATCCCTCCTATCGCTCATTGCCTCCATGTGACTCGGGACTATACCCAAAATCCACCTGTTTACACGACTCCTTTAAGCATTGGTAGGTAGGAAATCAAAGCACAGTGGGAACCACACAAGACTTTATGATGATCTCGGATCTACAGACTAATCTGTATAAGTGTCACCAGAGAACTGCTATCTGACGATAAGTATGGTACCATATAGGAGTTCTCGGCAAGTCCTGTTCGGTGTACCCATTCTCTAATGAGCACCTGTGTATAATCTTTGATGTCAAACACCAATGGTTATGGGATCAACCATCGCCCCATACAGGGTCAAGGAATGTACACACTAGTTTACCCTGAAATATCGATGCCCTATCTCGATACTCTCTCGAATAGGAACTGTTAAAGGATGTGCTTGCGGACTACACAAGCCCCACTAGTATGATCTGCATCATAGTCCTGGTATTCAAGCCTACATCCTAAGGGCTTTATCAACATATATCAGAGAGACAGTATACTAAAATAAGTGTACATGTTAATATAAAGAGCAACCAGATAGCATACTATCATGACGAGCAAGAAAGTCCTCTCTATATATGTCCAAGCATCCACTATATCATATAATAATGGCATCTAGGGCATACATATTCCTAACACCGCTACCCTATTCTGCTCTGGCTGTCCTGGAATAGTCCATTGCCGCTGTATGTTCTGTACTTTACAGTAATCTGTAAATTCCTTCAAGGTGTATTCACCTCCATTGTCTGTCCGCAAATACTTCACCGATCGCCCCTTTTGCTTCTCCATGACCGCTTTCCACTCTTTAAAACTGGCAAACACATCTGACTTGTGTTTGAGAAAGTAGACTCATACCTTCCGTGAGCATTCATCTATAAAAGTGACGTAGTGTACGATACCTCCCTTTGATGCTACCGGTGATGGCCCCCATACGTCTGAGTGAATATAATCGAGAAGTCCTTTGGTTTTGTGCACAGCTTGCTTGAAACCGAATTATGTTGCTTCCTTATCGTACAATATTTGCAGAAATCTAATTTGCACGAGGTAACACTTTTCAACAACCCCTTTCTGTGCAACTCACGAAGCCCCCATTTATTCATGTGGCCAAGACTCATATGCCACAGCTTTGCACCACCGGTCACCGTGCTACTGTCCAAACGATACAAATTCTTCAGTCGTTATCCCTTCATGACCACTATGGCACCCTTGACAACATTTAGTACTCCATATTGACCAATGAATTTGCATATTGTCGCATCCAATTCTCTTAGAGAAATCAAGTTCTTCTTTAATTCTAAAACGTGGCAAACGTTTACAAGAGTTTGTACTACACTGTTTCAGCCAATTACATTTTTTCCCACCCAAATTGTGCGCACCTCTTCAGATGCGCACTGGGAAAAAATACCATTGAGTGCCATGCGCCATGTGCAAAGCATGTGCGCATGCGCACCCTAACCATAACTGATCCTATTATAGAAGAAAATCTTCTATTAAATAACAAAAAAATAACAAATCAAATTAAATAAATTCGAGGATCAAAGAACCAACGGTCCACATGTATCACAAATCAATCCAACAGTGCGCAAGCACTATAACTTGATATGAATTAATTAAAATCAAATTAAAATAAAAAACAAACTAATTTGTTGGGAACAAACCCTAATTTTTCCATCTCTTATAAATAGGAACCCTTCTTCATAAAAAAGGAAGAAGAGCCGACACCCCATAAGCTTGAGAATATTTCTGTAAGTGTCTTCATCTTCTTCCTCCTCGGCAAAACCTAGAAAACTAGGTATATAAAAGAGAAATTTTTCTCTTTTATGATAAAAGCGTTTGCTTTATGATAAAAGCGTCTGCTTTTCCTTTAATCTTTTGATTTATTATACGAAAGATTGGAAGTACTTAGGGCCGATCTCTCTCATATAAAACTTCATACTTTTACGAGAGATCGATCCTAAGATCCAAGACTTTCATCAACATATGTTTCGGCACATATAATAAAAGATAGAAGCTTTTGCTTCTCGGCGAGGTTTCTGACTCTGTTGGAAGATCATGATATTCATAAAAATTGGATACGTCATAGTAACGAACTCCATAAAATAAAAGAACGAGACTTTAGTCTCTTTTGAATGCCATTGCTTTCCGATTAACAGTGCGCACCTAACCCTAAGTCACACTTTGAAAAGATTTCCCATGCAGAAGTGCACAAATGAGCACTTAGAGAAAATAATGTTTCTGAAAAATATGCGCAGCACGTGATATACGTATATGCGCAAGTGGAAAACATTGTCCCTCAAGACATGCGCATATATACATGCGCACATGGAAATTTGACCTGATAAATAAGTGCGCTATACGTGATATGCATGTGCACAGCCTCCCGATGAAAAAACAAGTGTGCAATACATGCAAAACAAGTGCGCACCCTCTCCAAAGAGAATATATACACATACGCATCCTATATGTATATGTGCATATGGACAACAAGTCATTGCTTGGCTACTTAGTTAAAATAAACTAAGTATAGAAGGTTATGCTTCTCGTATATGATCTAATGATCAGAATATCAATAAACCAAAGTTGATCTTAGTCTTAAAGATGACTGATGATCCTTAGTCTATGCCTGTTAAGTTGATCTTAATTTAAAACAAGATTAATGATCTTTAACCATATTCCTAAGTTGATCTTAGTTAGATGCGACTAACGATCGTTAGATGATATATTTTGAATTGATGGACCTCATTTATATGAGAAATGCTACCTAAGTTCAAACCCAAATCTGATATGTACGGATTTATACTAATCTGCGTCTTATGGGCGACGACATATATTAGTCTTTATATACAATCCAAAGGCAACCCAAAATAAACAAAGCATAACACGACACACGAAAATTTCTGGAGTAGAGAAAATTGTTATCGCTTGGTGATAACGTAATTAACTGCATGGGCCTGCGCCTGCAGGAAAAAGCATCCCTACAATAAAAAAAAACCTCATCATTGAGGGGGAATCTGAAAAGTTCAGTTACAACGGTCGCATCCATCTACACCTTCGATATACGGTGCCATAAATCAACTTGGTATCTTCAGAGAGGTGGATGTATATGTTCCATATAGCATCTGCCTTCGTATTCAGGTTAGATGCACTCCACGCATCTCAGTCCGGTTTCCGGCGGTAAACAGATTTTGGCACGCCCGGTGGGGTATTTTTCTCTTTCCACTCCACACTTCGTGTGTCGTGTTTCACGAACGAAATCTCTGTTCGCTATGTTTATGGTTGCTCTTGGAGTTTGGGATACTAAAAATTGGTGTTTCACTTCCGTGCAGATCAATGGCTTTCAGCTGCACCAACTGCAACACCAAGTCTCATGCCAACTCCATTTTTCTTCGAGGCCATGCTCCTATCTCCAAACTTTGGCGCCCCAACGCCAAAGGAAGCAGTTCCGAGGAAGTTGGTCTTTGATCGGCTGACCATCTCTGCAGGCCCTGTTGATAAGCCTGCCATTTCCAAAGTTTCAGTTTTCAATAGGCTGAAGACAAGCTCAGTGGGCCCCATTAAGAATCCCAAGATCATTAAGAGGGCCATCTTGAAGCAATTGGACATCCCAGCTCCTGCTCCACTTGAAGTAATTAAGAGTGCTTTACCCCCTAGGCAATCTGTCTTCAATAGACTGGCCTCTTCTGCTCCTGCTCAACCAAGGGAACCGGTCTTTCACAGGATGGCAATTGGCGAAATCCCCAAACAACGCATGGGGCATTATGGAGAAGCTTTTGATGTAAGAAGGTTCTTTCTATGAGAGGCGCTCGACGTTGCCATTGGCGTTGAATAAGGAAAGCCGGGGCCGTTCTCCTTCTGGACTGACTCCACCGACTCCTGTGGTGACTGTCAATGCTTTTGTTCTAACTGGGAACCACTTCGAACTGCTTAGAAGGGTTCGCTGTAACTCGCCTACCACGGTGTTGAAAAAATTGCCGCCTCCTACAAAGACGCCGAATGAGCCAAAGCCAGAATGTTCATCTAAGTGGCTCTCTTCAACTATTCACAAAGTCTGGAAAGAAGTCCAAGGCCCTGTCATTGATGATAATTACATTCATTGACCGAAGAATTTTAAGGGTCGACAAGATAACGGCAACTCCTCTGCCACACAACGGGGGACTTCTCACTAGGTGGTTCCTATCACGACGGTTCATCCTACAACTACTTCTTACAAAAGAGCAAGGCCAGAAAATTTTTGAGCACTTAAGGCAAAATTCAAAGGCTAAAGTTCCAAGTGACCCAAGCCTAGGGGCATGATGGTTCATACAGTCTATATGGCTGGCACCGAAGACGAGCGTCGTACTTCCGTCAATCATAGAATGCATACTCGGTCATTGAAAAAAGCCCAAGAGCAATAAGAAAAGCTTTAGGAGATGCTTACCAAGGTGGAAGTGCTTACTAGCTCTCCATCTGAAGAAAGTCTAGACAAGGAGCTAGAAGAACAATAAGAGCAAGAGACCGATACCGATTTCCTGAGGCGAGTGCTAGAAAAGAAGGTTAAGGACGCGGTGGACCAAGCTGCTAATATGAAGCAGATGGCTCACCTGTTTCAGGACATGGTTGGAATGTTGATCCAGCCAAAACTGCCGGCCGAAGAACCACCGGTGATTATTGATGATGATAAGGGGGAAACTTCAAACCCTCCTCAAGATCTATCAACGGCTAAACAAGAAACGATCTCGAAAGCGACGTTGGACGATTACATCGGACAACAAATCAAATCATCAAAGCTTACAAGGAAAATGAAGCGGCGAATAAGCTGATCAAGACTAGTTGACCATATCCAATATGGTATGACCAGATGAAATACCTTCCGGGATATACGATCTCAAAGTTCCATATATATAAAGGAACATGTAACCCTCACCAGCACGTCGCACAGTTTAAGTCCCTGTGTGGCAACACCGGAGGTGATGATAAGCTGCTGCTTCGTCAAATCGTTGGAAGTTTATCAGAGACTGCTTTCGAAAGGTGTTCGGAGCTCCCAAATGACTCTGTCAAGACAATTTCTAAGATGAAACTGTTGTTCAATCAGAGATTCACCAATGCAAGTGAACGTACTCTAATCACCACACTGATCAACTCAAGGATCAAATGAGGCGAGACATGGGTTTAATATGCGATCCGATGGAGAAACCTGTGATCTAAGTGCGAACAGCGTATTGAGGAGGCTCCAGCTGTGGGAATGTTTATAGGAACCATCGATACTCAGTCGATTGTGTTCCAATTCAAGACCTTCTTCAAGTCTACTACCTTCTATGCGCTCATCGGTAAATTAGTCCAGATGGATTAGATGGAGCATAGCCCTTCCTCTTTAGGCGGAGATTCCTGAAACTATAAAGGCAAGGGAAATGCGGCCTTTGTCGCTAATACACAATAACAACAAAACAGGTCGAAAGCAGCTGGTCGCCAAAACAACAACCACGCTAGTCTTACCTTAGATGAAAGAATGTGACGCGTGTATTAATTCCCTCACGACAATATGAAAAGACTGTTCGAGGTATCCATGAGGAATAATTTGATAAAACTGCTTGAGCCGCGACGACCCGCATAAGCTGGTGATGTCAACAATCCAAGCTACTGTCCCTATCACTGGGTGGTAAGCCATCCAATTGAAAACTGTTACATCTTTAAGAACTGGGTCGGGGACCAGTATCAGCAGGGAAAGTTTGCACTGTCAGATAATTAGAAGGTAAATCTGCTACAAAAGCACGCCTTTAAGAAAGCTGATACGCAGGAGGCGTCTAGCTTATTCGTGGAAGAAGCTCCATAGGAAGTGGTTCTTTCGGAAAAAACCAAAAGAATGCTGAAAGACCTACAAGCATGCCCAACAATCAGGTGGAAAAGTGAGTATTAAAATCATGATAAGCATCATCACATCTATCATGGATATCTAGAATACGAGTAAGCATGGCAGTTCTACTGTATCATGGCGATAGTAATGATGTGTAGTGTAGCATATGCGTCTGTGCTTGTGTCATATGGCAATCATTAGTAATTGTGCAAGCGTTCTATCAAAGGTGTTCGGACATTGCTATCACCATCATAAACAATGCATAATGCATTTACGTTAGTTGATGATTAATCACATGAATATAGCAATCATCGCATTCATATAATAATATCAGCGCTATTAAGCGTGGAAATCCTAGAGTGTCATTGTCACGACCCGGAATTTGGCACGTGACCGGCACTTAAATCACGCAATGTCTAATGGCGTAACGTAATTCAAGTAAGCCGAAGCTCAGAAATCTAAACCTTTTTTGCGGAAAATAGTGGAGGTGCAGTTTTGAAATAGGTATAATGAAATCAAGTTATTTTTCAAATGCATAAATAATTATATATGAAAATACAAGTAGATTATATACTATAGTTGAAAACATTTTCGTCCTTAAAAATTTGGGCAGCACCTCTCTTGTATATTTTGATCCAAACCACATACAAGCAAAAAAAGACATCCCTAAGCGGGAGATAGCTCTTCGCTAATTGGCAGAATCACAACCATGCAATAGCGTATATACTGTTGCGTTCCTAAGCACAACAGCAAGGTTTCGGGTGGCATCATCCATGCCAAATTAAAAAATTTGCCATGCTTAATCAACCCTAAACAAGATCTTATACTAGAGAATCATATGAAACTAAAGGCAAACAACTTTACTTCTAAATGATTAGGGATTACAACCTCTGTAGTCCATTCCTTTGCTTCATAAGCTCCAAGTTGTGGTCCCTTCACTGCGATCATCAAGCTCCCGGACTCTTGAGAGGCTCCATGAAGTGAATGATGCATCCTTGCTTGAATTCTTCACTATCCAAGATGATCTACTTTGAGGAGTCACAAACCCAAGCTATCTCTTCACTAATTAGGGATTAGTGAAGCTAACACACTAATCTATATGGCTAGTATAGAAGAGGATGATGAAGTAGGAATTTTGCTCTCTTTAGTTTTCTTTTTCTCACAATCTTTCATCACAAGATCAAAAGCTAGAAAGCTTTTGCAATGAGGAAGAAGAAGATGAAGCAAGTGATGAATGAATTATTGTTATAAGGTTAGAAATGCAACCATGGGTTAATATGTGTCATGGCTAACTCATGTAGAGAATTGACCATGGCAAAGTTATTAGAGTTAGGTTAACAAATATCTTAGAAATATAAAGAGAGTGGACTAAGTCAGCAAGAAAAAATATCTCAACATTAATCCACAATTTTGAATTATCTAAAAAAAATAAAAACCTAACCGTAATTACAAAACATGGTGTAATTCTCATAAGCCCTAGTTGCATGTATAACCTAGCATGTTACAATTATACATATCACACACACACACACACACACACACACACACATATAATTTTATAACAAAAGAAAAGAATACATTTAACATATATCATATATATATCAATGCATCCTACGTGAGAAAAAGAATTACTTAAGTGAGTTTATATTAGTTAATGTAATGTAATATATCACATATATAATTATACATTAAATTATCGAATCAATACTTGATCCGATAATCCGGCTATATCACATATAACCGACTAATATAAAAGGTATCATTTCATCGAATCGACACTTGATCCGATGACCCGGCTATATCACATATAACCGGTCGATATAACATATCGCGAGAATAGAATACGGTATCACATATCGTATTAATCTCGGTCCCGCACATATCACATATGTGCTCTTACTCCGTTTCGCCTGAGCCAGGAAACCTCTGTGTAGAACTCTAAAGACATGTCAATACGCCGGCATTAGACGATGATCATATCAAAAACCCATAAGCTGCAAGCGGTCAGCTAAACGTAACAACCGCCTGGGTATTGAGCGATCAGAAGATCAACAAGCAAGCATGCTCACACTCCTGTGAATCCAGTCAGTAACACTACCGTACAGTCCGGTCTCTTCGTCTGATATGTCGCATATCCAGTCTAGCGGTGGTAAACGTCAGACCCCAGTAACCGATAAGTCGTGTCGATGTGAGTCTCATAACAGGTAGAGAAACTACTGATAACATTTACCAGTAGATCTCCATATCAGCCCTGGCCAGGGACTTCTAGTTATAGCCAATCAAACACAACGCAATATCAACCCCTAATACCGGGAGAGACGAAACCCCTCCTATCGCTCATTGCCTCCATGTGATTCGGGACTGCACCCAAAAACCACCGTTTTGCACGTTCTCATGAACGTGGTAAGGTGGAAATCAAAACACAGTGGGAATCACACAAGACTCTATGACGATCTCGGGTCTACAGACTAACATGTACCAGTGTCACCAGAGAACTGCTATCTGACGATAGGTATAATACCATCTAGGAGTTCTCGGCGAGTCTGTTCAGTGTACCCAGTCTCCACTGAGCACCCGTACACCATCTTTGATGTCAAACACCAATGGATATGGGATCATCCATCGCCCATCATATGGGTCAAGATGCTTATACGCTAGTCTACTCTGGAGTATCGATGCCCTGTCTCGATACACCCTCGACTAGGAACAATTATAGGATGTACTCGTGGACTACCCTGGCCCCACTAGTATGATCTTTATTATAGTCCTAGTAGGCAAGTACATATCCTAAGGTCTTTATCAACATGTGAGAGCAAGACAGTAATACAATACAAGTCAACATGTTTAGACAAAGTGAAATCAGATAGCATACTATCATGTCGAGTAAGAAAGTCCTCTCTATATATATCCAAGCATCCACTATAATATACATCATATGTACAACAATAGCCTCTAGGGCATATACATAACTAACAATCTCCCACTTGCACTAAGGCCAGCTGTTGTAGTATCTCATACCCAACATCCCGAAGAGTCTCTCAAATTGTATCTGGGGTATGGCCTTCGTGAGTGGATCCGCAGTGTTATCCTTCGTGTCAACTCTCCTGACCTCGATCTCTCGGCGATCAACTATCTCCCGGATCTGGTGATACCGCCTCAGAATATGCCTGGATCTCTGATGGGACCTGTGTTCCTTAGCCAAAGCTACAGCTCCATTGTTATCATAATACAAAGGTATTGGATGCTCAATGGACGAAACCACTCCAAGTTCAGTTATGAACTTCTTCATCCAGACAGCCTCTTTGCCAGCATCGTTGGCAGCGATGTATTCGGCCTCCTTCGTCGAGTCTGCCGCAGTTTCTTGTTTGGAACTCTTCCAACACACCGCCCCTCTATTGAGGGTAAAACAAATCCCGAGTACGACTTAGAGTCATCCTTATCACTTTGGAAGCTCAAATTGGTAAAGGACTCCACCTGGAGTTCTCCGTTACTATACACCAAGAACATCTCTTTAGTCCTTCTCAAGTACTTGAGAATGTTCTTCTCAGCTGTCTAGTGACTCTCTCCAGGATCTGATTGATACCTACTCACTACACTTAGTGAGTATGCTACATCGGGTCTGGTACATAGCATCGCGTACATGATAGAGCCTACTGCCGAAGCATAGGGTATCCCTTTCATGCGAGCTCTTTCCAAATCAGTCTTGGAAGACATCTCTTTGGAGGGAGTGAGTCTAGAGATCGTGGGTAAATTCCCAAGCTTAGATTCTTCCATACTAAATCTCTTTAGTATGGTGTCAATGTACCTGGATTGGGACAATCCCAGTATCCGTTTAGATCCATCTCTATAGATCTTAATCCCCAAAATGTAGGAGGAATCACCTAGATCTTTCATTGAGAATCTTTGTGATAAGAAGAGCTTGACCGAGTGCGGCATAGGAACATCATTTCCTATCAAGAGTATGTCATCCACGTACAATACGAGGAAGACAACCTTACTCTCTTCCCCCTTCTTATAGGTACAAGGTTCATCTACGTTCTTGATGAAGTCAAACTCTTTGACTACAACATCAAAATAGATGTTCCAACTCCGTGATGCCTGCTTTAACCCGTAGATGCATTTAAGCAGCTTGCACACCTTTCCGGTGCTCCCACTGTCTATAATGCCCTCTGGCTGAGTCATGTACACGCACTCTTCTAAATCACCATTTATAAAGGCGGTCTTAACATCCATTTTCTAGATTTCGTAGTCATGGTATGCAGCAATGGCAAGTAGGATCCGGATGGACTTAAGCATAGCTACTGGAGAAAAGGTTTTGTCATAATCCACACCTGGTCGTTAACGAAAACCCTTTGCAACAAGTCTAGTTTTGAAAGTCTCAACTTTTCCATCTACACCAAGTTTCTTCTTAAAGATCCATTTGCTGTCAATGGGTTTTACCCCTTCAGGAGCAACTTCCAAAGTCCATACTTTGTTGGTGTACATGGATTCCATCTCAGATCGCATTGCATCCAGCCATTTCACAGAGTCCCCACTCGTGATGGCCTGCTCGAAGCCAGTCGGGTCATCATCTTCCATGATGCAGTCCTCGCTCCCACCATCAATGAGAAAACCGTAGTATCTCTCAGGTGGATGAGGAACCCTACTAGATCGGCGGAGAGGCTGAGGTTCGTTGGGAACTATCGAATCCTCCGGTTCTACCAAATCTTCTTCTGTAGTTTGTGCGGTTGGAACTTCTTCTAGCTCTACCATTTTGCCACTAATCTCTTTTGCAAGAAATTTTTTTTCTAAAAATGTGGCATGTTGAGCAACAAACACTTTTTGTTCTTCACTGAGGTAGAAATGATATCCATACGAATTGCTTGGATATCACACAAACTTGCAAAGAACTAATCTTGCCTCGAGTTTGTCCGGATTTTTCTTTTTAACATAGGCCGGACAACCCCATATCTTAACTCGTTTAAGAGATGGTCTCTTCCCATTCCATATCTCATATGGAGTGGTAGGCACCGATTTGGTTGGAACTCTATTCAATAGGTATGCGGCCGTTTCCGGCGCATAACTCTAAAAGGAAATAGGTAACTCAGCGGTGCTCATCATAGAGCGCACCATATCTAACAGGGTGTGATTCCTCCGCTCTGATACACCGTTGTGTTGTGGTGTATATCGAGGAGTAAGCTGAGAGAGAATCCCATTCTCTTTTAAATAGTCCAGGAACTCATTGCTCAAGTATTCTCCTGCTCTATCAGATCGAAGGTTCTTAATACTTTTACCCGTTTAGTTCTCGAATTCGTACTTATATTCTTTGAATTTATCAAAATCTTCAGACTTGTGTTTCAGCAGGAACACAAGTCCGTATCTTGAGAGATCGTCGGTGAATGTAATGAAGTACGAGCAACCATCCCAGGCATTTGTAGACATGGGACCGCATACATCACTATGTATCAGTCCAAAGAGTTCCGTAACTCTTTCTCCGTGTCCACTAAACGGAGTTTTGGTCATTTTGCCTTTGAGACATGACTGCCAAGTATCATAAGATGAAAATTCGAACGGATTCAAATATCCATCCTTATGTAACTTAGCTAGTCGTGTCGCAATGATAGGACCTAGTCTACAATGCCACAAGAAGGATTCGTTCATTTATGAACTCTTCTTCTTGTGTGTGTTTTGTACATTAAGAACTGTAGTTTGATTTAGAACGTATATGCCATTATTTAACGAGCCTGATCCAATCAACTTTTGATTTAGGAAGATGTTCATAATATTATCATGTACTACAAAATTATATCCTTCTTTACTTAATAAAGAAACTGATATAAGATTGCATATCAGGGTCGGAATGTAATAGCATTCGTTCAGAATCAATGTATTACCATTTGGCAATACAAGGTGATATTCGCCAACTGCTTTGGCTGCAACATTTGCACCATTCCCTACTCTTACGGAATGATCACCCTCTCCCAGTTCTCTACCTTTCTTTAGCCCATGTAACATAATACATATATGGTATCCTGATCCGGTATCTAATACCCAGGATGTAGAGTGAACCGAGAAACAGTTCTCAATAACAAACACACCCGAAGAAGATGCATCAACATGCTTATTCTTCGTTTGGGCGGTGTGGGAATCCAGATATTCCCCTATTTCCTGCTCTGTCTTATAACAATTATAAGAAAGAACAGAACCAAAGTTCCCCTGCTCAGTATAACAAGCGGGTTCGGTCAATACATCCATATTAATATTTTGATTAAGGCCTGACATGGTCGCTACCTGGAGAGAGAGAGAAGAAAACACTTTAGCGTATGCTCTTGCAAGATTAGATTGGTTATTCTCTTATCTAATCAGGATGGCTCCCACTGGTTTTATCAAATCTTCCTTCAAACCCTAAAAGGTAAGACTAACCGGGATTAATTACACCTTACAAGTTCGCCAATCTTTCAGCCAGGCCAGTGTTGGTACTTTGAGGGTGGTTTCCCGTGCTTTCGCACAGACCTAATTAAAATAAACCTCGTTTTCCCAGAGGTATAACCACGTTAACACTTTTCTAGACACCTACTTGATCGGCTAATTGTCATGTGTAAAACTCTCCCAGGAGTAACTCTTACTCGCTGTGGGTATCGGGATCCAACTATCTCATAAAAGGTATGCAATCTCATTGCAAATTTCAACACTTGAAATTCCCGATAATGTTTTTCCCCTAGCAACTTATGACCTTGGCCACGGTCAACAAATCATAAGCGCTAGCCAAGTTCAACCCGTCATTTCCTGATTGAATTAAACCCACCCGTACGACCCTTGGCTAAGGTCAACAAAGTCGTACGACTGCCCTAACTCAATCACATCTCATGCAGCAGATAAGCACTAATTAGTTACCGCAAACTACGCCTTGGCTAAGGTCAACAAACGCAGCACGAATACTAAGCAGTACTTATTTGAAATGACGGAGGGCTGCGACAGGTTTTTCAGAAAACCTTTCGCGTAATGAACTTGATATCGTTGTAGAAACAAGTGATTTTGAGGCTTTTACTAGTTTCGCTAAAGAGGTCACTCCCGGTGAAGGGATCGTCGGCTCTTTCCTTATTGAATAAGGTGCAGGATATTTTACAAATACCACTATGTAAAGCAAGAACTATAGAAGCAATCAAAACCAAAACCGAGTGAGTTATAGCATCTGCTAGTTTCGCTAAAGAGGTCACTCCCGGTGAAGGGATCTCGGCTCTTTCCTTATCAAATAAGGTGCTGGATATTCTACAAGAAATACCGCTATGCAAAGCAAAAACTAGAGCTACCCTTTTTGAAAATTTGATTCTACAACATCTTTTAGGTTTCTTTTTCTTTTATTAATCTCATTAATGAAATCCCATCAAATATGCTTCCTAAGCATCACAGAAGAAACGAAAATACAACGTATGCTTATGCCATCCGCATTCTCTACAGTGTCCCGTTATGCACCGTTAGGTTACTTTACTAACGGCATAGCGGGGCGAGACTAGCGCGGGTGCAAAACATAAGCAACGTTTATTATATATTGTTAGATATAGTGCCCTCAGAGTCAATTATTGGATCACAGGCACGTGATTGCAATGATTGAGGGAGGACCTATACCGGTAGGACGGTTTTACTCAAGATGATAGTATGCTATCTGGTTTATCTTTATCATCGTGCACTGCTTCAGGTGACCTTACAGGTCGCTATTACACGTTGATAGAGCCCTTAGGATTCTTGCTTGATTGCCAGCAGTATGATGGCGATCATATACGTGGGAGCTGGGGTCTATAAGCACATCCTTAAAGTGGTCCCTAGTCGTGGGAGTTTCGAGACTGGGCAATGATACTCCATTAGTAGACTAGTGTATACAGTCGAGACCCCGACGAGGGGCGGTGGCAGGTCTCATAAGCCATTGGTGTCAGTTGGTTCACCTAAGATGTATACAGGTGCTCATTGGTTATGAGTACACCGGACGGACTCGCCGGGAACATGCTAGTTGGTATTATACCTGACGTCAGATAGCAGTTCCCTGGTGACATGTGTACAGGTTAGTTCATCGACCTGAGATCGTCATTTGTCTCGTGTGAGTTCCCACTGTGCTTTGATTACTACCCTACCACGACTCAAAGGAGTCGTGCAAACAGGTTTTAGTTGAGTGCAGTCCCGAGCCACATGGAGCCAGTGAGCGGATCGGCAGGGGTTTCGTCTCTCCCAGTATTGGGGGTGAGATCGCGCTGTGTCTAGGAGAGCCATTACACGAAGTCCTTGGCCAAGGCAGGAGATTTACTGGTAGGTATTCCAGTAGTATCTCAGGGTGTTCTGGGCTACACCCCGACACGACTTGTACCGCTTTTGGGGGTCTGACTTTTACCAACCCCCTAGGCCCGCCATGCAATGCTCATAGACGAACGGACCGGACTGTACGGATATTGTCACTGACAGGCTCAGTAGGGTGTCAGGATGAGTTCGCTCATCGACCTCCCTTGTGGTTAATACCTGGTAGCCCGTTACGTACGGCTAATACCTTTGACGTGCTAGTTGTTAAATCTATAGCCAGTGTATTGACAAGTCTTTATAGTCCCCCACAGACTGTTTCTCAAGTTTCGGGCGAAACGCTGTAGAGGCCGTATGATATATGGCTGGGTTCGATCATATACATGCAGTAGTGCACGGATCATGATCGGGCGGATCATACTAGTGGGCTTTGGTTTAAGCCAGATCCTAGTATTAGATTTGTTGGATTACTTTAGTCTCATCGCATTCGCATGCAGTCGGAATATGGATGCAGGTATGTATATACAGGTGAAGGGTATCCTTGTGATCCGTCACGAGTTTACTTTAGATGTTGCCATATCTTTTTGTTGTTGTAAACATTTGGGTTACTGTTTACAAATGGAAATTCTGAGCTTAAATCATCATGGAGTGTATTTAATGTGGCATGTGCAAGAGTAGTGACTCATGGTCTCTTTTATTGTGCATATGTCACATTATGTGATAGATTTGTGTGTTGAAATGAGAGGATGAGAGAGAAGGGCAGCCATAAGGTTGTGGGTTTGCTCTTGTGTTTGATAATTTCTTCTCACTCTCTCATTTTAACACAAGAAAGTAAAAGGCTCCTTCTTCTTCTTCTTCC
Organism: Agapanthus africanus; assembly: GCA_030015575.1. Lineage (NCBI taxonomy): Eukaryota > Viridiplantae > Streptophyta > Magnoliopsida > Asparagales > Amaryllidaceae > Agapanthus > Agapanthus africanus. Next base: position 239,286,099 of record CM057351.1, read on the forward strand.
TCAAGTTCACAACTTCCATCAATGGCTTCATCTCTAACCTCCATCCATACACTCTCATGTGATGAGAATCAATGGATGCTTGAGATAAAGTGATCACACATATTCTCTACTTCACCTTGGACACGTCGGCTAGCGAACTTCATGCCCGAGTTGCTTCGGATGAAGCGGGAGCCCGTAAAAAGACTCAAAGATGTGGTGCCCTTTCCGACGAGGAGATCGAGACCGGAGATGCCGTGAGGAGCTTGGGATGGTGGCCAAGACCGAAGGGCACTGATCGATCGGTATAGCTTTTCTATCCCTTCTCTATTTAGCTAGTCATAGGTTAATGGTTCGATCCGGGTTTTAAGCATACGATAGCGCCGGTTTCTAGTTTGAAAAAGTTTTCGTTTCCGCATTTTGGCCTCGGAAAGACGGCCGGGGCGCTACCGTAGTCTTACATATATCATATATACAATAATAAAGTATTCATCTCACGCATATAAAGTGATCACATCAAAGAATATCAGCAGCAGAAGATAACATATAAAATATTGGATATTCTAGGAGGTCCGTGTTTTATTTTGAGCCTGTATAAAACACGGATTCCATGGTCGCGATGAATAGCCAAACCCACATCCCTACGAGAGCGGCAAGCAACCCTACCAATTCTAAAGTTAGGAGACCCGAACTCGACTCCTCGAGTTGGTCTCCCACTGGACTCTAGAACCCGGTAACTTATGCTCCCCTCCTTGGGTCTATCCTAATGCGGAAAAGTAAATAATATACAATGGTGACATCATCCTCAACCCGAAAGTGCCCCAATAAAAAAATATTACATACAATGAATTTTACATGAATGAAATTAAAAAACCCCATCTCACATAAAACCCCCAGCTATTCAAAACACGATGATCCAATATAACATATCAGTGCAACATATAACATCACATGTCATCAACGTTAGTAAATATGCGTATCCCAATTGTCGTTGACATGTAGCAACGAAACCGGTGATACACCACATATTACACTTACGGTCGCAGAAAATAAAATGAAAAACTACAACATTTGGAATCCACTATCACCTTAGACATCATAAATCCGAAATATCACATATTACGGATTTCATCCCTAACTGTATGAATTCCACATATTGTATCACATTCCAGAAAAAGCTAGACGGCGTTAAACATTCCGATCGAATCAATAAACACCCAAAATTTCCCAAAATCTCAACATTTGAGCGTAGTTTAAAAATACTCAGAACATGCCACAGTACCAATAAACCAGCCGTAGAAGGGTCAACCAATGCCTCACCTGTGGCACCGCTGAACTACCACAAACCCTAGGGTTTAGTGGCGGTTCTGACGGTCACAGAATCGAGTTAGGGTTTCGTTCTTCTAGAGGGTCCACCGCATTACTTGCATGATATTTGAATGTTCTTTAACTGTGAAAAAATCCAACTCTTGGAAAAATTTCCGGCAAGGGTTAAAGTGTGTATTTGATATCCGATCGAACTTTTTAACACCGTCTAAAATAACCCGAAAACAAACTAGAATTACGAATACGAAACAGTCTGAATTGCCTATGCATAAAATTAGCATCACATGCAAATTTAGAAAAAACAAACAACACCCGAAACCCTAAAACCCAGAGACTGAAACACTACCAAAATCTGAAGCCTGGAATCCAAAATTCACCCGAGTAGCTCGGAAAATTCATGGTTGTGGCCGGCCAGAATTAGGCTAAATTGCTTCAATTTTTGGTGGTGTTCATATTATATCACATATAACACACTCAGTTGCTTAAAAAAATTTTAAAGCACCTTTTAAATTCGAGAGAAACTAGGTTGTTAGGTTTCAAGTTTCGGGTTCGTTTCGGTTTCGTAATCCTACACCATCTGTCTAATTCTCTAGCTAGGCTCTGATATCACTGTTGGGTTCCTAAGCACAATAACAAGGTTTCGGATGGCATCATCCATACCAAATTAAAAAATTTGCCATGCTTAATCAACCCTAAACAAGATCTTATACTAGAGAATCATACGAAACTAAAAGCAAACAACTTTACTTCTAAGTGATTAGGGATTACAACCTTTGTAGTTCGTTCCTTCGCTTCATAAGCTCTAAGTTGTGGTCCCTTCGCTGCGATCATCAAGCTCCCGGACTCTTGAGAGGCTCTATGAAGTGAATGGTGCATCCTTGCTTGAAGTTGTTAGTGTATATGCCCTAGAGGCCATTACTGTATCATACTAGTATGTATATTACTTGATGGAAGCTTGGGATATTCACAGTTGTACAGACAATCTTGCTCAATATAGTAGTATGCTACTTGGTTTGTCTCTGCTTTAATGTGTACTTGTGTGTTTATTTATTATATCACCTATACGCATTAGTAGAGCCCTTAGGATCTTTGCTTGATTACCGGCGTTGTGATGGCGATCACACTCGTGGGGGCTGGGTAATCTACAAGCACATCCTTATACATGTCCCTAGTCGTGGGAGTATCGAGATAGGGCATCGATACTCCGGAGTAGACTAGCGTATGCGCTTCTCATCCCAGCACGGGAGACGGTCTGTCCCACAGCCGTCAGTACGTCGTACTTGAGATAGTATGCGGGTGCTCGTTAGGTTACGAGTACACTGGACAGGACTCTCGGGAACTGATGGTTGGTATTATACCTATCGTCAGTTATCAGTTCCCAGGTGACATGAGTACAGCTTAGTCCGCTGACTTGACACTGTCACTTCGCCTCGAGTGTGTTCCCACTGTTCTTTGATTACTACCCTACCATGGCTCTACTGAGTCGTGCAAACAGGTAGTAGTTGGGAGCAGTCCCGAAGCACTTGGAGGCAGTGACGGTTAGACAGGATTCGTCTCTCCCGGTATTAGGGGTTGACATCGCACTGTGTCTAGGAGAGCCATTACACAAGTAGTCCCTGGCCAGGGCAAGCGAGATGTACTGGTAGGTTCCAGTGTTATCTCAGGGTGTATTGGGCTTCACTCCGACACGACTTGTACCGCTATTAGGGGACTGACGTTTACCGCCCCCTAGGCCCGCCATGCGATGTATCAGACGAACAGACCGGGCTGTACGAAGATTGTCACATACAGACTCAGTAGGAGTTCGGATGGGTTTACCTCATCGGCCTTCTTATCGACATCTACCTGGGGACCGTTATGTACAGCTAGTGCCGCTTGCGGTCTGTGGTTAAACCCACTGCCAGCGTAGTGTCGAGTCTTTAGAGTCCCACACAGAGAGTTTCCCTGCACTGAGCGAAACGTGTAGAGGCCGTATGGTTTTACGGCAGGGTTGCGATCACTTACGTACACTTGTGTGCGTGAAGTGTTCGGGCAGGCAATACTAGTGGGCTTTGGTTTAAGCCGGATCCTAGTATTGCATGGATGGATTTGTTTTGTCTTCTGCGCATCCGCATTCTACGGAATACGGATGCAGGTGTGTATGCACATTTTCCGGAGCGATGATGGAGGAGGTGCCTCATTAGGGTTTTGGCAGTTGGTTCGGCCAAAACCGCTATGTGGCAGGCTCATTAGGGTTTTGACAGTTAATTCGGTCAAAACCATTTTGAGGCGGACTCATTAGGGTTTTGACAGTTCGTTTGGTCAAAACCATTATGAGCCGCGAACATCATTTACTAATCCTATTAGTGATAATCTTATGATGGCTAATTGCATTGACCATTTGACCCCGTTGACCTCTCTTGACTTTGTTGACCGGTAGACCGGGTTGACCATTGACTTTCAAGAGGGTTCCACACTCTTCTTTTCTTTTCCTTTTTCTTTTGGATTATGATAATGGTCATTTCAAAGTAGCCATCAACTTTATCTTGATGGAATTAGTAATGATGTGGTTTTGCATTATTTGCAACCATGGTTGTTTTTCTTTTGTATCATAATATTATTCTCATTTGAAATGAGAAGCTCCATGGTTGCAAGAAAACTCCTTCTTCTTCCTCCTCTTGTTTTGATCTTTTGATCTCATGTGTTGAGAGATAAAGATTTCACAAAGACAAAGCCATCCCTTCATCACATCTACACAGCCTAGGGCTTTTAGATTAGCTATCTCCTTGCCCTAGTTACCTCGGCTCGAGGTGGAGCTCGGTGTACATCTCTCGGGTGGATCGTCTTCGACTCAAGGAGGTCGCGGAGGTGACCGAAGTCCGGATCAACCATTGAGCAAACAAAGAGAAGAGCCACAAGAAGAGAAGAACAACAAGGAGTGAAGAACAACAAGAAGAGAAGGAGTTCAAGTTGAGGTATAACCCCTAACCGAGTAGATAACATCTCATGTTAGGTAGCTAGTGTATTGTTTAGCAAAGATCCGGCTTTTACGGTCCATGTTACAAAGTTTAGAAAAAATTTTGTCTTACCGTTTCCGCAACCCCGAAAGTACCGGGAGAGGTAACGTGGACCTAACAGTGGTATCAGAGCCTAACTAAACATAAACTAGCTTGGTAGTGAAGTGTATCGAAGTTCGAAACGGAAAAATCGATAAAACCAAGTTGCGAAAACCTGAGTTTCTGTTAAAAATTTTTCTCGTCAAAACAAAATTTGTCATGCACCTAAAATCATCTCAGGGTTTTCTAAAGATAACCACCAAAAACGAGCCAGAGATCTGACCAAACGAGCGCGTTTCCGCGGCGGCAGCAAGCTATGTCGCCGCGGATCCGCGGCCGTTTTGTCTCCTCTCTGCCTCGATTTTGGTGCAGTGTATCTCTGTATTGGTTTTAGGATTTTTGAGATATATTATATGTGCCCAGATTTTCCAGAATAGAAATTTGTTTTTGGGGGCCTATAATTCCGTATTTTTTCTGAACTTCACTACACTTTGACTATGTTGGTTATATCTGTGATGTTTGTATGTATTGAACGTCGGCTAATCGCTATAAGTCGATTAGTCGGGGTTATACATCTCTGTGATCTGTGTTTGATATTGGAATGTGTATATGAACTCGTTGGATTGTCGCGGATGAATAGCCGGGGTGGATGTGAGATGAGAGTTTCTTTTTCTTTCATTCATGTAATAAATTTGTAAATTGATGTAATATTATTTGTTTGGCCGCACAACCGGGTCGGGGTTGTAGCCGTCATTGTATAATTCTTTTTACTGTTTTTGCTCCTAGGATAGACCCATGGAGGGGGTGCACAAACTACCGGGTATCTCGAAGTGCCGAGTGGCCTACTCATGGCATTGAGGGAGGTTGCTTCGCTTCGGGTACTTGGCGGGTAGTTTGCCGCACCCGTAGGGGTCTTGGATGGGGTATTGGCTACTCATCGCGACCGTGTAATCCGCTTTTCGTTGCAGGCTCGAACGAATCGCGGGTTCCTAGTATATCCAAAGTGTTCATCTGTGATCTGGATTGGTTATCATTGCAGTATATCTATATATAATAACTATTTAGGCGTTGCTTATGTTTTACAGCCGCGCTAGCCCAGCCCCCGCTCTGTCGTTAGTTAAGTAACCTAACGGGTGATGACGGGGCCCCGTGACGAATGCGAATGGCATAAGCGTACGTCTTATTTTGGTTGTTTTCTGCAATGGTAGGATTTAAATGATGGGACGCATTAAAAGAACTAATGCAAGAAAATAAACCTAAAAGACGTTGTTGGAACAAGTTTTTCAAAAAGCTGTTATTGCAAGGACGTTCATGTTTGTTTTGCATCGCGGTATTCGGTTGTGAATGCCCAGCACCTCAGTCGACGAGGCAAGGGCCGAGATCCCTTCACCGGGAGTGACCCCTTGGACAAAAGTTTGCGTCAGGGTAATAACTTCACTATAGTCGATTATTCTTACTTTGCATCGAGGTATTCAATTTGGAATATCCTGCACCTCATTCGACGAGGAAAGAGCCGAGATCTCTTCACAGGGAGTGACCTCTTTAGCAAAAGTTTTCGCCACTATATTTTCAAAAAGGGGTGCAATCATGTTCCTTCAACGATATCAAGTTCATTACGTTAACGGGTTTTTCGCCAAAAACCCAGCCGTAGCCCTCCGTCATTTCGGATTAATATTATTCAGTATTCGTGCTGCGTTTGTTGACCTAGTCAAGGTGTAGTGAACGGTAGCTAAATAATATTTTTCTGTGGATTGCAAATGTGATTGGTTAGGACAGTCGTGCGGCCTTGTTGACCTAGTCAAGGGCACGTACGGGTGGGTCTAATGCAATCAGGATTATGACGGGTAGAACTTGTCTAAGAGTTTGTGGCTTGTTGACCTAGTCAAGGTCATGAACCGTTAGGGGCAAAAACCACATCGGGAGTTTCAAAAGAACTGAAACTTGCAGATTTAGCATACCTTCTGGAGTGTGGTGACTAGAGTGGATTCCATCTAGGTTATCACACAATGACAGTTGGATCCCGATCCCACTGATGAGTTGGTTTACTCTCGGGAGATTATTTCACTTAACGATCAATGCTATAAACCTAGTAGGTGTCTAGAAAGGTGTTAGCGGGGCTACGCCCCCAGGGAAAAGAGGTTCTTTAATTAAGGAACTTCGCGAAAGCGTTGGAAAACCTCCCTCGAAGTACCGACACTAGCCTGGCTGAAAGGTTAAGCAAGTGTTGTGACGTGAATTAAAACCCGGCTAGTTCTTCTTTTAAAAAGGTTTTAAGAAGAATTTGAGGAAACAGTGGGAGACATCCTGGTTAGATAAATTAATAAACCAATCTAATCTTGCAAGAGCATACGCTGAGTGTTTCTTTTCTCTCTCTCCAGGCAGCAACCTTTTCACGCCCTAATCAAGATAATAAAATGTATCCCTTGACCGATCCGAATTCTTATTCGGGACTGGGGAAAGTTGGTTCAGCTCTAACTTGTGACAACAGTCATGAGAATGGGAAAGGGGACTGTATGGATTTCCAGGATACCCAGTTGAAGAAGAAGCATGGTTTTGCATCTACTTCAGGTGTTCTTGTAATTGAGAACAGTTTTACGGTCAGCCCTACCTCCTGGGTACTTGATACCGGATCAGGATTTCATATCTGTAATTTATTGCAGGGACTGAGAAAAAGTAGGAAAGTTGCACCGGGTGATATGTCGCTCAGAGTAGCGAACGGAGCACAAGTTAATGCGGCAGCCGTCGGTGAATATCACCTAGTATTGCCAAATGGCAAGACTATGATTTTGAACGATTGCTACTATGTACCTTCCATGGTTTGCAACATCATATCAGTTTCTTTACTCGATAAAGATGGATATAACTTTGTTCTTGAAAAGAATATCATGAACATTTACCTTCATAAGGTACTGGTTGCAGAGGGTACACTGTGTAATGGTATCTACGTTCTAAATCAGAATACAGTTCTCAATATACTAAACACACGCAAGAGGAAGAATTCAGATACGAATGAATCCTACTTGTGGCATTGTAGACTTGGTCATATCGGAGAGAAAAGACTGAGTAAGTTGCATAAAGATGGACTCTTGAATGCGTTCGAGTTTTCATCTTATGGAACTTGTCAGTCTTGTCTCAAAGGGAAGATGACCAAATCTCCGTTCACCGGACATGGAGAAAGAGCAACCGAGCTCTTGGGACTCGTACATAGTGATGTATGCGGTCCGATGTCTATACATGCAAGGGGTGGGTTCTCGTACTTAATCACATTCACTGACGATCTCTCTAGGTTCGGATATGTGTATCTGATGAAACACAAATCTGAAGCTTTTGAGAAATTCAAGGAATTCAGAAACGAAGTAGAGAACCAGACAGGCAAAAGTATCAAGATCCTCCGGTCTGACAGGGGAGGGGAGTACTTAAGCACGGAATTCCTAGATTACTTAAAAGAGAATGGTATTCTCTCTCAGCTTACTCCTCCTTATACACCACAGCACAACGGTGTTTCGGAGCGGAGGAATCGTACCCTACTGGATATGGTTCGCTCCATGATGAGTAATACCAAGTTGCCTCTTTCATTTTGGGGACATGCGCTATTGACAGCAGCATACCTATTGAATGATGTTCCGTCTAAATCAGTGCCTAAGACTCCGTTCGAGATATGGAATGGAAAGAGGCCATATCTTAAAAGATCTAAGATATGGGGTTGTCCGGCTTATGTTAAAACGCATAAACCGGATAAACTAGAGGCACGGTCAGTTTTATGTAAGTTTGTGGGATATCCAAAGAATGGTTATGGATATCTATTCTACCACACCGAGGAACAGAAGGTGTTTGTTGCTCAGCATGCCGTTTTCTTAGAAACGGAGTTTCTTGCAAAAGAAATTAGTGGGAGCACGGTAGAATTGGAAGAAATTCAGCGACCACAAACCGAAACTGAAAATTTGACAGAACCTCAGGATTCAATAACCCCAGACAAACCTCAGCCACTCCGCAGATCTGGTAGGATTTCTCATCCGCCCGAGAGATACTACGGTTTTCTCATTGACGGGGATCGAGAGGATTGCATCTTGGAAGAAGATGACCCTACCAGTTTCAGGCAGACCATTATCAGTAGGGACTCTGATAAGTGGCAGGAAGCAATGCAATCCGAAATGGAGTCCATGTACGCCTATAAAGTGTGGACCTTGGATATTGCTCCACCTGGGGTAAAACCCGTTGGATGCAAATTGATCTACAAAAGGAAACTTGGTGTAGATGGGCAGGTGGAAACCTATAAAGCTAGACTCATTGCAAAAGGTTTTCGTCAAAGTCCTGGTTTGGACTATGACGAGACTTTTTCTCCGGTGGCTATGCTCAAATCCATTCGGATCTTACTTGCCATTGCTGCCTTCCATGACTATGAAATCTGGCAGATGGATGTTAAGACGGCTTTCCTAAACGGTTGTTTGGAAGAGTGCGTTTACATGGATCAACCAGAAGGTTTCGTAGACAGTGGGATCAGCGGAAGGGTGTGCAAGTTGCTTAAATCCATTTATGGATTAAAGCAGGCATCGCGGAGCTGGAACATCTGTTTTGATGAGGCAATCAAGGAATTTGATTTCATCAAGAACGAAGATGAACCCTGTGTATATAAGAAGATTGTAGGACGAACTGTCGTATTCCTAGTTTTGTACGTGGACGACATTCTTTTGATAGGAAATGATATTCCTATGCTACAATCGGTCAAGCTATTTTTGTCACAAAGGTTCTCCATGAAGGACCTGGGTGATGCCTCGTACATTCTGGGGATCAAGATCTATAGAGATAGATCCAAGAAACTGTTGGGACTTTCACAGTCCAGGTACATAGAGACCGTACTAAAGAGATTTAGTATGGAGGGTTCCAAGCGCGGTAACATACCCGCATTGCACGGAATTACCCTCTCCAAGAAGATGTCTCCTAAGACTGACGAGGAGAGGGTTCGCATGAGCACTATACCCTACGCTTCGGCGGTAGGATCTATAATGTATGCGATGCTATGTACAAGACCAGATGTAGCTTACGCGTTGAGCGCGGTAAGCCGGTATCAGTCAGACCCAGGGGAGGACCACTGGACAGCAGTGAAGAACATTCTCAAGTACCTAAGAAGGACTAAGGAGATGTTCCTGGTTTACGGTAATGGAGACCTCAGGGTCGAGTCCTTTACTGATTCAAGCTTCCAGAGTGACAAAGATGACAGCAAGTCCGTCTCGGGTTTTGTGTTTACCCTCAATGGAGGGGCGGTATGTTGGAGGAGTTCCAAGCAGGATACCGTCGCAGACTCGACGATGGAGGCTGAATACATTGCTGCAAGCGATGCCACAAAAGAGGCGGTCTGGATAAAGAAGTTCATTAGTGAACTTCAGGTGGTTCCGTCCATTGTTGACCCAATACCTTTGTATTGCGATAACAATGGGGCTATAGCTTTAGCGAAGGAACCAAGGTCCCATCAGAAATCCAGGCACATCTTAAGGCGGTATCACCTGATCAGGGAGATCATTGATCGACAGGAGATCGAGGTGCGGAGAGTGGACACAAAGGACAACACTGCGGACCCATTCACGGAGGTTTTACCCCAGACTCAGTTCGAGCGGCTGATCGAGATGATAGGTCTTCGATACGCCAGTACATGGCCTTAGTGCAAGTGGGAGATTGTTAGTGTATATGCCCTAGAGGCCATTACTGTATCATACTAGTATGTATATTACTTGATGGAAGCTTGGGATATTCACAGTTGTACAGACAATCTTGCTCAATATAGTAGTATGCTACTTGGTTTGTCTCTGCTTTAATGTGTACTTGTGTGTTTATTTATTATATCACCTATACGCATTAGTAGAGCCCTTAGGATCTTTGCTTGATTACCGGCGTTGTGATGGCGATCACACTCGTGGGGGCTGGGTAATCTACAAGCACATCCTTATACACGTCCCTAGTCGTGGGAGTATCGAGATAGGGCATCGATACTCCGGAGTAGACTAGCGTATGCGCTTCTCATCCCAGCACGGGAGACGGTCTGTCACACAGCCGTCAGTACGTCGTACTTGAGATAGTATGCGGGTGCTCGTTAGGTTACGAGTACACTGGACAGGACTCGTCGGGAACTGATGGTTGGTATTATACCTATCGTCAGTTATCAGTTCCCAGGTGACATGAGTACAGCTTAGTCCGCTGACTTGACACTGTCACTTCGCCTCGAGTGTGTTCCCACTGTTCTTTGATTACTACCCTACCACGGCTCTACTGAGTCGTGCAAACAGGTAGTAGTTGGGAGCAGTCCCGAAGCACTTGGAGGCAGTGACGGTTAGACAGGATTCGTCTCTCCCGGTATTGGGGGTTGACATCGCACTGTGTCTAGGAGAGCCATTACACAAGTAGTCCCTGGCCAGGGCAAGCGAGATGTACTGGTAGGTTCCAGTGTTATCTCAGGGTGTATTGGGCTTCACTCCGACACGACTTGTACCGCTATTAGGGGACTGACGTTTACCGCCCCCTAGGCCCGCCATGCGATGTATCAGACGAACAGACCGGACTGTACGGAGATTGTCACATACAGACTCAGTAGGAGTTCGGATGGGTTTACCTCATCGGCCTTCTTATCGACATCTACCTGGGGACCGTTACGTACAGCTAGTGCCGCTTGCGGTCTGTGGTTAAACCCACTGCCAGCGTAGTGTCGAGTCTTTAGAGTCCCACATAGAGAGTTTCCCTGCACTGAGCGAAACGTGTAGAGGCCGTATGGTTTTACGGCAGGGCTGCGATCACTTACGTACACTTGTGTGCGTGTAGTGTTCGGGCAGGCAATACTAGTGGGCTTTGGTTTAAGCCGGATCCTAGTATTGCATGGATGGATTTGTTTTGTCTTCTGCGCATCCGCATTCTACGGAATACGGATGCAGGTGTGTATGCACAGTTTTCCGGAGCGATGAAGGAGGAGGTGCCTCATTAGGGTTTTGGCAGTTGGTTCGGCCAAAACCGCTATGTGGCAGGCTCATTAGGGTTTTGACAGTTGATTCGGTCAAAACCATTTTGAGGCGGACTCATTAGGGTTTTGACAGTTCGTTTGGTCAAAACCATTATGAGCCGCGAACATCATTTACTAATCCTATTAGTGATAATCTTATGATGGCTAATTGCATTGACCATTTGACCCCGTTGACCTCTCTTGACTTTGTTGACCGGTAGACCGGGTTGACCATTGACTTTCAAGAGGGTTCCACACTCTTCTTTTCTTTTCCTTTTTCTTTTGGATTATGATAATGGTCATTTCAAAGTAGCCATCAACTTTATCTTGATGGAATTAGTAATGATGTGGTTTTGCATTATTTGCAACCATGGTTGTTTTTCTTTTGTATCATAATATTATTCTCATTCTCTCTCTTGAAATGAGAAGCTCCATGGTTGCAAGAAAACTCCTTCTTCTTCCTCCTCTTGTTTTGATCTTTTGATCTCATGTGTTGAGAGATAAAAATTTCACAAAGACAAAGCCATCCCTTCATCACTTCTACACAACCTAGGGCTTTTAGATTAGCTATCTCCTTGCCCTAGTTACCTCGGCTCGAGGTGGAGCTCGGTGTACATCTCTTGGGTGGATCGTCTTCGACTTAAGGAGGCCGCGGAGGTGACCGAAGTCCGGATCAACCATTGAGCAAACAAAGAGAAGAGCCACAAGAAGAGAAGAACAACAAGGAGTGAAGAACAACAAGAAGAGAAGGAGTTCAAGTTGAGGTATAACCCCTAACCGAGTAGATAACATCTCATGTTAGGTAGCTAGTGTATTGTTTAGCAAAGATCCGGCTTTTACGGTCCATGTTACAAAGTTTAGAAAAAAATTTGTTTTACCGTTTCTGCAACCCCGAAAGTACCGGGAGAGGTAACGTGGACCTAACAGAAGTCTTCACTATCCAAGATGATCTACTTTGAGGAGTCACAAACCCAAGCTATCTCTTCACTAATTAGGGATTAGTGAAGCTAACACACTAATCTATATGGCTAGTATAGAAGAGGATGATGAAGTAGGAATTTTGCTCTCTTTAGTTTTCTTTTTCTCACAATCTTTCACCACAAGATCAAAAGCTAGAATGCTTTTGCAATGAGGAAGAAGAAGATGAAGCAAGTGATGAATGAATTATTGTTATGAGGTTAGAAATGCAACCATGGGTTAAAATGTGTCATTGCTAACTCATATAGAGAATTGACCATGGCAAAGTGATTAGGGTTAGGTTTACAAATATCTTAGAAATATCAAGAGAGTGGACTAAGTCAACAAGAAAAAATATCTCAACATTAATCCACAATTTTGAATTATCTAAAACAAATAAAAACCTAACCCTAATTACAAAACATGGTGTAATTCTCATAAGCCCTAGTTGCATGTATAACCTAGCATGTTACAATTATACATATCATATATATATATATATATATATATATATATATATATAATTTTGTAACAAAAGAAAAGAATACATTTAACATATATCACATATATATCAATGCATCCTAAGTGAGAAAAATAATTACTTAAGTGAGCTTATATTAGTTAATGTAATGTAATATATCACATATATAATTATACATTAAATTATCGAATCAATACTTGATCCGATAATCCGGCTATATCACATATAACCGACTAATATAAAATGTAAAATTTCATCGAATCGACACTTGATCCGATGACCCGGCTATATCACATATAACCGGCCGATATAACATATTGCGAGAATAGAATACGGTATCACATATCGTATTAATCTCGGTCCCGCACATATCACATATGTGCTCCTACTCCGTTTCGCCTGAGCCAGGAAACCTCTGTGTAGGACTCTAAAGACATGTCAATACGCCGGCATTAGACGATGATCATATCAAAAACCCACAAGCTGCAAGCGGTCATCTAAACGTAACAACCGCCCGGGTATTGAGCGATCAAAATATCAACAAGCAAGCCTGCTCACACTCTTGTGAATCCAGTCAGTAACACTACCGTACAGTCCGGTCTCTTCGTTTGATATGTCGCATATCCAGTCTAGGGATGGTAAACGTCAGGCCCCAGTAACTGATAAGTCATGTCGATGTGAGGCTCATAACAGGTCGAGAAACTACTGATAACACTTACCAGTAGATCTCCATATCAGCCCTGACCAGGGACTTCCGGTTATAGCCAATCGAACACAGCGCAACATCAACCCCCAATACCGGGAGAGACGAATCCCCTCCTATCGCTCATTGCCTCCATGTGATTCGGGACTGCACCCAAAAGCCACCGTTTTGCACGTTCTCATGAACGTGGTAAGGTGGAAATCAAAGAACAGTGGGAATCACACAAGACTCTATGACGATCTCGGGTCTACAGACTAACCTGTACCAGTGTCACCAAAGAACTGCTATCTGACAATAGGTATAATACCATCTAGGAGTTCTCGGCGAGTCCGTTCAGTATACCCAGTCTCCACTGAGTACACGTACACCATCTTTGATGTCAAACACCAATGGATGTGGGATCATCCATCGCCCTTCATATGGGTCAAGATGCGTATACGCTAGTCTACTCTGGAGTATCGATGCCCTGTCTCTATACACCCTCGACTAGAAACAATTATAGGATGTACTCGTGGACTACCCTGACCCCACTAGTATGATCTCCATCATAGTCCTAGTAGTCAAGTACATATCCTAAGGGCTTTATCAACATGTGAGAGCAAGACAGTAATACAATACCAGTCAACATGTTTAGACAAAGTGAAATCAGATAGCATACTATCATGTCGAGCAAGAAAGTCCTCTCTATATATATCCAAGCATCCACTATAATATACATCATATGTACAACAATGGCCTCTAGGGCATATACATAACTAACATATATAACTCCCTACGGCGAAGAACAAACACAGAAAGAGTAATTAGTAAAGCAAGACATCATCAACTCAAATTGCGAACAAACACGCATCTCGCTCTAAGTCACGCAAATACACAACCCTATCTAAGTCTTCCAATATACAAAGTCTAGTTTCTGATTGATGGAGCTTATCTAGATACAATGAAAAAATAGGTACAAGAGTGGTCACGATATACCGGTACTGATCCAAGTGGTCGAACCTGCAAGAAAAATGTGGCACAATGGGGGTGAGTTTCCAACTCGTGAGTAGAAAATATCAGCAGGTAGAAATCGAATATACAATAATCTCTAGGTCTTACTGTATCATAAAAGTAATACTATGTGGTATCTAAGGTGATCATGTATGCATATGTATCAACAATAGAATCGTGCCAATGTCAACATGTAATGATAGTCATCTGAAATGTATGCATGTAAATCAACCAACGTGTGTCCATCAATGACACATCAACATCATGCAACCTGAGTGTACAACATCGACACTCGAAACATCATGCAACCTGTGTCCAGCATCGACACATCAATATCATGGAACCTGAGTGTACAACATCGATACTCGAAACATCATGAAACCCGTATCCAGCATCGACACGTAAATCCTCATATCTCAGGCGCTGCATCATCGGATCGACCCTCATATCCATCTGATCTCACGGGTCCGGTCGGTATCCTCCGGATAGCCGCCGGGTCCAAACTATCACCGGTAGGTAGTACATCCCCTGCCAGGCTCATTGTCTACTCCACGATCTTCTTGCCCCGGGGTACCTTACTAGGTCTACCATGTATCCGCAGACGGTTCCTCCTCACTCCTTGAATCGGGTATCACATAGCTCAGAATTGAGAAAACTCACGGTGGACATGAAATATCACATCAAGAGAAACCACATTTTATAAATAATGCATAATTTCCTTTGAAATATAACCGCGGTTCTCAAATCCAGAGATCTCATGAAAACAACATCTCAATTCATGTAACCATAAAGTATGATATATGTAAACATAGAACAGTAATGTGAGCATATCAAGTATATCATGTAAGCATGTCATGTGATAGTACTGAACAATGAATGTACTTTACAGTTAAGAATAATACCGTGATATAGAAGTTCTACTGTGTAAGTGGCATAGCAATTATCGATGATGAGTGTGTGAGCCGGCAAATCAGTGTATGTGTAACATGCGCATCATCGGTAATAGTGCAGGTGTACTAGCAGACGATGTCATATAACAGTAAATACTTAGAACATAGTACGTATGTCATGAGTGATAATCCAACATAAACATGAACAATATAAGGTATGTAATTGCACATGAACCATACGGTTAGTTTAAATGATACGAATCGTAGTTTTGAAAGTGGGGGCTGCGGTATTTTTGAGAAAAAGACACCATTTGAAAATCCGTAGCGTCCCTTGAGGTTTCCATTTAAAAGTGCATACGATTCGTCAGTTTTGGAAATAAGTATGGTTCAGGTGTAATCTTTACGTGAGCGATCCAGCCTCAGTATTAGATGTGGCAATATCCTGGAACATCATCCTCAAATCACGAGCGCGGATCAATCATCCGGTATATCTATCGCGTACGGTAATCCATCGTACTGTATCATCCGGTATATCTATCGCGTACGGTAATCCATCGTACTGTATCATCAAATAGATTAAAGATCTATCGTCCTATACATCAACAAGGGTACGGATCTAGGGTCTCATACGTCATATCATTCTTTATTCTCATATATATACCTACATATATATCTCATGTCATATCTATATCAATCTCCTATCATATCTATATCAATCTCACATCATATCTCATCAATCTCACAACATATCTTATCACATGTATCTATGTTTTCGTATCTCCTCACATCCTCATATCAAGCATATCCGCTCATCTTATCTTGTTTCATCATATCCTCATATCAATATATATCATCTCATACTTGTCCTCTTTTTAATTATATATCTATATATCGCATCACATCCTCATTTCATCATATCAATATATCAATCTGAGTCATCTTATATTTATCATAATATCACATACTGAATCTTTTGATCATATCCGTAAGTTCATAGCATAGGTTTCTCCAAAATGTATTCTATATATCGGTTTTCCATTATATGATTGCGGGGGTGCTATACGCCAACCACCTGACTTCCCCCGTAGATATAGATCTACTCACCTGCAATATCCTTGCTTATCCGAAGTCGATGAACATATTGATCTCCTTCGTCATCTCGGAAGTCCACGTGAAGGTACCTACAGTTCAAGCACGTCGTATCGTAAACAAGAATCGAATACGAAAACCGATACGGTACAAAAAGTGCACATTGGTTAGAACCCACGGCCTATGCATGCAAGAATAACCAAACAACTCTCGACGTTGACGTACAGACGTCTAATGGCCAAGTCAAAACTTAAATACCAAAATTCAAGTCGATAAAAGTCGCAAAATGAAAACAGCGACTTAGGAAAACACTTCAAGATTTTACCCTAGGTTGAATTAGGACATTTTTCATACAGGGTAGGCCTAATTACTAGATAAAGGAGCCATAGACCAAGCACGAAGCTTAATCTTCATGCCCAGGCCACAAATTGTGGCCAGAATGCATTTATTTGCGGCCATAAGGTGGATTTAAGGGCTCGGGTCTCTAGGGTATGCTCCAAATTACCTACACATCTTTCTGTGATCGCTAAATATTTTTCAGAGTCTCCGTGTTATAGCAGATCCTAAAATTTCATCACATTTTCAACAAAAATCCGATATCGAGAAACTAAACTATCAAGTTTGGGATTCTAAACTCAAGTTTACTCCAGAATTCTAGCACTAGTAGGGTTGTGATCACAACTAAACCTCAAATACACCTTCACAACTCCAAATATCTCCTAAACCTCATCTTAGAATTTTCCAAGATCATAACCCTACACCAGTTTAACTCCAAACTACTATAAGAGGTTAGGAAAACTAATTACAAGATGAGAAGTGAAAGTTTTACCTCTTGGAAGCAACTCATAAAAACCCTAGATGCTCCAAAGTGCTCAAAATCCAAACTTGAGCTTGCTATTGGGTGTAGGATGGGGTGGTGGTCATTTTTTGTGAAGGAAGACATGCGTTTTGATGAGGTTATGGAGATAATATCATGATGGTAGTGTTGGGGTAAAAATTTACACCCCGGTTGACCAGGTCAAAATCAAAGTCAACCCCAAACCAAGTGGGCCTAAGCCCAGATCCAGTGGGCCCATGCCCAGGTCAAGCCCGAACATGAAGAGGCCGGCCTTCCCCCATGCCAAGATAAAAATTTTGTAATAAATAATTTTGTTGCATTTCTTTTATTTTATTTATGGATAAATGTAAGAAAAATAGGCATAAAGCCAAATTTTTGTAAAGCCCATGGCTTATGTGCAAAAAGAAATGGCACATGAGCCATGAAATAAGCAAAATGCCATTTTGTGAAGCCCAAGGGGCTTTGTGTAAAGTGTATAGCCTATAAAGGCAAAGATAATGAAATATCTCAACAACTTTTTCTCTCTCTAAAAATTTTCCAGATCTGAGATCTTTCTCCTTCTTCAAGGTTCCAAAACCTTCTTCTTTCCCTTGAATTAAATCAAGAGTTTTACTCTTCTTTTTATAAAACAAAATAGTTTTTCACCACAAAACCCATAAAGGGGAACTCAGATCTTCCATTAGATCTCAAAAAGAAGAGATTTTTAAAAATCCCACATCTCTTGATCTTCAAGATCCAGCTAACAGAGGAGGAAGAAGAAGAACATCTTTCACTAACCCCTCCCCAAAAAAAAAGAAGAAAACACACTCAGGAGTCCAACTCCTCTCTGATTTCTCTTCTGAGAAATTTTTTCAAGCTAAAAGCCTCTTTTTCTCGCCGGCGCTCAAACGCAGAATGCCCGCGTGCCGACACGTGGCGCGCTTGCGCTCAAGCGCAGAGCGCCCGCGTGCCGACACGTAGCGCTCCTGCGCTCCAGCGCAAGCGCTCGAGCGCAAGCGCTCGAGCGCAAGTCGCCCCGGTGCCGACACGTGGCGCTCCTGCGCTCCAGCGCAAGCGCTCGAGCGCAAGTCGCCCCCGTGCCGACACGTGGCGCTCCTACGCTCCAGCACAAGAGCGCAAGCGCTCGAGCGCAAGTCGCCCACGTGCCGACACGTGGCGCGCTTGCGCCCAAGCGCTCAGCGTCCGAGCGCAAAGCGCCCACGTGCCGACACGTGGCGCGTTGCGCTCCAGCACTCTGCGCTCGAGTGCAAAGCGCCCACGTGCCGACACGTGGCGCGCTTGCGCTCAAGCGCCTAGGCGCCGACCCCACGCATCCCCGTAATAACTCTGCGTGGCTCCCAACATATCCAAAACCCCCCTTTCAAAACACAACACTTGTACACTGCACATTGAGTTCGCATGACCAGTTTAACCCGTTAATCGGAGGTTCCCTCGCTCGAAAGGCGAGGGGTAATTAACGGCAGCTTAGTTCGCGGCTGCCGGAGATTCGGATCCCCACAATCATTAAACCCCGGCCTACCCTAGGCAGGGGGAATCTGTAGTACGCCGGACAAGCGCGCGCGTATTCCCATCTCAATGGGGTGACGAAAAACACCCTACAGATTCTGGCACGCCCGGTGGGACCCTTCTCTCCTCCCATATGTCGGGTTAAACGTTCATGCGAACTCAATCAATATACATACCTGTATTTATACTAAAAATAATGCTTTTTCATGCAGATTTTCAAGCAATCAACCTTCGACGACAATGTCTCCCCAGACGAATTCAGCTTCCAACGTGACCCCGATTCCGTACGTGGTCAAGATCAACGCTCGTGTGGTTCTCCCCGCAAGCCTCAGTCGACAGTGGGAGGAACGGCCCCGCCAGTTCGGCTCCGCCATCATCTACCCTGCCGGAAGCGCTCATCTGGCGGAGATCCCGGCGGAACAGGTGGCCAGGCCGGTCTCAAGGGGCAAGAGGCCGAATGTCGTGATCGCCAAGGCACCATAACCGAAACTTAAGACGCTATCTGAACGATTCTCTGGTGCTCCAGCGGGGGGCAAGAACTTCGGTACAAAGGGCAACATCAAATGTTGCGGACGAGCTCAGGCGATAACTCCAACAAATGCACAATCTAGCGTATCTCCAAGGCCCTCCATCGCCCGGTCTGCGGCGTTTTTCCAAAAAGCAGAAGTCTGCCAGGTGCTTAGAACAGAAAAGTTAAGGCAGAAGCGGCTCAGGTATCGAGCCAACAAGAGGGCCAAGGCTTCGGCCAAATGGAATCGTGTGAAGTTCCAAGTGCAGGGTTGCCCCGCGAGGACGGCTGAGTCGGACGTAAGAATCAGCAATTCCTTCGAGCCTCTAAGGCGGGTTCAGAAAAATGCCATGACCGCCAGAATCAAGAAGACAGCGGTCCGAACAGTGCCACAAAGAGACGTGTCCCGGCCCCAACAAAAAAAGTATGACACTGTCTCTTCAAGAGTCTATCAAGTACTCTGTGCTGCACGAAAGCAGCGGGGCAAACCCAGAAAAGAAGCGCCAGCACCATTCATGAACCTGGTTAGGCCAGCCGCCTTCAATCGACTACCAGCTACCGAAACAAGGGGGTCAAGATAGCGATCCTTGAAATCAGCCGCCAATAATAGAAAGACGGCCGGATATATCATCCATACGGTCTATATGGCAGGCGGGCGCCCCAGCGACAACCTTCGCAGCAAAATCAAGGATGGGGCCACCACATCCCAAGCCCAATCTAGCCTGAATGTGGTTGCCGCTGCCCAAGAACAGCCGCCCCCGCTGGATAAAGAAAACCCTCTCGATGAGGATAATAGGTAGAAAGACCCCTCGGTCCATGCAGAGTCAAGCTCGGACATCGAGGAAGAGCCGACTTTCCGCCCAAGGACTGCGGAGCAAGAGCTGCTTCGAGAGCTTCGAAAACAGCTCAGAAGCAAAGATAAAGAGATGGCCAAGCTCTATTCGAAGATTGACGACTTAACGAACGTGGTGATGCAGCTTACGGCTCAAATTGCTCGAGCGCCTCCCAATCAAGCACAAGCCGCTACTAATCAGCCGGGTGATGACTATCCGAGGCAGCCAATGCCTGTTCCTTCGGGTCCAAGACTGGTCGAGCCATATGAAAGCCGGCCACACTCCGCTTCTGGGGACGCCTTGGCCCCAGATAGCACTATCCCGCTAACACAGGATCGGATAATGGATTTGGTCACCAGCAAGGTTAAAACATTGGTGGCCGAAGATGAAGCTCAGAAAGAAATTGGAAGTAGTGGGCGGCCATATCCCGCGCAGTACGATCTGATTGAGTTCCCAAGCGGATACGTCATTCCTAAGTTCGGGAGATTTGATGGAACAGGGAATGCAAATCAGCACGTCGCCCACTTCAAAGCATCGTGCGGAAATACATGGGGCAATGACGCGCTCCTTCTTCGTCAGTTTGTCAATAGCCTGACCGGTGTCGCTTTCGACTGGTACGCGAGCATACCAGACGGGTCCGTCATAACCTTTGCCCAAATGAAATCTCTGTTTCGGAAAAGGTTCATGAGTGTCAGTGATAAAATCTCCATAGCCGACCTTGTGAAGACCAAGCCAGGGAAGAATGAAATCAACACCGACTTTATCGCTCGATGGCGTAATCTCACAGTCAAGTGCGAACTGCCACTGGAGCAGGACCAGTCCGTCAGCCTTCTCATTGGGAACCTCAGCAATTAGATGGTCCCATTCTTGTGCACGGCGGGCCTCAAGACATTTCAGGAGCTAACCAAGAAAGTCCAAATGCTGGAACGCTCGAAGCAAGAGTCCCCGCCGGATTCTCAAAGAGAGAAAACTTGGAAAAGCAAGCGGGACGACAACCGTAGAAGCGGGAGTTCCAGCAGTACCAATGTCTTCAATGCGTCCGACAATGAAGAAAAGCGAAGGGCGGCCGAATCCAAAACAAACCGGTCTCGACAGACATTGCTGGGAGGAGATGGGCCTTCCCTAGAGGAGAAAAAGAACAAGGTTATGGAGATGCCTTGAACAACGGCCTACAATTGCCGGAGTCGAAAAGATCCCAAGAAGCAAAAATGACCGACAATCCTCTGTATTGCCCGTACCACCGAGTAGTGAGCCATGCGATCGAGGATTGCTATATCTTCAAAGACTGGGTCGAGAAGCAGTACAAGGCTGGAGAGATCGAGCTGTCCAAAAGCGTGTTGGTGAACAATCAAGTTGCAACTGCCAACTTTATACAGACAGAAGTTGAAGCCTTCTGGGAGCAGACAGCTGAACCCGCTGCCCTGACAAACGAAACTGACTCATCGCGGCCTCCGTGGAGTACGCACATATCTAATAAGACGAAGAAGATGATAAAGCTACTTCGGAAAGAACCCAGGACGGAATGGGAAGGGCAGAAGAGGCCTACCAGTCCAGCTGCCAATGCGGCTCCATCAGGCTCAAAATCCAAGAAGCTCAAGAAGAAGAAAAGTGCAGCTCGGCGCGAAAAAGAGTCTGCAAGGAGATCGACCATTCAAAAATATATCGATTCCCTCGAAGAATATGAACAAAAGGAAAGAACATTGATTCAATTGAAGGAGTTCTTCTCTGTACAAGCGGCTGAAATTCTGGAGGAGTTAGAAGAAGACTCCAATAAAGAGATCCCAGTAGTGACCTGCTACGCCATCCATCTTGGCAGCGACTCGGAAGAGGAGCTTTGTTTTCCCGAAGAGGACGAAGAGCTCGCCACAACGGCCAATTAAATCCAGCTCAGAAGCGGCAGGGCTCTACCGCCAAATCAGGGCAACGCCCCAAAAGGGAAGGAAAAACAAGTCGCTAATGAAGAAGATGGAAGAGAACCGGCTGATGAAAACATAAGTCCTTCCTCGGTGGACTATAATGTCTTGGCACATCTCCAGAAGCTTCCGTCTCTCCTGAGCATCTACGACGCCTTGGTCCTATCTAAGGAGCTTAGAGATGTTCTCATTCACGCTCTACAAAACCTCGAGCAGTATCAGGCTCACTTTGCGGAAATTAATATGAAAGAAGCCCAGCACGTTTTGCATGCCGCCGCAGTCACATTTAAGGATGAAGACTTGCTACTGGGAACGGCTGAGCATAATCGGCCGCTTTACGTGACCGGGTACAGCGACGGAGATCGAATTAATCGTATATTGATTGATCCGGGGTCCTCAGTGAACATCATGAACTTGTAAACTCTGAAGAGTTTGTCAATGGACGTCCGACACCTGTCAAGGGAAAGGATTGTCATTCAAGGCTTCAACCAAAATTGCCAGCAAGTTCTGGGGTCTATAGCTTTGCCAATCAAATTCGGGGATCTGCAAACTGAAGCTAAGATATACATGATCGACGCCGACACGTCTTATAAGATTCTCTTGGGGCGGCCGTGGCTCCACGATTATGGCATCATTCCATCAACTCTCCATCAATGCATGAAGTATACTAAAAATGGCGAAGAAAGACGCATTGACGGAGACATCCAGCCGTTCGGTGTGCACGAAGTCCGATATGAAGATTCTCGGTACTTTATGAACCACCAAAATGCTAAGCCACAACTGACTCAGGATAGACCGGCCCCAAGACCCAAAAGCAAATCTGCGTCGGTTGTCACTTTCAAAAGTAAAAACGCCCAAGTGCGCCCACATTTCGGTAGCGACACTGATGAGTCCGACGCTGGAAGCTCGTCCTTCCGTAAAACCCACCCTCATTTCGGCAGCGATACGAACGAATCTGTTACTGAAGGACCATCTAGCAGCAAAGTCTGCCCTCATCTTGGCAGTGACACTGAAGAGTCAGAAGAAGAGGACCTGCCGTGCAACAGCTGTGCAGATTGGCCCCCCATGCAGCAAGCGAAACTACGAGAGACCTTCGAAGTCGCAGAAGGGTCCCTGGACATCACAAGGGTGCCGGAACGGATGTGCAAAGAGCTCGACGCATTGTCAGTCTCTACCATGGACCAGCTGAAAACTTTCTACGTGCCCGGGAGGAAAAATGGACAGAAGAGCATCCTGTTTTACAGGTCAAACCCCGTTGTGCACCCGGACGATCTTTCTGCCGCGTGCCTTCCCTATGAGAGAGGCATAAGAGCCGTCCTCAATCCCAGATACTATGCGCCTGAGATGCGGGAATACTTTAAGAAGTGTGGATGCCGGTTATATCAAACGGAGTCCGAAGCAAAGTTTTACGAAGGGCTATGGTATCCTCCCCAGGTCCGAGCACTCATCGATGGACGAAATCCAGATAGATGGGGCAGATGCTACATTCAACCTGATTCCAAAGCATGCTACATGATCCATGTTGGTGAGGCCAGTGAAAGATCAAATGATGACGATGAGATAGCCGAGCCAGAAGAAGCTCCTCAAGGGCTCGAAGACGGCGGACAAGTAACCTTTGACGAGCTAACTGAGATTGACTTAGGAACGCCCGATAATCCAAGGCCGACCTACATCAGTTCGCTCTTGTCAGAGGAAATGAAAGCGCAGATAATTGCCCTGCTGCATGAGTTCGTCGACTGCTTCGCGTGGACGTACAAAGAAATGCCTGGCCTTTCCCCTGAAGTGGCCGTACATAAGTTGGCTATATCTCCTGATGCTAAGCCAGTCAAACAAGCTCCTCGGAATGAGAAGGGAACTAGAAGAAAAGGTCATCGAGGAAACTAAGAAGCTCATCGATGCCGGCTTCGTCAGGGAACAGAAATATGCAGACTGGATCGCATGCATAGTCCCAGTGAAGAAGAAAAATGGGCAGATCCGAGTTTGTGTCGATTTCAGGGACCTCAATAAGGCATGTCCTAAAGACGACTTCCCGCTACCGGTCATGGAAATGATGGTCGATGACACCTCAAATTACGAGCTGTTCACCTTTATGGACGGCTCGTCTGGATACAATCAGATCAAGATGTCGCCTGAGGATGAGAAGCACACAGCATTTCGAACCCCGATCGGAATATATTGCTACAGGGTAATGCCATTCGGACTGAAGAACGCCGGTGCTACATATCAAAGGGCAATGACTAATATCTTTGATGGCCTAATCCATAAAGTCGTCGAATGCTATGTTGATGATCTGGTCGTCAAGACTAAAGCCAAGGCCGATCATATCCAAGATCTCAGGACCGTTCTCACCAGACTGAGGGAATACGATCTAAAGATGAATCCTCTGAAGTGCGCTTTTGGCGTGTCATCGGGAAAATTCCTGGGCTTCATAGTCCGACATCGAGGGATCGAATTTGACCCATCAAAGATAAAGGCTATCATGGAGATGCCCCCTCCGAAGAGTCTGACGCAGCTAAGATCTTTTCAAGGCAAGCTTGCTTATATACAGAGGTTTATCTCAAATTTATCAGGGAGATGTAGGCCCTTCTCAAAGCTCATGAAGAAAGGAGCTCCTTTTATTTGGGATGCCGAATGTCAAGCAGCGTTCGAAAGCATCAAACAATACTTGTTGCACCCTCCAGTGCTGGCCGCTCCCATTCCAAATAAACCGTTGATTCTCTACACTGCCGCGCTAGATAAGTCACTCGGTGCGCTCCTCGCCCAGAATAACGAGGAGGGAAAGGAAAATGCCCTCTACTACCTCAGTCGAACTCTAGTCGGGACGGAACACAACTATTCCCCAATAGAAAAGCAATGCCTGGCTCTGATATTTGCTGTGAAGAAGCCGAGGCACTATCTGCTGGCTCATCGGGTTATGCTGATCTCCAAGGTCGACCCGCTCAAATACTTGATGACCAAAGCAAGCCTAGCCGGCAGAATGGAAAGATGGGCTGTCATGCTACTTGAGTTTGACATAGTTTATACTCCTCAGAAAGCAGTAAAAGGCAAGCTCTTGCAGATTTTCTCGCTGCTCATCCCATACCAGAAGGGTCGCCGCTAAATTGTGAGTTACCCGACGAACAAGTGCTGCACCTTGAGGAAGATGGGCCATGTTGGGAGCTCTATTTCGATGGAGCCTCATCAATAAGGAGCTCCGGCAGATCAAGCGTCCCGGAGGTAAAAGCGGGGATAGGATTGGTGTTCATCACGCCATCAATGGGAACCCTACGGCGTTCTTTCGCTCTCACCGAGCCTCGAACGAACAACGAAGCTGAGTATGAAGCTCCGATAGCTGGTTTGGAGCTCGCCATAGAAATGGAAATCCTTCGGCTACGGGTTTACGGTGACTCCCAGCTTGTCGTCAACCAAGTAAGCGGGAATTATAAGATATACAAACCCGAGTTAGCTCGGTACAGAAGCCGGGAGGTGGAACTCATGAAACGGTTCACTTATATTGAACTAACGAGAGTCCCTAGAGCGTTGAACGGAAAGGCTGACGTACTCGCTCGCTTAGCCAAGGAGCTGGCTGATCCTGACATGGACGAAATTCTGATCACAGTCAGGAGCCGGCAGATTCTACCCCCAGTCTATCAACGAGAAGTGGAAAGCGCGGAACAGAAGAGCAGTCCCGCCGAAGAAGCTTCGATCATCCAAGACGAGCCCGATTGGAGAGAACCCTTCATAGAGTATCTCCGATACGACAAGTTGCCCGAAGAAAAATCTGCGAAGATTCAGCTGAAGAAAAGAGCTCTCCGATACGTGTTTGTAAATGACACGTTATACCGCAGGTCATATGACCAACTCTGGCTCAGGTGTCTGTCATTGGCCGAAGACCAAAAGGTCATGAAAGATGTTCACTCGGGCGTTTGCGGTGCTCACCAATCTGGCCCCAAGATGCGACTTCAAATCAAACGGCTTGGGTATTACTGGCCCACCATGATACGGGATTGCGGAGAGCATGCAAAGAAATGTTATATCTGCCAAATTCACGGTGATTTTATTCACAAGCATCCCAATCCATTGCATCCTACGGTGGCGTCGTGACCCTTCGAAGTCTGGGGCACCGACATTGTTGGCCCAATTGATCCTCCGTCATCTAAAGGCCACCGGTTCATACTGGCCGCGACAGACTACTTCTCCAGATGGGCTGAAGCTGTCCCGCTAAAAGAAGTCAAGACAAAAGATATTCTGACATTCTTCCCGCATAATATTCTATACCGCTTCGGTACACCAAGAAGAATCATTTCTGACAATGGGCCTTCTTTCAAGAGCTTCAATGTCTCAAGGTTCGCTACTCAGCACAAAATAGACTGGAGATATTCCTCCATCTGTAATCCAAGAGCCAATAGGCTAGCCGAATCCTTCAATAAGACTCTATGCAAGCTCCTGAGGAAAAATGCTTCAGCCAACAAGAGAGATTGGAATCTCAAACTTCACGAGGCGTTGTGGGCATATCGTACCGCGCACCGTACTCTAACTCAGTCCACTCCATACTCATTGCTCTTCGGAGTGGAGGCGGTCCTCCCCCTCGAAGTCGAAGTTCCAAGCTTAAGAATGGTCGTTCAGCATGAGTTGACGGAGGAGGAAAACATGCTCCTTCGACTTGAAGAACTCGATGCCCTCGAAGAAAAGAGGCTCACGGTGCAGCAAAATCTGGAGCTATACCGAGCCCAAATGTCATGGGCCTATGACAAGATAACCCGTCTCTACGCTTTCAAGAAAGGTGAATTGGTGTTGGTCCTCAAAAGACCGATCATCCCTAATCGACATGCCAAGGGAAAATTCGAGCTAAACTGGGAAGGACCATACGTCATTGAGAAAGTGTTCGACGGAGGATCCTACCAACTGATAAGTGCCGAGGGAGAAAGGCCCATGCCACCCATCAATGGCCGATATCTCAAGAAATACTATGCGTGAATGCTCCAAGTCGCAGGCGAATTGAGCACATCAGCCCTACGGTCTGGATCAAACATCCTGCAAAACCGTATACAATCCACAGGCGTAAATGACCCCTATTTCTCCCAAATCCTGCCGGTGAGACTACTTTTAAAGTCCCACCAGCGGCAAAAAAAAAGAAGAAAAAAAGAGAAAAGGAAAAAAAAAAGAAGAAATAAACGGTATGTCCACAAGCAAACGGGCACGGATGAAAACCCAAAAGGGCTCCGTGAGTAAAAACAGCAGGACTACCGGCGAGTCTGTGGAAACCCGAAAGGGCACAAACTCGTGAAAAGAAATGAAATACACTCACAAAGTCCTCTCGACCTTGTGAGGAGAAAACCCTGCGTGAGATCCTTACGACTCACAAAGGAGCAACACACTTAGGAATCCTCACGATTCCTAAGGAGAAAATACATCTGCGGGATCCTTACGACTCGTAGGGGAAAATGCTTTTATGAGACCCTCACGACCCATAAAATTGAAAAGCCTTAGGTGGTTGGGACCCAAACCTGTCTCCTAAGCCATCATTCCCCAACGGGCAACGGCAAATGATGAGTCGCTCCTGGCATTTCGCTTCAGTGTTTGCGGTGCTGATGCCGACCAAAAACCCAAATCCCAAGTCCTCCCACGGCGAATGATGAGTCGCTCCTGGTACCATATTCCAGTGCAGCGATGCAGACGCCAACAAAGCCCTGAAATTTTTCCGGCCCTACGGTCTGGATCATCCATCCTGCAAAACCGTATACAATCCACGGGCGTAAAACAATCCCGATCTCTCCAAAAAAAAAGAGAAAAAAGAAGAAGAAAAAATAAAATAAAATAACGGTATGTCCACAAGCAAAATGGGCACGGATGAAAACCCGAAAGGGCTCCGTGAGTAAAAACAGCGGGACTGCCGGCGAGTTTGTGAAAACCCGAAAGGGCGCAAACTCGTAAAAAAGAAAAGAAATGAAATGCACTCGTAAAGTCCTCTCAACTTTGTGAGGAGAAAATTCCCGCGTGAGATCCCCACGACTCACAAAGAAGCAACGCACTTAGGAGTCCCCACAACTCTTAAGGAGAAAATACACCTACGAGATCCTTTCAACTCGTAGGGAGAAGATGCTTTTATGGGACCCTTACGGCCCATAAAATTGAAAAGTCATAGGTGATAGGGATCTAAACCTGCCTCCTAAGCCATCAATTCCCAAATCCTCTCGGGGCAAATGATGAGTAGCTCTTGGCATTATTCCAGTGCAGCAATGCAGATGCCAAACAAAAACCAATTCCCAAAACCTGTCATGACAAATGATGATTCGCTCCTGGTATCATATTCCAACGTAGCGATACTGATGTCAACCCAAATCACATCAGGTCGGCAAAACAACCAATGACCTCCCTGGCAGAACCAAATTCCACCTCGGAAACAAGTCAACTTCATCCCTGACGCTGCAAGAAGCGGGGCAATTCAAATCCAGAATCGACGGTCCACGTCGCTAAAAGGGCAGCACCGACCGTCCAAGTCGCAAAAAGGGCAGAACCGACCGTCCAAGTCGCAAAAAGGGCAGCACCGACCTTCCAAGTCGCTAAAATGGCAGCATCGACCGTCCAAGTCGCAAAAAGGGCAGCACCGACCGTCCAAGTCACAAAAAGGGCAGCATCGACCGTCCAAGTCGCAAAAAGGGCAGAACCGACCGTCCAAGTCGCAAAAAGGGCAGCACCGACCGTCCAAGTCGCAAAAAGGGCAGAACCGACCGTCCACATCGCTAAAAGGGCAGCAACGACCGTCCAAGTCCCAAAAAAGGCAGCACCGACCGTCCAAGTTGCTAAAATGGCAGCATCGACCGTCCAAGTCGCAAAAAGGGCAGCACCGACCGTCCAAGTCGCAAAAAGGGCAGCATCGACCGTCCAAGTCGCAAAAAGGGCAGAACCGACCGTCCACGTCGCTAAAATGGCAGCATCGACCGTCCACGTCGCTAAAATGGGAGCACCGACCGTCCAAGTCGCTAAAAGGGCAGTATTGACCGTCCAAGTCGCAAAAAGGGCAGCATTGACCGTCCATGTCGTAAAAAGGGCAGCACAGGATTCCTACAAAGCGGGAACCAGATCACTCCGGGCCAGGGAAACGTCTATCACGGACACTCCGTCTCGGAGACATGCCAAGCAACGACCGTCCATGTCGTAAAAAGGGCAGTGCCAGCTTCCCAAAAAGCGGGAACCAAATCAGGTCGCCTCCAAGTAAAATAAGATCCATCAATTTCATGCACACGACCCACATATGTGGTGTGCATTTATTGATGGGGGGCAATTTGTTGGGGTAAAAATTTACACCCCGGTTGACCAAGTCAAAATCAAAGTCAACCCCAAACCAAGTGGGCCCAAGCCCAGATCCAGTGGGCCCATGCCCAGGTCAAGCCCGAATATGAAGCGGCCGGCCTTCCCCCATGCCAAGATAAAAAATTTTGTAATAAATAACTTTGTTGCATTTCTTTTATTTTATTTATGGATAAATGTAAGAAAAATAGGCATAAAGCCAAATTTTTGTAAAGCCCATGGCATATGTGCAAAAAGAAATGGCACATGAGCCATGAAATAGGCAAAATGCCATTTTGTGAAGCCCAAGGGGCTTTGTGTAAAGTGTATAGCCTACAAAGGCAAAGATAATGAAATATCTCAACAACTTTTTCTCTCTCTAAAAATTTTCCAGATCTGAGATCTTTCTCCTTCTTCAGGGTTCCAAAACCTTCTTCTTTCTCTTGAATTAAATCAAGAGTTTTACTCTTCTTTTTATAAAACAAAATAGTTTTTCACCACAAAACCCATAAAGGGGAACTCAGATCTTCCATTAGATCTCAAAAAGAAGAGATTTTTAAAAATCCCACATCTCTTGATCTTCAAGATCCAGCTAACAGAGGAGGAAGAAGAAGAACATCTTTCACTAACCCCCCCCCAAAAAAGAAGAAAAACACACTCAGGAGTCCAACTCCTCTCTGATTTCTCTTCTGAGAAATTTTTTCAGGCTAAAAGCCTCTTTTTCTCGCCGGCGCTCAAGCGCAGAACGCCCGCGTGCCGACACGTGGCGCACTTGCGCTCAAGCGCAGAGCGCCCGCGTGCCGACACGTAGCGCTCCTGCGCTCCAGCGCAAGTCGCCCCGGTGCCGACACGTGGCGCTCCTGCGCTCCAGCGCAAGCGCTCGAGCGCAAGTCGCCCACGTGCCGAAACATGGCGCGCTTGCGCCCAAGCGCTCAGCGTCCGAGCGCAAAGCGCCCACGTGCCGACACGTGGCGCGTTGCGCTCCAGCGCTCAGCGTCCGAGCGCAAAGCGCCCACGTGCCGACACGTGGCGCGTTGCGCTCCAGCACTCTGCGCTCGAGCGTAAAGCGCCCACGTGCCGACACGTGGCGCGCTTGCGCTCAAGCGCCAAGGCGCCGGCCCCACGCATCCTATGGATGTCTTTTTCCCCTTTATTTATATATGCATGTATATATATACATACGTATACATATGTACACATACATATACTCCACGACACTGTCTCTGTTGGAAAAAATTTCTAACGGGGCGCTGCCCCGCACCCCGCAAGGGGGATGCTGTTAGAAAAAACTCTGCGTGGCTCCCGACATATCCAAAACCCCCCTTTCAAAATACAACACACGTACACTGCACATTGAGTTCGCATGACCAGTTTAACCCGTTAATCGGAGGTTCCCTCTCTCCAAAGGCGAGGGGTAATTAACGGCAGCTTAGTTCGCGACTGCCGGAGATTCGGATCCCCACAATCATTAAACCCCGGCCTACCCTAGGTAGGGGGAATCTGTAGTACGCCTGACAAGCGCGCGCGTATTCCCATCTCAATGGGGTGATGAAAAACACCCTACAGGTAGAGGAGGTGGGGGAAGGAGGAGAAAGAAGAATTGAGGTGAAGAAATGAAGTGAAGAATGAAGAAATGGAAGCCATGGTTGCATACACCCTCTTTCTCTCACTCTTTTTCTCTGTTGCCCATGCCCCCTTGTCATCATTTGTCCCACTACTCACACAACATCTTTTCTTTTTCTTTTCTTTTCATTTTCCTCTCTCATTTAAATAAAACCAATACCATAAATACAAATGAAACAACATGCAACAAAATATAACATGTCATGGTGCACTAGCCATGGTTATCAAGAAGTTTGATTTGGCCTAATCATGATTAGTAGTGTACTAATCAAGCATAATATAAACTTGTATAATTATTTATAAAATGTCCAAATCCAATAAATACTTTTATAATTAATAATTCATATTAATGTCCAATTATTTTCCAAATATTGGTATATAATTATACCATTTTACGAAAAGCCCAATTCGTAATCAAATAGTTTTCGTGAAATATATTATTTTATTATTTAAATTACAAAAATAATATTTTATATTTCTGAAATGTTACAGTCATGGCAGTACTAATGAGGTATAGTATGACATGCACGTCTGGGATTTCAGTAACATAGAAATCATTGGTAGTTGTGCAGTATTCTATCAGTGTGTTCATACGAGAATAACAACATAATATATATATATATATAATGGTTAATCGAAACGCGAGCGTATAAAGAGTAACCTAATTGTAACGTGAACGATCGTTAAACATCACTAACTATTATGAGTTATACTGTTATAGTTTAAAATAGAACAAAACGTTGTTTTGCAAATAAGGAAGCTGTGGTATATTTAAAATAGATACCCGTTTAAAATTAGCAGTGCATCCTTACCATTTATCATTTAAAAGTGGGAAACGAATCGTTGGTTTTAAAAAGAGTATAGCTCAAGCAATCGAAATGTCCCAATCGGGATAAATGCATGACTCCACGAGTCCAAATGAATCTCGGCCGTATTCGGCAAACTATCCTCGATATCCATCAAATACCTAAACAATATAATACGGATCTATAGTCGTGTACGCATATGAAAATAATCATGTATAAATATATATCCACACATACATATAGCCTACTAGATACAGACTATATACTTACTTAGTTATAGACTAAGTTATCTAACATAACACTATAGCCTAAGTTATCTAACATAACACTATAGCCTAGGTATATAGTATAAGTATTCTAGTTAATAGGTTGCGGGGGGTGTTATATGTCCTCCGCTCGACTTCCCCCGAAGATATAAATCTACTCATCGACGTCTCGAGCTAGTCGAAACCCACGATCGCCTCGCCGTCTCGGAAGCCCCCACGATCGTACCTACAATCGAAATCATGACACAATTGTATAAATATCCAAATCGAAAACGTCACGATGTGCGAAGCGCACATAAGTTAGAACCTATGGTTAACATACGCTAAATACGAAAAAATACCTCCGATGTCGACGTACGAACATCAAACGATCAAATCAAGACATAGAAATCGCAAAAACCAAGTTTAAAAACCGGAAAACATAAAAACTATCCAAAGTGCTCCCATATTTTGATATAGGGAATCTGGGAAAAAACGAGGTGTACCAGGGACTAAGTTATCATGTTTGTGAGATACAGAACAAAAATCAAACTACAACTTGATGTTATGGCCGCAAATTGTGGCTATAGGGAATAAATCTGCGGCCAATATATGGAGTTAGGGTCTTGGGCTTTGTGTGTGGTCTTCAACAGGTCCCAGCATATCAAAATACTCTTCTTTTATTTTTCAGAGAATCCTACTTATTCCAGATTTAATTTGAACATCAAAAACTTCTTGAAAAGATAGTTTTAAAACTTATAACTCTTTCAAAACTTAATCCCAAGTATCAAAACATCACCATCTCCTTATAACAAGTAATGATTAATAACTAAACCCTACTAAACTCACTACAAAAAGAAAAACTTGAACAAAAATGGGATTTTTATCTCTCGTTGTGAAGGGAAGAAGGATCAATCTCAAGGGATGACTTGGTGAGGATCTTTGAAGACAAATAAGCCTAGCTTGGTCTCTTGAATAATCTATGTGAAGGAATCCATAGAGATTTGGTGAAGAGAGCCAAGGGTTTGGATGAGAGTTGATGGAGTCAGAGAGCCTAAGGTTTGGATGAGAGTTGATGGAGTCAGAGATATTTATGAGAAGATATTTGTGTAGAGAGGAAATGAGAGAGGATAACTAGAATGAGACATAACATATGTGGTGTGGTGTTAGTATGTGTCACGACCCGAAATGGCACGTGACTGGCACTTGAATCATGTGAAGTCTATAGGGCCCCACCTAATTCAAGTAAGCCAAAAGCCTAGAAATCTAAACCATTTTAAAGAAGAAGTGAAGGAAAAATTGTTTAAAAGTTAAGATGTAAATTCACTTTGAAAGTCGTGGTAAGCATTTTTAAAACATCTTTTCCAAAAATTTCGGCAGAGTTTCCTTTGTAAATACTGGCCCCAAACAGATACAAACATGAATATACATAGTAATAAATAAAGGCATCCCCAAGCGGGAGCTAACTCTTCGCCAATTGGCGGAAACAACCACGCAAACAATATAATATACAACGCCGAAGGGCGAGGATCAAAACTTATAAAGAAAACCCAACATCCTCAAGAAAACCAGAGAAGAATCATAATAATACAAGTGCACGACTCTAAGGTCGAAAGAATATACAATTGGTCTTCTAAGTCTATCAAATAATACAAGTCTGGTTGATGGAGTTTACTAGATACAATTGTAATAAATAAAAGTACAACGGTGGTCACGATGCAAGTGAACCCACCTACCAAAGCAATCATCCGGAAGGAAGCAGTATGCCAGCAAGCCGCAACGAAACCTGTACGGCAAAACTTGCAAGAAACTGTGGCACAACAGGGTGAGTCGCCAACTCGTGAGTAGAAAACATCATCGAGAAGAAATCGCAGGCATGACTCTCTCCTAGGTCATACAATAATATCCTCAATATATATATATATATATAACCTAAAAACATCTAAAAATGGCAAGGGTAAACATCTAAACATAAGTATAATACCCAGTGCTCGTGTCAGTGCCTCAGTAATAATATATCGATGCATGACATGTACTAATGCACCATCCAACGTGTGTCCAGCAATGAGACACAAATTATGATAAAACCCGAGTGCCTAGCATCGACACTCAAAACATCATGAAGTCCGTGTCCAACAGCGACACGTAATACTCAAATCTCGGGCTCCGCATAATCAGGATCGGCCCATGGGCTCCGCATGGTCAGGATCGGCCCATAACCATCTCTCTCATAACTCCGAACGGTAACCTCCGGATATCCGTCGAGTTTCCATACAATCACCGATCGTTAGTGCTCACCTGCCGGGCTCAACGCCTTTTTATACGATCTTCTTGCCCCGAGGTACCGCACCGGGTCCACCATGCACCCGCAGACGGTCCCTCCCCCTACCTCGAATCAGGTGTATGATACCGCTCGAGAACCGAGAAAACCCATAGTGGGCTGTTTCCTGATTTAAAATCAGGAAAGTTTACGGAGGAGGCATCACGTGCTACCACTTGACCAGCAGTCACGTGTTGGCACGTGACAATTAAAAGCAGCGGCAAAGGCAGATTCGGTTAAATCAAAGAAAAGGCTTCAGAAAGGGTCAGGTGCTCACACGTGACCAGAGGTCACGTGTTGACACGGGACGGTCGAACAGCGGCTAGAAGATAGAGCGCAGAAGGGAGAAGAAAGTTCGCTCCTTGGGGTCACGTGCCCACACGTGACCAGGGGTCACGTGCCTACACGTGACCACGGGTCACGAGGCCACACGTGACCGGCTTTCAAAGCCTATCTATTTAACAGAATTAAATTCTGAACAGCATTCAAATCTTTCCAATGGGGAATGATTATTTGAAACCGATTGGATTAAAGATTTAAAGTTGATTAAATATCACCTATCTATGGAAAAATCTTGAACTTGGAAAGATTTCCCCATTAAAATCTAACCGAAACAACATAAGAATATCTTTGGATTTAAAATCAAATGGTGAATAAAATTCACCTAATAATCCAAAGGTCCAAATGAATGATGAATGCAAATCAAATCTCTAATGAATACAAATCAGATCTCTCAATGAATGATTCATCGAAACTAATTGATTCTGCTCCTTCTCCTATAAATAGGAGCCAAGGGAAACAGAGAGGGAGAGACAGAGATCTATATACAGAGAAATAGAAAAAAAAAAGAGAGCCTTCAGACTTTGGAAGAATTTGATCTTCTGAAAAAAAAAGAAAACCCTAGGTAAGAAAGGGAAGGCTTTTAAAAAAAAGAGAATTTAATTCTCAAAAGAGTTTAACTCTTATATTAAAAAGAAGAACTTAGTTCTCTCTTTAGTGGAGGATCTGCAAAGTGCACATCTCCCCATGAATTGAGAATTTAATTCTCATTGGTTTGAGATCCTGCCATGCAGATCCAAAGCATGGAGAGAGAATGGAAGTTTGAGAATTTAATTCTCACGAAACTATAGGAATTTAATTCCTTTGAAATAAAATTAGGGTTTAACCCTATGTTATAGGAATTTAATTCCTTTGAAATGAACAGAACTAGTTAAGAACTTAATTCTGTCAAAATAACAGGAATTTAAATCTCTTAAAAAAAGAAATTAGGGTTTCACCCTATGACAAAACCTAATTCCTCACATGTATGGGAATTCAAATTCTTACAGAAGACAAGTTCGAGTTCAACTCTATCTAAGAATATAATTCTTCAGAAGAAAACAGGAATTTAATTCCTCTAAAGTTTGTTGCTAGGGTTTAACCCTATGAAGAATTTAATTCTTAAAAAGATAAACAAATCTGCAAACAGCAAAGGAACAGGGTCACGTGTTACCACGTGACCCCTGTAAAGATCCATAGAAAAGAAGCTCTAGGGAGCCCTCACGTGTCACCACGTGACCCTTAATGAACATCCTAGTAGACCAAAGCATGAGCCCCCATCACGTGCCCACATGTGATGGCCTTCAGAATTAAAAGTGTTATACACTCATCTGTAGAACAAAATGAAGAGGATCTGGCCCCACCTTTTGGATGCCATCACGTGCCCCTATGTGATCTCTTCTCTTACCATATTTAGCATTGAACTGATGATCTGTTCCCAGTGTTTAACACTGATTTCGATAGTGTTTAGCACTAGTTTGAAAACTCCATTTCCAGTGCTTAACACCGATTTTCTTAGTGTTCAAACACTAATTTAGAAAACTCTGTTCCCAATGTTCAAACACTGATTATCTTTTAGTGTTCAACACTAACTTGTTAATCTTATGCCCAGTGTTCAACACTGTTGGTTTCTAGTGTTCAACACTAGCTTTAGCTCAATTGGCTAAGTTTCCAGAGGCAAAGCCTTTCCTTCAATGGACCAACAGAGGGCCCATATCCTAAGCATGATTGGGCTTAGCCCAAGCTGGCCATAAGTCCTCAATCCAAACTTAACTGAGCCAATGGGCTCATAACATAATTGATTGGTCTCGGTCCCAAATTGGGCCAAAGACTATTTAATCTATCTTTGTTCAAGGGTACATCTCTTCACTCCTTTGATACTTGGCGTTGTAATTCCTCAACGTCTTCAAAGAGGTGACGGGTCCCGATGACCACACATTGATACGGACTGTGGGGTCCTTAAACCCATGGACTATGATGTCCTTAACCTTGACCGGGATGTCTTAAAACTAACATCGGACTGTGGGGTCCTTAAACCCATGGATTATGACGTCCTTAACCTTGACCGGGATGTCTTAAAACTAACATCGGACTGTGGGGTCCTTAAACCCACGGACTATGACGTCCTTAACCTTGACCGGGATGTCTTAAAACTAACATTGAACTGTGGGGTCCTTAAACCCACGGACTATGACGTCCTTAACCTTGACCGGAGTGTCTTAAAACTAACAACGGACTATGACGTCCTTAACCTTGACCGTGATGTCTTAAAACTAACATCGGACTGTGGAGTCCTTAACCTTGACCGCAACGTCTTAAAACTAACATTGGACCGTAATGTCCTTAAACTATCTATGGACCGTAATGTCCTTAAACTACCTATTGACCGCAATGTCACTAAACTAAACAACAGGGCCGCCCCTTAAATTGCTCTCTTGTTGGATCTAAACGATCCCGTTAAGTTGATCTTAGTCTAAATTTAGACTAACGTATCCTAAACAAACGTTTAAGTTGATCTTAGTCTCAAATGAGGCTAATGTATTCTTAAACCCAACCCCTAAGCCCAAATCTAAGACAATACGGATTTGGACTAGTCCACGCCCTACGGGCGACGACATAACTCAGTCTCCGTATACAATCCACGGGCAACCAAACACAAAATAAACACACACGACACGAAGTGAAATTTCTGGAGAAGGAGAAAGTTTTTACCGCCGTGCGGTAGCGTAATTAACTGTAGGGGATTGCGCCTGCAGGGAAGAGCGTCCCCACAATCAAAAACCCCTCAAGCAAGGGGGAATCTGACGAAGTCTGCTACATCGGACGCATCCGTTTAAACCTTCGATACATGGTGCCATAAATCAAGTTGGCATCTTCAGAGAGGTAGACGGATAGCACCATATAGCATCTGCCCCGAATCCCAGTCAAGACGTCATGTCTCGGCCGCCATTCGGAGGGGAACAGATTCTGGCACGCCCGGTGGGACCTTTTCCTCTTTCCACTCCATACTTCGTATGTCGTGATTCGCGAACCAATCGCGGTTCGCTAATGGTTGCCCTTGGCTTTCGAAGTACTAAGATTTGGCGTTTCGTTTGCTGCAGAAAGCAAAAGGATCAACGGCTGGCAACTGCTCGAACTGCTCCAACTGCAAATGCAACCGACGCTCCGCCTCACCTGGAGGTGTAGCATATGGACCGCAGGCTGCTTCCCTATTCACTATGCATGTGGAGCAAGTGACTCAAGCTACCACCGGTCTATTCATTGGGACCATGCTCCCTCCGGTGAACATTAACATCCCAATGCCCGTACCGGAAGCGTCAAAGAAGTCGGTCTTTGATCGACTTGCTACTCCCACGGCCCCTCTCAGCGGGTCATCCAGCTCCTCGGTCTTCGCCAGACTGGGCCAAAATTCCTCTGGGCCCACAATGAAGCTTGCAATCCCAGAGAAGATTATTCCGAAAAAGATAGCCATCCCTGCTCCTGAAGTCGTCAAGGCGGCTTCTCCTACCAAAGAGTCGGTCTTTACAAGATTGGCTGTTCCAGTTCCTGCTCCTGCTGCCCAAAGGACATCGGTCTTTAACAGGCTGACACCAGCAGCGACCCCCACCTACACATGAGGCAAGACGAGGCTATCACCCTTACCGAGCCGACTCCATCAGCACGACACGCTCGACGTCGCTACTGGCGCCGAGTGAGGAAGGCCCGAGGCAACTCCCCTTCTGGGCTAACTCCTCCAACCCCGACGACAGAGGTTAATGCTGCTGTTCCAACTGGGAACAGTTTTGAGATGCTAAGTAAGGTGAGTAGGAATTCTCCTACCGCGGTGATAAAAAGGTCTCCCCCTCCGCTGAAAAGGGCCGCGGAAATAAAGCCAGAACAACCCCAATCTCCTCAACGGCTGTCTTCCAAAATCTATAAATATTGGCGGCGGACCCGAGACTCGGTGATCGATCCAAATTTCTCCCGCCAGCACAAGAAGCTGAAAGTCCAACAGGAAGTCAGTCACCAGGCTAAGCCACGAAAAGCTGTCTGGGTGCCCACTTCAACGGCCCCCTCAACTTCCACTGCTCATAAAAAGAAGAGGCCAGAGAGGACCCCTGGGCCTGCAACGAAAGCTAAAAGCGCTGAGCCCAGACGCCCTGAGGCTGGGGGCAAGATGGTCCACACTGTATACATGGCGTCGGGGAAAGAAGACAGCCGCGCGTCCACAGGTCATAGACCGCTTACACGGTCGGTGACCAAAGCTCAGGAGCAACAGCAAAAGCTCCAGGAAATGATGATCGCAATGGCCGCGCTTACTGGGCCGAAAGAAAGCCCCGAGGCGTCCTCGGATCAGCAACAAGAACAGGAAACCGACGCCGAGTTCCTCCGGAGGATACTGGAAAAGAAAGATAGAGAGGCTGTAGAACAAGCGGCCAATATAAAGCAAATAGCCCACTTATTCCAGGACATGGTGGGAATGATGATCCAACAAGACCCACCTGCTGAGGATCCTCCGATCGTCCTTGAAGACGACAAGGGAGAAACCTCAAATCCGCCACCGGCTCTCTCAACGGCCAAGGAGGAGACAATCTCTAAAGCTGACTTGGACGACTATATAGTCCAGCAAATCCGGGTTCATCATGCGACTGGGGCAGCTAGTCAAGTCGTAAAGACGGGGCGACCATATCCGAGCTGGTACGACCAAATTAAATATCCGCCGGGCTATACAATACCAAAATTCCACGTGTATAAGGGGACCGGCAATCCCCACCAACATGTTGCCCAGTTCAGGGCCCTTTGCGGTAACACCGGCGGTGACGATAAACTGTTGCTTCGCCAGTTCGTGGGCAGCCAATCAGAAACAGCGTTCGAATGGTATTCGGAACTCCCGAACGATTCCATCAAGACGTTCGCTGAAATGGAATTGCTATTCACCCAGCGATTCGCAAGCGCCAGCGAACGCACTCCGATAACAGCATTAATTAATGCCAGGGTGAAACCAGGCGAAACGTGGGTCCAGTACGCTATACGCTGGCGAAATTTGTGGTCAAAATGCGAACAACGCATTGAGGAAGCGCCCGCGGTGGGCATGTTTGTGGGAACCCTAGAACCTCATGCAACTATCTCCCAGTTTATGATGTTCTTTAAGCCAACTACGTTCCAGGCTTTAATCGACAAGTTGGCCCAGATGGGTCACAGACCGTCTCTCCCGAAGCACGAGCCTCGGAGTGACAAGGGTAAAGGGAAGGCAACCTTCGTCGCGAATGCTCAGCAGCAACCTAGTGCCCCAAAGCTGGCGGATCAACTGGAAGAAAGACGCCGGTATTATAATGAGAAGATGAAGCGCCCCTACTCGTTCCCGCGGGATAAGAAAAAACGGTTATTCGAGCTGGCAGTACGCAACAGACTTATAAACTTGCCAAATCCAAGGCGATCGCCACAACCCACTGAGGTGAATAACCCCAATTATTGCCCTTACCATCAAACGGTAAGCCACCCGATTGAGGATTGCTTCGTCTTCAAAGGATGGATTAAGGATCAATACCTCCAGGGAAAGTTTGCGCTGTCCGAAAAGTGGAAGGTGAGTCCGCCACAGCCGCATACTCCTAAGAAAGCAGACACACCGGGGGCAACCTGTTCTTTCATTGAGGAAGCTCCATAGGAAGTCGTGCTATCGTCTAAAACCAGAAGGATGCTGAATGATCTTCATGCGTGCCCAGCAGTCGAATGGAAGAACCCGCTTGAACCTCAAATCATCAAAGATATGCTGAAGCCGCGTCCAACTACGAGGAGCGGTGGTGATGGCCCAAGTACTCACACCCAACCGTCAAAATCTTCGAAGAAAAAGAAGAAGAAATCTAAGAAGCCCGTGAAGCCTGGAGACAAGCGCACGGATTTACAGAAACAGATTGACGCGCTGGAAGAGTACAATCAAAAGGCGTGGACTCCCGTCACGCTACAAGAGTTCCTCAACCACGTCTTTCAGGAGGAAGAGGATGGAGAGAGCTCATCGGATGAATCCGAGGGATATGTGGCGAGTTGTCATGTGATTTCCCACTCGGAAGATGAGAAAACTCCTGGCACTGAGAAACTGGGGGCACAGCCTGAGCCAGAACTTGTATGGCCAACAGATGAAATGATCGACGCCTTTCTAGACGAGATTCGTCTGAAGAGTAAAGCCGATCAGGAGCGTGAGATGGCTGCATCGAAAGGAGCCAAGCGCAGGGGACTAAACGAAAGGGTCGAAGCACTCCCGCCAGATCAAAAGACATCTGATGTGAATAAAAACAAGTACAAGACGAGGAAGAGGTTCGCCAAAGCCATGTCAGTAGGGATGAAGCTACCACCCTCGGAAGAGAACGCGTTTGATTGGGCGGAGAGGCACCCTAATTATTGCTCATATCATCGGAAAATTTCACACCCTACGGAGGAGTGCGACGCCTTTAGGATATGGTGGCAGGGATATGTTGCTCACCGGCAACATTTTAAGCGCATGAAACGCAGAACTCGTCGGGAGCAAAGAAGTACAACCGACAGGCACAAAAGAACTACCGGCAGCTGTTACATGGTCGACACCGGAGGATCACAAGTTCTCACCTTTGGGAGCGACTCTGATGAGGAAATGGCTTTGGGCCCTATCTTTAAAGAGTCCGTCTTAGGGAAAGAGGAAGAACCGGAGGCCTGCGAGAACATTCAGCTGCGCAATCGCACGCTCCCGGAAAAGAATCTCGGGCCCACAAATAGAAAAGATAAAGGAAAGGAAAAGGTCGCTAGGGATATCGCCTTAGATGACCAAGTCATGAAAGAGCTGACTGCCAAGGACCCTCCCGGGCAGGGTAAAGTGGACTACAACATCCTAGCAAACCTAAGGAAGCTACCTTCTCAGCTCAGCATTCTCGATGCCCTCCTATTATCAAAAGAAGTGTGAGATTCATTAATCAAGGCGTTACAAGAACCCGAGCAATTCCAAACCTTTCTCGCCGCAGAAAGGATGAAGGATGAACTGGAAGAAGTGCACACGGCCGACATCACTTTCGGTGACGAAGACCTTCTTCTCGGAAAGTGCAACCACAACCGTCCCCTATATGTCTCTGGATACTGCCATGATATCAAGATAGGCAAGATCCTGGTGGATAATGGATCCTCCGTCAATCTCCTTAATGTTCGGGTGTTGAAGGAAATCTGCATGAGCGTGCAACACCTCGCTCGTGACAAAATTACCATCTCCGGTTTCGACTCCCAGTCATCACGGACTCTCGGATCTGTAATACTAACATTACGCTTCGGACTGCTCGTCACGGACATCAAGTTTCACGTCATTGATGCCAAGACCTGCTACAACGCATTGCTCGGTCGTCCTTGGTTACACGAGTACAACATCATCCCTTCTACACAGCATCAGTGTATGAAGTACTTTAAGGATGGTTTCGAGTATACCGTAACAGGTGAGCTGAACCGATTCTCCATGAACGAAGTCCGCAAGTACGAAGATGCAAAGTACTTTTTGCCGGACTTCGAGGATACAGAAAAGTGTCGCAAGCCGGAGAACAAAGCCGCTGCCTCCATCCCTGTTTTCGGGAGCGATACCGAAGAAGAAGAAGAGATAGTTTACGCTGGGCCGTCTCGACGCAACAAACCGGGACCGTCCGCCCCCATGTTGATCTTCGGAAGTGACTCGGAAGATGAGGTTAATGCCGTGTTCTCCAGTCGGCCGTCAATACGAGCATCCCCTAACGATGATCAGAGTTTGCAAATCACCATGGTGCCGCGGAAACACTACAAGGATCTCGACGCACTTCAAGCTTACAACGTGCAGGACCTGCAGACGTTTTACGTCCTTCCCAGGCGAAAGGGTGAAAAGGTGATCCTATTCTACCAATCCACAGAAACGAGAGTAGAGAAAGAGATATGGCATGGCGCGAATGCTACACTCGACAGGCTCCAACCCATCCATTTGCCCAGATATTACACAGATGGACTAAAGAGGCTATTGAAGCGCCAAGGAGTACCCTTAGAACAGACT
Source organism: Agapanthus africanus (assembly GCA_030015575.1). Classification (NCBI taxonomy): domain Eukaryota; kingdom Viridiplantae; phylum Streptophyta; class Magnoliopsida; order Asparagales; family Amaryllidaceae; genus Agapanthus; species Agapanthus africanus. The sequence goes on from CM057351.1 coordinate 239,328,712, forward strand.
GTTCGACAAGCTCGGTTCTACAACAGGATTTGGAATGTCCCTGGGACTCAACGCAAATTGCCCAACGGGAGAATAGAAACGCTTGGGCTTGGATATGTGAGATCCAGGAAACGGGAGCGAGTCCACGGCAGCTACGCCATATATAACTTTGATGAGGAGGAGGACACCCTGTCGGGGAATGCTAACCCCTCGTCAAAACTGGATCTCGCGAGCGAAGTGCCAAGGCCGTCATTTGAAGTACAAGTGGACAAGCTTATCAGGAAAGAAGGTCAAAACGCTCGGGAAGACCACAACCGCGAGATGGCCATCTATGAGAAGGCCAGGACGCAACGTCTATTTCAACAGGCTGCAAAAGACAAGGACGCTCCTCCCTGTCAATCCATTGTACAAAAGGCTCGACGCAGAGGCAGAAGTAAGTCAAGAAGCGGAAAGAGGAGCCGACAACAACGACGCAGGATTAGAGAGTCATGTGATCGGATATTGCGCGGCCCGGATTTGTCCCTCATAAAGAAGATGAGTCGAGCGTATTCCTTCCCCCGAGACAAGACGAAGAAGTTACTCGAGCTCGCTATAAAACATCAGATGATCACACTTCCGGAGTCTAAGCTCCCTGAGCAAGCTAACAAAGTTTCTTATTCGGGCTATTGCTCTTATTACCGAGCCATAGGACACCCTATCGAAGACTGCTTCACCTTCAAGAACTGGGTCGAAGACCAGTACCAGCAGGACAGGTTTGCTTTATCCAGCAGCTGGAGGGTAACGCCGCCACAAAAGCACGAACCCAAAGCCGCAAGAGCAGAACCAGATCCACATCGATCATGGAAGCAGATTCGCACCTGTCACATGATTACAATATTAAAAGAGGAGCCCGAGGACATAGATGAGTTTCCTTGGTGCTTTGAAAACAATGACAATGAGGTAATCTTAGAATTGTCACCGGTTCCGAAAGAACTGGAAGATGGCATACATACTACTGCAGATAACCTCAAGAGGATTGAGTTGGGATCGACAGACGATCCGCGACCGACATTCGTCAGCGAGCTGCTATCTGAAGAAAGGATGGCGGCGTTAAAGGACGTGCTTCTACGGCATAGAGATTGCTTCGCGTGGAACTATTCCGAGATGCCGGGATTATATCCAGAGATTGCCGTGCATAAATTAACAATATCCCTGGATATCAAGCCAGTCAAGCAGGCGCCGAGAAGGATGCGACTCGAGCTTGAGATGAGCATCAACGCCGAAGTCAAGAAGCTGATCGATTCTGGATTTATCCAAGAAGTCCAATATCCTGACTGGATCGCCAACATCGTCCCGGTAATGAAGAAAAATGGAACGGTGCGCATATGCTTGGACTTCAGGGATCTCAATAAAGCCTGCCCGAAGGACGATTTCCCAGTACCGGTAACCGAACTGATGATAGATAACACGTCCACTCACGAGGTTTTCTCTTTCATGGACGGTTCATCAGGGTACAATCAGATAAAGATGCATCCCGAAGACTAGAAGCACACCGCTTTCCGGACTCCTTTAGGCATATTCTGCTACAAAATCATGCCCTTCGGATTAAAAAATGCCGGTGCCACCTATCAGAGAGCCATGACAAAGATCTTTGATGATCTCATAAATGAAATCGTCGAGTGCTATATCGACAACCTCGTAGTAAAGAGCATGTCACATGAAGAGCATTTAGAACATTTGAAGACCGTATTTCAACGCCTTCGGCAATATAATTTGAAGATGAATCCCCTCAAATGCGCGTTCGGAGTCTCCTCGGGTAAATTCCTGGGATTCATCATCCGACACCGAGGTATCGAAATAGATCCATCTAAGATCAAGGCGATCATGGAAATGCCACCGCCAAGGACTCTCAAACAGCTGTGGTCTCTCCAAGGGAAGCTCGCGTACATCCGGCGATTTATCGCCAACCTGTCAGGCAAGTGCCGTCCTTACAGTCACCTGATGAAGAAGGGAACTCCGTTCGTCTGGGACCAAAAATGCCAGAGCGCGCTAGATGAAATCAAGCAATACCTGCAGAACCCGCCAGTGCTGGCTGCTCCGGTCAAGGGAAAGCCCCTTATCTTATATACAACAGCCCTCGAAGGTTCCTTAGGCTCATTATGGGCGCAAGAAAACGACCAAGGGAAGGAGAGAGCACTCTACTATTTAAGCCGAGTTCTTCTGGGGGCAGAAAGCAATTACTCCCCTATCGAAAAACACTGCCTGGCGTTAATCTTTGCGATAACAAAACTCCAGCACTATGCATTGGCACATGAAGTCCGTTTTATATCAAAGGTGGACCCCCTAAAATATCTAATGTCAAAAGCCATATTAATAGGGAGACTCGCTAAATGGGCCCTGCTCCTGATGGAGTTTTCAATAACCTATCAGTCTCTTAAGGAAGTGAAAGGCCAAGCCATCGCCGACTTCCTTGCTGAGCATCCAGTACCTGCCGGTTCTCCTCTGAAATGCGATTTGCCAGACGAACATGCGTTTGATGCGATCGACGGTGATAATACCCGATGGGAGCTTTATTTCAATGGAGCGTCCTCCGTAAATAAGCGCAAACAAAGTACCCCAATGATCAAATCGGTGGTAGGCCTCATCTTCGTAGCTCCACAAGGAGGGATAATGCGCTTCGCTTTCTCCTTGACAGAGCCGAGGATGAATAACGAAGCCGAATATGAAGCCTTGATAGCAGGCCTCGAGATCGCCATCGACATGGGATTTGAAAACCTCCTCATATACGGAGATTCTCAACTGGTCGTCAACCAAGTAAACGGCGACTACCAAACGTGCAAACCGGAGTTGGTGAAGTACGGTGAAAAGGTGCAACAACAGTTGACCCAAATCCCCTCCTATATTCTGGAAAGCATACCACGCGCGGAAAACAGCAAAGCAGACGCGTTGGCCAAGCTCGCTAAAGAACTGGCTGACGAGAACCTTGATGACGTTAAAATCGTGGTGCAAAGCCGTCGGGTGCTTGCCCCAGCAGAAATATCTCCGGAATCATCCGAAGAGAAGGGAGAAATTGAGCAGACAACCCTACAAATAAAAGACCGTGAGAAGGCTGAGGACTGGAGGGAAGTCTTCATAGACTACTTTAAGTCCCACCGAATGCCCGAAGAAGCGTCTTCAAGACATCAGCTCATGAAACGAGCTCTGTCTTTCGCCTTCGTCAACGATACTCTGTATAAAAGGTCGTTCGATTCTTTGTGGTCGAGATGCCTGGGACCTGTCGAAGCGAAAAGGGTCGTTCAGGAAGTTCACGACGGACTCTGCGGATCTCACCAAGCAGGCCTGAAGATGAAATTGAAGATCAAACGAATGGGTTATTATTGGCCCACGATGATCCAGGATTGCCTCGAGTATGCGAAGCAATGCCACTCGTGCCAGATTCATGGGAACTTTATCCACCAACATCCAAATCCACTGCATCCAACGGTGTCTAGCTGGCCATTCGAAATGTGGGGAACTGACATAATCGGCCCCATCGAACCAGCGCCATCCAGGGGACATCGTTTTATCCTGGCAACGACTGATTACTTCTCTAAATGGGCGGAAGCAGTACCGTTAAGGGAAGTGAAGGCAGAAAATATTCTTCATTTCTTCAAGACGCACGTCATTTATCGGTTTGGAACTCCGCGGCGGATTATTTCTGATAACGGGCCAGCCTACAGAAGTCACAAGATCAGCCGCTTTGCGCAACAGCATAATATAGACTGGAGGTATTCCTCAGTTTATTATCCGCGAGCTAACGGTCTCGCCGAGGCCTTCAACAAGACCTTGAAGAAAATCATAAAGAAAACGGTGTCCCGAAATAAGAAGGACTGGCACGAGAAACTGCAGGAGGCTCTCTGGGCATACCGAACTACGTTCAAAACGGCCACGAACACAACGCCGTACGCATTGGTATTTGGTACAGAAGCAGTACTCCCCATCGAGATAGAGTTACCCTCTCTACGACTGGCGGTCCACTACGAGCTGACGGACGAAGAAAATGCTCACCTCCGGCTTGAGGAGCTTGATGCCCTTGATGAGAGCCGGCTCATAGCACAACAAAATCTGGAGGCTTACAAAGCAAAGATGACGCGCTCATACGAAAGATTGACCAGGCCGAGGACGTTCCGCCAAGGCGAACTTGTGCTAATTGTCAGAAGACCTATGATCCCCAATCGCGCCAAGCGGGGAAAATTCGAGCCAAACTATGAAGGCCTGTACATCATAGACAAGGTCTACCAGGGTGGAGCTTATCTACTCATGGATATGCACGGTGAAAGGCCTTTCAGGCCAGTGAACGGCCGCTTCCTGAAGAAATACTATGCTTGACGGGTCAAGGTTCAGGTCAATGATAGACGACGACGATTATGTCCGCTCGTTATCTTCCTAAGCCCGAGCTCTAGGTAGTAACCAGCATCCTTAAGCTAACGGCAGACCGAAATGTCCTTAAACTAACATCGGACCGAAACGTTCTTAAACTAACATCGGACCGAAACGTCCTTAAACTAAAAATGGACCACTATGTCCTAAAACTAGCCGTTGACCAAGACGTCGATAAACTACGGTGGATTGCAATACCTCAAAGCCGATATATAAAAATAAAAATAAAAAATAAATAAATAAATAAATAAATAAATAAAAAGGTATGTCCGTAAGCAAAAGGGGCACGGATGAAAACTCGAAAGGGCTCCGTGAGTAAAAACAGCAGGGCTGCCGGCGAGTGCTTGTGAAAACCCGAAAGGGCGCAACCTCGTTAAAAGACACTTACAGGGCCCTCACGACCTTGTAAGGAGAAACCACCCGTATGAGATCCTTACGACTCGCAAGGGAGCAACATACTTAGGAGTCCTCACGATTCCTAAGGAGAAATTACACTTGCGAGATCCTCACGACTCGTAAGGAGAACTCTCTTATGGGACCCTCACGGCTCATAAGATTTGAAAGCCTTAAGTTACAGAGACCTGAACCTGTGCTTAAGCAACCCCCACAAACTTCGATATTGCCCTACAGGTGGCTCAATACTGACCCTTGTATACAATCCACGGGCGCGAATAAACATTTCCCCGACCAAGTCCCATCCGTGGCCAGGGATATGTTCATATGGCAAACAACCCCTGTAAGTCCTCTCGACTTATAAGGAGAAAACCTTTTTGTAAGATCCTTATGACTTGCAAGAGGACACGCACTTAGGAATCCCCACGATTCCCAAGGAGAAAGCACACCTACAAGATCCTTACGACTTGTAGGGAGAAATACCTTTGTGAGACCCTTACGGCTCATGAAGTCAAAATCCTTAGTCGACAGGATCCTTAACCCTGTTTGCTAAGCCACCTTTGTTCAACATCGACAGAGGCAAATGATGATTCGCTCCTGGCAACGTCCCAGTTGTAGCGATGCTGATGCCGAAATCGGTGTCTAAAATCCAAGCTTGCAGCGAAAAGGCTAGCGAGCCACGCATGCATACGAAATAGCCGAAATGATGGGGCAACTTGCAATAAAAAGCAGCAAGTAAAAATGTATGCATGAAAAATAGCCGAAATGATGGGGCAACTCGCAATAAAAAGCAGCGAGTAGAAAATAAATAAATAGCCGAAATGATTGGGCACCGCGAAAAATAGCCGAAATGATGGGGGAATCGCGACCTTCGCGATATAAAAGCTGAAATGATAGAGCATCGCGGAAAAAGAAATAAAATAAAAATGAAATTCATGCCCTGCAGGCGATGTTCCATCACACCCTGTATACAATCCGAGGGCATAAACAAAGAAGTGAACATACTTCCCCCCCAGGTTTCATCAAAGAAAGAAGCTAAATCTCGACGAGCCGCAAGCGACCTAGAGATCATCCTAACACTCGTCTCGTAACGACGGACACAACTTCAAACAAAGCGGAGCAGCGGCAACCCCTAGATCCATGGCTCGGCGATATACATATCACCAACAGTCAAACCTCCATTCCGTGAAATGCGGATACATTCAGCAAAATTCCTGGTTACGTGGAACGCGGATAACGTCACTCTTTGACCCTGTGGAAAACGTCCAGAGCGGATCCTGGTCCTCGCAGAGCACGGCAGTGAACCCGTGTGAAGCATCCAGAGTGGAGCCTAGTCCTCGCCGAGTACGGCAGTGAACCCGTGTGAAGCATCTAGTGCAAAATTCCTGGTTACGTGGAACGCGGATAACGTCGCTCTTTAACCCCATGGAAAACGTCCAGAGCGGATCCTGGTCCTCGCAGAACACGGCAGTGAACCCGTGTGAAGCATCCAGAGCGGAGCCTAGTCCTCGCCGAGCACGGCAGTGAACCCGTGTGAAGCATCTAGTGCAAAATTCCTGGTTACGTGGAACGCGGATAACGTCACTCTTTGACCCCGTGGAAAACGTCCAGAGCGGATCCTGGTCCTCGCAAAGCACGGCAGTGAACCCGTGTGAAGCATCTAGAGCGGAGCCTAGTCCTCGCCGAGCATGGCAGTGAACCCGTGTGAAGCATCTAGTGCAAAATTCTTGGTTACGTGGAACGCGGATAACGTCACTCTTTGACCCGCGGAAAACATCCAGAGCGGATCCTGGTCATCGCAGAGCACGGCAGTGAACCCATGTGAAGCATCCAGAGCGGAGCCTAGTCCTCGCCGAGCACGGCAGTGAACCCGTGTGAAGCATCTAGTGCAAAATTCCTGGTTACGTGGAACGCGGATAACGTCACTCTTTGACCCCGTGGAAATCATCCAGAGCAGATCCTGGTCCTCGCAGAGCACGGAAGTGAACCCGTATGAAGCATCCAGAGCGGAGCCTAGTCCTCGTCGAGCACGGCAGTGAACCCGTGTGAAGCATCTAGTGCAAAATTCCTGGTTACGTGGAACGCGGATAACGTCACTCTTTGACCCCGCGGAAAACGCCAAGAGCGGAGCCTGGTCCTCGCCAAGCACGGCAGTGAACCCGTGTGAAGCATCCAGAGCAAACACCGGACTGTGGAGTCCTTAAAATCCACGGACTATGATGTCCTTAACCTCGACTGTAATGTCTTAAAACTAACGATCAACCACCCTGATTCTGTACTGATTCTACCTTGGTTTAAGGGTACATCTCTTCACTCCTTTGATACCTGGCGTTGTAATTCCTCAACGTCTTCAAAGAGGTGACGGGTCCCCGCAACCACACATTGGACTGTGGAGTCCTTAAATCCACGGACTATGAGGTCCTTAACCTTGACCGTGATGTCTTAAAACTAACATCGGACTGTGGAGTCCTTAAATCCACGGACTATGAGGTCCTTAACCTTGACCGCGATGTCTTAAAACTAACATCGAACTATGGAGTCCTTAAATCCACGGACTATGAGGTCCTTAACTTAAAACTAACATCGGACTGTGGAGTCCTTAAATCCACGGACTATGAGGTCCTTAACCTTGACCGTGATGTCTTAAAACTAACATCGAACTGTGGAGTCCTTAAATCCACGGACTATGAGGTCCTTAACCTTGATCGTGATGTCTTAAAACTAACATCGGACTGTGGAGTCCTCAAATCCACGAACTATGAGGTCCTTAACCTTGACCGTGATGTCTTAAAACTCACATCGGACTGTGGAGTCTCTAAATCCATGGACTATGATGTCCTTAACCTTGACCGTGATGTCTTAAAACTAACATCGGACTGTGGAGTCCTTAAATCCACGGACTATGATGTCCTTAACCTTGACCGCGACGTCTTTAAACTACGACGCCTTGAGCAACCCCCGACCTCGTGAAACACGGATAAGGGTGACCACATCCAGCACTCGCAGGTCCTCATGACATATAAGGAAGAAAAACTCTCTTGTGAGATCCTTACGACTCTCAAGGGAAAACCCGCTTAAGAATCCTAACGATTCTTAAGAAGAACTTACACCTATGGGATCCTCTCGACCCATGGGGAGAAAAACTCTTTATGAGACCCTCGTGGCTCATAAAGCCCAAAAGTCTTAGAAGGCAGATCTTAACCCTGAATCCTAAGCCATCGCTGCCCTGCAAAGAGATCAAGATAGACTATCCACAGAATACATTCAATAAAAGAGACACACCATTGAGAAGAAAAATGTATCTTTTATTCATAAACCAAAATGGATACAAAGTACAATTCCTGAAAGAACAAAAGAAAATACTCTCATCTATGAGTATATACAAGAAGGAAGGAAAAGATACAAATGTTTCAAGCCGGTGGGCGATTTAGCAGCTTGGTCAGCTCATCCTGCTTTTGTTGGGCCACGGCCTCATGATTTAAGATCGCCAAAATACGGGCCTCCGCCTGAGCCTGCTGGGCCTGATACGAAGCGAGCCGGCCTTCAAGCTCTTTCTCGGTGGCCTTATGAGCCTCGACCCTCTCACGAGTGAACGTAGCAGCTTTATCAAGAGTCACCACCTCCCTGATAGACTCTTGAAGCACCCGCCAGAGTTCATGCGCTTCGTTGGCCTTAGCAGTAAGACTCGCTTGAAGCTCGCTCGGCAAGCCAGCTCCCTCTCCGAGAATTTACGGCCGGACCCTTTTCTCGCACAACAATATATTCGCCACGTGTCGGCCTATCAGGCCACGTAAGCTCACTTTCGCGACCGCAACCTTGGAAACGGGACATACAATCTCAAGACCGTATAAATGGGCTTCCAGTCGACAGCAATAATCGATCTAAAACGCGCTCGCATCACCTGGTATGAAAAGCAGCGAGAAAATTTTCGACGTTTATCCTATTGAGCATGTGTTCGCAATTATATGAACATCCGAAAAAGAGATAATATTCGAAGCTTAAATGTACATGCGACGTGATGATAGTGTTCATAATTAAAGAAAGCTCTTATAAGGAGAACACAAAGTTTATTTATGCAAGCGAAAACATACATACGAGCATCGAGCCTACATGGAAGTTCAGCAATAAAGCATACAAAAAAAGGACTAATTTAAATATGCTACGCTAGCGGGAAAAGGTCACCAAACACGGGATCAATAGCACAAGGGTTAACAAAACAGAGAACAAAATTCTCCATCTCCCTCTCTGCTTTCTCCAGCACATCAAAGCGACGGTTCTCGCGAGGAGTCGATCCCCATCGATTGGCGCTATGTTCGTCCGCGAAAGCAGACATAATGGCCCGCCGGGCCTTTATTTGGCTCAGCAGGTGAATTGAGCAATCCTTCAAAGCCTGAGTAATCAGGCACGCTTCGTGAAAGCCCTCGAGCTTTTCTTCAACCGCATCAAATATCGCCAGGGTCATATCCGCCGGGTGAGGAGGGATGTCGGCAAGCACGGTTGTGAGAATCATCCGGAGCCAGAGGGACCCCATCGAGAGGGGAGACCCCCTACGGATCGAGAGTTCATACACCGCCGAGTCGCATTCGTCATCGGTAAGGAGTGGATCCACCAATCGGGCAGCAAAGCGGGGGATCATCTCCTCGATAGGAACTTCCCACGGCTGTCGCGAGCATGGGAGCGATTGCAGGCCATGGCACTCGGTTGTTTCTCAAAACAAATCACACCAAAATGAAAATAAACCTCTCTGTGAAGAGAAAAGAAGGCTATGGCCTCAGATATAAAGAGGTGCATTAAGTGTTGTGCGCGGAAAATTTTGCATGTTAAAGCTATTTCCAAGGCCTTAAAAAGGAAAGGCATCGGAAGTCAAGGAAAGGGAACTATTTCCAAGGCTACTTTTCTGCATCTGATATTATGCACTAAAAATATGGCATTGGAGAGTTTCTGAACAGTCTCATCAAAAGGACCTCACGTGGGGAGCACGTGGACCCCAAACTTGACGTGCACTAAGAAATAGAATAGCACCCTGCATATTAGAAGCACCAACAACAACAATAGCAAAATGATAAAATCCCACAGAAAGGCATGCAAACACACAAGGACATAATAGAACTTATCATTTATACTTCAAGAAGTCCATACAAAATGAAAAGAAAACGATTACAACGGCAAGACCTCAGGCACGGGGCACGGATTAAGAAACTCAAACTTGACTTTGTCCAAGATCCTCCAAGCATTTCGAACCGCCCGAGTATGTTTTGTCTCACGATCACAAGCGTCGGGGTCCTCGCGAATGTCCTCCACCCTCCGATAGGTGGCAAGTATGGCCGACTGCTGAAACGCCTGGTGCAAGAGATCAATGAGGTTGTCACGCCTTCTCTTCGAGATTAGACTCATCAGATACACCGAATGTATCTTATCCTCGGCAACGTCCAATGCCCTGAGCGGCACACCGGCGCAGAAGAGAGGAAGCGCCTCCCAAATCGCCAGCACGATGAGCCTCAGAAGAGAAGAGCGACGGGGGAGTAGCCGATGGTTGTACTCGTCAAAGCGGCTCATAATCTCAGCACACTGAGCGTTGGTGAACTCATGATTCTGACTACGGCCCAGGGCACGGATATTCCCGTAGGAAATGATTTCGTTAAGATTATACAAATGAGCGTCCATGATACCTGAAATAAAAATCAGGAGAATCTATTACGAACCCTCTTCTTCTTCACTGATCACAGGAGGACAACCTCGGGGAAAGAGACCCTAAGAAGCCTCCATGCGAAGAAATTGAGTTCTTCATAGAAATTGAATTCCTTATTAAGAAAAGGGAATTAAATTCCCAGAAACTTTTTTGGGATGGAATTAAATTCCATAGATTTTAACCGTCACCATTATTTCCCTAAAGATCATCTAAACCCTAAGAGATCTACTTTTGAAGGCTAGAATGGTTTCATACTTTGGTTAAAAAGCTTGAAGAAAAATGGGTTCTTTGTTAAAAAAGGGTAAAAACCCTTGTTTTGGATTTAAATTCAAGAGGAATGTGAAAGTTCATCGTTTGTTCAAGAACATTACCTGAGGAAAAGAGTCTTTTTGAACAGAGTTAAACTCTGAAAAGGTTTCAAGGCAGAGAACTAAGCTCTGGAAGAAGAGAATTAAATTCTCAGAAAAGTTTGCAAGAGAAGAAGATGAGCAAAGTGGAGGCTCTTCAGAAAGGACATGGGTATTTATAGGATGTGATGGAGACGCTTCATCTCCCCAAATCCCTAGAGGAATCCAACGGTCATAAAAGTGACAGCGTTGCACTCACGTGCAGACACGTGAGAACAACGCTGTGGGGGCATTTGTTTCCTGATTTAAAATCAGGAAAGTTTACGGAGGAGGCATCACGTGCTACCACGTGACCAGCAGTCACGTGTTGGCACGTGACAATTAAAAGCAGCGGCAAAGGCAGATTCGGTTAAATCAAAGAAAAGGCTTCAGAAAGGGTCACGTGACCAGAGGTCACGTGTTGACACGTGACGGTCGAACAGCGGCTAGAAGATAGAGCGCAGAAGGGAGAAGAAAGTTCGCTCCAGGGGGTCACGTGCCCACACGTGACCAGGGGTCACGTGCCTAAAGAGTCACATGGCCACACGTGACCGGCTTTCAAAGCCTATCTATTTAACAGAATTAAATTCTGAACAGCATTCAAATCTTTCCAATAGGGAATGATTATTTGAAACCGATTGGATTAAAGATTTAAAGGTGATTAAATATCACATATCTATGGAAAAATCTTGAACTTGGAAAGATTTCCCCATTAAAATCTAACCGAAACAACAAAAGAATATCTTTGGATTTAAAATCCAATGGTGAATAAAATTCACCTAATAATCCAAAGGTCCAAATGAATGATGAACGCAAATCAAATCTCTAATGAATACAAATCAGATCTCTCAATGAATGATTCATTGAAACTAATTGATTCTGCTCCTCCTCCTATAAATAGGAGCCAAGGGAAACAGAGAGGGAGAGACAGAGATCTATATATAGAGAAATAGAAAAAAAAAAAAAAAAGAGAGCCTTCAGTCTTTGGAAGAATTTGATCTTCTGAAAAGAAAAAAAAAACCTAGGTAAGAAAGGGAAGGCTTTTAAAAAAAAGAGAATTTAAATCTCAAAAGAGTTTAACTCTTATATTAAAAAGAAGAACTTAGTTCTCTCTTTAGTAGAGGATCTGCAAAGTGCACATCTCCCTATGAATTGAGAATTTAATTCTCATTGGGTTGAGATCCTGCCATGCAGATCCAAAGCATGGAGAGAGAATGGAAGTTTGAGAATTTAATTCTCACGAAACTATAGGAATTTAATTCCTTTGAAATAAAATTAGGGTTTAACCCTATGTTATAGGAATTTAATTCCTTTGAAATGAACAGAACTAGTTAAGAACTTTATTCTGTCAAAATAACAGGAATTTAATTCCCTTAAAAAAAGAAATTAGGGTTTCACCCTATGACAGAACCTAATTCCTCACATGTATGGGAATTCAAATTCTTATAGAAGACGAGTTAGAGTTCAACTCTATCTAAGAATATAATTCTTCAGAAGAAAACAGGAATTTAATTCCTCTAAAGTTTGTTGCTAGGGTTTAACCCTATGAAGAATTTAATTCTTAAAAAGATAAACAAATCTGCAAACAGCAAAAGAACAGGGTCACGTGTTACCACGTGACCCCTGTAAAGATCCATAGAAAAGAAGCTCTGGGGCGCCCTCACGTGTCACCACGTGACCCCTGATGAACATCCTAGTAGACCAAAGCATGAGCCCCCATCACATGCCTACACGTGATGGCCTTCAGAATTAAAAGTGTTAAACACTCATCTGTAGAACAAAATGAAGGGGATCTGGCCCCACCTTTTGGATGCCATCACGTGCCCCCACGTGATCTCTTCTCTTAGCATATTTAGCATTGAACTGATGATCTGTTCCCAGTGTTTAACACTGATTTCGATAGTGTTTAACACTAGTTTGAAAACTCCATTTCCAGTGTTTAACACTGATTTTCTTAGTGTTCAAACACTAATTTGGAAAACTCTGTTCCCAATGTTCAAACACCGATTATCTTTTAGTGTTCAACACTAACTTGTTAATCTTATGCCCAGTGTTCAACACTGTTGGTTTCTAGTGTTCAACACTAGCTTTAGCTCAATTGGCTAAGTTTCCTGAGGCAAAGCCTTTCCTTCAATGGACCAACAGAGAGCCCATATCCAAAGCATGATTGGGCTTAGCCCAAGCTGGCCATAAGTCCTCAATCCAAACTTAACTGAGCCAATAGGCTCATAACATAATTGATTGGTCTCGGTCCCAAATTGGGCCATAGACTATTTAATCTACCTTGGTTCAAGGGTACATCTCTTCACTCCTTTGATACTTGGCGTTGTAATTCCTCAACGTCTTCAAAGAGGTGACGGGTCCCGATGACCACACATTGATACGGACTGTGGGGTCCTTAAACCCATGGACTATGACGTCCTTAACCTTGACCGGGATGTCTTAAAACTAACATCGGACTGTGGGGTCCTTAAACCCACGGACTATGACGTCCTTAACCTTGACCGGGATGTCTTAAAACTAACATCAGACTGTGGGGTCCTTAAACCCACGGACTATGACGTCCTTAACCTTGACCGGAATGTCTTAAAACTAACAACGGACTATGACGTCCTTAACCTTGACCGTGATGTCTTAAAACTAACATCGGACTGTGGAGTCCTTAAAACCACGGACTATGACATCCTTAACCTTGACCGCAACGTCTTAAAACTAACATTGGACCGTAATGTCCTTAAACTATCTATGGACCGTAATGTCCTTAAACTACCTATTGACCGCAATGTCACTAAACTAAACAACAGGGCCGCCCCTTAAATTGCTCTCTTGTTGGATCTAAACGATCTCGTTAAGTTGATCTTATTCTAAATTTAGACTAACGTATCCTTAACAAACGTTTAAGTTGATCTTAGTCTCGAATGAGGCTAATGTATCCTTAAACCCAACCCCCAAATCCAAATCTAAGACAATACGGATTTGGACTAGTCCACGCCCTACGGGCGACGACATAACTCAGTCTCCATATACAATCCACGGGCAACCAAACACAAAATAAACACACACGACACAAAGTGAAATTTCTGGAGAAGGAGAAAGTTGTTACCGCCGTGCGGTAGCGTAATTAACTGCAGGGGCTTACGCCTGCAGGGAAGAGCGTCCCCACAATCAAAAACCCCTCAAGCGAGGGGGAATCTGACGAAGTCTGCTACATCGGACGCATCCGTTTAAACCTTCGATACATGGTGCCATAAATCAACTTGGCATCTTCGGAGAGGTAGACGGATAGCACCATATAGTATCTGCCCCGAATCCCAGTCAAGACGTCATGTCTCGACCGCCATTCGGAGGGGAACATGGGCATCACAATATCATATCACGAGAAAACCGCAAATTTCTATTTTTAGAAATGATACCGAGTTTATAAATCCTTGTGATTTCTCCAAATTCAGAAATCTCATGGAAAATCCAAATCCCATAATCAAAAGTCAATAAACAGTGAATACCGGCATAAAGCCCCATAATATCGCATGACAAATGAATACATATACATTCATGATATCTGAGCAAAGAATGCAATTTTTAAACTAGCATAGTAATTATATATCGGAACTACCTACTAGCAGTTATATCCATGAAGTAATATTCTCTAAAGTATACGTGATATGGAAATTACCGATGATGATGTGTGTGAGCCGGCAAGCAAGTGTACGTGGAGCATACGCATCATTGGTAATGGTGCTGGTGTCCTAGCAATAGGGTTCATAATGACTAAAGAAAACGCAGGTATAAGCATGCAATGCGATGAGGACAACATGAATTAAATGGGAATGAATAGTAATCGCAACAATGAAGAATATACATTTCTATATATACGAGTCATACAGTGTTGACAATTGAAATAGCACGAATCGTGGTTTTTAGGAAATAGGGGCTACGGTGTTTTTAAGAAAAGGTACATCCTTTGAAAAATCCGTAGTATCTCTCGCCCTGTCTTTAAAATACTCACGATTCGTTAGTTTTGAAAATAAGTATGACTCGAGCCCAGTCTAACATCTACCAAGTAAAATACAGGACGAAGCTAAGAGACTAAACGAAAGGGTAAGGAAATCCACCTAAGTCCGAGTTGATATATCTAGTAGTCGGTGATCCCGCCTCAATTGCGTCACGTACGATAAAATATATAATGCGACATCCTTGAGTCAAGAGTGCAGATCAATCATCATATTTATACTTCATACGGTAAAATCCATCGTACGACATCCCAAAATCGGGGTACGGGTCAAATATCACATTTATCTCATTATTCATATGGTATCATTATCATAATATCCTGAATCAGGGGTACCATTCTATAGTCTAGTACATACCAATACCATCAAGCACAAATCCGCGTGTGAATAAAATCATATTGCCCATCGATCCACTATAATATCATGTCGTATCTCATAACACGACCCAAATCACATCACCGATCTCATGGCATCATGCCCGATCATATCGACTCATCTCCAAGTATCATATACTATCCTCATCATCCGTGTATACGTATATATATGTGTGTGTACCAACGCATCCACACACACACACACACACACACACATATATATACATATAAACATATACACCCAAACATATCATGTGTGTCCATGTGTTTGTGTGTGAACCTTACTCTAGGGTTTCGTGACTAAGAAACTAAACTAAAAGCACTTTCTAGCAATTACAATAAAACTAACCCATGATCTTCTAAATCCGTTCTTGCTAATTATCCACGTGTCACAAAACACACACACACACACACACACACACACACACACACACACACATATAACATGTTCACATACTACACTACGAAACTGCGGGGGTGCTATATGCCATCCACACGACTTCCCCTGTAGATATATATCTACTCACATTGATCCTTGCTTGCCGAAGTCGATGTCGCCTTGCTCCTCCTTATTATCCGAAGTCCACATGAGGGTGGCTACACATATAACACATAGTATCGTAAACAGAAATCGCGCACGAAAACCAAAACAGCACTCGAATCACACATAGGTTAAAATCTATGGTCTACTCATGTAAAAGAACCAAATAACCCTCGACATCGACGTACAAACGCCAATTGATCGAGATAAAACACAATATCCAAAATTCAAGTCATGAACTACAATGAAACCATAACAGAAACTTAGAAAACTGGTCCCAGATTTTTGGTCAGGTGAAATTAGGCTAAACAAGCAATGCAGAGGGTTAGTATATAGGGTATTTGAGCTACAGCACCAATCCTAACACCAAATACCACAGATGACCTGGCAATATCACCCTCAAAACCGGCCTGCTCGGCCCTGGTTGCTCCGTTCTAGTTCTTCTTCTCAGGGTGGTCTTCTAGGATTTAATCTAGGTCGATAGGGTTGCTAGTTTTTCTTGTAAAGGTTCCAGGTCGTTCCAGATTCCCTATAAGCTCAAGATATACACAAAACCGACATTGAAACATAAATTTCAAATTGCATGGTCTAGGCTCTGTTTTATCTAGGTTATTAACACTAGGGGGTTTCTAATCACCAATTGCACCATCACAACTCATGAAAAGGCCTAACCCTCATCTTGGAATTTTCAAAGCTCACTAATCTACACTTAATCAATTCTAAACTAACAATAGAACTTAATAAACTCAAATACTAAACTAATAGTGCAGGAAATACCTCATTTTGCAACTCAAGAAAATTCTTGAGTTGCCCCAAGTGCTCAAAATCTCATCTTGTTTAGTCCCCCATGCTTGTAGTAGCTTGTGCTTAATTTTAATGAAAAGGATATATGGTTTTGATGTGGAAATGGGGGTGTTGTGAGGAGTTAGAGGAGGTGGAGGGAAGAGGGCAGCCATGAGATGAAGAAGGAGAAGAAGAAGGAAGAAAATGAAGTGAAGAGGAAATAGCCATGGTCAATGAAGACCCCTCACCCTCTCTCTCTTGTCCATACCTCCATTTCTTTAATCTTTTCTTTTTCCTTTATTTATCTTTTCCTTTTTTTTATTTTATAACTCAATTGTAAAAACCAAAAATGAAGCCATGCACAATGAAAACTTGAAATCATGGTTCAAATAAAAATGTAACAAGTATTTTACAATATGACGTGGTGCATGTCATATGCATAATCAAGCTTAATGCAAATTAGAAAATGCTAATCAAGTTTAGTAATTAACCCATTTACAAATAAGTATTCAAAAATCTATAAATGCTCATATCACATAAGCACCTTCAAATCGGTAATTCTTATTAGTTTTCAGAATATTTTCCAAATTATCGGTATATAGTTATACCCTTTCATCAAAACAATCCTTGTACTTAATAATATTCCTGAAACTTATTATTTTAATTATTTAAATTCTAAAATAATATTTTATTTTCCTGAAATGTTATAGTATGTGAGGGTACATCCTAATTATCATATACCCCTCTCCCACCCTCCAAATAAACCATACACAAATCATTTAAATCTCATATCTTTTCTCAAAACAAAATACATGCCATCTTTAAAATATTTCTCATTTTCAATTTTTCCAAAATAATGTAGATATACGGATACCAATCCGAAAACCCAAAATCCATATATAATATTATTTTTGTAAACTCATAATATTCATATTTAACTTATAAAATAATATTTATAATTTTCAAAATGTTAGAGAAGAGATTTTTGGCTTCCTTCTTCTTCCTCTTCAAGATCCAAGAAAGGAAGAGGAAAAAGAAGAATCCATCTCCAAAAACCCCATTATGGTAAGCTCCAAAGGCTAGAAAAGGGAAATGAGACCCACTTTTCATTATTCAAGATTCAAATATGAAATTTTGAAGATTCAAGAGAGCATTTTGTACCAAGTAGGAGAAGATTGAGGATGACCCTATCAAAGGGAAAGCCTCTGGGCTTTTCCCTTAATGAAACCCTTACCAAGAGTGCCAGATCCGTGAAATCTGGATGCCCACACTAGGAGCACCAGCTTCACAACGACGCCAATCTTTTGTGCAAGACCAGCGCGCGCATAACAAGGGAAAAAGCGTCAAGTGTTGGGTTACGGCAGCGTCCCGACCATCAAACCGTGGCCAAATGTGGAACAAAAATTTTCTAAACTGGCGCTGCCATGACCCGATGCCCGGATCTACCCTAAACCCTATACTAGCAAGCAATCTAAAGAGTTAGGAATGGTTATACCGAGTTGATCCGTGTACTTCGGTCTTCAACCTTCATCCCAAGCTCCTAGTGGTTGCGGATCGAGTTTGGTTGCCGGTCTTCCTCCATCTACAATGATCCACCCGAGGGAAACGGCGCAAGCTTCAGTCTCGCCAAGCGAGGCAACCGACGCTCCAAGGTTTCTAGCAATGGAGAGTGGGGGTGTAGGAATGTGTCACTATAATTTTTCTCTCAACACAAATGCTCAAAGGAGCAACCATAGAAGATGAAGAGAAGGTGAGAAAACCAAGTGGCATGAGCAACAAAAGAAAGTGCTAAGTCTCCAAGTGAGAGTAGAATGAGCAAGTGAAGAGAAACAAGTGGGCAAGGCAAGTGGAGAATGATGGCAGCCCCATTTCTTTTTCCAATCATCCAACAAAAAAATATCTCTTCCATTTTCCAATAAACAAATGCAAACCATACCTCTCTATATGCCATCACCCATGCTCATGCCAACTCACCCTCCACCTCATTTCCATAATTGATTTTCTAAAAAAATCAATAATGAGGTGGCCATCTTCTAGAAGTTATTCCGTATAAATACGGAATACTTTCTGGTACACGTATCGAAATACATATTCGCGTATTCGTACAAAAATACGAATAACCAAGAGAGAAAATGAATAGTGAACAACAATACTAGAATACATATATATAAATTATTAAATCAAAACCTGATTTAATAATCCAGCTTAATCCTAAGCCGCTAGTATTATCAACAGTCCGATTAAAGTCTGTGCAGCCTGTACGCATATTTAATCGGACATTTGTATGTGCCAACATACGTCATCTACAACATATTGCCTGAACCGTGAAAACCCTCTGTGTGGGACTCTAAAGACTCGTCAATACGATGGCTGTGAGTTTAACCACAAGCACGTCAGCGGCACTAGTTGTACGTAACGGTTACCCAGGTATTGAGCGAAAAGAAGGCCGACGAGCAAACTCATCCGTACCCCTACCGAGCCTGACAGTGACAATATCCATACAGTCCGGTCTGTTCGTCTAAGAGTATCGCATATCGAGTCTAGGGGGTGGATAATGTCAGACCCCTAATAACGCGATAATTCGTGTCGGCATGAAACCCATCACCACCTGAGAAACTATCGATCCTGGATCGGTAATTTTCGTCTACCCCTTCCGAAGATTTCTGGTGATGGCCACCCATGCACAACGCGACATCAACCCCCAATACCGGGAGAGGCGAATCCCCGACGATCCGTTCACTGCCTCCATGTGGCTCGGGACTGTACCCAACTAAAACCTGTTTGTACGACTCCTTTGAGCCGTGGTAGGGTATTAATCAAAGCACAGTGGGAACTCACACGAGACAAATAACGATCTCAGGTCGACAGACTAACCTGTACACATGTCACCTGGGAACTGCTATCTGACAATAGGTATAATACCAACTGGCCGGTTCCCGGCGAGTCCGTCCAGTGTACTCATAACCCAATGAGCACCTGTATACTATCTTAGGTGAACAAACTAACACCAATGGCTTATGAGACCTGGCCACCGCCCCTCGTTGGGGTCTCGATCAGTATACACTAGTCTACTCTGGAGTATCAATGCCCAGTCTCGAAACTCGCACGACTAGGGACATTTAAGGATGTGCTTATAGACCCCCAGCTCCCACGTATATGATCGCCATCATAATAATGGTAGCCAAGCAAGAATCCTATGGGCTCAATCAACATGCAATAGTGATCTGTAATACCACATAAAGCATGTACATGATGATAAAGACAAACCAGATAGCATAATATCATCTCGAGTAAGACTGTTCTACCGGTATAAGTCATCCCTCAATCATCATAATCACCTGCCTGCGACGATGATAATTGCCTAGAGGGCACTATAGCCAACAATCTCCCACTTGCACTCAAGGCCAATTATTGTGGTGTCGCATACTCACAGCTCGTGTGATATCGAACACCCAACTTCTTTACTAATCAGTTTCGCAAAGCCCGTTTGCAAAATTATTGCATTTGAGAAATAGCCTCAGTGAGTGGATCCGCTCCGGTGTTTCTATCTTTATCTCTCTATATCTCAACTTCGCGGAGAATAACCATCTCCCGAAATGAGCAATACCTTGTCTTAGAATTTGTCTGGATATCTGATGGGACCCAGTTCACAAATGAACTCCAAATCCAGCAAACTTCTTAGACTATATCATCCACTGAATTTAATCAGTATCCTGCGCCATGCATTCCTCAGTATCCGCTTGGACCACCTGTCCAACATACTGTCCCTCAGAAGAGAGAAAAACTATAACTCAGACAGCCACTCTGTCATCCAGGTCACCTTCGAAGCCTAAAATGATAACCGTCTCCTAAAGGAGGCTGCCGTTACCATATCCCTAGAACATCCATTTATGTTCATAATCTGCTTCCCTACATTTCTCCAGGATTGGATTAATATATGTTTATTGCAGCTAGTGCAAAAACAACATCTGTTGCGGTACTTGACATTTCATGATTAACTTAATTGTCTAAGCAAGTGATATGCTAATCATGTAGATCTCTCTCCCTTTTAGTCTGTAAGACACCTTTAGAGAGGGTGACTCCATCACCTACAGGTTCACCACCATGCCAGGAGTCGTCCATTCTAAAACACTTTAGAATAGTGTCAAGTACCCAAATTAGGACACATCCCAAATCTAGATCTAGAACCATAGATCTAGTAACTAGAAACTCTGATATTATATCCATGTCCTATGTGGAGAAACAACTGTGTGACAACCACGGTATAATCGATCGTAGTATAGGAATTTCACTTCCTATAAAGTGCATGTCATCCCAAATACCAGGACATCACACCTTACTACCTTCTTACCAGATCCATCTCCTATTCTGATGAAGTCAAAGCCTATGACTGTCACATCAAAAATAGATGATCTATTTCCTATATACCCGCTTTAGTCTATAAATTGACATAAGCTACTTGCCCACTATGCTTCCGCTACTCCCATTGACCACAACAACCCTCTGGCAGAGTCATATACACGTACACTTCTAAAAATAGTTTAGAACGACACTATTCTCATCCTCCTGCCGTGTCTTATAGTCTAGAACAACAGCAATGGCAAGTCTGGGTAAACAAGAACCTCCCTGTCACCGTCTCTGAGAAGACCGAAGTACCTCTCGGGTGCCTGTGGTTACCCACCAAATCTGCGGAGTGGCTAATGGAATGTCAAACCCGATTGAATTTTTAGGTTCTATTAAATTTTCAGTAATCGTTTGTGGTTCTGGAATCACTTCTAGTTCTACCATACTCTCGCTTTTGTTTTCTGAAAAAATCCATTTTACTAAAACTGTGGCCGGTCAAGAACAATATCACTATTGATCTTCCTGATGGTAGAAAGTTAACCCTCGTCAAAGTCCGGGATAACCCATAAAATGTCATTACTGAACGTGCCTTGAGTTTATCCGGATTCTGGTTTTAAGCATCAGCCGGACAACTCCGTATACCTTAACATCGTTAAGATATAAATTGATTCTATATATATCCAATATAGAAACAAAAGCACTAATTTAATTGGAATCAGATTCAAAATCATGCATCTGTCTCCAGTGCATATGAACTAAATGGGATAAGTCATATCAGCATTACCCATCAAGGAGTGCATCCATATATGAGTAACCTGAAATAGAAGCATGTTCTCAAAAGCCATTACTATCAACGAAATACCAAACACAAGTATCTATATATTCGACTACCTCAAAGAGTCCCCATACTTCCAACAAATGGTTCTCTTATTTATTCTTATACCTATAACTTCTCAAAATCTGGACCTTGTATTTCAACGAAATGCTTGTCTAGAACTGGAGAAGTCATGAGTAAACAGAATATAGTACGAGTACTAACCCTATTGTCCTAATGGACACTGGACAACATACAATACTTTGTACAAGTACCCTGAGTTCAATAACTTAAAGCTTGTGCGTCGTAGGTTGAAAACTGTACTATGGTTAAGAAGAATTACACCGCTGTTGAATGCACCTTACCTAACCATCAACTGATATAGGTAAATGTCACAGACATAATTTCAAAAAGTTATATCTCACTTTATAAAATATACGTGTATATATATATATATATATATATATATATATATATATATATATATATTAGTTTGAAATTGGTGCATAACAACGGATATTCGAAACCAAATATTTGCCATCCGGCAAAAACCCAGGTGATTTCCTCAAATATCACCACTTACAACGTATTTCGATATAATGAGGATATAATTACCTAATTCTCAATATCTTTCTCCCACTTACCATCTGTAATAGCATACAGATGTGAGAAACTGATATGATAAATACAACACCAAGCGCATTTGTGCAAGTGCAACATGCGCACAACACGTGCGCAAGTGCAACATACGCACAACACGGGCAGAAGTGCCAAGTGCCAAGCGCCTTTGCACAAGTTCAACACGCGTACATCACATGCGCAAATGCAACACGCGCACACTATGTGTTGGATATAGTGCTCTCAGAGTCAATTATTGGATCGCAGGCACGTGATTGCAATGATTGAGGGAGGACCTATACCGGTAGGACAGTCTTACTCAAGAGGTTTGTATACTTTCTGGTTTGTCTTTATCATCGTATACATGTTTTAGGTGACAATGTAGTTCACTATTACACGTTGATAGAGAATAGTATGCTACCATGGTTTATCTTTATCATCGTGTACTGCTTTAGGTGACCTTACAGGTCACTATTGCACTTTGATAGAGCCCATAGGATTCTTGCTTGACTACCAGCAGTATGATGGTGATCATATACGTGAGAGTTGGGTAGTCTATAAGCTGTTAGTTATATGTATGCCCTAGAGGCCATTACTGTACATACGATGTATATTGTAGTGGATGCTAGGACATATATAGGGAGGACTTTCTTGCTCGACATGATAGTATGCTATCTGGTTGTACTTTATCTTAACATGTACTCTGATTGTCTCTATATTACATGTTGATAAAGCCCTTAGGATATGTACTCGACTACTGGGACTATGATGAGATCATACTAGTGGGGCCACGGTAGTCGACGAGTACATCCTATAATTGTTCCTAGTCGTGGGTGTATCGAGACAGGGCATCGATGCACCAGAGTAGACTAGCGTATACGCATCTTGACCCATATGATGGGCGATGGATGATCCCATATCCATCGGTGTTTGACATCAAGGATGGTGTACGGGTGCTCAGTGGAGACTGGGTACACTGGACGGACTCGCCGAGAACTCCCAGATGGTATTATACCTCACGTCAGATGGCAGTTCTCCGGTGACACTGGTACAGAGTAGTCTGTTGACCCGAGATCGTCATAGAGTCTTGTGTGATTCCCACTGTGCTTTGATTTCCATCATACCACGTCCAAGAGGGCGTGCAAAAAGGTGGCTTTTGGGTACAGTCCCGAATCACATGGAGGCAATGAGCGATAGGAGAGGATTTGTCTCTCCCGGTATAGGGAGTTGATGTTGTGCTGTGTTCGATTGGCTATAACCGGAAATCCCTGGCAAGGGTTGCTGAGATTTACTGGTAATTGTTATCAGTAGTTTCTCGAACTGTTATAGACCTCATATCCACACGACTTATCGAGCTACTGGGGTCTGACGTTTACCACCTCTAGGCGAGATATGCAACATATCAGACGAAGAGACCGGACTGTACGGGAGTATTACTGTTTGGATTCACAGGAGAATGTACAGGCTTGCTTGTTGATCTTCTGAGCGCTCAATACCTGGGTAGCTGTTACGTTTAGCTGACCGCTTGCAGCTTGTGGGTGTTTAATATGATCATCACCTACTGCCGGCGTATTGACGATTCTTTAGAGTCCTACACAGAGGTTTCTTGGCTCAGGAAAAACGGAGTAGGGGCACATATGTGATATGTGCGGGACCGAGGATAATGCGATATGAGATACCGTATTCTATTCTCGCGATATTTGATGTCAGCCGGGTCATCGGATCAAGTGTTGATTCGATAAATCGGTACGGATAAATATTAGTCGGTTATATGCGATATAGCCGGATTGTCGGATCAAGAGTTGATTCGATAATTTAATGTATAATAATATATATGATATATTAAATTACATTAACTAATATTAGCTCACTAAAAGATTCTTTTTCTCACTCGGGTAATACATTGATATATATGCGATATATGTTAATTGTATTATTTTATTTTATTACGATAAATATTATATATGTGATATATAATATTGTAACATGATATGATAACTAATGCAACATGTTTAGTGGAGTTTAAACATGATTAGGGTTTTGGATTAGGGTTAAGCTTTCTAGATGATTCTAGAAGGTTTTGGTTTTGTTTTGTGAAAGATATTTTCAAGTGACTCATGCTTTAACCCAACCCAAACCCTAACCCTAGTTAATTCTCTACATGAGTTTAGTTGACCATGGTTGCATTATTCATCATTATCTCCTTTGCATTATTCATCACAAAAGAAATTCTATCATATTGTTCATCTTCTTCCTTCTTCTTTCTTCATGGAAAAAGCTTACTAGCTTTTTCCAAGTGATGAATAAATATGAGAAAAAGATAAATAAAGAGAGAAAAAATCCTACTTCATCATCCTCATCTTCCCTTGCCATTTATATGAGGGTGTTCACATCATTTCATGAGTGTTAGCTTGTGTTAACGAAACTTCAAGGTAGATCATCTTTGTATCGAAGATCGGAAGCAAAGGTTGCATCTTTCTCTTCGTGGAACCTCTCGAGAGTCCGGAACCCGATGATCGCAGCGAAGGGACCACAACACGGAGCATATGAAGTGAAGGACCGGATCTACAAAGGTTGTAATCCCTCTCACTTAGTGTTAAAGTTGTTAACATGTTAGTTTTCGCCTAATCTCTAGTTTAAAGATCCGTATTCGGGTTGTTCGGCACGGCTAATTTTTTAATCGGGTATGGTTGATGCCTCGTAGACCCTTGTGCGCGTGCCTAGCAAACCCTACATAAGCACATTCTTAAAGTGGTCCCTAGTCGTAGTAGTTTCGAGACTGGGCATCGATACTCCATTAGTAGACTAGTGTATACAGTCGAGACCCCGACGAGGGGCGGTGGCCGGTCTCACAAGCCATTGGTTTCAGTTGGTTCACCTAAGATGTATACAGGTGCTCATTGGGTTATGAGTGCACCGGACAGGACTCGCCGGGAGCATGCTAGTTGGTATTATACCTGACGTCAAATAGCAGTTCCCTGGTGACATGCGTACAAGTTAGTTCATCGACCTGAGATCGCCATTTGTCTCGTGTGAGTTCCCACTGTGCTTTGATTACTATCCTACCACGGCTCAAAGAAGTTGTGCAAACAGGTTTTAGTTGGGTACAGTCCCTTGCCACATGGAGGCAGTGAGCGGATCGGCAGGGGTTCGTCTCTCCCGGTATTGGGGATGAAATCGCGCTGTGTCTAGGAGAGCCATTACATGAAGTCCTTGTCACGACCCGAATATTTCGACTCGTGACCGGCACTTAACCACGAAACGTCTACAGGCGTAACGCGACTAAGTAAGCCGAACCTAGAGATCAAAACCATTTAAAAGTAGTGAGTATTGAAAAAATTTAATTAAAACATTTAGAAAGCCTTAAATAGTTCAATAAATTCTTTTAAAGTTAAGTTATCCTTATAATAATTTTGGCAGCATTTCCTTTGTAAAAGTGACCCCGAAATCGGGTACAAAACAGGATATAGGTGAAATGATATATATAACGAAATAAAGCATCCCCAAACGGGAGCAATCACGCCCAACGGCGGAAACCATCACCACAAGAATAATATACGACGCCGTAGCGAAGAATGAGCAATAAGTAAAACATCACAGAATAATAAACTGCATATATACAGGCGGCTCCCACGAGCTCGACACCAGAATACAAATAATATACATCATCGTCCTCACACTGTCTCTAAGTCAAGTACATATATGGTAGATGGAGAATACTAGATATAAAAGTTTGTACAATAAAAGTAACCAGATACCATAACCCACCTAATAGAAAAACAGCTCTCGCACCAACTGTAGTGGTATCTGTAGCCAAAAGATGTAAAAGGCAGCCTACCGCGACTACTCTGATCGGCAACCTGCAATTACTGTGGCACAACGGGGGTGAGTTGCCAACTCGTGAATAGAGATAACATATAAAGGCAATCGCGAGCATGCACGTACTGCGCTACTCTAACATATGCCAGTAGGTAAAATCTATATGCGACAAGCAGTAGGTGCAATAATCATGCAAGTGCTCTGTCAGGTAAAATAACTACAGGATGAAATGCATGATAATCAATGCTGAGCATAGGATAAACAACATCTACACGGAATATCAACGTGGAAAAATAATCGGTGCCCAACACTGCACCCAAATCCCAAATAAACTCAGGCGCTGGCACTCTCCTCGGCCCTCAAATCCTGCAAATCTCTGAGAATCACGAGTGCCCATCATCGGCACTCAAAATATCATAAAATACTCGTGTCCAGCATCGACACGCAAAACCTCATATATCGGGCTCCGTCAGTCCGGATCAGCCCACGGGCTCCGTCTGCGGTATCGGCCTTCGGCCCCGGCAGTACGGATCATCTCGCATCCATCTCTCGACTCTGGTCAGTATCCTCCGGATAACTGCCAGGTCCAACCAATCACCGGTAGGTACTCGCCCACCTCCAGGCTCAATCGGCAAGGTCAATCGATCATCTTACCGAGGGGAACCATACCGGGGCCACCACGAACCCGCAAACGGATCATACAACTCCTCGATTCAGGTTTCAAGCACACGTCTCAGCACCGAGAAAACGCGTGGTGGACGCACCAAAATAACATATCACGAGAAACCGGGTTTTCAAATAGTGCATCATTTCTTAAATAACCCTACGGTCCTCAAAACCAGAAATCACATGAAATCCAACATCAATGAGTAAATCAAATGCGATATGCTATGTACATCAAGCCATAGTATAGGAAAAAGGGAGGAACCGCTTTTTAAAATAGTTTCAGTTTTCAAAGACCTCATGCGGCTCCCAATGTCTATGAAAATCATATCGAATCATATGTGAAATGAACTACAGTATAATGATCATGGCATTTCTACAGTGAGTGTGTCATGGCAATTACTAACGGTGTGTGTGTAACATGCAGATTAGTGCTCGTGCAACATGAACCGTTAGTAATAGTGCGGTGTTCTATCAATTCTAAGTTTACATACATATAGCAAGGAATGCAGTATGCAACAACAGTATCCATGAACAGTCAATGTAGGTAAAAGTAATCTGTAGCCATAAGGTCCTATCATCCCTGATGCATAACGCCATGCGGGCGATATCCCCGTAAATGTTAAATCTACTCACCGAAGTCTCGCACTAAGTGTAGCCGACGACTTGCTTCCCCTTCTTCGCAGCGTCCGTCGCACTCGCCTGCGAACCTAGAATTTACACAATATATCACACATAAGCTCAAAACCATACAAACACGACATTTAAAGTCAAATTAGAAACCCGCGTCGCAACCAAGCGCGCGTGTGCACGATATGCTAAAATGTGTGATTAAGCGTCTGAAACTACCTCGATGCGTCGCGATACGCAGAACACCCCAAACCCACACACGTAACACGCGTGTCGCAGAGATTTAAAATATGGGAAATAGGGTAATAGGTCCCAGATTTTGATACAGAAAGAGTTTTATAAAACTATATATACCATAAAACCCCACATATCAGCAGACACCAACCATCAAAACCCCAACCCACAGTTCTCCCATCTGGTCGCAAATTGCGGCCAGAATGTGTTTTTCGGCGGCCTGGGTAGGGGGGTGGGCTTCTGGGTTTGGTGTGCGCACTCCATACATACTGTGTAAGCCCCAGTAATTACAATTTTAATTTAAGGCAACTCGGGTAACATCAGATTCAACAGAACCCAAATTAAAGTTAACAATTACACTTTTGCACTAAAATGATACTTTAGGGTATTTTTGTGAAATCTGAAACAAACCCAAGTCTAAAACCACACTAATATCACATTACCAAGCTAATCAAGGCATAAAAAGTTAATTTTTAACATAACCTCACTAAAACCCCTTATATAGCACAAAACATGCATAAAAATGTCATATTTTGCTAAAACACAACAAGTTATGAAATGGGATGTTAAATATGAGTGTAATACCTTCAAAAGACTTTAGAAAAACCCACAGGTTCCAGATCTAGCCTCAAGTATGCAGACTTGCCACCAAACACCTCAAATGAGCCATTAAACCAATGTTTTGTGAAAGAAAAAGGTTGGATTTGTGTAGGGTTTTGTGTAGAGATCAAAGAGGAGTGAAAAGAGAAGAGAAAAGATGAAGAAAGTGATATGTTTGCTGCTGCAATTCTGCAGTTTCCAGAAAATGAGAGAAGAGAGAGAGAAGAGAGAAGGAGATAGGCAATAAAAGTCAAATTTTCCTTACCTAACACCATGCTCCATTTCTATTTGAATTTTTGAAAAATAAAAAGGGTTTGACTTAGCTAAAATAGGTGGGGGATAATTACAACCATGCAAGAAAATATAATATGGTTAACATGTTACACTAAAAAACCTAAGTCACAAAATTGGCTAAGTGTGCATGTGTGCACTTAACACAAAAATTTTCACTTAGGGTAACACGACTAAAATAATTAATAACCCTACATATATGTATAAAACACGCACACTTGCTAATTAACGCGAAAATATTCTAAACGAAATTTCAAGACGTTACAGTCCTGGGCCAAGGCAGGAGATTTACTGGTAGGTATTCCAGTAGTATCTCAGGGTGTTCTGGGCTACACTCCGACACGACTTGTACCGCTTTTGGGGGTCTGACTTTTACCAACCCCCTAGGGCTGACATGCGATACTCATAGATGAACGAACCGGACTGTACGGATATTGTCACTGACAGGCTCAGTAGGGTGTCAGGATGAGTTCGCCCATCGACCTCCCTTTTGGTCAATACCTGGTAACCCGTTACGTACGGCTAATACCTCTGACGTGCTGGTGGTTAAATCCACAGCCAAAGTATTGACGAGTCTTTAGAGTCCCCCACAGACAGTTTCTCAAATTTTGGGCGAAACGTTGTAGAGGCCATATGGTTTTATGGCAGGGTTCGAACATACGCGTGCACTTGTGCACGTGTCGTGTTTCGGACGGATAATACTAGCGGGCTTTAGTTTAAGCCGGGTCCTAGTACTATACTGTGTAGATTTTGTCTCATTGCATTTGTATTCGGTCGGAATACAAATGCGGGTATGTGTATACAGTTACGGGGTTATCCTGTAATTTATTACGGGATCGCTTTTTGAAGTTGCCAGTTTGCACTCCGTTTCGGCCAAATTCCTATTCTTTCTTTTCTTGGCTGAAATTCATGCTTTGAGGGGCTTATTTGCAAAGTGGAAATTAGTGATGGCAGGGTGTTTTTTGTGGTCACGTGGGCCGCAGCTGTATCCAGCAAGATTCTTGAAGAGATTGATTCATTTGTGCTCATTTCTTTGCATTTATGTGATTGGATTTAAATAAGACTTTGATGTGAGGTTTTCTTTTCTTATGGTCACCACTTCTCACTTGCTTGCACTCACCCCTCCTCCTCTTTTTCCATGGCTGGCCACTACAAGATTGGGCTGTCCAAATTTTGTGAGAGAGGATTTTTGATCTCATTTCATTTGCACAAAATCCTTAGCTCAATTCCAAAGCCTATTTCTCCTCACATTTCCAAAAGGCAACTTCAATCAACCCTTGAGACAAAGTGATCTACGTATATTCTACAGCAATCTTGGACACGTCGGCTAGCAAACTTCGTGTCCGAGTTGCCTCGGTTCAGAGGTGGGAGCCCGTAAAAAGACTTCTCGATGTGGTGCCCTTCCGACGAGGAGACCGGAGATCGTAGATGCCGCGAGGAGCATGGGATGGTGGCCAAAGACCGAAGGACAGGGATCGATCGGTACAGCTTTCCAACCCTTTCTCTAGTTGCTAGTTGTAGGTTAATGGTTCGATCTGGGAGAAAGTATACGATAGCGCCAGTTTCAAGTTAAGAAAAAGTTTTTGTTTCCGCATTTTGGCCTCGGACAGACGGCCGGGGAGCTACCGTAGACTTATATGGTATCAGAGCCACGCCATTAACCTTTTCTAGCTTGCTCTAACGTGTTTAAAATATCGATAGAACGAATTTTCTAAAAACTGCATTTCCAAGTCACGGTTTCTATCGAATTTTTCCTGTGGTAAAAAAATTATTTAGTGTGCTGCAGAAAATCAGGCAGGGTTTTTTAGGAGCACTGTAGAAAATTGGTTGCCTGAACCCACTGTAGAGCCGCAGAACCGCGACATGACCCTTGTATTGGCCGCGGTTCCGCCGCAACACTGTAGCTTTAGGGCACCAAAATTTCTACAGTGCTCTCTGACATGGAATTGGGGTTTCTGGTATTCTTTGTTTGGGCCCAGATTTGTTCGAGTGCTGGTTTTGTGCTTGGGGCCCACTTCGGGAAATTATGTCGATTGAAAATTTTTAAATATGTTGGTTCACAGTATTTACATTATATCTGCGACCGTGAATGTCATTCGATCGGTAAATCCTGTCTAATTGCTATAGCTCTTTTAGACGGATTTGCGAACGTGATATTCACGTTGATGTTCTGTGTTGTGCTGTGTTGTTGCGAATTTGTCGTAGTGGATAGCCTGGATGCAATGGTAGTACAGTTTGGTTGTATTTGTACATTTGTTATTGCGGGGCGAGCGTCCGACATGTGGACTGTCGTCACTGCCTGTTTGTATATTATTCTTTTGGGGCACGACCGGGTTGAGGTCGATGTACCCGTTGTATATTTTACTTTCTGTACTAGGATTACCCCGCGGTGGGGTGCACGGGTAGCCCGGTTCTAGAGGGCAACGGGCCCGCGTCTCATGGCTTTGAGACGGAGGGGGCTTCACTCTAGAATTGGTGGGCTATTCGCCGTACTCGTAGGGGGTACAGGTTGACCCAAAGAGGGGTGCTCAAGTTACCGGATTCCATGAAGTGTTGGGTGGTCCATTCACTTTGTTGAAGGGGGCTGCCTCGCTTCAGGTTTTGGCGGGTAACTTGCCGCGCCCGTAAGGGTCTAGGATTTCATTGCACAGGCTATCCACACGACCAGGGCAACGTCGGGTTTCAGTAGCGTCTCTATAAAACCCGGGGATCCCATATTATCTGTATTGTTCTGTGATACTTATTACTCTCTGTGATGTTGCATTTTATCACGCCTGGAGCGATTATTATATATTGCTATAATATACTAGTAGATGTTGTATATGTTTTACACCCGCGCTAGTCCAGTTCCCGCTATATCGTTAGTTAAGTAACCTAACGGGTGATGACGGGACCCAGTGGCGAATGCGGATGGCATATACGTACATCGTATTTTCGTTCTTTTGTGGTGTGGTTAATTGATGGGACTGCATTGATTCGGATCAATGCAATCTAAACAAACCTATTCTGATGTTGTTGGAACATTTTTCAAAAAGCTGTTATTGCAAGAACGTTTTCTTTTGTTTTGCACAGTGGTATTCAGTTGGAATATCCTGCACCTCAGTCGACGAGGCAAGGGCCGAGATCCCTTCACTGGGAGTGACACCTTGGACAGAAGTTTGCTTCAGGGTAATAACTTCACTATAGTCGATTCCTTTTTGCTTTGCATCGTGGTATTCAGTTAGAATATCCTGCACCTCATTCTACGGGGAAAGAGCCGAGATCCCTTCACCGGGAGTGACCTCTTTAGCAAAGGATTTCTCCACTATAATTTTTTAAAAAGCTATCCGGTTCCTTCAACGATATCAAGTTCATTACGTTAAAGGTTTTTCACCAAAAACCATTCGTAGCCCTCCGTCATTTCAGAAAGGTAGCACTTAGTATTCATGCTATGTATATTGGCCTTCGTCAAGGCATAGTGTATGTTGGTTATATGCATGCCCTAGAGGCCATTACTATACATGAGATGTATATTGTAGTGGATGCTTGGACATATATAGGGAGGACTTTCTTGCTCGACATGATAGTATGCTATCTGGTTACTCTTTACCTTAACGTGTACACTGATTGTCTCCCTGCTACATATTGGTAAAGCTCTTAGGATGTGTACTTGACTACCTGGACTATGATGAGGATCATACTAGTGGGGACATGGTATTCCATAAGTACATCCTTCAAGGTCCTTAGTCGTGGGTGTATCGAGACAGGGCATCGATATACCAGAGTAGACTAGCGTATAGCTTCTCGACCCATATAGATGGGCGATGGATGATCCCATATCCATTGGTGTTTGATATCAGAGATGATATACGGGTGCTCAGTGGAGACTGGGTACACTGGACGGACTCGCCGAGAACTTCCAGATGGTATTATACCTCACGTCAGATGGCAGTTCTATGGTGACACTGGTACAGGTTAGTCCGTAGACCCGAGATCGACATAGAGTTTTGTGTGATTCCCACTGTGCCTTGATTTCCACCTTATCACGTCCAAGAGGGCATGCAAAACGGTGGTTTTTGGGTACAGTCCCGAATCACATGGAGGCAATGAGCGATAGTAGGGGTTTCGTCTCTCCCGGTATTGGGTGTTGATGTTGCCCTATGCTCGATTGGCCATAACAGGGAAGTCCCTGGCCAGGGCTGGTTTAGAGATTTACTGGTAAGTGTTTCCAGCAGTTTCTCGACCCGTTATGAGCCTCATATCGGCATGAATTATCGGTTATTGGGGTCTGACGTTTACCACCCCTAGACATGATATGCGACATATCAGACGAGGAGACCGGACTGTACGGTAGTGTCACTGTCAGGCTTTTTTGCAGGAGTTGGAGCGGGCTTGCTTGCTGATCTTCTGATCGCTCAATACTCGGGTAGTCGTTACGTCCAGCTAATACCGCTGACGGCTTGTGGGTGCTTGATATGATCATCACCTACTGCCGGCGTATTGACGAGTCTTTAGAGTCCTACATAGAGGTTTTACTGGCTCAGGCAAAACGAAATAGAAGCGCATATGTGATATGTGCGGGACCGAGAATAATGCGAATATGTGATACCGTATTCTATTGTCGCGATGTTTGTATCGATCGGTTATATGCGATATAACCAGGTTATCGAATCAAGGGTTGATTCAATAATTCGATACGTTGGATGTTAGTCGGTTATATGTGATATAACCGGATTATTAAGTCAAGTGTTGATTTAATAATTTAGTGTATAATTGTATATGTGATATACTAATTTACATTAACTAACATTGGTTCACTTAAGCATTTGTTTTTCTCACTTGTGCACAACTTAATATATATGTGATATATAGTTATTTGTGTTCATTTTGTATCATGGTTGTTGATACACTCTACATGGGTGTATGAGACATATACCATTATAATTATATAGGTGGGGTTTTAATATACAAAGTAAATACAAAATTAGTAGATAATTGTTCAAGTGCATGAAGCTTCATGAAGCTTGTGAGTGCATTGACCAAAGTCCACTAGTTTTGTTTTACTTAGGATATTTATAAACCTAACCACTATAATTAGCCATGGTTATGTCTCTACATGAGTTAGTATATGATACCCACTCACCCATGGTTAGCTCTCTCTCTCTTGATTAGTTTTTCATTCTCATTTTTGAGCTCATCTTCTTCCTCCTTCAAATGCTTGCTAGGGTTTGATAAAGAGAGAGAAATATAGTGAGAAAAGAAATTCTAAAGTGTACCCATTTTCTATTTCATCATCCTCTACTAGAATAGCACTTTAGTTTAGGGTGTTTGCTTCACTAATTCTCTCGTTAGTGAAGTAGAAACTTGAGTTCGTATTCCCTCGATGTAGATCATCTTCGGCCTCGAAGACTTCAAGCAATACCGTTGCTATCTTCTCATGGAGCCGTCCGAGAGTCCGGGAGCACGATGATCGCAGCGAAGGGACTACTACAAGGAGCATATGAAGTGAAGGACCGATCTACAAAGGTTGTATTTCGTATTCACTTAGTCCTAAATGGTATTTACTTGCATGTGAAACCCTAATAATCTAACAAAGATCTTGTCTAGGGTTGTTCGGCACGGCTAAAATTTTTAATCGGGCATGGTTGATGCCTTCTTAACCCTTGTTAGAGTGCCCAGTAACCCAACAGTGGTATCGGAGCCTAGCTAGAGCATTAGGCGACGTGTATACGAAGTTAAAACTTCGATCGAACCGCGAAACGACGATTTGAACCCCTCTCTGGACTTTTTCTAAAAATGTGATTTTTTCTGAATTAAAAATACCTAAAATAATCCCCAGGGAAATTTAAGCATTACTGTGGAAAACGAGACAGTAAGTCGTACGGACCGCCGCGGAACCGCGGCAAAACCTTTCTTGTGCCGCGGATCCACGGCCGTACAGAAAACTTATTGACTCGTTTTGGCACAGTAATATTTGTAGGTGCCGGTACAATATTATGGGTATTTTTAATCTGCCTCAAGTGTTGAGTGTTCTGGGGATTATTTTGTATTCGTTGATTCGATCGGAAAATTTAATTTCGTTATGTTTTCCGGATAATTTAGAAAGTATTAAAATGTTCGAACGGATATCATTGACTCGCTTTTTCCCGACACGAAAAACTTTCAAGTGTTGAATTTTCTTGAGTTTAAATTTTTTGGAAAAACGTGCATGTAACGCGATGGACCCTCTAGAAGAACACAAACCTTAACTCGATTATGTGACCGTCTGAACCATCTCTAAACCTTAGGGTTTGGGGCAGTACGGCGTGCCACATGTGAGGCGTTGGCTTGACCCTTCTACGGCTGGACCGTTGGTACTGTGATGTATTCTGGAATTTTTGAACTCCGCTCAAGTGTTGAGCTATTTAGGAAATCTTAGGTATTTGATTATTCGATCGAAAAGTTTAATACTGTCTATTTATCTGGAATGTGATACAATATGTGGAATTCATATAGTTAGGCATGAAATGCGAAATATGTGATATTTCAGATTTATGATGTCTAAAGAGATTGTGGATTCCAAATGTTGTAGTTTTACACTTTATTTTCTGCGACCGTAAGTGTAATATGTGATATCGCCGGTTTCGTTGCTATATGTCAACGACAATTGGGATGCGCATATTTACTTACGTTGATGACATGTGATGTTATGTGTTGCTGGATATGTTATATTAGATCGTCGCGTTTTTGAATAGCCGGGGGTTTTATGTGAGATGAGGGTTTTTATTTTCATTCATGTAAAATTAAATGTATGTAATATTCTTTTATTGGGGCACTTCCGGGATGAGGTTGATGTCACCATTTGTATATTATTTACTTTTCCGCTCTAGGATAGACCCAAGGACGAGAGCCCAAGTAACCGGGTTCAAGAGTCCAGTGGGAGACCAACTCGAGGAGTCGAGTCCGGGTCTCCTAACTCTATAATTGGTAGGGTTGCTTGCCGCTCTCATAGGGGTTTAGGGGTGTGGGTTTGGCTATTCATCGCGACCGTGGAATCCGTGTTTTATAGAGGCTCAAAATAAAACACGGACGTCCTAGTATATCCAATGTGTCATATGATTCTACTGCTGCGATATCTGTGATGTGATCATTTGATATGTTGTGATAGATACTGTATATAGTATTATGATATATTATATAGACGTTACTTATGTTTTACACCCGCGCTAGCCCTGCCCCGCTCTGCCGTTAGTTACCTAACCTAACGGTGCACGAGGGGACATCGAGGCGAATGCGGATGGCATAAGTGTACGTCGTATTTATCTGTGATGTTTAGGTGACTTAAATGATGGGACTTCATTAATATGATTATTGAAAGAAAAGAAACCTAAAAGATGTTGTAGAATCAAATTTTTCAAAAAGGGTAGCTACAGTTTTTGCTTTGCATAGCGATATACATGATATATCTTGCACCTTATTCGATGAGGAAAGAACCGAGATCCCTTCACCGGGAGTGACCTCTTTAGCAAAACTGGCAGATGCTACAACACTCGGTTTGTTTTTGATTGCTTTTGGATTTTTTGCTTTGCATAGCGATATATATGATATATCCTGCACCTTATTCCATAAGGAAAGAGCCGAGATCTCTTCACCGGGAGTGACCTCTTTAGCAAAACTAATAAAAGCCTTAAAATCACTCCATTTAAAAATTCATTCGATTCTACAACGATATCAAGTTCATTACGCAATGGGTTTTCAGAAAAACCTGTCGTAGCCCTCCGTCATTTCAGATAAGTTGTATATAGTATTCGTTCTGCATTTGTTGGCTTTCGTCAAGGTGTAGTGTGCGGTAGCTATATGCTGCTTATCTGCTGCATATGATGCGATTGGATTAGGGTAGTCGTACGGCTTTGTTGGCTTCCGTCAAGGGTCGTGCGGGTGGGTTTAATTCAGTCATGAAATGTACGGGTTGAACTTGACTAGCGGGCTATGGTTTGTTGGCTTTCGTCAAGGTCATAGCACGTTAGGGGCAAAATTTTATCGGGAATTTCAAGTGTTGAAATTTGCAATAAGATTGCATACCTTCTATGCGATAGTTGGATCCCGATACCCACTGCGAGTAATTGTTACTCCTGGGAGAGTTTTACACAGGACAATTAGCGGATCAAGTAGGTGTCTAGAAAGGTGTCAACGGGGTTACGCCTCTGGGAAAACGAGGTTTACTTTAATTAGGTCCGTGCGAAAGCACGAGGAACCTCCCTCAAAGTACCGATACTGGCCTGGCTGAAAGATTGGCGAAATTGTAGGGTGTAATTAATCCCGGCTAGTCTTTCCTTTTAGGGTTTGAAGGAAGATTTGATAAAAAAACAGTGGGAGCCATCCTGATTAGATAAAATAATAACCAATCTGATCTTGCAAGAGCATACGCTAAAGTGTTTTCTTCTCTCTCTCTCCAGGTAGCGACTATATCATGCCTTAATCAAGATAATAATATGGATGTATTGACCGAACCCGCTTGTAATACTGCGCTAGGGAACGTTGATCCCGCTCCAACTTATAATTGTTATAAGACAGAGCAGCAAATTGGGGATTACCAGAATTCCCGTGCCGCCCGAACGAAGAAAGTGCATGCTGATGCATCTTCTTCGGGTGTGTTCATTACCAAGAACTGTTTCTCAGTATCCTTTATGTCCTGGGTATGTGATACCGGATCAGGATCCCACATATGTAATTTGTTACATGGGCTACAGATAGTTAGAGAACTGAGAATGGGTGATAAGTTTCATGAGATAGAAACGGTGCAAGTGTTGCAGCCAAATCTGTTGGTAGTTATCATCCTGTATTACCAGAATACATTGATTCTGAACGAATGTTATTAGATACCGAACCTGATATACAACATCATATCAGTCTCTTTATTAGTAAAGAAAGGATATAATTTTGTATTGTTGGATAATGTTTTGAACATTTCCTATATCAAGAGTTGATCGGTTCAGGCACGTTATCTAAAAGCATAGACGTTCTAAATCAAACCACGGTTCTTAACGTACATAACACGCAGAAGAGGAAGAGTTCAGAAATGAACGAATCCTTCTTGAGGTATTTTAGACTAGGTCATATCAATGTGACCCGACTAGCTGAAGTTACATATAGATGCATATTTAAATTAGTTTGAATTTACATTTCATGAAACTTGCCGATCATGTCACAGAGATAAGATGACCATAGCTCTGTTTATAGGAAACAGAAAAAGAGTTAGTAAACTCTTGGGATGATACATGTTGATGTATGAAGGTCCCCTGTCTACACATGCCAAGACCGGTTCTTTGTACTTCATTACATTCTCTAATGATCTCTCAAGATTCAGACATATGTTCCTGTTGAAACACAAGTCCGAACCTTTTGAGATATTCACAGAATATAAGTTAGAAGTAGAGAACCAAAACGGGTATAAGTATTATGTCCTTTGATGTGATCAAGGAGGAGAATACTTGAGCACGGAATTCCTGGATTATTCTAAAGGAGAATGAGATTCTCTCTCAGCATTACTCCTTCGTATACACCACAGCACGTCGGTATATCGGGGCGGAGCAATCACACCCTATATGATAAGGTGTGCTCTATGATGAGTATTACTGAGTTGCCTATTTCCTTTTGGGGGTTATGCGCTTGTGAAGCTGCATACCTATTGAATGGCGTTCCCACCAATTCAGATGCCTGCCACTCCATATGTGATATGGTAAGGGAAGAGCCCATCTCTTAAGTAAGTTAAGACTTGGGGTTGTCCGGCCTATGTCTAAAAGCAAAATCCGGACGAACTCGAGGCAAGGTCAGTTCTGTGGAAGTTTGATGAATATCCTAAGCATTCGCAAAGGAATATCTTCTACCGCACCAAGGAACAAAAGATGTTTTGTTTCTCGGCATGCCACCTTTTTAGGAAAAGAAATTTATTTTGGAAACAAATTTGTGGTCATGAGGTAGAACTGGAAAGAGTTCCAGCTATACAAACTGCGGCTGATGATTTGGTAGAACTAAAGGATTCAATAGCAACCAATGAACCTCAGCCTCTCCGCCGATCTAGTAGGGTTCCTCACCCACCTGAGAGATACTTCAGTTTCTCTATGACAGTGGGAGCGAGCATTGCATCATGAGATGATGACCCAACTAGTTTCGTGCAGGCCATCAAGAGTGGGGACTCTGTAAGAATGGCTGGATGCTTAACGATCTGAGATGGAATCCTTATACACCAACAAAGTATGGACTTTGGTTGCTTTATCTGAAGGGTTAAATCCCCATCAGGAGCAAGTATATCTTGAGAAGATTACTTAGTGTACATGGAAATGTTAAGACTTTCAAAGCTATGCTTAAGTCCATCCAGATCCTACTTGCCACGGCTACATACCATGACTACGATATCTAGCGGTTGGGTGTCAAGACTGCCGTTCTAAATAGTGATTTAGAAGAAAGCATCTATAAGTACACAGCCAGAGGGCTTCGTAGACAGTGGGAGCAGCGGAAGCGTGTACAAGTTGCTTTATGGGATGAAGCAGGCATCGCGGAGCTGAAACATCTATTTTGATGTGAAAGTCGAATAGTTTGACTTCATCAAAATGGTAAATGAACCTTGTATATACAAAAGGGTAGTAGAGAGTAAGGCGGTCATCCTCGTATTGTACGAGGATGACATACTCTTGATAGGAAAGCAGTTTCCTATGCTACGCTCGCTCAATCTCCTCTTATCACAATAATTCTCCATATAGGATCAAGATGATACCTCCTAAATCCTGAAGTTTTGATCTATGAGATAGATGTAATTGGATGTTAGAATTCTCACTAGTTGTAGTGAGATGGTATCAATCGATCCTGGGGAGAATCACTGGAAAGGTTCCAGAGTGATAAGGACGACTGAAAGTCAGTCACAGGCATTGTCTTTACCCTCAGTAAAGGGACGGTATGTTGGAAGAGTTCCAAGCTAGATACCATGGCATACTAGACGATAAAGGCTGGATACATCGCTACCAAAGATTCTTCCAAAGAGGCAGTCTGGGTGTATATTAGTTCATGAGATGAACTTCGTTCCTACCATTGTGGGACAATGGAGTTGTGGATTATGCCTAGGAACGCCCGTCCCATCAGTGATCCAGACATATTCTAAGGCAGTGTCACATGATCATGGAGATGGTTGATCTCCAGGGGATCGAGGTCAGGAGAGTAGACTCAGAGGACAACACGGCGGATCCACTCACAAAGGCCTTTTTCCAGAAAGAGACTTTTATGAGATGGTTGAGTATGAGATACTTCAACCACTGTTATCAGATGGCCCTAGTGTAAGTGGGAGATTGTTAGTTATATGTATGCCCTAGAGGCCATTACTATACATGAGATGTATATTGTAGTGGATGCTTGGACATATATAGGGAGGACTTTCTTGCTCGACATGATAGTATGCTATCTGGTTACTCTTTACCTTAACGTGTACACTGATTGTCTCTCTGCTACATGTTGGTAAAGCCCTTAGGATGTGTACATGACTACCTGGACTATGATGAGGATCATACTAGTAGGGACATGGTAGTCCATAAGTACATCCTTCTAGGTCCCTAGTCGTGGGTGTATCGAGATGGGGCATCGATATACCAGAGTAGACTAGCGTATAGCTTCTCGACCCATATAGATGGGCGATGGATGATCCCATATCCATTGGTGTTTGACATCAGAGATGATATACGGGTGCTCAGTAGAGACTGGGTACACTGGACGGACTCGCCGAGAACTCCCAGATGGTATTATACCTCACGTCAGATGGCAGTTCTCTGGTGACACTGGTACAGGTTAGTCTGTAGACCCGAGATCGTCATAGAGTCTTGTGTGATTCCCACTGTTCTTTGATTTCCACCTTACCACGTCCAAGAGGGCGTGTAAAACGGTGGTTTTTGGGTACAGTCCCGAGTCACATGGAGGCAATGAGCGATAGGAGAGGTTTCGTCTCTCCCGGTATTGGGGGTTGATGTTGCACTATGCTCGATTGGCCATAACAGGGAAGTCCCTGGCCAGGACTAGTTTAGAGATTTACTGGTAAGTGTTACCAGCAGTTTCTCGACCCGTTATGAGCCTCATATCGGCATGACTTATCGGTTATTGGGGTCTGACGTTTACCACCCCTAGACATGATATGCGACGTATCAGACGAGGAGACCGGACTGTACGGTAATGTCACTGTCAGGCTTTTTTGCAGGAGTTGGAGCGGGCTTGCTTGCTGATCTTCTGATCGCTCAATACCCGGGTAGCCGTTACGTCCAGCTAGTATCGTTGACGACTTGTGGGTGCTTGATATGATCATCACCTACTGCCGGCGTATTGATGAGTCTTTAGAGTCCTACATAGAGATTTTACTAGCTCAGGCAAAACGAAATAGGAGCGCATATGTGATATGTACACGACTGAGAGTAATACGAGTATGTGATACCGTATTCTATTCTCGCGATGTTTGTATCGATCGGTTATATGCTATATAACCAGGTTATCGAATCAAGGGTTGATTCGATAAGTCGATACGTTGGATATTAGTCGGTTATATGTGATATAACCGGATTATTAAGTCAAGTGTTGATTTAATAATTTAGTGTATAATTGTATATATGATATACTAATTTACATTAACAAACATTGGTTCACTTAAGCATTTGTTTTTCTCACTTGTGCACAACTTAATATATATGTGATATATATTTATTTGTGTTCATTTGTATCATGGTTGTTGATACACTCTACATGGGTGTATGAGACACATACCATTATAATTATATTGGTGGGGTTTTAATATACAAAGTAAATACAAAATTAGTGGATAATTGTTCACGTGCATGAAGCTTCATGAAGCTTGTGAGTGCATTGACCAAAGTCCACTAGTTTTGTTTTACTTAGGATATTTATAAACCTAACCACTATAATTAGCCATGGTTATGTCTCTACATGAGTTAGTATATGATACCCACTCACCCATGGTTAGCTCTCTCTCTCTCTTGATTAGTTTTTCATTCTCATTTTTGAGCTCATCTTCTTCCTCCTTCAAATACCTGCTAGGGTTTGATAAAGAGAGAGAAATATAGTGAGAAAAGAAATTCTAAAGTGTACCCATTTTCTATTTCATCATCCTCTACTAGACTAGCACTTTAGTTTAGGGTGTTTGCTTCACTAATTCTCTCGTTAGTGAAGTAGAAGCTTGAGTTCGTATTCTCTCGACATAGATCATCTTCGGCCTCGAAGACTTCAAGCAATACCGTTGCTATCTTCTCATGGAGCCGTCCGAGAGTCCGGGAGCACGATGATCGCAGCGAAGAGACTACTACAAGGAGCATATAAAGTGAAGGACCGACCTACAAAGGTTGAATTTCGTATTCACTTAGTCGTAAATGGTATTTACTTGCATGTGAAACCCTAATAATCTAGCAAAGATCTTGTCTAGGGTTGTTCGGCACGGCTAAAATTTTTAATCGGACATGGTTGATGCCTTCTTAACCCTTGTTAGAGTGCCTAGTAACCCTACAGTGTATGGTAGCTATTTGTTACTTTTCTGTTGCATAGATAGATGCGTTGGTTTGGGACAGTCGTACTATTATTTTGGCCTTCGTCAAGGGTATATACGGGTGGGTTCAAATTAACCTGGATAATGACGGGTAGAACTTGACATGTGACTTATGATATGTTGGCCTTCGTCAAGGTCATAAGAGCATGGGGTAAAAATCAAATCGGGAGTTTCTAAAGAAACTGAAACTTGCCAGATATGCGCATACCTTCTGGAGTGTGATAACGTGAGTGGATTCCATCACGCTATCATGCAATGATAGTTGGATCCCGATTCCCACTGATGAGTTGGTTTACTCCTCGGGTGATCCCGACTAATTCTTCTTTCAGGTTTGGAGGAGAATTTGACGATACAGTGGGAGGTTTCCTGATTAGATAAAGTGATAACCATTCTGATCTTGGTTAGAGTGCACGCTGAGTGTTTATTTTCTCTCTCTCTTTGGCAGCGACCATGGCCCGACCCTTGACTATGACTCAGTGACCAAGTTAACCGAACTTTCTTAAAACACTGGCTTTTGGATTGTCTGAGTTGCATAACTCATTGCCACTCCTACTTTTACTCTTTTCTCCAGAACACCCCGTATTACTACCAACATACACTTCCATTGGATAAAACTATCGTATGGTTATATACGAACTCGAAGGAACTTATTCGAGGATGGTTTCCGATTCTGGAGAAAATGAATAGGACTATTCAGTTATCTTTTCCTTTTCCTTCTCTCAGGTTGGAGTGCTACTTGGATTAGGACGGTACACCTATTATGCTTATTAGATAGTCTTCTTCCAAACCATAGGCAGGTGCCGAACGGTAGGGAATGAAGAAAACCAATTAGCCTAACGATGGTGTACAGAAGGTAATAAGTTAAGACAAATAAAGGGATTAGTAAGAGGGCAAAGTAAATTGCGACTGCTATTCACAACCAAACCAAGTATTTCATCGCCACTCCTAATTCACCTTTGTATTTCTCCAGGACACTCCGTATCACTACGAAGATCCACAGTTATTTGGATACTCCATCGTATGGTTATATACGAACTCGAAGGGACTTGTTCCAGTTCGGGGATGGATTCTGGTTCGGGAGAAATAGGAATAAGGTTTTATTCAGTTGTCTTTTACCTCTACTTTCTCTCGGGTTACGAGTACTCCTAGGATTAGGAGAGTACACCCATTATGCTTATTGGATAGTCTTCTTCCAAACCATAGTCTGGTGCCGAACGGTAGGGAAGGAAAAAAACCATTTGGCCTAAAGGGGTGTACAGAAGGTCATGACTAAAGA
Organism: Agapanthus africanus; assembly: GCA_030015575.1. Lineage (NCBI taxonomy): Eukaryota > Viridiplantae > Streptophyta > Magnoliopsida > Asparagales > Amaryllidaceae > Agapanthus > Agapanthus africanus. The sequence goes on from CM057351.1 coordinate 239,372,097, forward strand.
CATATAAAGGGATTTGGAGAGATGGCAAAAAAATATACGGTTACAGTTGTGAATCTGATAATGGAAGAGGCATTACTAGAAATACCCGGATACCCCTCCGAAACATATTCATGTTTCAGTTTCACTGTGTATTGTTAATAGAAAACTGATTTCCCAATTAGCCCTTGCTCCAGGGTATGTATTTACCAGGTTTGATTCTCATATCTGTATGGTTTTACAGATGATGGGTGGGAGTAAGTTATTGGGAATTGGGTGATCATCCTCATTATATCGGGATTCGTTGTAATTGGTGATATTTGAGGAAATCACCCGGGTTGTTTGCCGGACGGCTAATATTTGATTTTGAATATCCGTTGTAATGCACCAATTTCAAATTGATATATCTGTACGTTTATTTTTATAAAGTGAGATATAAATTTTTGAAATTGTGTCCATGACATTTACCTATATCAGTGGATGGTTAGGTAAGGAGCATTAAACAACGGTGTAATTCTTCTTAACCATAAGTACAGTTTTCAACCTACGACACATAGGAAATGAGTTATTCAACTCAGGGGGCTTATACAGAGTATTGTATGTCATCCAGTATCCATTAGGACAGAGGAGTTGGTCCTCGTACTATATTTTGTTTACTTATGACTTCTCTAGTTCTTAGACAAGTGTTTCGTAGAAACACAAGGTCTAAGTTTTGAGAAGTTATAGGTATAAGAATAAATTAGAGAACCAGGTATTGCAAGTATCAGGATTCTTCAAGGTGATCGAAGATGTGGATACTTGTGTATGGTATTCAGTTGATAGTAATGATTATGAGAAACTTGTTTCTCTTTCAGGTTACTCATATCTGGATGCATTCCTAAGTTGAGTAACGCTGATCGGCCTCCTTTCATTTAGTTGACATGCACAGGAGACAGCTGCATGATTTGAATCTGGTTCCGATTAAATCAGTGCCTCTGTTTCTATATTGGATATAGAATAGTTCATATCTTAACAATGTTAAGGTACGGGGAGTTGTCCGGCTTATGCTTAAAACCAGTCTTTGGATAACTAAAGGCACGTTTCTGTAATGGCTGTTTGTGGGTTGACCCGGGCTATGATGAGGGTTGACTTTCTACCATCTGTAAGATCAATAGTGATATTGTTCTTAACTCGCCACAGTTTTAGTAAAATGGATTTTTTGAGAAAACGGTAGTGGGAGTATGGTAGAACTGGAAATGATTCTAGAACCGCAAACGATTACTGAAAATTTAATAGGACCTAAAGATTCAATCTGGATTGACATTCCATTGGCCACTCCGCAGATATGGTGGGTAACCTCAGGCACTCGAGAGGTACTTCGGTATGCTCAAAGACGGTGACAGGGAGGTTCTTGTTTACCCAGACCTGACACTACTGTTGTTCCAGGCTATGAGACCCGTCAGGAGGATGAGTATAGTGTCCTTCTAAACTAGCTTTAGAAGTGCACGTGTATATGACTCTGCCAGAGAGTTGTCGTAGTCAGTGGGATCAGCGGAAGCATAGTGGACAAGTGGCTTATGTCTATTTATAGACTAAAGAAAATATAGCGAAGATAGATCATCTATTTCTGATATGACATTCATAGGTTTGACTTCATCAGAATAGGGGATGGATATGTTAAGAAGGTAGTAGGGTGTGATGTCCTGGTATTTGGATGACATACACAGAGTAGGAAGTAAATTCCTATACTGCGATCGGTTATACTTTGGTGGTCACACAGTGGTTTCTCTACATAGGATATGGATATTATATCAGATATTCTGGTTACTGGATCTATGGTTTTAGATCTAGACTTGAGAAGTGTCCCAATCAGGGTACCTAGACAGCATTCTAAAGGTATTTAGAATGGATGACTCCTGGCATGGTGGTGTACCTGCGGGTGATGGAGTCACCCACTCTAAAGGTGTCTTACAGACTAAAGGGGAGAGGGATGTGCATGATTGGCAGATCACTTGCTTAGGCAATTGAGTTGATCATGAGATGTCAAGTACCACACCAGATGTTGTTTTTGCATTAGATGCAATAAATTGATATTAATCCAATCCTGGAGAAACGTTCGGAAGCAGTTTTAGAACATAAGTTGATGTTCTGGGGAAATGATAACGACAGACTCATTCGGGAGACGGTTATCATTCCAGGCTTCCAAGGTGACCTGGATGACAGAGTGACTGTCAGAGTTATAGTTTTTCCTCTGACGAGGGGCAGTAGTTTGGACAGGTGGTCCAAGCGGATACTGAGGGAGGCATGGTACAAGTTACTGATAAGGTTCAGTTGACGATACAGTCTAAGAAGTTTGGATTTGGAGTTCATTTATGAACTAGGTCCCATCAGATATCCAGACATATTCTAAGACAGGTATTGCTCATTTCGGGAGATGGCTTTCTCCGCAAACTTGAGATAAAGAGAGACATAGATAGAAACATCAGGGCGGATCCACTCACTGAGGCTACTCCTCGAACGCAATAGTTTCGCAAACGGGCTTTGTGAGACTGATTAGAAGAGGAGTTGGGTGTTCGTTATCACACGGGCTGTGAGTATGCGACATCACAATAATTAGCCTTGAATGCAAGTGGGAGATTGTTGGATATAGTGCCCTCAGAGTCAATTATTGGATCGTAGGCACGTGATTGCAATGATTGAGGGAGGACCTATACCGGTAGGACAGTCTTACTCGAGAGGTTTGTATACTATCTGGTTTGTCTTTATCATCGTGTACATGTTTTATGTGACATTGTAGTTCACTATTACACGTTGATAGAGAATAGTATGCTACCATGGTTTATGTTTATCATCGTGTACTGCTTTAGGTGACCTTACAGGTCACTATTGCACTTTGATAGAGACCATAGGATTCTTTCTTGACTACCAACAGTATGATGGCGATCATATATGTGAGAGTTGGGTAATCTATAAGCACATCCTTAAAGTGGTCCCTAGTCGTGGGAGTTTCGAGACTGGGCATCGATACTCCATTAGTAGACTAGTGTATACAGTCGAGACCCCGACGAGGGGCGGTGGCCGGTCTCACAAGCCATTGGTGTCAGTTGGTTCACCTAAGATGTATACAGGTGCTCATTGGGTTATGAGTACACCGGACAAGACTCGCCGGGAGCATGCTAGTTGGTATTATACCTGACGTCAGATAGCAGTTCCCTGGTGACATGTGTACAGGTTAGTTCATCGACCTGAGATCGTCATTTGTCTCGTGTGAGTTCCCACTGTGCTTTGATTACTACCCTACCATGGCTCAAAGGAGTCGTGCAAACATGTTTTAGTTGGGTACACTCCCGAGCCACATGGAGGCAGTGAGCGGATCGGCAGGGGTTCGTCTCTCCCGGTATTGGGGGTGAGATCGCGCTGTGTCTAGGAGAGCCATTACACGAAGTCCTTAGCCAAGGCAGGAGATTTACTGGTAGGTATTCCAGTAGTATCTCATGGTGTTCTGGGCTACACTCCGACACAACTTGTACCGCTTTTGGGGGTCTGACTTTTACCAACCCCTAGGGCCGACATGCGATACTCATTGACGAACGGACCGGACTGTACGGATATTGTCACTGACAGGCTCAGTAGGGTGTCAGGATAAGTTCGCTCATCGACCTCCCTTTTGGTCAATACCTGGTAGCCCGTTACGTACGGCTAATACCTCTAACGTGCTGGTGGTTAAATCCACAGCTAAACTATTGACGAGTCTTTAGAGTCCCCCACAGACAGTTTCTCAAGTTTTGGGCGAAACGTTGTAGAGGCCATATGGTTTTATGGCAGGGTTCGAACATACGCGTGCACTTGTGCACGTGTCGTGTTTCGGACGGATAATACTAGCGGGCTTTAGTTTTAAGCCGGGTCCTAGTACTATACTGTGTAGATTTTATCTCATTGGATTTGTATTCGGTCGGAATACAAATGCGGGTATATGTATACAGTTACGGGGTTATCCTGTAATTTATTACGGGATCGCTTTTTGAAGTTTCCAGTTTGCACTCCGTTTCGGCCAAATTCATATTCTTTCTTTTCTTGGCTGAAATTCATGCTTTGAGGGGCTTATTTGCAAAGTGGAAATTAGTGATGGCAGGGTGTTTTTTGTGGTCACGCGGGCCGCAGCTGTATCCAGCAAGATTCTTGAAGAGATTGATTCATTTATGCTCATTTCTTTGCATTTATGTGATTGGATTTAAATAAGACTTCGATGTGAGGTTTTCTTTTCTTATGGTCACCATTTCTCACTTGCTTGCACTCACCCCTCCTCCTCTTTTTCCATGGCCGGCCACTACAAGATGGGGCTGTCCAAATTTTGTGAGAGAGGATTTTTGATCTCATTTCATTTGCACAAAATCCTTAGCTCGATTCCAAAGCCCATTTCTCCTCACATTTCCAAAAGGCAACTTCAATCAACCGTTGAGATAAAGTGATCTACGTATATTCTACAGCAATCTTGGACACGTCGGCTAGCAAACTTTGTGTCCGAGTTGCCTCGGTTCAGAGGTGGAAGCTCGTAAAAAGACTTCTCGATGTGGTGCCCTTCCGACGAGGAGACCGGAGATCGTAGATGCCGCGAGGAGCTTGGGATGGTGGCCAAAGACCGAAAGACACGGATCGATCAGTACAGCTTTCCAACCCTTTCTCTAGTTGCTAGTTGTAAGTTAATGTTTCGATCCGGGAGAAAGTATACGATAGCGCCAGTTTCAAGTTAAGAAAAAGTTTTTGTTTCCGCATTTTGGCCTCGGACAGACGGCCGGGGCGCTACCGTAGACTTACACTATGGGTGCAAGCACCAAGCGCCAAGCGCCACACGTTCACACCATGGGCGCAAGCACCAAGCGCCAAGCGCCACACGCCCTTGCTTGGCGCCAAGCACCATACGTGCGCTATCGCCAACCTTTTGCACAAGCACAAACGACCCATGCAATCCACGGGCGCAAGCGCTTGGTGCAAAGGCACTTGCGACACACGTGGCACTAGCACCGATCCTTTGCACAAGCGCCAATCACCCTCAAAACTGTTTTCAAACACAGTTTTTCACATTGTGTCCCTTTCAAAAAATTTCTAACGGGGTACTGCCCCGCACTCCATAAGGGGAGTGCTAGTCCCTTGGCCCCCAGCAGGCTAACCGGGTAGCAGGACCCCCGTAAACTCTGCGAGACCCTGATATGTCCAAATCACCCTCAAAATTGTTTTGAAAACACAACACGCGCATATTGCAGTTTGAATTCGCATGACTTATACGATCAGTTAATCGGAGGTTCACTCGCCTCAAAACGAGGGGTAATTAACGACAGATTTTTCCGCGGCTGCCGGAGATTAGAATCCCCATAATCAATAAACCCCGTCTATCATGGTTAGGAGAATCTGTACGTACATGTCTGACAAGCAAGCACAATCCTATCTCAATAGGGTGACGAAAAACTGTCTATAGAAGCAAACCAAAATAATAAATAACATAAACTATTAGGGGGCAACTGGGAGAACCTTTATTAGAATTTTTTAGAAAGAATAAAACCTTATAGAGAATTACACAAACTCTTTCTTTATGATTTCCAACGAGATCTTCCTCTCTCTCTACAAGTTCTCATTCGATCATCTTGATCCCTTATGGAGTCGTCGTCGCACTTTAACTTTATGATAAAAAAAACTCTCCAATAAAATTTTAATTCTAAGATTCTATATATAGCTCATACAATCTGAATTATAATAAGATCCCAAAATTTACAAAACTGCCATCCAGAATTGAATTTTCGAGATAAATCTCGAACAGAAAATCTGCACTTATGTCTATGGCAGACATCTGAACCTATTATGGGCAGACGTCTGCGTCTGCTCTTCTTAAGAAGCAGAGCGTTCCCAGACGCCTGCCCTATATGGGTCAGACGTCTGTCACCTTCAGCGTATCTGACCAGAGCGTAACGAGGCGTCTGATACATATAGGGGCATACGTCTGGGCCACCTTTGGAATTTCGAAACCTTATTGCCAGACGTCTAAGTTTCAAAGTTCCAGACGTCTGGCCCTTCTCTAGATGCTTGCGCAGTCTTGATATACAAGACATCATTCACAACAAATTAAAGATCCTCTCTTCATCACTATAGATAGAGGGTTCGTTACAATCCATTGCACTGTCCACGATCTAAATCGACAAGTCCGCTGTTTGCTATGAAAGATGATTAAAAACGGTCTCATTATGATGGAGAGTCTCTAGTTTATGATATTAGTACTAGAGATGATTCGGATCCGTTTAATGTGAGATGAGACAGAAACACCGTACCCTATAGCCTATCGATGCTACAGACTCGATTGTAATCGGAGAAGACGATGATTTGTTGGGATTTATCGGATCCCTTTTCTAGGGCCGACAGCCTCACTCAATCAACCACAACAATACAAACGCGCTCACAATCATGTTTTGGAGCCTTCCTTCTTTGGCTTCTTGGAGCCTAGCCTATCAGATAAAAAACTTTACACTAACAGTTAATGACAAAAAATAAAAATAAAAATAAAAATCATCCACGTTGTTAAACTTATCAGCAAAGGATTCATTCAGAAAAAGTAGAAATTAAAAATTGAAGTACTATAAGATTGATTTTAGTTCAAACGATTAGTCTTCAAACACCACACAAGCAGATCTATATAGTACATAGACAACTCAAGTAAGCCAACCAGATATGTGCAAACCATGCAGAATCTTAATAATCACAACCGGATACCATACATGCACCCCAGATTGCATATTCGACATAGATCAAGTGAAATTCATGGGTGTTGATAACTAGTTCATGGACCATATTTAATTTAGGCAGCACGTATACAAATCACTCGTAAACACGCATAACAAAAAGGAAGCAAGCGAACCAAAAGAGTCGATAAACTATATCCTAAGATGGCGGGCTTGAATTTAATTCGGGTTGCCAAGTTGCAAGCCTTTCAAAATATATATAAATCCCTGGTAACAGCTAACCAAAAACAAAAAGAACAAAAGAAAAAAAACTTTATTACTTACATTAAGCTTGCCAGGAAAAACTAAGGTGGAATAATGTATGAGTTCATTGCACTCAAGGGGGAAAAAAACAGAACATTGCAGGTAGAATGAGCAAGTATGCTGGCACCACAATCCCAGCCGAGATTAGTCACTCTTCTCATCTCATAGGAGCTCCATTATCCTATAATCAGTACATGGGTGCCTACCAAATTAAGAAAAAAAGATGCCTCTCGACATAATCAATTGACAAGATATCTGGGGAGCTGAAATTCACAGGAAGATTTGTACCAAAGCTGATGCAATCAAAATTGGGGTTTTTTTGGTGCATGGACCTACCATAGGCATGACATTGTCTTCAAATAAGGTCCTACGTACCACAGTGACAGCAATTAGAGCAGATGTGTTTCAAATGGACAACTAGCTCAATGAATCATTGTCTTGTAATAATTTAGCAAATGTTTGGTGAGTTCCCAAATATTGATGTGAATTGTACATGTTAGGTACTAGAATAAGCATTCAAAGCAACTCTCGTACTTTAACAGAATACTAAAATGTCTGCATGCTGATCGACTTTGTAGACAAGATGATTAACGATGATCGCTTTGCAATTTTAAATCACAAATCGAAACAGATCTGCATATTACAACAAACATTGATAAGCTTACCTAGGAACTTCCTTTCGGATAAGTAAGAAACTACTCGCTAACCTGTTCCCGCTGGTCTATCACTTAGAATCGGTCTGAAGTCTTTGTCGTTGTTCGTTAACCACCAAGTATGGTATTAAAGTATAATTCCCCCCTTGTTTTCCCCTTAGTTCACCAAGCCAGTCCTCAGGAGCTGCTCTAAATGTTTTGCAGATCTCAAAAATCAAAGTCATTAATTCTACAAGACACATGTTAAAGATGATATAGCAAAGCTCTCCTTGATTAGTAGTGAGAAATCAAAGTTGATTCATAAACAAAAGCAAAGGGGAAATGCATGATAAATAATCTGATGATTGGCCCAACGGTAACTTGACTAGTTGACTTCAAGGCAAGGTTTGAAATGGGATTGAGGATTCAGGATCGGGTCCGACTCATTTTTAGGGTGAGAATCGGCAATATCGGTCGCATCGCCTATCTCCGATCGGATATATCAAATTGTTTGTATTTGTTGGCTTAAATACCTTAAAAATAAGTAGCATCTAAAAAATATTGTTAATAATATCTAAAAGTATTTTAACATATTTCGGATACTATTGATGCTTAGAGAAGTGGAGTGCATAGTTTTTTTATAACTTCCAGCTCAATAATAGGTTTTTTTTCTAGATATCAACCCCAGAACTTGCCTATTTCCAAATATCATTTCCAAAACTTGCCTATTTTTAAATATCATCCCGTAAACTTTGTTATTCCGTATAACACCCTTAAAACTTGTAAGTTATCCAAATTTCACCTCGGAGCTAATTTTCGGATGAAGTACTCCTTAACAATGAAAATAGACATTCTACAAATGTTAAAGGTGCAAAGGAGAAGTTTATTTTTGGTTTAGTTAAGAACTCAAGGGTTTTATGCAGTCTAATGGATTGAATAGAATGAATTTGAAAAGAAGAAAAGGAGCAGAGAGGAGAATAGAAGAGAAATAGTCTAATTATGATTTTCTATTTCATAAACCAATAACTCCAGTTAAACTAATCCAACTCGAGTTAAAAATTTGACTTAAGAAGCTAACGAAGATGATTTTTGGATAATGACTATATCTTGAGGTTGTTTTTTTTGGATACCATGTATGTTTTGGGGGTGATTTTGGATTACTTGTATGTTTATATGTTTTGGGTGTGATATATGAAATATCGAAGTTTTGGAAGTGATATTTAGAAATAGGCAAGTTTTGGGGGTGATATATAGAAAAAAAAACCTTTTATAATATAATACACACGTTTTTTGGTCCTTTGGAAAAAAAAAAACTTTTCGGTTTACATTCAAAAAAAAGTTTCAAAACTAATAGCATCTTTAACTAATCAAATTAAAATTTAAAATTTAAAATTGATGCTTTAGATTTGTAAGCTATTAGACCAAAGTTACAAAATGCTTTATATGCGCCTGCATATGCCTATCAACCACTTTACTCATGAAAACCGGATGTATTTTTTGATATATACAATGAGAATAATGGAGGAAAGAGCCCATAGGAGGGAATTTTATCCTATGACGTCGAAAATGTACGTCCTCCGTCATATCTTCCGACGATTGGAATCCATCATCTTCATCGTTATCATCTAAGATGTAGGTACGCCAAATTTCGTGTGATTCTACAATCTTTTCACCGTTGATTTAGCAATGTAAAAAGTTTTATTGTCGGTAAACCATTAATTTTGAACCCACTAATTTAACGGTGAAAAAGTTATAGAATCACACGAAATTTGGTGTACCCACATCTTAGATGATAACGATGAAGATGATGGGTGCCGATCGTCGGAAAACACTATGGAGGGCATACTTTTTCGACGCCATAGGAGGAAATTCCCTCCTATGGCATCTTTCCTCCATTATTCTCATATACAATACAAAAGTATGCTTTGGCTGATAAAAATTGTTATGTGGCGGTATATTGCATTATGTGGTTGTATATTACAGTATACAGAGGCATAAAACACATATCAACTCAAGAATTTAGTTGGATTATTTAGGAAAGTTGGAATTTTTATTATATTCTTATCCAAAACACTGTCGGCCATATCGGCCGAGATCTCGGAATCGGCTCGGCCACGATACGAAACAGCATTTTTTTCCAAATATCGTTTTAGACCAATATTGGCCGATATTTTGAAATATCGGGCGATATATCACCTATCTCGTATCGCTTAAATATCGCCCGATATGCTTATAAATTGATTTTTGGGTTATTTTTAAACCAAACCAAACTCGACCCGACCCATTATTTATTGCACAGAAAGGAAAAAAACCCACTAAATTTTCCCTATTCTCTTCTCAGCGTCTCTTTCTTCACAAAAAACCCCCTAAAATTTCTCCTTATTCTCTTATTTCTCTCGAGTCGTCACCGTGTCTCTTCTCTCGAGTCAATGTCGCTCTTCTGTAAGGAGTCGTTGCAAGGGCCGAAACACTTGCGGCCGTGGCGGAAGTGAAAAACAATCATTTTGTAAACTTTACAACCAATTCCCATCACTTGATCATGCATATACTATACTAATTGCAAACAATAAAACTCAAGAGAGCTAAGTTAATAGGCTACAACTTTCGTAGCGTGTCCGATCTCTATCGGAAGATCCTACCTAGACTTTGTGAGCTCCCGAAGAGTGTACTGTCAACTGCCTAGCCGTAAATGATCCGCGGTGAAGATGGCATGCCCAAAACTTCATCTTCTTATCATATTAGAGGAAACTCTTTCTAGGGACTTGCTAAGCATAGAGAGAGATGTGCTCTTAAAAAACTTTCTCTTTTCTTTTTCCACTCACATTTGCATGAGTTGCCATTATCAAGAGGGCAAGCTCATGCTTTTTTTAAGGAAGAAGAAGATGAAAAAGAATATGCAAAGAAAAAGAATATGACCTCTCTCATTTGCTCTCTCTCATATGTTGTCAATGTTATGTTGAGGTGAGAACCACCCATCACATGCTAACAATTTGTCATCAACATGACAAATGAAACATATATTTATATGTATATATCCATATATACAAGTAGCAAGAGAATAATGGAGGAAAGGGGCCATGAGGCATTTTCGTCAGGTGGCGTTCTAAAATCTATACCTCCGTGACTTTTGTCGACGATGGGCACCCATCATCATCATCTTTATCATGTAAGTTATGAATACACCAAATTTCATATGATTTCACCACTTTTTCACCGTTGAATTAACAATGTAAAAAGTTCTATTGTCGGCAAACCGTTAATTTTGCACCCACTAAATCAACGGTGAAAATGTATTGGAATCAAATGAAATTTGGTGTATCAACATCTTAGATGATAAAGATGAAGATGATGGATGTCGATCGTCGAATAAAATCGTGGAGGTGTATTTTTTCGACGCCATAAAAGGAAATCCCCTCCTATGGCACCTTTCCTCCATTATTCTCATAACAAAATAGAGAGAAAAATGAGAACTTATGTATCAATATACATAAGCTACAAATATATCCAATATATAAGTAATGAGAGGGAGTATATGTATCTAATACATATACACATCATGTATCATATACACGATAAGCCATTGGTATCATATACCGAAGAGAGGGTGTGTATCATATACACAATACTAGAAACCATGAAAAATACGATTATCAAGTCAACACTTGACTTGATATTCCGGCTTATAAATGAACCAGATAGTATTTTAGTTGTCCGATTAAATCACGTATATCCAATATACGTATTTAATCGAACTCATGTACGTATCCAAATACGCACGCCGTATCACATTTTTCTCGGACAAGCACTTTCATTGCGGGACTCTAAAGACTTGTCAATACGATGGCAGTAGGATATATATGATCGAATCCGAAAGACTTTCAGATTCAATTCCCTCACGGGTTAACCCACAAGCTTGACAGCGGTACTAGCTGCATGTAACGGCTATCCAGGTATGATCAAGATAAAGGCAGGTCGACGAGCAAATTCATCCGGACCCGAAAAAATCTATAAGCGACGACGAATACCATACAGTCCGGTCTCTTCATCAAAGAGTATCGCATACCGGGTCTGGGGATGGAATCTGTCTGACCCTCAATAACCCGATAAGTCATGCGACAGTGGACTCATAATAACCCGAGATACAATTGAAAACATTTATCAGTTTATCTCGACTGCCGCGGCCACGGGCTTCTGGTTATAGCTATGTCCTGCACTGCGTGATATCGACTCTTTATATCGGGAGTGACGAATCCTTTCGACCGCTTACTGTGTGCATCAGGATTATACCCAACTAAAACCTGTTTACACGACTCCTTTAAGCCGTGGTAAGGTAATAATCAAAGTACAGTGGAAATACGCATAATACACTATGGCGATCTCAGGTCGAGAGACTATCCTGTACTATCATCACCAGAGAACTGCTACATGACTTGGCATAATACCATCTATGAGTTCTTGGTGAGTCCGTTCAGTGAAACTCATACTCTTATGAGCACTTGTATACAATTATCGGTGTCAAACACCAATAGATGTGGGATCACCTATTGTCCTCCAACCGGGTCATGAAACGTACACACTAGTTTAAACTGGAGTACCGATGCCTAGTCTCGATACTCCTACGACTAAGGACATTTAAGATGTCCTTATAGACTACCCCAGGTCCTACCAGTATGATCCCTATCATTAATCCTGGCAGTCAAGCAAAATTCTAGGGGCTCTATCTCATGTATTAGCGATACGTGATAACGAGTAAAACGTATACACATGACAGATAAAGAGAAACCAAATAGCATACTATCATCCCGAGTAAGATTGTTCTCCGTATAAGTCCTCCTTCAATCACAATAATTGCCTTAAGGGCACTTATATCCAAAAATCTCCCACTTTCACTTAATACCAATTATTGCGGTATCGCATACCCAACTTCTCTACTAACAGTTTCGCAAACCGTGTTGGAGAAACAAAATCAGTGAGTGGATCGGCCACACTATTTCTAACTATATCTCTCTTTATCTCAACTTCACGGAGATCAACTATCTCCCGAAATGAGTGATACCTACCTTAGAATTTTGTTTGGACAGCTGATGGGATCATGTTCATAAATGAATGTTTTTATCCAAACAACATTTTAGGATGTATTCTCTACTGAGTCACAATCAGTATCCAACGCCACGACTATCCCAGTATTCTTATTAGAAATCTTTCCAACATACTACACCTCAGAAGAGAGTAAACTTATAACTCGTGACAGACACTCTGTCATCAATATCACCTTGGAAGTTGGAACCGGTAACCGCCTCCTGTAGGAGGCTGCCGTTACCATACACCAAGAACATCATATGTTCTTCACCGCTATCCTATTTTTCTCCTGGATTAGACTGATATACACATCCTATATAGAGAAACATCAGTGACTACCATAGTTTGACCGATTGTAGCATAAGAACACCACTTCCTATCAGGAGTATGTCATCCATATACCATATGAGAAATATGACAGTACTCCCTACATCTTTCTTACAAATATCAGGTTCAACTTTTTAATGAAGTCAAACACTTTAACCGTTATATCAAAACAGATGATCCATCTCCGCTATGCCTGTTTTAGTCTATAAATAGACTTAAGAAACTTGCACACTATTCGCTGCTCCCACTGACTATGATAACCCTCTGGCAGAGTCATATACACATACACTTCTAAATCACTATTTAGAAATACGTTATAGCCATCCATCTGCCAAATATTATAGTCATGAAAGGCAGCAGTGGCAAATTATAACCGTATGGACTTCAGCACAGACACTGAAGTAATAGTTTCATCACAATCCACACCGGGTATTTGATGAAAACCTTTTACTATAGGTCTAGTCTTATTAGGTTACTATCTTTCCATCTGCACCGATCTCGAAAGATCTACTTACTCTTAATTGGTTTTACCCCTTCAGGAGAACCTAACAAAATCCATACTTTGTTGCAGTGCATGAAGTCCAACTTGGATAACTTGGTATCCAGCCATTAGTCGGAAGTCACTACTCACTATGGCCTGCTGATAACTAGTAGGGTCATCATCGAATGATGCATGTCTTCTTGTCATCGTCTATGAGGAAACCAAAATATCTCTCAGATGGCTAAACTCACCTACTAAATTTTCGGAGTAGCTAAGGTTGGTCAAGATCAATAGAGGCCACTCAACATTACTCATCATGGAGCACATCCTCAGAGGAGTAATCTGAGGGAGAATCAAATTCTCAATATGGAATACCGAGATTGAGTATCCATATCTTCGAACATTTCGAAGAATCTCGATACTTCTTACGTCTGGTTCCCTACTTTATTCGTATACTCTAAGAAGTTTTTGATAACTTCGGACTTTGTGTTTCAACAAGAACGTGCGTCTAAAACTAAAGTACTCAAAAGTTAACAGAATGAAGTACGAGTACCATCCCCTTATTCTGAAGGACAACAGACAATATACATCACTAAGTATATGTCCCAAGAGTTCTCTAACTCATACTCTGTATGTTGTAATTTGAGAACTGTATTTTGGTTAAGAATATCTATACCGTTATCCTTTGCATCTTACCCAATCAACACTTGATGTAGGTAAATATTAATGACATAGTTTTCAAAATTATATCCCACTTTATCCAATAAAAAGACAGATGTTTATTTCTAAAAATAAAGCTGGTGCACAATAACAGTTATTTGAAACCAAAAGTTTGCCGCTTGACAAACCCAGGTGATTTTCCTTAGAAACATTTACTCCAAATTCGACTTTGAGAATCAAATCACCATTTCCCAATACTCTACCCCTTCTCAGCATTTATAATAACTTATAGATGTGAGATGCTGATCCGATATCGTGATCAGTCAAATTTACTGCACATTTTTATGGACATTTTCTCTATTATTATTAACTACTAAAAGGTGTTATCTGTAAATTAAGAACATATGTGGGTTTATTTGTAAAAAGATTATTGTCATATGTTTCTTAATTTATAATTAATATAATTGGGGAAAATATGCATATCATATTTAAATAAAATATCCATTATTAAAATATGCATATCATATCAAATATTCTTAACCAATATTCTTAAGATATCATATCAATTAATTGGTTGGAATATTATCTCAAATATAACAAATGCTACTAACAACGTGATTTGAGATATTGTGCAGGTATTATAATAGATCAGCTCAGGTCTGAGCTATAAGTAGGAGATCCACAGCAAATCGATTCACCAAACCAAATCTGCCGAATGTTAGGAGCAAATTGAGGAATCTCGCAACGGCCGAGACTAAGAGCAATAGTTTCCGAATATTTTTATCAAAAATATCTCCAAATATTGAGAGAAGAAGGAACGAGAAATCTGGACACTCAAACCCACCAGGGGGCGGCAGATCAGTGGCCAACAAGGGCAAATAGCGGCAGTTGCGCGGTCGTTTGGTGGCCGTAGGATTTAAAACTTCAGGGTCTTGATCGTAATTTCACACACTTATTTATGACGTTTAGGGTTTCAAGTTTCAGAGCCTATAAAAGGAACGAGAGCATCTATCATCAAGAAAAATGTATCGAACTATCCATCGAAGAATCGACTGATCTACTAAGCAAGTAGTCTAGAGAAAACTATGATTTTGTAATTTGGTTTTTCAGCGAGCAACTTTTGTAATGCAATAGTTAATCAATAAAAGGTAGTTATTTCTTTAATTTTTTCGCATTTACTTTCTGCAATTACATTCTGCATTTACTTTCTGAATTTCTAATTTTAATTATGGGTATATTCTTCCACCTTTCTTCTGCTTCGTTGATCTCTATGATCGAGTAAATTCTCACTTGTTAGGGTTTATAGGATATGGTAGAATAATAGATGAACAATATCTCTTGAATTCTTTTTAAAGTTTTAATTTTTTTAAACTTTAGAAAAATAAATATCAACCCTCTTATCGGGCGCGCTATCAATTCATGATAGTCACGATCATGATTTGAGATTTGTTAATAATAGTTTTGTTAAGGGCTTGAGACAATTAGGGATCAATGGAAGGCAAGGGTCAGCAGAGGGAAACCCTAATTCCCTCCAAGAACCCTAATCCACATTCATCGCTATTTCTCTAGTATTAAATAATTAAAAGATAAAAAGAATTATTTTTTTAAAACTTTATCCGTTAACTAAATCTATAAACTCTACAAGCCCTTCTCTTATAAACTTTTCAAACCTTCTTAGTAATAAACGATAACAATTCCACCTTTCTTCTATCAACTTGTCTAAAGCAAGAAAAGTAGTTCACTATTTCTCTATGGACGACTCGTACTCACTATTGGCTAGCTATTGCGACATCGTTATTGATTGCGGTATTTAGAACATACATAGACACAGTTTTTCCAACCAATCAAATGGCGCCGTTGCCGGGGAAACGGTAGTATTATTTTTCTTGTTATTCAGATTGATTTCTAAAAAAAGCAAAAAAAAACCCAGAAAAACATTAAAAAAAAGAGAAATAAAAAAACCGCATTTTGTGTTCTTAACGATTCTTGTGCGCGTTTTGCGAGAAATCTGGAGCATTTGGAGCGAACCAACAGAGATTCAGAGACTTTCAAAGAGGACCAGAGAAGCATTGGAGTGTTGTGCCAAAGTTTGGAGGGGAGAACTCACCAAATAACGGCGGAACCACGGCCAATTAGTGCGTTTGGCGGCGGAAGCGTGGTCATATTGGGAAGTTAAGCCCCCAAATTTTTCTGGTATTATCCTACCGTCTTCCTCTCTCCTCTAAAACTCCAATAAACTGATTTTACCTGCAGCATTCTTTGCAAATAGCGCCGCTAAAAAATCTTTGTGCGTGTTTTAGATTTTGGTTTGTTTTGCATATTTCAAATGGGCATTAAGGGGCAAGAAACCCAAATTCAGATTAGGTGGGGATTTCATCATCCTTCCTATGCCCCGCAAATCACAAATAAGTATACGCATCATCCTACATTAATAAAAAAAATCTAGACCAAGCCTCTATGGACATTCGCGCTCAATTAGGACAAAAGAGGGTCGTGGGTAATCTATTGCTTATCCACATTTTTCTTATGATGTCTAAGGCAAGTGTGACTAAGCAAAGTGGTTTACTTAATTAGGTCCGCTATTTCGGTGATTCATATAGCGGATACCTCCCACTTACCTGGCACTTACCTGGCTGCAAGATTGATAAGGAGGTGATGTTAGTCCACGGTAGCGCCCCGGCCGTCTAACAGACGCTAAATGCGGAACAAAAACTTTTACAACTGGCGCTATCGCGTACTATAACCCGGATCTGCCATTAAACCTAAACTAACAAACTACAAATTGGGTAGAAACGTTATACCGAATGATCCGAGTCCTTCGGTCTTTAACCATCATCCCACGCTTTGTTGCAGCTGCTCCGATCTCCTGAATCTCCAGTCTTCTCGTCCAGGTGGCACCACGTCGACGGATCTTTAACCGGGCTCTCGCCTCTGAACCGAGGCAACTCGATCGTCAAGTTTGCTAAAAGAGACGACCAAGATGATGTAGAGAATGAGTAGAACAGTTTGTCTCGCTTCGTCCAAAGCCATGGACGAACGGTTAATGAAGTTTCCTTTTGGATCGGGTGAAATGAGAAATAAGGCTATCTAATTTCCATGAATCCAAATCTATCATAATCTTTTCAACCAAAATCAGTGAGTGAGAAGAGGAGGGGAGGGCCGGTCATATATAGGTGAGGAGGGAGGTGAGTGTAGGAACAAGAGAGTAACTTTAAGGAAATAATATCAAGAAGAAATATCCTAAGCATAACAAAAACTCATTAATGCAAAAGATGAATCATCTTAACCTAGTCACCCTTGCATTAAATGAACCATTAAAGCACTAATGACTCACAAGCCTTATCACCACTTCTAGAACCTTCTAGAAGCATGACCCGCCTCATCAAGAAAAGATAAATCCGTCTTTAACCGAATGTTAAAGACGGGCGATAGAAAACTGGAAACTAGTAACTTCCAAAAGTGATCCTGAAACGAATTTCAGGATAACCCCGTATCAGTATAAACATACCCGCATTTGTATTATGACCGAATACAAATGCAACTGAGACAAAGATATTATATCTACACAGTATAATACTCGGATCCGGCTTAAACCAAAACCGACCAGTATTATCTGCCCAAAATATGACACGTGCGTAAACGCACGTGCATTTTCCGAATCCTGCCATAAAACCATACGGCCTCTACAACGTTTCGCCTGAACTTGGGAAACTGTCTGTGGGGGACTCTAATGACTCATCAACACACTGGCACTGGGTATAACCACTACCACGTTAGAGGTACGAGCTGTACGTAACGGTTGCCTATGTATTGATTGGAAGGGAAGCTGACGAGCGAACTCATCCATAAACCCTACTGAGCCTAACAGTGACAATATACATACAGTCCGATCCGTTCGTCTAAAGAGTATCGCATATCGAGTCTAGGGGGTGGATAAAGTCAGACCCCTAATAACGCGATAATTCGTGTCGGTATGAAGCGCATCAACACCTGAGAAACTACTGATCCAAATCAGTAATTCTCCACTACCTCGGCCGATAATTTCTTGTGATGGCCACCCGTACACTGTGCGACATCAACCCCCAATACCAGGAGAGAGGAATCCCCGACGATCCGCTCACTGCCTCCATGTGGCTCGGGACTGTGCCCAAAAAATACCTGTTTGCACGTCTCCTTTGAGCATGGTAGGGTAGAAATCAAAGCACAGTGGGAACTCACATGAGGCAAATGATGATCTCAGGTCGACAAACTAACCTGTACACATGTCACCAGGGAACTGCTATCTGACGATATGTATAATACCAACTAGCATGTTCCCGGCGAGTCCTGTCCGGTGTACTCATAACCCAATGAGCACCTGTATACATCTTAGGTGAACCAACTGACACCAATGGCTTATGAGACCGGCCACCGCCCCTCGTCGGGGTCTCGACTGTATACACTAGTCTACTCTGGAGTATCGATGCCCTGTCTCGAAACTCCCACGACTAGGGACACTTTTAAGGATGTGCTTATAGACCCCAGCTCCCATGTATATGATCGCCATCATACTGCTGGCAGTCAAGCAATAACCCTATGGGCTCTATCATCATGCAATAGTGAACTAAAGCATGTATACGATAATAAAGACAAACCAGATAGCATACTATCATCTCGAGCAAGACTGTCATATCGCTATAGGTCCTGCCTCAATCATTGCAATCACGTACCTGCGATCCAATAATTGACTTTGAGGGCACTATATCCAACAATCTCCCACTTACACTTAAGGCTAATTATTGCGATGTCGCATACTCACAGCCCGTGTGATACCGAACACCCAACTCCTCTACTAATCTGTTTCACAAAGCTAGTTTGTAAAACTTTTGTGTTCGAGAAATAGCCTCAGTGAGTGGATCCGCCCTGATGTTTCTTTCTATGTCTCTCTTAATCTCAAGTTTGTGGAGAAAACCATCTCCCGAATCGAGTAATACCTGTCTTAGAATATGTCTGAATATCTGATGGGACCTAGTTCATAAATGAACTCTAAATCCAAACATCTTAGACTTTATTGATAACTGAACCTAATCAATATCCAACATCATGCCTCCCACAGTATCCTGTTGGACCACCTGTCCATAATACTGTCCCTCGTCAGAGGAAAAACTATAACTCTGACAATCTCTCTGTCATCCATGTCACCTTGGAAGCCTGGAATGATAACCGTCTCCCGAAGGAGGCTGCCGTCATCAAATCCATAGAACATACACTCATGTTCTAAAACTGCTTCCTTATGTTTCTTCAGGACTGGATTAATATAATCTTATCACTTCGAGTGCAAAAACAACATCTGGTGTGGTACTTGACATCTCATGAATGACTCAATTGCCTAAGCAAGTGATCTGCCAATCATGCACATCCCTCTCTCCTTTAGTCTGTAAGACACCTTTAGAGAGGGTGACTCCTTCACCTGCAGGTACACCACCATGCCAGGAGTCATCTATTCTAAAATACCATTAGAATACTGTCAAAGTACCCACATTGGGAAAATACCCAAATCTAGATCTAAAACCATAGATCTAGTAACCAGAATGTCTGATATTATATCCATATCCTTTGTGGAGAAACAACTGTGTGACGACCAAAGTATAACTGATCATAGTATAGGAATTTTACTTCCTACTCTGTGTATGTCATCCAAATACCAGGACATCACACCCTACTACCTTCTTAACAGATCCATCCCCTATTCTGATGAAGTCAAAGCCATGACTATCACATCAAAATTAGATGATCTTATCTCCGCTATATCTGCTCAAGCCTATAAATAGACATAAGCTACTTGCCCACTATGCTTCCGCTGCTCCCACTGACCACAACAACCCTCTGGCAGAATAATATACACGTGCACTTCTAAAGCTAGTTTAGAACGACGCTATACTTATCCTCCTGCCGGGTCTCATAGTCTAAAACAACAGTAGTGTCAAGTCTGGGTAAACAAGAACCTCCTTGTCACCGTCCTTAAGGCTACCGGAGTACCTCTCGGGTGTCTGAGGTTACCCATCATGTCTGCGGAGTGGCTATTGGAATGTCAAACCTGATTGAATATATAGGTCCTATTAAATTTTCCGTAATCGTTTGCGGTTCTGGAATCACTTCCAGTTCTACCATACTCCCACTGCTGTTTTCTGAAAAAATCCATTTTAATAAAACTGTGGCGAGTCAAGAACAATATCACTATTGATCTTCCAGATGGTAGAAATGTCAACCCTCGTCAAAGCCAAGGTCAACCCACAAACTGCCATTACAGAAACGTGCCTTGAGTTATCCAGTGTCTGGTTTTAAGCATAAGTTGGACAACTCCCCATATCTTAACATCGTTTAAGATATGAACCATTCTATATACAATATAGAAATAGAGGCACTAATTTAATTGGAACCAGATTCAAATCATGCAACTGTCTCTAGTGCATATCAACTTAATGAAGAGAGGCTAATCAACATTACTCAACTTAGGAATCCATCCAATTATGAGTAACCTGAAAGAGAAACGAGTTTCTCAAAACCGTTACTATCAACTGAATACCAATCAAAAGAATCTACATCTTCGATTTCTTTGAATAATCCTGATACTTGCGATACCTGGTTCTCTACTTTATTCCTATACCCATAACTTCTCAAAACTTAGACATTGTATTTCTACGAAACACTTGTCTAAATACTAGAGAAGTCATAAGTAAACAGAACATAGTATGAGGACCCACCCCTTTGTCCTGATGGACACTGGACACCATACAATACTCTGTATAAGTCCGCTGAGTTGAATAACTCATAACCCGTGCATCGTAGGTTGAAAACTGTACCCAGGCGATTTCCTTAAATATCACCAATTACAACGAATTCCGATATAATGAGGATGATTACCTAATTCCTAATAACTTACTCCCACTCAACATCTGTAAAACCATACAGATATGAGAATGAAACCTGGTAAATGCATACCCTGGAGTAAGTATCTAATCGGGAAATCAGTTTTCCTTTAATAATGCACTAAAACATGAAAATATTTCATAGAGGTATCCTGGTATTCCTAGTAATGCCTCTTCCATAATCCAATTCATGACTTTAACCGTATATTTCTTTGCCATCTTCCAAATCCCTTTATTTGTCTTTATTCATTACCTTCTGTACACCCCTTAGGCTAAGTGGTTTTCTTCCTTCCCTACCGTTCGACACCAGCCTATGGTTTGGAAGAAGACTATCCAGTAAGCATAATAGGTGTACTTTCCTAAACCAAGGAGTACTCGCAACTTGAGAGAAGGTGATGATAAAAGACAACTGAATAATACCTTATTCTATTAAAGGTGAAATAGGAGTGGCGATGAAGTACGCGGTTTTGGTCGTGAATAATAACAGTTGCAATTTACTTTGCCCTCTTTCTAATCCCTTTATTTTGTCTTTACATATTACTTTCTGCACACCCTACTTAGGCTAATTGGTTTTCTTCATTCCCTACTTTTCGGCACCTGCCTATGGTTTAGAATAAGACTATCCAATAAGCGTAATAGGTGTACTCTCCTAAACTAAGGAGCTCTCGCAATCTGAGAGAAGGTGATAATAAAAGACAACTGAATAAACCAATTCTATTTCTCCTGAACCTGGATCCATCCTCGAAGAAATCCCTTCTAGTTCGTATATAACCATACGATGGATCTATCCAATGGAAGTGGATGTCCGTAGTAATACGGGGTGTTCTGAGAAATGCAAAGGGTAAAAGAAGGAGCGGCAATGACTTATGCAACTTAGACAATCCAAAAGCCAGCATTTTAAGAAGGTTCGGTCAACTTGGTCACTGAGTCATAGTCTAGGGTCGGTCAAAGGTCGCTGCCAAAGAGAGAGAGAGAGAAAAGAAACACTCTGTGTGCACTCTAACCTAGATCAGAATGGTTATCATTTTATCTAATCAGGAAACCTCCCACTGTAATCTCAAATTCTCCTCCAAACCTGAAAGAAGAATTAGTCGAGATCACCCGAAGAGTAAACCAACTCATCAGTGAGAATCGGGATTCAACTATCATCGCATGATAACTTGATGGAAGCCGCTCAAGTTATCACACTCCAGAAGGTATGCGCATGCCTGGAAAGTTTCTTGTATGTTTGAAACTCCCGATGTAATTTTTGCCCCATGCTCTTATGACCTTGGCGAAGGTCAAAATGTCATAAGTCACATGCCAAGTTCTTCCCGTCACTATCCAGGTCAATTTAAACCCACCCGCACATGCCCTTGATGAAGGCCAAAATGGCAGAACGACTGTCCCAAACCAACTCATCTATCTATGCAACAAGTGAATACCCAGCAGCTACCAAACACTATGCCTTGGCGAAGGTCAAAATACATAGCTTGAATACTACTGAATACCCAAAAGAAATGATGGAGGGCTACGGCTGGTTTTTGGCGAAAAACCTTTAACGTAATGAACTTGATCTCGTTGAAGGAACCCGATAGCTTTTTATAAAAATATAGTGACGAAAAACCTTTGCTAAAGAGGTCACTCCCGGTGAAGGGATCTCGGCTCTTTCCTCGTGGAATGAGGTGCAGGATATTCTAACTGAATACCGCGATGCAAAGCAACTTGTAATCGACTATAATGAAGTTATTACCCTGACGCAAACTTCTGCCTAAGGGGTCTCTCCTGGTGAAGGGATATCAGCCCTTGCCTCGTCGAATGAGGTGCAGGATATTCCAGCTGAATACCGCTATGCAAAACAAAAGGAAACATCTTTGTAATAACATATTTCTTTTTAAATTTGTTCCAACAACATCAAAAATAGGTTTGTTTTATCCTTCCATTGATAATAATCAATGAAGTCCCATCAATCAATCACACTAGAAAAGAACGAAAAATAAAATGTATGTATATGCCATCCGCATTCGTTACTGGGTCCCGTCATCACCCGTTAGGTTACTTAACTAGCGACAAAGCGGGGAGTGGACTAGCGCGGGTGTAAAACATATACAACATCTAATAGTATATATACCAATATACAATAATCGCTCCAAGCATGATAATATACAACATTACAGAAACGTAATAAGTATCACAGAACAATACAGATAATCTGGGGTCCCCGGGTTTCTCAGAGCCGCTACTGAAACCCGACGTTCCCCTGGTCGTGCGGATAGCCTGTGCAATGAAACCTAGACCCCTACGGGTGCGGCAAGTTACCTGCTAAAACCTGAAGCGAGGCAGCCCCCTACAGCAAAGTGAATGGACCACCCGGCACTTCACGGAATCCGGTAACTTGAGCACCCCTCCTTGGGTCAACCTGTACCCCCTACGAGTGCGGCGAATAGTCTGCCAATTCTAGAGTGAGGCCCCTCTTCCTCTCAAAGCCATGAGATACGGACCCGTTGCCCTCCAGAACCCGGCTATCCGTGTACTCCGTCGCGGGGTAATCCTTATACAGAAATGAAAAATATATACAACGGGTACATCGACCTCAGCCCGGTCGTGTTCCAAAAAGAATATTATACAAACAGGAAGTGATGGCAGTCCACGTGTTGGACGCTCGCCCCGCAATATCAAATGTACAAATAAATCCAAACAGCACTACCATTGCACACTGCTATCCACCGCGACATATCCGCAACATCACAGCACAACACAGAACATCAACGCGAATGTCACATTCGCAAACCTGTCTAAAAGAACTATAGCAATCAGACGCGGTTTACCGATCAAATGACATTCCCGTTCGGAGATATAATGTAAATACTGCATACTAATAAGTTTAAAATTTCGATCGACAAAATTTCCCGAAGTGGGACCCACGAACATCTGTTGTACAGTAAAAAAACTGGGCCCAAAAGAATAGTACCAAAAACCACAATTTCCAAAATAAAGCTCTCTAGAAAAAGTTGGAGCACTATTCCCACAAAAGTGTCGCGGTTCCGCGTTCAAACCCTAGGTTTGACCGCGGATCCGCGGTGGTCTTGTGGGATCACATGCCCAAATTTTTCCAGAATGCTTAGAAAAGCCTGCTTAGTTTTCTGCGATATGTAAAATAATTTTTAGACACTATTTAAAATAGAGAGAAACTTTAACCCTGGAATTTGCGGTTTTCGAAAATCCGTTCGATCGATCTTTTAAATGTGTTAGCTCAAGTTAGTAAAGCTTAATGGTGAGGCTCTGATACCACTATAAGTCCACGGTAGAGCCCCGGCCGTCTAACAGACACCAAATGCGGAACAAAAACTTTTACAACTGGCGCTATCGCGTACTATAACCCGGATATGCCATTAAAGCTAAACTAACAAACTACAAAATGGGTAGAAACGTTATATCGAATGATCCGAGTCCTTCGGTCTTCAACCATCATCCCATGCTTTGTTGCGGCTGCTCCGATCTCCTGAATCTCCAGTCTTCTCGTCCAGGTGGCACCACGTCGACGGATCTTTAAACGGGCTCCCGCCTCTGAACCGAGCCAACTCGATCATCAAGTTTGCTAAAAGAGACGACCAAGATGATGTAGAGAAAGAGTAGAACACTTTGTCTCGCTTCGTCCAAAACCATGGACGAACGGTTAATGAAGTTGCCTTTTGGATCGGGTGAAATGAGAAATGAGGCTATCTAACTTCCATGAATCCAAATCTATCATAATCTTTTCAACCAAAATCAGTGAGTGAGAAGAGGAGGGGAGGGTCGGTCATATATAGGTGAGGAGGGAGGTGAGTGTAGGAACAAGAGAGTAACTATAAGGAAATAATATCAAGAAGAAATATCCTAAGCATAATAAAAACTCATTAATGCAAAAGATGAATCATCTAAACCTAGTCACCCTTGTATTAAATGAACCATTAAAGCACTAATGACTCACAAGCCTTATCACCACTTCTAGAACCTTCTAGAAGCATGACTCACCCTCATCAAGAAAAGATAAATCCGTCTTTAACCGAATGTTAAAGACGGGCGATAGAAAACTGGAAATTGGCAACTTCCAAAAGTGATCATGAAACGAATTTCAGGATAACCCCGTATCAGTATAAACATACCCGCATTTGTATTACGACCGAATACAAATGCAACTGAGACAAAGATATTATATCTACACAGTATAATACTCGAATCCGGCTTAAACCAAAGCCGACCAGTATTATCTGCACGAAATATGACACGTGCGTAAACGCACGTGCATTTTTCGAACCCTGCCATAAAACCATACGGCCTCTACAACGTTTCGCCCGAACTTGGGAAACTGTCTGTGGGGGACTCTAATGACTCATCAACACACTGGCACTGGGTATAACCACTAGCACGTCAGAGGTACGAGCTGTACGTAACGGTTGCCTATGTATTGATTGGAAGGGAAGCTGACGAGCGAACTCATCCATAAACCCTACTGTGTCTAACAGTGACAATATACATACAGTCCGGTCCGTTCGTCTAAAGAGTATCGCATATCGAGTCTAGGGGGGTGGATAAAGTCAGACCCCTAATAACGCGATAATTCGTATCGGTATGAAGCCCATCACCACCTGAGAAACTACTGATCTAAATCAGTAATTCTCCACTACCTTGGCCGAGGATTTCTAGTGATGGCCACCCGTGCACTGTGCGACATCAACCCCCAATACCGGGAGAGACAAATCCCCGACGATCCGCTCACTGCCTCCATGTGGCTTGGGACTGTACCCAAAAAATACCTGTTTGCACGTCTCCTTTGAGCGTGGTAGGGTAGAAATCAAAGCACAGTGGGAACTCACACGAGACAAATGACGATCTCTGGTCGACAAAATAACCTGTACACATGTCACCAGGAAACTGCTATCTGACGATATGTATAATACCAACTAGCATGTTCCCGGCGAGTCCTGTCCGGTGTACTTATAACCCAATGAGCACCTGTATACATCTTAGGTGAACCAACTGACACCAATGGCTTGTGAGACCGGCCACCGCCCCTCGTCGGGGTCTCGACTGCATACACTAGTCTACTCTGGAGTATCGATGCCCTGTCTCGAAACTCCCACGACTAGGGATACTTTTAAGGATGTGCTTATAGACCCCAGCTCCCACGTATATGATCGCCATCATACTGCCGGCAGTCAAGCAATAACCCTATAGGCTCTATCATCATGCAATAGTGAACTAAAGCTTGTATATGATGATAAAGACAAACCAGATAGCATACTATCATCTCGAGCAAGACTGTCATATCGGTATAGGTCCTGCCTCAATCATTGCAATCACGTACCTGCGATCCAATAATTGACTTTGAGGGAACTATATCCAACAGGTGATAGAGGATTTATCTTACATCTTGTCCTTTGGAAGTCTAGGAGCGGTCTAGTGATTTAACTTAGGTGACCCTAGCTCTAGATATTGTTTGTACATTTTGTGATTAGTTGAGTTAAGTCCCTCTTTCCAAGTAGAACAATTCCAAAAATTCAAAAAAATAAATTACCATTTCACCCTCCAATTCTTTTCATTCTCTTATGATGGGTAATCCAAACCGACCAACTCTTGGCGAGCTTTGTTATACACAACCAGATATTTCTTTATATCATTATTGCTTTGGTAGAAATTCCGACTCCAACATTTCTTTAAGAGATACGATATAACGCTTTAGAAATAACAGTTAGACATCTCACTCGAATTTCTATCAACCGTGTCAAAATTCAACACCTTCTTTTGTTGATAATCCTTTTAAGGCTAGTGAGGAAACTTCTAAACCCATGTCCATTACTAAACATAATGCGAAGGCTCATAGCCAAAGTTTCATACCTTTCACTGCTGCAAAAAAGTTAGGACAACAATTACAATCATTTTCGTATGAAAATATTGATACGCTTTTTTAGGCGAATATAGCAACTTCTAAACCCATGACCATTGCTGAGCAAATTGCAAAATCCAGTCGCCAACAATTCAACTAATCTCAATTTTCTTCATATCAAAATGTTGATCCTAATCCTATTTATGAAAATTGGATACAACCATCTAACTCTTATCAACAGTACCAAACTTTCACACCCTCTCATGTTGATACTTGTCTTAAGGCTAATATGGCAATTCGTAAACCCATTTCTATTGCGGAATATATTGAACTCGGCCGTAGCCAACAATTAAATCCATTCCAACCATACCCAACTTTTACACCTTATCTAGACAGTGCTTCTAAACATCAATTAGGAAGTTCCATGGTTCAAAGAGAATTCTTCATTGAAACTTCTTCACAAACCATGTCTAGTCTTAAACTAGAGTTGGAATTGAGTAGTGAGAAAGAACCAGGGATCCCTCCAAGTCAAATCAGAACAAATTATTTTGATCTCAACACTTTCCATCCTGAAATCCAACCGAATGTATTTGATGATCAACCGCTTAATAATCTAATTGAAGAGGTGTCCGAGAATAACATGTTTGACTTTTCCAATTATGAGTATGAAAGAGAGCCATACACCATTTCAAATCAAACCGATCCTTATCCGACTAAACTTGACATTTCAAACCTTCCAATTCTATCAAGTGCACCAGGTGATCCATCCATTGAGGATAATATAATTGATTAATTTTTAAAGAACCATTCGTTTGATTTGACTGACAGTGCTAGTGAGATCGGTATTGAGAATATCTTTGAAGATGAACTCGCTATGTTGGATGAGTTAGATTTCCCACCCATCATGTCCCTTCAATTGAATGTGAACATCTTCCTGTACATTTAACCGATTCTATTCTTACCACCTACCTATCCGATATGCAAAACGATATTCTGCCTTCATCTTCCACATTTGGATCAACAATGCTCGACACCCAAGTTCGTTTACCCATTTCTTTACACACTTTCTTTGATTCTTCTCATCCTTTTTCACTTCCACCGAGATTTGATGAACCACACTCCGATATTTCGAGTTCTATGATTCTTGAAAGACCACTTGATTTTGACTCTTTTAAGGATAAGGTAGATGAGCTTTTCGAGTCTTCTACCTCCATAATTTTTGACGAATCGAGTGTTTTGAATCATGGTGCGCAACGCATTGATCTTGAAACTTTCAACCTTCATAGTGAATCTGACTATTCCACTGATATAGATATCGATTCCTTTCTTTCCGATAAGATCATCGATGAAAGTTTCGAAGATATTTTCGCCGAAGAACTCGCGTTCCTTGAAGACATAGATACTATGATGAATAGACCTCCACCGGAAATTCGTGTGCCTCCGTTCGAAGACGAAGAAGTTGAACCGCCACCCCTTCTTCTTATCACGTATGAGAATGTGTCTATTCCACCCATTCCTTATCTTTCACATTCTTATTTTCATTCACCATCACGTTTTCGTGTCCACCAACCGAGATGTAAAGCCTTTCGATTACACCTCTTATTTTCCACCCACATTGTCTCTTATCGTTATTCTCATTTCTGTTTCTTGTACTCAAGACATGATACAACCACCATTCTTCATATATAGTCTCGAGTCTTCTTCTTGTCTATCCGTTACATTATCTTTCACTAACCATGGTGTTACCTTGATAAAATATTTGAATGGTTGGTGTTGGTTTTTGGGCTTTGTAAATCCTTGTATATACTAATGCGATTTTCTCCTCTCTTACTTTGAACTTCAAATGCTTAAATAGTGGAAACACTGTTTTAATTAAGTTTGGGGGGTAGAAAAATATTTTTTGGCTCTTGAATGAAAGGAAATTTTTGTACGATTGTGAGTCAAAAACAAGTTTGGGGGAGGATTTCACTGTCATTAACTCTTGTCACATTTACTAATATTTGATAACTTTTCCTCCCAAATTTACAGGTTTTGAGCTTACAGGACGATATCAGTGAGGACACTACTGCAAACCGGTTTGGGGGAGGGGTTTGTATTTATTCACGTATCATTTTGCTCTAAAAAAACTAGAAATTTTTTGAAAATAAAAGTTAGAAAGTGAAAAATACATATGAAATAAAGGAAGAGTTTTAAGAAATGCAAGAAAATTAGATGTTTTAAAACAAAACTAGTAATAAGCTATTGTCCCAAGGGTTAGTAAGATGGAAGAAATCACTAATCTGCTGTAGGGTTTCCTTAACACCTCGTATAGGGTTTGGAAGCATCACACATGCCACAACTTTGATTTTATGAGGTGCTAAGTAAACTTAACTAGGAATCGAACTAGAATTATAGAGTAACAATTAATAGTATCACAAGTAAAAGTTATTCTAACACTAAGTGGAGAGACTACAACCTTTGTAGACCTCCTAGGGCAACTTCTTGAATCTCCAAAGGTTTGGAACGGCTCGCTTGAACGCTTCCAAGTCCACGATGATCCACCCGAAGTCCTTTGCTCAAAGCTTGTTGCTTCACTTGATCTATGAAATCCTTGAAGCAAACACCCTAAACAAAGTAGCTAGTGGTGTGTAGGATGATGAAGTGGTTTATATTCTCACTTAAAACCCTTTCTTTCTTTTAATCTCACTCAATTTTAGAACTCAAGAGAGAGCTAGAGAGAGGAAGATGAAGATGGCAATTATTTTTCTTTTAGATGAATAATAATCATAATGATAATAAGAGAGAGAGATAAGTATCATAATACAAACCATGGTTAATAATAATATGTAGATATTTTGTGATGAGTTAAAGAGCAAAGGAAATTAACCAAGGTTAATTCAAGGGTCAACCAAGGAAGTGTGTAGAAACAATAAGTCATTTGTGAAGAAATGAGCCATTAATTTAATTTCCTTTATGTTTAACTTAAAACAAAAATATCCATATATATAATTATGAACCATGTGAGTCTTATATTGCCATCTAAGATGTATCATCAACCATGATACAAATGCATGTATGTATGTGTGTATGCACATCAACATGTACATATACATGCATGCATTCATCAAAAGAAAAGGGTTTAAATAAATAAGATAAAAGTCAATATTAAATCAACACTTGATTTAATAAACCGGTCATATCTCATACGACCCGACTAATATACAACGCCTGATTAAAATACGGTATCATATACATGTATTTAATTGAGCTCCCGCACATATCTCATATGCGCACCACATCGTTTCGTCTGAGCCAGGAAACTTCTATGTGGGACTCTAAGACTCGTCAATACACCAGCAGTAGGTGATGATCATATCAAACACCTACAAGATGCAAGCGGTCAGCTAAACGTAACGGCCACCCGGGTATTGAGCGATCAGAAGAAGAACAAGCGAACCAGTCAAAACTCCCGTCAATCCAACTGGTAACACTTACCGTACAGTTCGGTCTCTTCGTCAGATATGCTGCATATTGAGTCTAGGGATGGAATCGTCGACCCCAATAACTCAATAAGTCATGCCGGTATATGGTCTACAACAGATTGAGAAACTACTGATAACACTTATCAGTAATATCTCAGCAGCCCTGGCCAGGGACTTTCTGTTATAGCCAATCGTGCACAGCACAACATCAACCCCCAATACCGGGAGAGACGAAACCCCTCCTATCGCTCATTGCCTCCATATGCCTCGGGACTGTACCCAAAATCCACCTATTTGTATGACTCCTTAGAGCCGTAGTAGGGTGGAGATCAAAGTACAGTTGGAGGACACACAAGACTCTATGGCGATCTCGGGTCTACAGACTAACCTGTACCAGTGTCACCTGAGAACTGCTATCCGACGTATGATATAATACCACATAGGAGTTCTCGGTGAGTCCGTTCAGTGTACCCAGTCTCACTGAGCACCCGTATACAATCTTTGGTGTCACCACACCAGACGGATATGGGATCATCCATCGCCCATCATATGGAACAAGAATGGTATACGCTAGTCTACACTGGAATATCGATGCCCTGTCTTGATATACCTACGACTATGAACATTTCAAGGATATGGTTATAAACTACATGTGTCTCACTAGTATGATCCACATCATAATCCCAGTAGTCAAGCTAATATCCTTAGGGCTTTATCAACATGTACCAAATGAGTAAAAACATGATCAAGTGAACATATGATAAAGAGAAACCAGATAGCATACTATCATGTCGAGCAAGATTGTCCTCTGAATACATATATATATATACACATCAGTACATACATTATCACATAATGGCCTCTAGGGCATACATATATCCAACAATCTCCCACTTGCACTAAGGCCAATTATTGGCGTATCTCATACCCAACATCTCAAAAAGTCGCTCATGCTCGGCTGAAGGAGGGCCTTGGTGAATGGATCTGCAGCGTTGTTCTTTGTATCTACTCTCTTAATCTCGATCTCGTGGCGATCTACTATCTTCCGTATCATATGATATCGCCTCAGGATGTTTCTGGACTTCTGATGGGACCTGGGCTCTTTGGCCAACGCCATAGCCCCATTATTGTCACAATACATAGGTATTGGATCAATAATGGTTGGAACTACTCCTAGCTCCGAGATGAACTTCCTCATCCAGACGGCTTCCTTAGCAGCATCATTTGCAGCAATGTACTCAGCTTCCATCGTTGAGTCTGCAACGGTATCCTGTTTGGAACTCTTCCAACTCACCGTCCCTCCATTGAGGGTAAATGCAAACCCTGAGATAGACTTGCTGTCATCCTTGTCACTCTGGAAGCTCAAATCGATAAAGGCCTCCATTTGGAGATCCCCGTTACCATACACCAAGAACAATTCTTTAGTCCTTCGTAAGTACTTAAGAATGTTCTTCACAGCAGTCCAGTGATTCTCCCCTGGGTTTGACTGATACCTGCTTACTATACTAAGTGCATAAGCTATATCTGGGCGTGTACACAACATCGCATACATTATCGATCCTACTGCCGAAGCATAGGGAATAATGCTCATGCGAGCTCTCTCTATATCAGACTTTGGGCAATCGTCCTTGGAGAGAGTGACTCCGTGACAAGCGGATAAGGCACAACGCTTGGAGTCTTCCATACTAAAGCTCTTTAGGATGGTGTTAATGTACTTGGTTTGGGACATCCCAACAACCTTTTGGATCTATACCTATAGATCCGTATGCCCAATATGTATGTGGCATCACCCAGGTCCTTCATGGAGAACCTTTGTGATAAGAATGATTTGACCGACTGTAGCATAGGTATGTCATTTCCTATCAGAAGTATGTCATCCATGTGCAATATGAGGAATGCGACATTTCTCCCTACAGTCTTCTTATAAACACAAGGTTCATCGGGATTTTTAATGAAATCAAACTCTTTGATAATATCATAAAAACAGATGTTCCAACTCCGTGATGCCTGCTTTAATCCATAAATGGATTTAAGCAACTTACATGCTTTTCCGCTGCACCCACTGTCGATGAAGCCCTCTGGCTGATTCATATAAACGCATTCATCTAAATCACCATTTAGAAATGCAGTTTTAACGTCCATCTGCCAGATTTCATAGTCGTAGTGAGCAACAATAGCAAGTAGGATCCGAATGGATTTAAGCATGGCTACCGGAGAGAAAGTCTCGTCATAGTCCAAACCTGGTCTTTGACGAAAGCCTTTCGCTACCAACCTTGAATTATAGGTCTCCACCTGTCCATCTACACCGATCTTTCTTTTAAAGATCCATTTGCAGCCTACAGGTTTAATCCCGGAGAGTACATCCTCCAAAGTCCATACTTTGTTGGTGTACATGGACTCCATTTCGGATCTCATGGCATCCAGCCATTTCACAGAGTCACCACTCGTGATAGCTTGATGAAAACTGGCAGGATCATCATCATCCATGATGCAATCTTCTCTATCACCATCAATGAGAAAACCGTAGTATCTCTCTGGCGGGCAAGAAGTCCTACCAGATCTACGGAATGGCCGAGGTTCATTAGATTCTGTTACAACATCATGTTCAGCCAAGTCGTCATTTGTAACTTTTGTTTCTAAAACCTCTTCTAGATCTACCACATTACCATCAGCATCATTTGGAAAAATCTCATTTTCTAAAAATGTGGCATACTGAGAAACAAACACCTTTTGTTCCTCCTTGTGGTAGAATAGATACCTAAACGAATGTTTTGGATATCCCACAAATATACATTTGACTGATCGTGTCTCGAGTTTGTCTGGATTCTACTTTTTGACAAAAGCCGGACAACCCCAAATCTTAACTCGTTTAAAAGATGGTTTCTTCCCATGCCATATCTCATATGGAGTGGTAGACACGGACTTGGTTGGAACTTTGTTTAACAGAAAAGCTGCTGTTTCCAATGCATGCCCCCAAAACGAGAGAGGTAACTCAGAATCACTCATCATGGATCGTACCATATCTAATGGGGTACGATTCCGCCGTTCTGACACACCGTTGTGCTGTGGTGTATAAGGGGGAGTGAGCTGAGAGAGAATCCCATTCTCTTTTAGGAAATCCAAGAATTCAGTACTTAAGTACTCTTCACCTCGATCTGATCGAAGTATCTTGATTCTCATTCCTGTTTGGTTTTCTACTTCAAGTTTGTACTCCTTGAATTTCATGAAAGCTTCAGACTTATGCTTTATAAAAAACACATGACCGAACCTTGAGAAATCATCAGTAAAAGTTATGAAGTAAGAAAAACCGCCTCTTGTATGTGTAGACATTGGCCCACATACATCACTATGTATGAGGCCTAGGAGCTCAGTAGCTCTTTCTCCGTGTCCTGTAAACGGAATTTTGGTCATTTTACCTTTGATACAAAACTGGCAAGTTGCATAAGATTTATACTAAAAAGAATTTAAATATCCATCTTTATGAAGCTTGTTTATTCTTGTTTCATTAATATGACCAAGTCTATAATGCCAAAGAAAAGCTTCATTTATATCTGAAAATTTTCTTTTATTTGTGTGTTGAACGTTGAAAACCGTGTGTTGATTAAGGACGTATATCCCGTTATTTAGTGTACCACAACCAATCAACTCTTGATTAAGTCTAATGTTCATAACATTATGTTGCATAGCAAAATGATACCCTTCATTGTCTAACAAGGAAATGGATATAATATTACAAAGCATACTTGGCACAAAATAACATGGGTTCAAAACCAATATACAACCCGATGGCAACCCTAGGTGATACTTTCCCACTGAAACTGCATTTACATTGGAACCATTTCCAACCTGGAGAGTATGATCATCTGTCTTCAGAACTCTGCTATTTCTCAACGCCTGCACAGAATTGCAAATATGAGAACCCGAACCGGTATCTAATACCCAGGAAGCAGAGTTAATAGAAAAACAGTTTTCAATTACGAACACACCTGAAGCTGAAGCATCACCATGCTTCTTCTTAAGTTCAAGGTACTCAGTACAGTTCCGCTTCCAGTGTCCTGTCTTTTTGCAGTGGAAACATTCTCCTTTCCCCGATTCCCCAACCTTGGACCTGTCTTTCACCTTAACCTTTTGGACTCCACCCTTAGGTTTGATGGATTTCTTCTTCATCTTTCCCTTGGCCTTAGCCTTCGGACGAGAGGAGGAAGATGGCCCAACATACGAAACGGGTGTCTTCACTGACTTCAGTGTGCTCTCTGCACTCCTTAACATATTAAGGAGTCCAGACAGTTCCTTCTCCATATTATGCATGTTGAAGTTAACTATGAACTGAGCAAAGGTGGAGGGGAGGGACTGCAGAATAATATCCGTATATTGTTCATTGTCCACCCAAGGTCCTTAAGCTCTTCTATGAGAGCTATCATCTTCAGAACATGGTCTCCTACTGGTGTGCCAGGGGACATTCGCATCTGAAACAGCTTTCTGGATGCTTCGTATCGTAATACGCGAGATTGCTCTCTATACAACTCTTTTGTATGGAGGAATATGGCTTGTACGTCCATATTCTCGTGCTGCTTCTGATGTGTGTTATCCATCGATGCAAGCGCGAGGCATTTAGCCGTGGCACAGTCAGCGTCCCATGTCTTGCGGATTTCCCTATCCGCAACTGAAGGTTTAGGACGTAGGATGGGCGGGGTTGAAGCCATGAGGACATATGATACCTTATCATAAGTTAAGGCAATGTTTAGATTCCTCAGCCAGTCTTTATAGTTGGTCCCATTCAGCTTGTTTTTATCTAATAGAAGCTTAAGGCCTGTCATAGATATCTGCCATTAAGAGAGAGAAAAGAATACACCCAGCAAAAGCTCTTACAAAGATCAGATTGGTTATTATCTTGTCTAATCGATGTCTCCCACTGTTTTTATCAAATTTTATTTAAAACCTTTTAAAAAGAAAACTAGCCGGGATTAATTACATTCTACAACTTCGCTAACCTTTCAGCCAGGCCAGTGCCTGTACTTTGAGAGAGGTTCCCCGTGCTTTTGCACGGACCTAATTAAAATAAACATCGTCTTCCTAGAGGCGTAGCCCCGTTTGACACCTTTCTAGACACCAAATGGGTTAGCTAATTGTAAAGTGCAAAACTCTCCCGGGAGCAACTTTTTCTCACAGTGGGATCAGGATCCTACTATCATATAGAAGGTATGCAATCTCATTGCAAATCTCAACTTTTGAAATTCCCGATATTATTTTTACCCCTAGTACTCATGACCTTAACTATGTTCAACATATCATAAGTACTAGTCAAGTTCTTCCCGTCATTTCGTGATTAACTAGACCCACCCACATGACCCTTAACTAAAGTCAACATAATCATATGAATGTCTTAACTAATCTGCATCATATGCAGTGTAGGAAGACATCACTTAGCTACTGTACACTGCGCCTTAACTAAAGTCAAAATACGCAGCACGAATACTAAGTACTCTACTTTCTAAAATAACGGAGGGCCGCAGATAGTTTTTAAGAAAAATTTTAATGCTTTGAACTTGATATCGTTGTAGAATCCAATGGGTTTAAAAGGAGTGGCTTAAACTCCGCATTTTGAAACTTGCTTTTTCATAAAAGACCAAGTGTATTTCAAATCCGATT
The DNA here is from genome assembly GCA_030015575.1 of Agapanthus africanus. NCBI lineage: Eukaryota > Viridiplantae > Streptophyta > Magnoliopsida > Asparagales > Amaryllidaceae > Agapanthus > Agapanthus africanus. The sequence continues at coordinate 239,408,122 of CM057351.1, forward strand.
CTACAACATCTTTTTAGGTTCATTTATCTTTTACATTAATCTCATTAATGTAGTCCCATCATTTAAATCCTAAGCCATCACAGAAAGAAACGAACATTTAACGTACGCTTATGCCACTCGCATTCGCCACAGTGTCCTGATATGCACAGTTAGGTTACTTAACTAACGGCATACCAGGACGGGGCTAGCGCGGGTGCAAAACATAAGCAACGTCTATTATATATCATATATATAATATAGCATTCGTATCAGATATATATATTAAATGATCACATCAGATAATAAAACTAGCAGAAGCACATTTAATATAGGATATCTAGGAGGTCCGTATTTTGTATTTAGCCAGCAATAAAAATACGGATTCCACGGTCGCAATGAATAGCCAAGCCCACACCCCTAGACCCCTACGAGAGCGGCAAGCGACCCTACCAATTCTGATGTTTAGGAGACCCGGTTTCGACTCCTCGAGATGGCTGATCAGTCGAAAATAATGTATTTTTAACACGGCAATTTCCCCATCTTTTGCACTCATTTAGAAGTGTTCGGTACTCATATTTCACATATTAGCAAATCAGTCATAAAATATCAGATTTCATGTGTTAGACTTTTAAACCGACACTTTAAAGGAAATTAACCGCATTTCATGGCATCGCATCATTTCTGTATTTGCGCAACACTTGTCTTGAGAAATTATGCAGGAAAATCCAGAAGAAACCGAGCCAAATTGTTAAAAGTGCTGATCAAAATTACACCAAGTCTTTCAATGGGCGCTTCCCGCCGCGGATCCGTGGCATGATGACGTCAGCAAAGAAGCAGATTTTCCCCATGTGCTTATTTCTAACGGCAAAGCTTCCAGAACTATCCAGAAACTCCACGTGGCTTCATCTAGAAGGCTCGGCCTAACAACCTAGTTCTAGAAGCCTCCCTCCAACTAACTTCTTCTAGAAGCCTCCTTATAACAATCTTCTTCTTGAAAGCTCTCTCCAACAACCTTCTTCTAGAAGCCTCCTTATAACAACCTTTTTCTAGAAGCCTCCTTGTAACAACCTCATTCTAGAATATTCCTTCCAACAAACTTTTTCTAGAAGATTCTTTCTAACAACCTCATTTTGGAGGGAAAATTAAAATTCAAATGAGGTGGCTCATTTTGGAGGGAAAGGTAGTCATTTTGGAGGGAAAAGTTGTTCATTTTGGAGGGAAAATTCAAATTCAAATGAGGTAGTTCATTTTGGAAGGAAAATTCAAATTCAAATGAAGTTGTTCATTTTGGAGGGAAAAGTTGTTCATTTTGGAGGGAAATTTGAATTTCCTCAACAAACTTTAGGAGGGAAACTTAGAATTTGAAATCCTAGATCTAGGGTTAGTTATCTATAAATAGGAACCTAGACCTAGGGTTAATGGTTGTTCATGAATAATCTTAGATATTCCCTCTTTCATCATCTTCTTCCACAAGTCTAGTGACAAGGCTTGTGCGAAACCCTAACCCTAATTCCACTCCAAATCAAAGATCTTGAGTACCAAATCAAGCGAGAAGCCTTCAACCTTTTAGGAGCCGAGCTGATCTTCAATCGGGCAAGTGATCCAAGCCGATCCGCGATCCACGGAGACGAGCGAAGCCAAGTCGACGATCAAGTTCTTCCTCTTGTAGTTCTTGAGCGAATGTAACTAAATTGTTGATATAAATAAAAGGTGAATTTCTTTAATCTTGCTTTCTTTTAATTCTTGCATCATGATTAGATCTCAATTTGTAATTGTTGCTCTTGTTGTGATGTTTGAGTGAAACTCCGCTCGTTAAGGAGTCGAGACGATTGTAGAATGATGATGTAACAAATCTTAATACTATTTTTAAGTCCTACGAGTTTGTAAACCCTAGCAAGTTCAAGAATCGATGACCTAGTTTCGTAGCGATGCTTTCTTGATTGCAATCGCTCGAAATTAGGGATCTACGATCGTTTCTTGAATTTACTAGAGGATAGAATGTGAATGATATCGACGAAAGAACAAGGGATAAGATGAAACCCTAGTTTCACAAGAAATCCCTAATTCTCGTAGATCATCATCGATCTAGTATCAATTCATCGAAGGATAAGAATACGTAATTGTGAGATTACATCACATCTATAGATCCGATCGATTCCTACGAGCCTCATTTCGATTCTTGAGATTTGGTTTGGAAAAATCATCAAACTATCAATTCTTGATTCTATCTTTTAATGCTTTCTTAGATCTAGTTTTTTCTCATTCTTGAACATCAACTATAAATCTTGAATTGTTTTGTTTTCTTTCTTTAAAGTTTCAATTCATTTAATTCAAAAGACGAACGATTACACTTTCCCTGTGGACGATCCGCACTCACATACTAACTACAATCCGACACCGTAGTTGATTGCGGTCAAATAATTTTTGGTTGTGATTTCTTTACTATTTGATTCGATTTATTACAATCACAGAAATTATAACAATCAAATGGCGCCGTTGCCGGGGATAGTGCGCTAATAGTTCGTATTTTGAAATTTGAGTTGAACAATTTATTCCATCATATTTTTTAGATCTAAATTCGTGCAAACACTAATACGTGTGTTGTGATTTGTTGCGAGAAAATCTGGAATCATTGGAGCTTTGGGAAAATTTTTGTGAAAATTCCAGAGAGCTGAGAAATTGTACAGGAGCTTGCTGAAGAAATTTTGTGCACTGAACAGTAAATCCAACCGCGAATCCGCGGCAAATGTCCCTCATCCGCGGCGGTTCCGCGCTTCATTGAATTGTTCACTGTATCATTTTTTTCTCTGTAAGTCCTCTGCTTTCTTATCTTCTCCTCTATCTGCTCCAACTAACATTTTGTGCAGGTTTCTTTGCAAATAAATCGCAGCGCCGCAAAGCAATAAAAATTTTTGTGCGTGTTTTTGATTCTTGTGGTTGTTGCATATTAATACGGAAATTTAAGGGGCACGACCAAATTCAAATTAGGTGGGGATTTCATTACCCTTCCTAGGCCCCGAAAATCGCAAAACTTGCATCCGCATTACCCTCATTAATTAAAAAATATCTACAGATGACTCTAAGGACCGTCGCGCTCAATTAGGACAAGAGAAGGCCGTGGGTAATTCATTGCTTATCCGAGTTTTCTTGTGGTGCCTAAGGCGAGTGTGTCTAAGTCTAGTGGTTTTTAATTAGGCCCACTACTTACGTAGTGGAGTACCTTCCCACTTACCTGGCACTTATCCGGCCACAGGGGGACAAAGAGGCAGTGGAGGATTGATCCTGCGACTTGTCTTTTGGCAGTTAGGAGCGGTCTAGAGCTTTGACCTAGGTGACCCCTAGATTTTAGGGTTTTGTGTGTTGCATTTGTTTTGTTGCATCATATTTTTCAAAAATCCGTATCTTTTTCAAAACAAACACCAATCACATTCATCATTTCCCCTAATTATAAATTCACGCTGCCACTTGTACTAACCCTTTGTAGTGCAAGATAGGCTGGACACGGGATTCTAGTGCCCGTTAAGTCCGTGTTTCCTTATCGACCCAAAAGTCGGTATTTCTACATTTACCTTTCTTTACCCACCACCACACCCACATCGATGGATCCACCTCCATCGAACTTCTTTTCCACTACTCTGCCGCCGTCCGTTGGTGCGCAGAATCCATCTCGCATCTCTCTCCAAGAGAGATGTTATCCTACACGAGGCCCACTTTCCACTTGTCTTTCCACACCACCAGCCAACGGGGAAAATTTTCAAATAAAACCCCAATACATCAACCTTCTACCAAAATTTCACGGTCTCGAGTCTGAGGACGCATACGTGTTTATCACGAAATTTGAAAATGTATGCGCAATGATGGGTACCTCACAGTTGTCTGTGGATGCTTTCCGTCTTCGTCTTCTCCCATTCACTTTGTGCGATTTAGCCGAGAAGTGGCTATATAACACTACCGCACATTCCATTTCAAATTGGGACGAATTCGTCAAAGCATTCCTTAAGAAATTTTACCCACATCACAAAACAGCTCGAGTCCGTAGCGAAATCTATCAATTCACCCAGCTTCCAAATGAAACATTTTCAAAATGTCTTGACCGCTTCAAGGATCTGTTAGTCCAATGTCCACATCACGGCATCCCGAGATGGGAATTGTGCCGAATCATTTATGAGGGCATTACTCCTTACACAAGACAGTCCCTTGAATCCATGTGTCAAGGCAACTTTATGACCAAAAATGATGGGGAAGCATGGAACTTTCTAGAAGATTTCGCTGAAAAATCATTACAGTGGGAGGGTGTGAGTCAATCGTCTAGGGATGGCAATGATATTTCCATAGGAGTTAGAGCTGACATTTCAGCTATACAAAAGAAACTCGAGAATATGGAAAAATTCTTAGCTGCCCTAAGTCAAATATCACTCTCCAAAACTGTATGTGGATGTTGTTCTGATCCGTCTCACTTGACGGAAGAATGTCCGTTTCAAGGTCCTGAGCATACAAATGCATCATTTCAAAGACCTAGAAACGATCCATCTTCCTCCACATATGATCAGGGTTGGAGGAATAACCCTAACTTTGCTTGGAACCAATCACAATTTCAAAACACGGTTCCAATTCAACACAATTTCTAAGGGGCCCCTCCACCACAACAGCAGCCACCACTTCAATTGAGTCAGCACCCCTTCCAAACACAAAACTTCCAAAATCCGGCCAACACTTTTGCACCACATGAAAATTTTTTGCAATTGACCGGTACAGATAATACCTCTGCACTAGCACAAACCTTGGATACTTTCATGAAACAATCCATCCAAGGGACGACAAGTTTGCAATCTTCCGTTGAGAATGTGATGAAGATCATTATCTCTCAAAATGAAAACATCAAATCGATGGAAGAACAAATTGCACAACTAAAAGCCGAAATGAGTGCAAGAGAGAAAGGGAAACTTCCAGCTCAACCTTTACCTAATTCTGGCTATTCACATCATGTGGATGAGATCACGTTGAGATCTGGAAGAGTGCTTGACCATCACCTTGGGGAAGAGTTTGATGATACTGATAAATCAATCAATAACACCCCGGCTGAGACCTTTCCACACACTTCTGACCCCAGTTCTTCTACCCTACCACCTTCTTCCGAGCCTATTCTCCATTTCCCAAAAGGCTCGCCATTACAGCCCACCTCTTTTACCCCTCCTCGGACGATTCCCACTTCTATTCCGGGATCGGTTCCACACACACTTTCTTCTCCTATGATGGACCCAGCGCTTATTGCTAAAGCACCTTATCCTAATCGGTTAAGGGCAAACACACCAAGTCCACATATGGAGAAGATTATGAACATTTTTAAGCAAGTAAACACCAACATCCCTCTCCTAGATGCCATCCAACAAGTTCCGTCTTATGCGAAAACTCTTAAGAACTTGTGCACTAGGAAGAGGAAGAATCCAGTGCCCAAGAAGATTTTCATAGAAAAGACAATAAACACGGCTTTCCCCCAACAATTACCGAGGAAACGTAAGGATCCAGGATATCCTACTATTTCCGTTTCTATTGGGGAAAAACACATCAACCGTGCTCTATTAGATCTTGGCGCTAGTGTTAACTTGCTTCCTTACTCAGTCTATGAGCAATTAGGGATCGGAGAGTTGAAACCATCTCCATGCACTCTTCAGATGGCTGACCGATCAATCACCAGACCTAGGGGTGAACTGGAGGATGTGTTAATAAAAATCGGAGAATTTATAATCCCGGTAGATTTTATTGTAATTGATACACAGCCTGTAGTGAACCCACGGAATCAAATTCCGGTGATTTTAGGTCGCCCCTTTTTGGCCACTTCCAACGCAATAATCCACTGTCGTAACGGTTCTATGACCCTATCTTTCGGGAATAGGTCAATTGAACTGAATATTTACAAGTTGGGAAGTGTACCCTCCGAACCTACTGCTCAGGCATGTTCTGTCGACTTAATGGATGTCGACAGCAGCGAATTTGATAATCCTCCTGATATCGATCTTGACTCTTTTCATATGTTATTGTTTGACCCAACTATGTATCATATACATACGGACTCTTCCACCGAGATGTCCGGGTCAACAATTAACACGGATTATGAAATGTTCTTAGAGTCTGAAGATCACCCCGCACTTTGTGATGACATTATTCACCGGGGTATAGATGGAACTTTTGAGGAAATCTTCGCTGATGAACTCGCATTTTTGAATGACACGGGTGTTGAGATGAATCATCTCCCAATCAATGAAATTGAACCTCCACCCCTTCTTCTGAACTGTAAAAAGAATGCGAGTAATCCATCACATACACTGCATCGTCTCTCCAAAATGAGACGCACACACATTCTATTCTACCACTTACCTTTTCCCCACTTCTTCTTCCACCAACCCGAGCACTGCATTGATAAATTTTTTGAATGGTTGGTGTTAACATTCGGTCTTTGCAAAGCTTGGCATCGACCACTGATTTTTGACCCCCTCATATGATTTTTAAAAGATTAACATTGCATAACTCAAGTTTGGGGGGGTATATTTTTTCTGGCTCTTGAAAAGAAAATTTTTACAAAATGATGAGCCAAAAATAAGTTTGGGGGAGGATCTTCACTTAAATATTTGGCCCCCACTAATAAATTCCTCCCAAGCTTACAGGTTTTTCGAGATTTAGCGGAAGGCAACAGTGAGGACACTGTTGAAAACAAGTTTGGGGGAGGTTTGTGCTTATTTTCGCATCATTTGCATATCACTTTGCATAAGCACAAAACATTTTTTTTTGAAAAACCATAAAAATTTAAAAATTTTCAAAACTATAAAAATATTTTTGTATATAAATAAGATAATAAAAGTTTAGATAGTGAAAAATTACATCCATGAGATTAGAAAAATTTAAGAAAACTAAGAAAATTAGAAGTTTTCTTATACGAACTAGTAATAAGTAGTTATGAGCCGTTGTCCCAAGGGTTAGTAAGATGAAGGACGTCACTAATCTGAGGATAAAAATAAGTCTGAAAAATAGTTTCTATTCTGGAAGCCAAACATTTTGAGCGTTGATACCCTGCTATTCGCACTTACACACATCTTAAAGCCTGGGATAGTAGAGGATACCTTGAAATGCTCTTGTCTTAAAGCCAAAAGTATGAAAAGAAAAATATGTTTTAAAGTGGTGAGAAAAATGGATACTGGTTTTGTTATCACCGAGGGCAATAAAAATATATAGCAAAAGGGTGCTTCTTCACCTAGTGCCCCAAGGTCAACTGGTCTGGGAGTCACTGCTATGCCTGAGGTGGTGCAAGACTAGAAAAATACACCAAGTTAGCAAGCACATTAGTAATCGGTCGGTTAGTACCTCAAGAAGTATTAACGGTCGCATGAAAGTGTGTAAGCAATCTCGTTTGTCAAGAAGTACTGAGGCCGATGGGCAAGAGTATGATAGCTTGAATTGAATTATCCGGGTGTAGGGATATCTTTACACACACGCAGGGTGATATGATCGATGTTTGGAATAAAGATAGGAATGAAGAATAAGACGATGTTTTATTGAAGGAGGACGTGATTTCTGACATCTTTTCATGACCATTAAGATAGGGCTCATGACAACCGAAAAGCTAGCTTAGTTGGAAACCCTAATTTTCAAGGCTTTTCTTTTACAATTCTTTTCTTTAAATGTAATATTCATGATCTTACTTTTATTATTGGATTTTGTGGGTGCAATCCGCTGAAAACCCTCAGGAGACAACACTCCTCCTACTAGGGACACCTAGAGGTTTAAAGGCTTGTTGCACGTGCTCAGAGCAATCGTGTTGCCTACGAAAGTGTGCTAGTTAGTTTTTCTCTTTCTTTATTTTCTCCTTCTCTTTTTAATAAAACATTCGCTCGAGACGATCGAAATTAAGTTTGGGGGTATTTGATCAGTCGAAAATAATGTATTTTTAACACGGCAATTTCCCCATCTTTTGCACTCATTTAGAAGTGTTCGGTACTCATATTTCACATATTAGCAAATCAGTCATAAAATATCAGATTTCAAGTGTTAGACTTTTAAACCGACACTTTAAAGGAAATTAACCGCATTTCATGGCATCGCATCATTTCTGTATTTGCGCAGCACTTGTCTTGAGAAATTGTGCAGGAAAATCCAGAAGAAACCGAGCCAAATTGTTAAAAGTGCTGATCAAAATTACACCAAGTCTTTCAATGGGCGCTTCCCGCCGCGGATCCGTGGCATGATGACGTCAACAAAGAAGCAGATTTTCCCCATGTGCTTATTTCTAACGGCAAAGCTTCCAGAACTATCCAGAAACTCCACGTGGCTTCATCTAGAAGGCTCGGCCTAACAACCTAGTTCTAGAAGCCTCCCTCCAACTAGCTTCTTCTAGAAGCCTCCTTATAACAACCTTCTTCTAGAAAGCTCTCTCCAACAACCTTCTTCTAGAAGCCTCCTTATAACAACCTTTTTCTAGAAGCCTCCTTGTAACAACCTCATTCTAGAATATTCCTTCCAACAAACTTTTTCTAGAAGATTCTTTCTAACAACCTCATTTTGGAGGGAAAATTAAAATTCAAATGAGGTGGCTCATTTTGGAGGGAAAGGTAGTTCATTTTGAAGGGAAAAGTTGTTCATTTTGGAGGGAAAATTCAAATTCAAATGAGGTAGTTCATTTTGGAGGGAAAATTCAAATTCAAATGAAGTTGTTCATTTTGGAGGGAAAAGTTGTTCATTTTGGAGGGAAATTTGAATTTCCTCAACAAACTTTAGGAGGGAAACTTAGAATTTGAAATCCTAGATCTAGGGTTAGTTATCTATAAATAGGAACCTAGACCTAGGGTTAATGGTTGTTCATGAATAATCTTAGATATTTCCTCTTTCATCATCTTCTTCCACAAGTCTAGTGACAAGGCTTGTGCGAAACCCTAACCCTAATTCCACTCCAAATCCAAGATCTTGAGTACCAAATCAAGCGAGAAGCCTTCAACCTTTTAGGAGCCGAGCCGATCTTCAATCGGGCAAGTGATCCAAGCCGATCCGCGATCCACGGAGACGAGCGAAGCCAAGTCGACGATCAAGTTCTTCCACTTGTAGTTCTTGAGCGAATGTAACTAAATTGTTGATATAAATAAAAGGTGAATTTCTTTAATCTTGCTTTCTTTTAATTCTTGCATCATGATTAGATCTCAATTTGTAATTGTTGCTCTTGTTGTGATGTTTGAGTGAAACTCCGCTCGTTAAGGAGTCGAGACGATTGTAGAATGATGATGTAACAAATCTTAATACTATTTTTAAGTCCTACGAGTTTGTAAACCCTAGCAAGTTCAAGAATCGATGACCTAGTTTCGTAGCGATGCTTTCTTGATTGCAATCGCTCGAAATTAGGGATCTACGATCGTTTCTTGAATTTACTAGAGGCTAGAATGTGAATGATATCGACGAAAGAACAAGGGATAAGATGAAACCCTAGTTTCACAAGAAATCCCTAATTCTCGTAGATTATCATCGATCTAGTATCAATTCATCGAAGGATAATAATACGTAATTGTGAGATTACATCACATCTATAGATCCGATCGATTCCTACGAGCCTCATTTCGATTCTTGAGATTTGGTTTGGAAAAATAATCAAACTATCAATTCTTGATTCTATCTTTTAATGCTTTCTTAGATCTAGTTTTTTCTCATTCTTGAACATCAACTATAAATCTTGAATTGTTTTGTTTTCTTTCTTTAAAGTTTCAATTCATCTAATTCAAAAGACGAACGATTACACTTTCCCTGTGGACGATCCGCACTCACATACTAACTACAATCCGACACCGTAGTTGATTGCGGTCAAATAATTTTTGGTTGTGATTTCTTTACTATTTGATTCGATTTATTACAATCACAGAAATTATAACAATCAATGGCCTCCCACTGAACCCTAGAACCCGGTCACTTGTGCCCTTCTCCTTGGGTCTATCATAATGCGGTAAAATAAATAATATACAACACTGGTGACAACATCCTCAACCCGGAAGTGCCCCAAATAAAAGAATATTACATACAATTTAATTTTACATGAATGAAAAGAAAAATCTCATCTCACATAAAACCCCCGACTATTCAATCACGACAATCCTGCACATCAAATCTCATCGACACATAATATCAAATATCATCAACGTAAGTAAGTATGCATACACCGATTGTCGTTGATGTATAGCAACGAAAACCGGCGATACACTACACACTACACTTATGGTCATAGAGAAATAAAATGAAAAACTACAATAATTGGAATCATAGCTGCCTTTAGACAACACAAACCCGGAATATCACATATATAAGATTTCATGCCTAACAATGTAAAGCTCGCATTTGGGTCTCATCCATGAAAACACCTTTTCAAAACAAGCCGGATAATTCAACAATATTTCCGTCTATTCCCGAGACCGAACTGCTATATTTACACACAACAAACAAAATTGTAGATTCCAATTATTGTATCACATACTAATAAACTAGGCGCAGTTAAAACATTCGATCGAACGATTAAACACCCAAAACTTCTCAGAAAGCTCAACACTTGAGCAGTTTCAAAAATTACCAGAAACTGCAAAAATTACATACGGGCCAGTGCAAGAAAGTACGGCCCCACCTGCACCAAAGGCGCCGCGGAACCGCCGCAGAATGACCATTCATGCCGCGGTTCAGCGGTGCTTTAGTGGAGTTAGGGGTTCGTATTTCTTGTGGGCCTATAAAATACCCTGCATGATTTTTTAAGTATTTTTAATGTGAAAAAATCCACGTTTTTGAAAAAAGTCCAGAGAGCACTCCCCGGGCGTCGTAATTCGTTCGTTCAAGGTTTTTAACGTCGTCTAGGTTACTCCAAAGCTCTAGCTTGGCTCTGATACCCCTGTAGGGTTTTCTTAACACCTCTGGAAACATCACACATGCCACAACTTTGATTTTATGAGGTGCTAAGTAAACTTAATTAGGAATCGAACTAGAATTATAGAGTAACAATTAATAGTATCACAAGTAAAAGTTATTCTAACACTAAGTGGAGAGGCTACAACCTTTGTAGACCTCCTAGGGCAACTTCTTGAATCTCCAAAGGTTTGGAACGGCTCGCTTGAATGTTTCCAAGTCCACGACGATCCACCCGAAGTCCTTTGCTCAAAGCTTGTTGCTTCACTTGATCTATGAAATCCTTGAAGCAAACACCCTACACAAAGTAGCTAGAGGTGTGTAGGATGATGAAGTGGTTTATATTTTCACTTAAAACCCTTTCTTTTTTTTAATCTCACTCAATTTTAGAACTCAAGAGAGAGCTAGAGAGAGGAAGATGAAGATGGCAATTGTTTTTCTTTTGGATGCATAATAATCATAATGATAATGAGCGAGAGAGAGATAAGTATCATAATACAAACCATGGTTAATAATAATAGGTAGATATTTTATGATGAGTTAAAGAGCAAAGGAAATTAACCAAGGTTAAGTCAAAGGTCAACCAAGGAAGTGTGTAGAAACAATGAGTCATTTATGAAGAAATGAGTCATTAATTTAATTTCCTTTATCTTTAACTTAAAACAAAAATATCCATATATATAATTATGAACCATGTGAGTCTTATATTGCCATCTAAGATGTATCATCAACCATGATACCAATGCATGTATGTATGTGTGTATGCACATCAACATGTACATATACATGCATGCATCCATCAAAAGAAAATGGTTTAAATAAATGAGATAAAAGTCAATATTAAATCAACACTTGATTTAATAAACCGGTCATATCTCATACGACCCGACAAATATACAACGCCCGATTAAAATACGGTATCATATACAAGTATTTAATCGAGCTCCCGCACATATCTCATATGCGCACCACATCGTTTCGTCTGAACCAGGAAACTTCCATGTGAGACTCTAAGACTCGTCAATACGCCAGAAGTAGGTGATGATCATATCAAACACCTACAGGCCGCAAGAGGTCAGCTAAACGTAACGGCCACCCGGGTATTGAGCGATCAGAAGAAGAACAAGCGAACCTGTCAAAACTCCCGTCAATCCAACTGGTAACACTTACCGTACAGTTCGGTCTCTTCGTCAGATATGCTGCATATTGAGTCTAGGGATGGAATCGAACCCAATAACTCAATAAGTCATGCCGGTATATGGTCTACAACAGATCGAGAAACTACTGATAACACTTATCAGTAATATCTCAGCAGCTCTGGCCAGGGACTTCCTGTTATAGCCAATCGTGCACAGCACAGCATCAACCCCCAATACCGGGAGAGACGAAACCCCTCCTATCGCTCATTGCCTCCATATGCCTCGGGACTGTACCCAAAATCCACCTGTTTGTACGCCTCCTTAGAGCCGTAGTAGGGTGGAGATCAAAGTACAGTGGGAGGACACACAAGACTCTATAGCGATCTCGGGTCTACAGACTAACCTGTACCAGTGTCACCTGAGAACTGCTATCTGACGTATGATATAATACCGCATAGGAGTTCTCGGTGAGTCCGTTCAGTGTACCCAGTCTCACCGAGCACCCGTATACAATCTTTGGTGTCGCCACACCAGACGGATATAGGATCATCCATCGCTCATCATATGGAACAAGAATGGTATACGCTAGTCTACACTGGAATATCGGTGCCCTGTCTCGATATACCTACGACTAGGAACATTTCAAGGATATGCTTATAAACTACATATGTCCCACTAGTATGATCCACATCATAATCCCAGTAATCAAGCCAATATTCTTAGGGCTTTATCAACATGTACCAAATGAGTAAAAACATGATCAAGTGAACATATGATAAAGAGAAACCAGATAGCATACTATCATGTCGAGCAAGATTGTCCTCTGCATACATATATATATATATATATATATATATATATATATATATATATATATAGACATCAGTACATACATTATCACATAATGGCCTCTAGGGCATACATATATCCAACATCTGCGGATAGAAATAAGTCTGAAAAATAGTCCTTATTCTTGAGTCCAAACTTCTGAATGTTGATACCCTACTATATGCACTTGCACACATCTTGAAACTTGGGATAGTAGAGGATACCTTGAAATACTCTTGCCTAAAATACTTAGTATGAAAAAATATAAATTAACAAAATATAAATGAAACATAAAATATAAATGGTGCAGAAAAATGAACACTGGTTTTGTAATTACTTAAGGCAGCATAAAAAAAATACAGCGAGGATGCCTTATCACCTAGTTCCTTAGACCAACTGGTTTGAGAGTCACTGCTAAGCTTTAAAGTTTTGCAAGACTAGGATATTGCTAATTATGCCTTAATAAGTGAGCACATTCGGTAATCGGTTGGTCAGTATCTCGAGAAGTATTAACAGTCGCATGAAGAATGTGTGAGCAAATCCATCTAAAACATCACCGACTAAAAAGTACTAAGGAATATGGACAAAGGGTATGATAGCTTGAATTGAATTCTCCAAGTGTAGGGATGACTCTTACACACACATAGGGGTATATGATCGATGTTTGGAGGAAAGGTAGGGCGGAAGACTAAAGACGATGTTTTATTGAGAGATGATATGATTTCTGACATCTTTTTAAGACCATTAAGATATGGCTCATGACAATTAAAAAGCTAGCGTAGTTCGAAACTTTTATTTTCAAGTTTTTTCTTTTATATGTTCTTATCTTTGCATGTAATTTTCACTTTCTTTCCTTTATTTTAAATTTTTTTGGGATTTTGTGGGTGTAATCCGTTGAAAACTCTCAGGAGACAACACTCCTCCTACTAGGAACATCTAGAGGTTTAACGGCTTGTTGTACGAGCTAAGTGAAATCGTGTTCCCTACGAAAATGTGCTAGGTTTTTTCTTTTTAAAAATAAAATAGTTTGCTCGGAACGATCAAACATAGGTTTGGGGGTATTTGATCAGTCAAATTTACTGCACATTTTATGGACATTTTCCCTATTATTGTTAACTACTAAAAAGTGTTATCTGTACATTAAGAATATATGTGGATTTATTTGTAAAAAAATTATTGTCATATATTTCTTAATTTATAATTAATATAATTGGGGAAAATATGCATATCATATTTAAATAAAATATCCATTATTAAAATATGCATATCATATCAAATATTCTTAACCAATATTCTTAAGATATCATATCAATTAATTGGTTGGAATATTATCTCAAATATAACAAATTCTGCTAACAATGTGATTTGAGATATTGTGCAGGTATTATAATAGATCATCTCAGTTCTGAACTATAAGTATGAGATCCACAGCAAATCGATTCACCAAACCAAATCTGCCGAATGTTAGGAGCAAATTGAAGAATCTCACAACGACAAAGACTAAGAGCAATATTTTCAGAATATTTTTATCAAAAGGATCTCCAAATATTGAGAGAAGAAGGCATGAGAAATTTGGACACTCAAACCCACCAGGGGGCGACGGATCTGCGACCAACAAGGGCAAATAGCAGCGGTTGCGCGGTCGTTTGGTAGCCGTAGGATTTAAAACTTCAGGGTATTGATCGTAATTTCACACACTTATTTATCACGTCTAGAGTTTCATGTTCCAGAGCCTATAAAAGGACCAAGAGCATCCATCATCAAGAAAAAAAGGCATTGAACTATCCATCGAAGAATCGACCGATCTACCAAGCAAGAAGTCTAGAGAAAACTAGGGTTTTGTAATTTGGTTTTTCAGCGAGAAACTTTTGTAATGCAATAGTTAATCAATAAAAGGTAGTTCTTTCTTTAATTTTGTTGCATTTACTTTCTGCAATTACATTCTGCATTTACTTTCTGTATTTTTAATTTTAATTATGGGTTCCGTATTCTTTCACCTTTCTTCTGCTTCGTTGATCTCCATGAGCGAGTAAATTCTCACTTGTTAGGGTTTGTAGGATAGGGTAGAATAATGGATGAACAATATCTCTTTAATTCTTTTTAAAGTTTTAATTTTTATAAAATTTAGCAAAATGAATATTAACTCTCTTATCGGGCGCGCTTTCAATTCATGATAGTCATGACCACGATTTGAGATTCATTAATAATCGTTTTGTTAAGGGCTTGAGACAAATAGGGATCAGTGGATGGACAAGGGACAGTAAAGGGAAATCCTAATTCCTTCCAAAAATCCTAATCCACATTCATCGCTATTTTTCTAGTATTAAATAATTAAAAGATAAAAAAAATTATTTTTTTAAAACTTCATCCATTAACTACTAAATCCTATAAACCCTACAAGCCCTTCTCTTATAAACTTTTCAAATTTTCTTAGTAATAAACGATAACAATTCCACCTTTTTTATCAACTCGTCTAAAGCAAGAAAAATAGTCCATCGTTTATCTGTGGACGGCCCGTACTCACTATCGGCTAGCTATTATGACACCGTTATTGATTGCGGTATTTAGAACATACATAGACATAGTTTTTCTAACCAATCATATCGCATACCCAGGAAGTAGGGTTAATTGAGAAACAATTTTAATTACAAATACATAGAGGATGAACCATCAATATGCTTTAAGGGGGTGGTCAGGTATTCCCAGTATTGCCTCTTCCATTGCCCTGGCTCATGACAACAATTGCAATCTCCTATCCTATCAGCTGCAACCCATTAAGATGTCTCTATTCTTACCACGTGTACACCTAATTTAGGATTGGTTGGTTTTCTTCTTTCCCTTCCTATCAGTACTAGCCTCAGGATTGGAAGAATATATCTAACAAGCGTAACTGGTGTATTCTCCTTATTAAAGCAGCTTTCAACTTGAGATAAAAGGTGGAGATGAGAGACAAAAGAATTATATCAATATCCAATTTACTTTTTCCAGAACCAGTGGCCATTTTTGACTGAAACACTTTCTTCGATTTCGTTGGTAACTATACGAGATGACCTTCCAAACAATATGGATCTTTGTATCTGATACAGAGGGTTCTGGATCAAGTAAAGGGGAAGTAGGATCGGTAAGGACATATGTGATTTCGTCGTGAATTAGGGCAATCTTGATATTCTAAAACCAAAGTTTGTAAAAAGGGTCGATTAAGTTGGGTTACGGGTTTTAGTTTAAGATTAGTCATTGCCGCTTCCAGAAAGAGTGAAAAGAAACACTCAGCGTGCACTGTATAAAGATTAGATTGGTTTATTAATATATCTAATCAGGATAGTTCCCTCTGTTTTGTCAAATTCTACTTCAAACCCTAAAAGGAAAACTTGCCGAGATCATGTACACCCACATGTTTGCTATCCGGTCAGCCATGCCAGTGCAAGTACTCCGAAAGAGGTATCCCGTGCTTCGCACGGACCCAATTTAATAACCCCATTTCGTAAGAGCCATAACCTCGTAAACAACTTTCTAGACACCTAATGGATTAACTAATTGTGAAGTCAAAGTATATTGGGAGTAACTATTACTCACAGTAGGAATCGAGATTCAAACAATTATGGTGTGGTAACCTTGACGGTGACCAACAAGTCACTCCACTCCATAGACGGTATGTAATCACATTGTAAGTTTTAACACTTGAAACTCCTGATATTGTTTTTACCCCTAACGACCTATGATCTTGTCGGAGGCCAACAAACCGCCGTTAGTCAAGTTCTACCCATCATTTCATGATTAACTCAAACCCACCCACACAAGCCCTTGACGGAGGCCAACAAAGCCGTATGACTGTCCCGGCTAATTGCATCATGCAAACAGGAAGACATCACTTAGCTACCGTATACTACGTTTTGACGGAGGGAAACAAACACAACACGAATAGTAAGTACTCTACTTTTTGAAATGACAGAGGGTTATGACTGGGTTTAAAGAAAACCCTTAACGTAAGGAACTTGATATCATTGAAGGAACCTAATAGTTTTGCAAATTTATAGATACATAGACTTTTGCTAAAGTGCGGATTTCCCGTGAAGGGATCATGGCTCTTACCTCATCGAATGAAGTGTGTTTCCTTATAAAAAGTTGAAGGATAGCCTCCATGTGTTAAACACGTAAGTGGTCACATACAAAGCATGTGAGTACTGTCTTCAGATAGGATTAAATCCTATGATAGCCCTCACATGTTAAACACGTGAGTGCTTACATGCAAAGCATGTGACTGCTGGCTGCAGAATAGGATTTAATTCCATGACAGCCCTCACGTGTTAAACACGTGAGCGCTCACTTGAATAGGATTAAATCCTATGATAGCCCTCACATGTTAAACACGTGAGCGCTCACATGCAAAGCATGTGAGTACCGGGTTTAGATAGGATTAAATCCTATAAACCACCCCACGTGAACACGTGAGCGCTTATGTGCAAAACACGTAAGTGCCGCTGCTATATATGTATATAGCAGTACTCACGTGAAAAGCACATGACCGCATTAGTTTGAAGCGCTGGCTTCTTGTAGAATTAAATTCTATATGATAGAATTAAATTCTATTTGGGAAATATTTCCCCCGATCTTTCTAATATAGAAAATATTTTCTCTGATAAACAGAGAAGCCTTTAGATTTAAAATCCAACGGTGATTATAATATCACCGATCAAATCAGAAGATAGAATTAAATTCTATGTTAGGAAAATATTTTCCTAATCTTGTTAAAATTAACAAGAAATATCTTCTGTTAAATAGAAAGCCACTGGATCAAAAATCCAAAGGTGGATAAATTCCCCAAGCGAATCTTTTAGATCAATTAAATCAATCGATATCTCTCAAACTAATTGATAGTTTTTTTCTCTCCTATATAAAGGTCCTGAGACTTAAAGTCTTACATAGAAAACGCTCTATATGATTCTGCGAGAGAAGACCTCCCTAAGTTTGCGATACAAAAAAACCCTCCAGAAGCTTCCACAAAAAACAAATAACAATTTAATTCTCTTTTTGAAGAAGATCATCCCCTTGTTCAAACCCTAGGTAAAAACGGAGATAAAACATCTCCCTTCTGCCTATCTTCATGTATGATATAAGGGTTTAACTCTTTAAAAAGAACTTAGTTCTTCTTCCGGATCTGAGATCCATAAGACAAATCTCCCATAAAAAGAGAATTTAATTCTCATTGGGATGATCTTGTTCTTCAGACTTAAGATCTAAGGGAAAACTATGTTGTTTTACCATCCCATATGAACAGAAAAGAAAAGAACACGAAAGAAAGAAAGAGATGGAATTTATATTACAGAAACTTAGAATTTATTTCTCACATAAAAAGAGAACTTATTTCTTACATAAAAAAGACCCGCAGAGAAAATTTGAGATTTTAGAGTTAACTTTATTAATCCCTGCATAAATATAGAAGAACATCATGCAAAAGGCATGTGAATACCCTAGAAAACATGTCTCATGTAAAAGACACATGAAAACCCAAAGAAAAAGTTTCACGGGATACACACGTGGGCATCCAAAGAAACAGCGTCTCACATGAAAGGCACGCGAGCACTCAGAAGAAAACATGAAGATAACACCTCACGTGATATCTAAGTGAGCACTCAAAAGAAGCCATGGAAACAACATCCCACGTGAAAGGTACATGAGCATCCAAGACTTAAAGTCTCAGATGAAATGCACGTGAGCGTCCGAGACTTAAAGTCTCGCGTGATATCCACGTGAGAGCTGAGAAGAAAATTAAACAGAAGTGCATCACGTGATATCCACGTGAGCGTCTGAAGCTAAACAAACAGTGCTTCACGTGATATACATGTGAGTGTTGTTGGATAGAGTGCCCTCAAATCAATTATTGTGATCGTAGGCATGCGATTGTGATGATTGAGGGAAGACCTATATGGGTAGAACAGTCTTACTCGAGATGATAGTATGCTATCTGGTTTGTCTCTATCATCATGTACATGCATTATGTGGTATTACAGATCACTATTACATGTTGATAAGGCCCATAGGATTCTTGCTTGACTACCAGCATTATGATGGCGATCATATATATGGGAGCTGGATGGTCTATAAGCACATCTTTAAATGTCCCTAGTCGAGGGAGTATTAAGACTGGGCATCAATACTCCGGAGTAGACTAGTGGATACTTTTCGAGATCCCGATGAGGGGCGGTGGCCGGTCTCACAAGCCATTGATGTCAGTTAGTCACCTAAGATAGTATGCATGTGCTCATTGGGTTATGAGTTATACTGGACGGACTCGCCGGGAACATGCTAGATGGTATTATACCTATTGTCAGATAGCAGTTCTCAGGTGACATGAGTACAGGTTAGTCTGTCGACCTGAGATCGTTATTTGTCTCGTGTGAGGTCCCACTGTGTTTTGATTACTACCCTACCACGGCTCAAAGGAGTCGTGTAAACAGGTTTTAGTTGGGTACAGTCCTGAGCCACATGGAGGCAGTGAGCGGATCGTCGGGGATTCGTTTCTCCTGGTATTGGGGGTTGATGTCATACTGTGCACGGGTGGCCATCACCAGAAATTCTTGGCCATGGTAGACGAGAATTACTGATTTGGATCAGTAGTTTCTCAGTGGGTGATAGGATTCACACCGACACGAAATATCGCGTTATTAGGGGTTTGACTTTACCCACCCCCTAGACCCGGTATGCGATACTCTTAGATGAATAGACCGGACTGTATGGAGATTGTCACAGACAGACTCAGTAGGGGTTCAGATGAGTTTGCTCATTTGCCCTCCTTTCGCTCAATATCTGGGTAGCTGTTACGTACAGCTAGTGCCGCTGACGTGTTTGTGGTTAAACCCACTGTCAGCGTATTGAAGAGTCTTTAGAGTCCCACACAGAGGGTTTCTTTGGTTCAAGCGAAATGATGTAGTAGCCGTATTTTGATATGTGCAGGGCTCCGATCGAATGATTGTACTAGTTAACCGGACTTTCGATCGGACGGTTGATAATACTAGCCGGCTCGGGTTTGAGCCGGATTATTAAATCAGGTATTGATTTAATAATTTACGTATATATATTTCAATATGTATATTCTAGTATTATGTTGTTTGTGTTATTCTATCTCTTTGGGTATTCGTATTTTCATACGAATACGGGTATGTATATACAATAGAGTGTAATCCGTATTTATACGGAAAACATTCTAGAAGGTGGACACCTCATTTTGGATTATCCATTTATTAATTTAAATGGAAATGAGGTGTAAAGGTGATGAAGAGAGAATGGTGAGAACCATGCTTGAATAGTGTTGACAAATGAATTGTTAATTCATTTGTGCAAACTATTCAAGTATGGTTGCAATATGTTTATTGAAAAAAGTTGTTTTACAAAACCTTGCTTCATATATTCTCTCACTTGATGGAATGCCATTTGGAAATCACTCTCACCATTTTATTCTACTCTCTTCACTACCTTTCTTGAGCTCCTCTACCTTCTTCTTTAACCTCCGCTCTACAATCTCATGTGTTGAGAATCAAGAGAGGAGGTGAGATAGATACACACTTAGAACCATTCACTACATCTTAGACACTTTAGATTAGCAATCTATAGTCTCTAGTTGCTCCACTAGATTCTTAACGTAGAGCCAGAGACATGAGCTACATCCCTCAGGTGGATCATCTTCGACGGAGAAAGACCGGCGATCAAGCTGTTAGTGTTTATGCCCTAGAAGGCCATTACTGTATCATACTAGCTTGTATATTACTTAATGGAAGCTTGGGATATTCACATGTATATAACAGTCTTGCTAAACATGGTAGTATGCTACTTGGTTTTTCTATCTTAATATGTGAGTGTACGTATTGATAGAGTTCTTAGGATCTTGCTTGTCTACCAGCGTTGTGATGGCAGTCACACTAGTGGGGGCTGGGTAGTCTACAAGCACATCCTTATTCAGGTCCCCGGTCGTTGGATTATCGAGACAGAG
Organism: Agapanthus africanus; assembly: GCA_030015575.1. NCBI lineage: Eukaryota > Viridiplantae > Streptophyta > Magnoliopsida > Asparagales > Amaryllidaceae > Agapanthus > Agapanthus africanus. Next base: position 239,428,966 of record CM057351.1, read on the forward strand.
CATCGATACTCCGGAGTAGACTGGTGTGTACGCTTCTCATCCCAGTTGGGGAGATGGTCTGTCCCACAGCCATCAGTACGTCGTACTGGAGATAGTATGCAGGTGCTCGTTAGGTTACGGGTACACCGGACAGGACTCACAGGGAACTGTTGGTTGGTTTGATACCAGTCGTCAGTAAACAGTTCCCAGGTGACATGAGTACAGCGTAGTCCGCAGACTTGACACTGCTACTTCGCCTCGAGTGTGTCCCACTGTTCTTAGATTGCTACCCTACCACGGCTCAAAGGAGTCGTGCAAACAGGTAGCAGTTGGGTGCAGTCCCGAGCACTTGGAGGCAGTGGCGGTTAGACAGGATTCGTCCCTCCCGGTATTGGGAGTAGATATCGTGCTGTGTCAGAGAGCCATTACGCAAAGTCCCTGGCCAGGGCAAGCGAGATTTGCTGGTAGGTTCCAGTAGTTTCTCAGGGTGTAATGGGCTTCACTCCGACACGACTTATACCGCTATTAGGGGACTGACGCTTGCCGCCCCCTAGGCCCGATATGCGATAGTCTTGGACGAACGGACCGGACTGTATGGAGATTGTCACATCAGACTCAGTAGGAGTTCGGATGGGTTTACTCATCGGCCTTCTTATCGACAACTACCTGGGGACCGTTACGTACAGCTAGTGCCGCTTGCGGTCTGTGGTTAAACCCACTGCCAGCGTAGTAGTCGAGTCTCTAGAGTCCCACACAGAGAGTTTCCTACTCCAGGCGAAACGATATAGAGGTTGCATGGTTTTGCGACAAAGGGTTCGGACGCATACGTGCGTTTACGCGTGTACGACTTTCGGACAGTTTTTACCAGTCGGCTTTGGTTTAAGCCAGTTACTGGTATCCGGTTATTGGATTTATACAGTCTAAAGTTTTTCCGTATTTTTACGGATCGGAGGGGCGTTCTCGTAATTACTCGAGAAGCTTCTAGAAGATGTGACTAAGGAGGTTTCTTTTGGATAAGAGAGTGAGTCATGGTGGTGATTCATTCACTTCATTAATGCACATTTATTGCTTAATGACTCATGCTAATGAATCACCACAAGATATTTTATGAAGCATGCTTATTCATTTCCTTTATTGATTATTCTAAAATAAGAATGCTTCATAATATTATGATACACTCTCTCTCTTCTCTCATTATCTAATCTCACATTCTCTCTCCTCAAGCTCTCATCTTCAAGATACTAACCTTAATCCTCATGTGTTGAGAACAAAGGTTTAGTTAGACTAAACAATCCATAACCTTCACTCTTTATCATCCTTTCATCTTTGATTAGCAATCAAAGTTGATTAGTTACCTCAAGTTAGAGGTTTAGCTTGGTGTTTTGCTCTCGGGTGGATCGTCTACTACCTAGAGAAGGTCGAGGAGAACAAAGGAGGACGTAAAGAAGAAGGACCGGTTTCATTAGGTATAATCCCTAATCACTTGTGAAAAGAAACTCATAAGATACGGTTATTTATAGTTTAGCTTCGATTCAAGCGGTTAGTCGATGTTCGTTGTTTAAACTTGATTGTTTTTGAAAATTCCGCCTCCCCATAAGTACTGGGGTGAAGTACATCGACTTACAGTGGTATCAGAGCCTCGCTAAACAATAAATAACTTAATTGCAAATTTGTACGAATTTCGAACGGAAAAACGAAACCGGAAAACCCTAAAAAATACTAGTTTCTGTCGAATTTAAAACGATGTCAGAAAATTTTTCAGGTGTGTTCAGAGAGCTATAAAGGGGTCCAGGAGAACACCCAAGAAATTCGAGCCCATGAATCGGCAACTCGGCCGCGAAAGCGCGGCGGATCGGTGGTATCCGCCGCCCTTCCGCGGCGCTTTGGCCGAGTCATGGACTCGTCTTTCTTGTGTGGGTCCCCTGTGACATTTGGGGTTTTCTGGTATATTTAATTATTGCTCAGGTTACTGTTTAACAGAGCAGATTTTGGAGCAATATTGATGTTGTTTATTCGATCGAATTGTACAGTATTTGCGTATTGGATTATATCTGTGATTGTTTAATGTGTTCGTAAACCTCCCCTAACTGCTAGTATGTCGGTTGGCAGGGGGTTGCACATTTCTGAAATAGTTATATCTGTTTGTGCATATAAACTGTATTGGACTGTTGTGGTGTATAGCCGGGGTTAGCAATGGGTTATTTGTTTAATTCATTTGTTGTAAATGTAATTTGTTGTAATATTATTTTCGCGGGGCACTTCCAGGTTGCGGTCGTAGCCACCGTTGTATTATTTCATTTTACTGTTTTTGCTCCTAGGACTGACCCAAGGTGGGGTACACAGACTGCCGGGTGGGTAGTTTGCCGTACCCGTAGGGGTCGAGGGTGGGGTAAACGGCTATTCATCACAACTGTGTAATCTGTCTTTTCTTGCAGGCTCAAAAGAAATACAGATTGCTTGCAAATCCAATATTGTTTATCTGTGTTCTGGAATGAATATCATTGCGTCAGACGAATGTAAAATATCTATATTATGATAGCTATTTAGACGTCACTTATGTTTTACACCCGCGCTAGCCCAGCCCCCGCTCTGTTGTTAGTTAAGTAACCTAACGAGTGATGACGGGACCCCGTGGCGAATGCGGATCGCATAAGAGGACGTTGTATTTTCGTTGTTTTCTGCAATGATAGGTTAATGATGGGACGCATTATCTATAATGCAAAGTAAAACAAACCAAAGTTTAAATCGTTGGAACAATTTAAAAGAAACCACTCGGTTATTTTTAAAACAGATAATTTTAAATGCGGAGATTTAACCACTCCTTTTAAAAGCTATCAGGTTCCTTCGGTTATATCAAGTTCACTACGTTCACGGTTTCGCCAAAACCAGTCGTAGCCCTCCGTCATTTCTTATGAATGGTCAGTAGTATTCAAGCTATGTTTGTTTGGCCCTCAGTCAAGACATAGTGATTGGTAGCTGCTGGGGTATTCATTTGTTGCATAGATAGATGAGTTGGTTTGGGACAGTCGTATTACTTTGTTGGCCCTTAGTCAAGAGTATACGGATGGGTTCAAATCAACAGGATAATGATGGGCAGAACTTGACATGTGACTTATGATTTGTTGGCCCTTAGTCAAGGTCATAAGAGCATGGGGCAAAAACTTATATCGGGAATTTCTAAAGAAACTGAAATTTGCAAAGAGATGCATACCATTTTGAGTTTGATGAATGTTGGTAGCATTCCTACAACATTATCAGACGATGATATTTGGATCCCGATCCTACTGTGAGTACTTGATACTTATCAGGATATTCGTCACTTAACGATCAATGCTATAAACCTAGTAGGTGTCCAGAAAAGTGTCAGCGGGGTTACGCCCCCAGAGAAAAGAGGTTACTTAATTAAGGAACTTCGCGAAAGCGTTGGAAAACCTCCCTCGAAGTATCGACACCGGCCTGGCTGAATGGTTAAGCAAGTATTGTACGGTGAGAATAGTCTTGGCTAATTCTTCTTTAATGGTTTGAGGAAGGATTCGAGAAACAGTGGGAGCCATCCAGTTTAGATAAACTAAAAACCACTCTAAACTTGCAAGAGCATCATGCTAAAGAGTTTTCTTCTCTCTCTCCTAATTGCAGCGACCCTGAAAATGACTGGACTTAAGTTACTTTTAGAGAAAAATATACTGACGGGGCCAAACTATAAAGATTGGCTGCGGAATGTCAAGATGGCCTTGACCTACGACAAATTGGGGTACATCCTCACCGCTACGGCACCTGCAGTCCCTGGTCCCAAATCCAGTAATGCGGATAAGGAAATCCGCAAAACCTGGGATTTAGATTGCGCGAGAGCCAAGTGCATCGTGCTTGCCTCGATGAATAATGAACATCAGAGGAGGCACGAGGATATGTCCTTAGATGGCATATTTCTCCATACAAAGGAACTTTATGGAGAGCAATCTCGTATAGCAAGATACGAGACCTCAAAGAAATTGTTTCGAGCGAGGTTGGCTGTCGGGTCATCGGTAGGTGAACATGTCCTACAGATGATTGGCTATATAGAAGAGCTCGCAGACCTTGGGACGACTTTGGATAATGAGCTCTATACAGACCTTGTTCTCCAGTCCCTTCCTCCCACCTACGCCCAGTTTATCCTCAACTTCAATCTTCAAGGAAAAGAAGTTGAACTTGCGGAACTCCTGAACATGTTAAGGAGTGCGGAGGGCACCTTGCAGAAGGCAAGGGAAACACCCGCTATGTTTGTTGGCGGAGCATCTTCTTCCGGGTCCAAGGCTAGGGCCAAAGGAAGGAAGAAGAAGGCCGCACCCAGACCTAGAGGAGGTGTTAGTAAGGTGGGAAAGAAGGGAAAGAAAAAGATTGCAGCACCGGTAGTTGGCCTGGATGAGTGCTTCCATTGTCACAGGAAAGGGCACTGGAAGAAGGATTGCAAGGCGTGGAACGCCAAGAACCAGGAACCGAAGCAAGCTGTGGCTTCGACTTCAGGTGTGTTTGTAATTGAGAATTGTCTGTCGATCAACTCTACTTCCTGGGTATTGGATACCGGATCAGGATCTCATATTTGCAATTCATTGCAGGCACTGAGAAACCGTAGAGTGCTGGAGGAAGGTGATATGATCCTCAGGGTTGCTAACGGAGCTAGCGTGGGAGCTGCGTCCGTCGGGGATTATCACCTAGGATTGACGAGTGGACACATTTTGGTTTTACATAACTGTTATTTTGTACCCAGCTTAACGTGTAATATCATATCAGTTTCCTTGTTATCAAATAAAGGTTATGATTTCACGTTTGTAAGAGATGTTGTCAACATCCACCTTAATCATGGTTTGATTGGGTCCGGTACTCTAAATAACGGAATATATGTGTTAAACCAACTCCAAATTTTCAATGTCCAGAACACACTAAAAAGAAAGTCTCCAGATTTAAATAAAGCTTTCTTATGGCATTGTAGACTGGGTCACATCAATGAGAGAAGGTTGACTAAGTTGCATAGAGAAGGATATTTGGACACGTTCGAATATCAAACTTATAACACTTGTCAATCTTGTCTCAAAGGAAAGATGACAAAGACTCCATTCACTGGACAAGGAGTAAGAGCGAGCGAGCTCTTAGGACTCATACACAGTGATGTATGCGGTCCAATGTCTACACATGCAAGAGGTGGTTATTCCTACTTCATTACTTTTACAGATGATTTCTCTAGGTATGGATATGTTTTCTTAATGAAGCATAAATCAGAGGCCTTTGAGAAATTCCTGGAATTCAAGAATGAAGCGGAAAACCAAACAGGCAAAAGTATTAAGACACTAAGATCTGATCGAGGTGGAGAATACTTAAGTGCCGAGTTCCTAGGTTACCTAAAAGAGAAAGGAATTCTCTCTCAGCTTACTCCTCCATACACTCCACAGCACAACGGTGTATCGGAGAGACGGAATCGAACCCTATTGGATATGGTACGATCCATGATGAGTAATGCTGAGTTACCGCGATCTTTCTGGGGTTATGCGCTAGAATCAGCGGCATATCTTTTGAACCAGGTTCCAACCAAGACTGTGCCTACCACACCATATTAGATGTGGAGTGGGAAGAAACCCTGTCTAAAACATTTTAGGACATGGGGGTGTCCAGCTTTTGTAAAAAAGCAGCATGTGGACAAGCTCGAGGCACGATCAGTACTGTGTAAGCTTGTGGGATATCCAAAGAACTCCAAGGGATATTATTTCTATTACGCAGAGGAACAAAAGGTCTTTGTTTCTCGTCATGCCACCTTCTTAGAAACTGAATTTTTAGAAAATCAGAAGAGTGGGAGCGCAATAGAACTGGAAGAAATTCCAGAACCACAAGCTGTTACTGAAAGTTTGGTAGAACCAGAGGTTCAAGAAGAACAGAACATTCCCGCACCCCTCCGCAGAAGTAGTAGGCCGTCTCATCCGCCTGAGAGATACTACGGTTTTCTCATTGACGGGGATAGAGAGGATTGCATCATAGATGATGATGAACCTACTGACTTCCAGCAGGCCATCCAGAGCGGCGACTCGGTACGATGGCTAGATGCAATGCGGACCGAGATGGAGTCCATGTACACCAACAAAGTATGGACTTTGGACTTTGCTCCAGATGGGGTAAAACCCATAGGATGCAAATGGATCTTCAAGAAAAAGATTGGTGTAGATGGACAGGTGGAAACCTATAAGGCTAGACTTGTTGCAAAGGGTTTTCGTCAAAGACCTGGTTTGGACTATGACGAAACTTTTTCTCCAGTGGCTATGCTCAAATCCATTCGGGTCCTTCTTGCTATTGCTGCCTTCCATGATTATGAAATCTGGCAGATGGACGTAAAGACGGCTTTTCTGAATGGAAATTTAGAAGAGAGCGTCTATATGGATCAGCCAGAGGGTTTCAATCAGAGTGGGAGCAGCGGGAAAGTATGCAAGCTGCTTAAGTCTATTTATGAATTAAAGCAGGCATCGCGGAGTTGGAACATCTGTTTTGATGAGACAGTCAAAGAATATGACTTTATCAAAAATCCAGATGAACCGTGCATATATAGTAAAGTCGTGGCCAGAAGTGTCGTATTCCTCGTCTTGTACGTGGATGACATTCTATTGATAGGAAATGACATTCCTATGCTACAATCTGTCAAAGGATTCTTGTCACACAGGTTCTCCATGAAAGACCTGGGTGATGCCTCTTACATTCTGGGGATCCGGATCTATCGTGATAGATCCAAGAGGATGTTGGGACTTTCGCAGTCCAGGTATATCGACACTGTACTGAAAAGATTCAGTATGGAAGATTCTAAGCGCGGTAATCTACCGGCTTGTCACGGAATCACCCTCTCCAAAGAGATGTCTCCCAAGACTGATTTGGAAAGGGAACGCATGTCTATTATACCCTACGCTTCTGCGGTAGGCTCTATAATGTATGCGATGTTGTGTACCAGACCAGATGTAGCTTATGCACTGAGCGTGGTAAGCCGGTATCAGTCAGACCCAGGGGAGAAACACTGGATAGCAGTAAAGAACATTCTCAAGTACCTGAGGAGGACTAAGGAGATGTTCTTGGTTTACGGCGGAAAAGACCTCAGGTTGGAGGCCTTTGCTGATTCCGGCTTCCAGAGTGATAAGGACGATTCCAAGTCCATGTCGGGTTATGTCTTTACCCTCAATGGAGGGGCGGTGTGCTGGAAGAGCTCCAAGCAGGACACCGTTGCTGACTCGACGATGGAAGCGGAGTATATAGCTGCTTGCGATGCCGCAAAAGAAGCAGTCTGGATGAAGAAGTTCCTAACAGAACTTCAGGTGGTTCCTACCATAGTTGATCCAATACCTCTGTATTGCGACAACAACGGAGCTATAGCTTTAGCGAAGGAACCAAGGTCCCATCAGAAGTCCAGACACATCTTAAGGCGGTATCACCTGATCAGGGAGATCATTGATCGTCAGGAGATCGAGGTTCGGAGAGTTGCTTCAGAAGAGAATATTGCTGATCCATTCACGAAGGCCCTTCCTCAGATTCAGTTCGAGAGGCTGCTCGAGATCATTGGTCTGCGATATGCCAGTACATGGCCCTAGTGCAAGTGGGAGATTGTTAGTGTTTATGCCCTAGAAGGCCATTACTGTATCATACTAGCTTGTATATTACTTAATGGAAGCTTGGGATATTCACATGTATATAACAGTCTTGCTAAACATGGTAGTATGCTACTTGGTTTTTCTATCTTAATATGTGAGTGTACGTATTGATAGAGTTCTTAGGATCTTGCTTGTCTACCAGCGTTGTGATGGCAGTCACACTAGTGGGGGCTGGGTAGTCTACAAGCACATCCTTATTCAGGTCCCCGGTCGTTGGATTATCGAGACAGAGCATCGATACTCCGGAGTAGACTGGTGTGTACGCTTCTCATCCCAGTTGGGGAGATGGTCTGTCCCACAGCCATCAGTACGTCGTACTGGAGATAGTATGCAGGTGCTCGTTAGGTTACGGGTACACCGGACAGGACTCACAGGGAACTGTTGGTTGGTTTGATACCAGTCGTCAGTAAACAGTTCCCAGGTGACATGAGTACAGCGTAGTCCGCAGACTTGACACTGCTACTTCGCCTCGAGTGTGTCCCACTGTTCTTAGATTGCTACCCTACCACGGCTCAAAGGAGTCGTGCAAACAGGTAGCAGTTGGGTGCAGTCCCGAGCACTTGGAGGCAGTGGCGGTTAGACAGGATTCGTCCCTCCCGGTATTGGGAGTAGATATCGTGCTGTGTCAGAGAGCCATTACGCAAAGTCCCTGGCCAGGGCAAGCGAGATTTGCTGGTAGGTTCCAGTAGTTTCTCAGGGTGTAATGGGCTTCACTCCGACACGACTTATACCGCTATTAGGGGACTGACGCTTGCCGCCCCCTAGGCCCGATATGCGATAGTCTTGGACGAACGGACCGGACTGTATGGAGATTGTCACATCAGACTCAGTAGGAGTTCGGATGGGTTTACTCATCGGCCTTCTTATCGACAACTACCTGGGGACCGTTACGTACAGCTAGTGCCGCTTGCGGTCTGTGGTTAAACCCACTGCCAGCGTAGTAGTCGAGTCTCTAGAGTCCCACACAGAGAGTTTCCTACTCCAGGCGAAACGATATAGAGGTTGCATGGTTTTGCGACAAAGGGTTCGGACGCATACGTGCGTTTACGCGCGTACGACTTTCGGACAGTTTTTACCAGTCGGCTTTGGTTTAAGCCAGTTACTGGTATCCGGTTATTGGATTTATACAGTCTAAAGTTTTTCCGTATTTTTACGGATCGGAGGGGCGTTCTCGTAATTACTCGAGAAGCTTCTAGAAGATGTGACTAAGGAGGTTTCTTTTGGATAAGAGAGTGAGTCATGGTGGTGATTCATTCACTTCATTAATGCACATTTATTGCTTAATGACTCATGCTAATGAATCACCACAAGATATTTTATGAAGCATGCTTATTCATTTCCTTTATTGATTATTCTAAAATAAGAATGCTTCATAATATTATGATACACTCTCTCTCTTCTCTCATTATCTAATCTCACATTCTCTCTCCTCAAGCTCTCATCTTCAAGATACTAACCTTAATCCTCATGTGTTGAGAACAAAGGTTTAGTTAGACTAAACAATCCATAACCTTCACTCTTTATCATCCTTTCATCTTTGATTAGCAATCAAAGTTGATTAGTTACCTCAAGTTAGAGGTTTAGCTTGGTGTTTTGCTCTCGGGTGGATCGTCTACTACCTAGAGAAGGTCGAGGAGAACAAAGGAGGACGTAAAGAAGAAGGACCGGTTTCATTAGGTATAATCCCTAATCACTTGTGAAAAGAAACTCATAAGATACGGTTATTTATAGTTTAGCTTCGATTCAAGCGGTTAGTCGATGTTCGTTGTTTAAACTTGATTGTTTTTGAAAATTCCGCCTCCCCATAAGTACTGGGGTGAAGTACATCGACTTACACAAGCTCGATCCAGGATACCTCTAGGAGCTAAGGAAGAAGGTAGAAGACCGAAGGACATGAATCATTCGGTATAATGCTTCTATCACAGTAGATAAGCTCTTTGTAGTTAGCTAGTTATAGGTTTATGGTTCGATTCTAAGACAGGTTTTTTAGGGCCAAGTTTTTTAAACACCATTTTTGTTCCGCATCGGTCACGATAGATGGTCAGGGCGCTAGCAAACCCCAACATGGTATCAGAGCCACCCCACAAACCTTTTCTATCTAGTTTACACAAGGTTAAAATATCGATCGACCAAATTTTCTGAATAACAATTCCATTTTGATATGCTTGCTGTCGATTTTAAAACTTGTTTAAAAAATTATTCAGATTGTCTTAAAAATACGTGCAGGCATTTTTAGAGCACCTCAAGAAATTTGGGCACGTGTGTAAGTCTACGCTAGCGCCCCGGCCGTCTACAGACGCCAAATGCGGAACAAAAACTTTTTAACTGGCGCTATCGTATACTTTAACCCGGATCTGCCATTATTGCTAAACTAACAAACTGTAAAGAGTGTAGGAAGATTGTACCGAACGATCCGAGTCCTTCGTTCTTCAACCATCATCCCACGCTCCGTTGCGGCTGCTCCGATCTCGTCGATGTCCGATCTCCTCGTCGAGGTGGCACCACATGATCGGTTCTTTAAACGGGCTCCCGCCTCTGACTCGAGGCAACTCGATCGTCAAGTTTGCTAAAAGAGACGACCAAGAATGATGTAGAGAATGAGTAGATGACTTTGTCTCACTTCGTCCAAATCCGTGGACGATCAGTTAATGAAGTTGCCGAGGGAATCGGGTGATGGAATGAAATGGACTGTGAAATTCCATACACCGATAAAACCTATCATAATCTTTTCTAACCGATGAAAACCACAACCATGAGAGAGAGAGAGAGGGGCCGGCCTCTTTATAGAATGAGGGAGGTGACCGTAGGAGAAGGGGGTGACCATAGGATGCAAATATCATATGGAAATATCCTAAGGAAAACAAAATAGCATAATAAAAATGATGACTCAAAAGATTGAACCAATCACATTAAACCTAGTCACCATATCAAGAATGACTCACCAAGCCTCGTCATCACTTCTAGAAGCTTCTAGAATGATGACTCACCTCATCTGCGAAAAGATAAATCCATCTTTAACAGAATGTAAAAAGACGGCTGATAGAAAACTGGAAACTGGCAACTTCCAAAAGTGATCCTGAAACGACTTTCAGGAAAACCCCGAAACTGTATAAATATACCCGCATTTGTATTACGACCGAATACAAATGCAACTGAGACAAAGATATTATACCTACTCAATATAATACTCGGATCCGGCTTAAACCAAAGCCGACCAGTATCATCTGCCCGAAAACTGACACGTGCGTAAACGTACGTGCATTTTCCGAACCCTGCCATAAAACCATACGGCCTCTACAACGTTTCGCCCGAACTTGGGAAACTGTCTGTGGGGGACTCTAATGACTCGTCAGTACCCTGGCAGTGGGTTTAACCACAAACCGTCAGCGGCACTAGCAATGCGTAACGGCTGCCCACGGACTGACCTCAAGGGATGCCGATGAGCACACTCATCCGGAAAACCCTACTGAGCCTAACAGTGACAATGTATATACAGTCCGGTCCGTTCGTCAATGAGTATCGCATATCTGCCTAGGGGGCTAGTAACGTCAGACCCCCAATAGCAGTATAAGTCATGTCGGAGTGAAGCCCAATACACCCTGAGATACTACTGGAGTACCTACCAGTAAATCTCCTACCATGGCCATGGATTTGTGTAATGGCTCTCCTAGACACAGCACGACCTCGCCCCTAATACCGGAGAGACGAATCCCCTGCCGATCCGCTCACGTGCCTCCATATGGCTCGGGACTGTACCCAAAAACTACCTGTTTGCACGATTCCTTTGAGCCGTGGTAGGGTAGAAATCAAAGCACAGTGGGAACTCACACGAGACAAATGACGACCTCAGGTCGATGAACTAACCTGTACACATGTCACCAGGGAACTGCTATCTGACGATAGGTATAGTACTAACTAGCAGATTCCCGGCGAGTCCTGTCCGGTGTACTCATAACCCAATGAGCACCTGTATACATCTTAGGTGATCCAACTGACACCAGTGGCTTGTGAGACCGGCCACCGCCCCTCGTCGGGGTCTCGACTGTACACACTAGTCTACTCCGGAGTATCGATGCTCTGTCTCGAAACTCCCACGACTAGGGACCACAATTAAGGATATGCATATAAACTACCCAACTCTCACGTATATGATCGCCATCATACTGTTGGTAGTAAAGCAAGATCCTAAGGGCTCTATCAAAGTGTAACATGCAATCAGTCACCTGAACATGTACACGACTGATAAAGACAAACCAGATAGCATACTATCATCTTGAGTAAGACTGTGCTACCGGGATAGGTCCTCCGCAATCATTGCAATCACGTACCTGCGATCCAATAATTGACTATGAGGGCACTATCTCCAACAATCTCCCACTTGCACTCAAGGCTAATATTGCGATGTCGACTACTCACAGCCCGTGTGAAACCGAACATCCAACTCCTCTACTAATCAGTTTCACAAAGCCCGTTTGTAAAACTATTGTGTTCGAGAAATAGCCTCAGTGAGTGGATCTGCCTAGAAGTATCTTTCTATATCTCTCTTAATCTCAAGTTCGCGGAGAAAGCCATCTCCCGAATTGAGTAGTACCTGTCTTAGAATATGTCTGGATATCTGATGGGACCTTAGTTCATAAATGAACTCCATATCCAAACTTCTTAGACTGAATCGATCACTGAACCTAATCAGTATCGGGCACCTTGGTTCCCACAGTATCCTCTTGGACCACCTGTCCATAATACTGTCCCTCTTCGTCAGAGGGAAAAACTAAAACTCTGACAGTCACTCTGTCATCCACGTCACCTTTGAAGCCTGGAATGATAATCGTCTCCCGAAAGTGGCTGCCGTTATCAAATCCGTAGAACATGTACTAATGTTCTAAAACCGCTTCCTTATGTTTCTCCAGGATTGGATTAATACAAACTTATTGCATCTAGTGCAAAACCAACATTTGGTGTGGTACTTGACATCTCATGATTGACTCAATTGCCTAAGCAAGTGATCTGCCAATCATGCACATCCCTCTCCTCTTTAGTCTGTAAGACATCTTTAGAGAGGGTGACTCCATCACCTGCAGGTACACCACCATGCTAGGAGTCAACTATTCCAAAAAACCATTAGAATATCTGTCAAAGTACCCACATTGGGAAACTACCCAAATCCAGATCTAAAACCATAGATCTAGAAACCAGAATGTCAAATATTATATCCATATCCTGTCTGGAGAAACAACTGTGTGACGACCACAGTACAACCGATCATAGTATAGGAATTTTACTTCCCACTCTGTGTATGTCATCCAGATACCATGACATCACACCCTACTACCTTCTTAACTGATCCATCCTCTATTCTGATTGAAGTCAAACCCATGACTATCACATCAAAATTAGATGATCTATCTCCGCTATAACTTCTCTAGTCTATAAATAGACATAAGCTACTTGCCCACCATGCTTCCGTTGCTCCCACTGACTACGACAACCCTCCTACTGGGTCTCATATCCTGGAACAACAGTAGTGTCAAGTCTGGGTAGATAAGAACCTCCCTGTCACCGTCCTTGAGCCTACCGAAGTACCTCTCGGGTGTCTGAGGTTACCTACCATACCTGCGGAGTGGCCATTGGAATGTCAAACCTGATTGAATGTATAGGTCCTATTAAATTTTCCGTAATCGTTCGCGGTTCTGGAATCACTTCCAGTTCTACCATACTCCCACTACTGTTTTCTGAAAAAGATCCATTTTTACTAAAACTGTGGCAAGTCAAGAACAATATCACTATTGATCTTCTAAATGGTAGAATATCAACCCTCGTCATAGCCAGGGTCAACCCACAAACAGCCATTACAGAAACGTGCCCTGAGTTATCCAGTGTCTGGTTTTAATCATAAGCTGGACAACTCCACGTACCTCAATATCTTTTAAGGTACGAACTATTCTATATCCAATACAGAAACTTTGGCACTTATTTAATTGGAACCATATTCAATCCATGCATCTGTCTCCAGTGCATATCAACTTAATGGAAAGAGGCTAATCAGCATTACTCAACTTAGGAATCCATCCAATCATGAGTAACCTGAAAGAGAAAACCCGTTTCTCAAAACCATCACTATTATCTGAATACCAATCACAAGAATCTACATCTTCGATCTCTTTGAAGAATCCCGATACTTGTGACACCTGGTTCTCTACTTTATTCTTATACCCACAACTTCTCAAAACTTAGACCTTGTATTTCTACGAAACACTCGTCTAAATACTAGAGAAGTTATAAGTAAACAGAACATAGTACGAGGACCTACCCCTTTGTCCTGAAGGACACTTGGACAACATACAATACTCTGTATAAGTCCGCTGAGTTAAACAACTCAAGACCTGTGCGTCGTAGGTAGAAAACTGTACCCTGGCGATTTCCTCAAATATCACCAATTACAACGAATTCCGATATAATGAGGATGATCACCTAATTCCCAATATCTTACTCCCACTCATCATCTGTAAAACCATACAGATATGAGAATGAAACCTGGTAAATACATACCCTTGGAGTAAGTGTCTAATCGGGAAAATAGTTTTTCCTTTAACAATGCACTGAAACATGAAAATGTTTCGTAGGGGTATCCTGGTATTCATAGCAATGCCTCTTCCATAATCCAATTCATGACTTCAACCGTATATTTTATTGCCATCTCTCCAAATCCCTTTATTTGTCTTTAGTCGTTACCTTCTGTACACCATCGTTAGGCTAAATGGTTTTCTTCCTTCCCTACCGTTCGGCACCAGCCTATGGTTTGGAAGAAGACTATCCAGTAAGCATAATAGGTGTACCCTCCTAAACTAAGGAGTACTCGCATCTCGAGAGAAGGTGATGATAAAAGACAACTGAATAATACCTTATTCTTTTAAAGGTGAAATAGGAGCGGCGATGAAGTACGCGGTTTTGGTCGTGAATGATATCAGTCGCAATTTACTTTGCCCTCTTTCTAATCCCTTTATTTTGTCTTTACATATTACCTTCTGCACACCCTACTTAGGCTAATTGGTTTTCTTCATTCCCTACCTTTCGGCACCAGCCTATGGTTTGGAATAAGACTATCCAATAAGCGTAATAGGTGTACTCTCCTAAACCAAGGAGCTCTCGCAACCTGAGAGAAGGTGATAATAAAAGACAACTGAATAAACCAATTCTATTTCTCCTGAACCTGGATCCATCCCCGAAGAAGTCCCTTCGAGTTCGTATATAACCATACGATGGATCTATCCAATGGAAGTGGATATCCGTAGTAATACGGGTGTTCTGAGAAATGCAAAGGGTAAAAGAAGGAGTGGCAATGACTTATGCAACTCAGACAATCCAAAAGCCAGTATTTTAAGAAGGTTCGGTCAACCTGGTCACTGAGTCATAGTCTAGGGTCGGTCAAAGGTCGCTGCCAAAGAGAGAGAGAGAAAAGAAACACTCTGCGTGCACTCTAACCTAGATCAGAATGGTCATCATTTTATCTAATCCGGAAACCTCCCACTGTCCTGTCAAATTCTCCTCCAAACCTAAAGAAGAATCAATCGGGATCACCCGAAGAGTAAACCAACTCATCAGTGGGAATCAGGATCCAACTCTCATCGCATGATAACGTGATGGAATGCATCCACGTTACTCATACTCCAGAAGGTATGCGCATACTCGGCAAGTTTCAGTTTCTTTAGAAACTCCTGATATAGTTTTTGCCCCATGCTCTTATGATCCTGACTAAGGGCCAGCAAATCATAAGTCACATGTCAAGTTCTGCCCATCATTATCTTGTTAATTTGAACCCACCCGTACTCGCCCTTGACTAAGGGCCAACAAGGCTGTACGACTGTCCCAAACCAACTCATCTATCTATGCAACATGTGAACACCCCAGCAGCTACCAATCACTATGTCCTAGCTAAGGGCTAGACCAACATAGCTTGAATACTACTGACCATCCATATGAAATGACGGAGGGCTACGGCTGGTTTTTGGCGAAAAACCTTTAGCGTAGTGAACTTGATATCGCTGAAGGAACCTGATAGCTTTTTAAAATATAGTGGCGAAAACCTTTTGCTAAAGAGGTCACTCCCGGTAAAGGGATCTCGGCTCTTTCCTCGTGGAATGAGGTGCAGGATATTCCACTGAATACCGCTATGCAAAGCAACATGTAATCGACTATAGTGAAGTTATTACTCTGACGCAAACTTCTGTCCAAGGGGTCGGTCCCGGTGAAGGGATATCGGCCCTTGCCTCGTCAAATGAGGTGCTGGATATTCCACTGAATACCGCTATGCATAACACAAGAAAACGGCTTTGCAATAACACTTTTTAAATTGTTCCAACAACTGTAAACAGGTTTGTTTTACTTTGCATTGATCAGAATCAACGCAGTCCCATCATTCGATCACACCAGAAAAGAACGAAAATAAAATGTACGTATATGCCATCTGCATTCGTCGCTGGGTCCCGTCATCACCCGTTAGGTTACTTAACTAACGACAGAGCGGGGACTGGACTAGCGCGGGTGTAAAACATATACAACATCTAATAGTATATAAACCAATATACATAATCGCTCCAGGCGTGATAATATGCAACATTACAGAAAAGTAATAAGCATCACAGAACAATACAGATATCTGGGATCCCCGAGTTTCACAGAGCCGCTGCTGAAACTCGACGTTCCCCTGTCGTGTGGATAGCCTGTGCAATGAAACCTAGACCCCTACGGGTGCGGCAAGTTACCCGCCAAAACCTGAAGCGAGGTAGTCCCCACAGCATAGTGAATGGAACACCCGGCACTTCACGGAATCCGGTAAATTGAGCACCCCTCCTTGGGTCAACCTGTACCCCCT
This sequence comes from Agapanthus africanus, assembly GCA_030015575.1. Taxonomy (NCBI): domain Eukaryota; kingdom Viridiplantae; phylum Streptophyta; class Magnoliopsida; order Asparagales; family Amaryllidaceae; genus Agapanthus; species Agapanthus africanus. The sequence goes on from CM057351.1 coordinate 239,445,463, forward strand.
ACGAGTGCGGCGAATAGTCTGCCAATTCTGAAGTGGGGCCCCTCTGCCTCTCAAAGCCATGAGATGCGGACACGTTGCTTTCCCGAACCCGGCTATCCGTGCACTCCTTCTCGGGGCAAAACCTAGTACAGTAATGAAAAAAAAAATACAAAAGGTACATCGACCGCAACCTGGTCGTGCCCCAAAAGAATATTATACAACAGGCAGTGACGGCAGTCCACAAGTTGGACGCTCACCCCGCAATATCAAATGTACAAATAAACTCAAACTGTACTACCATTGCACACTGCTATCCACCACGACAAATCCGCAACATCACAGCACAACACAGAACATCAACGCGAATGTCACGTTCGCAAACCCGTCTAAAAGAACTATAGCAATCAGACGCGGTTTACCGATCAAATGACATTCCCGGTCGGAGATATAATGTAAGCACTGTAAACTAACGTGTTTAAATTACGATCGACCAAAGACCAAATATCAAAAAGTGGGCCCCACTGCTTACTGGTGAACAGTAACAAAACCTGGGCCGAAACTATATATATCAAAAACCCCAAAAACTAACAGAAAACCCACTGACCAAATTTGGGAGCACGTGCTCCCCACGTGGCCGCGGATGCGCGGCCAAACCATGGGTTTGGCCGCCCTTCCGCGGCGGCTTGGAGGGATCACGACCCCAAATTTTGTCGTGGCTCTTAGAATTCCCTGCACGGATTTTTAAGACATGCAGAAATTGATTTTGAGACCATTTAAAATTAACAGAACTGTCGAGCTAGGATTTTGTGTTTTTCGATTTTCGGTCGGATCGATGTTTTAAACGCGTTAGCACAAGTTAGTATAGCAAAATGGTGAGGCTTTGATACCACTGTAAGTCTACGCTAGCGCCCCGGCCGTCTACAGACGCCAAATGCGGAACAAAAACTTTTTAACTGGCGCTATCGTATACTTTAACCCGGATCTGCCATTATTGCTAAACTAACAAACTGTAAAGAGTGTAGGAAGATTGTACCGAACGATCCGAGTCCTTCGTTCTTCAACCATCATCCCACGCTCCGTTGCGGCTGCTCCGATCTCGTCGATGTCCGATCTCCTCGTCGAGGTGGCACCACATGATCGGTTCTTTAAACGGGCTCCCGCCTCTGACTCGAGGCAACTCGATCGTCAAGTTTGCTAAAAGAGACGACCAAGAATGATGTAGAGAATGAGTAGATGACTTTGTCTCACTTCGTCCAAATCCGTGGACGATCAGTTAATGAAGTTGCCGAGGGAATCGGGTGATGGAATGAAATGGACTGTGAAATTCCATACACCGATAAAACCTATCATAATCTTTTCTAACCGATGAAAACCACAACCATGAGAGAGAGAGAGAGGGGCCGGCCTCTTTATAGAATGAGGGAGGTGACCGTAGGAGAAGGGGGTGACCATAGGATGCAAATATCATATGGAAATATCCTAAGGAAAACAAAATAGCATAATAAAAATGATGACTCAAAAGATTGAACCAATCACATTAAACCTAGTCACCATATCAAGAATGACTCACCAAGCCTCGTCATCACTTCTAGAAGCTTCTAGAATGATGACTCACCTCATCTGTGAAAAGATAAATCCGTCTTTAACAGAATGTAAAAAGACGGCTGATAGAAAACTGGAAACTGGCAACTTCCAAAAGTGATCCTGAAACGACTTTCAGGAAAACCCCGAAACTGTATAAATATACCCGCATTTGTATTACGACCGAATACAAATGCAACTGAGACAAAGATATTATACCTACTCAATATAATACTCGGATCCGGCTTAAACCAAAGCCGACCAGTATCATCTGCCCGAAAACTGACACGTGCGTAAACGCACGTGCATTTTCCGAACCCTGCCATAAAACCATACGGCCTCTACAACGTTTCGCCCGAACTTGGGAAACTGTCTGTGGGGGACTCTAATGACTCGTCAGTACCCTGGCAGTGGGTTTAACCACAAACCGTCAGCGGCACTAGCAATACGTAACGGCTGCCCACGGACTGACCTCAAGGGATGCCGATGAGCACACTCATCCGGAAAACCCTACTGAGCCTAACAGTGACAATGTATATACAGTCCGGTCCGTTCGTCAATGAGTATCGCATATCTGCCTAGGGGGCTAGTAACGTCAGACCCCCAATAGCAGTATAAGTCATGTCGGAGTGAAGCCCAATACACCCTGAGATACTACTGGAGTACCTACCAGTAAATCTCCTACCATGGCCATGGATTTGTGTAATGGCTCTCCTAGACACAGCACGACCTCGCCCCCAATACCGGGAGAGACGAATCCCCTGCCGATCCGCTCACGTGCCTCCATATGGCTCGGGACTGTACCCAAAAACTACCTGTTTGCACGATTCCTTTGAGCCGTGGTAGGGTAGAAATCAAAGCACAGTGGGAACTCACACGAGACAAATGACGACCTCAGGTCGATGAACTAACCTGTACACATGTCACCAGGGAACTGCTATCTGACGATAGGTATAGTACTAACTAGCAGATTCCCGGCGAGTCCTGTCCGGTGTACTCATAACCCAATGAGCACCTGTATACATCTTAGGTGATCCAACTGACACCAGTGGCTTGTGAGACCGGCCACCGCCCCTCGTCGGGGTCTCGACTGTACACACTAGTCTACTCCGGAGTATCGATGCCCTGTCTCGAAACTCCCACGACTAGGGACCACAATTAAGGATATGCATATAAACTACCCAACTCTCACGTATATGATCGCCATCATACTGTTGGTAGTAAAGCAAGATCCTAAGGGCTCTATCAAAGTGTAACATGCAATCAGTCACCTGAACATGTACACGACTGATAAAGGCAAACCAGATAGCATACTATCATCTTGAGTAAGATTGTGCTACCGGGATAGGTCCTCCGCAATCATTGCAATCACGTACCTGCGATCCAATAATTGACTATGAGGGCACTATCTCCAACAATGTGAGCCAACTATATGGCCGTGGAATCGCCGCATGCCTATTGGAGGCGGTTCCGTGGTCGATGTGTGGCTATTGTGCGCCAAATTTCTTCTGGCACTGTATTATGTGGAAATATGATTTTTGGGATGTATGTTTTTGGCCCAGATTTGTTTGAGTATTGGTTTGCATTTGGGGCTAATGGGGAAAAGTTTTAGTCGATCGAAATTTTGAATACGTGTTTATCAGTGCATGTGTTAATATTTGCGACCGTGAATATCATTGAGCGGTATAACCCGACTTGTTGCTATATGTTCAATTAGAAGGGTTTGCAAACATGATATTCACGTTGATGTTCTGTGTTGTGCTGATATTGTGGTTGGATTGTCGTGTTGGATAGCCTATGGTGCAATGGTAGTAGTGCAGTTCATATTTATTTTGTGTATTCATTATTGCGGGGCGAGCGTCCGACAGGTGGACAACCGTTTCTGCCAGATTGTATATTCCTTTATTGAGGCACGACCGGGTTGAGGTCGATGTCTCCATTGTATATATACTTTTCTTTTCAATACTAGGATTACCCGGCGGTGGAGTGCTCGAGTAGCCGGGTTCTAGTGAGCAACGGGCCCGTATCTCATGGCGTTGAGACGGAGGGGGCCATACTCTGGAATTGGCGGGCTATTCGCCGCACTCGTAGGGGATATAGGATGACCTATGGAGGGGTGCTCAAGTTACCGGATTCCGTGAAGTGCTGGGTGACCCATTCACTTTATTGATTAGGGTTGCCTCACTTCTGGGATTGGTGAGTAATTTGCCGCAGTCGTAGGGGTCTTGGTTTTACATTGCACAGGCTATCCACACGATCGGGGAACGTCGGGTTTCATTTGCTGCTCAGAGGAAATCCGGGGCTCCTAGATTATCTGTTATTCTGTGTTGCTTATCGCTTTTCTGTGATGTTGCTTATATCTTGCCTGGGATGAATGTTATATATATTTATATATATACTAGTAGATGTTGTATATGTTTTACATCCACGCTAGTCCATCCCATGCTCAGCCGTTAGTTAAGTAATCTGACGGTGCATGACGGGGCCCCATGGCGAATGCGGATGGTATATACGTACATTGTATTTTCATTCTTTTCTTGTGTGATAGGGATTAATTGATGGGAATGCGTTAATTTTGATTAATGCAAAAGAAAATGAACCTAAATGATGTTGTTGGAACCAATTTTTTGAAAACTGACATTACAGACGTTTACTTTTGCCTTGCACAGCGGTATTCGGTTATGAATATCCAGCACCTCATTCGAAGAGGCAAGAGCCGAGATCCCTACATGGGGAGTGACAACTTGGGCAAAATTTTGCGTCATTGTAATAACTTCACTATAGTCGATTCTTTTGCTTTACATCGTGGTATTCAGTTAGGAATATCCTGCACCTTATTTGATGAGGAAAGAGCCGAGATCCCTTCACAGAGAGTGACCTTTTTGGCAAAAGTTTACATGACTATAAACTACTCGGTTTTCTTCAAAACCATGGTTTTCTACAAAACCACTCGTTTTAAAAATGCGGAGTTTAAACCACTCCTTTTTAAAACTACTCAGATTCCTTCAACGATATCAAGTTCATTACATTAAAGGGTTTTTCGCCAAAAACCCAGCCGTAGCCCTCCGTCATTTCGGATGAGTAGTACCTAGTATTCGTGTTGCGTTTGTTGGCCTTTGTCAAAGCGTAGTGTACGGTAGTTAGATATTGCTTGTCTGTTTCTCAGAGATGCGATTATCTAGGACAGTCGTGTAGCCTTTTTGGCCTTTGTCAAGGGTTTGTACGGGTGAGTCTAGATTAATCCAGGATAATGACGGGCTGAACTTGACTAGTGGTTTATGATTTGTTGGCCTTTATCAAGGTCATAAACCGTTAGGGGCAAAAACCACATCGGGAGTTTCAAACATAAAGGAAACTTGCCAGGCATGCACATACCTTTTGGAGTGTGGTGACTTTGTAGGGTTACTAGGCACACTAACAAGGCTCTACAAAGCATCGACCATACCAAAATTAAATTTTTATGTGCCGAATAACACTAAGCAAGATCGTATACTAGAGTTTAGGCGAAACAATTAGCAAGTAAACATCTTTACTCTAAAGGGAATACGAAATACAACCTTTGTAGATCGGTCCTTCGCTTCTAAAGCTCCATGATGAAGTCCCTTCGCTGCGATCAAGGTTCTTCCGGGCTCTTGCATGGCTTCACGACGCGTGGGATGCAACTTTGCTTGAAGTCTCCGAGGCCGAAGATGATCTACGTCGAGGGAATTCCGACTCAAGCTCCTACTTTACTAATTTGAGAATTAGTGAAGGAAACACCCTATACAAGAGTGCTGGTCTTGATGAGGATGGAGAAATAGGAAGTGGGTTCTCTTTGGATTTTTAATTCTCACAAAGTTTCACTCTTTTTCAAAACCCTAGCAAGCTATTTCTTTTGCTCAATGAAGAAGATGAACAAAAGAAAGGAATGAGGATAATGATCAAGTGAGAAGAGTAACCATGGTGAGAGAGTATCATATATTAACCCTTGTAGAGACTTAACCCTAGGCTAATGGTTATGGTCGGGTTAAGAAATATCCATAGTAAAAACAAAGCCAAGTTGAATTAGTCAATGCATCTATAAGCTTCCACAAGCTTCATGCATTTTCTAATCCTCCTCTTGATTTTGTAATTACTTTAGATATTAAAAACCCAAAATAAATATTAGCATAGTGTAAGTCTCATACACCCATGTGTAGTGTATCATCAACCATGATACAAAATACAACACATTTTATATATATCATATATATAGTAAAAATGTGTACAAGTGAGAAAAAACCCTAAGTGAACATGTGTTAGTAAATGTAAACTAGTATATCTAATATACAATTATACACTTAATTATTAAATCAACACTTGACTTAATAATCCGGTCATATCTCATATAACCGACTAACATTCATCGTATCGACTTATCGAATCAACACTTGATTCGATAAGCCGGTCATATCATATATAACCGACCGATACTAAAATTCGCGAGAATATAATACGGTATCACATACACGCAATATTCTCGGTCCTGCACATATCTCATATGCGCTCCTATTTCGTTTTGCCTGAGCCAGTAAAACCTCTATGTAGGATTCTAAAGACTCGTCAATACGCCGGCAGTAGGTGATGATCACATCACGCACCCACAAGCCGTCAGCGGTACTAGCTAGACGTAACGGCTACCCGGATATTGAGCGATCAGAAGATCAGCAAGCAAGCCCGCTCCAACTCCTGTGAAAGCCAGCCGGTAACACTTCCCGTACAGTCCAGTCTCCTCGTCTGATATGTCGCATATCAAGTCTAGGGGTGGTAAACGTCAGACCCCAATAACCGATAAGTCGTGCCGATGTGAGGCTCATAACGGGTCGAGAAACTACTGGTAACACTTACCAGCAAATCTCTGAACAGCCCTGGCCAGGGACTTCCCTGTTACGGCCAATCGAGCATTGCGCAACATCAACCCCCAATACCGGGAGAGACGAAACCCCTCCTATCGCTCATTGCCTCCATGTGACTCGGGACTGTACCCAAAAACCACCATTTTGCATGCCCTCATGGACGTGGTAAGGTGGAAATCAAAGCACAGTAGGAATCACACAAGGCTCTATGACGATCTCGGGTCTACAGACTAACCTGCACAAGTGTCACCAGAGAACTGCCATCTGACGTGAGGTATAATACCATCTGGGAGTCTCGGCGAGTCCGTCCAGTGTACCCAGTCTCCATTGAGCACCCGTATACCATCTCTGATGTCAAACACCAATGGATATGGGATCATCCATCGCCCATCTCATGGGTCGAGAAGCGTATACGCTAGTCTACTCTGGTTTATCGATGCCCCGTCTCGATACACCCACGACTAGGGACCTTGAAGGATGTACTTATGGACTACCATGTCCCCAATATTATGATCCGCATCATAGTCTAGGTAGTCAAGTACACATCCTAAGGGCTTTACCAACATGTAACAATAAAACAGTATAAAGAAACATGTATACATGTTAAAGTAAAGAGCAACCAGATAGCATACTATCATGACGAGCAAGAAAGTCCTCTCTATATATATCCAAGCATCCAATATAATATACATCATCTGTACAATACTGTCCTCTAGGGCATATATACAACTAACAATCTCCCACTTGCACTAGGGCCAGCTGCTGTAGTATCGCATACCGAGCATCCCGAAGAGTCTCTCAAACTGTATCTGGGGAATGGCCTTCGTGAGTGGATCCGCTGTGTTATTCTTCGTGTCAACCCTCCTGACCTCGATCTCCCGGCGATCAACTATCTCCCGGATCAGGTGATACCGCCTCAGAATATGCCTGGATCGCTGATGGGACCTGGGTTCCTTGGCCAAAGCCACCGCTCCATTGTTATCGCAATACAAAGGTATTGGATGCTCAATGGATGGAACCACTCCAAGTTCAGTAATGAACTTCTTGATCCAGACAGCCTCTTTGGCAGCATCTTTGGCAGCGATGTATTCAGCCTCCATTGTCGAGTCTGCCACGGTTTCCTGCTTGGAACTCTTCCAGCTAACCGCCCCTCCATAAAGGGTAAAGATAAAACCCGACTGCGACTCAGAGTCGTCCTTATCACTCTGGAAGCTCGAATCGGTAAAGGACTCCACTTGGAGTTCTCCGTTACCATACACCAGGAGCATCTCTTTAGTCCTTCGCAAGTACTTGAGAATGCTCTTCACAGCTGTCCAGTGACTCTCTCCAGGATCAGCTTGATACCTACTCACTACACTTAGTGAGTATGCTACATCAGGTCTGGTACATGGCATCGCATACATGATAGAGCCTACTGCCGAAGCATAGGGTATCCCTTGCATGCGAGCTCTCTCCAAATCAGTCTTAGGAGACATCTCTTTGGAGAGAGTGAGCCCTGAGATCGTAGGTAAAAACCCACGTTTGGACTCTTCCATACTAAACCTCTTTAGTATGGTGTCAATGTATCTGGACTGGGACAATCCCAATATCCTTTTAGATCTATCTCTATAGATCCTAATCCCCAATATGCAGGAGGCATCACCAAGATCTTTCATTGAGAATCTTTGTGATGAGAAGAGCTTCACCGATTGCAGCATAGGAATGTCATTTCCTATCAAGAGTATGTCGTCCACGTACAATACGAGGAAGACAACCTTACTCTCTGCCACCATCTTGTAGATACAAGGTTCATCTACGTTTTTGATGTAATCAAACTCTTTGATAACGACGTCAAAGCAGATGTTCCAACTCCGCGATGCTTGCTTTAATACATAAATGGATTTAAGTAGCTTAAACACCTTCCCGCTGCTCCCACTATCTACGAAGCCCACTGGCTGAGTCATGTACACATACTCTTCTAAATCACCGTTTAGAAAGGCGGTTTTAACATCCATTTGCCAGATTTCGTAGTCATGATATGAAGCGATGGCAAGCATGATCCGGATGGATTTAAGCATAGCCACTGGAGAAAAGGTTTCGTCATAGTCCACACCTGGTCTTTGACGAAAACCTTTTGCAACAAGTCTAGCTTTGAAAGTCTCCACTTTCCCATCTACACCAAGTTTTTTCTTGAAGATCCACTTGCTCCCAATGGGTTTTACCCCTTCAGGAGCAATTTCCAAAGTCCATACTTTGTTGGTGTACATGGATTCCATCTCAGACCGCATTGCATCCAGCCATTTCACTGAGTCTCCACTCGTGATGGCCTGCTCGAAGCTAGTTGGGTCATCATCAACCATGATGCAATCCTCACTCCCATCATCCATGAGAAAACCGTAGTATCTCTCAGGTGGGTGAGGAACCCTACTAGATCGGCGGAGTGGCTGGGGTTCATCGGGAACTACCGAATCCTCTGGTTCTACCAAATCTTCTGTTGTGGTTTGTACAGCTGGAACCTCTTCCAGTTCTACCTCAGAGCCACTAATCTCTTTTGCAAGAAATTCCTTTTCTAAAAAGGTGGCGTGTTGAGCAACAAATACTCTTTGTTCCTCACTGTAGTAGAAGATATACCCTCGTGAATGCTTGGGATATCCAACAAACTTGCACAAAACTGATCTTGCCTCGAGTTTGTCCGGTTTTTGTCTTTTGACATAGGCCGGGCAACCCCATATCTTAATAAAATTAAGATATGATCTCTTCCCCTCCCATATCTCATATGGGGTGGTAGGCAAAGATTTGGTAGGAACCCTATTCAGTAGGTATGCTGCTGTCTCCAGTGCATATCCCAAGAAGGAAATAGGTAACTCAGCTACACTCATCATTGAGCGCACCATATCTAATAGGGTGCGGTTCCTCCGTTCCGATACACCGTTGTGCTGTGGTGTATATGGAGGAGTTAGCTGAGAGAGAATCCCATTCTCTTTTAGGAAGTCCAGGAATTCATTGCTCAAGTATTCACCTCCTCGATCAGATCGAATGATTTTAATACTTTTTCCGGTTTGGTTCTCGACTTCTTGTTTATATTCTTTAAATTTCTCAAAATCTTCTGATTTGTGTTTCTTCAGGAACACATATCCGAATCTAGAGAGATCGTCAGTGAATGCAATGAAGTACGAAGAACCATCCCTGGCATGTGTAGACATGGGACCGCATACATTACTATGTATCAGTCCCAAGAGTTCGGTAACTCTTTCTCCGTGTTCCGTAAACGGAGTTTTGGTCATCTTGCCTTTGAGACATGACTGGCAAGTGTCATAAGATGAAAATTTGAACGTTTTCAAGTATCCATCCTTATGCAACTTAGCTAGCCGTGTCGCATTTATATGACCGAGTCTACAATGCCATAAGAAGGATTCGTTCAGTTCTGAACTCTTCCTCTTGTGTGTGTTTGTTATGCTCAGAACTGTAGATTGATTTAGAACATAAATGCCATTGCACAACGTGCCTGATCCAACCAACTTTTGGTTACGGAAAATGTTCATAACATTATCCTGTAATACAAAATTATATCCCTCTTTACTCAACAAAGAAACCGATATAATGTTGCATATCAGGTTCGGCATGAAATAGCATTCGTTCAGAATCAATGTATTACCAGTTGGCAATACAAGGTGATATTCCCCGACGGTTTTAGCTGCAACAATTGCACCATTTCCAACCCTTATGTCTTTATCACCTTCTCTAAGTTCTCTACTTTTCCTAAGCCCATGTAACTGATTACATATATGGGATCCTGACCCGGTATCCAATACCCAGGACGTAGAGCAAATGGAGAAACAGTTCTCAGTAACGAACACACCCGAAGAAAATGCATCATCATGTACTTTCTTCATTCGGGTGGCATGGGAATCCTGGTATTCCCCTATGTCCTGTTCAGTCCTATAACTCTTATAAGAAAGAACGGAACCAACGTTCCCCAGCACAGTATAACATGCGGGTTCGGTCAATACATCCATATTATTATCTTTATTAAGGCATGATATAGTCGCTACCTGGAGAGAGAGAGAAGAAAACACTTTAGCGTATGCGCTTGCAAGATCAGATTGGTTATTATCTTATCTAATCAGGATGGCTCCCACTGTTTTTATCAAATCTTCCTTCAAACCCTAAAAGGAAAGACTAGCCGGGATTAATTACACCCTACAACTTCGCCGATCTTTCAGCCAGGCCAGTGTCGGTACTTTGAGGGAGGTTCCCCGTGCTTTCGCACGAACCTAATTAAAATAAACCTCGTTTTCCCAGAGACGTAACCCCGTTGACACCTTTCTAGACACCTACTTGATCGGCTAATTGTCCTGTGTAAAACTCTCCCAGGAGTAACAATTACTCGCAGTGCGTATCGGGATCCAACTATCTCATAGATGGCATGAAATCTCATTGCAAATCTCAACACTTGAAATTCCCGATAATATTTTGCTCCAAGCATCCCATGACCTTGACGGAGGTTAACAAACCATAGGGTGCAAGTCAAGTTCAACCCGTCATTTCTTGATTGAATCAAACCCACCCGCACGACCCTTGACGGAGGTCAACAAGGTCGTACGACTACCCTAATCCAATCTGCATCATATGCATAAGTAAATAAATACTAGTTAGCTACCGCACACTACGCCTTGACGGAGGTCAGCAAACGTAGCACGAATACTAAGCATGACTTATCTGAAATGACGGAGGGTTACGACAGGTTTTTTTGAAAACCTATTGCGTAATGAACTTGATATCGTCGTAGAATCGCATGAATTTTGAAATGGAGTGATTTTGAGGCTTTTATTAGTTTTGCTAAAGTGGTCACTCCCGGTGAAGGGATCTCGGCTCTTTCCTTATAGAATAAGGTGCAGGATATATCATATACATCACTATGCAAAGCAAAACTCCAAAAGCAGTCAAAAGTCAAACCGAGTGTTGTAGCATCTTCCAGTTTTGCTAAAGAGGTCACTCCCGGTGAAGGGATCTCGGCTCTTTCCCCATCGAATAAGGTGCAGGGTATATCATATATACCGCTATGCAAAGCAAAACTGTTGCTACCCTTTTATTTGAAAATTTGATTTTACAACATCTTTTAGATTTCTTTTCTTTCATTAATCAAATTAATGAAGTCCTATCATTTAAGTCACCTAAACATCACAGATAAATACGACGTACACTTATGCCATCCGCATTCGCCTCGATGTCCCCTCGTGCGCCGTTAGGTTAGGTAACTAACGGCAGAGCAGGACAGGGCTAGCGCGGGTGTAAAACATAAGTAACGCCTATATAATATATCATATATACTATATATAGTATTTATCACAGAACACCACATGATCACATCACAGATATCGCAGCAGAAGAAATATATGAAACATTGGATATATTAGGACGTCCGTGTTTTATTTTGAGCCTCTATAAAACACGGATTCCACGGTTGCGATGAATAGCCAAACCCACACCCCTAGACCCCTACGAGAGCGGCAAGCAACCCTGCCAATTCTAGGGTTAGGAGACCCGGACTCGACTCCTCGAGTTGGTCTCCCACTGGACCCTAGAACCCGGTTACTTGTGCTCCCCTCCTTGGGTCTATCCTAGTGCGGAAAAGTAAATAATATACAAAAGGTGACATCAACCTCGACCCGGAAGTGCCATAATAAAAGAATATTACATACATTTAAATTTACATGAATGAAAATAAAAGCTCTCATCTCACATAAAAACCCCGGCTATTCAGAACGCGACGATCCAATATAACATATCCAGCAACACAGAACATCATATGTCATCAACGTAAGTAAATATGCGCATCCCAATTGTCGTTGACATATAGCAACGAAACCGACGATATCACATATTACACTTACGGTCGCAGAAAAGAAAGTGTAAAATTACAACATTTGGAATCCACAATCTCTTTAGACATCGTAAATCCGAAATATCACATATTTTGCATTTCATGCCTAACATGTATGAATTCCACATATTGTATCACATTCCAGATAAATAGACAGTATTAAACTTTCCGATCGAATAATCAAATACTCAAGATTTCCATAATAGCTCAACTCTTGAGCGGAGTTCAAAAATTCCAGAATACGTCACAGTAGCAACGGTCCAGTCGTAGAAGGGTCAAGCCAACGCCTCACATGTGGCACGCCGTACTTCCCCAAACCCTAGGGTTCGAAGGGCAGTTCAAGACGGTCACATAATCGAGTTAAGGTTTGTTGTCTCTAGAGGGTCCGTCACATTTCTTGCACGTTTTTCCGAAAGATTTAAACCCGAGAAAAATTCAACACTTGAATATTTTTTCGTACCGGGAAAAATTGAGTTAATGATATCCGTTCGAACATTTTAGTACTTTCTAAATTATCCGGAAAAACATAAAAAAATTAAATTCTCCGATCGAACCGATGGTTACAAAATGAACCCCTGAATACTCAACACTTGAGTCAGTTTAAAAATACCCATAAAATAACACAATCAGAATCAAGAATTACTGTGCAAATAAACAGTCAACATCTCACTGTACGGCCGCGGTTCCGTGGCACAAGAAGGGTATTGCCGCGGAACCGCGGCGGTCCGTACAGCTTACGTCATAATTTTTGCGCCGTAATTCTTAGAAATCCCTTATGTATTTTTTTAAGTATTTTTAATTCACAAAAATCCCAGATTATAAAATTTGTCCAGAGAGGGGGTCGTTTTGTCGTATTCGGGTTCGTTCGGAGTTTTAACTTCGTTAACGCATCGTCTAATGCTCTAGCTAGGCTCTGATACCACTGTAGGGTTACTAGGAACACTAACAAGGCTCTACTAGGCATCGACCATGCCAAAATTAAATTTTTATGTGCCGAATAACACTAAGCAAGATCGTATACTAGAGTTTAGGCGAAACAATTAGCAAGTAAACATCTTTACTCTAAAGGGAATATGAAATACAACCTTTGTAGATCGGTTCTTCGCTTCTAAAGCTCCTTGATGAAGTCACTTCGCTGTGATCAAGGTTCTTCCGGGCTCTTGCATGGCTTCACGACGCGTGGGATGCGACTTTGCTTGAAGTCTCCGAGGCCGAAGATGATCTACGTCGAGGGAATTCCGACTCAAGCTCCTACTTCACTAATTTGAGAATTAGTGAAGGAAACACCCTATACAAGAGTGCTATTCTTGATGAGGATGGAGAAATAGGAAGTGGGTTCTCTTTGGATTTTTAATTCTCACAAAGTTTCACTCTTTTTCAAAACCCTAGCAAGCTATTTCTTTTGCTCAATGAAGAAGATGAACAAAAGAAAGGAATGAGGATAATGATCAAGTGAGAAGAGTAACCATGGTGAGTGAGTATCATATACTAACCCTTGGCTAATGGTTATGGTAGGGTTAAGAAATATCCATAGTAAAAACAAAGCCAAGTTGAATTAGTCAATGCATCCATAAGCTTCCACAAGCTTCATGCATTTTCTAATCCTCCTCTTGATTTTGTAATTACTTTAGATATTAAAAACCCAAAATAAATATTAGCATAGTGAAAGTATCATACACCCATGTGTAGTGTATCATCAACCATAATACAAAAATACAACACATTTTATATACATCATATATATAGTAAAAATGTGTACAAGTGAGAAAAAACCCTAAGTGAACATGTGTTAGTAAATGTAAACTAGTATATCTAATATACAATTATACACTTAATTATTAAATCAACACTTGACTTAATAATCCGGTCATATCTCATATAACCGACTAACATTCATCGTATCGACTTATCGAATCAACACTTGATTCGATAACCCGGTCATATCATATATAACCGACCGATACTAAAAGTCGCAAGAATATAATACGGTATCACATACACGCATTATTCTCGGTCCTGCACATATCTCATATGCGCTCCTATTTCGTTTTGCCTGAGCCAGTAAAACCTCTATTTAGGACTCTAAAGACTCGTCAATACGCCGGCAGTAGGTGATGATCACATCACGCACCCACAAGCCGTCAGCGGTACTAGCTGGACGTAACGGCTACCCGGGTATTGAGCGATCAGAAGATCAGCAAGCAAGCCCGCTCCAACTCCTGTGAAAGCCAGCCGGTAACACTTCCCGTACAGTCCGGTCTCCTCGTCTGATATGTCGCATATCAAATCTAGGGGTGGTAAACGTCAGACCCCAATAACCGATAAGTCGTGCCGATGTGAGGCTCATAACGGGTCGAGAAACTACTGGTAACACTTACCAGCAAATCTCTGAATAGCCCTGGCCAGGGACTTCCCTGTTACTGCTAATCGAGCACTGCACAACATCAACCCCCAATACCGGGAGAGACGAAACCCCTCCTATCGCTCATTGCCTCCATGTGACTCGGGACCGTACCCAAAAACCACCGTTTTGCATGCCCTCATGGACATGGTAAGGTGGAAATTAAAGCACAGTGGGAATCACACAAGACTCTATGACGATCTCGTGTCTACAGACTAACCTGCACAAGTGTCACCAGAGAACTGCCATCTGACGTGAGGTATAATACCATCTGGGAGTTCTCGGCGAGTCCGTCCAGTGTACCCAGTCTCCACTGAGCACCCGTATACCATCTCTGATGTCAAACACCAATGGATATGGGATCATCCATCGCCCATCTCATGGGTCGAGAAGCGTATACGCTAGTCTACTCTGGTATATCGATGCCCCGTCTCGATACACCCACGACTAGGGACCTTGAAGGATTTACTTATGGACTACCATGTCCCCACTAGTATGATTCGCATCATAGTCCAGGTAGTCAAGTACACATCCTAAGGGCTTTACCAACATGTAACAATAAAACAGTATAAAGAGACATGTATACATGTTAAAGTAAAGAGCTACCAGATAGCATACTATCATGATGAGCAAGAAAGTCCTCTCTATATATGTCCAAGCATCCAATATAATATACATCATCTGTACAATACTGGCCTCTAGGGCATACCTACAACTAGCAGACTTGAGTAGCTTCCATCAAGTTATCATGCGATGATAGTTTGGTCCTGATTCCCACAGATGAGTAGCTGTTACTCCTCGGGTGATTTTTCGATGATCCCGACTAATTCTCCTTTTAGTGAAAACAGTGGGAGCCATCCTGATTAGATAAAGTGATTGACCAATCTGATCTAGGTTAGAGTGCACGCTGAGTGTTTCTATTCTCTCTCTCTGGCAGCGACCATGGCCTGACCTTAAACTAAAACTCCTGAACCAAGTTAACCGAACCTTCTTAAAACACTTTGGCTTTTGGATTGTCATTAAGTCGCATATATCCCTGCTGCTCCTACTTTCCGTTTGCATTTCTCCAGAACACTCCGTATCACTATGAAGATCCATATTTCTTGGGTATGCCATCGTACAGTTACATACGAACTCGAAGAAACTTGTTTCAGTTCGAGGATGGTTTCCGGTTCTTAAGAAATTGAATAGGATTATTCGGTTGTCTTTTCTCTTTACCTTCTCTCAGGTTGCGAGGGCTCCTAGTGTCAGGAGTGTACACCTATTACGCTTATTGGATAGTCTTCTTCTAACCATAGGCAGCCAAAAGGTAGGGAAGGAAGAAAACGAATTAGCCTAAGTGTGGTGTACAAAAGGTAATAAGTAAAGACATATAAAGGGATTAGAGTGAGGGCAAAGGAAATTGCGACTACTATAATTCACGACAAAGACGCGTATATCCCTGCCACTCCTACTTCCTTTTTGCATTTCTCCAGAACCATCTGTATCACTACGAAGATCCATATTACTTGGATATGCCATCGTATAGTTACATACGAACTCGAAGGAACTTGTTTCAATTCGAGAATGGTTTCCGGTTCGGAAGAAATTGAACATGATTATTCGGTTGTCTTTTCTCTTTACCTTCTCTCAGGTTGCGAGAGCTCCTAGTAGTAGGAGAGTACACCTATTACGCTTATTGGATAGTATTCTTCCAAACCTTAGGCTGGTGCCGATGGGTAGGTGATCGAACGCTTTTGGCGTGTTGGAGTTCAAAGTTCTAAAGTTATAACCGCGATCAAGACGGTGTCGCTTTGCAGCTAGCCGGTTGAGCACGGGTCGATCCGCAGGGAGATGGTTGTATGTCCGTTCGTGTTTTAGATGATTCAATAAAGAATTGTATATATGTGTTCAAATATATCCTAAGTGTTTGTATTTTATGTTCAAGTAAACTTGTTAAGGTTAAGGTCGGTTAGTAGAGTTAGGATTAGTCTTGCGCTTGTCTTTTGCCAT
Source organism: Agapanthus africanus (assembly GCA_030015575.1). Classification (NCBI taxonomy): domain Eukaryota; kingdom Viridiplantae; phylum Streptophyta; class Magnoliopsida; order Asparagales; family Amaryllidaceae; genus Agapanthus; species Agapanthus africanus. Next base: position 239,462,153 of record CM057351.1, read on the forward strand.
TCTTAAAACGATGTTGGGATAATCGAAGGTAGCGGGGATTAGGAGGACATAGGAATGGGATTTGCGAGTTTAAGCAAGCTTTCCAACGCTAAATCCATTCCTACTGCCCCTTGTCTGTCCGCTAAAGGCGCTTATTTCCAACCCTCGGCCAAACACCCGCAACTATGTATCCAATTAATTCACAACTACATGTCACGTTGTAGTGCGCTAAAGGATTTCTCAACTTAGGTCGCGGCTACATATCACGTATAGCGCGCCTAAGTGAGGGGGTTGCATTTATTTGGTCGAGGTTCGTTTCAAGATATTTGGCGAAGAGAAGCACAAGGGATTTTTCCGTCCCTCATACCACCTTCTTTAGTCTTAACAAGTGAGGAATTATTCATACATGGTAAATGAAAATAAAACAAAACAAGAAGGAAGAAAAGAGAGAAAAGGAAAATACGGTTTTACAAATGGTGCAAGTTAACTCTTGGGTCCTCACTTTAGTAAGGAATTCCGTCGAGTAACATCGCTTGAAAATAATACGGAAAAGAGAATAGAAGGAAAATAAAACAAGCAAAGAAATGTCAGCAACTACTTAACAACAAGAATAAAATTACACTTAGAAATTAAACTGACAATACAAGAATTAAAAGATACAACTTAAGTAAAAAAAACTCATCTTCATTTCATCATCCACTCGATACTCTTACTACGTTTTAATGGAAGAATACATGAAGAAGAAGAAGAAGAAGGAAGCTAACCTAAACTAAATCCTAAAAAAAGAAGCTTCATTGGCTTGGCACACAACTGGGCTATTTATAGGCTGAGAGCTGAAACCCTAGGGCAATATTCTCTGCCCAAATGAAGTTACCAAACTAACCCCAAAATCCGAGTTGACACTGAGTTAACTCGGCCGCGGATCCGCCGCCAAGTCGCCACTTAGGCCGCGGATCCGCGGCTCTTTGGTGGAATTGGAATGTCGTTTTTTCTGGGGTTTCTTGTGTTTCTTTCTTCAGTTGTTCTACATATTCCAAATTGCAAATTGCTTCCACAATTTCTTTAGATCTGCAACAGTCCAAAATGGCTTCAAAAATAATTCTTTTGACCTTATCTCCCTGGAGCTCCGCGTACCCATTGATTCTTGTGCTGCCCCTCTCGTGCTTTGTGCTTGTCCGAGACACGAATGACCACTATCATTTGTCTTGTCTCATAAACTGGTATGCAGCACTGGACGGATACGGATGACCGGAACCCGGGTTTTATCTGTTGGCAACAGATGTTCTGCATTTTGGCATAACAGTGGAGATTTTGTATCATTTGCGTTATTTTAGACTAGAAACCTGTAGCCTGTAAATATGCAGCAAACACGGATTAAAAGCACCTTCCTATAAACAAACGAGCATAAGAATGGGCGGTATTAAATGCAATATTCTGGTTTGAACAAATACCCCCAAACTTAACTTTTGCTTGTCCCGAGCAAAACCAATTATTCACAAAAAGTCCTAACCTCACTTTCGCAGGGAATGCGATTGCACTGAGCTCGTGCAACAAGCCGTTAAACCTCTAGGTGTCCCTAGTAGGAGGAGTGTTGTCTCCTGTGGGTTTTCAGCGGATACTACCCACAAAATTCCGTCAAGCTAGTTTCATAAGTTAACGTTGATTCTACTCCTATAGTTTAGTATCTAAGTTAGAACTTCTATCATCCTAAGTTAGAAACATCCAACCCTTATTTTTCACACCTCCTATTTATTCAACCCCAGATCCTATACGTTTTACAGTTTAGAATGATCTTGGTTTCTCTTGAGTTTTCATTCTAAAGTGCGGTCTCCAATTAAGAATTTTTATCAACTTTACGGAAAACATAAGTCTTATTCTTCATCCTTATCTTTCCTCTAAACATCGATCGTATACCCCCACGTGTGTGTAAATTTTCACCCCTACACTCAAGAATTCAATTCAAGCTATAGTACCCTTGCCTTAATACCTAATACTACTTTTTTTAATTAATGATGGACGGTTTTGCTTACCCACCTTTCATGCGACTATTAATGCTTCTTCAGGCACTAACAGCCGATTACTGAATGTGTGAGCTTAAAGCGTAATTAGCAATTTCCAGGTCTTGACTTTATTCTCTTTTTTTTCTTTTTCTATTTTTCATTTCAAGACCGGATATATTTTTCAATGATGCTCTTTTGGTGGTTAGCTTTGAATACCGTTTTTTCTTTCATACTAGGCTTTCAGGCAAGAGTATTTCTAGGTATCCTCTACTATCAAAAGTTTCAAGGTGCGTGTAAGTGTAGTTTGTAGGGTATATATTTTCTGAATTTGGACTCAAGAATATGAATTATTTTTCAGACTTATCCTTTAGTAAAGCTTCAATACTTTCCCTTCATCTTGACTTAACTCAAGAACTGAACTCGATATTACCTACTTTTAAAAAAAACTGCAAGGACGTATATTTGCCAAGGTTAAACAGAATGAAGGTTATCTTTAGGGTTTTCAATTCCTAAGCCTAGGATTTAGTTATTTCTAACGTATCAACTCAACTTTCGGAAATTGAATCTAAGTTACCCTATTAGCTAACTTGACGACAGTATTTTATATTTTTGAGAAATTTTTTGGTTTTTAAGGGTTTATGTTTTTTAAAATAAGTATGCAAATGCAAAATATACATATGAATGCAAAGGTAGAAAGATTACCAAGCACACCCCCAAAATCAAACTTGACAGTGCTCTCACTGTCAGGCTACACCAAGAGGGTCAAAATTGTCGGGGCTTTCCTGTTTTTTTATTTTTATTTTTATTTTATTTTATTTTTATCTATTTTTTGTTTTTTTTATACTAAAGAAAAAGCAAACCAAAAATATATATACACAAAAAGGCCCCCCCAAAATTAAGTGAAACAGTGTTTCCACTGTTTAAGCGTTGAAGTTCAGAGTTGGGGGGACAGTATTAATCTATATAAGGCCTTACACAGGCTAAAAGTAAGCACCAACCATTCAAAATTTTTATCACTATAAGGCCCGGGCTGGTGAAAGAATGCGGAGAGGAAAGAAATGGAGAATACGCGAGACCGTGTGCGGATAGAAGTGGGATACGGTCTCGGTATATGAGGAGAAGAATGGAGGAAGGGAAAAAGAAGTGGAATACGAACTTGAGGGTGAAAATGGAGTGAATAAATTAGTACAATTTGTGATGACCGATGTGTAAAAAGCGATTGCACTAATCTATCAACCCATTGAGAAATGAGGTCTAACCTCTCAAGATTCGTAAGAAAACATGGGTAGACCGAACTTGGTAAACCAGACATAGGAAATGAATGTGTTACGGTGGCTTGCGAAGTTAGAACGATGGAAAAGATGGAGGGAAGAGATTGAGGAATAATAACAGTTAAACGATCAGGATGGTGTGCACAATCGGTGGAAGGGACATGATGAATTGGAAAATCCGACTCATCAAGTAGAACTGTTTCATCCTCAATACTATCCTCAAAATTCTCCCCAAAATTTAGCTCATCCATGCATTTACCATCAATATCAAGACGCATATAAAATTTGGGAAAAACAGTTAATGACTCGGGATGATGTCCACACGGAAGTGAAAGGACATGATGAATTGGAGAGAAAAACTCATCCAAAGTTGTGGGTTAATCATCCAAAATATTCCCGGCGTCAATATCCTCAATCAAATGAAAATCAATATTGTCAGACACCTCATCAAAAGCATGGATCTCTATCAATTGTGGTTCTAAGATGGAGGTGTAGAGGTCAAAAGGATTGGGTGTGGTTTCACTCGAAAGGGACCCTTCACAATCAGGTAAATCAAACACTACAAAGTCGCACAACTCATTAAACGTTCTATCTTCAACTGGTGAAAAACCGGAGTTGTGGAATTCAATTTGCAATGGGTAGGTTTGATTTGGAAGTGTGTACTGCTCACTCCCATGACTCAATTCCTCAATCTGTCCCACCGCCTCATCATACATTGGAAAATGTGGAGCTAGTTTGAAACTAGCTACCGGTTTGGTAAGTTGTATGAGGGCGGCCATGGACGCATTTACTTCCTCCATTTGGCATGACGCTACCCGAAAATCTTCTAATTCCTGTTCCAGACTAGACATGGGTTGTGAAGGGGTTTCAGTAAAAGATTTAAAGTTATCTGGATATGTGAAACTCCCAAATGGCTGTGTAGAAGCAATGTCTAGGGAAGGTGCAAAAGTTGGGTAGGAATGATAGGAATCGAATGGTTGGACAAGATGATGATCAATGTTATGATAAGAAGGTGGTTGAAACTGTTGATCAAAAGAATTCGAAGTGGTGAAAGGAGTGAAAAATCAGCTACGAGATTGTTCAATATGTTTAGCAATGGACATGGGTGTCGGAGTCGTAACATGACTCTCAGATGGGGTATCAACATGAGAAGGGGTGAACGTTTGAAATGGTTGATACAAAGTGGGTTACGATGTCCAATTGCTAGCCCTAGACGCGTCTATCCGATCTCTCAAAAAAATTGCGGGCATGGATGGATCGTTCGAAGTTCGGCCAAAGCAAGAACCGTAAGAAGAAATGTCTGGTTGTGGGTACCAAAATTCTGCAAGAGTTGGGCGTTTTGGGGTACCCATGTTATGAAAAGTAGGGAGGGTGGAAATGGAGAATATTTTTAAAAAAAAATATTTTTTTATAATTTTTTAAATTTTTTTTGTTTTTGTAGTTTTCGAAATTGTTTGTTTTTGAAAGAATACTGAATTATGGGACTAAAATTTATACAACTATAATCACAATCACAATATGCACAAACAACACCTAGAGCTAGCGTCTTCAAAGTCCAACTAGACCGCTCCTAGACTTCTAAGCGACAAGTTTCAGGATAATTCTCGAATCGCCTCTTCACTGCCAATTGTGGCCAGGTAAGCACAAGTGGGGTAAGGAGGGTTCCGCTTATGAATCACCGTGAGACATGCTTTTTAAAATTACCTCCTCACTTGTTTAACCTAGGCACCACAAAGTCAAGTTTAGATAAACGACCGATTCCCCGCAACCTTCACTTTTCCTAAATGAGCGCGACAAGTCCTTATAGGTTTGGTCTAGATATTTTTTATTAACTCAAAGTAATGTGTATGCTTTTTGTGATTTGTGGGGTCTTAGGAAGGGTGATGAAATTCCCACCTAATCTGAATTGGTGTTATGGCCCATTATTGTCTGTATTAGTATATGCAAAGCGTATAAACAAACAAAATCTAAAATGACAAAAAATTTATTGGCGGCGGCGCAATTTGTGCAAAGATACCTGCACAAAATACAGTTCAGTGGAGTTTACAGAGGAGATTAAAAGAAAGAGAAGGGGTGAAAAAAAATTGGGGTCAAAAACCCACAATAGGACCGTGGAACCGCCGCGAAACTCCCTCTTTGACCGTAGTTCCGTGGTCAAATTGTTGAGTTGGCGCTTGAAACTTTGGTCAATGCACTTCCCTTTCTCTGTACACCCTAATAAAAACCTCTGTTTAATTCACTTGCTGTAATTGCTCCAGATCGCCTGCACACTTGCACACCTACACAAAAAATATCAAAAATAACAAAAATATTTTTTTATATTATATTTATTTTATTATATATATACAAAAAAAATTAACCCGAATAACAAGAAAGAAATACATTACCGTCTCCCCGGCAACAACACCATTTGATCGAACGCTTTTGGCTTGTCGGAGTTCAAAGTTCTAAAGTTATAACTACGATCAAGATGGTGTCGCTTTGCAGCTAGCCGGTTGAGCATGGGTCGATCCGCAGGGAGATGGTTGTATGTCCGTTCGTGTTTTAGACGAGTCAATGAAGAATTGTATATATGTATTCAAATCTATCCTAAGTGTTTGTATTTTATGTTCAAGTAAACTTGTTAAGGTTAAGGTCGGTTAGTAGAGTTAGGATTAGTCTTGTGCTTATCTTTTGCCATTCTTAAAACGATGTTGGAATAATCGAAGTAGCGGAGATTAGGAGGACATAGGAATGGGATTTGCGAGTTTAAGCAAGCTTTCAAACGCTAAATCCATTCCTAGTGCCCCTTGTCCGTCCGCTAAATGCGCTTATTTCCAACCCTCGGCCAAACACCCGCAACCATGTATCCAATTAATTCACAACTACATATCACGTTGTAGTGCGCTTAAAGGACTTCTCAACTTAGGTCGCGGCTACATATCACGTATAGCTCGCCTAAGTGAGGGGCTTGCATTTATTTGGTCAAGGTTCGTTTCAAGATATTTGGCGAAGAGAAGCACAAGGGATTTTTCCGTCACTCATACCACCTTCCTTAGCCTTAACAAGTGAGGAATTATTCACACATGGTAAATGAAAATAAAACAAAACAAGAAGGAAGAAAAGAGAGAAAATGAAAATACGGTTTTACAAATGGTGCAAGCTAACTCTTGGGTCCTCACCTTAGCAAGGAATTCCGTCGAGTATCATCGCTTGAAAATAATATGGAAAAGAGAATAGAAGGAAAATAAAACAAGCAAAGAAATATCAACAACTTCTTAACAACAATAATAAAATTACACTTAGAAATTAAAATGACAATACAAGAATTAAAAGATACAAGTTAAGTAAAAAAAAAACCGTCTTCATTTCATCATCCACTCAATGCTCTCACAACATTTTAAAGGAAGAATACATGAAGAAGAAGAAGAAGAAGAAGGAAGCTAACCTAAACTATATCCTAACAAAAAGAAGCCTCATTGGCTTGGCACACAACTGGGCTATTTACAGGCTGAGAGCTGAAGCCTCATCCGCCGCCGTGTCGCCACTTAGGCTGCGGATCCGTGGCTTTTTGGCGGAATTGGCATGTTGTTTTTCTAGGGTTTCTTGTGTTTCTTTCTTCAGTTGTTCTACATGTTCCTAATTGCAAATTGCTTCCACAATTTCTTCAGATCTGCAACAGTCCAAAATGTCTTCAAAAATAATTCTTTTGACCTTATCTCCCTCGAGCTCCGCGCACCCATTAATTCTTATGCTGCCCCTCTCGTGCTCTGTGCTTGTCTGAGACACGAATGACCACTGTCATTTGTCTTGTCTCATGAACTGGTACGCGACACTGGACGGATACGGATGACCGGAACCCGGCTTTTATTTGTTGGCAACAGATGTTCTGCATTTTGGCGTAACAGTGGAGATTTTGTATCATTTGTGTTATTTTGGACTAGGAACCTTTAGCCTGTAAATATGTAGCAAACACGGATTAAAAGCACCTGCCTATAAACAAACGAGCATAAGAATGGGCGGTATTAAATGCAATATTCTGGTATAAACAGTAGGGAAGGAAGAAAACCAATTAGTATAAGTATGGTGTGCAGAAGGTAAGAAGTAAAGACATATAAAGGGATTGGTGTGAAGGCAAGAAAATATACGGTTACTTTCATGAATCTGGATAGTGGAAGAGGCATTACTAGGAATACCCAGCACCCCCTTCGAAACATTTTCATGTTTCAGTTTTTCTGTGCAGTATTAATTGAAAACTGTTTTCCCAATTAGATTCTGACTCCGGGGTATGTATTTACCAGACTTTTTTCTCACATTTGTATGGCGTTACAAATGCTGAGTGGGAGTAAGATATTGGGAATTGGATGATTAGATCCTCAATATATCATAATTCTTTGTAATTGGTGATATTTGAGGAAATCACTTGTGTCTTGGCTAATGGCAAATATTTGGTTTTGAATATCCGTTGTTATGCACCAGTTTCAAACCGATATATCTGTGCGTTTATTTTGTAAAGTGAGATATGACCTTTTGAAATTATGTTTATGACATTTACCTATATCAGTTGATGGTTAGGTAAGGTGCATTCAACAATGGTGTAATTCTTCTTAACCATAACACAGTTTTCAACCTACGACGCACAAGATTTGAGTTTTTAAACTCATAGGATTTATACAAAGTGTTGTATGTTGTCCGATGGGCATTAGGACAAAGGGGTTGGTACTCGTACTATATTCCGTTTACTTATGATTTCTCTGGTTTTAGACAAGTATTTCGTTGAAATACAATGTCTAAATTTTGAGAAGTTATAGGTATAAGAATAAAGTAGAGAACCATATGTTGCAAGTATCAGGATTTTTCGAGGTGATCGAAAATGTAGATACTTATACTAGGTATTCCGTTGTATGTAATATATTTGAGAACTTGTTTCTCTCTCAGGTTACTCATCTGTGAGTACGCTCCTTGATGAGTAATGCTGCTTGGTCTTCTTCCATTTAGTCGATATACAATAGAAATAGCTGCTTGTTTTTTGAATCTGGTTCCAATTAAATTAGTGCCTTTGTTTCTATATTGGATATAGAATGGATTCATATCTTAACGATGTTAAGGTATATGGAGTTGTCCGGCTTATACATAAAACCAGAATCCGGATAAACTCAAGGTACGTTTCAGTAATGGCAGTTTGTGGGTTATCCCGGGCTTTGACGAGGGTTAACTTTCTACCATTTGGAGGATCAATAGTTATATTGTTCTTGACTCGCCACCCATTTTAGTAAAATGAATTCTTTACATAAAACATTGGTGGGAGTATGGTAGAACTGGAAGTGATTCCAGAACCACAAACGGTTAATAAAAATTTAGTAGAACCTGAGGATTCAATTGTTTTCGACGATCCATTATCCACTCCGCAGAATTGGTGGGTAACCTCAGCCACCCGAGAGGTATTTCAGTCTCCTCAAAGACGGTGACAGGGAGGTTTTTGAAGACCCATGCTTACCACTACTGCTGTCCTAGACTATTAGATCTGGCAGGTGGATGACTATAACGTCGTTCTAAATTAGCTTTAGAAGTGCACGTGTATATGACTCTGCCAGAGAGTTGTTGTAGTCAGTGGGAGCAGCGGAAGCATGGTGGGCAAGTAGCTTATATCTATTTATAGACTAAAGCAAGTACAACGGAGATAGATCATCTATTTTTGATATGACAGTCATAGAGTTTGACTTCATCAGAATAACCGATGGACCTGGCAAGAAGCTAGTAGGGAGTGATGCCTGGTATTTGGATGCCATGCTCTTGATAGGAAGTGATATTCCTACACTATGATTGGTTATATTGTGGTTGTCACAAGTTGTTTCTCCACATAAAATCGGGATAAAATATCAGGGATTCTGGTCACTAGATCTGGCTTTAGATATATATTTGGGAAGTGTCTCAATTCAGGTACTTTGACGTTATTCTAAATTGTTTTAGAATGGACGACTCCTGGCGCGGTGGTGTACCCACAGGTGAGGGAGTTACCCTCTCTAAAGAGATGTCTTCTAGAATGACGAGGAGAGGGATTTGCATGATTGGCATATCTCTTGCTTAGGCAATTGAGTCATTCATGAGATGTCAAGTACCACACCAGATATTGCTTTTGCACTACCTGCAATAAACATATGTTAATCCAATCTTGGAGAAACATTTCGAAGCAGTTATGAACATAAGTGGATGTTCTTGGTAAATGGTAATGGCAGCCTCTTTCATGAGGCGGTTATTATTTCAGGCTTCCAAGATGACCTGGATGACATAGTGACTGTCAGAGTTATAGTTTTCCCTCTTTTGAGGGGCATTATGTTGGACAGGTGGTCCAAGCGGATACTGAGTAAGGCATGGTACAGGATACTGATTAAATTCAGTGAAAGATACGGTCTAAGAAGTTTGTTGGATTTGGAGTTCATTTGTGAACCGGGTCCCATCAGATATCTAGACAAATTCTAAGACCGGTATCGCTCATTTCGGGAGATAGTCTTTCTCCGTGAAATTGAGATATAGAGAGATAAAGATAGAAACATTGGAGCGGATCCACTCACTGAGGCTATTTCTCGAACGCAATAGTTTCGAAAACAAGCTTTGCGAGACTGATTAGTAGAGAAGTTGGGTGTTCGGTATCACACGGGCTGTGTGTATGCGACATCGCAATAATTAGCCTTAAGTGCAAGTGGAAGGTTGTTGGATATAGTTGTTGGGGTTTGCTTAGCACTCTCACTAGGTTTTAACAAGTATCAAGTATGCAACTTTAAAAATCTATGGTGCTAACCAACCCGAACTTAGAATCGAACTAGAAAATTAGGCGTAAAGCTACAAGTATCACATACTAGCAAGTGTCTAACACTAAGAGGAAAGAAATACAACCTTTGTAGACCTCTCCTCCTTGACTCCTTATTTCTACTCAAAACTTGAACGAGTCCGCTTGAGGTCTTCGAAGTCCACCATAATCCACCATGGAGTTCCTTTGCTCAAGCTCCTTGCTTCACTTGACCTAAGTAGAAGTGAGGCAAACAACCTACACTAGTGGGCTAGACTAATATAGATTGATGAATTGGGTAATAAGCTCACTAAAAAACCTTTCTTTTCTTTCTCTTTTACTCACTAGGAAATGGTAGAGAGCTTGGAGGAAGAAGGAGATGGAAATGGCTAAGCTTGAGCTTATGAGAGATAAGCACAAGAATAACAATAATATAAGAGAGAGAGAGAGAGAGAGTCACACTCACTCTTAACCCATTGCATGGAAATATCTAGATATTTTAGTAGTTGAGTTAGTGGAGGATTAGAAATGAAACCATGGTTACATGACACATTTTAGGAAGTGTGTAGAAGAAAAAAACCAACCATGGATTAATTTCTAATTTCCTTTAACTCAATAATTATAAAAATATCATAATAGTTTCCATATGAGTCTTGCATAGCCATCTCCAATGTATCATCAACCATGACACATGTATGCATACATATCAATATAAACATACATACATACATGCATACAAATAAAGAAAGGATTTAATAAATGAGCTAATGGTCACATGATATTAAATCAACACTTGATTTAATAATCCGGTCATATCACATACGATCTAACCAATAGAAAATGCCAGATTAAAATACGGTATTATATACTCGTATTTAATCAAGCTCCCGCGCATATTGATCGCACGCTTTTGGCGTGTCGGATGTTCAAAGTTCTAAAGTTTACCGCGATCAGGACGGTGTCGCTATGCAGCTAGCCGGTTGAGCACGGGTCGATCCACAGGGAGATGGTTGTATTTCCGTTCTTGTATTAGACGAGTCAATAAAGAATTTGTATGAGGTTTGTTCAAGACTATCCTATGTGTATTATTTGCAAGTATAAAGTTGTTAAGAAAAAGATACGAAATTGTAAGCTAAGAAGTCCGTACTCAAAACCTTTGAGCCGAGTCTTGACCAATTGAAGCTAGAGCAATCGGCAACAACGTGGATTAGGGGATTTAAGCGCGGTATTCGTGGAATCCGGCTTATTTACCCTTGTCCTTCTGTTCTTGTCTCTTGTTTTCGCCTCCGGCCAAACCGAACGCAACCGGTCGCGGTTAGGAATCACCGTTACCTTGTCAGGGTAGGGTGCCTAACGGAGCGCTTGCGTAACGTTTGGGCGGAGTTCAAATGGAAAATAACGGGAAAAGGAAATGAGAAAAGAAGTGTTAACTTACAATACCGTATTGATTCTTAACAACGACAATAATTACAACATTCACAAAATGAACAAAAAAGAGAGAACAAAAAGAAAAGAACAAAGAAAAGAAAAGATTACAAGTAAGTAAGTGCATGAAATGAAATTGCAAGAAAGTAAAGCGAGGTAATAAAAAGCAAGTAATAAATAAGCAATAAAAAGAACAAGAAATAGAACTCAAGACAAGCATGTGATCAATAGCCAACCCTTAAACTTGCAAGCTCAATCAAGAGGTTGCAAGATCAAGGGAAGGGTAGAGAACGCATGTGAAGTGAAGAACTAGTCTCGTGAGAAAATACGACCCTTGAGATCAATAACTAGCTCTTAACCATTCAAGCTCAATGAAGAGGTTGAATGATCAAGAGAAAGCAAGAATCTCAAGGGGAAGAAGAAACAAAAGAGAATGATACAAAACCCTCATCTTCATTAATCTCCCACTCAAAAAGCTCTCACTACAATTTTCATGGAAAAAGAATGAAGAAGAAGAAGAAAAAGAACTAAAACTACAAAAGAATGGACACAAAAGAATCCCCCTTGGCTTGGCTCAGATCTGCTGTATTTATAGGCAGGGAAATGAAACCCTAGGGCAACCATCTGCACCCAAATAAGATTACCAAAAAGCCCCCAAAATACGACATAGAGAGGCTCCATAATGGCCGCGGATCCGCGGCCTAGACCCTCCTTTGGCCGCGGATCCGCGGCCTTCTGGTCGAGTTGGACCCTGGTCTTTTTCGTGGTACCCTGGTTCTCTGTCCCCTTTATTCTGGTATACATATTTTCTGAAAATACTTTTATTTTTTTTCCAGAATTTCTGTTGAGGAAAGGTGGACTTTTTGTGGATGCTTTTGTCATGATTGCCTCGAGCTCCGCGTAGATTTCTTGGAACTTGTTGTTGCCATTGAGCCTTGTGCATGAAGGTGACATTGATTTGACATTTTGTCTTCCTAAACTGGTATCTGGCAACATACGGATGACGAGCGGAGACCGTGTTTTCTCAGTGGTTGGCAGGAACCCGGATTTTGTCGTGTTTTCTATGAATTTCACCGTTTTAGAACCGAGAACCTGTATCCTGCAAATATGTAACAAACACGGATTAAAAACACCTACCTATAAACAACCGAGCGTAAGAATGGGCGGTATAAAATGCAGTATTCTGTGATGAACAAATACCCCCAAACTTAACTTTTGCTCGTCCCGAGAAAAACCAATTATTCACAAAAAATAAAATCCTAACCGCACTTTCGCAGGGAACGCGATTGCACTGAGCGTGTGCAACAAGCCGTTAAACCTCTAGGTGTCCCTAGTAGGAGGAGTGTTGTCTCCTGAGGGTTTTCAGCGGATTACACCTACAAAATCCCGTCAAGCTAGTGTCATAAAATAACTAAGATTCAAACCCTAAAGTTTTGTTTCAGAAAATAACAATTCTATAATCCTAAGTCTAGACTATCGAACCTTTAGTTTTCACACCTCGCTTCTTATTTAACTACAGATTTTATATGTCTTTACGTGTAGTGCAAATAGTGCCGTTAAGTTCCAGAAAGGTCGATTAAAGTCATCATGTCGCACAATAAAGCCCAGATAACAATTTTAAAAGGATCACATAAGTTTTATAAAGAGTTAAGCATTTTTCAAGTTTCGTTTTCCAGTAAGGTTTCAACTTCAGAATTTCTATCTTCTCTAACAGGAAACTAGGTCTTATTCTTCACTCCACCTTTTTCTTGTTTTCATTTCATACACACCTCTGTGAACGTGCAATAGTCTTTATCATAGAATAAAACCTTCATATCTCCGTTAAATTTTTTTATAAAAGCTTGTCTTTTATCAAGATTATTCTTACACAAAGAACCGTTAGGAATTTTAACTCGGAGAGAACACTTGCTTGACTTTGTTTTTATCTGGACTTTCTAGGCTTCTTAGCGAGCTTTGGGCCAATGCACCTAAACCAGTTGGTTTTAGGGCATTAGGTGTAGAAACACCCCGGCGGACTTAATTACTCAAGTTACCCAGGTCCAAAAACAAAAGACAGTTTGGCGTGAAAATCAGATGATTTAATACGAACGGAGATATAGTCGGCAGTTCAATTATTTTTTTTTTAGATAAAAGACGTGTTTAGTGGGTTTGGTGTGTAATCATTCCAATCAAGTTTCAGATGGGTTATTTTTCAGACTTAGTTCCAATTAGGGCATCAATAACATTCCTACATATTCACTTCACTTCATAAACTATTCTTGATATTACTTATTTCAGAACAAACCTATTTGATCCTCAGAAAATCATTGATCCATTAAAAGTTCTTTTAGACATAAAAGACTTGTCTTCTAATTTCCACAACTCACGACACGTGTAGTGTAATGTAAAGACGTATATCAGCCATAGTTAACTACAAAGGAGAGTTATCATTCAGGTTTTCAAAATCTAGAAGTAAGATTTAGTTGTTCTTATTTTATCAAACAAAACCGTCGAGATGTTGAATTAGAGTCTTCTTACTAGCTAACTTGACAAAAAAGTTTTTATGTTTTTAGAAATTTTTCTGATTTTTCTGGATTTTTAATAAGGTATGCAAATGCAAAATATACAAATGAATGCGAAGGAAGAAAGCTTACCGAGCACACCCCCAAACTTAAACTTGACAGTGCCCTCACTGTCAGGCTATACCAAGAGGGTCAAAATTGCCGGCGCTTCTTAAAAAAAATTATAGACAAAACAAAAAGGAAAACAAAAATATATACAAAAAAAAAAATGTCCCCCCCAAACTTAAGTAAAACAGTGTTTCCACTGTTAAGCGTTGAAGTTCCGGATTAGGGGGGAAAGAACAGTATCAAGCTATACAAGGCCTTACACAGGCCAAAAGTTAACACCAACCATTCAAAGATTTTATCATGGTAAAGCGGTGGTTGGTCAAAGAAGGCGTAGAGAAAAGAAATGGAGAATACGCGAGACCGTATGGAGATAGAAGCGGGATACGGTCTCGGTATATCAGAGGAAGAAGAATGGCGGAAGGGAAAAAGAAGTGGAATACGGGCTTGAGGGTGTAAATGGAGTAAATAGATTAGCACAATTTGTGATGACCGATGTGTGAAAAGTGATTGTGCTAATATACTTATTCGTCGAGAAATGGGATCAAATCCCTCAAGGTTCGTAAGAAACCATGGGTACGCCGAACTTGGTAAACCAGATATATGAAATGAAGGTGAGACGGGTTCTTGCAAGGTCGGAACGATGGAAAGGATGGAGGTAGGTGATTGAGGAAGGTTATCGGTTAATGGTTCTGGAGGGTGTACACAGTCAGTGAAAGGAACAGGATGAATTGGAAAATCCGACTCATCATCTAGAACTGTTTCATCCATAAAAATATCCTCAAAATTTTTCCTCAAAGTTAAGCTCATCCATGCATATTTCATCAAAGTCCAGACGCATATGGGGTTCGGGAAAAACATTTAATGACCCGGGATGATGAATTGGAGAGAAAAACTCAGTCAAATCTACGGGTTCATCATCCAAAATATTCCCGGCGTCAATATCCTCGATCAAGTGAAAATCTATATTCTCAGACACCTCAACAAAAGCATGGATATCAATCAATTCAGGTTCTAGAGTGGAGGTGTAGAGGTCAAAAGGATTGGGTGTGGTTTCACTTGGCAAGGTCCCTTCACAATCGGGTAAATCAAACACTACAAAGTTGCACAACTCATCCATCATTCTATCTTCAACTGATAATTCATTTGGGACACTTGATAGACTTTCAACACAGGAGTTGTGGGAGTCAATTTGGACCGGGTAGGCTTGATTCGGAAGGGGGTACAGCTCACTCTCTCCACTCAAATTCACAGCCTGTCCTGCCGCCTCATCATACATTAAAAAATTTGGAGCTAGTTGAAAACTAGCTACCGGGTCACTAGGTTGCATGAGGGCGGCCATGGACGCATTCAAATCCATCATCTGTTGGCTTGACGCTACCCTAAAGTCTTCCAACGACTGTTCTAGACTAGACATGGGTTGAAAAGGGGTTTCAGTCAAGGATTCAAAGTTGTTTGGATACTGAAAACTCCCAAATGGCGGTTCTGAAGCAATGTCTAGGGAAGGTGCAAGAGTAGGGTAGGACTGGTAGGAATTGAATGGCTGGACAGGAGCAGGATCAACAATTGGATAAGAAGGTGAATGGAATTGTTGATCCCAAGAATCTGTGGTGGTGAAAGGAGTGAAAGATCGGCTACGGGATTGTTCAATACGTTCAGCGATGGACAAAGGACGACTTGCAGAAGGGGTATCAACATAAGCGGGTGCGGGAGGTTGAAAAGGTTGATACAAAGTGGAATGAGGAGTGCAAGTGTTTGTCCTAGATGCTGCTATGCGATCTCTCAATGAAATTTTTGGCATGGATGAATCGTTCGAAGTTCGGCCAAAGAAAGAACCGTAAGAAGTAATATCTGGTTGTGGGTACCAAAGTTCGGCAAGAGTTTTGCGAGGTGGAGTACCCTTGATATGAAGAGAGAAAGAAAGAAAGGCAGATAAAAGAAGGGGGAAAATGAATGATTTTTTTTTTTAAAGTTTTTTTTAGTTATATATTAACAAAAGAATGAAGTATACACAAAAAAAAGAATATGGACAAAAATAATCACGACACAAAAATACCACACACCTAATCGTTCTAGGGTTCACCTAGGTCAACTAGACCTGCTCCAGAACTTGATTGTCGAAGTAAAACTGTGTCGAGAAACGGGCTCAAGATATACTGATCACGAGGCCAGGTAAGTGCAAAGATAAGGGGAGGTTTTCCAACGCTTTCGCGAAGTTCCTTAATTAAATAACCGTTTCTCTTTTGGCGGTTGCGCCGTTAACACTTTCCTAGACACCCCGTAAACAATATACCGTTAAGCGAGGTTCTAAACACAGTTAACTTCTCCTAGTGAGCGCGAAGTCCTTAAGGCTTAAAGTCTAATTTCTTTTAAAATTTGTGCGGGTAATCGTTATGCTCAAGTTCGTGATTTGTGGGCCACGGAAAAGGTGATGAAATCCTTTACCGTATGTTGTGGGGTTCGCTTGCCCTTAAGTCCGTATTAATGTATGCAATGCGCAATTCAAAAATTCTATAAAGAATCAAACAATCGTTTTTTAGTTTAAGCGCGGCGCTGCAACAAATACGGGTTAGTCAATTTTAAGTGTTTGCTTGCGAACTTGCAAAGAATCCTGCAAAGAATAGTATATTGGAAGTGTCAGATTTGAGAAGAAGGTGTTAGTAAAGTACGTACCGTTAAGTTTTTGGGTTAGGAAACCCCCGTTGAATCAAATCCGGTAAGCTTGAAAGGTTCGCTTGCGCGGGTCAAACTACCCGGATCTTTGGCACTGTACTTCGTAATCACCTTTGCCTTGAATGCACACTTTGCTCCCCACAATCGCAGTTTGCAAATACGCAAAAATCTGCACACTTGCCCACAAAAATGATCAAAAAAAACAAAAAGATATATTTTTTTTTAAATATATACAAAAAGAATATTAACCCGAATAACAAGAAAGAAAATACGCTACCGTCTCCCCGGCAACGGCGCCATTTGATCGCACGCTTTTGGCGTGTCGGATGTTCAAAGTTCTAAAGTTTACCGCGATCAGGACGGTGTCGCAATGCAGCTAGCCGGTTGAGTACGGGTCGATCCACAGGGAGATGGTTGTATTTCCGTTCTTGTCTTAGACGAGTCAATAAAGAATTTGTATGAGGTTTGTTCAAGACTATCCTATATGTATTATTTGCAAGTATAAAGTTGTTAAGAAAAAGATACGAAATTGTAAGCTAAGAAGTCCGTACTCAAAACCTTTGAGCCGAGTCTTGACCAATTGAAGCTAGAGCAATCGGCAACAACGTGGATTAGGGGATTTAAGCGCGGTATTCGTGGAATCCGGCTTATTTACCCTTGTTCTTCCGTTCTTGTCTCTTGTTTTCGCCTCCGGCCAATCCGAACGCAACCGGTCGCGGTTAGGAATCACCGTTACCTTGTCAGGGTAGGGTGCCTAACGGAGCGCTTGCGTAACGTTTGGGCGGAGTTCAAATGGAAAATAACGGGAAAAGGAAATGAGGAAAGAGGTGTTAACTTACAATACCGTATTGATTCTTAACAACGACAATAATTACAACATTCACAAAATGAACAAAAAAGAGAGAACAAAAAGAAAAGAACAAAGAAAAGAAAAGATTACAAGTAAGTAAGTGCATGAAATGAAATTGCAAGAAAGTAAAGCGAGGTAATAAAAAGCAAGTAATAAATAAGCAATAAAAAGAACAAGAAATAGAACTCAAGACAAGCATGTGATCAATAGCCAACCCTTAAACTTGCAAGCTCAATCAAGAGGTTGCAAGATCAAGGGAAGGGTAGAGAACGCATGTGAAGTGAAGAACTAGTCTCATGAGAAAATACGACCCTTGAGATCAATAACTAACCCTTAACCATTCAAGCTCAATGAAGAGGTTGAATGATCAAGAGAAAGCAAGAATCTCAAGGGGAAGAAGAAATAAAAGAGAATGATACAAAACCCTCATCTTCATTAATCTCCCACTCAAAAAGCTCTCACTACAATTTTCATGGAAAAAGAATGAAGAAGAAGAAGAAAAAGAACTAAAACTACAAAAGAATGGACACAAAAGAATCCCCCTTGGCTTGGCTCAGATCTGCTGTATTTATAGGCAGGGAAATGAAACCCTAGGGCAACCATCTGCACCCAAATAAGATTACCAAAAAGCCCCCAAAATACGACATAGAGAGGCTCCATAATGGCCGCGGATCCGCGGCCTAGACCCCCCTTTGGCCGCGGATCCGCGGCCTTCTGGTCGAGTTGGACCCTGGTCTTTTTGGTCGTACCCTGGTTCTCTGTCCCCTTTATTCTGGTATACATATTTTCTGAAAATACTTTTACATTTCTTCCAGAATTTCTGTTGAAGAAAGGTGGACTTTTTGTGGATGCTTTTATCATGATTGCCTCGAGCTCCGCGTAGATTTCTTGGAACTTGTTGTTGCCATTGAGCCTTGTGCATGAAGGTGACATTGATTTGACATTTTGTCTTCCTAAACTGGTATCTGGCAACATACGGATGACGAGCGGAGACCGTGTTTTCTCAGTGGTTGGCAGGAACCCGGATTTTGTCGTGTTTTCCATGAGTTTCACCGTTTTAGAACCGAGAACCTGTATCCTGCAAATATGTAACAAAAACGGATTAAAAGCACCTACCTATAAACAACCGAGCGTAAGAATGGGCGGTATAAAATGCAGTATTCTGTGATGAACACATATCCCCATATGCGCCCCACATCGTTTCGCCTGAGCTCGGAAACCCTTTTGTGGGACTCTAAGACTCGTCAATACGCTAGAAGTAGGTAGTGATCATATCACATACCCACAAACCGTCAGCGGTACTAGCTATACGTAACGGTTCCCAGGTATTGAGCGAACAGAAGAACAACAAGCAAACCTGTCAAAACTCCTGTTGAGCCAACCAGCAACACTTACCGTACTTTCCGGTCTCTTCGTCAGATATGCTGCATATTGAGTCTAGGGATGGTATCGTCGACCCTAATAACTCAATAAGTCATGTCGATGTATGGCCTATAACAGATCGAGAAACTACTGATAACACTTATCAGTAAATCTCATCAGCCCTGGCCAGGGACTTCCAGTTATAGCTAATCGAGCACGGCACAACATCAACCCCCAATACCGGGAGAGATGAAACCTTTTCTATCGCTCATTGCCTCCATGTGTCTCGGGGCTGTACCCAAAAGCTACCTGTTTGCATGACTCAGTAGAGCCGTGGTAGGGTGGAAATCAAAGTACAGTGGGAGAACACACAAGACTCTATGACGATCCCAGGTCTACAGACTAACCTGTACAAGTGTCACCTGAGAACTGCTATCCGATGATAGATATAATACCATATAGGAGTTCTCGGCGAGTCCGTTTAGTGTAACCAGTCTACACTGAGCACCCGTATACAATCTTTGATGTCAAACACTAATGGATACGGGATCATCCATCGCCCATCAAATGGGTCAAGAAACGTATACGCTAGTCTACTCTGGAATACGATACCCCGTCTCGAAACACCCACGACTAGGAACATTTAAGGATATGCTCATAAACTACATATGTCCCACTAGTATGATCCGCATCATAATCACAGTAGTCAAGCAAATATCCTAAGGGCTTTATCAACATGTATCAAATGAACAGTATACACAATCAAGTGAACATGTTAAGATAAAGAGTAACCAGATATCATACTATCATGTCGAGCAAGAAAGCCCTCTGAATATATATATATATATATATACACATGTCGATACATCCACTATCAAATAATGGCCTCTACGGCATACATATATCCAACAATCCCCCACTTGCACTAAGGCCAATTATTGGCGTATCTCATACCCAACATCTCAAAAAGTCGCTCATGCTGCGGCTATGGGAGGGCCTTGGTGAGTGGATCCGTGGTGTTATTCTTTGTATCTACTCTCTGAATCACGATCTCGCGGCGATCAACTATCTCCCAGATCAAATGATATCGCCTCAGGATGTTCTGGATCGCTGATTGGACCTGGGCTCTTTGGCCAACGCCATAGCTCCATTATTATCACAATACAATAGTGCTGGATTAATAATGGTTAGAACTACTCCTAGCTTCGAGATGAACTTCCTCATCCAGACGGCTTCCTTGGCAGCATCATTTGCAGTAATATACAGAGCTTCCATCACGGAGTCAGCAACGGTATCCTGTTTGGAACTCTTCCAACATACCGCCCCTCTATTGAGGGTAAATACAAATCCTGAGATAGATTTGCTATCATCCTTATCACCCTAGAAGCTCGAATTGGTAAAGGCCTCCATTTGGAGATCCCCGTTACCATACACCAAGAACATTTCTTTAGACTTTCGTAAGTACTTAAGAATGTTCTTCACAGGTGTCCGGTGTTTCTCTCTTGGGTTGGATTGATACCTATTTACTACACCTAGTGCATAAGCTATATCAGGGCGAGTACATAACATCGCATACATTATAGATCCTATAGCTGAAGCGTAGGGTATAATGCTCATGCGAGTTCTCTCTTCATCAGACTTTGGGCAAAAGTCCTTGGAGATAGTGATTCCGTGACAAGTGGGTAATGCACCCCGCTTGGAATTTTTCATACTAAACTTCTTTAGGATGGTGTTAATGTTCCTGGATCGGGACAATCCCAACAACCTTTTAGATCTATCTCTATAGATCTTAATGCCCAAAATTTACGAGGCATCACCCAGGTCCTTCATGGAGAAACTTTGTGATAAGAACAGTTTGACCGATTGTAGCATAGGAACATCGTTTCCTATCAGGAGAATGCCATCCACATACAATACGAGGAACGTGACAGTACTCCCTACAATCTTCTTATAAATACAAGGCTCATCTGAATTTTTGACGAAATCAAACTCTTTGATCGCATCATCAAAACAGATGTTCTAACTCCGCGATGCCTGCTTTAATTCATAAATGGATTTAAGCAATCTACATGTTTTCCCTCTACTCCCACTATCAACGAAGCCTTCTGGCTGATCCATATAAACACACTCTACTAAATCACCATTTAGAAATGCAGTTTTAACGTCCATCTGCCAGATTTCATAGTCGTAGTGAGCAGCAATAGCAAGTAGAATCCGAATGGATTTAAGCATGGCTACAGGAGAGAAAGTTTCATCATAGTCCAGTCCTGGTCTTTGACGAAATACTTTCGCCACAAGCCTCGCCTTATAGGTCTCCATCTGCCCATCTACACCGATCTTTCTCTTAAAGATCCATTTGCACCCTACGGGTTTTACCCCAGAGGGTACAACTTCTAAAGTCCATACTTTGCTGCTGTACATAGACTCCATTCCGGATCTCATGGAATCCAGCCACTTCACAGAGTCACCACTTATGATAGCTTGCTGAAAACTAGAAGGGTCATCATCATCCATGATGCAATCTTCTCTATCAC
The DNA here is from genome assembly GCA_030015575.1 of Agapanthus africanus. NCBI lineage: Eukaryota > Viridiplantae > Streptophyta > Magnoliopsida > Asparagales > Amaryllidaceae > Agapanthus > Agapanthus africanus. The sequence goes on from CM057351.1 coordinate 239,483,619, forward strand.
CATCAATGAGGAAACCGTAGTATCTCTCCGGTGGGCGAGAAGTCCTACTAGATCTACGGAGTTGCTGAGGTTCATAAGATTCTATTGCAACACCAGGTTCAAACACTTCGTCATTTGTAACTTGTGTCTCTAGAACTTCTTCTAGTTCTACCGCATTGCCATCAGTGTTATTTGAAAAAATTTCATTTTCTAAAAATGTAGCATGTTGGGAAACAAACACTCTTTGTTCCTCCTTGTGGTAGAAACGATATCCATATGAATGTTTTGGATATCCCACAGATATACACTGAACCGATCGTGTTTCGAGTTTGTCTGGATTCTGCTTTTTGACAAAAGCCGGATAACCCCAAATCCTAACTTGTTTAAGAGATGGTCTCTTCCCATACCATATCTCATATGGAGTGGTAGACATGGTCTTGGTTGGAACCCTGTTCAACAGATATGCTGCAGTCTCCAATGCATGCCCCCAAAAGGAGAGAGGTAACTCAGCATCACTCATCATGGATCGCACCATATCTAATAGGGTACGATTCCGCCGCTCTGACACACCGTTGTGCTGTGGTGTGTGAGGGGGAGTGAGCTGAGAGAGAATCTCATTCTCTTTTAGGAAGTCCGAAAACTCTGTACTCAGATACTCTCTACCTCAATCTGATCGAAGTTTCTTGATGCTCAAAGCATTTGTTTTTCTACTTCAAGTTTGTACTCTTTGAATTTCTCGAAAGCTTCAGACTTATGCTTTAACAAAAACACATGTCCGAATCTTGAGAAATCATCAGTAAAAGTTATGAAGTAAGAAAAACCGCCTCTAGCATGTGTAGATATTGGTCCGCATACATCACTATATATGAGGCCTAAGAGTTCTGTAGCTCTTTCTCCGTGTCTAGTAAACGGAGTTTTGATCATTTTACCTTTGATACAAGACTGACAAGTAGCATAAGATTTATATTCAAAAGGATTTAAATATCCATCTTTATGCAGCTTGTTTAGTCTTGTTTCGTTAATATGACCAAGTCTACAATGCCAAAGAAAAGCTTCATTTATATCTGAAAATTTTCTTTTATTTTTGTGTTGTATGTTGAAAACCGTGTGTTGATTTAGAACGTATATCCCGTTATTTAGTGTACCATACCCAATCAACTCTTGATTCAGGTTAATGTTCATAACATTATTTTGCAACACAAAATTATATCCTTCATTGCCTAACAAAGAAATGGATACTATATTACATAGCATGCTTGGTACATAATAACATGGGTTCAAGACCAATATACATCCCGATGGCAACCCTAGGTGATACTTTCCCACTGATACTGCATATACATTGGAACCATTTCCAACCCGGAGAGTGTGATCAGCATTCTTCAAAACTCTGCTATTTCTCAATCCCTGCATACAATTACAGATGTGAGAACCCGAACCGGTATCTAATACCCAGGAAGTAGAATTTATAGAAGAACAGTTTTCAGTCATAAACACACCTGAAGCGGAAGCATCACCATGCTTCTTTTTCTTGAGATCAGCGATGTACTCAATACAATTTCGCTTCCAGTGTCCCGACTTTTTATAGTAGAAACATTTTCCTTTTCTTGACTCCTCAGCCCTGGATTTGTCTTTTCCTTTTGCCTTTTTGACTCCACCTCTCGGTTTGGTGGGTTTCTTCTTATTCCTTCCCTTGGCCTTGGCTTTTTGGGATGGAAGAGGAAGATTGCCCAACAATCAGAGAGGGAGTCTTCGCTGACTTGAACGTGCTCTCTGCACTTCTCAACATATTGAGAAGTTCAGGTAGTGACTTCTCCATGTTGTGCATGTTGAAGTTTACTATGAATTGAGCAAAGGCAGGGGAGAGACCGTAGAACAATATCAATATATTGTTCATTCTCCATAGTCCATCCGAAGCCCTCAAGTGCTTCAATAAGAGCTATCATCTTTAAGACATGATCACCTACGGTGTGCCAGGAGCTATTCTCATATGAAATAGCTTTCTAGATGCCTCGTAGCGCAGGGTATGAGATTGCTCTCCATACAACTCATTTGTATAGAGAAAGATGGGTTGAACATCCATCTTCTTATGCTGCTTTTGATGTACATTATCCATCGAGGCGAGCGTGAGGGATTTGGCAGTGGTACAATCAATATCCCATGTCTTGCGGATCTCCCTATCCGCAACAGAAGATGTAGGGCCTGGGCTGGGAAGGGTTGAGGCAGTGAGGACATATGATATCTTATCATATGTAAGGGCAATGTTTATGTTCCTCAGCCAGTCTTTATAATTGGTTCCTGTCAGTTTATTTTTCTTTAACAGAAGCTTAAGTCCAGTCATGGGTATCTTCCATTAGGATAGTCAAAAGAATGCACTCAGCGAAACCTCTTGCAAAGATTATATTGGTTAATTATCTTATCTAATCGATGTCTCCCACTGTTTTTATCAAATCTTCCTTTCAAACCTTAAAAAAGAAAATTAGTTAGGATTAATTACATTCTACAAGTTCGCTTACCGGTCAGCCAGGCCAGTGTCGGTACTTTGAGAGAGGTTCCCCGTGCTTTCGCACGGACCTAATTAAAGTAAACCTCGTTTTCTCAGAGGCATAACCCCGTTGACACCTTTCTAGACACTTAATAGATCAGCTAATTGTAAAGTGCAAAACTCTCCTGGGAGTTACTTTTACTCACAGTGGGATCGGGATCCAACTATCATATAGAAGGTATGCAATCTCATTACAAATTTCAACTCTTGAAACTCCCGATATGGTTTTTACCCCTAGCAGCTTATGACCTTGGCTATGGTCAACATATCATAAGCACTAGTCAAGTTCTACCCGTCATTTCGTGATTAATTAGACCCATTCACATGACCCTCGACTATGATCAACATAATCACATGAATGTCCTAACTAATCGCATCATATGTTGTGTAGGAAGACATCACTTAGCTACCGTACACTACGCCTTGACTGTGATCAACATATGTAGCATGAATACTAAATACTCTACTTTCTAAAATGACGGAGGGTTGCGGATGGTTTTTAAGAAAACTTTTAACGCTTTGAACTTGATCTCGTTGTAGAATCAAATAGTTTTAAAAGGAGTGGCTTAAGCTCCGCATTTTTGAAACTTTCTTTTTCATAAAAAGGCCGACTGAGTTTCAAATTCGATTCTACAACATCTTTTAGGTTTTTTTTCTTTACATTAATTTCATTAATGTAGCACCATCATTTAAGTCCTTAAGCCATCACAGAAAAGAAACGAAAATAGAACGTATGCTTATACCATCCGCATTCGCCACGGGGTCCCGTCATGCACCGTTAGGTTACTTAACTAACGGCAGTGCGGGGGCAGGACTACCACGGATGCAAAACATAAGCAACATTTATTATATATCATATATATGATATACCATTCGTCTCAGCATATAAAGTGATCACATCACAGAATAACAATAGCAGAAGCACATATATGAAAATATAGGATATATTAGGAGGTCCGTATTTTGTATTTAGCCAACGATAGAAAATATGGATTCCATGGTCGTGATGAATAGCTAAGCCCACACCCCTAGACCCCTACGAGAGCGGCAAGAGACCCCGCCAATTCTAGACTTAGGAGACCCGGTCTCGACTCCTCGAGATGGCCTCCCACTGGACTCTAGAACCCGGTCACTTGTGCTCCCCACCTTGGGTCTGTCCTAATGCGGAAAAGTAAATAATATACATCAATGGTGACATCATCCTCAACTCGGAAGTGCCCTAATAAAAGAATATTACATACAATGAATATTACATGAATGAAAAGAAAAACTCTCATCTCACATAAAACCCCCGGCTATCCATTCACGACGATCCTATACATTATATCACAACAACACATAACATCATATGTCATCAACGTAAGTAAATATGCGTATTCCAATTGTCGTTGATGTATAACAACGAAACCGACAATACACTACATATTACACTTACGGTCGCAGAAAAGAAATATCAAACTACAACATTTGGAATCCACACTTTCCTTAGACATTATAAACCCGGAATATCTCATATTCCGGCTTTCATGCCTAACAATGTAGATCTTACATTTGGGTCTCAAAAATGAAAAAAACCCTATCAAAAGAAATCGGGTAATTCAACAAGATTCCCGATTCCAAAATGTTAGATTTACAAGCAACTAATTAATTTTCTTAAAAATAATTAGTGTAGATTCCAAATATTGATTCGCATTCATAAAAACTAGGCGATGTTAAACATTTCGATCGATCTATCAAAACGCACAATTCTCAGAGAGCTCAACTCGTGAGACAGATTCAAAAATACCCAGACTGTGCCAATAGTACATACGGGCCATCACAAGAAAGCACGTCCTTGGCCTCACCAACGGTGCCGCGGAACCGCCGCCAAAAGCATGTTTTGGCCGCGGTTCCGCTAACGTTAGGTCGAGTTAGGGGGTCATTTTTCTTCGGGGTCCACACAATACCCTGCACGATTTTCTGAATATTTTTAAACCCAAAAATTCCAACTTTTGAAAAATTTCTAGAGAGCATATAATTTGTGGGTTTCGATGTTCGTTCGAACACTTTAACGTCGTATATGTCACGCCTACTACTCTAGGTTGGCTCTGATACCCTTGTTGGGGTTTGCTTAGCACCCTTACTAGGTTTTAATAAGCATCAAGTATGCAACTTTAAAAATCTAGGGTGCTAACCAACCCGAACCTAGAATCGAACTAGAAAATTAGGCGTAAAGCTACAAGTATCACATACTGGCAAGTGTCTACCACTAAGAGGAAAGAAATACAACCTTTGTAGACCTCTCCTCCTTGACTCCTTGGTTCTACTCAAAACTTGAACGGGTCCGCTTGAGGCCTTCGAAGTCCACGATGATCCACCACGGAGTTCCTTTGCTCAAGCTCCTTGCTTCACTTGACATAAGTAGAAGTGAGGCAAACAACCTACACTAATGGGATAGACTAATATAGATTGGTGAGGTGGGTAATAAGCTCACTAAAAAACCTTTCTTTTCTTTCTCTTTTACTCACTAGGAAATGGTATAGAGCTTGGAGGAAGAAAGAGATGGAAATGACTAAGCTTGAGCTTATGAGAGATAAGCATAAGAAAAACAATAATATAAGAGAGAGAGAGGGAGTCACACTCACTCTTAACCCATGGCATGAAAATATTTAGATATTTTAGTAGTTGAGTTAGTGGAGGATTAGAAATGAAACCATGGTTACATCAGATATTTTAGAAATTGTGTAGAAGAAAAAAACCAACCATGGATTAATTTCTAATTTCCTTTAACTCAATAATTATAAAAATATCATAATAGTTTCCATGTGAGTCTTGCATAGCCATCTCCAATGTATCATCAACCATGACACATGTATGCAAGCATGTGTGTATGCATGTCAATATAAACATACATACATACATGCATACAAATAAAGAAAGGATTTAATAAAATGAGCTATTGGTCACATGATATTAAATCAACACTTGATTTAATAATCTGGTCATATCACATACGATCCGACCAATAGAAAACGACAGATTAAAATACGGTATCATATACTCGTATTTAATCAAGCTCCCACACATATCCCCATATGCGCCCCACATCGTTTCGCCTGAGCTCGGAAACCCCTTTGTGGGATTCTAAGACTCGTCAATATGCTAGAAGTAGGCAGTGATCATATCACATACCTACAAACCGTCAGCGGTATTAGCTGCACGTAACGGCTCCCAGGTATTGAGCGAACAGAAGAATAACAAGCGAACCTGTCAAAACTCGCGTAGAGCCAACCAACAACACTTACCGTACAGTCTGGTCTCTTCGTCAGATATGCTGCATATTGAGTCTAGAGATGGTATCTTCGACCCCAATAACTCAATAAGTCATACCGATGTATGGCCTATAACAGATCGAGAAACTACTGATAACACTTATTAGTAAATCTCATCATCCCTGGCCAGAGGCTTTCAGTTATAGCCAATCAAGCACGGCGCAACATCAACCCCCAATACCGGGAGAGACGAAACCCCTCCTATCACTCATTGGCTCCATGTGTCTCGGGACTATACCCAAAAGCCACCTATTTGCACGACTCAGTAGAGCCGTGGTAGGGTGGAAATCAAAGTACAGTGGGAGAACACACAAGTCTCTATGACGATCTCGGGTCTATAGACTAACCTGTACAAGTGTCACCTGAGAACCGCTATCCGACGATAGATATAATACCATATAGGAGTTCTCGGTGAGTCTGTTCAGTGTACCCAGTCTCCACTAAGCACCCGTATACAATCTTTGATGTCAAACACCAATGGATATGGGATCATCCATCGCCCATCAAATGGGTAAAGAAACGTATACGCTAGTCTACTCTAGAATATCGATGCCCCGTCTCGATACACCCACGACTAGAAACATTTAAGGATATGCTCATAAACTACACATGTCCCACTAGTATGATTTGCATCATAATCACAGTAGTCAAGCAAATATCATAAGGGCTTTATCAACATGTATCAAATGAACAGTATACACAATCAAGTGAACATGTTAAGATAAATAGTAACCAGACAGCATACTATAATGTCGAGCAAGAAAGTCCTCTGAATACACACACACACACACACACACATGTCAATACATCCACTATCAAATAATGGTCTCCAGGGCATACATATATCCAACAATAGTTCCCTCAAGTCAATTATTGTGATTGCAGGCATGCGATTGTAATGATTGAGGGAGGACCTATACGGGTAGAACAGTCTTACTCGAGATGATAGTATGCTATCTGGTTTGTCTCTATCATCATGTAGATGCATTATGTGGTATTACAGATCACTATTACATATTGGTAGAGTCCACAGGATTCTTGCTTGACTACCAGTATTATGATGGCGATCATATACGTGGGAGCTGGGTGGTCTATAAGCACATCCTTAAATGTCCCTAGTCGAGGGAGTATCGAGACTGGGCATCGATACTCCGGAGTAGACTAGTGTATACTTTTTGAGACCCCGACGAGGGATGGTGGCCGGTCTCACAAGCCATTGGTGTCAGTTAGTCACCTAAGATAGTATGCAGGTGCTCATTGGGTTATGAGTTACACTGGACGGCCTCGCTGGGAACATGCTAAATGGTATTATACCTATTGTCATATAGCAGTTCTCAGGTGACATGAGTACAGGTTAGTCTGTCGACCTGAGATCTTCATTTGTCTCGTGTGAGTTCACACTGTGCTTTGATTACTACCCTACCACGGCTCAAAGGAGTCATGCAAACAGGTTTTAGTTGGGTACAGTCCCGAGCCATATGGAGACAGTGAGTGGGTCGTCGGGGATTCGTCTCTCCCGGTATTCGGGGTTGATGTCGCACTGTGCACGGGTGGCCATCACCAGAAATTCTTGGCCAAGGTAGACGGTAATTACTAATTTGGATCGGTAGTTTCTCAGTGGGTGATGGGCTTCCCCGACACGAAATATCGCGTTATTAGGGGTCTGACTTTACCTACACCTCTAGACACGGTATGTGATACACATAGACGAACATATCAGACTGTATGGAGATTGTCACAGACAGGCTCAGTAGGGGTTCGGATGAGTTTGCTCATCGGCCTTCCTTTCGCTCAATAACTGGGTAGCCGTTACGTACAGCTATTGCTGCTGACGTGCTTGTGGTTAAACCCACTGCCAGCGTATTGACGAGTCTTTAGAGTCCCACATAGAGGGTTTCCCTGGTTCAGACGAAATGATGTGGTAGCCGTTACGTACAACTATTGCTGCTGACGTGCTTGTGGTTAAACCCACTGCCAACGTATTGACAAGTCTTTAGAGTCCCACATAGAGGGTTTCCCTGGTTCAGACGAAATGATGTAGTAGCCGTATTTTGATACGTGCAGGGCTCCGATCGAATGATTGTACTAGTTACCCGGACTTTCGATCGGACGGTTGATAATACTAGCCGGCTCGGGTTTGAGCCGGATTATTAAATCAGGTATTGATTTAATAATTTACGTATATATATTTAGATATGTATATTCTAGTATTATATTCTTTGTGTTATTCTATCTCTTTGGATATTCGTATTTTGATATGAATACGGGTATGTATATACAGTAGTGTGTAATTCGTATTTATACGGAAAACATTCTAGAAGGTGGACACCTCATTTTGGATTATCCATTTATTAATTTAAATGGAAATGAGGTGTAAATGTGATGAAGAGAGAATGGTGAGAACCATGCTTGAATAGTGTTGACAAATGAATTGTTAATTCATTTGTGCAAACTATTCAAGTATGGTTGCAATATGTTTATTGAAAATAGTTGTTTTACCAAACCTTGCTTCATATTTTCTCTTACTTTATAGAGGGACATTTGGAAATCACTCTCACCATTTTCTTCTTCTCTCTTCACTACCTTTCTTGAGCTCCTCCACCTTCTTCTTTAACCTCCTCTCTACAATCTCATGTGTTGAGAATCAAGAGAGGAGGTGAGATGGATAAAAACTTAGAACCATTCACTATATCCTATGTAGGGTTCCTAGGCACACTCATGAGGTTCTACAACTGATCAACCATGCCAAATTCGAAAATTTATGTGCCGAGAAACCCTATGCAAGATCGTTAACTAGAGGATAGGCGAAACTAAATGCAAGCAAACAACTTTACTAACAAGTGAAAAGGATTACAACCTTTGTAGATCTGGTCCTCCACTTCTTTAGCTCCGTGTTGACGCCCCTCCACTGCGATCATCGGGATCCCGGACTCTAGCGATGGTTTCATCGGAGAAATGATCGGGCTAGGTCGTTGACTTCGATGCCGAAGATGATCTACGTCAAGGCGACTCAAACTCAAGCTCCATCTTCACTTGGTCATGAACCTTGTGAAGATAACACACTCTACTATATGGCAAGTGGTAGAGGATGAAGAAATAGTAAGTGGGTTCACTTTAGAATTGGATTTCTCACTTGGTTTCTTCACTTGGAATTTTCAAGAAAGGGTTTTTCTTCTTCATGAAGAAGATGAAGAAGAAGCAAAAGAAAAAGAATTATCTAAAAAGAAAATTCAAGTGAAGACTTATCATGTTGCAACCATGGGTGAAGTAACACATGTAGAGAATAAACTAGGGTTTAGGTGTAATGGTTAGGTTAAGGGAAAAAACAAAATGGTCAAAGATGCTAAGAAGCTTCATGAAGCTTAAAGCAAAGAAAGAAAACCACCATTTTATTTTTTTTGCCAAAAATAAATAAAATAAATAAATAAATAAGTTAAACCCTAACCATTAACCTAAACATGGTTTAAAGCATACACACACCCAAGTTTGCATGTATCATCAAACATGATACAAACTAGTGCACAAACATATATCACATATACAACTTGTGCATATCAAGTGAGAAAATCCATCTTAAATGAACAAATACTAGTTAATGTAAAGTAATATATCAAATATATAATTATACATTAAATCATTAAATCAACACTTGATTTAATGATCCGGTCATACTGCATATAACCGACTAATATCAAGTGTATCAATATATCGAATCAACATTTGATTCGGTAACCCGGCTATATCTTATATACGCGTCCGATGATACAAATCGCGAGAATAGAATTCAGTATCACATATTGGTATTATTCTCGGTCCCGCACATATCTCATATGCGCTCTTATTTCGTTTCGCTTGAGCTAGGAAACCTCTGTGTAGGACTCTAAAGACTCGTCAATACGCCGGCAGTAGGTGATGATCATATCAAACACCCACAAGCCGCAAGCGGTCTGCTAAACGTAACGGCCACCCGGGTATTGAGCGATCAGAAGATCAACGAGCAAGCCCGCTCACACTCCTGTGAATCCAACCAGTAACACTTACCGCACAGTCCGGACTGTTCGTCTGATATGTCGCATATCTCGCCTAGGGATGGTAAACGTCAAACCCCAGTAGCTTGATAAGTCATGCCGATGTAAGGTCTACAACAAGCGTGAAACTACTGATAACTCTTATCAGTAAATCACAACAACCCTGGCCAGGGATTTCCAGTTATGGCCAGTCGAGCACAGCGCAACATCAACCCCCAATACCGGGAGAGACGAATCCCCTCCTATCGCTCATTGCCTCCATGTGAATCGGGACTGTACCCAAAAACCACCTGTTTGCACGACTCAGTTGAGCCATGGTAGGGTGGAAATCAAAGCACAGTGGGAGACACACAAGACTCTATGACGATCATGGGTCAACAGACTAAGCTGTACCAGTGTCACCAGAGAACTGCCATTTGACGTGAAGTATAATACCATCAGGGAGTTCTCGGCGAGTCCGTTCAGTGTACCCAGTCACCATTGAGCACCCGCATGTTAGGTTTACCTAGCACCTCATGAAGGGTTTGGAAGCATCACATGTACCAAAGATTAAAATTTTAGGGTGCTAAGTAAGCATACAAAGAATCATTCCAAGAAATATTAGGGTTTCAAAAAACAACACTTCAACACAAGTAGGTAAAGCTAGGGTTTTGAGAGTACAACCTTTGTAGCTCCCTACGCTAAACTCTTCGGCTACTTGGGGTTTGGAAAAGGTCCGCTTGAACTCCTCTAGGTCCACGATGATCCACCCGGAGTCCGCTTTGTCCAAGCTTTCAACTTCACAAGATCAAGAGAAAGAAATGAAGCTAACACTCTAAACAAGTGGGCAAGACTTGTGTAGAATGATGTTGTGGTGGCTTTTCTCACTTCAAAATCCTAACTTGGTGAGTGTTTTTCTCACTAGAAAAATCTAGAGAGCAAAGGAAGAAGGAGGAAGAAGATGATGGCCATTTAGAACAAGAGAGAAAGATAATCCCCTTTGAAAAATATATGAATATATATTTTCCACTTCTCATCGCAAACTATGGTTAAACAATAAAGATATTATTGAACTTGAGTTAAAACACAAAAGGAAAGTTAATCCATGGTTAAATGGTGGGTGAGCATGGTTTGGTGAAAGAAGAGTGTAGAAAGAAACCATGAATTATCCTTTCCTTTTTCTTTTTGTTTTAAAACAAATGCAATAATAATACATATACATATAACCATGGTTTGAGTCTTATATTGCCACCATTTTCTATGTATATACAACCATGAAGGATGATGTATGTATGTATGTGTACATGTGTTGGAGATAGTGCCCTCAGAGTCAATTATTGGATCACAGGCACGTGATTGCAATGATTGAGGGAGGACCTATCCCAGGAAGACAGTCTTACTCGAGATGATAGTATGCTATCTGGTTTACCTTTATCATCGTGTACTGCTTCAGGTGACCTTACAGGTCGCTATTACACGCTGATAGAGCCCCTAGGATTCTTGCTTGACTGCCAGCAGTATGATGGCGATCATATACGTGAGAGCTGGTGGTCTATAAGCACATCCTTAAAAGGTCCCTAGTCGTGGGAGTTTCGAGACAGGGCATCGATTCTCCAGAGTAGACTAGTGTATACAGTCGAGACCCCGGCGAGGGGCGGTGGCTGGTCTCACAAGCCACTGGTGTCAGTTGGTTCACCTAAGAAGTATACAGGTGCTCATTGGGTTATGAGTACACCGGACAGGACTCGCCGGGAACATGCTAGTTGGTCTTATACCTGACGTCAGATAGCAGTTACCTGGTGACATGTGTACAGGTTAGTTCATCGATCTGGGGATCGTCATTTGTCTCGTGTGAGTTCCCACTGTACTTTGATTACTACCCTACCACGGCTCAAAGGAGTCGTGCAAACAGGTTTTAGTTGGGTACAGTCCCGAGCCACATGGAGGCAGTGAGCGGATCTTCAGGGGTTCGTCTCTCCTGGTATTGGGGGTGAGGTCGCGCTGTGTCTAGGAGAGCCATTACACAAAGCCCTCGGCCGAGGCAGGAGATTTACTGGTAGGTATTCCAGTAGTATCTCAGGGTGTTCTGGGCTACACTCCGACACGACTTGTACCGCTTTTGGGGGTCTGACTTTTACCAACCCCCTAGGCCCGCCATGCGATACTCATAGACGAACGGACCGGACTGTACGGATATTGTCACTGACAGGCTCAGTAGGGTGTCAGGATGAGTTCGCTCATCGACGTCCCTTTTGGTCAATAGCTGGTGGCCCGTCACGTATTGGCTTATACCTCTGACGTGCTAGTGGTTAAATCCACAGCCATTGTATTGACGAGTCTTTAGAGTCCACCACACTTTCAGTTACTCAAGCTTTCAGGCGAAACGCTGTAGAGGCCGTATGGAGATATGGCAGGGTCCGATCAGATACGTGCGGTATTGCACGGATCAGGATCGGACTGTTTGTACTAGTGGCCGTATGGATATATGGCAGGGTTCGATCAGATACGTGCGGTATTGCACGCATCAGGATCGAACGGATATTACTAGCCGGCTTTGGTTTAAGCCGGATCCTAGTTTAGTACAGTGTAGATTTTGTCTCATTGCATTTGTATCCGGTCGGAATACAGATGCGGGTGTGTATGCACAGTATCGGGGTTTTCCTGTAATTTATTACGGGACCAGTTTTCTGGAGTTGCCAGTTTGCATTCCGTTCCGGCCGGTTTTCCTTTGTTCTTTCCCGGCCGGACTTTTCCGATGGAGGGGGTAATTTGCAGTTTTGCAAATTACATTTGGGGAGGGGGTTTCTTGCATATGTGGGATTATGATATGACCATCATCATTTTATTCTCTTCACATCACTTGCATTGTTTATGATGGTTTATATGAAGAGATTGATTTGGTTAATGATGTGAGGTTTGCTTTGGATGTGGTCACCCTCCACCTTTTCCTACACTCACCTTCCTTCTTGTTTTTGAGTTTTTCTCCACCATTTGTAAAAGGGAGGGCCGGCCACTTCATGGAGATGAGAGAATGGTTCATTTCATTTTTGGTGTGGGAAATTTATCATCCATCTCATTTTAGCTTGCCACCAAAAAATTCCCAAGTTCATATCTTGTTGATTCCTCCATCAAGACAACTTCACAAACCCCATGAGGCAAAGTGATTCTACATTACAACCTACAGCAAATCATGGGCACGTCGACTTGCCAGCTTCGTGCCCGAGTTGCCTCTGTATTGAGGCGGGAGCCCGTAAAAGACGCAGGCGTTGTGGTGCCCTTCCGGCGAGGAGGCGACGATATGGAGACAGGACTTTCCGCGGGAGATTGGGACGATGACGAGAAGACCGGAGGACTCGGATCACTCGGTATATCTCTCACCCCCTCTCTTGTTAGCTAGTATCGGTTAATGGTTACGATCCGGGTATATTGTCCGCGGTTGCGCCAGTTTAAAAGTTAAGAAAATTTTGATTCCGCATTTTGGCCTCGGATAGACGGCCGGGGCGCTGTCGTGGCGCAACATGGTATCAGAGCCACGCCATTAACCTAGTCTAGCTTTGTCTAATGTGTTTTATAATTCCGATCGAACAAAAATCCCAAAACCGCATTTTTCACCACATCAGTTTTCTGTTGAAATTTTTTGGAGTCGAAATTTTTTTCAGGTTGTAAAAAACTAATGTACTGGAAGTTCTAAGACTACTGGAGAAATTCGACAAATTGATCGTTCAACAGGAGCGCGGAACTGCGGCAAAACCCCTCCTTATGCCGCGGTTCAGCCGCAGTTTGGAAAGTTCAATTGGTCAAACTTTTTTAGTGGGCTTCTGGGGTGATTTTAGGGGTTTTGGAATATTAATATTGGGCCCAGAATTTCTTGATGTGCTACAGTAGTACTTGGGGGGCCCACTTGTTAAAATTTGATCGATCGGATATTTTAAACATATTGGTTCACAGTATTTACATTATATCTGCGACCGTGAATGTCATTTGATCGGTAAATCCTGTCTTACCGCTATAGCCCGGTTAGAAGGATTTGCGAACGTGATTTTCACGTTGATGTTCTGTGTTTATGCTGTGTTGTTGCGGATCGGTCGTGGGGGATAGCCTGGATGCAATGTTAGTACAGTTTTGTTTTATATGTACATTTGATTTTGCGGGGCGAGTGTCCGACATGTGGATTGCCGTCACTGCCTGTTTGTATTATTATTTTGGGGCACGACCTGGTTGCGGTCGATGTACCCGTTGTATGTATATTTTACTTTCTGTACTAGGATTACCCCGCGGAGGGGTGCACGGATAGCCGGGTTCTAGAGGGCAACGGGCCCGCATCTCATGGCATTGAGACGGAGGGGGCTTCACTCTAGGATTGGTGGGCTATTCGCCGCACTCGTAGGGGGTACAGGTTGACCCAGGAGGGGTGCCCAAGTTACCGGATTCCATAAAGTGCTGGGTGGTCCATTCACGGTGCTGAAGGGGGCTGCCTCGCTTCAGGTTTTGGCGGGTGACTTGCCGTGCCCGTAGGGGTCTAGGATTTCATTGCACAGGCTATCCACACGACCAGGGGAACGTCGGGTTTCAGCAGCGGCTCTGTGAAACCCGGGGCTTCCAGATATCTGTATTGTTCTGTGATGCTGTACATTTCTGTGATGTTGCATTTTATCACGCCTTGAGCGAAATATAATATATTGGTATATATATTAGTAGATGTTGTATATGTTTTACATCCGTGCTAGTCCAGTCCCCGCTCTGTCGTTAGTTAGCTAACCTAACGGGTAATGACGGGACCCAGTGGCGAATGCGGATGGCATATACGTACATCAGTATATTTCGTTCTTTGTGGTGTGATCAATTGATGGGACTGCGTTGATTCGGATCAATGCAAGCTAAACAAACCTTTTCTGATGTTGTTGGAACACTTTTCAAAAAGTTGTTATTGCAAGGACGTTCACTTTTGTTTTGCATCATGGTATTCATTTGGAATATCCTGCTCCTCAGTCGACGAGGCAAGGGCCGAGATCCCTTCACCGGGAGTGACCCCTTGGACAGAAGTTTGCGTCAGGGCATTAACTTCACTATTGCCGATTACTTTTGCTTTGCATCGTGGTATTCAGTTGGAATATCCTGCACCTCATTCTACGGGGAAAGAGCCGAGATCCCTTCACCGGGAGTGACCTCTTTAGCAAAGGTTTTCGTCACTATATTTTTATAAAAAGCTATCCGTTCCTTCAACGATATCAAGTTCATTACGTTAAAGGTTTTTCGCCAAAAACCAGCCGTAGCCCTCCGTCATTTCAGATTAGTATTGCTTAGTATTCGTGCTACGTATGTCGTGCATTGCCGAGGCATAGTGTTCGGTAGCTCTGTAATGCTTTTCTGTCGCATGGATAAGTGGATTGGTTAGGACAGTCGTACGGTTATGTTGGCATTGTCAAGGACTCGTACGGGTGGGTTTAACGCAATCAAGATAATGACGGGTTGAACTTGACTAGGACTCTTTGATATGCTGGCATTGTCAAGGTCACTTGGGTCCTAGGGGTAAAAACACACATCGGGAGTTTCAAAAGAACTGAAACTTGCCAGGCATGCGCGTACCTTCTGGAGTGTGGTGACTTGAGTGGATTCCGTCAAGTTATCATGCGATGATAGTTGGATCCCGATTCCCACTGATGAGTTGGTTTACTCCTCGGGTGATCCCGACTAATTCTTCTTTCAGGTTTGGAGAAGAATTTGAGGTTACAGTGGGAGGTTTCCTGTTTAGATAAAGTGATAACCATTCTGATCTAGGTTAGAGTGCACGCTGAGTGTTTCTTTTCTCTCTCTCTTTGGCAGCGACCATTGACCCGACCCTGGACTATGACTCAGTGACCAAGTTGACCGAACCTTCTTAACACTGGCTTTTGGATTGTCAGAGTTGCAAACCTCATTGCCACTCCTACTTTTACTCTTTTCTCCAAGACACCCCGTATTACTACGAACGTCCACTTCCATTGGACAAAACCATCGTATGGTTAGATACGAACTCGAAGGAATTTATTCGAGGATGGTTTCCGGTTCTGGAGAAAACGAATAGGACTATTCAGTTGTCTTTTCCTTTCACCTTCTCTCAGGTTGCGAGTACTCCTTGGTTTAGGAGATAGTACACCTATTATGCAAATTGGATAGTCTTCTTCCAAACCTTAGGCAGGTGCCGAACGGTGGGGAATGAAGAAAACCAATTAGCATAACGATGGTGTACAGAAGGTATTAAGTTAAGACAAAGCAAGGGATTAGTGAGAGGGCAAAGTAAATTGCGACTGCTATTCACGACCGAACCAAGTGTTTCTTCGCCAATCCTAAATCACCTTTGTATTTCTCCAGGACACTCCGTATCACTACGAAGATCCACAGTTTATTTAGATATTCCATCGTATGGTTATATACGAACTCGAAAGGAACTTGTTCCAGTTCGGGGATGGATCCTGGTTCAGGAGAAATAGGAATAAAGTTCATTCAGGTGTCTTTTATCTTCACCTTCTCTCGCGTTGCGAGTGCTCCTAGGATTAGGACAGTACACCCATTATGCTTATTGGATAGTCTTCTTCCAAACCATAGGCTGGTGCCGAATGGTAGGGAAGGAAGAAAACCATTTGGCCTAAAGGGGTGTGCAGACGGTAATGACTAAAGACATATAAAGGGATTTAGACAGATGGCAAAGAAATATACGGTTATAGTTGTGAATCTCGATAATGGTAGAGGCATTACTAGGAATACCAGGATACCCCATCGAAACATTTCAATGTTTCAAGTTTCGCTGTGTACTGTTAAAAGAAAACTGATTTCCCAATTAGACACTTGCTCTAGGTTATGTATTTACCAGGTTGGATTCTCACATTTGTATGGTTTTACAGATGATGAGTGGGAGTAAGTTATTGGGAATTAGGTGACCATCCTCATTATATCGGGATTCGTTGTAATTGGTGATATTTGAGGAAGCCACCTGGGTTGTTTGCCGGTCGGCGAATATTTGGTTTTGAATATCCGTTGCTATGCACCAATTTCAAATTGATATATCTGTACGTCTATTTTTATAGAGTGAGATGTACCTTTTTGAAATTATTTCTATGGCATTTACCTATATCAGTGGATGGTTAGGTAAGGAGTATTGAACAGCGGTGTAATTCTTCTTAACCATATGTACAGTTTTCAACCTACGACACACAGTGAATGAGTTATCAGACTCAAGGGACTTGTACAGAGTATTGTATGTTGTCCAGTGTCCATTAGGACAGAGGGGTTGGTCCTCGTACTATATTCTGCTTACTTATAACTTCTCTAGTTCTTAGACAGGTGTTTCGTAGAAACACAAGGTCCAAGTTTTGAGAAGTTATAGGTATTTGAATAAAGTAGAGAACCAAGTATTGCAAGTATCGGGATTCTTCAAGGAGATCGAAGATGTAGATACTTATGTATGGTATTCAATTGATAGTAATGGTTAAGAGAACTTGCTTCTCTTTCAGGTTACTCATAATTGGAAGTACTCCTAAGTTGAGTAACGCTGATCGGCCTCCCTCCATTTAGGTGACATGTACTGGAGACAGCTGCATGATTTGAATCTGGTTCCAATTAAATCAGTGCCTCTGTTTCTGTATTGGATATAGAACAGTTCATATCTTGACGTTGTTAAGGTACGGGGAGTTGTCCGGCTTATGCTTAAAACCAGACTCTGGATAACTCAAGGCACGTTTCTGTAATGGCTGTTTGTGGGTTGACCCGGGCTATGACGACGGTTGACTTTCTACCATCTGGAAGATCAATAGAGATATTGTTCTTGACTCGCCACATTTTTAAAAGAAATGGATTTTTCAGAAAACTGTAGTGGGAGTATGGTAGAACTGGAAGCGATTCCAGAACCGCAAACGATTACTGAAGATTTCATAAGAACCTAAAGATTCAATCTGGCTTGACATTCCATTAGCCACTCCGCAGATATGGTGGGTAACCACAGGCACCCGAGAGGTACTCCGGTATGCTCAAGGACGGTGGCAGGGAGGTTCTTGATTACCCAGACTTGCCATTGCTGTTGTTCCAGACTGTGAAACCCGGCATGAGGATGAGTATAGCGTCATTCTAAACTGGCTTTAGAGGTGTACGTCTATATGACTCTGCCAGAGGGTTATCGTAGTCAGTGGGAGCAGCGGAAGCATTGGTGGACAGGTGGCTTATGTCTATTCATAGACTTAAGCAGATATAGCGGAGATAGATCATCTATTTCTGATGTGACAGTCATGGGTTTGACTTCATCAGAATAGGGGATAGATCTGTTAAGAAGGGAGTAGGGTGTGATGTCCTGGTATTTGATGACATACACAGAGTAGGAAGTGATATTCCTATACTACGATCGGTTATACTTTGGTTGTCACACAGTGGTTTCTCCACACAGGACTTGGATATTATATCAGACATTCTGGTTACTAGATCTATGGTTTTAGATCTAGATTTGGGTGGTTTCCTAATCTGGGTACCTTGACAGCATTCTATGAGTATTTAGAATGGACGACTCCTGGCACGGTAGTATACCTGCAGGTAATGGAGTCACCCTCTCTAAAGGTGTCTTACAGACTAAAGAAGAGAGGGATGCGCATGATTGGCAGATCACTTGCTTAGGCAATTGAGTCAATCAAGAGATGTCAAGTACCACACCAGATGTTGTTCTTGCAGTAGCTGCAATAAGTTGATATTAATCCAATCCTGGAGAAACAGTCGGAAGCAGTTTTAGAACATAAGTTGATGTTCTAGGGATGTGATAACGACAGCCTCTTTTAAGAGACGGTTATCATTCCAGGCTTCCAAGGTGACATGGATGGCAGAGTAGCTGTCAAAGTTATAGTTTCTCCTTTTGACGAGGGGCAGTATTTTGGACAGGTGGTCCAAGGCAATACTGAGGGAGGCATGGCGCTGGGTATTGATTAAGTTCAGTTATCGATACAGTCTAAGAAGTTTGGATTTGGAGTTCATTTATGAGCTAGGTCCCATCAGATATCCAGACATACTCTAAGACAGGTATTGCTCATTTCGGGAGATGGTTTTCTCCGCGAACATCAGATATAGAGAGACATAGAAAGAAACATCACAGCGGATCCACTCACTGAGGCTATTCCTCGAACGCAATAGTTTCGCAAACGAGCTTTGTGAGACAGACTAGTAGAGGAGTTGGGTGTTCGGTATCACACGGGCTGTGAGTATACGACATCGCAATAATTAGCCTTGAGTGCAAGTAGGAGATTGTTGGAGATAGTGCCCTCAGAGTCAATTATTGGATCACAGGCACGTGATTGCAATGATTGAGGGAGGACCTATCCCAGGAGGACAGTCTTACTCGAGATGATAGTATGCTATCTGGTTTACCTTTATCATCGTGTACTGCTTCAGGTGACCTTACAGGTCGCTATTACACGCTGATAGAGCCCCTAGGATTCTTGCTTGACTGCCAGCAGTATGATGGCGATCATATACGTGAGAGCTGGTGGTTTATAAGCACATCCTTAAAAGGTCCCTAGTCGTGGGAGTTTCGAGACAGGGCATCGATTCTCCAGAGTAGACTAGTGTATACAGTCGAGACCCCGACGAGGGGCGGTGGCCGGTCTCACAAGCCACTGGTGTCAGTTGGTTCACCTAAGATGTATACAGGTGCTCATTGGGTTATGAGTACACCGGACATGACTCGCCGGGAACATGCTAGTTGGTCTTATACCTGACGTCAGATAGCAGTTCCCTGGTGACATGTGTACAGGTTAGTTCATCGACCTGGGGATCGTCATTTGTCTCGTGTGAGTTCCCACTGTACTTTGATTACTACCCTACCACGGCTCAAAGGAGTCGTGCAAACAGGTTTTAGTTGGGTACAGTCCCGAGCCACATGGAGGCAGTGAGCGGATCTTCAGGGGTTCGTCTCTCCCGGTATTGGGGGTGAGGTCGCGCTGTGTCTAGGAGAGCCATTACACAAAGCCCTCGGCCGAGACAGGAGATTTACTGGTAGGTATTCCAGTAGTATCTCAGGGTGTTCTGGGCTACACTCCGACACGACTTGTACCGCTTTTGGGGGTCTGACTTTTACCAACCCCCTAGGCCCGCCATGCGATACTCATAGACGAACGGGCCGGACTGTACGAATATTGTCACTGACAGGCTCAGTAGGGTGTCAGGATGAGTTCGCTCATCGACGTCCCTTTTGGTCAATAGCTGGTGGCCCGTCATGTATTGGCTTATATCTCTGACGTGCTAGTGGTTAAATCCACGGCCATTATATTGACGAGTCTTTAGAGTCCACCACACTTTCAGTTACTCAAGCTTTCGGGCGAAACGCTGTAGAGGCCGTATGGAGATATGGCAGGGTCCGATCAGATACGTGCAGTATTGCACGGATCAGGATCGGACGGTTTGTACTAGTGGCCGTATGGATATATGGCAGGGTTCGATCAGATACGTGCTGTATTGCACGCATCAGGATCGAACGGATATTACTAGCCGGCTTTGGTTTAAGCCGGATCCTAGTTTAGTACAGTGTAGATTTTGTCTCATTGCATTTGTATCCGGTCGGAATACAGATGCGGGTGTGTATGCACAGTATCGGGGTTTTCCTGTAATTTATTACGGGACCAGTTTTCTGGATTTGCCAGTTTGCATTCCGTTCCGGCCGGTTTTCCTTTGTTCTTTCCCGGTCGGACTTTTCCGATGGAGGGGGTAATTTGCAGTTTTGCAAATTACATTTGGGGAGGGGGTTTCTTGCATATGTGGGATTATGATATGACCATCATCATTTTATTCTCTTCACATCACTTGCATTGTTTATGATGGTTTATATGAAGAGATTGATTTGGTTAATGATGTGAGGTTTGCTTTGGATGTGGTCACCCTCCACCTTTTCCTACACTCACCTTCCTTCAAGTTTTTGAGTTTTTCTCCACCATTTGTAAAAGGGGGGGGGGGCGGCCACTTTATGGAGATGAGAGAATGGTTCATTTCATTTTTGGTGTGGAAAATTTATCATCCATCTCATTTTAGCTTGCCACCAAAAAATTCCCAAGTTCATATCTTGTTGATTCCTCCATCAAGGCAACTTCACAAACGCCATGAGGCAAAGTGATTCTACACTACAACCTACAACAAATCTTGGGCACGTCGAATTGCCAGCTTCGTGCCCGAGTTGCCTCGGTATTGAGGCGGGAGCTCGTAAAAGACGCAGGCGTTGTGGTGCCCTTCCGGCGAGGAGGCGACGATATGGAGACTGGACTTTCCGCGGGAGATTGGGACGATGACGAGAAGACCGGAGGACTCGGATCACTCGGTATATCTCTCACCCCCTCTCTTGTTAGCTAGTATCGGTTAATGGTTACGATCCGGGTATATTGTCCGCGGTAGAGCCAGTTTAAAAGTTAAGAAAATTTTGATTCCGCATTTTGGCCTCGTATAGACGGCCGGGGCGCTGCCGTGGCGCAACAACATGCACGTCTATATGTGCATGAATCAAGAAAGAATGCATACATCCATAAATACAAGAAAGGATTTCTAGTGAGAAACTAATGGTTAAATGATAAATCAACACTTGATTTATCAATCCGGCCATATCACATACGACCCGACCAAAAGCAAGCCGCCCGATCAATATATGGTATCTTATATGCGCATTTTGACCGGGTCCATGCGCATATCGCATACGCGCACTACAACGTTTCGCCTGGACTAGGTAACTCCTTTGTGGGACTCTAAGACTCGTCAAGACGCCGGCAGTGGGTGATGATCATATCAAGCACCCCCAAGCCGCAAGTGGTCAGCTAAACGTAATGGCCACCCGGGTATTGAGCGATCAGAAGAAAACAAGCGAACCTGCTACAACTCCCGTCGAGCCAACCGGCAACACTACCCGTGCAGTCCGGTCTCCTCGTCTGATATGTCGCATATCAAGTCTAGGGGCGGTAAACGTCAGACCCCAATAACCGATAAGTCATGCCGATGTGATACTCATAACGGGTCGAGAAACTGCTGGTAACACTTACCAGTAAATCTCTAATCAGCCCTGGCCAGGGACTTCCCTGTTACGGCCAATCGAGCACAGTGCAACATCAACCCCAATACCGGGAGAGACAAAACCCCTCCTATCGCTCATTGCCTCCATGTGACTCGGGACTGTACCCAAAAACCACCGTTTTGCATGCCCTCATGGACGTGGTAAGGTGGAAATCAAAGCACAGTGGGAATCATACAAGACTCTATGACGATCTCGGGTCTACAGACTAACCTGCACAAGTGTCACCTGAGAACTGCCATCTGACGTGAGGTATAATACCATCTGGGAGTTCTCGACGAGTCCGTCCAGTGTACCCAGTCTCCACTGAGCACCCGTATACCATCTCTGATGTCAAACACCAATGGATATGGGATCATCCATCGCCCATCTCATGGGTCGAGAAGCGTATACGCTAGTCTACACTGGTATATCGATGCCCCGTCTCGATACACCCACGACTAGGGACCTTGAAGAATGTACTTATGGACTACTATCACGACCCAAGTATGGATTGACCGGCACTTAGATTGTATCATATCTAAAGATATGCACAAGTCCAAGTAAGCCGAAACCAAGATCAAAATACCTTATTACGGAATTATGTATGAAAATTTTAGTTTTTAAGTAAAAATCTCCATTTGTGAAATTAATTTATTAACAAGTATAAAGTGTTGGGTTTAGTTGTATCCCTAGTTGGGATCAACAATATTAACAATGAACATGAATATAAACATATAGAACATCACTATGAGTCTCCTAAAGAAAGAAACTATGATAAAATGACCAAATGATCTCAACTGTCCATATATATATAATCTCTCATTCTAAGTCAAAATACAGGTTTGAAGGAGACTTTCTAGATACGAAATAAAAAATCAAAAAGGAAGGTTACTACACATGTAACCTACCTATCAAAAGATGAAATACAACTGCAAAAGTAGCTCTGTCTCGCAGCTACCCGTCCACTCTATCCCTGCAAGGAACTGTGGCACAACGGGGGTGAGTTGCCAACTCAGTGAATATGACTAACATATAACGGTGAATAAAGTAAATATGACAATCATACTGCTGAAATATGAATCAATATGAGGTATGAGTATATGTGAAGTTCAATAATAAATCTCATGATACTATGGAAATCTCAACTCAATAAAATCATTTCTCAGTGTCCATCAACGACACAAAACTTCCATTTCAAATAGGCATCATTCCCCGAATGATCCTGAATCATAATACCGGTCGTTATCATCTAGATACACGCCGTATATTTATCACTAACTCTGGTATCGAGTAACCTCGCTAGGCTCCCCCGTCTCAATACGGCTATTCTGCCCCTCGGTCTCGACCGGGTCCACCATGTATCCAACTGTATATCTCCCCCACTCAGTATGGATAACGTAAAATCCGCGACCGTATATCTCCCCCACTCGGTCCGGAATAAAACCAAAACAGAAATCATCTCATGGTGGACATGTCACATCAATCATGAAAACACTGGATTTATGTAATAGCATTCAAAACTCAAAACCATAAATCCTCAATTCTGCATTTAGCTCATATATAACACAGAAATACGCATATAGTAACATGATGTAAACGATGCAATTTATTACTATTATTGATATGTCAAATACGATATGAATTCATGTTAACAAGTATGAAGTTTAAGTGTAAGTGACATAGCAATATCGACGAGGTGTGTGTAGCATATAAGATGTGCACGTGGCATGACTCGTCGATAACTGTGAAGTGTTCTAACAACTAAGCTATTTATATGTGTATATAATGAATGTAAATTATCAATTGGGCATAACCATATATAACATTAAGTTAAGTAAAATTTCGGGCGAAACACGCCATCTTTACAAAATTCCCCGGTAGATGTTTAGTCTACTCACCGGAAAGGTCGAATCTACTACGGAATTGCTAATCCTTTCCCTTTTCTCGCTGCTTCCGTAATTCTCGTACTCGAATCTAAATTTACAATTTAACGCATATAAGAAAAACGGCTATTCCGATATAACGGAAATGAAAAATACCCTTTCCCACTTACAAGTTACATACTATTCGATTATATCAAGTTATTAAACACTTAATCTTGCTGGATTTTAACCTCGATCTGTACTGGTACAGAATATAAAACGCGACGTATTTTAGTCGTATCGTATTTAGTGTTTTACGATACCCTTTCCGATATATGTTTCCAGATTTTAACTACTGTGAAACTAATTTAATTAAACAACACCAAAATAGCCAAAATTACCCACTGGAACCTACCCAACAGAGCCAACCCACCTAGCTCCCTCCATGGCCGGCGACGCCGGATTTTCCCCTATAGCCGCCGGCCCAAAGCCGGCCCCTTGGTGTCGTGGTCTTGTGGTTTACTCTAGTTGTTACCTATATCATATTAACTCTGTTTAGTTCAATTAATTATCTTCTAAATATTAGCAGATTTTAACGGAGCTTAACTTTAACTAAAATACGATATTATGTGACTTGATTAACTCTAAACTAACTAAGCTACAGAATTTAATCCCTACTGTGTTTAAGAGTTTTACCCTCCAAAATTTTCTGTAGGAATAACCCTCCAAGATTGATAAGCTCCTCCTAGCTTGATGATGAACAAAACTCAAGAACAAGCTCCTCTTTCTTCTTCTTCCTCTTGTTCTTTCTTTTTCTCTCTTAACTTTTCTTTTCTTTTAATTCTTTAAAGTTTTGATCTGAGTTTTGAACTGAGAATGAGCTATATAACTGAGTGGAGGAAGAGATAAGGGAGGGTGGAGGTGTCAAAGGCTAGAGTGTACATGTTTCATGCAAGGAGGAGGTGGAGGTTGAAGGTGTGTATGCAAGCATGAGGTGGTTTATGCATTATCTTCAAATTTTTGTTTTAATTTGAATATAATTTCTGAACTAAAATAATTTCCACTCACTTTCACTTATATCCACAACAATCTCTTATTTGCATAAAAACTTAAACTTTACAAGTTAACCCCCACAACATAACTTATTATAAAACACACATTTTATTAAAATGAAGCTAAATTTATCATTAAAACCCTTATAACTTATTTAATTTGCATATAATAATTTTAATTTAATTTGTATTACATATAATTAGATTGACATATTTGATTTTAACCGTTTTGTGATTTATCAATTTATTATTAATTTAATTAATTTCATTTATTTCTAAATATTCCAAATGTTACAATACCCCTCTTAAGAAAATTCGGTCCCCGAATTTAAAATAATTACTAGACATACCTACGAAAAGATGTGGAAATTTCTTTCGCGTTGCGTCCTCCGTCTCCCAACTAATCTCCTCGCGATTCTTCCCTTGCCAGAGAACCTTTACAGACGGAAGTATCCTTGATCGTAGTTGCTTTGCCTGTCTGTCTAGAATAGCGACTGGCTGCACTGTATAGGATAAATCTGGCTAAAGCTATAAGGTCTGCTGCTGGATCGCGTGAGATGGATCGTGAAGATATCTGCGAAGCATCGAAACGTGAAACACCGGATGTACGTCGGGAAAAATAGGTGGGAGTGCTAACCGATAAGCTACAGCGCCCACTCTCTCTAAAATCTCGTATGGTCCAACATATCTGGGGCTGAGCTTCCCTTTCTTCCCGAAACGCATCACACCTTTCATTGGAGATACTCGAAGTAACACTTGATCTCCCACTTCAAACTCGAGTCTACGACGTCGTCGATCTGCATATGATTTCTGTCTGCATTGGGCTGCTTTCATTCTATCTCGGATCAAATGAATCTTCTCTGTAGTCTCCTGTACTATCTGCGGTCCCAATATACAACTCTCGCTAAGTTCCGTCCAGCAAACGGGTGATCGACATTTCCTCCCATACAAAGCTTCAAAGGGTGCCATCTAGATCGTCTCTTGAAAACTGTTGTTGTACGAGAATTATACCAAAGGTAGGTGACTATCCCAACTACCACCAAAATCAAGACTACAAGCCCGAAGCATATACTCTAGTATCTGAATGGTCCGCTCCGACTGACCATCAGTCTGTGGGTGGAAAGCCGTACTAAAACTCAGCCGTGTACCAAGAGCATCCTGATGTTTCTGCCATAGCCTGCTAGTGAACTGGGTACCTCGATCTGATACTATGCATGCCGGCACTCCATGTAGACGTACAATCTCATCGATATAAATCTGTGCATACTGAGCAAATCCATACGTCGTCTTCACTGGAAGAAAATGAGCGGCCTTTGTCAATCTATCTACAATCACCCAAATGGAATCATACCCTCTGCTAGTCCTGGGTAGACTCACCACAAAATCCATGGAAATCTGTTCCCATTTCTACTCTGGAATGGGCAAGGGCTGCAGCTCCTCGGCTGGCCTCTGGTGTTCTGCTTTGACTTGCTGACAAGTCAAGCATCTTGAAACATATTCTGCAATGTCCCTCTTCATTCCTTCCCACCAATAAATATCTTTCAAATCACGATACATTTTGGTGGAACCAGGATGAATACTGTATACTGATCTGTGGGCATCCTCCAAAATCTCACGCCTCAATCCGTCAGAATCTGGCACACAGAGACGAGTCCTAAAACATAATACTCCATGATCATCAATCATAAACTCCGTCTCCCTGCCCTGCCTAACCTGATCCATAATCTCCATCATACGAGTATCTGTAGGCTGAGCCTCTCGAATGCGATCCAATAACTGAGGTCTGGTGCGAACATGTGCTAGCTGGCCTCCTGCTGACGTGAACTCAAACTGTATACGACTATCATATAAGATCTGCCAGTCTGTAGAAGACTGTCTCTGTAAAATGCTCAAATGAGATAAATTACCTCCAGACCTCCGACTCAAGGCATCTGCTACCACATTTGCCTTGCCTGGGTGGTACAAGATCTCACAGTCGTAATCTTTCACCAGTTCCATCCATCTACGCTGCCTGAGGTTCAGATCTCTCTGCTGAAAGGTATACCTTAAGCTTTTATGATCTGTGAAGATTTGACACGATTCTCCATGCAAGTAATGTCTCCAAATCTTCAATGCGAATACTACAACAGCCATCTCTAGATCATGAGTGGGGTAGTTTTGTTCATGCCTCTTCAACTGTCGAGAAGCATAGGCTATAACTCTGCCGTGTTGCATCAACACACAGCCTAAACCCACTCTAGAAGCATCGCAATACACGACGAAACCCCCTGACCTGGAAGGTAAAGATAATACAGGCGCAGTCGTCAAACGCGTCTTCAACTGTTGGAAACTCTGCTCACACGCATCTGTCCACTGAAATGGAACTTCCTTCCTAGTCAATCCTGTCAAAGGTGCCGCTATCCGTGAGAAATCCTGTACGAAGCGTCTGTAATAACCTGCCAGACCTAAGAAACTCCGAACCTCCGTAACTGACATAGGCCTGGGCCAGTGTTGTACCGCTTCAATCTTCTTTGGGTCCACACATATACCTTCTCTCGAAACTATGTGACCCAAAAACTCCACACTATCGAGCCAAAAAGCACACTTAGAGAATTTTGCATACAGCTGATGCTCCTTTATGGTCTGCAATGTGATACGTAAATGCTGCTCGTGCTCCGTCTGACTCCGAGAATATACAAGAATATCATCTATGAATACTATAATAAACCGATCGATAAATGGTCTAAAGATACGGTTCATCATATCCATAAAAGCTGCTGGAGCGTTGGTGAGTCCGAACGACATCACCAGAAATTCATAATACCCATATCTCGTACGAAACGCCGTCTTCGGAATATCGTCCTTCCGAACCCTCAACTGATGATACCCTGACCTTAAGTCGATCTTTGAGAAAAACCCAGCTCCTTGAAACTGATCGAACAAGTCATCTATACGTGGTAATGGATACCTGTTTCGCACAGTGACGCGATTCAGCTGTCGGTAGTCGATGCACATTCTCATACTACCGTCCTTCTTCCTTACAAATAATACAGGAGCTCCCCACGATGAAACACTGGGACGAACAAGTCCTCTATCTAACAACTCTTGCAACTGGCTTTTGAGTTCCTTCAATTCCGTCGGTGCCATTCGATAGGGTGGTATAGAAATAGGCCCCGCACCCGGAATCAAGTCGATACAAAATTTGATGTCGCGATCTGGTGGCAATCCTGGTAACTCAGCAGGAAATACCTCAGGAAATTCTCGTATAATCGGAATTTGATCCAATGGAACCTCCGTGACCCCTAAGTCCTGAACGAAGGCCAAGAACCCATGACAACCCTTCTTCAAGAGTCGCCTCGCACAAAGAGCAGAAATCATGTTGACAGGGTTAACTTGCAATCCCCCTGCACAACAAACACCGGTTCACCTAGAAAACAAAATCTAACCGCTTTTCCTCGACAATCTACATAGGCATGACAAGCGGCTAACCAATCCATACCAAGAAGTATGTCAAAATCTAACATGTCTAGGAGAATTAGATCAATTAGCGAATCTCTATCACCAATGCGCACCGAACACGATCTGAATACGTGCCGAGCTATAAAAGAATCTCCAACCGGGGTAATCACTACCAATGGTAACTCTAGTAATGACGACTCTTTCCCCAACAAAAGTGCGAATCGTGAAGATACATAAGAATGTGTAGAACCGGGATCAAATAAAACACGTGCCTCTAATGAGCATACTGTAAGAGTACCTGTCACGACTGCATTTGATGCCTGGGCATCCTGTAGAGTCAGCGCAAATACCCGTGCCTGGCCCCTGCCCGCATCCTGTCGTCCTCTACCTCTATCTCCTTGACCTCTCTGAGCACGTCCTGCAAAGCCTCGACCTCGTGGTGCAACTGCCTGGCGTGTAGCGCCAACTTGGGGAGGAAGCAAAGCCATCGGCGTAGGAGGTGGAAGGGGTAAAGCAACCTGTGGAGCAACGGTCCCTCCCTGAGATCTACAATCCCGCGCAAAGTGTCCGGAAAGTCCACAACTAAAACAGGTAGATGGTGATCTCTGATCATCAGGATAAGAACTGAACATCTGGCCTTGTGTCCGACCTCGTCCGACACTGCGGCCTGGAGTATATCTGCCTGAATGTGACCCTCTACCTCTGCCAAACTGTCTATTTGTCGGCACGATCGGTCTACTCCTCTTTGGCTCCGGAACGACCACTGACTCGCTCAAACGTTCCTTTACTCGAATCGCTGCATCCATGGCCTGCGCATAGGTATCAAAATGCTGGGAGCCTATCGCCGGATACAACTGCGTGTCTAAACTCCTTAGGAACCTCTTCACCCGAAGCTCCTCCGTAGGTACTAAGTATGGGGCATATCGCGACAGCTGGGTGAATCGTAAGTCATAATCTGCTACCGACATACTTGTTGATTTCCTCAACGCTTCAAAACTGCTAGCTCTAGCATCCCTCACACTCTGGGGAAGAAATCTAGCAAGAAAAACCGTAGAAAACTCGGTCCACGTCATCGGAGGAAGATTCGTAGCTCGACCTCTCTCCATTGACTCACACCACTCCTGTGCAAGTCCCTCCAAACGAAAGCTAGTCAGCTCTACTGACCTCGCATCAGAACATCGCAATGATCTGCCAATCCTCGCCATCCTATCAAGAAAAGACTGAGGATCTTCCGCCATATCGGTCCCTGTAAATACCGGGGGTCTCGATCTTATAAACTCTGCAAGTGATACCTCCATCACTCTCGTATCTACTAGCGCCACCGTTTGTCTAGGCTGTACCTTGGACTCTGCTACGGTCGGTGCTTGATCTGATCTCAGTACTCGAGTGGCCTCAGTTAACTGTCCTACCACTCGCTGTAATCCCAACATACCCTCCTCAATCCTAGTCATGCGATCTGGAGGAGAAGAATCAACATGCTCATGCACCGCCGGAACGTCCGGTGTACCAGTCATCGTCACAGGCGGACTCGCCTTAGCTGCATCTCTGGCTGCGGCTCGCCTAGCCCGCGTAGCCATAGCAACTGGAACAAGAAACGAGAGTTGATAAGGTGTAGGAACAGAAGCAATCAATAACGGAGAATCAACGGAAGAATAGATCAAGATAAACATCCTAAGGTTAGTTAGGCTGAATACGATAACGTAAATATGCCGCGGAACATACGTACGGTACTGCATTCATCCTAATTCACCTACTCCATCAAACCAAAGGTCAACCTAACTCTCGGACTTACATCAACCTATTGAAATCCCTTACTGAATTCCGCAAGGTTACTCCTAAGCTCTGATACCAACTTTGTCACGACCCAAGTGTGGATGTGACCGGCACTTAGATTGTATCATATCTAAAGATATGCACAAGTCCAAGTAAGCCGAAACCAAGATCAAAATACCTTATTACGGAATTATGTATGAAAATTTTAGTTTTTAAGTAAAAATCCCCATTTGTGAAATTAATTTATTAACAAGTATAAAGTGTTGGGTTTAGTTGTATCCCTAGTTGGGATCAACAATATTAACAATGAACATGAATATAAACATATAGAACATCACTATGAGTCTCCTAAAGAAAGAAACTATGATAAAATGACCAAATGATCTCAACTGTCCATATATATATAATCTCTCATTCTAAGTCAAAATACAGGTTTGATGGAGACTTTCTAGATACGAAATACAAAATCAAAAAGGAAGGTTACTACACATGTAACCTACCTATCAAAAGATGAAATACAACTGCAAAAGTAGCTCTGTCTCGCAGCTACCCGTCCACTCTATCCCTGTAAGGAACTGTGGAACAACGGGGGTGAGTTGCCAACTCAGTGAATATGACTAACATATAACGGTGAATAAAGTAAATATGACAATCATACTACTGAAATATGAATCAATATGAGGTATGAATATATGTGAAGTTCAATAATAAATCTCATGATACTATGGAAATCTCAACTCAATAAAATCATTTCTCAGTGTCCATCAACGACACAAAACTTCCATTTCAAATAGGCATCATTCCCCGAATGATCCTGAATCATAATACCGGTCGTTATCATCTAGATACACACCGTATATTTATCACTAACTCCGGTATCGAGTAACCTCGCTAGGCTCCCCCGTCTCAATACGGCTATCCTGCCCCTCGGTCTCGACCGGGTCCACTATGTATCCAACTGTATATCTCCCCCACTCAGTATGGATAACGTAAAATCCACGACCGTATATCTCCCCCACTCGGTCCGGAATAAAACCAAAACAGAAATCATCTCATGGTGGACATGACACATCAATCATGAAAACACTGGATTTATGTAATAACATTCAAAACTCAAAACAATAAATCCTCAATTCTGCATTTAGCTCATATATAACAAAGAAATACGCATATAGTAACATGATGTAAACGATGAAATTTACTACTTTTATTGATATGTGAAATACGATATGAATTCATGTTAACAAGTATGATGTTTAAGTGTAAGTGACATAGCAATATCGACGAGGTGTGTGTAGCATATAAGATGTGCACGTGGCATGACTCGTCGATAACTGTGAAGTGTTCTAACAACTAAGCAATTTATATGTGTATATAATGAATGTAAATTATCAATTGGGCATAACCATATATAACATTAAGTTAAGTAAAATTTCGGGCGAAACACGCCATCTTTACAAAATTCCCCGGTAGATGTTTAGTCTACTCACCGGAAAGGTCGAATCTACTTCGGAATTGCTAATCCTTTCCCTTTTCTCGCTGCTTCCGTAATTCTCGTACTCGAATCTAAATTTACAATTTAACGCATATAAGAAAAACGGCTATTCCGATATAACGGAAATGAAAAATACCCTTTCCCACTTACAAGTTACATACTATTCGATTATATCAAGTTATTAAACACTTAATCTTGCTGGATTTTAACCTCGATCTGTACTGGTACAGAATATAAAACGCGACGTGTTTTAGTCGTATCGTATTTAGTGTTTTACGATACTCTTTCCGATATATGTTTCCAGATTTTAACTACTGTGAAACTAATTTAATTAAACAACACCAAAATAGCCAAAATTACCCACTGGAACCTACCCAACAGAGCCAACCCACCTAGCTCTCTCCATGGCCGGCGACGCCGGATTTTCCCCTATAGCCGCCGGCCCAAAGCCGGCCCCTTGGTGTCGTGGTCTTGTGGTTTACTCTAGTTGTTACCTATATCATTTTAACTCTGTTTAGTTCAATTAATTATCTTCTAAATATTAGCAGATTTTAACAGAGCTTAACTTTAACTAAAATACGATATTATGTGACTTGATTAACTCTAAACTAACTAAGCTACAGAATTTAATCCCTACCGTGTTTAAGAGTTTTACCCTCCAAAATTTGCTGTAGGAATAACCCTCCAAGATTGATAAGCTCCTCCTAGCTTGATGATGAACAAAACTCAAGAACAAGCTCCTCTTTCTTCTTGTTCCTCTTGTTCTTTCTTTTTCTCTCTCAACTTTTCTTTTCTTTTAATTCTTTAAAGTTTTGATCTGAGTTTTGAACTGAGAATGAGCTATATAACTGAGTGGAGGAAGAGATAAGGGAAGGTGGAGGTGTCAAAGGCTAGAGTGTGCATGTTTCATGCAAGGAGGAGGTAGAGGTTGAAGGTGTGCATGCAAGCATGAGGTGGTTTATGCATTATCTTCAAATTTTTGTTTTAATTTGAATATAATTTCTGAACTAAAATAATTTCCACTCACTTTCACTTATATCCACAACAATCTCTTATTTGCATAAAAACTTAAACTTTACAAGTTAACCCCTCACAACATAACTTATTATAAAACACACATTTTATTAAAATGAAGCTAAATTTATCATTAAAACCCTTATAACTTATTTAATTTGCATATAATAATTTTAATTTAATTTGTATTACATATAACTTATGAAGATTGACATATTTGATTTTAACCGTTTTGTGATTTATCAATTTATTATTAATTTAATTAATTTCATTTATTTCTAAATATTCCAAATGTTACAACTACCATGTCCCCACTAGTATGATCCGCATCATAGTCCAGGTAGTCAAGTACACATCCTAAGGGCTTTACCAATATGTAACTATAAGACAGTATAAAGAGACAAGTATACATGTTAAGATAAAGAGCAGCCAGATAGCATACTATCATATCGAGCAAGAAAGTCATCTCTATATATGTCCAAGCATCCAATATAATATACATCATCTGTACAATACTGGCCTCTAGGGCATACATACAACTAACAATCTCCTACTTGCACTAGGGCCAGCTGCTGTAGTATCGCATACTGAGCATCCCGAAGAGTCTCTCAAACTGTATCTGGGGAATAGCCTTCGTGAGTGGATCCGCTGTGTTATTCTTCGTGTCAACCCTCCTGACCTCGATCTCCCGGCGATCAACTATCTCCCGGATCAGGTGATGCCACCTCAGAATATGCCTGGATCGCTGATGGGACCTGGGTTCCTTGGCCAAAGCCATCGCTCCATTGTTATCGCAATACAAAGGTATTGGATTCTCAATGGATGGAACCACTCCAAGTTCAGTAATGAACTTCTTGATCCAGACAGCCTCTTTGGCAGCGATGTATTCAGCCTCCATCGTCGAGTCTGCCACGGTTTCCTGCTTGGAACTCTTCCAGCTAACCACCCCTCCGTAAAGGGTAAAGACAAATCCCGATTGCGACATAGAGTCGTCCTTATCACTCTGGAAGCTCGAATCGGTAAAGGACTCCACTTGGAGTTCTCCGTTACCATACACCAAGAGCTTCTCTTTAGTCCTTCATAAGTACTTGAGAATGCTCTTCACAGCTGTCCAGTGACTCTCTCCAGGATCAGCTTGATACCTGCTCACTACACTTAGTGAGTATGCTACATCGGGTCTGGTACATAGCATCGCGTACATGATAGAGCCTACAGCCGAAGCATAGGGTATCCCTTGCTTGCGAGCTCTCTCCAAATCAATCTTGGGAGACATCTCTTTAGAGAGAGTGACTACAGAGATCGTGCGTAAGTTCCCACGCTTGGATTCTTCCATACTAAACCTCTTTAGTATGGTGTCAATGTACCTGGATTGGGACAATCCCAATATCCGTTTGGATCTATCTCTATAGATCCTAATTCCCAATATGCAGGAGGCATCACAAGGATCTTTCATTGAGAATCTTTGTGATAAGAAGAGCTTGACCGATTGCAGCATAGGAATGCCATTTTCTATCAAGAGTATGTCGTCCACGTACAATACGAGAAAGACAACCTTACTTTCTGCTACCTTTTTGTAGATACAAGGTTCATCTACGTTTTTGACGAAATCAAACTCTTTGATAACGACGTCAAAGCAGATGTTCAAACTCCGCGATACTTGCTTTAATCCATAAATGGATTTAAGCAGCTTGCACACCTTCCCGCTGTTCCCACTATCTATGAAGCCTTCTGGCTGAGTCATGTACACGCACTCTTCTAAATCACCGTTTAGAAAGGCGGTCTTAACATCCATTTGCCAGATTTCGTAGTCATGATATGCAGCGATGGCAAGCATGATCCGGATGGATTTAAGCATAGCCACTGGAGAAAGGGTCTCGTCATAGTCCACACCTGTTCTTTGACGAAAACCCTTTGCAACAAGTCTAGCTTTGAAAGTCTTCACTTTCCTATTTACACCAAGTTTTTTCTTGAAGATCCACTTGCTCCCAATGGGTTTTACCCCTTCAGGAGTATCTTCCAAAGTCCATACTTCGTTGGTGTACATGGATTCCATCTCGGACCGCATTGCATCCAGCCATTTCACCGAGTCCCCACTCGTGATGGCCTGCTCGAAGCTAGTTAGGTCATCATCCTCCATGATGCAATCCTCGCTCCCACCATCCATGAGAAAACCGTAGTATCTCTCAGGTTGGCGAGGAACCCTACTAGATCGGCGGAGAGGCTGAGGTTCGTTGGGAGCTACTGAATCCTCTGGTTACACTAAATCTTCTATTGTGGTTTGTACAGCTGGAACCTCTTCCAGTTCTCCCTCAGAGCCACTAATCTCTTTTGCAAGAAATTCCTTTTCTAAAAAGGTGGCATGTTTAGCAACAAACACTCTTTGTTCCTCACTGTGGTAGAAGATATACCCTCGCGAATGCTTGGGATATCCAACAAACTTACACAAAACAGACCTTGTCTCGAGTTTGTCCGGTTTTTGTCTTTTGACATAGGCCGGGCAACCCCATATCTTAATAAAATTAAGATATGGTCTCTTCCCCTCCAATATCTCATATGGGGTGGTAGGCACAGATTTGGTAGGAACCCTATTCAGTAGGTATGCTGTTGTCTCCAGTGCATATCCGCAGAAGGAAATAGGTAACTCAGTTGTGCTCATCATAGAGCGCACCATATCTAATAGGGTGCGGTTCCTCCGTTCTGACACACCGTTGTGCTGTGGTGTATATGGAGGAGTCAGCTGAGAGAGAATCCCATTCTCTTTTTGGAAGTCCAGGAATTCAATGCTCAAGTATTCACCTCCTCGATCAGATCGTAGGATTTTAATACTTTTTCCGGTTTGGTTCTCGACTACTTGTTTATATTCTCTAAATTTCTCAAAAGCTTCTGATTTGTGTTTCATCAGGAACACATACCCGAACCTAGAGAGATCGTCAGTGAATGTAATGAAGTACGCAGAACCATCCCTGGCATGTGTAGACATGGGACCGCATACATCACTATGTATCAGTCCCAAGAGTTCCGTAACTTTTTCTCCGTGTCCCGTAAACGGAGTTTTGGTCATCTTGCCTTTGAGACATGACTGGCAAGTGTCATAAGATGAAAATTCAAACGGATTCAAATATCCATCTTTATGCAACTTAGCTAGTCGCGTCGCGTTGATGTGACCCAGTCTACAATGCCACAAGAAGGATTCGTTTAGTTCTGAACTCTTCCTCTTATGCGTGTTTGTTATGCTCAGAATTGTTGATTGATTTAGAACATAAATGCCATTGCACAAGGTGCCTGATCCAACCAACTTTTGGTTACGGAAAATGTTCATAACATTATCCTGTAATACAAAATTATATCCCTCTTTACTAAACAAAGAAACCGATATAATGTTGCATATCAGGTTCGGCATGTAATAGCATTCGTTCAGAATCAATGTATTACCAGTTGGTAATACAAGGTGATATTCCCCGACGGTTTTAGCTGCAACAATTGCACCATTTCCAACTCTTATGTCTTTATCACCTTCTCCAAGTTCTCTACCTTTCTTAAGCCCATGTAACTGATTACATATATGGGATCCTGATCCGGTATCCAATACCCAGGACGTAGAGCAAATGGAGAAACTGTTATCTGTAACGAACACACCCGAAGAAAATGCATCATCATGTACTTTCTTCATTCGGGTGGCATGGGAATCCTGGTATTCCCCTATGTCCTGTTCAGTCCTATAACTCTTATAAGAAAGAACGGAACCAACGTTCCCCAGCACAGTATAATATGCGGGTTCGGTCAGTACATCCATATTATTATCTTGATTAAGGCATGATATGGTCGCTACCTGGAGAGAGAGAGAGAAGAAAACACTTTAGTGTATTCTCTTGCAAGATCAGATTGGTTAATATCTTATCTAATCAGGATGGCTCCCACTGTTTTTTATCAAATCTTCCTTCAAACCCTAAAAGGAAAGACTAGCCGGGATTAATTACACCCTACAACTTCGCCGATCTTTCAGCCAGGCCAGTGTCGGTACTTTGAGGGAGGTTCCCCGTGCTTTTGCACGAACCTAATTAAAGTAAACCTCGTTTTCCATGAGGAGTAACCCCGTTGACACCTTTCTAGACACCTACTTGATCGGCTAATTGTCCTGTGTAAAACTCTCCCAGGAGTAACAATTACTCGCAGTAGGTATCGGGATCCAACTATCTCATAGAAGGTATGCAATCTTATTGCAAATTTCAACACTTGAAACTCCCGATAATCTTTTGCCCCAAGCATCCAATGACCTTGACGGAGGTCAACAAACCACAGGGTGCAAGTCAAGTTCAACCCGTCATTTCTTGATTGAATCAAACCCACCCGCACGACCCTTGACGGAGGTCAACAAGGTCGTACGACTACCCTAATCCAATCTGCATCATATGCATAAGCAGATAAATACTAGTTAGCTACCGCACACTACGCCTTGACGGAGGTCAACAAACGTAGCACGAATATTAAGTAGGACCTATCTGAAATGACGGAGGGCTACGACAGGTTTTTCTGAAAACCTATAGCGTAAGGAACTTGATATCGTTGTAGAATCATGTGAATTTTGAAATGGAGTGATTTTGAGGCTTTTATTAGTTTTGCTAAAGAGGTCACTCCCGGTGAAGGGATCTCGGCTCTTTCCTCATCGAATAAGGTGCGGGATATATCATATATATCACTGTGCAAAGAAAAACTCCAAAAGCAATCAAAAACCAAACCGAGTTTTGTAGCATCTGCCAGTTTTGCTAAAGAGGTCACTCCCGGTGAAGGGATCTCGGCTCTTTTCCTATCGAATAAGGTGCAGGGTATATCATATATACCGCTATGCAAAGCAAGTCTGTAGCTACCCTTTTTGAAAAAAATTGATTCTACAACATCTTTTAGGTTTCTTTTCTTTCATTAATCACATTAATGAAGTCCCATCATTTAAGTCACCTAAACATCACAGATAAATATGAAGTACACTTATGCCATCCGCATTCGTCTCGATATCCCCTCGTGCACCGTTAGGTTAGGTAACTAACGACAGAGCAGGGCAGGGCTAGTGCGGGTGTAAAACATAAGTAACATCTATATAATATATCATATATACTATATACTGTATCCATCAGAACATATCAAATCATCACATCATAGATATCGCAGCAGAAACATAGATATAATGTGGGATATACTAGGACGTCCGTATTTAGTATTTAGCCAACAATAGAAAATACGGATTCCACAGTCGCGATGAATAGCCAAGCCCACACCCTGGACCCCTACGAGAGCGGCAAGCGACCCTACCAATTCTGGAGTTTAGGAGACCCGGTCTCGACTCCTCGAGATGGCCTCCCACTGAACCCCAGAACTCGGTCACCTGTGCTCCCCTCCTTGGGTCCATCCTAATGTGGAAAAGTAAATAATATACAACACTGGTGGCATCGACCTCAACCTGGAAGTGCCCCAAATAAAAGAATATTACATTACATTTGAATTTACATGAATGAAAATATAAAACTCTCATCTCACATAAAACCCCCCCGGCTATTCAATCGCGACAATCCTGCACATCATATCTCAGCAACACATAATATCTCATATCATCAACGTAAGTAAGTATGCATACACTGATCGTCGTCGATGTATAGCAACGACAATCGGTAAATACATACTACACTTACGGTCACAGAAAAGAAAGTGTAAAACTGCAATATCTGGAATCCACATTCTCTTTAGACATCGTAAATGCGAAATATCACATACTTCGTATTTCATGTCTAGCTATATGAATTCAACACATTGCATCACATTCCAGATAAATAGACAGTATTAAAGTTTTCGAACGAATGATCAAATACTCAAAATTCCCTAAAGCTCAACACTTGAGCGGAGTTAAAAAACCCGGAGTGTGTCACAGTAGTAGCGGTCCAGCCGTAGAAGGGTCAAGCCAACGCCTCACATGTGGCACGCCGTATTGCCCCAAACCCTAAGGTTCAAAAGGCAGTTCAAGACGGTCACATAATCGAGTTAAGGTTTGTTGTCTTCTAGACGGTCCACCACAAAACTTGCACGTATTTCCGCAAGATTTAAACCCCGTGAAAAGTGAGCAAATGATACTCGTTCGAACAATTCAATACTTTCTAATCTATCCGGAAGAGACACGAAATCAAAATTCCGATCGAATCACCGACTCCAAAACAATCTCGAGAACAAACAGCACAAAATTCAGATTAAAAATACCCCAAAAAATATACAAGCAGACATAAGCATTACTGTATAAAAATCATGCACCGATTCATGTGTACGGCCGCGGAACCGCGGCCCAAGCAAGCTTTGGCCGCGTTTCCGCGGCAAGAATGACTGTTCACTGCATCGTTTTTAACTGTGTTTCTTATATTTACCTGCTGAATTTTTTACATATTTTTAATTCTGAAAATAACCAGGTTTTAAAAATTGTCCAGAGAGTGTCCGGAAAGTTCGTATTTGGTTCGACCGGAGTTTTAACTTCGCTAAAGTGTCGCCTAATGTTCTAGGTCGGCTCTGATACCAATGTTAGGTTTGTCTAGCACCTCATGAAGGGTTTGGAAGCATCACATGTACCAAAGATTAAAATTTTAGGGTGCTAAGTAAGCATACAAAGAATCATTCCTAGAAATATTAGGGTTTCAAAAAACAACACTTCAACACAAGTAGGTAAAGCTAGGGTTTTGAGAGTACCACCTTTGTATCTCCCTACGCTAGACTCCTCGGCTACTTAGGGTTTGGAAAAGGTCCGCTTGAACTCCTCTAGGTCCACGATGATCCACCCGGAGTCCGCTTTGTCCAAGCTTGCAACTTCACAAGATCAAGAGAAAGAAATGAAGCTAACACTCTAAACAAGTGGTCAAGACTTGTGTAGAATGATATTGTGGTGGCTTTTCTCACTTCAAAATCCTAACTTGGTGAGTGTTTTGCTCACTAGAAAAATCTAGAGAGCAAAGGAAGAAGGAGGAAGAAGATGATGGCCTTTTAGAACAAGAGAGAAAGATAATCCCCTTTGAAAAATAGAAAATATATGAATATATATTTTCCACTTCTCATCTCAAACTATGGTTAAACAATAAAGATATTATTGAACTTGAGTTAAAACACAAAAGGAAAGTTAATCCATGGTTAAATGGTGGGTGAGCATGGTTAGGTCAAAGAAGAGTGTAGAAAGAAACCATGAATTATCCTTTCCTTTTTCTTTTTGTTTTAAAACAAATGCAATAATAATACATATATATAAAACCATGGTGTGAGTCTTATATTGCCACCATTTTCTATGTATATACAACCATGAAGAATGATGTATGTATGTATGTGTACATGCGCATCCATATGTGCATGAATCAAGAAAGAATGCATATATGCATGCATACATCCATAAATACAAGAAAGGATTTCTAGTGAGAAACTAAT
This sequence comes from Agapanthus africanus, assembly GCA_030015575.1. Classification (NCBI taxonomy): domain Eukaryota; kingdom Viridiplantae; phylum Streptophyta; class Magnoliopsida; order Asparagales; family Amaryllidaceae; genus Agapanthus; species Agapanthus africanus. The sequence continues at coordinate 239,523,572 of CM057351.1, forward strand.
GGTTAAATGATAAATCAACACTTGATTTATCAATCCGGCCATATGTTCATATCAGATTTTTGCATTTTCATACCGCCCAATTTTTTTCACATTGCATATCGGTAGATACTCTTGAGCCGTGTTTGCTAGTCAATTGCAGGATACAGGTTCTCGGTTCTAAAACGGTGAAATTCATGGAAAACACGAAAAAATCCGGGTTCCTGCCGACCACTGAGAAAACACGGTCTCCGCTCTTCATCCGTATGTTGCCAGATACCAGTTTAGGAAGACAAAAGGTCAAATCAATGTCATTCTCATGCACAAGGCTTAATGGTAGCACAAAATCCAAGAGATCTACGCGGAGCTCGAGGTAATCATGACAAAATCTTGACAAAAAGTCCACCTTTCCCTCAACAGAAATTCTGGAAAAATCGTGGAGCCAAATTGAGAAAATACATGTACCAGAATAATGTACACATCAAACCAGGGAACCACAGCAAATTGAGGGGCTCAACTCAACCAAACGGCCGCGGATCCGCGGCCAAATGGGGGTCTAGGCCGCGGATCCGCGGCCGTTCTGGCGCCAAGTCTGCAGGGCTTTAGGGGGTATTTTGGTCATTCTGTTTGGGTTCTGGTGGTTGCCCTAGGTTTTCATTTTTTGGCCTATAAATAGCCCAGAACTTTGTGAAGGAAAGGGTCGATTCTTGTATTTTCATTTTACTGTGTAGTTGTGTTTCTTCTTCCTCTTCTCACCTCTTCTCCATTAAACTTGTAGTGAGCTTGTGAGTGAAGAGTGATGAATAAAGAAGAACCATTTATTATCATGCTTGTCTCTTTATTTTGTTCATTGTTGTAATTTTAATTCGTTAAGTAGTTGTTGTTATTTTCTTGTTGTTTCTTTCTTCTCTCTTTTTCTTTATCCTTACATACGACAATGATGCTTGCGCTCGATCCTCGCCAAGGTGAGGTCGCAAATAGCTAGTCGTATTCTTCTAATCTCCTTCTTTCTATCTTCCTCTTTTGTGTTGTTTTATTTTTCCGTATTATGATGTGTGAGTAGTTCATTCTTGTTAGGATAGGATACGGGAAGTTTGAGAGAAGGAAATCTCTCTCACTCGTTCCTTGCCCAACAGCTTAAATCGACTCCCGTTAATTGAACCACAATCCGCTCCTTACGGCACCCTATCCTACATGATAGCGGTGATTCCGTAGTGAGACCGGTTGTGGTTGGATTAACCGGAGGTTATGGCTAAGAGCCAAGAACGGACGGACAAGCACCAAAAGGAAGGACTTATGCATTGGAAAGCCTAGCTTATACTCGCAAGTCCCTTCCTAGTCGTGCTAATCCCCGTTGTTGCCGATTACCGTAACAGATATTAAGATGGTCAACGAAAGATGTGGAGACTCCTAACTCAAACTAACCTAATCCTAACCCTAACAAGCTCTCTTTGAAACATCAACTTAACACTTAGATAACCACAACAAAATCTGAACTTTCGGATTTAACTCGTTAAAACACATTGAAAAAGACTCCCATCTCCCTGCGGACGACCCGTACTCAACCGGCTAGCTACAAGCGAAACCGTCTTGATTGCGGTATTTAAAACTAAACTTGAACACGCACGTACTCTAACAATCAAATGGCGCAGTTGCCGGGGAGACGGTAGTTTATTTCCTTGTGTAATTTCGGGTTAATTTGTAAGTATAAATATAACAAAAAAAAACGAAAAAAAAAATACATACTTTGTAAAAAACCATTTTGTTGTTTTTTTGATTAGCTTTTGTGCAAGTGTGTAGGAAAATACAAGGTTCGAGTTCAGTGGCCAAGACGTTGAAAATACGGAGTTCAAGTACAGTGCCAAAGACGTGGGAAGATAGACCCACAGTTCGCGGCTACACCGCGACGGACAAAAAACGAAGCATCCGGTCTACTGTAAAAATCTGGAGCAGATACAGTGAGCATATCAGAATTCCACACATCCAGACAAGCAGAGGACACCAAACAGAGCCCACACCAGAAAAATGAAGCATCAACTCCTCATTTCCGCCGCGGAACCGCGGCATTAGGGCCTTATTGCCGCGGAACCGCGGCCACTTGTTGGGGTCAGTGTGCCATCTTCTCTCTGTAAGTCTCTCTGCTCCCCTCCACTCCTCTGGACTCCAATAAATTGTGTTTTCTGCAGCCTTCTTTGTGCAAATTCTTCTCCCCCTTCCAATAAACTGTTCTTGTGCAGGATTCTTTGCGCCGCAAAATAAAAATTGTTTGCAGTTGATTTGTTACTGCTTTGCATTTCTTTAATACGGACTTAAGGGGCTTGAAACCAATCCAGATTGGGTGGGGATTTCATCACCCTTCTCAGGACCCCAAAAATCACTAAAGCATATGCATTGTCCATTGTAAATTAAAAAATACTAGACTTCAGCCCTAAGGACTTCGCGCTCATTAGGAGAAGATAAACCGTGTTTAGAACCTCGCTTAACCGTATATTGTTTACGGGGTGTCTAGGAAAGTGTTAAAGGCGCAACCGCCGAAAGAGAAAGGGTTATTTAATTAAGGAACTTCGCGAAAGCGTTGGACAACCTCCCCTTATCTCTGCACTTACCTGGCCTCGTGATCAGTGTATTTTTAAGCCCGTTTCTCGACATTGTTTAACTTCGACAATCAAGTTCAGGAGCAGGTCTAGTAGACCTAGGTTACCCTAGATCTAGGTGTGATTGTGCATATCTTGTTTGTGATTGCTTAAGCCGTATTTCCGTACATATTTCTGTAAATCTCTTTCTAAAAACAAAAAAAAGAAAAAAAGAAAAAATCAAAAACTTTTATAAAAACTTGCCCTTTTGTCGCCAAATCCATTTTCACCCACCACCCATCGCCTTTCTCCATTGACGTTTTCTTACCCTCACCTTCTCCGCTTTGACTATACTAAACTCGTTTAGTGTATGTCCGCTTGAGCTCGGGACACTAGCGCCCGTCTAGTCCGCATTACGTTAGTCGCGACCGACTACGCGATCGACTCCGAAGTCGATACTTCGTCCACTCCTCTTTCACCCCTTCCTTTGCCGGCCAACTCCGACGTTGACCGGAATTCTGTTCATACATCTTCACCTTCACCTTCACCTTCACCAACCTCTTCTTCCGCGATGTCGGGATTTAATCCGAACATCTCTTTGACCACCGCGGGATTGGCTCCACCTCCTACGGAGACCAATCTCCCACCACCTCCGCCTGTTGTAGCGCCGCAGCGAATCGCGCTCCAGGATCGTTTCTATCCCACCCGTTCTGCACTTCCCACTTGCCTTTCTCTTCCTCCGGCCAATGGGGACAACTTTGAAATTAAGCCCCATTTCATCAACATGCTTCCACGTTTTCATGGGCTTGAATCTGAAGATGCCTATATCTTCATCAACAAATTTCAAAACGTCTGTGCCATGATGAAAACCACCCAGCTGTCGGACGATGCTATACGTCTACGGGTCATTCCGTTCACTTTATGCGATCTCGCTGAAAAATGGCTGTATAGCACCGCTTCCCACTCAATCACCAGCTGGGACGAGTTTGTTAAAGCGTTTCTGAAAAAATTCTATCCGAATCATAAGACCGCAAGGATTCGAAATGAAATCAACCAATTCTCCCAGCTTCCTTCTGAACCCTTCTGGAAGTGCTTTGACCGATGCAAAGACCTTCTTGTTCAATGTCCTCACCACGGTATAGAGAAATGGCAACTCTGCCAAACCTTATACGAGGGACTGAACCCAGCAACGAAGCAGTTGCTGGAAACCATCTGTCAGGGCCACTTCCTATCGAAATCTGATGAGGAAGCGTGGCAGTTCTTTGACGACCTTGCGGAGCAAACGCTACAGTGGGAGAGCACCAGACCGACTTCTTCTTCTTCTACCTCCACTTCTACCGGTCAGTCTAGGGTAGGAATCCACCAACTTAACGTCTCTATTGCGATGAAAGCTGAAATGGCTGCTATAACAAGAAAGCTTGAAGAGATAGAGAGCAAATTCTCTGCTCCTGCTCCTGCCCCTGTTCTCCCCCTTTGTACCATCTGCGCTTGTTGTTCCGATCCTTCCCACTTGACCGAAGAGTGTCCTTACAATCCACCCTCGCAAGGACAGGATCAGGTTAATGCTGCCTTCCAGCAAAGACCGAGGAATGATCCATACTCTTCCACCTACAATCCCGGTTGGAGGAACCACCCCAATTTCGCCTGGAATCAGAATCAGAATCAATTCCAAGTCAACAATTTCCAAAGGGCCCCTCCACTGCAACAACAAGCACCACAACAAACTCAACATCAATATCAGCAGCCCTTCCAACCCCAACCTTTCCAAAACCAGACGAACAACTTTGCACCCAACAACTCTTTTCCACCAAACAACTTTGTTCCGTCAAACAACGATAAGGTTTCCTCGCTCGAGCGAAGTCTGGAGGCATTTGTTAAACAATCGACTCAATCCACCGCCAACATCCAGTCTTCCATTCAATCCTTAGTGCAACACACTGCCGCACACGGGCAAAGCATCAAGACCATCGAGGCCCAGATTGCACAGCTGAACGCGGCCTTAAGCGAGCGAGAGAAGGGGAAGCTCCCGTCCCAGCCACTTCCAAATCCCGGTCACCCACATAATGCACATGTTGCTCTTGAACAACAAAACCATAATGTGAGTGCCGTGACTACACTGAGATCGGGGAGGATGCTGCAAAACAACATTGGCACACGGATCAACAATGAAACCCCGGCCGCCGCTTCTTCTTCTTCTTCTTCTTCTTCGTCTTCCGAGCCTATTCTCCGTTCTTCAACAGGCTCTCCTTCCTCTTCTTCTGCTCTGAATGGACCCACTTCTCACTCCACGAAAACACCTATTCTGGGATCCGTTCCAACTCCAAAATCTCCTCCTCCAGCATTAGACTCAACCAATTTTCAAAATGTTCCATTTCCAAACCGGTTGAGGTCTAACAAAAAAAATCCTCAAATGGAGAAGATTCTGGAGTTATTCAAGCAGGTTAACATTAACATTCCTCTTTTAGATGCTGTCCAACAAGTCCCGTCCTACGCGAAAATCTTAAAGGACTTGTGCACGAAAAAGAGGAAGTCTCAGGTACCCAAGAAAGTTTTCTTGGCTAGTGCTGTGAGTGATGCCCTTACCCAATCTTTACCACAAAAACGGAAGGACCCTGGCTGTCCTACGATTTCAATTACTATTGGGGATAAGAACATCAACCACGCACTATTAGATCTTGGTGCCGGTGTTAACCTGCTTCCGTATTCAGTATACGAGCAATTAGACGTCGGAGATCTGAAACCCACACACTGCACTCTCCAAATGGCCGACCGATCGATCACCCATCCTAGGGGTGAGCTAGAGGATGTGTTGATAAGAGTCGGGGACTTCATATTCCCCGTTGACTTCATTGTATTAGATACACAGCCTGTAGCTAACCCCCGGAATCAAATTCCGGTGATACTCGGTCGCCCATTTCTCGCAACCTCAAATGCTGTGATCAATTGTCGCAATGGTTCGATGAACCTCTCTTTTGGAAATATGACGATTGAACTCAACATTTTTAGGTTGGGGAATCAGCCCGCCGAACCTAATGCTCATATACTGGACGTCTGCTCGATCCAGGAGATCACCCCAGAAGAGTGTGAATTCGAGGAGTTTCTGTTTGATCACGATAATCTTGACGCCACTAGTGCGTTTCTCTTCGAAGCTGCTGCTGTTTCTGCGCCCGACAACGACTACGAGTGTTTCACGTTCACGAACGATCTTAGCCGCGCACAACCCGAGTTTGAATCCTTCGACTTTCCGGATGAGTTACCTGAACCATCCAACTCGGTTTCCTACACTCGCTTTGAACCTTTGCTGGAGTCCTTTGAGTTCGAGACCTTTGCACCGATCTTGCCTTCCATCGTTTCACCTCCAACGCTCGAACTCAAGCCTTTGCCGTCTCACCTTAAGTACGCTTACTTAGGTGAGAACGAGACCCTCCCTGTCATCATCTCGGCTTCTCTAGCTCCCGAGCAAGAGAAAGCCCTTCTCGCGGTCTTGCACAGCAACAGGCAAGCTTTTGGCTGGTCCATGGCGGACATCAAGGGGATTAGTCCCCTGATCGTTGAGCATCACATTCATCTGATGGATGATGCCAAACCAGCCCGGGATCCACAAAGACGTCTTAATCCAGTCATGAAGGAGGCTGTGAAGAAGGAGATCGTCAAATGTCTAGATAGTGGTATCATTTACCCTATCTCTGATAGCCAGTGGGTTAGCCCCATTCACGTTGTCCCCAAGAAGTCGGGCATCACGGTCATAACCAACGAGGCGAATGAGTTAATCCCTACTCGCACCCAAACTGGTTGGCGAGTTTGCATTGATTACAGAAAACTCAACGCCGCAACGCGGAAAGACCACTTTCCGCTACCTTTCATTGACCAAATGCTTGAACGATTGGCCGGACATGAGTACTATTGCTTTCTGGATGGCTACTCTGGCTATAATCAAATTCCCATCGCCGAAAAAGACCAGGACAAGACCACTTTCACTTGTCCTTTCGGCACGTTTGCATATCGACGCATGCCCTTTAGGTTGTGCAATGCGCCCGCTACCTTCCAGCGGTGTATGATAGGAATTTTCTCAGACATGGTGGAAAAATTTCTGAAGATTTTCATGGATGACTTCTCCATCTTCGGCGATTCCTTCAACGAGTGTTTGCTGCATCTTGACGCTGTCCTTACCCGATGTAAGGACAAGAATCTCACTTTGAACTGGGAGAAATGCCACTTCATGGTGCGCGAAGGTATAGTCTTAGGACATATCATCTCGCAAAAAGGCATAGAGGTCGACAAAGCAAAGATTGAGGTCATTTCCAATCTGCCTCCTCCCCGATGCGTCAGAGATATCCGAGCCTTCCTTGGCCATGCCGGTTTCTATAGACGGTTTATCAAGGACTTTAGCAAGATTGCTAGGCCCTTGACGCTTTTGCTGGCCAAGGACACGCCTTTCGACTTCAACTCGAGCTGTGTGACTGCATTCGAGTCACCGAAACGCTCACTCACTTCTGCTCCCGTTCTTTCTTCACCGGACTGGACGCACCCATTCGAGATTATGTGCGATGCATCCGACTTTGCCATCGGTGCTGTCCTTGGACAGCACATCAACAAGATGCCGCACGTAATCTATTACGCGAGCCGAACCCTGAACGACGCCCAACTCAATTATACAACAACTGAGAAGGAATTCTTGGCTGTTGTATTTGCTTTAGAAAAGTTCAGGCCCTACCTCATCGGCTCTCCAGTCATTGTCTACACGGACCATTCAGCTCTGCGCTATCTTTTTGCGAAGAAAGATGCTAAGTCTCGGTTAATACGTTGGATCCTCTTGCTTCAAGAGTTTGACCTTGTCATTAAGGACAAACGAGGATGTGAAAACGTAGTTGCCGACCATCTCTCACGACTTCCTTCTTCGCCTTCGCTTCCAATTCCGATCAACGACGTTTTCCCGGATGAACAGCTCTTGACAGTATCGTGCGAACCCTGGTTCGCAGATATTGTGAACTATTTGGCCACGGGATTACTACCGAACGAATGGTCAAGTCAGGACAGACTTCGCTTCTTATCCCAAGTAAAACACTTTTACTGGGACGAACCCTACTTGTTCAAGTACTGTCCCGACCAGATTATTCGTCGGTGTGTCCCTGATGAGGAATTCAAGAGTGTGCTGTCATTTTGCCACGATCAAGCGTGTGGCGGGCATTTTGGGCCCAGAAAGACAGCTGAGAAGATCTTGCAATGTGGTTTCTACTGGCCACAACTTTTCAAAGACGCTCACGACTATTGCAAGACTTGCTCCCGGTGCCAACACATGGGCCGGATATCCCGGAGGAACGAGATGCCGCTCCAACCGATCTTGGTTGTGGAGATTTTCGATGTTTGGGGGATAGATTTCATGGGGCCGTTTCCCAGCTCTTTCGGGAACTTGTACATCCTTCTAGCGGTTGATTACGTCTCTAAATGGGTCGAGGTTGTGCCCAGCCGGACTAACGACAACAAGGTTGTCGTTAGGTTCCTTAAAGAAAACATTTTCTCACGGTTTGGACACCCCCGAGCGATCATTAGCGACAATGGAAGTCATTTCTGCAATAAAACTTTCGAAGCCTTGATGCGGAAATACTCCATAAATCATAAGCTCTCTACGCCCTACCACCACCAAACCTGCGGGCAGGCCGAAGTTTCAAATCGGCAAATCAAGCAGATACTGGAGAAGACGGTTTCCAAGAACCGTAAGGGTTGGTCTCTGAAACTCATTGATGCCCTTTGGGCATTTAGAACCGCTTATAAGACCGACCATGGCATGTCTCCCTATCGGCTTGTGTACGGAAAAGCCTTCCACCTTCCTGTCGAAATAGAGCATCGCGCATTTTGGGCGATAAAGGAGCTGAATCTATCTCTTGAAGATGCGGGCAGCCATCGGAAGCTGCAGTTGAACGAACTATGCGAGCTTAGGGATGAGGCTTACGATAACGCGGTTGTCGTTAAGAATCGAACGAAGGTGTTTCACGATAAACACCTTTTGCGCAAAACCTTCGTACCTGGTCAGCAGGCTTTACGACACCCGACTTCACTTCCATCCAGGAAAGCTCAGATCTCGCTGGAAAGGGCCGTATTTTGTGCGGAATGTGTATCCGCAGGGCGCTGTGGATTTGGAAAATCCAAAGGACGGTTCACTTTTCAAAGTAAACGGACACCGATGCAAACCGTACCTTAGCGCCGAACCAACAGAGGAGCTCCTGTTCTTACAGGAGCCGGTTTACCCTACATGATCTTCCTCTGCCTACCTCCAAACTTCGGTTATCCAGCCTAGAACAGCGGACACTGTTCCAAATAAGTTTGGGGGTATGTACAAACCATTTTGTATATATTTGTGTATATTCTTTTTCTTTTCTTTATAAACAAAAACAAATAAAGATTTGTGTATCGCTAACCAACAATTTTGACCCTTCAAGTGATCTCTTCATGCAACGACAGTGAGGACACTGTCCAGTTTAAGTTTAGGGGGTACGCTCGGTACGCATTTCTTACCTTCGCATTCATATGTATATTTTGCATCTGCATATTAATATCCATAAAATCCATAAAAATTTGAAAATTTTCTAAAAAAATATAAAAACCTTTTTGTCAAGTTAGCTTGTGGAAGAACTCTGATTCAACATTCGACGGTTTTTGTTTGAAAAAATAGGAACAACTAGATCTTATGTTTGGATTTTGAAAACCTGAAAGATAACTCTCCTTTGAAGTTAACTATAGCTGATATACGTCTTTACATCACACTACACGTGTCGTAAGATTTTGGGAATTAGATGACAAGTCTTTCATGTTTAAACTTTTAAACAGATAAATGATTTTCTGAGGATCAAATAGGTTTGTTCTGAAATAAGTAATGTCAAGAATAGTTTATGAAGTAAAGCGAATATGAAGGAATGTTATTGATGCCGTAATTGGAGCTAAGTCTGAAAAATAACCCATCTAAAACTTGATTGGAATGATTACACACCAAACCCACTAAACACGTCTTTTATCCAAAAAAATATTTGAACTGCCGGTTATATCTCCGTTCGTATTAAATCATCTGATTTTCACGACAAACTGTCTTTTGTTTTTGGACCTAGGTAACTTGAGTAATTAAGTCCGCTGGGGTGTTTCTACACCTAATGCCCTAAAACCAACTGGTTTGGGTGCATTGGCCCAAAGCTCGCTAAGAAGCCTAGAAAGTCCAGTTTAAAACAAAGTCAAGCAAGTGTTCTCTCCGAGTTAAAATTCCTAACGGTTCTTTGTGTGAGAATAATCTTGATAAAAGACAGGCTTTTAAAAAGTTTTTTAACGGAGATATGAAGGTTTTACTCTTTGATAAAGACTATTGCACGTTCACAAAGGTGTGTATGAAATGAAAACAAGAAAAAGGTGGAGTGAAAAATATGACTTAGTTTTCTGTTAAGGAAGATAGAAATTCTGAAGTTGAAACCTTACTGGGAAACGAAACTTGAAAAATGCTTAACTCTTTATAAAACTTATGTGATCCTTTTAAAATTGTTATCTGGGCTTTATTGTGCGACATGATGACTTTATTCGACCTTTCGGGAACTTAACGACACTATTTGCACTGCACGTAAAGACATATAAAATCTGTAGTTAAATAAGAAGCGAGGTGTGAAAAATAAAGGTTCGATGGTCTAGATTTAGGATTATAGAATTGTTATTTTCTAAAACAAAACTTTAGGGTTTGAAGCTTAGTTATTTTACAAAACCAACTTAACCGGATTTTGTGGGTAGTATCCGCTGAAAACCCTCAGGAGACAACACTCCTCCTACTAGGGACACCTAGAGGTTTAACGGCTTGTTGCACATGCTCAGTGCAATCGCGTTCCCTGCGAAAGTGAGGATAGGAAATTTTTTGTGAATAAATTGGCTTTGCTCGGGACGAGCAAATGATAAGTTTGGGGGTATTTGTTCATATCAGATTTTTGCATTTTCATACCGCCCAATTTTTGTCACATTGCATATCGGTAGATACTCTTGAGCCGTGTTTGCTAGTCAATTTCAGGATACAGGTTCTCGGTTCTAAAACGGTGAAATTCATGGAAAACACGAAAAAATCCGGGTTCCTGCCGACCACTGAGAAAACACGGTCTCCGCTCTTCATCCGTATGTTGCCAGATACCAGTTTAGGAAGACAAAAGGTCAAATCAATGTCATTCTCATGCACAAGGCTCAATGGTAGCACAAAATCCAAGAGATCTACGCGGAGCTCGAGGCAATCATGACAAAATCTTGACAAAAAGTCCACCTTTCCCTCAACAGAAATTCTGGAAAAATCGTGGAGCCAGATTGAGAAAATACATGTACCAGAATAATGTACACATCAAACCAGGGAACCACAGCAAATTGGGGGGCTCAACTCAACCAAACGGCCGCGGATCCGCGGCCAAAGGGGGGTCTAGGCCGCGGATCCGCGGCCGTTCTGGCGCCAAGTCTGCAGGACTTTAGGGGGTATTTTGGTCATTCTGTTTGGGTTCTGGTGGTTGCCCTAGGTTTTCATTTTTTGGCCTATAAATAGCCCAGATCTTTGTGAAGGAAAGGGTCCATTCTTGTATTTTCATTATGCTAAGTGTAGTTGTGTTTCTTCTTCCTCTTCTCACCTCTTCTCCATTAAACTTGTAGTGAGCTTGTGAGTGAAGAGTGATGAATAAAGAAGAACCATTTATTATCATGCTTGTCTCTTTATTTTGTTCATTGTTGTAATTTTAATTCGTTAAGTAGTTGTTGTTATTTTCTTGTTGTTTCTTTCATCTCTCTTTTTCTTTATCCTTACATACGACAATGATGCTTTCGCTCGATCCTCGCCAAGGTGAGGTCGCAAATAGCTAGTCGTATTCTTCTAATCTCCTTCTTTCTATCTTCCTCTTTTGTGTTGTTTTATTTTTCCGTATTATGATGTGTGAGTAGTTCATTCTTGTTAGGGTAGGATAAGGGAAATTTGAGAGAAGGAAATCTCTCTCACTCTTTCCTTGCCTAACAGCTTAAATCGACACCCGTTAATTGAACCACAATCCGCTCCTTACGGCACCCTATCCTACATGATAGCGGTGATTTCGTAGTGAGACCGGTTGTGGTTGGATTAACCGGAGGTTATGGCTAAGAGCCAAGAACGGACGGACAAGCACCAAATGGAAGGACTTATGCGTTGGAAAGCCTAGCTTATACTCGCAAGTCCCTTCCTAGTCGTGCTAATCCCCGTTGTTGCCGATTACCGTAACACCGATATTAAGAGGGGCAACGAAAGATGTGGAGACTCCTAACTCAAACTAACCTAATCCTAACCCTAACAAGCTCTCTTTAAAATATCAACTTAACACTTAGATAACCACAACAAAATCTGAAATTTCGGACATAACTCGTTAAAACACATTGAAAAAGACTCCCATCTCCCTGCGGACGACCCGTACTCAACCGGCTAGCTACAAGCAAAACCGTCTTGATTGCGGTATTTAAAACTAAACTTGAACACGCACGTACTCTAACAATCACCATATCACATACGACCCGACCAAAAGCAAGCCGCCCGATCAATATAGGGTATCTTATATGCGCATTTTGACCGGGTCCATGCGCATATCGCATGCGCGCACCACAACGTTTTGCCTGGACTAGGTAACTCCTTTGTGGGACTCTAAGACTCGTCAATATGTCGGCAGTGGGTGATGATCATATCAAGCATCCCCAAGCCGCAAGTGGTCAGCTAAACGTAACGGCCACCCGGGTATTGAGCGATCAGAAGAAAACAAGTGAAACTGCTATAACTCCCGTCGAGCCAACCGGCAACACTACCCGTGCAGTCCGGTCTCCTCGTCTGATATGTCGCATATCAAGTCTAGGGGTGGTAAACGTCAGACCCCAATAACCGATAAGTCGTGCCGATGTGAGGCTCATAACGGGTCGAGAAGCTACTGGTAACACTTACCAGTAAATCTCTAATCAGCCCTGGCCAGGGACTTTCCTGTTACGGCCAATCGAGCACAGTGCAACATCAACCCCCAATACCGAGAGAGACGAAACCCCTCCTATCGCATATTGCCTCCATACGACTCGGGACTGTACCCAAAAACCAACGTTTTGTACGCCCTCATGGACGTGGTAAGGTGGAAATCAAAGCACAGTGGAAATCACACAAGACTCTATGACGATCTCGGGTCTACAGACTAACCTACACAAGTGTCACCTGAGAACTGCCATCTGACGTGAGGTATAATACCATCTGGGACTTCTCGGCGAGTTCGTCCAGTGTACCCAGTCTCCACTGAGCACCCGTATACCATCTCTGATGTCAAACACCAATGGATATGGGATCATCCATCGCCCATCTCATGGGTCGAGAAGCGTATACGCTAGTCTACACTGGTATATCGATGCCCCGTCTCGATACACCCACGACTAGGGACCTTAAAGGATGTACTTATGGACTACCATGTCCCCACTAGTATGATCCGCATCATAGTCCAGGTAGTCAAGTACATATCCTAAGGGCTTTACCAACATGTAACTATAAGACAGTATAAAGAGACAAGTATACATGTTAAGATAAAGAGCAACCATATAGCATACTATCATATCGAGCAAGAAAGTCATCTCTATATATGTCCAAGCATCCAATATAATATACATCATCTGTATAATACTGGCCTCTAGGGCATACATACAACTATCACCGCATACCATCTCTGATGTCAAACACCAATGGATATGGGATCATCCATCGCCCATCACACGGGTCGAGAAGATATACGCTAGTCTACTCTGGAATATCGATCCCCCGTCTCGATATTCCCACGACTAGAAACATTGAAGGATGTACTCATTGACTACCCAGGCCCCACTAGTATGATCTGCATCATAGTCCTGAAAGTCGAGCACACATCCTAAGGGCTTTATCAACATGTAATAGAGAGACTGCAAGTATACATGTTAAGATAAAGAGCAACCAGATAGTGTACTATCATGTCGAGCAAGAAATTCCTATCTATATATGTCCCAGCATCCACTACAATATACATCTCATGTACAGTAATGGCCTATAGGGCATACATATAACTCACAATCTCCCACTTGCACTAGGGCCATCTGTAGCAGTGGTTGCAGTATCTCATACTCAACCATCCCATATAAGTCTCTCTGTGGGAAAATGCCTTTGTGAGTGGATCCGCCGTGTTGTCCTCTGAGTCTACTCTCCTAACCTCGTTCACCCTGGAGATCAACTATCTCCATGATTAGGTGATGCTGCCTCAGAATATGTCTGGGTCACTGATGGGACCGGGGTTCCTGAGCCAAAGCCACACTTCCATTGTCATACAATGGTAGGAACCTAGTTCATCTCATGAACTAATATACACCCAAACTTCCTCTTTGGTAGTATCTTTGATAGCGATGTCACCAGCCTTTATCGTCTAGTTTGCCACGGTTTCTAGCTTGGAACTCTTCCAACATACCGTCCCTCCACTAAGGGCAAAGACATTGCCTGCGACTGACATTCAGTCGTCCTTATCACTCTGGAACCTTTCCAGTGATTCTCCCCAGGATCAACTGATACCATCTCACTACAACTAGTGAGAATCCTAACATCCATTTAGATCTATCTCATAGATCCAAAACCCAGGATTTAGGAGGTATCATTTTGATCTTATATGGAGAATTCATGTGATAAGAGGAGATTGACCGAGCGTAGCATAGGAAACTCTTTTCCTATCAAGAGTATGTTGTCCACGTACAATACGAGGATGACCATCTTACTCTCTACTACCTTTTTGTATATACAAGATTCATCTACTATTTTTGATGAAGTCAAACTCTTTGACTATCACATCAAAACAGATGTTCCAACTCCGCGATGCCTGCTTTATTCTGTAAAGCATCTTGTACACGTTTCCGCTGCTCCCACTGTTTACGAAGCCCTCTGGCTGTGTACTTATAGACGTTCTCTTCTAAATCTATATTTTAAAAAGCAGTCATGACACCCAACCACCAGATATCGCAATCATGGTATGTAGAAATGGCAAGTAGGATCCGGATGGACTTAAGCACAGCCACCGGAAAAGGTTTCATCATTATCCACGCCTGGTCGATGATGAAAACCTTTAACAAGTCTAGCTTTGAAAGTCTCAATTTTTCCATTTACACCAAGTAATCTTCTCAAGATATACTTGCTCCTGATGGGGATTTAACCCTTCAGATATAGCAACCAAAGTCCATACTTTTTCGGTGTACATGGATTACATCTCAGATCGCTAAGCATCCAGCCATTCTTACAGAGTCCCTACTCTTGATGGCCTGCTCGAAACTAGTTGGGTCATCATCTCATGATGCAATCCTCGCTCCCACTGTCAACAAGAAACCAAAGTATCTCTCAGGCGAATGAGGAACCCTGCTAGATCGGCGGAGAGGCTGAGGTTCGTCGGAGACTATTGAATTCTTTGGTTCTATCAAATCATCAGCTGTAGTTTGTATAGCTGGAACTTCTTCCTGTTCTACAGAACTGACCTTGCCTTGATCTTGTTCGGATTTTGCTTTTGACATAGGCTGGACAATCCCAAATCTTAACTTGCTTTAGAGATGGGTTCTTCCCATACCATATCTCATATGGAGTGGTAGGCAGTGATCTGATTCGAACCTAATTCAATAGGTATGCAGCTTCTTAAGTGCATAACCCCCAAAAGAAAATTGGTAACTCAGTAGTACTCATCATAGAGCGCACCATATCATATAGGGTGTGATTGCTCCGCCCCGATACACCGTTGTGCTGTGGTGTCTTCAGAGGAGTAATACTGAGAGAGAAACTCATTCTCCTTTAGAATAGTCCAAGAATTCCATGCACAAGTATTCTCCTCCCTGATCTTATTATAGGACATAATACTTATACCTTTATTGGTTCTCTACTTCTAGCTTATATTCTTTGAATTTCTCAAAAGCTTCAGACATGTGTTTCAACAGGAACATGTGTCTAAATCTTGAGAGATCATCAGAGAATGTAAGGAAGTACAAAGAACCAGTCCTAGCATATGTAGACTGGGGACCTTCATACATCACTATGTATCAGTCCCATGAGTTCACTAACTCTTTCTCTGTTTCGAGTAAATAGAGCTATGGTCATCTTATCTTTGTGACATAACTGGCAAGTTTCATGATCAGTCGAAAATAATGTATTTTTAACACGGCAATTTCCCTATCATTTGCACTCATCTAGAAGTGTTTGGCATTCATATAGCACATATTAGCAAATCAGTTGTTAAATATCAGATTGCATGTGTTAGACTCTAAAACCAACATTTCTGAGGAAATTGTGTGTTTATCATGGCATCGCATCATCCCTGTATTGCGCAACACTTATGTCGAGATTTGTGCAGGAAATTGCAGGAGCAAAGCCAAAAGAGCTGATCAAAAATACGCCAATTCAATGATTTCAGATCTGGTAGCAATTCAAAAGGAAATATAAAAATCAACATATCAGAGAAAGGCCCAATTGTCAGCCCAAAACCATAGAAGAAGACCCGAGCTCTGAAGCCACCAAAGTGCCGCGGAACCGCGGCGGGAGCCGGCTTGAGCCGTGGTTCCGCGGCGGCTATGCCACGTCAGCACCTAAGATTTGCATCAAAATTCTTCTAGAATGGCCCACATTCATTTAAGATGTTTCAAATTCCAGAATTCTCTCGAAGATTCTACCAGATCAGCAAAGATCATTAAGCAAGGCTAATCTTAATTAAGCTCCTAACAAACTATTTCTAGAAGCTCCCTCCTAACTAATCACATCTAGATGCTTCTCCTCAACAAACTTTTGGAGGGAAATTCAAATCTTGCTAACAAACTTTTGGAGGGAAATTCAAATTTAAATTCCTAGATCTAGGGTTTTGAGATCTATAAATAGGAGCCTAGATCTAAGGGTTGAGGTGGTTCAATCATTGGTTAGTTCATTAATTCATTAGTTCCTTATTCTTCATCTCTCCCTCTTCTTCCACAAGTCTAGTGACAAGACTTGTGCGAAACCCTAACCCTAATTCCACTCCAAATTCAAGATCCCGAGTACAAATCAAGTGAGAAGCCTTCAACCTTTTATGAGCCGAGCCGATCTTCAATTGAGCAAGTGATCCAAGCCGATCCGCGACTCACGGAGACGAGCGAAGCCAAATCGATGATCGAGTTCTTCCTCTTGTAGTTCTTGAGCGAATGTAATGAAATTGTTGATATAAATAAAAGGTGAAATTCTTGAATCTTGTTTTCTTTAAATTCTTGCATCATGATTCGATCTCAATTTATGATTGTAGTTCTTGTGATGATGATTGAGTAAAACTCCGCTCGTAAACGAGTCGAGACGACCAATAGAATGATGATGTAACAAATCTTAAAACGATTTTTAAGTCCTACGAGTTTTGTAAACCCTAGCAAGTTCAAGAATCGATGACCTAGTTTCGTTGCGATGCTTTCTTGATTGTGATCGCTCGAAATTAGGGATCTACGATCGTTTCTTGAATTTACTAGAGGGTAGAATGTGAATGATATCGACGAAAGAACAAGGGATAAGATGAAACCCTAGTTTCACTAGAAATCCCTAATTCTTGTCGATCATCATCGATCTAGTATCAACTCATCGAAGGATAAGAATACGTCACTATAAGATTACATCACATCTATAGATCCGATCGATTCCTACGAGCCTCATTTCGATTCTTGATATTTGGTTGGAAAAATCAACAAACTCTCAATTCTTGATTCTATCGTTTTCTTATTAGATCTAGATTTTCTCTTTCTTGAATTTCAATTACAAATCATGAATTGTTTTCTTTTCTTTTCCTTAAAGTTTCGACTCTTCTAATTCAAGACACGAACGATTACACTTTCCCTGTGGACGATCCGCACTCGCTAACGATCTACATCCGACACCGTTATTGATTGCGGTCAAAATATTTTTTGGTTGTGATTTCTAAACAATTTTTCCAACTACACAATCGGAAACCGTTTTCAATCAAATGGCGCCGTTGCCAGGGATCATTTGATTTGATTTACACAACAAGAATTTTTTACAATCAAATGGCGCCGTTGCCGTGGATAGTGCGCTAATTGTTCTTCTTTTTGAAATTTGAGTTGAAAGATTTATTCCATTACAATTTTTTAGATCTAAACTCGCACAAACCCTAATACGTGTGTTGTGATTTGATTGCGAGGAAATCTGGAATCATTGGAGCTTGGATAAAATTTTTGTGAATATTCCAGAGAGCTAAGGGGAGCAACAGAAGCATTATCCTAAAAATAATTTGCAGAGATCCCTTCAAGAGACCTCTATTCCGCGGCAAATACCCCTATAGTGCGGCGGTTCCGCGGCTTTTTGAAGCCCTCTCTGTGCCAATTTTCCTCTATAAGTTTCTTACCTTCTCCTCTCTCCTCTTTTTAGCTCCAACTAACAAATTTGTGCAGGCTTCTTTGCAAATAATCGCAGCGCCGCGCAAAAAGCAAAAATTAAATTGTGCGTGTTTTGATTTTGTGGTTGTTTGCATAATTAATACGGAAATTAAGGGGCAAAAACCAAATCCAGATTAGGTGGGGAGTTCATAACCCTTCCTAAGCCCCGAAAATCACAAAACTTGCATCCGCATTGACCTACATTAACTAAAAAATATCTAGAGATGACTCTAAGGACTGTCGCGCTCACTTAGGACAGAAGAAGGCCGTGGGTAATTCATTGCTTATCCGCGTTTTCTTGTGGTGTCTAAGGCAAGTGTGTCGAAGGCTAGTGGTTATTAATTAGCCCCACTACTTACGTAGTGGAGTACCTTCCCACTTACCTGGCACTTACCTGGCCACAGGGGGACAAAGAGGCAATGGAGGATTCTATCCTGCGACTTGTCTTTTTGCAGTTAGGAGCGGTCTAGAGCCGGACCTAGGTGACCACTAGATTCTAGGGTTTTTGTGTGTTGCATTTGTAGTGTTGCATCATATTATCAAAAGTCCGTATCACGTTTTCAAAACAAACACCAGCATTCATCATTTCCCTTAATTATAAATTCACACTGCCACTTATACTAACCCTTTTTAGTGCAAGATAGGCTGGATAACGGGATTCTAGTGCCTGTTTAGTCCGCGTCCTCCCGATCGACCCTAAAGTTGGTATTTCTACATTTACCCTTTCTTTTACCCACCACCACACCCACTTCGATGGATCCGTCTCCATCGAACTTCTTTTCCACTACTCTGCCGCCGTCCGTTGGTGCACAGAATCCACCTCGCATCTCTCTCCAAGAGAGATGCTATCCTACACGAGGTCCACTTTCCACTTTTCTTTCCATTCCACCAGCCAACGGGGAAAATTTTCAAATAAAACCCCAATACATCAACCTTCTACCAAAATTTCACGGTCTCGAGTCTGAAGACGCATACGCATTTATCACCAAATTTGAAAATGTATGCGCAATGATGGGTACCTCACAGCTTTCTGTGGATGCTTTCCGTCTACGTCTTCTCCCATTCACTTTGTGCGATTTAGCCGAGAAGTGGCTATATAACAATACCACACATTCCATTTCAAATTGGGACGAATTCGTCAAAGCATTCCTTAAGAAATTTTACCCACATCACAAAACAGCTCGAGTCCATAGCGAAATCTATCAATTCACCTAGCTTCCAAATGAAACATTTTCAAAATGTCTTGAACGTTTCAAGGATCTGTTAGTCCAATGTCCACATCACGACATTCCGAGATGGGAATTGTGCCGAATCATTTATGAGGGCATTAATCCTAACACAAGACAGACCCTTGAATCCATGTGTCAAGGGAACTTCATGACCAAAGATGATGGGGAAGCCTGGAAATTTCTAGAAGATTTCGCTGAAAAATCTTTACAATGGGAATGTGTGAGTTAATCGTCTAGGGATGGCAATGATATTTCCATAGGAGTTAGAGTTGACATTTCAGCTATGCAAAAGAAACTTGAGACTATGGAAAACAAATTCTTAGCCGCCCTAAGTCAAACATCACTCTCCAAAACTGTATGTGGTTGTTGTTCTGATCCATCACATCTCACGGAAGAATGTCCGTTTCAAGGTCATGAGCATATCAATTCTGCTTACCAACAAGGACCTCGAAACGATCCATATTCTTCCACGTACAATCAGGGTTGGAGGAATCACCCGAATTTTGCTTGGAACCAACAACAACAATCTCAAAACACGGTTCCAAACCAAAATAATTTTCAAAGGGCTCTCCCTCCACCACAACAGCAACCACCACTTCAATTGAGTCAGCACCCCTTTTAAGCACAAAATTTCCAAAATCCGGTCAACACACCTGCACTGCCTAGTCTTTTATAGTTGACCGGGACTGATGAATCCTCTTCATTCATAAACTTGCTTCTAACAAATCTCATGCAAGTATCGGCTGAAATAAAGTCTTCTGTCGATAAAATTGAGAAAAACTCTGCGTCCCAAAGTGAGAGCATTAAATCGATGGAAGAAGAAATTGCACGATTAATAGCCGAAATGAGTGCAAGAGAGAAAGGGAAACTTCCAGCTCAACCTTTACCTAATCCTAGCTATTCACATCATGTGGATGCAATCATGTTGAGATCTGGAAGAGTGCTTGACAACCACGTTGGGGAAGAGTTTGATGATACTGATAAATCAATCAATAACACCCCGGCTGAGACCTTTCCTCACACACACCCTTCTAATTCTGACCCCAGTTCTTTTACCCCACCACCTTCTTCCGAGCCTATTCTTCGTTTTCGAAAAGGCTCGCCACCTCAGTCAACCTCTTTTACTCCTCCACAGAAGATCCCCACTTCTCTTTTGGGATCATGTCTACCCCCACTTCCTTCTCCTATGATGGACCCAGCGCTTATTGCTAAAGCACCTTATCCTAATCGGTTAAGGGCAAACACACCGAGTCCACATATGGAGAAGATTGTGAACATTTTTAAGCAAGTTAACACCAACATCCCTCTCCTAGATGCCATTCAACAAGTTCTGTCCTATGCGAAAACTCTTACGAACTTGTGCACTAGGAAGAGGAAGACTCAAGTGCCCAAGAAGATTTTCATGGAAAAGACAGTAGACACGGCTTTCCCCCAACAATTACCGCGGAAACGTAAGGATCCTGGATATCCTACTATTTCCATTTCTATTGGGGAAAACCACATTAACCGTGCTCTACTAGACCTTGGCGCTAGTGTTAACTTGCTTCCTTACTCGGTATATGAGCAACTAGGTATCGGAGTGTTAAAGCCTTCGAACATAACTCTTCAGATGGCTGACCGATCAATCACCAAACCTAGGGGTGAACTGGAGGATGTGTTAATAAAAATCGGGGAATTCATCTTCCCTGTGGACTTTATTGTAATTGATACACAGCCTGTAGCGAACCCACGAAATCAAATTCCGGTGATTTTAGGTCGCCCCTTTTTGGCCACTTCCAATGCTATAATCAACTGTCGTAATGGCTCTATGACCCTATCTTTCGGGAATAGGTCAATTGAGCTGAACATTTACAAGTTGGGAAGTGTACCCTCCGAACCTACTGCTCAGGTCTGTTCTGTCGACTTAATGGATGTCGACAGCAGCGAATTTGATGATCCTCCTGATACCAATCTTGACTCTTTTCATATATTGTTGTTTGACCCAACTATGTATCATACACATACGGACTCTTCCACTGAGATGTCCGGGTCAACAATTAACACTGATTATGAACTGCTTTTAGAGTCTGAAGATCACCCCGCACTTTGTGATGACATTATTCATCGGGGTATAGATGGAACTTTTGAGGAGATCTTCGCTGTTGAACTCGCATTTTTGAATGACACGGGTGTTGAGATGAATCATCTCCCAATCAATGAAATTGAACCTCCACCCCTTCCTCTGAACTGTAAAAAGATTGCGAGTAATCCATCACATTCACTGCATCGTCTCTCCAAAATGAGACGCACACACATTCTATTCCACCACTTAACCTTTCCCCCACTTCTTTTTCTACCAACCAGAGCACTGCATTGAATTTTTTTTTGAATGGTTGGTGTTAACATTCGGTGTTTGCAAAGCTTGGCATCGACCACTGATTTTTGACCCCCTCATGTGATTTTCAAAGATTAACATTGCATAACTCAAGTTTGGGGGGGGGGGTATGTTTTTCTGGCTCCTAAAATGAATTTTTACAAAATGATGAGCCAAAAATAAGTTTGGGGGAGGGTCTTCACTTAAATATTTTGCAACCACTAATAAATTCCTCCCAAGCTTACAGGTTTTTCAGATTTAGCAGATGGCAACAGTGAGGACACTGTTGAAAACAAGTTTGGGGGAGGTTTGTGCTTATTTTCGCATCATTTGCATATCATTTGCATAAGCACAAAAATTTTTTTGAAAACCTATAAAAATTTTAAAAAATTTCAAAACTATAAAAATATTTTTGTACATAAACAAGATAATAAAAGATTAGATATTGAAAAATTACATCCATGAGATTAGAAAAATTTAAGAAAACCAAGAAAATTAGAAGTTTTCTTATACGAACTAGTAATAAGTAGTTATAAGCCGTTGTCCCAAGGGTTAGTAAGATGAAGGAAGTCACTAATCTGAGGATAAAAATAAGTCTGAAAAATAGTTCCTATTCTGGGAAGCCAAACATTTTGAACGTTGATACCCTGCTATTCGCACTTACACACATCTTGAAGCCTGGGATAGTAGAGGATACCTTGAAATGCTCTTGTCTTAAAGCCGATGTATGAAGGAAATAAAAGGAAAAAAATGAATAAAATATAAAGTGGTGAGAAAAATGGACACTGGTTTTGTTATCACCAAGGGCAATAAAAAATATATAGCGATGGTGCCTCTTCACCTAGTGCCCTAAGGCCAACTGGTCTGGGAGTCACTGCTATGCCTGAGGTGGTGCAAGACGAGGAAAATACACCAAATAAGCAAGCACATGAGTAATCGGTCGGCTAGTACCTCAAGAAGTATTAACGGTCGCATGAAAGTGTGTGAGCAATCTCATCTAATATTCATTAATTAAAAAGTACCGAGGCTGATGGGCAAGAGTATGATAGCTTGAATTGAATTCTCCGGGTGTAGGGATGTCTTTACACACACGCAGGGTGATATGATCGATGTTTGGAAGAAAGATAGGAATGAAGAATAAGACGATATTTTATTGAGGGAGGACGTGATTTCTGACATCTTTTCATGACCATTAAGATAGGGCTCATGACAACCGAAAAGCTAGCTTAGTTGGAAACCCTAATTTTCAAGGCTTTTCTTCTACGATTCTTTTCTTTAAATGTAATATTCATGATCTTTCTTTTATTATTGGATTTTATGGGTGCAATCCGCTGAAAACTTCAGGAGACAACACTCCTCCTACTAGGGACACCTAGAGATTTAAAGGCTTATTGCACATGCTCAGTGCAATCGTGTTGCCTACGAAAGTGTGCTAGTTAGTTCTTCTCTTTCTTTATTTTCTCCTTCTTTTTAATAAAACAGTTCGCTCGAGACGATCGAAAATAAGTTTGGGGGAATTTGATCAGTCGAAAATAATGTATTTTTAACACGGCAATTTCCCTATCATTTGCACTCATCTAGAAGTGTTCGGCATTTATATAGCACATATTAGCAAATCAGTCGTTAAATATCAGATTGCATGTGTTAGACTCTAAAACCAACATTTCTGAGGAAATTGTGTGTTTATCATGTCATCGCATCATCCCTGTATTGTGAAACACTTGTGTCGAGATTTGTGCAGGAAATTGCAGATGCAAAGCCAAAAGAGCTGATCAAAAATACGCCAACTCAATGATTTCAGATTTGGTAGCAATTCAAAAGGAAATATAAAAATCAACATATCAGAGAAAGGCCCAATTGTCAACCCAAAACCACAGAAGAAGACCCGAGCTCTGAAGCCACCAAAGCGCCGCGGAACCGTGGTGGGAGCCGGCTTGAGCCGCGGTTCCGCGGCGGCTATGCCACGTCAGCACCTAAGATTTGCATCAAAATTCTTCTAGAAGGGCCCACATTCATTTAAGATGTTTCAAATTCCAGAATTCTCTCGAAGATTCTACCAGATCAGCAAAGATCATTAAGTAAGGCTAATCTTAATTAAGCTCCTAACAAACTATTTCTAGAAGCTCCCTCCTAACTAATCACATCTAGAAGCTTCTCCTCAATAAACTTTTGGATGGAAATTCAAATTTAAATTCCTAGATCTAGGGTTTTGAGATCTATAAATAGGAGCCTAGATCTAAGGGTTGAGGTGGTTCAATCATTAGTTAGTTCATTAATTCGTTAGTTCCTTATTCTTCATCTCTCCCTCTTCTTCTACAAGTCTAGTGACAAGACTTGTGCGAAACCCTAACCCTAATTCCACTCCAAATTCAAGATCCCGAGTACAAATCAAGTGAGAAGCCTTCAACGTTTTATGAGCCGAGCCGATCTTCAATTGAGCCAGTGATCCAAGCCGATCCGCGACTCACGGAGATGAGCGAAGCCAAATCGACGATCGAGTTCTTCCTCTTGTAGTTCTTGAGCGAATGTAATGAAATTGTTGATATAAATAAAAGGTGAAATTCTTGAATCTTGCTTTCTTTAAATTCTTGCATCATGATTCGATCTCAATTTATGATTGTAGTTCTTGTGATGATATTTGATTAAAACTCCGCTCGTAAAGGAGTCGAGACGATCAATAGAATGATGATGTAACAAATCTTAAAACGATTTTTAAGTCCTACGAGTTTTGTAAACCCTAGCAAGTTCAAGAATCGATGACCTAGTTTCGTTGCGATGCTTTCTTGATTGTGATCGCTCGAAATTAGGGATCTACGATCGTTTCTCGAATTTACTAGAGGCTAGAATGTGAATGATATCGATGAAAGAACAAGGGATAAGATGAAACCCTAGTTTCACTAGAAATCCCTATTTCTTGTCGATCATCATCGATCTAGTATCAACTCATCGAAGGATAAGAATATGTCATTGCAAGATTACATCACATCTATAGATCCGATCGATTCCTACGAGCCTTATTTCGATTCTTGATATTTGGTTGGAAAAATCAACAAACTCTCAATTCTTGATTCTATCGTTTTCTTATTAGATCTAGATTATCTCTTTCTTGAATTTCAATTACAAATCATGAATTGTTTTCTTTTCTTTTCCTTAAAGTTTCGACTCATCTAATTCGAGACACGAACGATTACACTTTCCCTGTGGACGATCCGCACTCGCTAACGATCTACATCCGACACCGTTATTGATTGCGGTCAAAATATTTTTTGGTTGTGATTTCTAAACAATTTTTCCAACTACACAATCGGAAATCGTTTTCAATCATTTCACAAGATGTAAATTCAAACTAATTTAAATATGCATCTAAAATGTAACTTAAGAAAGTCGGGTCACATTGATATGACCTAGTCTATAATACCTCAAGAAGGATTCGTTCATTTCTGAACTCTTCCTCTTGTGTGTGTTCTGTATATTAGGAACTGTATTTTGATTTAGAACGTCAATGCTTTTAGATAACGTGCATGAACCGATCAACTTTTGAAATAGGAAATGTACAAAACATTATTCAACAATACAAAATTATATCCTTCTTTAATAAATAAAGAGATTGATATGATTTTGTATATCAGGTTCGGTATCTAATAGCATTTGTTCAGAATCAATGTATTTGGAAATACAGGGTGACAGTGACCAACAGACTTGGCTGCAACACTTGCACCGTTTTCTGTCTCATGAAACTTATTACCTGTTCTCAGTTTTCTACCTTTCTGTAGCCCATATAACGGATTACATATCTGGGATCCTGATCCGGTATCAAATACCCAGGACGCAGAGGATACTGAGAAATAGTTCTTTGTAATGAACACACCCGAAGATGATGCATCAGCATGCACTTTCTTCGTTTGGGCGGCATGGGAATCCTGATATTCCCCTATTTCCTGCTCGGTCTTATAACAATTATAAGTTGGAGCGGGACCAACGTTCCCCAGCTCAATATATCAAGCGGGTTCGGTCAATACATCCGTATTATTATCTTGATTAAGGCGTGACATGGTCGCTACCAGGAGAGAGAGAGAAGAAAACACTCTGCGTGCGCTCTTGCAAGATTAAATTGGTTATATATTTTATCTAATCAGGATGGCTCCCACTATTCTTATCAAATCTTCCTTCAAACCCTAAAAGGAAAGACTAGCCGAGATTAATTACACTCCATAAGTTCGCCAATCTTTCAGCCAGGCCAGTGCCGGTACTTTGAGGGAGGTTCCCCGTGCTTTCGCACGGACCTAATTAAAGTAAACCTCGTTTTCCCAGGGGCGTAACCCCGTTGACACCTTTCTAGACACCTACTTGATCGGCTAATTGTAAAGTGCAAAACTCTCTCAGGAGTAACAATTACTCGCAGTGGGTATCGGGATCCAACTATCATATAGAAGGTATGCAATCTCATTGCAAATTTCAACACTTGAAACTCCCGATAAAGGTTTTTACCCCTAGCACTTATGACCTTAACTATGGTCAACAAATCATAAGCACTAGTCAAGTTCTACCCGTCATTTCATGATTAATTAGACCCACCCACATGACCCTTAACTAAGGTCAACAAAGTCACGCGACTGTCCTAACTAATCGCATCATATGCGGTGTAGGAAGACATCACTTAGCTACCGTACATTGTGCCTTGACTATAGTCAACAAATACAGCACGAATACTAAGTACTCTACTTCCTAAAATGACGGAGGGTTGCGGATGGTTTTTAAGAAAACCTTTAACGCTTTGAACTTGATCTCGTTGCGGAATCAAATGGTTTTTAAATGGAGTGTTTTTGAGGCTTTTCTATTTTTGCTAAAGGGGTCACTCCCGGTGAAGGGATCGTCGGCCTTTTCCTCATCGAATAAGGTGCAGGATATATCATATATACCGCTGTGCAAAGCAAAAACTATAGAAGCAATCAAAAGACAAACCGAGGGTTGTAGCATCTGCCAGTTATTGCTAAAGGGGTCACTCCCGGTGAAGGTATCTCGGCCCTTTCCTTATCGAATAAGGTGCAGGATGTTTTACAAGGAACACAGCGATGCAAAGCAAGAACTGTAGCTACCTGATTTATTTTTGAAATTTGATTCCACAAAATCTTTTAGGTTTATTTTCTTTCATTAATCTCATTAATGAATGTCCCATCATTTAAGTCCACCTAAACATCACAGATAAATACAACGTACGCTTATGCCATCCGCATTCGCCTCGATGTCCCGTCTGCACCGTTAGGTTAGGTAACTAACGCCAGAGCAAGGCAGGGCTAGCGCGGGTGTAAAACATAAGCAACGTCTATATAATATATCATATATACTATATATAATATCCATCTGAACAAATCACATGATCACATCACAGATAACGCAGCAGAAAATATCATATGAAATATTGGATATACTAGGACGTCCGTGTTTTATTTCGAGCCTGTATAAAACACGGATTCCACGGTCGTGATGAATAGCCAATCCCACACCCCTAGACCCCTATGAGAGGGGCAAGCAACCCTACCAATTCTAGAGTTAGGAGACCCGAACTCGACTCCTCGAGATGGTCTCCTACTGGACCCTAGAACCCGGTTACTTGTGCTCCCCTCCTTGGGTCTATCCTAATGCGGAAAAGTAAATAATATACAATGGTGACATCATCCTCAATCCGGAAGTGCCCCAATAAAAGAATATTACATACAAGTTTTTACATGAATGAAAAAGAAAAACACTCATCTCACATAAAAACTCTCCGGCTATTTGAACACAGCGATCCTGTCACGCCCCGCTTCCCAGAGTACGCAAGAATGGGCACGTAACATAGCCAACCATGCTACCTGTGGGTAGGAAGTATCCATCCACAGTCACATTACGGTTGTAAGGATATCAAGAACAAGATAATAAACTAATCTAACACATGTCCAAATCCATAATAACAAGAATCAATAAACAATAAGTGCGGAAGCAAATGATCCAATACAATAAATAAACAGTACGTCCCATAATGCGGGCTCACATCTGGAAATGAAATGAAATAAATAAACTAAACCCTAAGGAACTCACAGTTCAGCCTGCTGGCTGAAGTACTCCTGCTCGGTCGTCGATAGTGGTAAGGAATCTGGGCCATGCAAAACCCAGACGTCAGCGCGTCATGTCAACCAAATAGTATAATATAAACATGGTAATAAGCAATGCAGGTATGAACATGAATAAAACAGTACTAAGAAATAACAGAGCAGGGTAGTGTGCATTGGTGACTAAACTGTCCTATCAGGTTTCTACTCTATAGTCTTTGAAATCAATTGATGAATCGTCGATGTCACTCAATAGTATCCCGTGCGTGCCCGGGACCACGGTCAAGGTTCTCAGGGCTGAATCCGAGACGTGCCGCTAGGCAGTAAAGTAGGTAGTAGGATGGACGAGTGATGTCAGCATCATCACTCCCGGACTGGCCAAGCCCGTAAGACTGATCAGAGCAGGTATCGAACTGTTGAGTTACAAGTCGGTTTCACCTTTGATTTTCCCATACCCCCAAGTTATATATGTCAGGTCAGGTATTCAATAATCAGGGATTGATGTCAACACGGAATCAGGTAAAAGCAGGTATGTCTGGTTAGACAGCAGGAATGGTCCATGAGGACCCCAAGTCAGGTTTAGTCCAATAGGTTGAGTCAGTATGTATAGGGTGTCATGTCCGGTGTATCAGTACATGTGTCAGGTGTATCAAGATCGGTCAATATGTAATGCAATCAAATGTATGCTGATAACAGGTATAGTAACGAATAAGGAACAACAGCAGGAACGGCAAATAACAATATTATTCCAAGTAAACACAGTGATGCTTTGTATTCTCTTATAACAGGTTCAAGCACCCTTGGGGTGCAATACTCACAGTGTAGCGCAATATTAATAACAGCAGACAATAAAGATATAAGTGTGCGACTATTATCCTCTAAATAGTAAAATGATTAGCAGGTAGCTTTTATTAAGGTTATGTGGCAAAATACGATTTAGGTGGCAGTATTATAATATACATCATATTTCATCCAATGAGATAAGTAGCAATACTAGTTAATATAGCAAGTTTGTGAGTCAAACATTTAATTAGTTTAACGTAGCATGTAGCAAGAAATCTTGCCTCGACGGTTTCGCAAACCGGAAAGCACGGATGCAATGTCGGCAGAAAACACGAGACGGGTGCACGAACTTCGGATCGAGTCTCAACAGCGAACAGCGGGACCACACGGACCAGGGTACTTCGCTGGAGCGTCGGGTCCAAACGACGGCACGGTCGGAATCCGGCCAAAGTCAAAAGCAACGAAGTTAGCAAAACGCGATATACGTAAACAAACGACCAGCGAGGGGGGATTTAGCACGAATGGAAAGATAAAGATGCTTACCGGGATTGCAAAGGTTGCGACGGCGACGGGGTCGACGGCAATAGGGCGCCGGCGAGGAAGCTGCAGTCGACGGGCTAGGGTTGCGGTATGGAACAGAAAAGAGAGTGGGGATGAAGAGGAGGTGGTCGGGGACTGGTGCGCAGGGGCTGAAGAGATGCCGAAGGTGTCGCAGGTGACGACGACGACGGTCTCCGGCGACTTCTCCGGCCGAACAGGGAGACACGGGGCAGGCCGGGGTTATCGCAGCAGCAACGTGTGCACGGGGAGAAGGAGGGAAAGTCGAGGCCGGAAAGAGGAGGCGGAGGCGAGGGTAATGGTGGTGGCGGCGTCGGTGTTGGGGCTGCGGCGGCGACGGCGAGATCTGCGGTGGTTGGTGGCGTCGGGGTTGGGTGCAGGCGCGGAAGAGAACGGTGGAAGGCTGCGGTCGATACCGTGGAGGTGAGGATGGTGACGGGGAGGTCACGTGGAGGTCGGCGGCGAGGTCGCGACGAGGTTAGGGTTAGGGTTAGGGGTTCTCGTGGTGGGTTCTCTCGCGATCGAGAGGAAGAAGGGAGGCGGCTGCATGATAATATAAAGGAAGAGAGAGGGAGAGAAAGAGAATAGAGAGAGAAGGATTTGATGAGGAGAGAGATAGAGAGAGAGTGGGAAAATGGTGGGGCCCACGAAGTAAACGAAGCCTCGCGATTGGCTGAGAGCTTAACATAAATCAAAAGAAAGATTTCCAAGATTGCAGTGAAAGATTATGAATAGGAAATATAGTAACAGTAGGATTGCAGTGAAAGATTATGAATAGGAAATATAGTAACAGTAGGATTTTAATAGAAACGAATTTTTATATGGTTATAGTATAGTTTGAATATTTTATGGATTTGGAATTTTTGGCGCTAAACGAAACATTTCCAAAACGCGCCCGGGTTGCACCCAAATATTTCGAATTCAAATAATAGGATTTTAAGCGGGTTCCGAATTTTAAAATGAGATAATTTATGATTAAAATGCATGCCCCCAAGTCGGACACTTGCACGCGCGCGTAGTCGTCCAAACTTGCCCGTTTAACCAAACGGGAAGAAATCTCGACACGCGGACGCTACCACGCGACTACTGGCGACGAGTAGGCCAACATGGACATTTTAAATTTCATTTTCGGTGTTAAAATTTGTTATGTACCAAAATGACTTAACCGGTTAAAATTTAGCAATAAACACCAAACAAACAAGATAATTGAAAAGATCAATATCTAACACTCAACCAGTAATAGAAATAGTATTACTGGGCTCGGGTGTTACATCATACCCAACTACAAAAGAATTTCGTCCTCGAAATTCCGAGAATACAAGATATCTAACTACTGGAAAAGGTGAGGAAATTTCTGCCGGATCTCGTCTTCTCGCTCCCAAGTGGTTTCTCCATGCAATCGATTACCCCAAGAAACTAGCACAAGAGGGATAACCTTGTTCTTAAGAACCTTTTCTCTTCGATCCTTGATTTCAACCGGTCGTTCCTCAAAAGTTAGGTCCTCCCGTACGGTCAACTCCGAATGATCCAAAACGTGAGTCTCATCACGAACATACCTCCGAAGTTGAGACACATGAAAAACATCGTGCACTCCTGCCAATGACTGTGGTAACGCCAAACGGTACGCTACCTCTCCAACACGCTCCAATATCTCGAAGGGTCCAACGAATCGAGGACTAAGCTTTCCCCGACTTCCAAAGCGAATCACCCCTCTAGTCGGTGATATCTTCAGGAATACCAAATCACCCACGGCGAACTCTAGAGGTCTTCTTGACGTGTCGGCCCAACTTTTCTGTCTGTCTTGAGCTGCCTTCATATGCTTCCTGATTGTATTCACTTTCTCGACTGTCTGTACCACCAAATCTGGTCCTAGTAACCTTCGTTCACCAACATCATCCCAACAAACCGGTGAACGGCACTTACGACCATACAACGCTTCAAACGGAGCCATCTGAATAGTCGCTTGGAAGCTATTGTTGTACGAAAACTCCACCAGGTGTAGATGATCCTCCCAAGAACCTTTGAAGTCCAACATGCAAGCTCTCAACATATCTTCAAGGGTCTGGATCGTTCTCTTCGATTGTCCATCAGTTTGAGGATGATAAGCTGTGCTAAACTTCAATCGAGTCCCCAAACTTTCTTGTAAACTCCTCCAGAAGTGCGACAAGAACCGAGTGTCCCGATCGGACACGATGCTTACCGGCACTCCATGCAATCTGACAATCTCCTGCATGTATCGCTCTGGCAAAGTCTCTGTCGATTGACCAACCCGAAAAGGAATAAAGTGAGCCGCCTTAGTTAACCGATCGACAATCACCCATACTGCATTGTTGCCCTTTGGACTCCGCGGTAAAGCCGTCACGAAATCCATGGTTATATGTTCCCACTTCCACTGAGGAATCGGAAGTGGTTGCAACAAACCAGCAACCCTTTGGTGTTCAGCCTTGACTTGCTGACACACTAAGCACTTAGCCACGAAGCGAGCAATTTCCCGTTTCATACCTTCCCACCAGAAGTGTTGTCGAATGTCTCGGTACATCTTTGTCCCTCCTGGATGTACAGAGTAAACTGAACTGTGTGCCTCCTTCATGAGCTCTTCACGCACATCCCCTTTTGGCACACACACACGGCTACCATACCTCAACGAACCATCTTCATGGATCAGTAAATCGGTTCGTAGTCCGGCTTCAACCTGCTCTCGAAACTTTTGTAGTCTAGGATCCTGCGATTGTGCCGCTTTAATCTTCTCAACTAAGGACGACTGTACTTGCAACTGCATCAACTGTCCCGTAGCACGTGGTAGCACAACCTCCAAATCAAATCTCCGAAAATCCGCAATGATCTCCCTTTGTGCGGTCAATACCCGAATTGCTCGTAACCGACTCAGCGCATCCGACACGACGTTGACTTTTCCCGGATGGTACTTAAGATCAAGGTCATAGTCGGCCATCAGCTCCAACCATCTGCGTTGCCTCATGTTCAACTCCTTCTGAGTGAACACATACTTTAAACTCTTGTGATCTGTAAAGACTTCGACTCTCTCGCCTAAAAGGTAGTGTCTCCAAATTTTCAAGGCGAAGATAACGGCCGCAAGCTCTAAGTCATGAGTCGGATAATTCTTCTCATGAGTCTTCAGTTGTCTCGATGCGTAAGCGACGACTTTCCCATTCTGCATCAAAACACATCCCAATCCCTTTCCGGATGCGTCGCTATGAATCACCAGTCCTCCTGAATCATCCGGTACGGTTAGGATAGGGGCGGTTATCAACTTCTGCTTCAACGTCTCGAAGGCCAATGCACATCCCTCCGTCCAAACAAACGGTACTTCCTTGCGCGTAAGCTTGGTTAACGGCTCAGCTAAACGAGCGAAGTTCTCCACAAATCTTCTGTAGTATCCGGCGAGTCCAAGAAAACTTCTTATCTCCGCAACATTCTTTGGAGTTGGCCAATCTCGAACTGCTGCAATCTTCTCGGGATCGACGGCGATTCCATCGCCTGACACGACATGCCCCAGAAACTTCACTTCTTCCAGCCAGAATTCGCACTTACTCATCTTCGCAAATAACTTCTCTTTTCTCAGCGTCTGCAGTGCGATCCTTAAGTGCTCAGCATGCTCCTCCGGACTCTTCGAGTACACCAGAATATCGTCAATGAATACCACAATAAACTGGTCCAAGAATGGTGAAAAGATCCTGTTCATCAAATCCATGAATATTGCCGGCGCATTAGTCACTCCGAAGGGCATCACCAAATACTCGAAATGTCCATATCGAGTTCGAAACGCCGTCTTGCAAATGTCTTCTGCTTTCACTCGGACCTGATGATATCCTGATCGCAAATCCAGTTTCGAGAATACCCTCGCGCCACTAAGCTGCTCAAAGAGTTCTCCAATGCGAGGGATCGGGTACTTATTCTTAACAGTCACCCGGTTCAATTCTCGATAATCAATGCACATCCTTCTTGTGCCATCCTTCTTCTTTACTAAAAGAACTGGAGCTCCCCAAGGCGAGTTGTTGCTTCGAATCCAACCTTTCTCGAGTAATTCACCAACTTGTTTCTTAACTTCTTCCAATTCCACTGGTGCCATCGGATAATAAGATTTTGATACTGGCGCTGCACCAGGAATAAGGTCAATCGCAAACTCCACATCTCGCTTTGGCGGTAAGCCCGAAATATCTGCAAATACATCCATGAAGTCGCGAACAATTGCCGTCTCTTTATTACTATCCACTTCCATTGTCGCAAGAACACTGTCTGTCGGCCTAGCCCTAAACTCGACTGGACCGACAGAGCTGCTTCCTCCAGTGAAGGTAAACTCAGGGTGTCCGGAATCTGGAAAATTACCTTCCTTGCCCTACAGTCAATGTGGGCGTGGAAAGTGCCAAGAAAATCCATCCCCAAGACAACCTCATAGCTGCCCGTATCTATCACCAAGAAATCTGCAAAAAGCTCCCGTCCGCAAACAACAACTGTACAATCTCTACATTCCTTACTAGCTATGATTTTCCCATTCCCAGTGTGTATGTCCCAAAAACTAGACAGGGTCGTGCAGGTAATCGAGTGTGTAGTTATAAATTTGGATGACATAAAACAGTGGGATGCTCCGGAATCAAATAATGCCAATGCGGGAAAACCATGAACGAGCAAAGTACCTGAAACCACTTCTGCTGATGCCTTGGCTCTCCTCAGCTGTCAACGTGAAAGCTCGAGCCTGGTTTGGTCCTTGAGTCAGCTGTTTTCTGCCCTTGGAACGGTCTCTGCGGAGGCTTCTGTATATCATCTCTCGTGCGAAGCTTCGACGGACAGGCACCAACTGCGTGATCGGCTGCCCCACAAACCAGACAAAGTCCCAGTCTTCTTCTACAATCCTTATGCACGTGCCCAGGTAAGTGGCAGTAGGCACAGGTCACGCTCTTCCTTCGGTCAACGATCACAGGCTTCTTCATGGGTGCTACGCCTCGACGGTCCACTGGAATACCTCTCCGCCATGATCTCGGTTAGGTACAAATGCAGGCTTCCTGCCGCAACTGCTGTCTGGTGAAGGTTCCCTTTCGATCCTGATAAACTCTGCTGCTCTCTGGCTGCCGTAAGAACCTGTGAGAAAGTGGTCAAACCCAGGGAGACAATCTGCCTCTGGATTTCCACATCCAAACTGCGCAAGAACCTTCACGCCCTGTCTGCCTCCTTGGCGACTAAGGGTCCAGCGAAACGGCTGAGTCTCGTCCATTCCACTGCATGTACATCCACAGCTGCTCCATTTTGTCTCAGCCCGATAAATTTCTCCTCCATTTCCTCCCGTGCAGTCCGCGGGAAGAACTTTTCCAAGAAACTTTTAGAGAAATCCGCCCAACTGATTGGCTTGGGCAAGCGGGGTCTCCTCCACAAGCCACCACTCTCGGGCGTAATCCACCAGCTGAATGCGCACCACATCAACTCTCTTGTCGTCTGGGATCTGTGCCGCAATCAGTAAATTCTCCGTGTCTACTAGCCACTGCTCGGCTGGTAACGGCTCCTCCAGACCAGTGAAAGTAGTAGGACCCAATCGTCTGAAATCTGCCACGGTCCCTACTCGGTCGACTGGCTTCGCTACAAACGGTATTTACAGACTGCTGAATGGCCTGCAAACCCTCCTGAAATGAATCTGCTTGCTGCTGGATCAGCTCAGTTTGCCTCTTCTGATTTTCTAACATCCCACGTATCACTCCTAACATGGCGGCTTCATCCACACGCCTCTGATACGTCTTGAGATTCTTATCTGCCATGGTCCTGAAATCAAAACAAACGACATTAGCATGATGATAGATTCAATATATAAATCAAGGCTAGAACTCCAAGATACTTTAAATAGAGTATTGCATTGTAGCTATGCCGCGGTATCATAGCCGCAATTACTTAACTCCACCCAAGTCGCCTAAGTCCTAGAGATAGCAAGAATTTAGGTTTTCGAGTTGACAATGCAAAGTAAGTTTGCATGTCGACATGATCCGGAAGAATGATTCAAGGATGGTAAAACAGTCAAGGTGGCAGGACATGTTTCCTAATCACGGGTATTATGATTCGTGTATCGGGTGCAATACCCAACTACAAAAGAATCAACCCAACTAACCTAGGCTCTGATACCAAAAGAACCATGTCACGCCCCGCTTCCCAGAGTACGCAAGAATGGGCACGTAACATAGCCAACCATGCTACCTGTGGGTAGGAAGTATCCATCCACAGTCACATTACGGTTGTAAGGATATCAAGAACAAGATAATAAACTAATCTAACACATGTCCAAATCCATAATAACAAGAATCAATAAACAATAAGTGCGGAAGCAAATGATCCAATACAATAAATAAACAGTACGTCCCATAATGCGGGCTCACATCTGGAAATGAAATGAAATAAATAAACTAAACCCTAAGGAACTCACAGTTCAGCCTGCTGGCTGAAGTACTCCTGCTCGGTCGTCGATAGTGGTAAGGAATCTGGGCCATACAAAACCCAGACGTCAGCGCGTCATGTCAACCAAATAGTAATAATATAAACATGGTAATAAGCAATGCAGGTATGAACATGAATAAAACAGTACTAAGAAATAACAGAGCAGGGTAGTGTGCATTGGTGACTAAACTGTCCTATCAGGTTTCTACTCTATAGTCTTTGAAATCAATTGATGAATCGTCGATGTAACTCAATAGTATCCCGTGCGTGCCCGGGACCACGGTCAAGGTTCTCAGGGCTGAATCCGAGACGTGCCGCTAGGCAGTAAAGTAGGTAGTAGGATGGACGAGTGATGTCAGCATCATCACTCCCGGACTGGCCAAGCCCGTAAGACTGATCAGAGCAGGTATCGAACTGTTGAGTTACAAGTCGGTTTCACCTTTGATTTCCCCATACCCCCAAGTTATATATGTCAGGTCAGGTATTCAATAATCAGGGATTGATGTCAACACGGAATCAGGTAAAAGCAGGTATGTCTGGTTAGACAGCAGGAATGGTCCATGAGGACCCCAAGTCAGGTTTAGTCCAATAGGTTGAGTCAGTATGTATAGGGTGTCATGTCCGGTGTATCAGTACATGTGTCAGGTGTATCAAGATCGGTCAATATGTAATGCAATCAAATGTATGCTGATAACAGGTATAGTAACGAATAAGGAACAACAGCAGGAACGGAAAATAACAATATTATTCCAAGTAAACACAGTGATGCTTTGTATTCTCTTATAACAGGTTCAAGCACCCTTGGGGTGCAATACTCACAGTGTAGCGCAATATTAATAACAGCAGACAATAAAGATATAAGTGTGCGACTATTATCCTCTAAATAGTAAAATGATTAGCAGGTAGCTGTTATTAAGGTTATGTGGCAAAATACGATTTAGGTGGCAGTATTATAATATACATCATATTTCATCCAATGAGATAAGTAGCAATACTAGTTAATATAGCAAGTTTGTGAGTCAAACATTTAATTAGTTTAACGTAGCATGTAGCAAGAAATCTTGCCTCGACGGTTTCGCAAACCGAAAAGCACGGATGCAATGTCGGCAGAAAACACGAGATGGGTGCACGAACTTCGGATCGAGTCCCAACAGCGAACAGCGGGACCACACGGACCAGGGTACATCGCTGGAGCGTCGGGTCCAAACGACGGCACGGTCGGAATCCGGCCAAAGTCAAAAGCAACGAAGTTAGCAAAACGCGATATACGTAAACAAACGACCAGCGAGGGGGGGATTTAGCACGAATGGAAAGATAAAGATGCTTACCGGGATTGCAAAGGTTGCGACGGCGACGGGGTCGACGGTGATGGGGCGCCGGCGAGGAAGCTGCAGTCGACGGGCTAGGGTTGCGGTATGGAACAGAAAAGAGAGTGGGGATGAAGAGGAGGTGGTCGGGGACTGGTGCGCAGGGGCTGAAGAGATGCCGAAGGTGTCGCAGGTGACGACGACGACGGTCTCCGGCGACTTCTCCGGCCGAACAGGGAGACACGGGGCAGGCCGGGGTTGTCGCAGCAGCAACGTGTGCACGGGGAGAAGGAGGGAAAGTCGAGGCCGGAAAGACGAGGCGGAGGCGAGGGTAATGGTGGTGGTGGCGTCGGTGTTGGGGCTGCGGCGGCGACGGCGAGATCTGCGGTGGTTGGTGGCGTCGGGGTTGGGTGCAGGCGCGGAAGTGAACAGAGGAAGGCTGCGGTCGATACCGTGGAGGTGAGGATGGTGACGGGGAGGTCACGTGGAGGTCGGCGGCGAGGTCGCGACGAGGTTAGGGTTAGGGTTAGGGGTTCTCGTGGTGGGTTCTCTCGCGATCGAGAGGAAGAAGGGAGGCGGCTGCATGATAATATAAAGGAAGAGAGAAGGAGAGAAAGAGAATAGAGAGAGAAGGATTTGATGAGGAGAGAGATAGAGAGAGAGTGGGAAAATGGTGGGGCCCACGAGGTAAACGAAGCCTCGCGATTGGCTGAGAGCTTAACATAAATCAAAAGAAAGATTTCCAAGATTGCAGTGAAAGATTATGAATAGGAAATATAGTAACAGTAGGATTTTAATAGAAACGAATTTTTATATGGTTATAGTATAGTTTGAATATTTTATGGATTTGGAATTTTTGGCGCTAAACGAAACATTTCCAAAACGCGCCCGGGTTGCACCCAAATATTTCGAATTCAAATATTAGGATTTTAAGCGGGTTCCGAATTTTAAAATGAGATAATTTATGATTAAAATGCATGCCCCCAAGTCGGACACTTGCACGCGCGCGTAGTCGTCCAAACTTGCCCGTTTAACCAAACGGGAAGAAATCTCGACACGCGGACGCTACCACGCGACTAGTGGCGACGAGTAGGCCAACATGGACATTTTAAATTTCATTTTCGGTGTTAAAATTTTTTATGTGCCAAAATGACTTAACCGGTTAAAATTTAGCAATAAACACCAAACATACAAGATAATTGAAAAGATCAATATCTAACACTCAACCAGTAATAGAAATAGTATTACTGGGCTCGGGTGTTACAGATCCAATATAACATATCCAGCAACACATAACATCACATGTCATCAACGTAAGTAAATATGCCCATCCCAATTGTCGTTGACATATAGCAATGAAACCGGCGATATAACATATTACACTTACGGTCGCAGAAAATAAAGTGTAAAACTACAACAGTTGGAATCCGCAACCTCTTTAGACATTGCATGCCTAACAATTACAAACCCCGCATTTTAGTCTCATTATCGGAAACTCTTTTCAATATCAAGTTGGGCAATTCAACAAGATTCCCGACATCCAGAACGAATGCTCGTCGCAAACTTTAGTAGACGGCCGCACCCTCGATACCATCGACGAAGTGCACTAAGGCGGAACACCGCTGTCGCGAGCACCCGAACGGATGCTTCTGGCGACGGGGTTCTCCTACAGTCACTTGGTCGGGGCTATGGGGCGTAGCTATCTATTAAGTTTACCGGCGAGTATCCGTGTACGCAACTTGATTGCGACGGACTTTTGATCACATCAAAATTCCGCGGCAACCGATCAAGTGAGACTAAAGTGCTATGTTTATAACATCCAAATCGGTTATCTCATAACTACTTGTGGATTCCAAATATTGTATCGCATTTCAGATAAATAGAAAATGTTAAACTTTCCGATCGAACAATCAAACACCCAAGTTTTCCCGAAACAGCTCAACACATGAAATAAGTTTTAAAACATTCACTTCATGCCACAGTACCAACGGTCCAGCCGTAGAAGGGTCAAGCCAACGCCTCATATGTGGAACGCCGTACTACCCCAAATCCTAAACTTCAAAGGGCAGTTCAAGACGGTCACATAATCGAGTTAAAGTTTGTTGTCTTCTACAGGGTCCATCGCGTTACTTGCACTACTTAGAACATTCTTAAACCACGGAAAAATCCAACATTTGGAAATTTCCCGGCAGGGGAAAAAGTGGGTATTTATATCCAGTCGAACTTTTTAACATGTTCTAAAATTACCCGGAAAAAAACATAGACAAAATTAAACAATCCGATCGAATCATTGAGTCCCCAAAATAACCCAGAAAACTCAACTCTTGAGCACAGATTAAAAATTTCCAGAAGAAAGAGGAAATTGCTACGGGTATTACTGTTTAAAAATGGACCCATAATCAGTACATACGGCCGCTGAACCGCCGCCAATAGCAGGGTAAGGCCGCGGTTCCGCGGCGCTACGGTAGAGTTAGGTCTTCGTTTTCTGCAGTTATTCTTAGAATTTCCTGCTCTATTTTCTGAGCATTTTAAATTCACAAAAATCCACAATTTCAGAAAATGTACAGAGAGGGGTCAAGTTTAGGGTTTCGTGGTTCGATCGGATTTCTAATATCGTCTACATTTCGGCTAAAGCTCTAGCTAGGCTCTGATACCACTGTAGGGTTCCTAGGCACACTCATGAGGTTCCACAACTGATCTACCATGCCAAATTCAAAAATTTATGTGCCGAGAAACCCTATGCAAGATCGTTAACTAGAGGATAGGCGAAACTAAATGCAAGCAAATAACTTTACTAACAAGTGAAAGGGATTACAACCTTTGTAGATCCGGTCCTCCACTTCTTTAGCTCCGTGTTGACATCCCTCCGCTGCGATCATCGGGATCCCGGACTCTAGCGATGGTTTCGTCGGAGAAATGATCGGGCTAGGTCGTTGACTTCGATGCCGAAGATGAACTACGTCGAGGCGACTCAAACTCAAGCTCCATCTTCACTTGGTCATGAACCTTGTGAATAACACATTCTACTATATGGCAAGTGGTAGAGGATGAAGAAATAGAAAGTGGGTTCACTTTAGAATTGGATTTCTCACTTGATTTCTTCACTTGGAATTTTCAAGAAAAGGGTTTTCTTCTTCGTGAAGAAGATGAAGAAGAAGCAAAAGAAAAAGAATTATCTAAAAAGAAAATTCAAGTGAAGACTTATCATGTTGCAACCATGGGTGAAGTAACACATGTAGAGAATAAACTAGGGTTTAGGTGTAATGGTTAGGTTAAGGGAAAAAACAAAATGGTCAAAGATGCTAAGAAGCTTCATGAAGCTTAAAGCAAAGAAAGAAAACCACCATTTTATTTTTTTTGCCAAAAATAAATAAAATAAATAAATAAGTTAAACCCTAACCATTAACCTAAACATGGTTTAAAGCATACACACACCCAAGTTTGCATGTATCATCAAACATGATACAAACTAGTGCACAAACATATATCACATATACAACTTGTGCATATCAAGTGAGAAAATCCATCTTAAGTGAAAAAATACTAGTTAATGTAAAGTAATATATCTAATATATAATTATACATTAAATCATTAAATCAACACTTGATTTAATGATCCGGTCATACTGCATATAACCGACTAATATCAAGTGTATCAATATATCGAATCAACATTTGATTCGGTAACCCGGCTATATCTTATATAACCGTCCGATGATACAAATCACGAGAATAGAATTCAGTATCACATACTGGTATTATTCTCGGTCCTGCACATATCTCATATGCGCTCTTATTTCGTTTCGCTTGAGCCAGGAAACCTCTGTGTAGGACTCTAAAGACTCGTCAATACGCCGGCAGTAGGTGATGATCAAATCAAACACCCACAAGCCACAAGCGGTCTGCTAAACGTAACGGCCACCCAGGTATTGAGCGATCAGAAGATCAACGAGCAAGCCCGCTCACACTCCTGTGAATCCAACCAGTAACACTTACCGCACAGTCCGGTCTGTTCGTCTGATATGTCGCATATCTCGCCTAGGGGTGGTAAACGTCAGACCCCAGTAGCTTGATAAGTCATGCCGATGTAAGGTCCACAACAAGCGTGAAACTACTGATAACTCTTACCAGTAAATCACAGCAACCCTGACCAGGGATTTCCAGTTATGTCCAGTCGAGCATAGCGCAACGTCAACCCCCAATACCGGGAGAGACGAATCCCCTCCTATCGCTCATTGCCTCCATGTGAATCGGGACTGTACCCAAAAACCACCTATTTGCACGACTCAGTAGAGCCGTGGTAGGGTGGAAATCAAAGCACAATGGGAGACACACAAGACTCTATGACGATCTTGGGTCAACAGACTAAGCTGTATCAGTGTCACCAGAGAACTGCCATTTGACGTGAGGTATAATACCATCTGGGAGTTCTCGGCGAGTCCGTTGAGTGTAACCAGTCACCACTGAGCACCCGCATACCATCTCTGATGTCAAACACCAATGGATATGGGATCATCCATCGCCGATCACATGGGTCGAGACGATATACGCTAGTCTACTCTGGAATATCGATGCCCCGTCTCGATATTCCCACGACTAGGAACACTGAAGGATGTACTCATTGACTACCCAGGCCCCACTAGTATGATCTGCATCATAGTCTTGGAAGTCGAGCACACATCCTATGGGCTTTATCAACATGTAATAGAGAGACTGCAAGTATACATGTTAAGATAAAGAGCAACCAGATAGCGTACTATCATGTCGAGCAAGAAAGTCCTACCTATATATGTCCCAGCATCCACTATAATATACATTTCATGTACAGTAATGGCCTCTAGGGCATACATATAACTAACAATCTCCCACTTGCACTAGGGCCATCTGTAGCAGTGGTTGCAGTATCTCATACTCAACCATCCCATATAAGTCTCTCTCTGGGAAAAAGGTCTTTGTGAGTGAATCCGCCGTGTTGTCCTCTGAGTCTACTCTCCTAACCACGATCACCCTGGAGATCAACTATCTCCATGATCAGGTGATGCTGCCTCAGAATATGTCTGGGTCACTGATGGGACAGGGGTTCCTGGGCCAAAGCCACACTTCCATTGTCATACAATGGTAGGAACCTAGTTTATCTCATGAACTAATATACACCCAAACTTCCTCTTTGGTAGTATCTTTGATAGCGATGTCACCAGCCTTTATCGTCTAGTTTGCCACGGTATCTAGCTTGGAACTCTTCCAACATACCGTCCCTCCACTGTGGGCAAAGACAATGCCTGCGACTGACATTCAGTCGTCCTTATCACTCTGGAACCTTTCCAGTGATTCTCCCCAGGATCAACTGATACCATCTCACTACAACTAGTGAGAATCCTAACATCCATTTAGATCTATCTCATAAATCCAAAACCCAGGATTTAGGAGGTATCGTTTTGATCTTATATGGAGAATTCATGTGATAAGAGGAGATTGACCGAGCGTAGCATAGGAAACTCTTTTCCTATCAAGTGTATGTTGTCCACGTACAATACGAGGATGACCACCTTACTCTCTACTACCTTTTTGTATATACAAGGTTCATCTACCATTTTTGATGAAGTCAAACTCTTTGACTATCACATCAAAACAGATGTTCCAACTCCGCGATGCCTGCTTTATTCTGTAAAGCATCTTGCACACGTTTCCGCTGCTCCCACTGTTTACGAAGCCCTCTGGCTGTGTACTTATAGACGTTCTCTTCTAAATCTATATTTAGAAAAGCAATCATGACACCCAACCACCAGATATTGCAATCATGGTATGTAGCAATGGCAGGTAGGATCCAGATGGACTTAAGCATAGCCACTGGAAAAGGTTTCATCATTATCCACGCCTGGTCGATGACGAAAACCTTTAACAAGTCTAGCTTTGAAAGTCTCAACTTTTCCATTTACACCAAGTAATCTTCTCAAGATATACTTGCTCCTGATAGGGATTTAACCCTTCAGATATAGCAACCAAAGTCCATACTTTGTTGGTGTACATGGATTGAATCTCAGATCGCTAAGCATCCAGCCATTCTTACAGAGTCCCTACTCTTGATGGCCTGCTCGAAACTAGTTGGGTCATCATCTCATGATGCAATCCTCGCTCCCACTATCATCGAGAAACCAAAGTATCTCTCAGGTGAATGAGGAACCCTACTAGATCGGCGGAGAGGCTGAGGTTCGTCGGAGACTATTGAATCCTTTGGTTCTATCAAATCATCAGCTGTAGCTTGTATAGCTAGAACTTGTTCCAGTTCTACAGAACTGACCTTGCCTCGATCTTGTCCGGATTTTGCTTTTGACATAGGCCGGACAATCTCAAATCTTAACTTGCATAAGAGATGGGTTCTTTCCATACCATATCTCATATGGAGTGGTAGGCAGTGATCTGATTCGAACCTAATTCAATAGGTATGCAGCTTCTTAAGTGCATAACCCCCAAAAGGAAATAGGTAACTCAGTAGTACTCATCATAGAGCACACCATATCATATAGGGCGTGATTGCTCTGCCCCGATACACCATTGTGCTGTGGTGTATTCAGAGGAGTAATACTGAGAGAGAAACTCATTCTCCTTTAGAATAGTCCAAGAATTCCATGCACAAGTATTCCCCTCCATGATCTTATCATAGGACATAATACTTATACTTTTATTGGTTCTCTACTTCTAACTTATATTCTATGAATTTCTCAAAAGCTTCAGACATGTGTTTCAATAGGAACATGTGTCCGAATCTTGAGAGATCATCAGAGAATGTAAGGAAGTACAAAGAACCAGTCCTAGCATATATAGACTGGGGACATTCATACATCACTATGTATCAGTCCCAAGAGTTCACTAACTCTTTCTCTGTTTCGAGTAAACAGAGCTATGGTCATCTTATCTTTGTGACATGACTGGCAAGTTTCACAAGATGTAAATTCAAACTAATTTAAATATGCATCTAAAATGTAACTTAAGTAAGTCGGGTCACATTGATATGACCTAGTATATAATACCTCAAGAAGGATTCGTTCATTTCTGGACTCTTCCTCTTGTGTGTGTTCTGTATACTAGGAACTGTAGTTTGATTTAGAAAGTCAATGCTTTTAAATAGCGTGCCTGAACCGATCAACTTTTGAAATAGGAAATGTACAAAACATTATTCAACAATACAAAATTATATCCTTCTTTAATAAATAAAGAGATTGATATGATTTTATATATCAGGTTCGGTATCTAATAGCATTTGTTCAGAATCAACGTATTTGGAAATACAGGTTGACAGTGAAAAACAGACTTGGCTGCAACACTTGCACCGTTTTCTGTCTCATGAAACTTATCACCCGTTCTCAGTTTTCTACCTTTTTGTAGCCCATGTAACGGATTACATATCTGGGATCCTGATCCGGTATCAACTACCCAGGACGCAGAGGATAATGAGAAATACTTCTTTGTAATGAACACACCCGAAGATTCTAAGCGCGGTAATATGCCCGCTTGTCACGGGATCACCCTCTCAAAAGAGATGTCTCCAAAGACTGATGAAGAGAGGGCTCGCATGGGCATTATACCCTACGCTTCGGCAGTAAAATCTATAATGTATGCGATGTTATGTACAAGACC
Organism: Agapanthus africanus; assembly: GCA_030015575.1. Classification (NCBI taxonomy): domain Eukaryota; kingdom Viridiplantae; phylum Streptophyta; class Magnoliopsida; order Asparagales; family Amaryllidaceae; genus Agapanthus; species Agapanthus africanus. The sequence goes on from CM057351.1 coordinate 239,567,933, forward strand.
AGATGTAGCATACGCACTTGGTATGGTAAGCAGGTATCGATCTGACCCAGGTGAGAAACATTGGATAGCGGTAAAGAACATTCTCAAGTACCTGAGAAGGACTGTGGAGTTGTTCTTGATTTACGGTAATGGGGACCTCCAGGTAGAGGCTTTTACCGACTCCGGCTTCCAAAGTGACAAAGATGATTCTAAATCCATTTCGGGTTTTGTGTTTAACCTCAATGGAGGGGTGGTATGTTGGAGAAGTTCCAAACAGGATACCGTCGCAGAATCAACTATGGAGGCTGAGTATATAGCTGCTGGTGAAGCCGCAAAAGAGGCTGTCTGGATGAGGAAGTTCATTTCTGAACTTCAGGTGGTTCCGTCCATTATCAATGCAATACCTTTGTATTGTGATAACAATGGGGCTGTAGCATTAGCGAAGGAACCAAGGTCCCATAAGAAATCCAGGCATATCTTAAGGCGTTTTCACCTGATCAGGGAGATCGTAGATCGTCGGGAGATCGAGGTACGGAGAGTTGACACAAAAGACAACACGGCAGATCCATTCACTAAGGCCATCCCTCAAGTCCAGTTCGAGAGGCTGTTTGAGATGTTGGGCATGCGGTACGCCAGCAACTGGATCTAGTGCAGACAGTGGGTACTCATTGCGCCAATTATAGGCCTTAGTGCAAGTGGGAGATTGTTGGATATATATGCCCTAGTGGCCTTCATTGTATAGGATGTTAGGGATATATATGTACATGACAGTCTTGCTTAATATGATAGTACGCTATTTGGTTTGAATTTATCTTAATGTGTGATATATTTTGCTTCATATATATATACATGTTGATAAATCCCATAGGGTGTTTGCCTGACTACCGGCGTTGTGATGGCAGTCACACTTGTGGGAGCTGGATAGTCAATAGGCACATCCTTAGATGTCCCTGGTCGCAGGAGTATCGAGACTGGGCTTCGATACTCTGGAGTAGACTGGTGTATACATATCTAGACCCTGAGGAGGGGCGATGGATTGGTCTCGCAGCCATTGGTGGAGTGCACCTAAGATTGTATACAGATGCTCACTGGGTGTGAGTACACTGGACAAGACTCGCCGAGAACTGACTAGATAGTATTTATACCTAACGTCAGATAGCAGTTCTCAAGTGACATGTGTGCAGATAGTCCGTTTACTTAAGGTCATCATTTGTCTCGTGTGAGTTCCCACTGTGTTTTGATTACTACCCTACCACGGTTCAAAGGAGTCGTGAAAACAGGTTTTAGTTGGGCACATTCCCGAGCCACGTAGAGGCAGTGAGCGACTGTTAGGGATTCGTCTCTCCCGGTATAGGGAGTTGATATTGCACAGTGATCGGTTGGTCATTACCATAAGTCCCTGGCCAGGGCTGATTGAGAATTACCGATGGACTGATCAGTAGATTCTCGGATGGTCTTGAGCCATTCCGACACGACTTGAACGATTATTAGGGGTTTGACGATTACCACCTCCCAAGACCATACATGCGATACTCTTAGACGAACAGACCGGACTGCACGGATATTGTCACGGACAGGCTCAGTAGGAGTTCGGATGAGTATCCTCATCGGCCTTCTTATCGACATCTACCTGAGGACCGTTACGTACAGGTAGTGCCGCTTGCGGTCTGTGGTTAAACCCACTGCCAGCGTATAATCGAGTCTTTAGAGTCCCACACAGAGTTTTCCCAACTCCAGGCGAAACGATATAGAGGTCGTACGATTTTACGACAAGAGTTCGGACGAATACGTCTTTAAACGCACGTACGACATTCGGACAGTTTTTTCTAGACGGTTTTGGTTTAAGCCAGATTCTAGTATCAGGTTATTGGATTTATACAGTCTAAAGTTTTTCCGTGTTTTCACGGATGGGATGGGCGTTCTCGTAATTTCCGGGAAGTTTCTAGAAGCATGGTGACTTGAGGGGTTTAGGTGGCATTGTCATTAATGTTATTGTGACTCATAATGTGTGATTAACTATGTCATTAATGCATTATTAAATGCTTAATGACTCACATAGTGAATCACTCATAATACATTTATGAAGCATGATGAATAATCTCTTATTATTCATTTATTGATTTATTCATTATGCTTGATATATTAAGTGAGAAACAATTTCATTTCATTATTCTAGTTCACCTTCTCTCTCCTCAAGATCGCTCTTTCTTCAAGCTCTAATCCTACCACTCATGAGTTGAGAACAAGGATTAGAAAAGACTGAACATCCCATAACCTAACTCTATATGATCTAAGTTCCTTTGATTTGCAACTAGAGAAACTTAGTTACCTCAAGTTTTGAGGTGAAGCTTGGATTAGGGTTCTCGGGTGGATCATCTATCACTTGGAGGAGGCCGAGGAGGATGAAGAGATCGTAAAGACGAAGGATACGTATCACTAGGTATAATCTCTTTACATAGTAGTTTAGAACTTCTATGGTACTTGTTAATTATCGTTTAGCAAAGATCTTCGGTTAGTCGATGTACGCTTTAAGAACAAGATCGTTTTTTCATATTTCCGCCTCCCCGCAACTCGTGGGGTGTTGCACATCGACTTACAGTGGTATCAGAGCCTCAATAAACAATAATTAACTCATTTGCAAAGTCGTATGAATTTCGAACGCAAAACAAACCGGAAAATACATGGATATCATATAGTTTCTGTCGTTTTTTAAATGAGGTCCAAACATTTTTCAGGTTCCTCCAGAACACCCTACAAGAAATTATAAGAACACTCGAAAAAAATGGGTTCCTGAATCGGCCATACAGCCGCGGAACCGCGGCCGATCCCACCGATCCGTCGCGGATCCACGTCCTAGTTGAGGCCGATTCAACCCAGTTTTTCCCTGTGCATCTTCTGTGATATTTTGTCTTTTCTGGTATGGTTTATTTTTTGCTCTGATCTCAGGTATACAGAGAAGTTTTGGAGCAGAATCTAATGGGTTTGATCGATAGAAATTATACGATGTTTGCTTGTTTGATTATATCTGTGAACTGTATTATGTGTTCGTAAACCTCCCCTAACTGCTAGTATGTCGGTTGGTAGGGGGTTGCACATATCTGTGATGTTTTTTAACTGTTTGTGATTATGAACTGTATTGGACTGTTGTGATGATTAGATGGGGTTTTGTGATGGGTTATTGTATTAATTCATTCGATGTAATTGTAATAAGTTGTAATATTATTTTGCGGGGCACATCCAGGTTGCGGTTGTAGCCACCGTTGTATTATTTCTGTTTACTGTTTTTGCTCCTAGGATAAACCCAAGGTGGGGTGCACAAACTACCGGGTATTTCGAAGTGTTTAGTGGCCTACTCACATTATTGAGGGAGACCGCTTCACTTCGGGTACTTGGTGGGTAGTTTGCCGTACCCGTAGGGGTCTGGGGTGGGGTAATGGTTATTCATCACAACTGTGTAATCCGTCTTTCGTTGCAGGCTCAAATGAAACGCGGATTGCTTGCATATCCAATAAAGTTTATCTGTGATCTAGAATGCCTATTATTGCGTCTGACGAATGTACAATATCTATATATGATAGCTATTTAGACGTCACTTATGTTTTACACCCGCGCTAGCCCAGCCCCCGCTCTGTCGTTAGTTAAGTAACCTAACGGGTGATGACGAGACCCCGTGGCGAATGCGGATGGCATAAGAGGACGTTGTATTTTCGTTGTTATCAGTAATGATAGGTTAAAGATGGGATGCATTAATTTTAATGCAAAGAAAAATAAAACCTAAACTGAATCGTTGGAACAATTTCTAAACCACTCGGTTTTCTTCAAAAAGAAAAATTTAAATGCGGAGCTTAAACCACTCCTTTTAATAAAGGCTATCTTGGTTCCTTCGATTAAATCAAGTTCACTACATTAACGGTTTTTTGCCAAAAAACCAGCCGTAACCCTCCGTCGTTTCAAATAGACAGCACATCGTATTCATGCTATGCTTGTTGGCCTACGTCAAGGCATAGTGGATGGTAGCAGTGTGTTTGCTTATTTGTTGCATAGATAGATGCATTAGTATAGGACAGACGTACAACCTTGTTGGCCTACGTCAAGGGCATGTACGATGTACCTAAATTAATCAGGACAACGACGTGTAGAACTTAACTTGCGTCTTATGATTTGTTGGCCTACGTCAAGGTCATAAGAGTTTGGGGTAAAAATCATATCGGGAGTTTCAAACATAAAGGAAACTTGCAGATTTAGCATACCTTCTGGAGTGTGGTGACTAGAGTGGCTTCCATCTAGTACATCATGCAATGATAGTTGGATCCCGATCCCACTGATGAGTAGGATTGCTCTCGGGAAACATTCTCACTTAACAATCAATGCTATAAACCAAGTAGGTGTCCAGAAAGGTGTTAGAGGGGCTACGCCTCTAGGGAAAAGAGGTTATTTAATTAAGGAACTTCGCGAAAGCGTTGGAAAACCTCCCTCGAAGTACCAACACCGGCCTGGCTGAAAGGTTAAGCAAGTATTGTGACGTGTGATTAAATCCTGACTAGTTCTTCTTTTAGGTTTTGAAGAAGGATTTGAGGGAACAGTGGGAGCTATCATGTTTAGATAAACTAATAACCAATCAAAACTTGCAAGAAGCATATGCTGAGTGTTTTCTTTTCTCTCTTTCTGGCAGCTACCATGACATGACTAAAACTATTACTTGAAAAAAATATACTGACCGGGCAGAACTATAAAGATTGGCTAAGGAACGTCAATATTGCACTGACTTATGACAAAGTAGCATATGTTACCACCGCTATTCCTCCCCTTATCCCAGGACCAGATTCCTCAGTTGCGGACAAGGAAGTTCGCAAAACTTGGGATCTAGACAGTGAGCGAGCTAAGTGTATCGTGCTGGCGTCCATGAACAATGAACTCCAGAAACAACACGAAAGTATGGATATTATATCCATCTTTCTCCATGTCAAGGATTTGTATGGAGAGCACTCCCGTATCGCGAGGTACGAGACCTCAAGGAAACTCTTCCAGATGAGGTTAGCTCCAGGATCGCCTGCAGGAGAGCACGTCCTTAAAATGATCAGCCTCATTGAGGAACTTGCAAACCTGGGATGCATGCTAGAGAATGATTTTTATATCGACTTGATTTTGCAGTCCCTTCCCCACACCTTCTCTCAGTTCGTGCTAAACTTCAACATGCACGAAATGGAAGCTGATCTTCCAAAGCTCCTCAACATGTTGAGGGTAGCAGAGACCTCCTTGAAAAAGGAGAAGACCCCCGTTCTGTATGTTGGCCAATCATCCTCTTCTAGGGAAGAAAAAGATGAAAGCCACCAAACCGAAAGGTAGGGTCAAGAAGGTGCAGGGAACGAACAAGGCAGGAAGGGTGAAAGCGGATATAAACGAATGCTTTTATTGTCACAAGCAAGGGCACTGGAAGAAAGACTGTATGGCCTTCAAAGCCAAGGACAAGAAGCAAGCTGTTGCTTCTGCTTCAGGTGTGTTCGTAATCGAAAATTGTCTTTCAGTAAACTTTACATCATGGGTACTTGATACCGGTTCTAGTTCTCACATCTGTAATTCATTGCAGGATCTGAGAAATAGTAGAGTACTGGGGACAGGTGATATGACTCTCCGGATGGGCAATGGAATGCATGTAGATTCTATTGCAATAGGGGAATATCACCTAGGGTTGACTAGTAGGCACATTTTGGTGTTGTACAGCTGTTTTTGTATTCCCGGTATGTTATGTAATATTATATCAGTATCTTTGTTGTCCAATGAAGGATAAAATTTTGCGGTTGAAAGAAATGTCATGAACATTCTCCTAAATCAAGAACTGATTGGGTATGGCACACTGGAAAACGGCATATACATACTTAATTAACCTCGAATTTTCAATATTCAAAACACACTTAAAACAAAGGCTCCAGATTCAAATCAAGCCTTCTTATGGCATTGTAGACTTGGTCATATAAACGAAACAAGGTTGACTAAGTTACATAAAGATGGATATATAGATCCGTTTGAATATTCATCATATGCAACTTGTCAATCATGTATCAAAGGAAAAATGACCAAATCTCCATTCACCGGACACGGAGCAAGAGCCACAGAACTCTTGGGACATGTACACAGTGATGTATGTGGTCCAATGTCTACACATACGAGAAGCGGTCACTCCTACTTCATCACTTTTACTGATGACTTCTCTGGGTATGGACATGTGTTCTTAATGAAACATAAATCCGAGGCCTTTGAGAAGTTTAAGGAGTATAAAAATGAAGTAGAGAAACAAACTGGTAAAAGCATCAAGACACTTCGATCTGATCGAGGTGGAGAATACTTAAGTGCCAGTTTCCTTGAATGCTTAAAAGAGAATGGAATTCTCTCTCAGCTTACTCCGCCTTATACACCTCAGCATAATGGTGTATCAGAAAGGAGGAATCACACGCTATTAGATATGGTGCGTTCAATGATGAGTAGTGCTGAGTTGCCACTTTCCTTCTGGGGATTTGCTCTAGAATCAGCAGCATACTTATTGAATAGAGTTCCGACTAAGTCTATGCCTACCACTCCATATGAAGTGTGGAGCGGGAAGAGACCATATCTCATGTATATCAAGATATGGGGATGTCCGGCATATGTTAAAAAGCATAGTCTGGACAAGCTCGGGGCACGATCGGTTTTGTGCAAGTTTGTAGGATACCCCAAACATTCAAGGGGGTTCATGGTCTACCACACTGAAGAACAAATGGTGTTTGTCGCTCGCCACATTGTCTTCTTAGAGAACGAATTTCTTGCAAAAGAAATTAGTGGGAGCGCGGTAGAGCTAGAAGAAATTCCAGAACCTCAAACTGCTACCGAGGACTTAGTAGAACCTCAGATTTAAATAGAACATGACGAACCAATGCCACTCCGTAGATCTAGTAGGCTTTGTCATCCTCCTAAAAGATACTATGGTTTTCTATTAGATGGGGATAGAGAGGATTGCATCATCGATGATGATGAGCCTACTAGTTTTCAGCAGGCTATCACGAGTGTAGACTCGGTGAAGTGGCTGGATGCTATGAGATCCGAAATGGAATCCATGTACACCAAAAAAGTGTGGACTTTAGAAGTTGCTCCTCCTGGGGTGAAACCAGTTGGATGCAAATGGATCTTCAAAAAGAATATTGGTGCACTTGGACAAGTGGAAACCTACAAAGCTAGATTCGTTGCAAAAGGTTTTCGTCAAAGACCAGGATTGGACTATGATGAAACCTTTTCACCTGTAGCTATGCTTAAATCCATTCGGATCCAGCTTGCCATTGCTGCCTTCCATGACTATGAAATCTGGCAGATGGACGTAAAAACAGCTTTTCTAAATGGACATTTAGAAGAGAGTGTTTACATGGATCAACCAGAAGGTTTCTTAGACAGTGGGCGCAGAGGAAGAGTGTGCAGGTTGATTAAATCCATCTATGGATTAAAGCAAGCATCGCGAAGTTGGAACATCTGCTTTGATGAGACAGTCAAAGAATTTGACTTTATCAAAAATGTAGATGAACCATGTATTTAAAGGAAGATTGTAGAAGGAGCAATAGTCTTCCTCGTTTTGTACGTCGATGACATACTACTAATAGGGAATGATGTCCTTATGCTACAATCAGTAAAGCTCTTCTTGTCACAGAAATTCTCCATGAAAGACTTGGGTGATGCAACCTACATTTTGGGCATTAAGATCTATCGTGATAGATCTAATAGAATGTTGGGACTTTCACAGTCCAGGTATATTGACACTATACTAAAGAGATTTAGTATGGAAGATTCCAAGCGCGGTAATATGCCCGCTTGTCACGGGATCACCCTCTCAAAAGAGATGTCTCGAAAGACTGATGAAGAGAGGGCTCGCATGGGCATTATACCCTACGCTTCGGCAGTAAGATCTATAATGTATGCGATGTTATGTACAAGACCAGATGTAGCTTACGCACTTGGTGTGGTAAGCATGTATCAATCTGACCCAGGTGAGAAACATTGGATAGTGGTAAAGAACATTCTCAAGTACCTGAGAAGGACTAAGGAGATGTTCTTGATTTACGGTAATGGGGACCTCCAGGTAGAGGCTTTTACCGACTCCGGCTTCCAAAGTGACAAAGATGATTCTAAATCCATTTCGGGTTTTGTGTTTACCCTCAATGGAGGGGCGGTATGTTGGAGAAGTTCCAAACAGGATACCGTCGCAGAATCAACTATGGAGGCTGAGTATATAGCTGCTAGTGAAGCCGCAAAAGAGGCTGTCTGGATGAGGAAGTTCATTTCTGAACTTCAGGTGGTTCCGTCCATTACCAATCCAATACCTTTGTATTGTGATAACAATGGGGCTGTAGCATTAGCAAAGGAACCAAGGTCCCATCAGAAATCCAGGCATATCTTAAGGCGTTTTCACCTGATCAGGGAGATCGTAGATCGTCGGGAGATCGAGGTACGGAGAGTTGACACAAAAGACAACACGGCAGATCCATTCACCAAGGCCATCCCTCAAGTCCAGTTCGAGAGGCTGTTTGAGATGTTGGGCATGCGGTACACCAGCAACTGGATCTAGTGCAGACAGTGGGTACTCATTGCGCCAATTATAGGCCTTAGTGCAAGTGGGAGATTGTTGGATATATATGCCCTAGAGGCCTTCATTGTATAGGATACTAGGGATATGTATGTACATGACAGTCTTGCTTAATATGATAATACGCTATTTGGTTTGAATTTATCTTAACGTGCGATATATTTTACTTCATATATATATACATATTGATAAAGCCCATAGGGTGTTTGCCTGACTACCGGCGTTGTGATGGCAGTCACACTTGTGGGAGCTGGATAGTCAATAGGCACATCCTTAGATGTCCCTGATCGCAGGAGTATCGAGACTGGGAATCGATACTCCGAAGTAGACTGGTGTATACATATCTAGACCCTGAGGAGCGGCGATGGATTGGTTCCGCAGCCAATGGTGGAGTGCACCTAAGATTGTATACAGATGCTCACTGGGTGTGAGTACACCGGACAGGACTGGCCGAGAACTTACTAGATGGTATTTATACCTAACGTTAGATAGTAGTTCTCAAGTGACATGTGTGCAGATAGTCCGTTGACTTAAGGTCATCATTTGTCTCGTATGAGTTCCCACTGTGCTTTGATTACTACCCAACCACGGTTCAAAGGAGTCATGCAAACAGGTTTTAGTTGGGCACAGTCCCGAGCCACGTAGAGGCAGTAAGCGACTGTTAGGAATTCGTCTCTCCCGGTATAGGGAGTTGATATTGCACAGTGATCGGTTGGTCATTACCATAAGTCCTTGGCCAGGGCTGATTGAGAATTACTGATGGACTGATCAGTAGATTCTCGGATGGTCTTGAGCCATGTCGACACGACTTGTACGATTATTAGGGGTTTGACGTTTACCACCTCCCTAGACCATACATGCGATATTCTTAGACGAACAGACCGGTCTGCACGAATATTGTCACGGACAGGCTCAGTAGGAGTTCGGATGGGTATTCTCATCGGCCTTCTTATCGACATCTACCTGGGGACCGTTACGTACCGCTATTGCCGCTTGCGGTCTGTGGTTAAACCCACCGCCAGCGTAGTAGTCGAGTCTTTAGAGTCCCATACAGAGTTTTCCCAACTCCAGGAGAAACGATATAGAGGTCGTACGGTTTTACGACAAGAGTTCGGACGAATACGTGTTTAAACGCACATACGACATTCGGACAGTTTTTTCTAGAAGGCTTTGGTTTAAGCCAGATTCTAGTATCAGGTTATTGGATTTATACAGTCTAAAGTTTTTCCGCGTTTTCACGGATGGGATGGGCGTTCTCGTAATTTCCGGGAAGCTTCTAGAAGCATGGTGACTTGAGGGGTTTAGGTGGCATTGTCATTAATGTTATTGTGACTCATAATGTGTGGTTCACTATGTCATTAATGCATTATTAAATGCTTAATGGCTCATATAGTGAATCACTCATAATACATTTATGAAGCATGATGAATAATCTCTTATTATTCATTTATTGATTTATTCATTATGCTTGATATATTAAGTGAGAAACAATTTCATTTCATTATTCTAGTTCACCTTCTCTCTCCTCAAGCTCACTCTTTCTTCAAGCTCTAATCCTACCACTCATGAGTTGAGAATAAGGATTAGAAAAGACTAAACATCCCATAACCTAACTTTATATGATCTAAGTTCCTTTGATTAGCAACTAGAGAAATTTAGTTACCTCAAGTTTTGAGATGAAGCTTGGATTAGGTGTCACGACCCGAAATACGGAACATGATGGGCACTTAGACTACGAACGTCTCAAGGCGTACGTATGCTAAGTAAGCCGAAACCCAGCAATCCAAACCAAGAGAAGTAGTAGAGAATAGGAGGAACCATATCAAATCAACCTGTATGCAACATAATATACAACTCCTCAAGGCGAGGATCACAACAGAAAAGGAACTCAACTAGCCTGAAACCCAAAGAATTATAATACGCGACTCTAAGGTCGAAAGAATAAACATCACTGGTCTTTATCTCAATTAAGTACAAGTTTTGGTTGATGGAAATTCTAGATACAACTGAAATATAATATACAAGGTATAATGATGGGTAAGATACAATAAACTCACCTACTAGCAAGTCACCCGAAAGGTACAGTACCCGTAAAGCAGTAATGAAATCCGTACGGCAACACCTGCAAGAAACTGGGGCACAACGGGGGCAAGTTTCCAACTCGTGAGTAGAAAAAGATCTACGAACAGAAATCGCATGTATGACGCAATCCTAGGTCATACGATCAACATATATAATCCTCAAAAATATAACCAGTAATCTTTAACCATGGCTAGTACAAATATCTAACCCATGTGTCTGTGCCAGTGCATCAAGTGGCAATATATATCATATGAATGATGCATGAATGCATGAAACAGAATGCATGTACTGAAGAAAACTGTTTTCATAACTTTGTGAGATCTCTGTATTTTAAATGAGGTATCATGATGAAATCAGCATAAAACAGTGCCTAGCATCGGCACAAAACATAAATCTCAATATCTCGATATCTCTGTATCACAATCTCTGTACCTCAATATCTCAAATCTCAATGTCCCAATCATAATATCCAGGGCGCCGTCAGTCCAGATCGGCCCCTACTATCCATCTCATGACTACGACGGTATCCTCCGGATATCCGACGTGTCGGGTAATATCACCGGTCGGTCGTGCTCCCCTGCCAGGCTCAACGCCATCTCCTACGATCTTCTTGCCCCGGGGTACCGCACCGGGCCCACCATATACCAGAAACGGTTCTTCCACTCCTCGAATCGGGTCTCGAAATCCATCAGCAAAACTCATGGTGGACGACTCATACATCATGGAAAAATTGCATTTTGATTAAAAAGAGAAAGCAGTTTATATGTATGTTTTTGCGGTTTTCCTCTAAATCCAGAAAATCTCATGGAAACCCGAATCCAAATCATCAATGGCATGTGAAATGATGAATATATGCATGAGAATCCATGAATGCAGCATATAATGAATAACAGTATGCATGAAGTGACAAGTGATAGCTACAATATCAAGCTAACATATAAAGCAAGCATACTAATATCATGTCACTACTAGCTAACAAGCTAAATCAAGCAATAATAATTTCTAAGTGTTCGTTACATGACAATTACCGATGAAGTTGTGTGTGCGACAGCAATAAGTGTACGTGGTACATACGCATCATCGGTAATGGTGCTGGTGTCCTAGCAGCAGATATCAATAATGACATATGAATCAGAACAGTAGGCGATGCAGAGCAACAATAATAATATGCGGGAGCTGAGATACTGAACACCATGATCGCTAAACTGCATCTAAGGTCATAAAAGTCACATAGCTACACCACTACAAGACTGAGCTAAAGCTAACAGTAGGTAAGGGAAACCGCCTAACCACTAAGTCGATACATATAAATATACATACATAGTCGGTGATCCCGCCTCGATCATATCACATCCGATACCATATCTCTATAATTGGTTATTCCCAAGTCAAGTAGGCGGATCAAACATCAAAAATATAGTTCGTACGTGAATCCGTCGTACGGCATCCCCAAATCTGGGTACGGGTCAATATCACATTCGTCATATCATTCATCAAATATTCTCTTTATCAAAAATCACTAATCTGGATACTGACCTATGTCTAGTACAATGCTAGCATTATCACTATAATGAAAACCTGACTACTGATCGACAGTCTTAGTATGGATCAATATTATCATCATAAATCATCACAAAGAGTATACCTCGCCAAGGCAGCCTATCCCCATATATCATGTCATATCATATCATGTCATATCCTATCGTGTATCATAATCACATGTTGATCACTTAATATATTTATATCTCCTTTCCTGTTTATCATCCCCAAAATCCTCTAAATCATCAAACGTATCACAAGTATGAATTTTACCGTATCAATGATATCATAATCTCATATCAACTCTCATCGACTCAATTAAATCCCAAGTATCATCCCCAAATCTGTATGTGAACACATAATCCCAAACCCATGTGAACACATCTCGATATAGAATCCCATAACCATATATGAAATAAGAATGCATTCAAGTATGTATATGTGTGTATGTATGTTTAGTACACCCACTACCCTAAGGTTTCGTAATCTTTCCCAGTCCAGTATACCAATATCCAATTAAACATCAATAATTTCCCGAACAACATATAATATTTATAGGTGTGTATACGCATCCGTATACATCACCTCGGACTGCGGGGGTGCTATACGCCATCCACCCGACTTCTCCCCGTAGATATAAATCTACTCACCTTGTTTTGTGTGCCGGTGCCGATGTCGCCATTTGCATCTCCAACGCTTCGACGCCACATGGGGTACCTACAAAGATATCACATGCTAAAACACATGAAAACCATGTCGGAAACCAAAATGGTGCACGCTACGCCTATAAGTAAAAACCTATAGTCTCGCATGCGAACACAGCCAGTATCCGCTGTCGTTGACGTCCAAACGCCACCCGACAGAAACGAATCATCGAATACCAAAATCCATACGAAAACATGTCGTAAATCATACGCCAACTCATGAAAAACAACCCAGATTTTACCCTAACAGGAAACAGTCAAAACTAGACATACAGGGGGTCAAGTTTACATGAAATAGGGCTGTGCACGCAAAACGAGGAGGTTCCACCCTGGTGTGGCCGCAAATTGCGGCCAGGGGGATTAAATCTGTGGCCGGGGTTTGGTGGTTTGGGCTAGGGTTTTGGATGTTGGTTTATATCTGCCTGCATATCCTACTGCCAAGTCAATTTCATTTTAGGAGGTCCCGGGTTGTAGCAGTTTCCAGAAAGGTCCAAAGTCGACAAAATTGCTAAATTACGCCAAGTATAACAAATCTGGTATATGGGTGAAATCTGGGACAATCTTGGGTTAACTGGTCTCACATACCCCAAATAAGGCTACTCTAACGTTCAAAACCACCTCTTGGTCAAGTCTCACTCAAATTTGCCTAAACTAGCACAATGTCACAATTAAAACAGTAACTTTCAGCTATTTAACCAGAACTGAGCAAGAACAGAGTTGGGTCGTGAGATTATACCATACATCTTGTGAAACTTGCCAGTCATGTCACAAAGATATAATGACACCAGCTCTGTTTACTGGAAGCAGAGAAAGAGTTAATGAACTCTTGGGACTGATACATGATGATGTATGTAAAGTCTCCTGTCTACACATGCCAGGACTGGTTCTTTATACTTCATTGTATTCTCTGATAATCTCTCAAGATTCAGTCATATGTTCCTGTTGAAACATAAGTCTGAAGCTTTTGAGGTATTCACAGAATATAAGTTAGAAGTAGAGAACCAAAATACGGGTATAAGTATTATGTCCTATGATAAGATCAGGGAGGAGAATACTTGTGCATGGCATTCCTAGACTATTCTAAAAGAAAATGAGATTCTCTCTCAGCATTACTCCTCCATATAAACCATAGCACGATGGTATATCGGGGCGGAGCAATCACACCCTATATGATAAGGTGTGCTCTATGATGAGTACTACTGAGTTACCTATTTCCTTTTGGGGTTATGCGCTTGAGAAGCTGTGTATCTATTGAATTAGGTTCGAATCAAATCAGTTGCCTACCGCTTCATATGTGATATGGAAAGGGAAGAGCCCATGTCTTAAGCTAGTTAAGATTTGGGGTTGACCGGCCTATGTCTAAAAGCATAATCCGGACAAGCTCGAGGCAAGGTCTGTTATGTAGAACTGGAAATGTTCCAGCTATACAAACTGCAGCTGATGAATTGACAGAACCAAAGGATTCAATAGTTCCCAACGAACCTCGGCCTCTCCGCCGATCTAGCAGGGTTCCTCACCTGCTTGAGAGATACTTCGGTTTCTTGATGACAGTGGGAGCGAGGATTGCATCATGAGATGATGACCCAACCAGTTTCGAGCAGGCCATCAAGAGTAGGGACTCTGTAAGAATGGCTGGATGCTTAGTGATCTGAGATGGAATCCATGTACACCAACAAAGTATGGACTTTGGTTGCTATATCTGAAGGGTTAAATCCCCATCAGGAGCAAGTATATCTTGAGAAGATTACTTGGTGTACATGGAAAAGTTGAGACTTTCAAAGCTAGACTTGTTAAAGGTTTTCGTCATTGACCAGGCGTGGATAATGATGAAACCTTTTCCATTACCTATGCTTAAGTCCATCCAGATCCTACTTAACATTGCTACATACCATGACTACGATATCTGGTGGTTGGGTGCCATGACTGCTTTTCTAAATAGTGATTTAGAAGAGAACGTCAATAAGAACACAGCCAGAGGGCTTCGTAAACAGTGGGAGCAGCGGAAACATGTGCAAGTTGCTTTACAGGATAAAGCAGGCATCGCGGAGTTGGAACATCTGTTTTGATGTGGTAGTCAAAGAGTTTGACTTCATCAAAATGGTAGATGAACCTTGTATGTACAAAAGGGTAGTGTGGAGTATGGTAATGATCCTCGTAGAGTACGTGGACAACATACTCTTGATAGGAATGGGATTTCCTACACTACGATCGGTCAATCTCCGCTTATCACAAAGATTCTCCAATAGGATCAAAGTGATACCTCCTAAATCCTGAGTCTTCATCTATGAGATAGATGTAATTGAATGCTAGGATTCTCACTAGATGTAGTGAGATGGTATCAATCGATCCTGGGGAGAATCGCTGGAAGGGTTCCAGGGTGATAAAGACGACTGAATGTAAGTCGCAGGCATTGTCTTTACCCTCAGTAAAGGGACGGTATGTTGGAAGAGTTCCAAGCTAGATACCGTGGCAAACTAGACGATAAAGGCTGGTAACATCGCTATTTAAGATACTACCAAAGAGGCAGTTTGGGTGTATATTGGTTCATAAGATGAACTTGGTTCCTGCCATTGTATGACAATGGAAGTGTGGCTTCGGCCCTGGAACCCTGGTCCCATCAGTGACCCAGACATATTCTGAGGCAGCATCACCTGATCATGGAGATAGTTGATCTCCAGGGTGATCGAGGTTAGGAGAGTAGACTCAGAGGACAACACGGCGGATCCACTCACGAAGGCCTTTTCCCAAAGAGAGACTTTTAGGAGATGGTTGAGTATGTGATACTGCAACCACTGCTACAGATGGCCCTAGTGCAAGTAGGAGATTGTTAGTTATATGTATGCCGTAGAGGCCATTACTGTATATTGGATGTATATTGTAGTGGATGCTGGGACATATATAGGTAGGACTTTCTTGCTCGACATGATAGTACGCTATCTGGTTGCTTTTTATCTTAACATGTATATTTTCTGTCTCTCTGATTACATGTTGATAAAGCCCTTAGGATGTGTACTCGACTTTCAGGACTGTGATGCAGATCATACTAGTGGGGCCTGGATAGTCCATGAGTACATCCTTGAAATGTTCCTAGTCGAGGGAATATCGAGATGGGGCATCGATATTCCAGAGTAGACTAGCGTATATCTTCTCGACCCATGCGATGGGCGATGGATGATCCCATATCCATTGGTGTTTGACATCGAAGATGGTATGCGGGTGCTCAGTGGAGACTGGGTACACTGAACGGACTCGCCGAGAACTCCCAGATGGTATTATACCTCACGTCAGATGGCAGTTCTCTGGTGACACTGGTACAGCTTAGTCTGTTGACCCGAGATCGTCATAGAGTCTTGTGTGTCTCCCACTGTGCTTTGATTTCCACCCTACCACGGCTCTACTGAGTTGTGCAAATAGGTGGTTTTTGGGTACAGTCCCGATTCACATGGAGGCAATGAGCGATAGGAGGGGATTCGTCTCTCCCGGTATTGGGGGTTGATGTTGTGCTATGCTCGACTGGCCATAACAGGAAATCCCTGGCCAGGATTGCAGTGATATACTGGTAAGAGTTATCAGTAGTTTCACGAATGTTATGGACCTTACGTCGGCATGACTTATCAAGCTACTGGGGTCTGACGTTTACCACCCCTAGGCGAGATATGCGACATATCAGTCGAACAGACCGGACTGTACGGTAAGTGTTACTGGTTGGATTCACTGGAGTGTGAGCGGGCTTGCTCGTCGATCTTCTGATCGCTCAATACCCGGGTGGCCGTTACGTTTAGCAGACCGCTTGCGGCTTGTGGGTGTTTGATATGATCATCACCTGCTACCGGCGTATTGACGAGTCTTTAGAGTCCTACACAGAGGTTTCCTGGCTCAAGCGAAACGAAATAGGAGCGCATATGAGATATGTGCGGGACCGAGAATAATGCGTGTATGTGATACCGTATTCTATTCTCGCGATGAATGTATCGATTGGTTGTATGCGATATAACCTAGTTATCGAATCGAAGATTCATTCGATAAGTCGATACATAGGATACTAGTCGGTTATATGCGATATGACCGGATCGTTAAATCAAGTGTTGCTTTAATCATTTAATGTATAATTATATATTTGATATATTACTTTGCACTAACTAGTATCGGTTCATTTAAGATGGATTTTCTCACTCGGATGTGCACATTGTATATGTGATATATTTTGTGCACTTGATTGTATCATGTTTGATGATATATGATTGCTAGGGTTTGTGTAAAGAATTAAACCTTGGTTAAATAAATGGTTAGGGTTTTTTATTTGATTATTCATTCATTTATCTATTTATGTTTGGATTAAAAGAATGAGAAATGAAAACAAAAAGGTTGCTTTTCTTCATGAAGCTTGTTGAAGCTTCATGAAGTTTTGACCAAAGTAACAATTTTGTCTTCATTTCCTTAACCCTAACCATTCCTTTAACCTTGGTCAATTCTCTACACATAACTATAGTTAATATTATGATAAGAATTGATTTTTCTTTTCTATTCTATTTTATTCTTATCATAATACTTATCTTCTTCTTCATCTTCATTTTCTTCTTCAAGATGAAGATAACTTGCCTCATCAATGGCAACTAGTGAAATTGAGTGAGAAATCCAATTCTAAAGTGAACCCACTTCCTATTTCTTCATCCTCTACCTCTTGCCAAGTAGTATAGGGTGTTTCCTTCACAAGTTTTCATGGCTTGGTGAAGGTGGAGCTTGATCTAGTGATGCCTCGACGTAGATCATCTTCGGCATCGTCGTCGATGACCTAGCCCGCTTTTTCTCCGATGAAGCCGATGCTAGAGTCATTGTTCGATTTGGACAGCGGAGAGGACTTCATCATGGAGCTATGGAGGTGGAGAAACGGATCTACAAAGGTTGTATTTCCGTTATTTTAGTTTAGTTGTAAACTAGTTTCATTTTATCGCCTAAAAATCTAGCCAACGATCTTGTTAGGGTTTCTCGGCACCGTTAAACTTTGAAATTGGCATGGTTGATGCCTTGTGAGACCTCATTAGTGTGCCTAGGAACCTTTCAGTGGTATCAGAGCCTAGCTAGAGCCTTAGGCGACGTGTAGACGGAGTTAGAAGTCCGAACGAACCGAAACCCTAACCCAAAAATTGCTCTCTGTACTTTTTTGAAATCTGTGGATTTTTCTATATTAAAAGTATGCAGAAATATCAGCAAGAATATCTAAGAGTTACTGTGCAATTCGTAACCCTAATTCTATCAAACTGCCGCGGTTCCGCGGCACGAGCATGGCTCGTGCGGCGGTTCCGCGGCTATTTTGTCGTATCTTGCATTGAATTTGGCACAGTAACTCATATTTGGCAGTGTTGGTTTTCCTGGGAATTTTTAATATTTATTAAAGAGTTGAAATTTCTGGGTTGATTTGGGGACTCGGTGTTTCGATCGGATTGTCTAATTTTGTCTCTGTGTTTTCCGGGTAATTTATGAATATGTTAAAAAGTTCGACCGGATATAAATACCCACTTTTTCCCCTGCCGGGAAATTTCCAATTGTTGGATCTTTCCGTAGTTTAACGACGTTCTAAGTAGTGCAAGTAACGCGATGGTCCCTCTAGAAGACAACAAATCTTAACTCGATTATGTGACCGTCTTGAACTGTCCTTTGAACCTTCGGGTTTGGGGCAGTACGGCGTGCCACATGTGAGGCGTTGGCTTGACCCTTCTACGGCTGGACCGTTGCTACTGAGGCACGAACTGAATGCTGTTAGACTTATTTCATGTGTTGAGCTGTTTCGGGAAAACTTGGGTGTTCGATTGTTCGATCGGAAAGTTTAACATTTTCCATTTATCCGGAATGTGATACAATAATTGGAATTCACAATAAGTTATGAGATAACTGAATGAATGTTATAAACATAGCAGTTTAGTCTCACCTGATCGGTTGCCACGGAATTTTGATGTGATCAAAAGTCCGTCGCAATCACGTAGTGTACGCGGATACTCGCCGGGTAAACTTAATAGACAGCCTCACTCCGTAGCCCCAACCAAGTGACTGTAGGAGAACCCCGTCGCCGAAAGCATCCGTCCGGCCGCTCGCGGCAGCGGTGTTCCGCCTTGGTGCACTTCGTCGACGGTATCAGGGGTGCGGCTGCCTACTAAAGTTTGCGACGAGCATTCGATCAGTTTTTCGGGAATCCTGTTGAATTGCCCGACATGATATTGAAAACTGTTTTCGATAATGAGACTAAAATGCGGGGTTTATAATTGTTAGGCATGTGATGTCTAAGGAATTCATTTGGTCAGGCATGTGATGTCTGAGGAGGTTGCAGATTCCAACTGTTGTAGTTTTACACTTTCTTTTCTGTGACTGTAAGTGTAATATGTGATATCGCCGGTTTCGTTGCTATATGTCAACGACAATTGGGATGGACATATTTACTTACGTTGATGACATGTGATGTTATGTGTTGCTGGATATGTTATATTGGATCGTCGTGTTTGAATAGCCGGGGGGTTTTTATGTGAGATGAGTGTTTTTCCATTTTCATTCATGTAAAAACTTGTATGTAATATTCTTTTATTGGGGCACTTCCAAGTTGCGGATGTTGTCACCATTTGTATATTATTTACTTTTCCGCATTAGGATAGACCCAAGGAGGGGAGCACAAGTAACCGGGTTCTGGGGTCCAGTGGGAGACCAGCTCGAGGAGTCGAGTCCGGGTCTCCTAACCCTAGAATTGGTGGGGTTGCTTGCCGCTCTCGTAGGGGTCTAGGGGTGTGGGATAGGCTATTCATCACGACCGTGGAATCCGTGTTTTATACTGGCTCGTATTGAAAACACGGACGTCCTAGTATATCCAATATTTCATATGATTCTTCTGCTGCGATATCTGTGATGTGATCATATGATGTTCTGTGATAGATATAGTATATAGTATATATGATATATTATATAGACGTTGCTTATGGTTTACACCCGCGCTAGCCCTGCCTCGCTCTGCCGTTAGATACCTAACCTAACGGTGCAGACGGGACATCGAGGCGAATGCGGATGGCATAAGCGTACGTTATATTTATCTGTGATGATTAGGTAATTTAAATGATGGGATATTCATTAATGAGATTAATGAAAGAAAATAAACCTAATTGATGTTGTGGAATCAAATTTCAAAATAAAAACAGGTAGCTACAGTTCTTGCTTTGCATCGCGGTGTTCCTTGTAGAACATCCTGCACCTTATTCGATAGGCAAAGGACCGAGATCCCTTCACCGGGAGTGACTCCTTTAGCAATAACTGGCAGATGCTACATCACTCGGTTTGTTTTTTGATAGCTTCTATAGTTTCCGCTTTGCACAGTGGTATATATGATATATCCCGCACCTCATTCGACGAGGAAAGGACCGACGATCCCTTCACCGGGAGTGACCCCTTTAGCAAAACTAGAAAAGCTTCAAAAACATTCCATTTAAAAACCATTTGATTTCGCAACGAGATCAAGTTCAAAGCGTTAAAGGTTTTCATAAAAACCAGCCGCAACCCTCCGTCATTTTAGGAAGTAGAGTACTTAGTATTCGTGCTGTGTTTGTTGACCATAGTCAAGGCACAATGTACGGTAGCTAAGCGATGTCTTCCTACACCGCATATGATGCGATTAGTTAGGACAGTCACGTGACTTTGTTGACCTTAGTTAAGGGTCATGTGGGTGGGTCTAATTAATCACGAAATGACGGGTAGAACTTGACTAGTACTTATGATTTGTTGACCTTAGTTAAGGTCATAAGTGCTAGGGGTAAAAACTATTATCGGGAGTTTCAAGTGTTGAAACTTGCAATGAGATTGCATACCTTCTATATGATAGTTGGATCCCGATACCCACTGCGAGTAATTGTTACTCCTGGGAAAGTTTTGCACTTTACAATTAGCCGATCAAGTAGGTGTCTAGAAAGGTGTCAACGAGGTCACGCCTCTGGGAAAACGAGGTTTACATTAATTAGGTTCGTGCGAAAGCACGGGGAACCTCCCTCAAAGTACCGACACTGGCCTGGCTGAAAGATTGGCGAACTTGTAGAGTGTAATTAATCCCGGCTAGTCTTTCCTTTTAAGGTTTGAAGGAAGATTTGATAAAAACAGTGGGAGCCATCCTGATTAGATAAAATATATAAGCAATCTGATCTTGCTAGAGCACACGCAGAGTGTTTTCTTCTCTCTCTCTCCAGGTAGCGACCATATCACGCCTTAATCAAGATAATAATACGGATTATTGACCGAACCCGCTTGTTATACTGAGCTGGGGAACGTTGGTCCCGCTCCAACTTATAATTGTTATAAGACAGAGCAGGAAATAGGGGAATACCAGAATTCCTATGCCGCCCAAACGAAGAAAGTGCATATGATGCGTCTTCTTCGGGTGTGTTCGTTAAACAGAACTGTTTCTCAGTATCCTCTGTATCTTAGGTATATGATACCGAATCAGGATCCCAGATATGTAAGCTGTTACATAGGGCTACAAAAAGGTAGAAAAACTGAGAACGGGTGATAAGTTTCATGAGACAGAAAACGGGGCAACTGTTGCAGCCAAGTCTGTTGGTTACTGTCACCCTGTATTACCAATACATTGATTCTGAACAAATGGTATTAGATACCGAACCTGATATACAAAATCATATCAGTCTCTTTATTAGTAAAGAAATGATAAAATTTTGTATTGATGGATAATGTTTTGAACATTTCCTATATCAAAAGTTGATCGGTTCAGGCACGTTATCTAAAAGCATTGACGTTCTAAATCAAACTACAGTTCTTAGTATATGGATCACACACAAGAGGAAGAGTTCAGAAATGAACAAATTCTTCTTGAGGTATTGTAGACTAGGTCATATCAATGCGACCCGACTAGCTGAAGTTACATTTAGATGCATATTTAAATCAGTTTGAATTTACATCTTGTGAAACTTGCCAGTCATGTCACAAAGATATAATGACACCAGCTCTGTTTACTGGAAGCAGAGAAAGAGTTAATGAACTCTTGGGACTGATACATGATGATGTATGTAAAGTCTCCTGTCTACACATGCCAGGACTGGTTCTTTATAATTCATTGTATTCTCTGATAATCTCTCAAGATTCAGTCATATGTTCCTGTTGAAACATAAGTCTGAAGCTTTTGAGGTATTCACAGAATATAAGTTAGAAGTAGAGAACCAAAATACGGGTATAAGTATTATGTCCTATGATAAGATCAGGGAGGAGAATACTTGTGCATGGCATTCCTGGACTATTCTAAAAGAAAATGAGATTCTCTCTCAGCATTGCTCCTCCATATAAACCATAGCACGATGGTATATCGGGGCGGAGCAATCACACCCTATATGATAAGGTGTGCTCTATGATGAGTACTACTGAGTTACCTATTTCCTTTTGGGGTTATGCACTTAAGAAGCTGTGTATCTATTGAATTAGGTTCGAATCAAATCAGTTGCCTACCGCTTCATATGTGATATGGAAAGGGAAGAGCCCATGTCTTAAGCTAGTTAAGATTTGGGGTTGACCGGCCTATGTCTAAAAGCATAATCCGGATAAGCTCGAGGCAAGGTCTGTTATGTAGAACTGGAAATGTTCCAGCTATACAAACTGCAGCTGATGATTTGACAGAACCAAAGGATTCAATAGTTCCCAACGAACCTCAGCCTCTCCGCCGATCTAGCAGGGTTCCTCACCTGCTTGAGAGATACTTCGGTTTCTCGATGACAGTGGGAGCGAGGATTGCATCATGAGATGATGACCCAACCAGTTTCGAGCAGGCCATCGAAAGTAGGGACTCTGTAAGAATGGCTGGATGCTTAGTGATCTGAGATGGAATCCATGTACACCAACAAAGTATGGACTTTGGTTGCTATATCTGAAGGGTTAAATCCCCATCAGGAGCAAGTATATCTTGAGAAGATTACTTGGTGTAAATGGAAAAGTTGAGACTTTCAAAGCTAGACTTGTTAAAGGTTTTCGTCATTGACCAGGCGTGGATAATGATGAAACCTTTTCCAGTACCTATGCTTAAGTCCATCCAGATCCTACTTAACATTGCTACATACCATGACTACAATATCTGGTGGTTGGGTGCCATGACTACTTTTCTAAATAGTGATTTAGAAGAGAACGTCAATAAGAACACAGCCAGAGGGCTTCGTAAACAGTGGGAGCAGCGGAAACATGTGCAAGTTGCTTTACAGGATAAAGCAGGCATCGCGGAGTTGGAACATCTGTTTTGATGCGGTAGTCAAAGAATTTGACTTCATCAAAATGGTAGATGAACCTTGTATGTACAAAAGGGTAGTGTGGAGTATGGTAATGATCCTCGTAGAGTACGTGGACAACATACTCTTGATAGGAATGGGATTTCCTACACTACGATCGGTCAATCTCCGCTTATCACAAAGATTCTCCAATAGGATCAAAGTGATACCTCCAAAATCCTGAGTCTTCATCTATGAGATAGATGTAATTGGATGCTAGGATTCTCACTAGATGTAGTGAGATGGTATCAATCGATCCTGGGGAGAATCGCTGGAAGGGTTCTAGGGTGATAAAGACGACTGAATGTCAGTCGCAGGCATTGTCTTTACCCTCAGTAAAGGGACGGTATGTTGGAAGAGTTCCAAGCTAGATATCGTGGCAAACTAGACGATAAAGGCTGGTAACATCGCTATTTAAGATACTACCAAAGAGGCAGTTTGGGTGTATATTGGTTCATAAGATGAACTTGGTTCCTGCCATTGTATGACAATGGAAGTGTGGCTTCGACCCTAGAACCCTGGTCCCATCAGTGACCCAGACATATTCTGAGGCAGCATCACCTGATCATGGAGATAGTTGATCTCCAGGGTGATCGAGGTTAGGAGAGTAGACTCAGAGGACAACACGGCGGATCCTCTCACGAAGGCCTTTTTCCAAAGAGTGACTTTTAGGGGATGGTTGAGTATGTGATACTGCAACCACTGCTACAGATGGCCCTAGTGCAAGTGGGAGATTGTTAGTTATATGTATGCCCTAGAGGCCATTACTGTACATTGGATGTATATTGTAGTGGATACTGGGACATATATAGGCAGGACTTTCTTGCTCGACATGATAGTACGCTATCTGGTTGCTCTTTATCTTAACATGTATATTTTCTGTCTCTCTGATTACATGTTGATAAAGCCCTTAGGATGTGTACTCGACTTCCAGGACTGTGATGCAGATCATACTAGTGGGGCCTGGATAGTCCATGAGTACATCCTTGAAATGTTCCTAGTCGAGGGAATATCGAGACGGGGCATCGATATTCCAGAGTAGACTAGCGTATATCTTCTCGACCCATGCGATGGACGATGGATGATCCCATATCCATTGGTGTTTGACATCGAAGATGGTATGCGGGTGCTCAGTGGAGACTGGGTACACTGAACGGACTCGCCGAGAACTCCCAGATGGTATTATACCTCACGTCAGATGGTAGTTCTCTGGTGACACTGGTACAGCTTAGTCTGTTGACCCGAGAACGTCATAGAGTCTTGTGTGTCTCCCACTGTGCTTTGATTTCCACCCTACCACGGCTCTACTGAGTTGTGCAAACAGGTGGTTTTTGGGTACAGTCCCGATTCACATGGAGGCAATGAGCGATAGGAGGGGATTCGTCTCTCCCGGTATTGGGGGTTGATGTTGTGCTATGCTCGACTGGCATAACAGGAAATCCCTGGCCAGGGTTGCAGTGATATACTGGTAAGTGTTATCAGTAGTTTCACGAATGTTATCGACCTTATGTCGGCATGACTTATCAAGCTACTGGGGTCTGACGTTTACCACCCCTCGGCGAGATATGCGACATATCAGACGAACAGACCGGACTGTACGGTATGTGTTGTTGGTTGGATTCACTGGAGTGTGAGCGGGCTTGCTCGTCGATCTTCTGATCGCTCAATACCCGGGTGGCCGTTACGTTTAGCAGACCGCTTGAGGGTTGTGGGTGTTTGATATGATCATCACCTGCTACCGGCGTATTGACGAGTCTTTAGAGTCCTACACAGAGGTTTCCTAGCTCAAGCGAAACGAAATAGGAGCGCATATGAGATATTTGCGGGACCGAGAATAATGCGTGTATGTGATACCGTATTCTATTCTCGCGATGAATGTATCGATTGGTTGTATGCGATATAACTTAGTTATCGAATCGAAGATTGATTCGATAAGTCGATACATAGGATACTAGTCGGTTATATGCGATATGACCGGATCGTTAAATCAAGTTTTGATTTAATGATTTAATGTATAATTATATATTTGATATATTACTTTGCACTAACTAGTATCGGTTCATTTAAGATGGATTTTCTCACTCGGATGTGCACATTGTATATGTGATATATTTTGTGCACTTGATTGTATCATGTTTGATGATATATGATTGCTAGGGTTTGTGTAAAGAATTAAACCTTGGTTAAATAAATGGTTAGGCTTTTTTATTTGATTATTCATTCATTTATCTATTTATGTTTGGATTAAAAGAATGAGAAATGAAAACAAAAAGGTTGCTTTTCTTCATGAAGCTTGTTGAAGCTTCATGAAGCTTTGACCAAAGTAACAATTTTGTCTTCATCTCCTTAACCCTAACCATTCCTTTAACCTTGGTCAATTCTCTACACATAACTATAGTTAATATTATGATAAGAATTGATTTTTCTTTTCTATTCTATTTTATTCTTATCATAATACTTATCTTCTTCTTCATCTTCATCTTCTTCTTCAAGATGAAGATAGCTTGCCTCATCAATGGCAACTAGTGAAATTGAGTGAGAAATCCAATTCTAAAGTGAACCCACTTCCTATTTCTTCATCCTCTACCTCTTGCCAAGTAGTATAGGGTGTTTCCTTCACAAGTTTTCATGGCTTGGTGAAGGTGGAGCTTGATCTAGTGATGCCTCGACGTAGATCATCTTCGGCATCGTCGTCGATGACCTAGCCCGCTTTTTCTCCGATGAAGCCGATGCTAGAGTCATGGTTCGATTTGGATAGCGGAGAGGACTTCATCATGGAGCTATGGAGGTGGAGAAACGGATCTATAAAGGTTGTATTTCCGTTCTTTTAGTTTAGTTGTAAACTAGTTTCATTTTATCGCCTAAAAATCTAGCCAACGATCTTGTTAGGGTTTCTCAGCACCGTTAAACTTTGAAATTGGCATGGTAGATGCCTTGTGAGACCTCATTAGTGTGCCTAAGAACCTTTCAATGAGAATCCATGAATGCAGCATATAATGAATAACAGTATGCATGAAGTGACAAGTGATAGCTACAATGTCAAGCTAAGATATAAAGCAAGCATACTAATATCATGTCACTACTAGCTAACAAGCTATATCAAGCAATAATAATTTCTAAGTGTTCGTGACATGGCAATTACCGATGAAGATGTGTGTGCGACAGCAATAAGTGTACGTGGTACATGCGCATCATCGGTAATGGTGCTGGGGTCCTAGCAGCAGATATCAATAATGACATATGAATCATAACAGTCGGCGATGCAGAGCAACAATAATAATATGCGGGAGCTGAGATACTGAACACCATGATCGCTAAACTGCATCTAAGGTCATAAAAGTCACATAGCTATACCACTACAAGGCTGAGCTAAAGCTAACAGTAGGTAAGGGAAACCGCCTAACCTCTGAGTCGATACATATAAATATACATATATAGTCGGTGATCCCGCCTCGATCATATCACATCCGATACCATATATCTATAATTGGTTATTCCCAAGTCAAGTAGGCGGATCAAACATCAAAAATATAGTTTGTACGTGAATCCGTCGTACGGCATCCCAAAATCTGGGTACGGGTCAATATCACATTCGTCATATCATTCATCAAATATTCTCTTTATCAAAAATCACTAATCTGGGTACTGACATATGTCTAGTACAATGTTAGCATTATCACTATAATGAAAACCTGACTACTGATCGACAGTCTTAGTATAGATCAATATTATCATCATAAATCATCACAAAGAGTATACCTCGCCAAGGCGGCCTATCCCCATATATCCTGTCATATCATATCATGTCATATCCTATCGTGTATCATAATCACATGTTGATCACTTAATATATTTATATCTCCATTCCTGTTTATCATCCCCAAAATCCTCTAAATCATCAAACGTATCACAAGTATGAATTTTACCGTATCAATGATATCATAATCTCATATCAACTCTCATCGACTCAATTAAATCCAAAGTATCATCCCCAAATCTGTATGTGAACACATAATCCCAAACCCATGTGAACACATCTCGATATAGAATCCCATAACCACATATGAAATAAGAATGCATTCAAGTATGTATATGTGTGTATGTATGTGTAGTGCACCCACTACCCTAAGGTTTCGTAATCTTTCCCAGTCCAGTATACCAATATCCAATTAAACATCAATAATTTCCCGAACAACATATAATATTTATAGGTGTGTATACGCATCCGTATACATCACCTAGGACTGCGGGGGTGCTATAAGCCATCCACCCGACTTCTCCCCGTAGATATAAATCTACTCACCTTGTTATGTGTGCCGGTGCCGATGTCGCCATTTGCATCTCCAACGCTTCGACGCCACATGGGGTACCTACAGGGATATCACACGCTAAAACACATGAAAACCATGTCGGAAACCAAAATGGTGCATGCTACACCTATAAGTAAAAACCTATAGCCTCGCGTGCGAACACAGCCAATATCCGCTGTCGTTGACGTCCAAACGCCACCCGACAGAAACGAATCATCGAATACCAAAATCCATACGAAAACATGTCGTAAATCATACGCCAACTCATGAAAAACAACCCAGATTTTACCCTAACAGGAAACAGTCAAAACTAGACATACAGGGGTCAAGTTTACATGAAATGGGGCTGTGCACGCAAAACGAGGAGGTTCCACCCTGGTCTGGCCGCAAATTGCGGCCAGGGGGATTAAATCTGCTGCCGGGATTTGGTGGTTTGGGCTAGGGTTTTGGATGTTGGTTTATATCTGCCTGCATATCCTACTGCCAAGTCAATTTCATTTTAGGAGGTCCCGGGTTGTAGCAGTTTCCAGAAAGGTCCAAAGTCGACAAAATTGCTAAATTACGCCAAGTATAATAAATCTGGTATATGGGTGAAATCTGGGACAATCTTGGGTTAACTGGTCTTACATACCCCTAATAAGGCTACTCTAACGTTCAAAACCACCTCTTGGTCAAGTCTCACTCAAATTTGCCTAAACTAGCACAATGTCACAATTAAAACAGTAACTTTTAGCTATTTAACCCGAACTGAGCAAGAACAGAGTTGGGTCGTGAGATTATACCTCCAGAGTGTCCTAGGGTGTAGAAGAAGGGAAGGATGAAGGAAGGAGGAGGGGTGGTTGCTGCTGAAGTGGTGTTGCTGATGCAGCTGTGCTGAAGCTGAAACTGGCTGCTGCTACTGCTTGCAATCCTTTCTTCCTTTTTGTTGCTGTTTGCAGCAGCTACTGCAGAGCTAGGGTTGTTTTTGGTGATGAGAAGAAGTGTTGTGGTTGTGGTTTGATGGTGGTGTTGTAGGGTTTTGGTTGGAATAAGGTTGCTGCTGCTGTGGCTGATAACAATGTGGCTGAAAATGTGCTGAACTGATGCTGATAACTGGGGCTGATGGGTTGATAAAGGTGGCTGATGTGCTGTTGCAGCAGCAACTGCTATTGTTTTGGAGATACAGCTGCTGCTGTTGGTTAAAGGGAAGTTATTGTAGCTGATGTGATGAAAATTTGGGCTGAAGTTGTGCTGATGTCTTGGCTGATG
This sequence comes from Agapanthus africanus, assembly GCA_030015575.1. NCBI lineage: Eukaryota > Viridiplantae > Streptophyta > Magnoliopsida > Asparagales > Amaryllidaceae > Agapanthus > Agapanthus africanus. The sequence goes on from CM057351.1 coordinate 239,596,680, forward strand.
TAGCAAGGACTTGGCTGATGTTATTGGTGTGGTGCTGATGTTGAACAATTTGGGGCTGATGTGTTGCTGATGGTGGATGAACTTTACATCAGCTGCTGTTTTTTTTTGTGGCTGAAGGTTTCAGCTATTGGGGCTGAAAAGTGTGGTTTGGGAGTGTGCAGGTCAGCTATGGGGGGGCTGAAAAGTGTTAGGCTGTTGTTGTTATATGAGGGCTGAAATATGTTAGGGGCTGGTGTAGATCAGCTAGGGGGGCTGAATGTGCTGAATTGATGCATGTTTTCAGTGAATTTAGGGGCTGATGTTGTGTATCAGCAGTTGATGCGTTGATGGAGGCTGAAGTGAGTGTGTAGGTCAGCTATGGGGGCTGAAACATCATGATGGGGTGTGCAAATCAGCTAGGGGGGCTGAGAAGTGTTAAGGATAGGCTGATGTTCACATCAGCTGCTGAATTTGTGCTGATGTAGCTGCCGTAGCTGCTGTTCTGGTGGCTGAAAATGCGCTGTTGATGTTGGGTGTGGGACTGATGGTGTTGCAGCTTGTAGCAGCAGCTAGGGTGGCTGATGTGTGGGTGTATATGTCTGATGTAGAGAGGTTGGTATGTGTGTGTTTGAGAGGCAAACCAAAGTTTTGAAATGAGATGAGTTAACTCACATCATCCCATTCACCATGAACCAAACCAACCCTGATTAACCCACTTAACTTAGCCTAAAGGTTTAAACCCACCATGGTCATCTAAACATGGTTCAACCCTAGGCCACCATGAGTCCAAAACATGAACAAGTGTAACAAGTGTAGAAAATGTTATGTGCACATTTTTGCACAAAAGCCAAAAATCCACTTAGCGATTTTTAATCGCGGTTAATACCAAAATAACATATAATCCATCATAAAACTGCAAAATGGCATATTTCCACAAAATAAGCTATTTTAGAATTTCTATAATTTTCTCCGGAATTTTCACCATTTATGGGTATTTAATTATACCGACTATTAAAATATTCATTAAAAATTATTATTAAATTATGAAAATTCCCAAAAATAATATTCTATTTTTTGAAATGTTACATTAGGGTTCTCGGGTGGATCATCTATCACTTGGAGGAGGCCGAGGTGGACGAAGAGATCGTAAAGATGAAGGACACGTATCACTAGGTATAATCTCTTTACATAGTAGTTTAGAACTTCTATGGTAGTTGTTAATTATCGTTTAGCAAAGATCTTCGGTTAGTCGATGTACGCTTCAAGAACAAGATCGTTTTTCATATTTCCGCCTCCCCGCAACTCGTGGGGTATTGCACATCGACTTACACGCTGTATGAATGAATGCTTAGCATTACTCACGTGATCACTAAGAGACTAGCTACTTACATGATATCCATATGAACACTGAAGCGGGAAGGATATTATAACCTATGATGAAGCTTAAGCTTCTGTGCCCAGTGCTTAGCACTGTTGGGTTATGTAAAGACCAAAACAAATTGTATGGCCTAATGCTTAGCACTGTTGGGTAATACAAAGCCCAACGTTTATTCTAAAATAGACTAAGCCCCCTGAAGTTTCAAACTTCCTTGATTTTAAAGAGAAAATCAAACAAGCTCGCATATTTTAAATCGATCTTAATTTATACAAGATTAACGATCCTTAAATCTCTGAGCTGATAGCAGATATAGTTTAGGTTCAACTCTAAATCTAATGTACGGATTTAGACTAATCCACGCTCTACAGACGACGATAAAATTAGTCGCCGTATACAATCCAAGGGCAACCCCAAAATAAACAACATACAACACGACACGAAATGATAGACATGGTGAAGAAGAAAATTGTTATCATGTTGTGATCATGTAATTAATTGCAGGGGCTTGCTCTTGCAGGAAAAAGCGTCCCCACAATAAAAAAAACCTCACAAATGAAGGGGAATTTGATAAGTCTGCTAAAACGGTCACTTTTATCCAAACCTCCGATAGACGGTGCAATAAAACAACTTAGTATCTTCAGAGAGGTGGATGAAGATGTTCCATATAGCATCTATCCCTAAATTCAGGCAAGCCATTCATTTTCTCAGTTTTCGGCGGTAAACAGATTCTGGAACGCCTAGTGGGACCTTTTTCTCTTTCCACTCCACACTTCGTGTGTCGTGTTTCATGAACTAATCGCGGTATATTATGTTTATGTTGCTCTTGGACGTCTTGGGATACTAAAGTTGGCGTTGTCCTCCCTATGCAGAATTTAATGCCTTCCTCGAGCAAGATGTGCGACCGCGCCTCTAATTGCTGCAAAAGCACTACTCCACCCGGCATTGTCATAGCTGGTCAAGCTATGATACCTCTGCTCTGCATACCCACTGCTCAGGTGATGCAGAAACTTATCGAACTCCAGTTTAGGATGATGCCTGCATTCCCTACATACAGTGCAGTAAGTCAGAAGCGTCTTTGATCGACTAGCTACCGCTCCGAGCACTGATGCCAAGCCAGAAGGCTCCATTCTCAAGAGATCAGGAGCAAGCTCTATGGGCCCCGCTAAAAAGCCCACGATTCCAAGGAAGGCCAACTTCGAGAGTTTTTCCTTTGGAGCGTCAGCTACTACCCCTGAGGCTCCCAAGAATGCTTCCCTACCGAGGCGGTCTGTCTTTTATAGGCTGGCTCCTCAAGTCTCCGCTACTACCACACCCAGACAATCGGCCTTCAAGTGATTGTCACCTGCCGAATGACAAGACCAACGCAGGGGGCAGATACAGGAGGCTCCTATCTCCAGAAATGCTCGACGTCGATACTGGCACTGAATAAGGTAGGCTGGGGACAGTTTTCCATCTGGATTAACTTCGCCAGCTCCAATGATTCAGGCTGCTGTTCTAACTGGGAACAGCTTTGAGGCGCTGAAAATAGTGAAGCGCAACTCTCCGACTTCCATGTTCCAAAAGACTCTACCTCCTTCGGAGATATCAAGCGAGCCAAAGCCGACCCTATCTTTGAAATTACTTTCCTCGACTATTCACAAGGTCTGAAAAGAAGTACATAGGTCAGTAATCAACAACGATTACTCTCCCTTAGCCAAGAAGCTGAAGAGTCATGACAAACACTCTTATCACCAACCTAAGGAGGCTCCTGCTATGATGGTTCCTCCAAATCCGACTTCTCACAAAAGAAAGAGGTCGAAGAAGATTCAAAGGCCCAAGGAAAACTCCGATGGTCAACACTCCAAACGCCTCAGGTCTAGGGGCATGGGAGTTTATATTGTTTATGGTGAACTCCAAAGACGAAAGTTAAACTTCCATCTCTCATAGACTAATCACACAGTCTATAAGAAAAGATCCCAAAAGCTGCAAGAGTTGATGGCTTAGGTGGAAAAAATTATGATTCCTCCATTTGGTGCAAATCTGGATGGCACTTCTGAAGAAAGAAAGGATCAGGAGTCTGATATTGACTACCTGAATCGCATGCTTCAGAAGAAGGACGAAAAGGCTGCGGAAATGGAGGCCGGGATGGACAAGATGGCCCACTTATTCCAATGTATGATTGGGATGATGCTTCATTCTGAACCACCAGAAAATGAACCGCCGGTGGTCGTCATTAAGGATAAAGGAGATACTTCCAATTCCCTCTAAGCCTCATCGGCGGCAAAGGAGGAAGTAATCTCCAAATCGCAGCTGGATGAATATATCGCCCAGCAGTTCAAAGCTTACCTAGCCAGTGAAGTTGCTGGCAAGATGAAAAAGACTGGCCGACATTACCCAGTGTGTTACAACCAAATACAGTACCCGCCAGGATATACGATCTCGACGTTCCCCGTATATAAAGGGACCAAAAACCTGAAGCAGCATATCACCCAGTTCAGGTCCAATTGCGGTAATACCGAGAGTGACGATATATTACTCCTTCGACACTTCGTTAGCAGTCTAGCAGACATGGCTTTCGAATAGTACTCGGAGATTCTTAATGACTCGATCAAAACCTTTAATGAGATGGAGCTCTTCTTTCACTAGAGATTCGCTAGTGAGTGCGAGCAGAATACCGTGACCGTCTTGGTCAATGAGTGGCCCAGATCAAACGAGACAGGGGTTTAGTACGCGATGAGATAGAGAAATCTTTGGTCCATGTGAGAATAAAGAATCGCTGAAGCTCCAGCCATAAGTATGTTCGTGAGTACTCTTGATAAGAAGGCGCAAGTATTCCCTTATCTGGCCTTTCTTAGCCTAACAACTTTTCAAGAACTTATCGATAAGTTGGCCTAGCTGGACGCGATGAACCAAAGTCCCCCCTTCTAATGGAGATTCACGAAACTTCAAGAGCAAGGGTAAGGCAGCGTTTGTCGCTAATACACAACAACAGCCAAAAGGTCCTATAGCGTCTGGTTGACAAAATAACAGTCACACGAGACCTACTCTTGAAGAAAGGATGGGATGAGAATATTCATTCCCTCATGATAAAATGAGGAAGTTATTCAACCTTGCAATAAGGAGCGTCTTTTTGAATTTTCCTGAGCCACGGTAATCGGCCCAAGCTAATGACGTCAACCGTCCAACTTATTGCCCACATCATCGGGTGGTAAGTCATCCGATTGAAGAATGCTACGTCTTTAAGAACTAGGTCGGGGACCAGTATAAACACGGCAAGTTCATTCTCTTCGATGAATAGAAGGTGAACCCTCCTAAGAAGCATATCTTTAATGGAACCAATGCGCAGGGGGTATCCTGCCCGTTCGTTGTGGATACCTCATGGGAGGTGATGTTGTCTCCCAAAACGAAGAGAATGTTAAAAGATCTCTAATCATGTCCTGCGATCAGGTGGAAAAGCCCGCTTGAACCGGAGATCATAGAAAGGATGTTGAAGCTACGTCCCACTCTGAAGGCTATTGATAAAGGGAGTCAACCAGTCTTCCAAGAAGAAAAAGAAGAAAGCGAAGAAGCCTGTACAGCCAGCCGAGCATGCAGAAAGCCGTACAAACATCCAAAAGTACATTGACGTGCTAGAATAATACAATCAGAAAGTGTGTTCTCCCGTTACTCTTGAGGATTTTATCAAACACATCCTTGAAAATAGTGAAGAAGATAAGGATGATGACTCGGAGGAAGAAACAGAAGACCGTGTGGAAATCTGCCGCATGGTCTCTCACTCTTCCATCTATGATGATGAGGCTCCGACCGCCTCCGAAAGAAATTTAGACGAATGGGGGCAGAATCTGTAGGGTTCCTATGAACGACAGCAAGGTTTCGGGAGGCATCGTCCATGCCATTTTCAAAAATTTGTCATTTCAAGGAACTCTAATCTAGAATCGTTAACTAGAAAATAATACGGAAGCAAATGTAAACTCTTTTACATCTATGTGAACTAGAAATACAACCTTTGTAGATCGGTCCTTCGCTTCAATAGCTCCTTGTAGTAGTCCCTTCGCTGTGATCAAGGTACTCCCGGATTCTTGCATGGCTTCTTAAGGTGAAAGAACGATCTTGCTTGAAGTCTTCGAGGCCGAAGATGATCTACGTCGAGGGGATACTAACTCAAGCTACTACTTCACTAACTAATGGATTAGTGAAGCTAACACCCTATACTAAAGTGCTAATCTAGTAGAGGATGATGAAATAGGAAGTGGGCTCAGTTTAGAATTATTTTTCTCACTTGGAACAAACCCTAGAGAGCTTTTTCTTTTGAGGAAGAAGATGAAGAAAAAGATGAGAATGAAAAATGATCAAGTAAGAGAATAAACCATGGTGAGTGTGTATCATATACTAACTCATGTAGAGACATAACCATGGCTAATTAAAATGGTTAGGATAATAAATATCTACAATAAAAAAAAACTAGTGGACTTGGTCAAATGCACTCACAAGCTTCTACAAGCTTCATGCATTTGATTTAGTTTCCACTAATTTGGATTTACTTTAAACATAAAAACCCCACCATTATAATTGGTATGGTGTATGTCTCATACACCCATGTAGTGTGTATCAACAACCATGATACAAAACAAAACACATTTTAATATATATCACATATATATTAAGTGTGTACATGTGAGAAAATAAAAGCATAAGTGAGCAAATGTTAGTTAATGTAAATTAGTATATCAAATTTACAATTATACACTAAATTATCAAATCAACACTTGATTTAATAATCTGGTTATATCTCATATAACCGACTAACACTAAATGTACCAACTTATTGAATCCACACTTGATTCGATAACGCGGCTATATCTCATATAACAGACCGATACAAATATCGCAAGAATGAAATATGGTATCACATACTCGTATTATTCACCGTCCCGCACATATCACATATGTGCACCTACTTCGTTTTCCCTGAGCCAGTAAAACCTCTATGTAAGACTCTTAAGACTCGTAAATACACCGGTAGTAGGTAATGATCACATCAAGCACCCACAAGCCGTCAGCGGTACTAGCTGGACATAACGGCTACCCGGGTATTGAACGATCAGAAGATCAGCAAGCAAGCCCACTCTAACTCCTGCAAAAGCCAGACAGTAACACAACCGTACAGTCCGGTCTCCTCGTCTGATATGTCGCATATCAAGTCTAGGGGTGGTAAACGTCAGACCCCAATAACCGATAAGTCATGCCGATGTGAGGCTCATAACGGGTCGAGAAACGACTAATAACACTTACCAGTAAATCTCTAAATCAGCCCTGGTCAGGGACTTCCCTGTCATGGCCAATCGAGCACAGCGCAACATCAACCCCTAATACTGGGAGAGACGAAACCCCTCCTATCGCTCATTGCCTCCATATGACTTGGGACTGTACCTAAAAACCATCGTTTTGCACGTCCTATTGAACGTGTTAAGGTGGAAATCAAAGCACAGTGGGAATCACACAAGACTCTATGACGATCTCGGGTTTACAGACTAACCTGTACCAGCGTCACCTGAGAACTGCTATCTGACGTGAGGTATAATACCATCTAGGAGTTCTCGGTGAGTCCGTCCAGTGTACCCAGTCTCCACTGAGCACCCGTATACCATCTCTGATGTCAAACACTAATGGATATGGGATCATCCATCGCCCATCTCATGGGTCGAGAAGCGTATACGCTAGTCTAATCTGGTATATCGATGCCCTGTCTCGATACACCCACGACTAGGAATATTAATGGATGAACTTTTGGACTACCATGGCCCTAGTAGTATGATCTACATCATAATCCTGGTAGCAAAGTACACATCCTAAGGGCTTTACCAACATGTAACCATAAGAAAGTATGAAGAGACAAGTATACATATTAAGATAAAGAGCAACCAGATAGCATACTATCATGTCGAGCAAGAAATTCCTCTCTATATATGTCCAAGCATCCACTATAATATATATCATATGTACAATAATGGCCTTTAGGGCATACATACAACTAACAATCTCCCACTTGCACTAGGGCCAGCTGCTGTAGTATCGCATACCCAGCATCCCGAAGAGTCTCTCGAACTGTATCTAGGGAATGGCCTTCATGAGTGGATCCGCAGTGTTATTCTTCGTGTCAACTCTCCTGACCTCGATCTCCCGGCGATCAACTATCTCCCGGATCAGGTGATACCGCCTCATAATATGCCTGGATCGCTGATGGGACCTGGGTTCCTTGGCCAAAGCCACTGCTCCATTGTTATCGCAATACAAATGTATTGGATACTCAATGGATGGAACCACTCCAAGTTCAGTTATGAACTTTTTTATCATGACAGCCTCTTTGGCAGCGATGTATTCAGCCTCCATTGTCGAGTCTGCCACGGTTTCCTGCTTGGAACTCTTCCAGCAGACCGCCCCTCCATTAAGGGTAAAGACAAATCCCGAGTGCGACTTAGAGTCTTCCTTATCACTTTGGAAGCTCGAATCGGTAAAGGACTCCACTTGGAGTTCTCCGTTACCATACACCAAGAGCATCTCTTTAGTCTTTCTCAAGTACTTGAGAATGCTCTTCACAGTCGTCCAGTGACTCTCTCCAGGATCTGCTTGATACCTACTCATTACACATAGTGAGTGTGCTACATCGGGTCTGGTACATAGCATCGCGTACATGATAGAGCCTACTGCCGAAGCATAGGGTATCCCTTGCATGCGAGCTCTCTCCAAATCAGTCTTGGGAGACATCTCTTTGGAGAGAGCGAGTCCTGAGAGCATGGGTAAATACCCATGCTTGGATTCTTCCATACTAAACCTCTTTAGTATGGTGTCAATGTACCTGGATTGGGACAATCCCAATATCCGTTTAGATCTATCTCTATAGATCTTAATCCCCAAGATGTAGGAGGCGTCCCCTAGATCTTTCATTGAGAATCATTGTGATAAGAAGAGCTTAACCGATTGCAGCATAGGAACATCATTTCCTATCAAGAGTATGTCATCCACGTATAATACGAGAAAGACCACCTTACTCTCGTCCACCTTCTTGTATATACAAGGTTCATCTATGTTTTTGACGAAATCAAACTCTTTGATAACGACATCAAAACAGATGTTCCAACTCCGCAATGCTTGCTTTAACCCGTAGATGGATTTAAGCAGCTTGCACACCTTTCCGCTGCTCCCATTGTCTACGAAGCCCTCTGGCTGAGTCATGTACACGCTTTCTTCCAAATCACCATTTAGAAAGGCGGTCTTAATATCCATTTGCCATATTTCGTAGTCATGGTATACAGCGATGGCAAGCATGATCCGGATGGATTTAAGCATAGCCACTGGAGAAAAGGTTTCGTCATAATCCACACCTGGTCGTTGACGAAAACCCTTTGCAACAAGTCTACCTTTGAAAGTCTACACTTTCCCATCTACACCAAGTTTCTTCTTAAAGATCCATTTGCTCCCAATGGGTTTTACTCCTTCAGGAGCAACCTCCAAAGTCCATACTTTGTTGGTGTACATGGATTCCATCTCAGATCGCATTGCATCCAGCCACCTCACTGAGTCCCCACTCGTGATGGCCTGCTCGAAGCTAGTTAGGTCATCATCCTCCATGATGCAATCCTCGCTTCCACCATCAATAAGAAAACCGTAGTATCTCTCAGGTGGATGAGAAACCCTACTAGATCGGCGGAGAGGATGAGGTTCGTTGGGAACTACCAAATTATCTGGTTCAACCAAATCTTCTGTCGTGGTTTGTATCGCTGGAACCTCTTCCAGTTCTACCTCATCGCCACTAATTTCCTTTGCAAGAAATTCCTTTTCTAAAATGGTGGCATGTTGAGCAACAAACACCTTTTGTTCCTGATCGCACGGTTTTGGCGTGTCGGATGTTCAAAGTTCTAAAGTTTACCGCGATCAGGACGGTGTCGTTATGCAGCTAGCCGGTTGAGCACGGGTCGATCCACAGGAAGATGGTTGTATGTCCGTTCGAGTTTTAGACGAGTCAATAAAGAATGTGTATATGTTTGTTCGATTCTAACCTATGTGTTATATGCAAGTATAAAGTTGTTAAGAAAAAGATACGAAATTGAAAGCTAAAGTAATCCGTACTCAAAGCCTTTGAGCCGAGTCTTGACCAATTGAAGCTAGAGCAATCGGCAACAACGTGGATTAGGGGATTTAAGCACGGTATTCGTGGAATCCGGCTTATTTACCCTTGTCCTTCCGTTCTTGTCTCTTGCTTTCGCCTCCGGCCAAACCGAACGCAACCGGTCGCGGTTAGGAATCACCGTTTCCTTGGTAGGGTAGGGTGCCTAACGGAGCGCTTGCGTAACGTTTGGGCGGAGTTCAATGGAAAATAACGGGAAAAGGAAATGAGCAAAGAAATATTAACTTACAATACCGTATTTATTCTTAACAACGATAATTACAACCATTCACAAAAACGAACCAAAAAGAGCAAAAGAAAAGAAAATATTACAAGTAAGTAAGTGCATGGAATTTAAGTGCAAGAAAGTAAAGCTTGAATGTAAAGCAAGTAATAAAAAACAAGAAAGAAATAAGCAAGAAAGTAATTAAAAGAACATAGAACTCAAGACAAGCATGGGATCAATAGCCAACCCTTAAACTTGCAAGCTCAATCAAGAGGTTGCAAGATCAGGAGAAGGGTAAAGAACTCATGTGAAATGAAGCACTAATTCCATAAGAAGATACAACCCTTGAAATCAATAACAAACCCTTAAACTTTCAAGCTCAATGAAGAGGTTGAAATATCAAGAGAAAGCAAGGATCTCAAGGGGAAGCTAAAACAAAAGAATGAGACAAAAACCCTCATCTTCATTTCATCATCCACTCAAAAAGCTCTCACTACAATTTTCATAGAGGAAAGAATGAAGAAGAAGAAGAAGACTAAACTACACTAAAAGAGGCTAAAGAACTTCACCCCTTTGGCTTGGCAAGTTCTGGGGTACTTATAGGCAGGGAACAGAGAACCTAGGGCAACATTCTGGCAGTGTATGAAATTCCAAAACTGCCCCTGAAATTTGACCAAGTGAGGAGCCTATACGGCCGCGGAACCGCGGCCTAAGCATGCTTATGCCGCGGAACCGCGGCCGTTTAGAGGAGTTAGGCCATGAAATTTGGTGGTTTTCCCTAGTTTTTAGTACTCTTCAGTGTGGTATATGACTTTTTCTCAGAAACTCTTCCCATTTCTTCCAGAATTTCAGTAGATCAAAAGGTGATGTGATGTGGATCTTTTGCCAAGATTTCCTCGAGCTCCGCGTAGATATGTTGGATCTTGTGTTGACATTGAGCTTTGTGCACGAAAATGACATCGATTTGCCATTTTGTCCCTTAAACTGGTGTGTGGCAACATACGGATAGAGAGCGGAGACCCGTGTTTTATCTGTGTTGCATTCCATGAATTTCACTATTCAGAGCCGAGAACCTGTATTCTGCAAATATGTAGCAAACACTGATCAAAAGCACCTGCCTATAAACAATCGAGCGTAAGAATGGGCGGTATAAAATGCAATATTCTGGTATGAACAGTTCCTCAGGGTGGTAGAAGATATGTCCACGCGAATGCTTGGGATATCCTACAAACTTGCAGAGAACAGACCTTGCCTCGAGTTTGTCCGGATTTTGCTTTTTAACATAGGTCGGGCAACCCCATATCTTAATAAAATTAAGATATGGCCTCTTCCCATTCCATATCTTATATGGAGTGGTAGGCACTGATTTGGTGGGAACTCGATTCAATAGGTATGCGGCCGTTTCCAGCGCATAACTCCAAAAGGAAATAGGTAACTCAGCGGTGCTCATCATAGAGCGCACCATATCTAATAGGGTGCGATTCCTCCGCTCCGATACACCGTTTTGCTGTGGTTTATACGGAGGAGTAAGATGAGAGAGAATCCCATTCTCTTTTAGATAGTCCAGGAACTCCGTGCTCAAGTATTCACCTCCTCGATCAGATCGTAGGATTTTAATACTTTTACCCATTTGGTTCTCGACTTCGGATTTATATTCCTTGAATTTCTCAAAAGCTTCAGACTTGTATTTCAACAGGAACATATGTCCGAATCTTAAGAGATCGTCAGTGAATGTAATGAAGTACGAAGAATCATTCCCGGCATGTGTAGACATGGGACCACATACATCACTATGTATCAGTCCTAAGAGTTCCGTAACTCTTTCTCCGTGTCCTGCAAACGGAGTTTTGGTCATCTTGCCTTTGAGACATGACTGGCAAGTGTCATAAGATGAAAATTCGAACGGATTCAAATATCCATCTTTATGCAACTTAGCTAGCCGTATTGCATTGATATGACTTAGTCTACAATGCCACAAGAAGGATTCGTTCATTTCTGAACTCTTCCTCTTGTGTGTGTTTTGTACATTAAGAAATGTGGTTTGATCTAGAATGTATATGCCATTATTTAACGATCCTAATCCAATCAACTTTTGATTCAGGAAGATGTTCATAATATTATCCTATACTACAAAATTATATCCTTCTTTACTTAGTAAAGAAACTGATATAAGATTGCATATCAGGGTCGGAATGTAATAGCATTCGTTCAGAATCAATGTATTACCATTTGGTAATACAAGGTGATATTTGCCAACTGCTTTGGCTACAACATTTGCACCATTCCCTACTCTTACGGAATGATCACCCATTCCCAGTTCTCTACCTTTCCTCAGACCATGTAACATATTACATATGTGGGATCCTGATCCGGTATCTAATACCCAGGACATAGAGTGAACTGAGAAACAGTTCTCAATAACTAACACACCCGAAGAAGATGCATCATCATGCTTATTCTTCGTTTGGGCGGCATGGGAATCCGGATATGTCCCTATTCTCTGTTCAGTCTTATAACAATTATAAGAAAGAACGGAACCAACGTTCCCCAGCACAGTATAACATGCGGGTTCGGTCAATACATCTATATTATTATCTTGATTAAGACGTGACATGGTCGCTACCTGGAGAGAGAGAGAGAAAACACTTTTAGCGTATGCTCTTGCAAGATCAGATTGGTTATTATTTTATCTAATCATGATGGCTCTCACTGTCTTTATCAAATCTTCCTTCAAACCCTAAAAGGAAAGACTAGCCGGGATTAATTACACCCTACAATTTCGCCAATCTTTCAGCCAGGCCAGTGCCGGTACTTTGAGGGAGGTTCCTCGTGCTTTCGCACAGACCTAATTAAAATAAACCTTATTTTCCCAGAGCCATAACCTCATTGACACCTTTCTAGACACCTACTTCAACGGCTAATTGTCCTTTGTAAAACTCTCCCAGGAGTAACTTTTACTCGCCGTGGGTATCGGGATCCAACTATCTCATAGAAGGTATTCAATCTCATTGCAAATTTCAACACTTGAAATTCCCGATAATATTTTACCCCTAACGTCCTATGACCTTGACGGAGGTCAACAAATCAAAGACTGCAAGTCAAGTTCAATCCATCATTTCTTGATTGAATTAAACCCACCCGCACGATCCTTGACGGAGGTCAACAAGGTCGTACAACTACCCTAATCTAATCTGCATCATATGCATAAGCAGATAAATACTAGTCAGCTACCGCACACTACGCCTTGACGGAGGTCAATAAACGTAACACGAATACTAAGTAGGACTTATCTGAAATGACGGAGGGCTACAACAGGTTCTTCAGAGAACCTATTGCGTAATGAACTTGATATCGTTGTAGAATCGAGTGAATTTTGAAAAGGAGTGTTTTGAGGCTTTTACTAGTTTCGCTAAAGAGGTCATTCCCGGTGAAGGGATCTCGGCTCTTTCCTTATCGAATAAGGTGCAGGATATATCATATATATCACTATGCAAAGAAAATACTCCAAAAGCAATCAAAAGATAAACCGTGTGTTGTAGCATCAGCCAGTTATTGCTAAAGAGGTCACTCCCGGTCAAGAGATCTCGGCTCTTTCCTTATCGAATATGATGCAGGATATATCATATATATCACTATGCAAAGCAAATGCTGTAGCTACCCTTTTTGAAAATTTGATTCTACAACATCTTTTAGGTTTCTTTCTTTTCATTAATCTCATTAATGAAGTCCCATCATTTATGCTTCCTAAGCATCACAGAAGAAACGAAAATACAACATACGCTTATGCCATCCGCATTCGCCACAGTGTCCCGTTATGTACCGTTGGGTTACTTAACTAACGGCATAGCGGGACGGAACTAGCGCGGGTGCAAAACAAAAGCAATGTCCACTATAGATCTCATATATAATGTTTATCCATTCGTCTCAGAATTCACAGTGATCACATCACAAAGCAGCAGAAGAAACATATGAAATATTGGATATACTAGGAGGTTCGTGTTTTATTTTGAGCCAGTATAAAACATGGATTCCACGGTCGCGATGAATAGCCAAACCCACATCCCTAGACCCCTACGGGAGCGGCAAGCAACCCTACCAATTCTAGAGTTAGAAGACCCGAACCCGACTCCTCAAGTTGGTCTCCCACTGTACTCTAGAACCCGGTTACTTGTGCTCCCCACCTTGGGTCTATCCTAATGTGGAAAATTAAATAATATACAATGGTGACATCATCCTCAACCCGGAAGTTCCCCAATAAAAGAATATTACATACATTTAATTTTACATGAATGAAAATAAAAACTCTCATCTCACATAAAACCCCCGGCTATTCAAAACACGACGATCCAATATAACATATACAGCAACACATAACATCACATGTCATCAACGTAAGTAAATATGCGTATCCCAATTGTCGTTGACATATAGCTGTAAGTGCACGGCGTTGCCCCGGCCGTCAATCCGACGCCGGAATGCGGAAGCGGTGATTTACTTTAACTTTTCAAACCGGCACCACCACGCACTATAAACCCGGATCGTGCCATTAACTAGTCCTAGCTTACTACAAGATGGGGAAGAGAGATATACCGAGCGATCCGTGTCCTCCGGTCTTCTCGCCGTCGTCCCGATCTCCTGCGGAATGTCCGGTCTCTACCTCCTTGCCGGAAGGGCACCACGTCGCCTACTTCTTTTACGGGCTCCCACCTCTATGCCGAGGCAACTCGGGCACGAAGCTGGCGAGTCGACGTGCCCAAGGTTTGTTGCAGAATGTAGTGTAGAACTCATTTGGGGTAGTGGAGTTGCCTTATTGGTGGAGGAAATGAACTAAGTCTTTTGGAGATGAACATGGGAATTTTTAGAGCATGAAATGAACAAAAATTCCCCACTCTAAATTTTGGACAGCCCCCCCCCCCAAAAAAAAATTGAATGGCCGACCATGGTCATAGAATGAGAGAGGAGAGAATGAGAAAAATATGAGTGAGGCAAAAGTACAAGGGGGTCTCATCATGCAAGGAAGAGAGAGAAAGGTCATGATATGAAGAAATGATCACAAGTAAATCCAACACTCAAACCCATCATCATGTCCCTCCATCATCATACACAAAAGTCAAGCCATGATGAGGTTATGAAATCAAATGAAGGCTACACTAATCATGAAGCAACAATGTGCAAATAACACCCTCCACAACTGCTTATTTGCACAAATGCAAATAAGCACTCCTCCATCAATCTTCGGCCAATGAAAGATACAAAGGAATATGGCCGAAACGGAAAGCAAACTGGCACCTCCAGAAAACTTGTCCCGTAATGAATTACAGGAAAACCCCGCTACTGTGTATACACACCCGCATTTGTATTCCGACCGAAATACAAATGCAATGGGACAAAATCTACACTGTGCAATACTAGGATCCGATTTAAACCAAAGCCTGCTAGTATTAACCGTCCGATCAGGATCCGTGCAATACCGCACGTATCTGATCGAACCCTGCCATATCTCCATACGGCCTCTACAGCGTTTCGCCCGAAACTTGAGTAACTGAATGTGGGGGACTCTAAAGACTCGTCAATACTCTGGCTGTGGATTTAACCACTAGCACGTCAGAGGTATTAGCCATACGTGACGGGCCACCAGCTATTGACCAAAAGGGACGTCGATGAGCGAACTCATCCTGACACCCTACTGAGCCTGTTTGTGACAATATCCGTACAGTCCGGTCTGTTCGTCTATGAGCATCGCATGGCGGGCCTAGGGGGTTGGTAAAAGTCAGATCCCCAAAAGCGGTACAAGTCGTGTCAGAGATCAGCCCAGAACACCCTGAGATACTACTGGAATACCTACTAGTAAATCTCCTGCCTTGGCCAAGGACTTTTCATATTCTGGCTCTCCTAGACACAGCGCTACCTCACCCCCAATACCGGGAGAGACGAACCCCCGAAGATCCGCTCACTGCCTCCATGTGGCTCGGGACTGTACCCAACTAAAACCTGTTTGCACGTCTCCTTTGAGCGTGGTAGGGTAGTAATCAAAGTACAGTGGGAACTCACACGAGACAAATGACGATCCCCAGGTCGATGAACTAACCTGTACACATGTCACCAGGGAACTGCTATCTGACGTCAGGTATAAGACCAACTAGCGTGTTCCCGGCGAGTCCTGTCCGGTGTACTCATAACCCAATGAGCACCTGTATACATCTTAGGTGATCCAACTGACACCAGTGGCTTGTGAGACCGGCCACCGCCCCTCGTCGGGGTCTCGACTGTATACACTAGTCTACTCTGGAGTATCGATGCCCTATCTCGAAACTCCCACGACTAGGGACCTTTTAAGGATATGCTTATTGACCACCAGCTCTCACGTATATGATCGCCCTCATACTGCTGGCAGTCAAGCGAGAATCCTAGGGGCTCTATCAACGTGTAATAGCGACCTGTCAGGTCACCTAAAGCAGTACACGATGATAAAGATAAACCAGATAGCATACTATCATCTTGAGTAAGACTATCCTACCGGGATAGGTCCTCCTTCAATCATTGCAATCACGTGCCTGTGATCCAATAATTGACTCTGAAGGCACTATCTCCAACAATCTCCCACTTGTACTCAAGGCTAATTATTGCGATGTCGCATACTCACATCCCGTGTGTTACCGAACACCCAACTCCTCTACTAGTCAGTCTCACAAATTCTGTTTGCGAAACTATTGCGTTCAAGGAATAGCCTCAGTGAGTGGATCCGCCTTTATGTTTCTTTCTATGTCTCTCTATATCTCAAGTTCGCGGAGAATGCCATCTCCCGAAATGAGCAATACCTGTCTTGGAATGTGTCTGGATGTCTGATGGGACCTAGCTCATAAATGAACTCCAAATCCAAACTTCTTAGACTGTATCGTCAACTGAACTTAATCAGTATACTGCGCCATGCCTCCCTCAGTATTGCCTTGGACCACCTGTCCAAAATACTGCCCCTCGTCAGAAGGAAAACTATAACTCTGACAACCTCCTTGTCGTCCAGGTCACCTTGGAAGCCTGGAATGATAACCGTCTCCCGAATGAGGCTGTCGTTATCATATCCTTAGAACATCCACTTATGTTCTAAAACTGCTTCCGACTGCTTCTCCAGGATTGGATCAATATCAACTTATTGCATCTAGTGCAAGAACAACATCTGGTGTGGTACTTGACATCTCATGATTGACTCAATTGCCTGAGCAAGTGATCTGCCAATCATGCACATCCTCTCCCCTTTAGTCTGTAAGACACCTTTAGAGAGGGTGACTCCATCACTTGCAGGTACACCACCATGCCCGGAGTCATCCATTCAAAATACTCATAGAATGCTGTCTAAGTACCCAGATTGGGAAACTACCCAAATCTAGATCTAAAACCATATATCTAGTAACCAGAATGTTTGATATGAAATCCATTTCCTTTGTGGAGAAACCACTGTGTGACGACCAAAGTATAACCGATCGTAGTATAGGAATGTCATCCAAATACCATGACATCACACCCTACTACCTTCTCAACAGATCCATCCCCTATTCTGATGAAGTCAAACCTATGACTGTCACATCAGAAATTGATGATCTATCTCCGCTATATCTGCTTTAGTCTATAAATAGACATAAGCCACTTGTCCACCAATGCTTCCGCTGCTCCCACTGACTACGACAACCCTCTGGCAGAGTCATATAGACGTACACTTCTAAAGCCAGTTTAGAACGACGCTATACTCATCCTCCTGCAAGGTCTCACAGTCTGGAACAACAGCAATGGCAAGTCTGGGTAAACAAGAACTTCCCTGTCACCGTCCTTGAGGCTACTGGAGTACCTCTCGGGTGCCTGAAGTTACCCACCGTATCTGCGGAGTGGCCAATGGAATGTCAAACCAGATTGAATCTTTAGGTTCCTATCAAATCATCAGTAATCGTTTGTGGTTCTGGAATCACTTCCAGTTCTACCATACTCCCACTACTGTTTTCTGAAAAAATCCATTTGTATTAAAACTGTGGCGAGTCTAGAACAATATCACTATTGATCTTCCAGATGGTAGAAAGTCAACCCTCGTCATAGCCTGGGTCAACCCACAAACAGCCATTACAGAAAACATGCCTTGAGTTATCCAGAGTATGGTTTTAAGCATAAGCCGGACAACTCCCCGTACCTTAACATTGTTAAGATATGAACTGTTCTATATCCAATATAGAACCAGAGGCACTGATTTAATTGAACCAGATTCAAATCATGCAGCTATCTCCAGTGCATGTTAACTAAATGGAAAGAGGCCGATCAGCGTTACTCAACTTAGGAATGCTTCCAATTATGAGTAACCTGAAAGAGAAGCAAGTTCTCTTAATCACTACTATCAACTGAATACCATACACAAGTATCTACATCTTCGATCACTTTGAAGAATCCCGATACTTGCAACACCTGGTTCTCT
Source organism: Agapanthus africanus (assembly GCA_030015575.1). NCBI lineage: Eukaryota > Viridiplantae > Streptophyta > Magnoliopsida > Asparagales > Amaryllidaceae > Agapanthus > Agapanthus africanus. Next base: position 239,614,858 of record CM057351.1, read on the forward strand.
ACTTTATTCAAATACCTATAACTTCTCAAAATTCGGACCCTGTGTTTCCACGAAACACATGTCTAAAAACTAGAGAAGTCATAAGTAAACCGAATATAGTACGAGGACCAACCCCTCTGTCCTGATGGACCCTGGACAACATACAATACTCTGTATAAGCCCCTTGAGTCTAATAACTCACTCCCTATGTGTTGCAGGTTGAAAACTGTACTTATGGTTAAGAAGAATTACACCGCTGTTCAATGCTCCTTACCTAACCATCAACTGATATAGGTAAATGTCATAGACATAATATCAAAAAGGTATATCTCACTCTATAAAAATAGACGTACAGATATATCAATTTGAAATTGGTGCATAACAGCGGATATTCAAAACCAAATATTTGCCGACCGGCAAACAGCCCAGGTGATTTCCTCTAATATCACTGATTACAACAAATCCCGATATAATGAAGATGATCACCTAATTCCCACTAACCTACTCCCACTCATCATCTGTAAAACCATACAGATGTGAGAATCATACCTGGTAAATACATATCCTGGAGTAAGGACTAATTCGGAAATCAGTTTTAGTTTAACAGTACACAGTGAAACTGAAACATTGAAATGTTTCGATGGGGTATCCCGGTATTCTTAGTAATGCCTCTTCCATTATCCAGATTCATAACTGTAACCGTGTAATTCTTTGCCACCTCTTCAAATCCCATTATATGTCTTTAGTCATTACCTTCTGCACACCCCTTTAGGCCAAATGGTTTTCTTCCTTCCCTACCGTTCGGCACCAGCCTATGGTTTGGAAGAAGACTATCCAATAAGCATAATGGGTGTACTGTCCTAATCTTAGGAGCACTCGCAATGCGAGAGAAGGTGAAGATAAAAGACAACCGAATAAACCTTATTCCTATTTCTCCTGAACCAGAATCCATCCCCGAACTGGAACAAGTTCCTTTCGAGTTCGTATATAACCATACGATGGAGTATCCAATAAACTGTGGATCTTCGTAGTGATACGGAGTGTCCTGGAGAAATACAAAGGTGATTTAGGATTGGCGAAGAAATACTTGGTTTGGTCGTGAATAGCAGTCGCAATTTACTTTGCCCTCTTACTAATCCCTTGCTTTGTCTTAACATAATACCTTCTGCACACCATCGTTATGCTAATTGGTTTTCTTCATTCCCCACCATTCGGCACCAGCCTAAGGTTTGGAAGAAGACTATCCAATTTGCGTAATAGGTGTACTATCTCCTAAACCAAGGAGTACTCGCAACTTGAGAGAAGGTAAAAAGAAAAGACAACTGAATAGTCCTATTCGTTTTCTCCAGAACCGGAAACCATCCTCGAATAAATTCCTTCGAGTTCGTATATAACCATACGATGGTTTTGTCCAATGGAAGTGGACGTTCGTAGTAGTACGGGGTGCCCTGGAGAAAAGGGTAAAAGTAGGAGTGGCAATGAGGTATGCAACTCGGACAATCCAAAAACCAGTGTTTAAGAAGGTTCGGTTAATTTTGGTCACTGAGTCATAGTCTTAGGGTCGGGTCAACGGTCGCTGCCAAAGAGAGAGAGAGAAAAGAAACACTCAGCGTGCACTCTAACCTAGATCAGAATGGTTACCAATTCATCTAATCTGAAAACCTCCCACTGTACCATCAAATTCTCTTCCAAACCTGAAAGAAGACTTAGTTGGGATCACCCGAGGAGTAAACCAACTCATCAGTGGGAATCGGGATCCAACTATCATCGCATGATAACGTGACGGAATCCGCTCACGTCATCACACTCCAGAAGGTATGCGCATATCTGGCAAGTTTCAGTTTCTTTAGAAACTCCCGATGTGATTTCTGCCCCATGCTCTTATGAGCATGACTTTGGCCAACATATCATAAGTCACATGTCAAGTTCTACCCGTCATTCTCCAGATTAATTTGAGCCCACCCGTACATACCCTTGACTTTTGCCAAAACAGTAGTACGACTGCCCTAAACCAACGCATCTATCTATGCTGCATATGAATACCCAATAGCTACCAATCATTGTGCCTTGACTTTGGCCAACATACACAGCTTGAATACTATTGACCACCCATAAGAAACGACGGAGGGCTACGAATGGTTTCTGGAGAAAACCTTTAACGTAATGAACTTGATATCGTTGAAGGAACGGATAGCTTTTTAGAAAAATATAGTAACGAAAACCTTTGCTAAAGAGGTCACTCCCGGTGAAGGGATCTCGGCTCTTTCCCCGTAGAATGAGGTGCAGGATATTCTAACTGAATACCACGGTGCAAAGCAAAAGTAATCGGCTATAGTGAAGTTAATGCCCTGACGCAAACTTTTTGTCCAAGGGGTCACTCCCGGTGAAGGGATCTCGGCCCTTGCCTCGTCGACTGAGGAGCAGGATATTCCAACTGAATACCACGACGCAAAACAAAAGAGAACTCCTTGCAATAACAGCTTTTTGAAAAGTGTTCCAACAACATCAGAATAGGTTTGTTTTTAACTTGCATTGATCCGAATCAACGCAGTCCCATCAATTGATCACACCACAAAGAACGAAAATATATTGATGTACGTATATGCCATCCGCATTCGCCATTGGGTCCCGTCATTACCCGTTAGGTTAGCTAACTAACGACAGAGCGGGGACTGGACTAGCACGGATGCAAAACATAAACAACGTCTACTAATATATATACCAATATATATAATATTTCGCTCAAGGCGTGATAAAATGCAACATCACAGAAATGAACATCATCACAGAACAATACAGATATCTGGGATCCCCGGGTTTCACAGAGCCACTACTGAAACCCGACGTTCCCCTGGTCGTGTGGATAGCCTGTGCAATGAAATCCTAGACCCCTACGGGCGCGGCAATTTACCCGCCAAAACCTGAAGCGAGGCAGCCCCCTTCAGCAACGTGAATGGACCACCCTGTACTTCACGGAATCCGGTAACTCGGGCACCCCTCCTGGGTCAACCTGTACCCCCTATGAGTGCGGCGAATAGCCCGCCAATTCTAGAGTGAAGACCCTCCGTCTCAATGCCATGAGATGCGGGCTTATTGCCCTCTAGAACCTGGCTATCCGTGCACCCCTCCGCGGGCTAATCCTAGTACAGAAAGTAAAATATACATACAACGGGTACATCAACCGCAACCTGGTCGTGCCCCAAAATAATAATACATACAGGCAGTGACGGCAGTCCACATGTCGGACGCTCGCCCCGCAATATCAAATGTACATAATACAACCAAAAACTGTACTAGCATTGCATCCAGGCTATCCCCCATGACCAATCCGCAACATCACAGCAATACACAGAACATCAACGTGAAGGTCACGTTCGCAAATCCGTCTAACCGGGCTATAGCAGTTAGACAGGATTTACCGATCAAGTGACATTCACGGTCACAGATATAATGTAAATACTGTGAACTAATGTGTTTAAAATATCCGATCGATCAAATTTTATCAAGTGGGCCCCAAGCATTACTGTAGCACTTAAAGAAATTCTAGGCCCAAAAATAACATTCCGAAACCCCTATTTTCAAGTAAGGAGGTCTCTGTAAAAAATTGGTGCACTGAACAGTTAAAAGAGCGGCGGAACCGCGGCCCAATCAGGGGTTTGGCCGCGGTTCCGCGGTGGAATAATGAGATCGTGCGACCAAATTTTTACAGGAGTCTTATACTTTCCTGAACATCATTCTGCAGCTACCTAAAAAATTTTTGGAGTCCAAAAAATTTCGACAGAAAATTGATGTGTGTAAAAAACGCGGTTTTGGGATTTTTGCTCGATCGGAAATGTAAAACACATTAGACAAAGCTAGACGATGTTAATGGCGAGGCTCTGATACCACTGTAAGTGCACGGCGGCGCCCCGGCCGTCAATCCGACACCGGAATGCGGAAGAAGTGATTTACTTTAACTTTTCAAACCGGCACCACCGCGCACTATAAACCAGGATCGTGCCATTAACTAGTCCTAGCTTACTACAAGATGGGGAAGAGAGATATACCGAGCGATCCGTGTCCTCCGGTCTTCTCGCCATCGTCCCGATCTCCCGCGGAATGTCCGGTCTCCACCTCCTTGCCGGAAGGGCACCACGTCTCCTGCTTCTTTTACGGGCTCCCACCTCTATGCCGAGGCAACTCGGGCACGAAGCTGGCGAGTCGACGTGCCCAAGGTTTGCTGCAGAATGTAGTGTAGAACTCATTTGGGGTAGTGGATTTGCCTTATTGGTGGAGGAAATGAACTAAGTCTTTTGGAGATGAACATGGGAATTTTGTAGCATGAAATGAACAAAAATTCCCCACTCTAAATTTTGGACAACCCTCCCCCCCAAAATGAATGGCCGGCCATGGTCATAGAATGAGAGAGGAGAGAATGAGAAAAATATGAGTGAGGCAAAAGTCCAAGGGGGGTCTCATCATGCAAGGAAGAGAGAGAAAGGTCATGATATGAAGAAATGATCACAAGTAAATCCATCACTCAAACCCATCATCATGTCCCTCCATCATCATACACAAAAGTCAAGCCATGATGAGGTTATGAAGTCAAATGAAGGCTACACTCATCATGAAGCAACAATGTGCAAATAACACCCTTCACAACTGCTTATTTGCACAAATGTAAATAAACCCTCCTCCATCAATCTTCGGCCAATAAAAGATACAAAGAAATATGGCCGAAACGGAAAGCAAACTGGCAACTCCAGAAAACTTGTCCCGTAATGAATTACAGGAAAACCCCGCTACTGTGTATACACACCCGCATTTGTATTCCGACCGAAATACAAATGCAATGAGACAAAATCTACACTGTGCAATACTAGGATCCGGCTTAAACCAAAGCCTGCTAGTATTAACCGTCCGATCAGGATCCGTGCAATACCGCACGTATCTGATCGAACCCTGCCATATCTCCATACGGCCTCTACAATGTTTCGCCCGAAACTTGAGTAACTGAATGTGGGGGACTCTAAAGACTCGTCAATACTCTGGCTGTGGATTTAACCACTAGCACGTCAGAGGTATTAGCCATACGTGACGGGCCACCCGCTATTGACCAAAAGGGACGTCGATGAGCGAACCCATCCTGACACCCTACTGAGCCTGTCTGTGACAATATCCGTACAGTCCGGTCCATTCGTCTATGAGCATCGCATGGCGGGCCTAGGGGGTTGGTAAAAGTCAGACCCCCAAAAGCGGTACAAGTCGTGTCAGAGATCAGCCCAGAACACCCTGAGATACTACTGGAATACCTACCAGTAAATCTCCTGCCTTGGCCAAGGACTTTTCATATTCTGGCTCTCCTAGACACAGCGTGACCTCACCCCCAATACCGGGAGAGACGAACCCCCGAAGATCCGCTCACTGCCTCCATGTGGCTCGGGACTGTACCCAACTAAAACCTGTTTGCACGTCTCCTTTGAGCGTGGTAGGGTAGTAATCAAAGTACAGTGGGAACTCACACGAGACAAATGACGATCCCCAGGTCGATGAACTAACCTGTACACATGTCATCAGGGAACTGCTATCTGACGTCAGGTATAAGACCGACTAGCATATTCCCGGCGAGTCCTGTCCGGTGTACTCATAACCCAATGAGCACCTGTATACATCTTAGGTGATCCAACTGACACCAGTGGCTTGTGAGACCGGCCACCGCCCCTCGTCGGGGTCTCGACTGTATACACTAGTCTACTCTGGAGTATCGATGCCCTATCTCGAAACTCCCACGACTAGGGACCTTTTAAGGACGTGCTTATAGACCACCAGCTCTCACGTATATGATCGCCCTCATACTGCTGGCAGTCAAGCGAGAATCCTAGGGGCTCTATCAACGTGTAATAGCGACCTGTCAGGTCACCTAAAGCAGTACACGATGATAAAGATAAACCAGATAGCATACTATCATCTTGAGTAAGACTGTCCTACCGGGATAGGTCCTCCCTCAATCATTACAATCACGTGCCTGTGATCCAATAATTGACTCTGAGGGCACTATCTCCAACAATAGCAACAAAACCGGCGATACACCACATATTACACTTACGGTCGCAGAAAAACTAGACGGTGTTAAACATTCCAATCGAATCAACAAACACCCACAATTACCCAGAAAGCTCAACACTTGAGCGTTGTTTAAAATTATTCAGCACATGCCACAGTACTAATGGACCAGCCGTAGAAGGGTCAACCAACGCCTCACATGTGACACCGCTGAACCACCACAAACCCGAGGGTTCATTAGCGGTTCTGACGGTCACATAATCGAGTTAAGGTTTTGTTCTTCTTGAGGGTCCATGATCAGTCGAAAATACTGCATTTTTAACACGGCAATTTCCCTATCTTTTACACTCATCTTGAAGTGTTCGGCATTCATATTACACATATTAGCAAATCTGTCGTAAAATATCAGATTGCATGTGTTAAACTCTAAAACCGACATTTCTGAGGAAATTGTGTGTTTATCATGGAATCGCATCATCCCTGTATTGCGCAACACTTGTTTCGAGATTTGTGCAGGAAATTGCAGGATTAAAGCCAAAAGAAGCTGATCAAAAATACACCAACTCCAAGTCTTGAGTGTAGGGTTCCTAGGCACTCTTGTGAAGGTTCAAAAGGCATCAAACATGACCGGATAAAATTTTAGACGTGCCGAACAACCCAAAACCGGGATCTTTGCTAGATTATTAGGTTTAAACATGCAAGATGATAACTTTTATCTAAGTGTGAGGGATTACAACCTTTGTAGTCCGCTCCTTCGCTTCACAAGCTCCGAGTAGAAGTCCCTTTGCCGCGATCCACGATCTCCCGGACTCATGAAAGGCTCCACGACTCGAACGATCCATGCTAGCTTGAAGTGTTCCAATTCTCCGATGATCTACGTCGAAGTTGCAAAGACTCAAGCTTTCTCACTCTAAAGAGATGAACACACTAATCTCAAGGGCTAGATGAGATGAGGATGAGAGAGTAGTAATTTTGTTTTCTTTTTAAATCATTTTCTTATATTTATTCATCACATAAAGAAAATCAAGAGGGCTTTCTTCAAAAGAGAAGAAGAAGATGATAATGGAAAAGATAAATGATTTATTTTCTTTTGTGATGAATAGAAAGAAAGAGTGTATGATTGATTATAAACCATGGTCAAGGATGGGTGGCTAGGATTTAGTAGAGAATAAACTAGAGTTAGGGTTTGGTTGGGTTGATAATGTGTCATCACAAAAATAACTTTACAATGACAAAAGAAAAAACTTCTAGAAGGTGCATGAAGCAACTAACCCTAATCAAACCCTAACCTCAATTAATCATCCTTAAACATGTTTAACAATTAATCATATCATGTCACAATAATATATATCACATATATATTATATATTTGCAACAAAAGAAAATAATACAATTTACATATATCGCATATATATCAATGTATCATCCAATGAGAAAATGAAAGAATAAAGCGAGCCAATATTAGATAATGTAATAATATATCATATATATTATTATACATTAAATCATCGAATCAACACTTGATCCGACGATCCGGCAATATCGAATATTACCGACTAATATATCATTTACCGATTCATCGAATCAACACTTGATCCGATGATCCGGTTCATATCAAAATATCGCGAGAATATAATACTGTATCCCATATCGCATTATTCTCGGTCCTGCACATATCACATATGTGCCTCTACTCCGTTTCGCCTGAGCCAAGAAACCTCTGTGTAGGACTCTAAAGAATCGTCAATACGCCGGTAGCAGGTGATGATCATATCAAACACCCACAAGCTGCAAGCGGTCAGCAAAACGTAACAGCCACCCAGGTATTGAGCGATCAGAAGATCAACAAGCTAGCCTGTGCGTTCTCCTGTGAATCCAATCAGTAACACTCCCGTACAGTCCGGTCTGTTCATCTGATATGTCGCATATCAAGTCTAGGGGTGGTATACGTCAGACCCCAGTAACCGATAAGTCGTGTCGATGTATGGCTCATAACGGGTCGAGAAACTACTAATAACACTTACCAGTAAATCTCTATATCAGCCCTGGCCAGGGACTTCCAGTTATAGCCAATCGAACACAGCACAACATCAACTCCCTATACCGGGAGAGACGAATCCCCTCCTATCGCTCATTGCCTCCAGGTGATTCGGGACTGTACCCAAAAGCCACCGTTTTGCACGCTCTCTTGGACGTGGTAAGGTGGAAATCAAAGCACAGTGGGAATCACACAAGACTCCATGATGATCTCGGGTCTACAGACTACCCTGTACCTGTGTCACCGGAGAACTGCCATCTGACGTGTGGTATATCACCATCTGGGAGTTCTCGGCGAGTCCGTCCAGTGTACCCAGTCTCCACTGAGCACCCGTACACCATCTCTGATGTCTAACACCGATGGATATGGGATCATCCATCGCCCATCATATGGGTCAAGATGCGTATACGCTAGTCTACTCTGGTGTATCGATGCCCTGTCTCGATATACCCTCGACTAGGAACAGTTATAGGATGTACTCATCGACTACCGCGGCCTCACTAGTATGATCTCATCATAGTCCCAGTAGTCGAGTACAGATCCTAAGGGCTTTATCAACTTGTGAGAGTAAAACAGTAAACCAATACAAGTCAACATGTTAAGATAAAGTGAAACCAAATAGCATACTATCATGACGAGCAAGAAAGTCATCTCTATATATATCCAAGCATCCATTATAATATACATCATATGTACAACAATGGCCTCTAGGGCATATACATAACTAACAATCTCCCACTTGCACTAAGGCCAGCTGCTGTAGTATCGCATACCTAGCATCCCGAATAATCTCTCAAACTGTATCTGGGGAATAGCCTTCGTGAATGGATCCGCAGTGTTGTCCTTCGTATCTACTCTCCTGACCTCGATCTCCCGGCGATCAACTATCTCCCTGATCAGGTGATACCGCCTCAGAATATGTCTGGACTTTTGATGGGACCTGGGTTCCTTGGCCAAAGCCACAGCTCCATTGTTATCGCAATACAGAGGTATTGGATGCTCAATGGATGGAACCACACCAAGTTCACTAATGAACTTCTTGATCCAGACAGCCTCTTTGGCAGCATCGTTGGCAGCGATGTATTCAGCCTCCATCGTCGAGTCTGCAACGGTATCCTGTTTGGAACTCTTCCAACATACCGCCCCTCCATTGAGGGTAAAGACAAAACCTGAATGCGACTTAGAGTCATCCTTATCACTTTGGAAGCTGGAATCGGTAAAGGACTCCACCTGGAGTTCTCCGTTACCATACACCAAGAACATCTCCTTAGTCCTTTGTAAGTACTTGAGAATGTTCTTCACTGCTGTCCAATGACTCTCTCCAGGATCTGCTTGATACCGACTCACTACACTTAGTGAGTATGCTACATCGGGTCTGGTACATAGCATCGCATACATGATAGAGCCCACTGCCGAAGCATAGGGTATCCCTTGCATGCGAGCTCTCTCCAAATCAGTCTTGGGAGAGAGTGAGTCCAGAGATCGTGGGTTGGTTCCCACGCTTGGATTCTTCCATACTAAACCTCTTTAGTATGGTGTCAATGTACCTGGATTGGGACAATCCCAGTATCCGTTTAGATCTATCTCTATAGATCATGATTCCCAATATGCAGGAGGCATCACCTAGATCTTTCATTGAGAATCTCTGTGATAAGAAGAGCTTGACTGATTGCAGCATAGGAATATCATTTCCTATCAAGAGTATGTCATCCACGTACAATACGAGGAAGACAACCTTACCCTCTGCTACCTTCTTATAGATACAAGGTTCATCTATATTTTTGATGAAGTCAAACTCTTTGACTACAACATCAAAACAGATGTTCCAACTCCGCGATGCTTGCTTTAACCCATAAATGGATTTAAGCAGCTTGCACACCTTTCCGCTGCTCCCACTATCTACGAAGCCCTCTGGCTGAGTCATGTACACGCACTCTTCTAAATCACCGTTTAGAAAGGCGGTCTTAACATCCATTTGCCAGATTTCGTAGTCATGGTATGCAGCAATGGCAAGTAAGATCCGGATGGACTTAAGCATAGCTACTGGAGAAAAGGTTTCGTCATAATCCACACCTGGACGTTGACGAAAACCCTTTGCTACAAGTCTAGCTTTGAAAGTCTCAACTTTTCCATCTACACCAAATTTCTTTTTAAAAATCCACTAGCTCCCAATGGGTTTTACCCCTTCAGGAGCATTTTCTAAAATCCATACTTTATTGGTGTACATGGATTCCATCTCAGATCGCATTGCATCCAGCCATTTCACAGAGTCACCACTCGTGATGGCCTGCTCGAAACTAGTCGGTTCATCATCATCCATAATGCAATCCTCGTTTCCACCATCAATGAGAAAACCGTAGTATCTCTCAGGTGGACGAGAAACCCTACTAGATCGGCGGAGAGGCTGGGGTTCGTCGGGTACTACTGAATCCTCTGGTTCTACCAAGTCTTCTGTTATAGTTTGTGTTGCTGGAACCTCTTCCAGTTCTACCTCCTTGCCACAAATTTCTTTTCCAAGAAATTCCTTTTCTAAAAAGGTGGCATGTTTAGAAACAAACACCTTTTATTCCTCAGTGTGGTAGAAGATATACCCTTGTGAGTTCTTGGGATATCCAACAAACTTACATAAGACAGATCTTGCCTCGAGTTTGTCCGGATTTTGTCTTTTGACATAGGCTGGACAACCCCATATCTTAACATACTTAAGAGATGGTCTCTTCCCTTTCCATATCTCATATGGAGTGGTAGGCACTGATTTGGTAGGAACCATATTCAATAGATGTATGGCTGTCTCAAGCGCATACCCCAGAAGGAAATAGGTAACTCAGCCTCGCTCATCATAGAGCGCACCATATCTAATAGGGTGCGATTCCTCCGCTCAGATACACCGTTGTGCTGTGGTGTATAAGTAGGAGTAAGTCGAGAGAGAATCCCATTCTCTTTTAGATAATCTAGGAACTCACCGCTTAAGTATTCACCTCCTCGATCAGATCGAAGAATCTTAATACTTTTGCCCGTTTGGTTCTCTACTTCGTGCTTATATTCTCTGAATTTCTCAAAAGCTTCAGACTTGTGTTTCATCAGAAACACATGTCCGTATCTAGAGAGATCGTCAGTGAATGTAATGAAGTAGGAAGAACCGTTCCTGGCATGCGTAGACATGGGACCACAAACATCAGTATGTATCAGTCCTAAGAGTTCAATAACTCTTTCTCCGTGTCCACTAAACGGAGCTTTGGTCATTTTTCCTTTGAGACATGAATGGCAAGTATCATAAGATGATAATTCGAACGGATTCAAATAACCATCTTTATGTAACTTAGCTAGTCGTGTCGCATTGATATGACCAAGTCTACAATGCCACAAGTAGGATTCGTTCACATCTGAACTTTTCCTCTTGTGTGTGTTTTGTATATTCAGGACTGTATTCTGATTTAGAATGAATATGCCATTATGTAACGAGCCTGATGCAATCAACTTTTGATCTAGGAATATGTTCATAACATTATCGTTTACTACAAAATTATATCCTTCTTTACTTAATAATGAGACTGGTATAATGTTGCACATCATGTTCGGTATATAATAGCATTCATTTAGAATCAGTGTATTACGACTTGGTAATACAAGGTGATATTCGCCAACTGCTTTGGCTACAATACTTGCACCGTTCCCTACTTGAACGGAATGATCACCTTTTCACAGTTCTCTACCTTTACGTAGCCCATGTAATAATTTACATATGTGGGATCCTGATCCGGTATCTAATACCCAGGACGTAGGGTGAACTGAGAAACAGTTCTCAATAACTAACACACCTGAAGAAGATGCATCAACATGCACGTTCTTTTGGGCGGTGTGAGAATCCAGATATTCTCCTGTTTCCTGTTCAGTCTTATAACTCTTATAAGAAAGAACGGGTCCAACATTCCCTTGCTCAGTACAATAATTAGGTTTAGTCAATACATCCATATTATAATCTTGATTATGGCATGACATGGTCGCTACCTGGAGAGAGAGAGAAGAAAACACTTTAGCGTATGCTCTTGCAAGATTAGATTGGTTATTATCTTATCTAATCAGGATGTCTCCCACTGTTTTTATCAAATCTTCCTTAAAACCCTAAAAGGTAAGATTAGCCGGGATTAATTACACCCTACAATTTCGTCAATCTTTCAGCTAGATCAGTGTCGGTACTTTGAGGGAAGTTCCCCGTGCTTTCGCACGGACCTAATTAAAGTAAACCTCATTTTGCCAGAGGCATAACCCCGTTAACACTTTTCTAGACACCTACTTGAATGACTAATTGTCCTGTGTAAAACTCTCCCAGGAGTAACTCTTACTCGTAGTGGGTATCGGGATCCAACTATCTCATAGGAGGTATGCAATCTCATTGCAAATTTCAACACTTGAAATTCCCGATAATATTTTTGCCCCTAACGTTCTATGACCTTGACGAAAGCCAACAAACCATAGTGCGCTAGTCAAGTTCAACCCGAACATTTCTTGATTGAATTAAACCCAGCCGTACGTCCCTTGACGAAAGCCAACAAAGCCGCACGACTACCCTAAGCCAATCTCATCATATGTAACAGATAAGTAATAATTAGCTACCGCACACTACGCCTTGACGAAAGCCAACAAACGTAGCACGAATACTAAATATTACCTATCTGAAATGTCGGAGGGCTACGCAGGTTTTTCAGAAAACCCTGAGCGTAATGTACTTGATATCGTCGTAGAATCGAGTAATTTTGAAAAGGAGTGTTTTTGAGGCTTTTCTTAGTTTCGCTAAAGGGGTCACTCCCGGTGAAGGGATCGTCGGCCCTTTCCTCATCGAATAAGGTGCAGGATATATCATATATACCGCTGTGCAAAGAAAAACACTAAAAGCAATCAAAAGACAAACCGAGTTTTGTAGCATCTGCCAGTTTCGCTAAAGGAGTCACTCCCGGTGAAGGGATCTCGGTCCTTTCCTCATCGAATAAGGTGCAGGATATATCATATATATCGCTGTGCAAAGCAAAACTGTAGCTACCCTTTTTATGAAGTTTTGATTCTACAACATCTTTAGGTTTCTTTTCTTTTATTAATCTCATTAATAAAAATCCCATCTTCGTATGCTTCTTAAGCATCACAGAAGAAACGAAAGCAATAATATTTATATATCAGCATATATATATAGTATAAGCATTCGTCTCAGGCAGTAATATGATCTCATCACAGAACATTGCAGCAGAAGAACATATATGAAATATTGGATATACTAGGACGTCCGTGTTTTCAATACGAGCCTGTATAAAACACGGATTCCACGGTCGCGACGAATAGCCAAACCCACATCCCAAGACCCCTACGAGAGCGGCAAGTAACACTGCCAATTCTAGGGTTTGGAGACCCGGTCTCGACTTCTCGAGATGGCCTCCCACTGGACCCTAGAACCCGGTTACTTGTGCTCCCCTCCTTGGGTCTACCTAATGCGGAAAAGTAAATAATATACACTTGTGACATCAACCGCAACCTGGAAGTGCCCCCAAATAAAAGAATATTACATTACAAATGAATTTTACATGAATGAAAATAAAAACCCTCATCTCACATAAAACCCCCGGCTATTCTGATCGCGACGATCCAATATAACATATCACAGCAACACATAATATCTCATATCATCAACGTAAGTAAATATGCGCATCCCAATTGTCGTTGACATATAGCAATGAAACCGGCGATATCACATATTACACTTACGGTCACAGAAAAGAAAGTGTAAAACTACAATATTTGGAATCCACAATCACTTTAGACATCGTAAATCCGAAATATCACATACTCCGCATTTCATGCCTAACTCTATGAATTCCAGATATTGTATCACATTCCAGATAAATAGACAGTATCAAAATTTCCGAACAGATAATCAAATACCCAAAATTTCCCAAAGTGCTCAACTCTTGAGCGGAGTTCAAATAATCCCAGAACATGTCAAAGTACCAGTGATCCAGCCGTAGAAGGGTCAAGCCAACGCCTCACATGTGGCACGCCGTACTGCCCCAAACCCGAAGGTTCAAAAGGCAGTTCAAGACGGTCACATAATTGAGTTAAGGTTTGTTGTCTTCTAGAGGGTCCACCGCTTAACTTGTACAATTTTCCGACAGATTTAAACCCGATAAAAATTCAACACTTGAAAGTTTTACGTGCCGGGAAATAGTCGGTTAATGATATCCGTTCAACTAGTTTAACAATTTCTAAATATCCGGAAAGAAATAAGAATTTAAAGTTTCCGATCGAGTCTACTATTACAAAACAAACCCCAGAATTTTCAACACCTGAAAGAGATTAAAAATACCCAGAAGCATCAACAAGCACCTACGGACATTACCATAAAAGCCACGTGTCATGAATCCACTAATCCGCCGCGGAACAGCCGCGCAAGGCATGCTGGCGCCGCGGTTCTGCCGCCGTTTGGATGAATTGAGGGCTCGGGTTTTATGGTAATCCTTAGAATTCCCTGCTGATTTTTTTTACATATTTTTAATTCAGAAAAATCCCAAAATTTAAAAAATTTCCAGAGAGGGGTCTAGTTTCGTCGTTACGAGTTCGATCGGAGTTTTAACTTCGTAAACACATCGCCTAATGCTTTAGCTAGGCTCTGATACCACTGTAGGGTTCTTAGGCACTCTTGTGAAGGTTCAAAAGGCATTAAACATGCCCAGATAAAATTTTAGACGTGCCGAACAACCCAAAGCCGGGATCTTTGCTAGATTATTAGGTTTAAACATGCAAGATGATAACTTTTATCTAAGTGTGAGGGATTACAACCTTTGTAGTCCGCTCCTTCGCTTCACAAGCTCCGAGTAGAAGTCCCTTTGCCGCGATCCACGATCTCCCGGACTCATGAGAGGCTCCACGACTCGAACGATCCATGCTAGCTTGAAGTGTTCCAATTCTCCGATGATCTACGTCGAAGTTGCAAAGACTCAAGCTTTCTCACTCTAAAGAGATGAACACACTAATCTCAAGGTCTAGATGAGATGAGGATGAGAGAGTAGTAATTTTGCTTTCTTTTTAAATCATTTTCTCATATTTATTCATCACATAAAGAAAATCAAGAAGGCTTTCTTCAAAAGAGAAGAAGAAGATGATAATGGAAAAGATAAATGATTTATTTTCTTTTATGATGAATAGAAAGAAAGAGTGTATGATTGATTATAAACCATGGTCAAGGATGAGTGGCTAGGATTTAGTAGAGAATAAACTAGAGTTAGGGTTTGGTTGGGTTAATAATGTGTCATCACAAAAATATCTTTACAATGACAAAAGAAAAAACTTCTAGAAGGTGCATGAAGCAACTAACCCTAATCAAACCCTAAACTCAATTAATCATCCTTAAAAATGTTTAACAATTAATCATATCATGTCACAATAATATATATCACATATATATTATATATTTGCAACAAAAGAAAATAATACAATTAACATATATCGCATATATATCAATGTATCATCCAATGAGAAAATGAAATAATAAAGCGAACCAATATTAGATAATGTAATAATATATCATATATATTATTATACATTAAATCATCGAATCAACACTTGATCCGACGATCCGGCTATATCGAATATTACCGACTAATATATCATTTACCGATTCATCGAATCAACACTTGATCCGATGACCCGGTTCATATCAAAATATCGCGAGAATATAATACGGTATCCCATATCGCATTATTCTCGGTCCTGCACATATCACATATGTGCCTCTACTCCGTTTCGCCTGAGCCAAGAAACCTCTGTGTAGGACTCTAAAGAATCGTCAATACGCCGGTAGCAGGTGATGATCATATCAAACACCCACAAGCTGCAAGCGGTCAGCTAAACGTAACAGCCACCCAGGTATTGAGCGATCAGAAGATCAACAAGCTAGCCTGTGCGTTCTCCTGTGAATCCAATCAGTAACACTCCCGTACAGTCCGGTCTGTTCGTCTGATATGTCGCATATCAAGTCTAGGGGTGGTATACGTCAGACCCCAGTAACCGATAAGTCGTGTCGATGTATGGCTCATAACGGGTCGAGAAACTACTAGTAACACTTACCAGTAAATCTCTATATCAGCTCTGGCCAGGGACTTTCAGTTATAGCCAATCGAACACAGCACAACATCAACTCCCTATACCGGGAGAGACGAATCCCCTCCTATCGCTCATTGCCTCAATGTGATTCGGGACTGTACCCAAAAGCCACCGTTTTGCACGCCCACTTGGACGTGGTAAGGTGGAAATCAAAGCACAGTGGGAATCATACAGGACTCCATGACGATCTCGGGTCTACAGACTACCCTGTACCTGTGTCACCGGAGAACTGCCATCTGACGTGTGGTATATCACCATCTGGGAGTTCTCGGCGAGTCCGTCCAGTGTACCCAGTCTCCACTGAGCACCCGTACACCATCTCTGATGTCTAACACCGATGGATATGGGATTATCCATCGCCCATCATATGGGTCAAGATGCGTATACGCTAGTCTACTCTGGTGTATCGATGCCCTGTCTCGATATACCCTCGACTAGGAACAGTTATAGGATGTACTCATCGACTATCGTGGCCCCACTAGTATGATCTCATCATAGTCCCAGTAGTCGAGTACAGATCCTAAGGGCTTTATCAACATGTGAGAGTAAAACAGTAAACCAATACAAGTCAACATGTTAAGATAAAGTGAAACCAAATAGCATACTATCATGACGAGCAAGAAAGTCATCTCTATATATATCCAAGCATCCATTATAATATACATCATATGTACAACAATGGCCTCTAGGGCATATACATAACTAACATTGAGTTCTGGTAGCAATCTAGAGGGCAAAACACAATTCAACATATCACAAAAGGGCCCATATGTCAGTACCAGAGAAGCCCAAAAGTTTCGAGCCACAAAGCCTCCAAAGCGCCGCGGTTCCGCGGCGGGAGTCTGCTTGCGCCGTGGAACCGCGGCTCTTATGACCCGTCAGCACTTCAGATTTGCTTCATTATTCTTCTATCAAGGCCTACAGCTTAGAAAGACATGTCAAATTCCAAAATTCTCCAGAGTCTTCTGCCAGATCAGCAAAGATCATTAAGCATGCTAATCTTGATTAAGCTCCTAACAAACTAGTTTTAGAAGCTCCCTCCTAACTAATCACTTCTAGAAGCCTCTCTTGCTAACTAACTTTTGGAGGGAAATTCAAATTTCCTCAACAAACTTTTGGAGGGAAACTTAAAATTTGAAATCCTAGATCTAGGGTTTGGATATCTATAAATAGAAGTCTAGACCTAGGGTTAAAGGCTATTTTTTACTTCCTAAATCTCTACTCTCTCATCTTCTTCCACAAGTCTAGTGATAAGACTTGTGCGAAACCCTAACCCTAATTCCACTCCAAATTCAAGATCCCGAGTACCAATCAAGCAAGAAGCCCTTCAACCTTTTAGGAGCAGAGCCGATCTTCAATCGAGCAAGTGATCCAAGCCGATCCGTGAGTCACGGAGACGAGCGAAGCCAAATCGACGATCGACTTCATCCTCTTGTAGTTCTTGAGCGATTGTAATGAAATTGTTGATATAAATAAAAGGTGAAATTCTTTAATCTTGCTTTCTTTAAATTCTTGCATCATGATTCGATCTCAATTTGTAATTGTAGTTCTTGTTGTGATGTTTGAGTAACACTCCGCTCGTAAAGGAGTCGAGACGATCAATAGAATGATGATGTAATAAATCTTAAAACGATTCTTAAGTCCTACGAGTTTTGTAAACCCTAGCAAGTTCAAGAATCGATAATCTAGTTTCGTTGCGATGCTTTCTTGATTGTTATCACTCGAAATTAGGGATCTACGATCGTTTCTTGAATTTACTAGAGGCTAGAATATGAATGATATCGACGAAGGAACAAGGGATAAATGATGAAACCCTAGTTTCACTAGAAATCCCTAATTCTCGTCGATCATCATCAATCTAGTATCAATTCATCGAAGGATAAGAATACGTCATCGTGAGATTGCATCACATCTATAGATCCGATCGATTCCTACGAGCCTCATTTAGATTCTTGATATTTGGTTGGAAAAATCATCAAACTATCAATTCTTGATTCTATCTTTTTCTTGTTATTAGATCTAGATTTTCTAATTCTTGAACTTCAATTACAAATCATGAATTGTTTTCTTTTCTTTCTTTAAAGTTTCGACTCATCTAATTCAAAAGACGAACGATTACACTTTTCCTGTGGACGATCCGCACTTACTAACGCGTTACATCCGACACCGTTATTGATTACGGTCAAATAATTCTTTGATTGTGAATTCTATTCATTTTCTAAATCGACACACAAAGAAACGATCAATCAAATGGCGCCGTTGCCGGGGATCATTTGATTTGATTTACACAACAAGAATTTATTTCAATCAAAATGGCGCCGTTGCCGGGGATCATTTGAATTGATTTACACACAACAAGAATTCATATCAATCAGTCCATCGCATAATTTGCATGATGTTTGAATGCTTTTTAACTACGGATAAAATCCAACACTTGGAAAATTTTCCGGCAAGGGAAAAAGTTGGTATTTGATATCCGTTCGAACTTTTTAACACCATCTAAAGTAACCCGAAAACAGTTAGAATTATGACTACGAAACACTCCGAGTTGCCTTTGCAGTAAGTTAATCATCACATGAAAAAGTAGCAAAAATAAACAACACCTGAAACAACAAAACCCAAAGAGAAAAACATGAAAAAAATTTGGGACCAGGATTCCCCACTAGGGCCGGCCTCCTTGGAAAATGTGCCCATGTGCTCGGTCCAAATCCGAGCACAGGGTCCCAAGTTTTTCCCATGTTCATCTTTTAGCTCAAGTATGATTCTTCACTTGTTTGAAAAATTTTTGGAGCTCATTTGAAAATCGACAGAAACATGGTTTTAGGGTTTCAAGTTTCGGAGTTCGTTTCGGTTTCGTAATCTAACAATATCCATCTAATTTTCTAGCTAGGCTCTGATACCACTGTAGGGTTCCTATAAACGACAACAAGGTTTCGGGAGGCATCGTCCATGTCATTTTCAAAAATTTGCCGTTTCTAGGAACTCTAAACTAGAATCGTTAACTAGAAAATAATACAGAAGCAAATGTAAACTGTTTTACATCTAAGTGAACTAGAAATACAAGCTTTGTAGATCGGTCCTTCTCTTCAATAGCTCCTTGTAGTAGTCCCTTCGCAACGATCAAGGTACTCCCGGACCCTTGCATGGATTCTCAAGGTGAAAAGAACGATCTTGCTTGAAGACTTCGAGGCTGAAGAGGATCTACGCCGAGGGGATATTAACTCAAGCTACTACTTCACTAACTAAAGGATTAGTGAAGCTGACACCCTATACTAAAATGCTAATCTAGTAGAGGATGATGAAATAGGAAGTGGGCTCACTTAAGAATTATTTTTCTCACAATATTTTCTCACTTGGAACAAACCCTAGAGAGCTTTTTCTTTTGAGGAAGAAAATGAAGAAAAAGATGAGAATGAAAAATGATCAAGTGAGAGAATAAACCATGGGTGAGTGTGTATCATATACTAACTCATGTAGAGACATAACCATGGCTAATTAAAATGGTTAGATTAATAAATATCTACAATAAAACAAAACTAGTGGACTCGGTCAAATGCACCCACAAGCTCCTACAAGCTTCATGCATTTGATTTAGTTTACACTAATTTGGATTTACTTTACACATAAAAACCTCACTATTATAATTGGTATGGTGTATATCTCATACACCCATATAGTGTGTATCAACTACCATGATACAAAACAAAACACATTTTAATATATATCACATATATATTAAGTGAGCACATATGAGAAAATAAAAGCTTAAGTGAGCAAATGTTAGTTAATGTAAATTAGTATATCAAATATACAATTATACACTAAATTATCAAATCAACACTTGATTTAATAATCCGGCTATATCTCATATAACCGATTAACACTAAATGTACCAACTTATCGAATCAACACTTGATTCGATAACCCGACTATCTCATATAACCGACCGATACAAATATCGCGAGAATGAAAAACGGTATCACATACTCGTATTATTCTCGGTCCCGCACATATCACATATGTGCACCTACTTCGTTTTTCCTGAGCCGGTAAAACCTCTATGTAGGACTCTAAAGACTCGTCAATACGCCGGCAGTAGGTGATGATCATATCAAGCACCCACAAGCCGTCAGCGATACTTGATGGACGTAACGGCTACCCGGGTATTGAACGATCAGAAAATCAGCATGCAAGCCCGCTCTAACTCCTGCAAAATCCTGACAGTAACACTACCGTACAGTCCGGTCTCCTCGTCTGATATGTCGCATATCAAGTTTAGGGGTGGTAAACGTCAGACCCCAATAACCGATAAGTCAAGCCGATGTGAGGCTCATAACGGGTCGAGAAACTACTGATAACACTTACCAGTAAATCTCTAAATCAGCCCTGGCCTGGGACTTCCCTGTCATGGCCAATCGAGCACAGCACAACATCAACCCCCAATACCGAGAGAGACGAAACCCCTCCTATCGCTCATTGCCTCCACGTGACTTGGGACTGTACCCAAAAAACACCGTTTTGCATGTCCTATTGAACGTGATAAGGTGGAAATCAAAGCACAGTGGGGATCACACAAGACTCTATAACGATCTCGGGTTTACAGACTAACCTGTACCAGTGTCACCTGAGAACTGCTATCTGGCGTGAGGTATAATACCATCTAGGAGTTCTCGGTGAGTCCGTCCAGTGTACCCAGTCTCCACTGAGCACCTGTTGGATATATATGCCCTAGAGGCCTACATTGTATAGGATGCTTGGGATATGTATGTACATAACAGTCTTGCTTGATATAATAGTACGCTATTTGGTTTGACTTTGTCTTAACGTATGATATATTTTACTTGGTATTTATATATATATGTTGATAAAGCCCATAGGGTGTTTGTCTGACTACCGGCGTTGTGATGGCAGTCATACTAGTGGGAGCTGGATAGTCAATTGGCACACCCTTAGATGTCCCTGGTCGCAGGAGTATCAAGATTGGGCATCGATACTCCGGAGTAGACTAGTGTATACATATCTAGACCCTGACGAGGGGCGATGGATTGGTCCCGCAACCATTGGTGGTGTTCACCTAAGATTGTATACAGATGCTCACTGGGTGTGAGTACACCGGACAGGACTCGCCGAGAACTGACTGGATGGTATTATACCTAACGTCAGATAGCAGTTCTCAGGTGACATGTGTGCAGATAGTTCGTTGACTTAAGGTCATCATTTGTCTCGTGTGAGTTCCCACTGTGCTTTGATTATTACCCTACCACAGCTTAAAGGAGTCGTGCAAACAGGTTTTAGTTGGGCACAGTCCCGAGCCACGTGGAGGCAGTAAGCGACTGTTAGGGATTCGTCTCTCCCGGTATAGGGAGTTGATATCGCACTGTGGTCGGTTGGTCATTACCATAAGTCCCTGGCCAGGGCTGATTGAGAATTACTGATGGACTGATCAGTAGATTCTCGGGTGGTCTTGAGCCATACCGACACGACTTATACGGTTATTAGGGGTCTGACGTCCACCACCTCCCTAGACCATACATGCGATACTCTTAGATGAACAGACCGGACTGCACGGATATTGTCACGGACAGGCTCAGTAGGATTTCAGATGGGTTACCTCATCAGCTTTCTTATCGACAACTACCTGGGGACCGTTACGTACAGCTAGTGCCGCTTGTGGTCTGTGGTTAAACCCACTGCCAGCGTAGTAGTCGAGTCTTTAGAGTCCCACACAGAGATTTCCCAAACCCAGGCGAAAAGATGTAGAGGTCGTATGGTTTTACGACAAAGGTTCGGTCGCATACGTGTTTGAACGCACGTACGACATTCGGACAGTTTTTACTAGCCGGCTTTGGTTTAAGCCAGATTCTAGTATCAGGTTATTGGATTTGTACAGTGTAAAGTTTTTCCGTGTTTTCACGGATGAGAGGGGCGTTCTCGTAATTTTCCAAGAAGCTTCTAGAAGGATGTGACTTGGAGGGAGAGGTGGCATTTTCATTTAATGATTTAGTGACTCATTGTGAGTGATTCATCATGTCATTAATGCATTATTAAATGCTTAATGACTCACATAATGAATCACCCACTTGCATTAATGAAACATGATGAATAATCTCATATTATTCATTTCTTTTCAATTCATTATGTTTCATATATCTAGTGAGAAGCTTTTTCATTATCAATATTATTATCATTATCATCTTCTCACTCTCTCTCTTCAAGTTCTCTCTCCTTCACCAAACCCTAATCCTACCCTCATGAGTTGAGAACAAGGATTAGGAAAGACTAATTACTCCATAACCTATCTCTACATCACCTTAGCTACTCTATTTAGCAACTAGAGAAACTAAGTAACCTCAAGTTTAGAGGTTATAGCTTGGATTAGGGTTCTCGGGTGGATCGTGTATCACGGAGGAAAGCCGAAGAGGACGTAGAGATCCGAAGAGGACGTGGAGATCCAAAGAGTCCGTAGATAACATTAAGACGAAGGACTAGAACCGTTTGGTATAATCTCTTAACATAGTAGTTTAGAACTCTATAGCTTTTGTCTTGTTTAGCAAACGATTCATACGGTTATTCGATGTTTAGCCATAGAACAAAATGGTTATTCATATTTCCGCCTCCCCATAAGTATTGGGGTATTGAACATCGACTTACAGTGGTATCAGAGCCTAGCTAAACAATATTTAACACACTTGCAAATTTGTATGAATTTCGAACGGAAAAACAAACCGGAAAAACCCCGATATCATGTACTTTCTGTCGAATTTTAAATGAGGTCCAAAAATTTTTCAGGGACCTTCAGAATGACCTAAATGAATGTATTAGATCACCCAAGAAAATTGGGCTCATGAATCGTCTATAGCGCCGCGGCCGATCCCACCGATCCGCCGCGATTCCGCTGCGCTTTGGACGACTCATCATCCCAAGTTTCTTGTGTTGATTCTCTGTGATATTTGGTGTTTTCTGGTAATTTTTATTTTTGCTCAGGTTTCAGATTTACAGGGAAGTATTGGAGCAAAATTAAATGTGTTTAATCGATCGAAATTATACGGTATTTGCTTGTTTGATTATATCTGTGATATGTATTATGTGTTTGTAAACCTCCCCTAACTGCTAGTATGTCGGTTGGCAGTGGGTTGCACATATCTGTGATGTTATATATAACTGTTTGTGTATATAAACTGTATTGGATTGTTGTGGTGTTTAGCCGGGTTATGTGATGGGTTATTGTATTAGTTCATTTGATGTAAATGTAATAAGTTATAATATTATTTTGCGGGGCACATCCAGGTTGCGGTTGTAGCCACCATTGTATTATTTCTTTTTACTGTTTTTGCTCCTAGGATAGACCCAAGGCGGGGTGCACAAACTACCGGGTATTTTAAAGTGTTGGGGCAGACCGCTTCACTTCTGGTACTTGGCGGGTAGTTTGCCGTACCCGTAGGGGTCTGGGGTGGGAAAATGGCTATTCATCACAACTGTATAATCCGTCTTTCATTGCAGGCTCAAATGAAATGCGGATTGCTTGCAAATCCAATATTGTTTATCTGTGATCTGGAATGCCTATTATTGCGTCTGACGAATGTACAATATCTATATATGATAGCTATTTAGACGTCGCTTATGTTTTACACCCGCGCTAGCCCTGCCCTCGCTCTGTCGTTAGTTAAGTAACCTAACGGGTGATGACGGGACCCCGTGGCGAATGCGGATGGCATAAGAGGACGTTGTATTTTCGTTGTTATCTGTAATGATAAGTTAAAGATGGGACGCATTATTATTAATGCAAAGAAAATAAAACCTAAAACTGAATCGTTGGAACAATTTCTAAAAACCACTCGGTTTTCTTGAAAAATCAAATTTTAAATGCGGAGCTTAAACTACTCCTTTTAATAAAAGCTATCTTAGTTCCTTCGATCAAATCAAGTTCACTACTTTAACGGTTTTTTGCCAAAAACCAGCCGTAACCCTCCGTCGTTTCAGATAGACAGCACATCGTATTCATGCTATGCTTGTTGGCCTACGTCAAGGCATAGTGAATGGTAGCAGTGTGTGTGCCTATTTGTTGCATAGATAGATGCATTAGTTTAATACAGACATACACCTTGTTGGCCTACGTCAAGGGCTTGTACGATGTATTTAAATTGATCAGGACAACGACGGGTAGAACTTGACTTGCGTCTTATGACTTGTTGGCCTACGTCAAGGTCCATAAGAGCTTGGGGTAAAAATCAAATCGGGAGTTTCAAACATAAAGGAAACTTGCAGATTTAGCTTACCTTCTGGAGTGTGGTGACTAGAGTGGCTTCCATCTAGGGCATCATGCAATGATAGTTGGATCCCGATCCCACTGATGAGTAGGATTACTCTCGGGAATTTCTCCCACTTAACAATCAATGCTATAAACCAAGTAGGTTCTTAGAAAGGTGTTAGAGGGGCTACGCCTCCAGGGAAAAGAGGTTCTTTAATTAAGGAACTTCGCGAAAGCGTTGGAAAACCTCCCTCGAAGTACCAACACCAGCCTGGCTGAAAGGTTAAGTAAGTATTGTGACGTGTGATTAAATCCTAACTAGTTCTTCTTTTAGGTTTTGAAGAAGGATTTAAGGAAACAGTGGGAGCCATCCTGTTTAGATAAATTAATAACCAATCTAAACTTGCAAGAGCATATGCTGAGTGTTTCTTTTCTCTCTCTTTCTGGCAGCTACCATGACTGGACTAAAACTATTACTTGAAAAGAATATACTGACCGGGCAGAACTATAAAGATTGGCTAAGGAACGTTAATATTGCGCTGACTTATGACAAAGTTGCATATGTTACCACCGCTGTTCCTCCCCTTATCCCAGGACCATATTCCTCAGATGCGGACAAGGAAGTTCGCAAAACCTGGGATCTAGACTGTGAGCGGGCTAAGTGTAACGTGCTGGCGTCCATGAATAATGAACTCCAGAAACAGCACGAGAGTATGGATATTGTATCCATATTCCTCCATTGCAAGGAATTATATGGTGAACACTCCCGTATCGCGAGGTACGAAACCTCAAGGAAACTCTTCCAGATGAGGTTAGCACCAGGATCGCCTGTTGGAGAGCACGCCCTCAAAATGATCACCCTCATTGAGGAACTCGCAAACCTGGGATGCGTGCTAGAGAATGATTTGTATATCGACTTGATTTTGCAGTCCCTTCCCCACACCTTCTCTCAGTTCGTGCTGAACTTCAACATGCATGAAATGGAAGCGGATCTTCCAAAGCTCCTCAATATGTTGAGGGTAGCAGAGATCTCCTTGAAAAAAGAGAAGACCCCCGTTCTGTATGTTGGCCAATCATCTTCTTCTAAATCTAAAGCGAAAACTAAAGGGAAGAAGAAGATGAAAGCCACCAAACTGAAGGGTGGGGTCAAGAAGGTACAGGGAACGAACAAGGCAGGAAGGGTGAAGGCAGAAAAAATGAGTGCTTCTATTGTCACAAGCAAGGGCACTGGAAGAAGGACTGTTTGGCCTTTAAAGCCAAGGACATGAAGCAAGCTGTTGCTTCTGCTTCAGGTGTGTTCGTAATTGAAAATTGTCTTTCAGTAAACTCTACTTCATGGGTACTTGATACCGGTTCTGGTTCTCACATCTGTAATTCTTTGCAGGATCTGAGAAATAGTAGAGTACTGGGGGCAGGTGATATGACTCTCCGGATAGGCAATGGAATGCATGTAGATGCAGTTGCAATAGGGGAATATCACCTAGGGTTGAATAGTGGAAACATTTTGGTATTGTACAGCTGCTTTTGTATTCCCAGTATGTTGTGTAATATTATATCAGTATCTTTGTTGTCTAATAAAGGATATAATTTTGTGCTTGAAAGAAATGTCATGAACATTCTCCTAAATCAAGAACTGATTGGGTTTGGCACACTGTAAAACGGCATATACATACTTAATCAACCTCAAATTTTCAATATTCAAAACACGCGTAAAAGAAAGGCTCCAGATTCGAATCAATCCGTCCTATGGCATTGTAGACTTGGTCATATAAATGAAACAAGGTTGACTAAGTTACATAAAGATGGATATCTAGATCCGTTTGAATATTCATCATATGCAACTTGTCAATCATGTATCAAAGAAAAAATGACCAAATCTCCGTTCAACGGACACGGAGAAAAATCCACTGAACTCTTGGGACTAGTACACAGTGATGTATGTGGTCCGATATCTATACATGCACGAAGTGTTCACTCCTACTTCATCACTTTTACTGATGACTTCTCTAGGTATGGACATGTGTTCTTAATGAAGCATAAATCCGAGGCTTTTGAGAAGTTTAAGGAGTATAAAAATGAAGTAAAGAAACAAACTGGTAAAAGCATCAAGACACTTCAATCTGATCGAGGTGGAGAATACTTAAGTACCAGTTTCCTTGAATACTTAAAAGAGAATGGAATTCTCTCTCAGCTTACTCCACCTTATACACCTCAGCATAATGGTGTATCAGAAAGGAGGAATCGCACGCTATTAGATATGGTGCGTTCAATGATGAGTAGTGCTGAGTTGCCACTTTCCTTCTGGGGATATGCTCTAGAATCAGCCGCATACCTATTGAATAGAGTTCCAACTAAGTTTGTACCTACCACTCCATATGAAATGTGGTGTGGGAAGAGACCATATCTCAAGTATATCAAGATATGAGGGTGTCCGGTATATGTTAAGAAGCATAATTCGAACAAGCTCGAGGCACGATCGGTTTTGTGCAAGTTTGTAGGATACCCCAAGCATTCAAGGGGGTATATGGTCTACCACACTGAAGAACAAAAGGTGTTTGTCACTCGACACAATGTCTTCTTAGAAAGCGAATTTCTTGCAAAAGAAATTAGTGGGAGCGCGGTAGAACTGGAAGAAATTCCAGAACCTCAAACTTCAATCGAGGACTTAAAGAATCTCAGATTTCAATAGAACATGACGAACCAACACCACTCCGCAGATCTAGTAGGCTTTCTCATCCTCCTGAAAGATACTATGATTTTCTTCTTGATGGGGATCGAGAGGATTGCATCATCGATGATGATGAGCCTACTGGTTTTCAGCAGGCTATCACGAGTAACGACTCAGTGAAGTGGTTGGATGCTATGAGATCCGAAATGGAATCCATGTACACCAATAGAGTATGGACTTTAGAAGTTTCTCCTCCTGGGGTAAAACCAGTTGGGTGCAAATGGATCTTCAAAAAGAAGATTGGTACATTTGGACAAGTGGAAACCTACAAAGCTAGACTAGTTGCAAAAGGTTTTCGTCAAAGACCAGGATTGGACTATGATGAAACCTTTTCACCAGTAGCTATGCTTAAATCCATTCGGATCATGCTTGCCATTGCTGGCTTCTATGACTATGAAATCTGGCAAATGGATGTAAAAACAACTTTTCTAAATGGACATCTAGAAGAAAGTGTTTACATGGATCAACCAGAAGGTTTCTTAGACAGTGGGAGCAGCGGAAGAGTGTGCAAATTGCTTAAATCCATTTATGGGTTAAAGCAAGCATCGCGGAGTTGGAACATCTGCTTTGATGAAACAGTCAAGGAATTTGACTTTATAAAAAATGTAGATGAACCATGTATTTATAGGAAGATTGTAGAAGGAGAAGTAGTCTTCCTCGTTTTGTACGTCGACGACATACTACTGATAGGGAATGATATCCCTATACTACAATCAGTAAAGCTCTTCTTGTCACAGAAATTCTCCATGAAAGACTTGGGAGATGCATCATACATTCTGGGCATTAAGATCTATCGTGATAGATCTAATAGAACATTGGGACTTTCACAGTCCAGGTATATAGACACTATACTAAAGAGATTTAGTATGGAAGATTCCAAGCGCGGCAATATGCCCGGTTGTCACGGAATCACCCTCTCCAAAGAGATATCTCCAAAGACTGATGAAGAGAGGGCTCGCATGGGCATTATACCCTACGCTTCGGCGGTAGGATCAATAATGTATGCGATGTTATGTACCAGACCGGATGTAGCTTACGCACTTTGTGTGGTAAGCAGGTATCAGTCTGACCCAGGTGAGAAACATTGGATAGCGGTGAAGAACATTCTCAAGTACCTGAGAAGGACTAAGGAGATGTTCTTGATTTACGGTAATGGAAACCTCCAGGTAGAGGCTTTTACCGACTCCGGCTTCCAAAGTGACAAGGATGATTCTAAATCCATTTCGGGTTTTGTGTTTACCCTCAATGGAGGGGCGGTATGTTGGAAGAGTTCCAAACAAGATACCGTCGCAGACTCAACTATGGAGGCTGAGTATATAGCTGCTAGTGAAGCCGCAAAAGAGGCTGTCTGGATGAGGAAGTTCATTTCTGAACTTCAGGTGGTTCCGTCCATTGCCAATCCAATACCTTTGTATTGCGATAACAATGGCGCTGTAGCTTTAGCGAAGGAACCAAGGTCCCATAAGAAATCCAGGCATATCTTAAGGCGGTTTCACCTGATCAGGGAGATCGTGGATCGTCGGGAGATCGAGATACGGAGAGTGGACACAAAAGACAACACGGCAGATCCATTCACCAAGGCCATTCCTCAAGTACAGTTCGAGAGGCTATTTGAGATGTTGGGCATTCGGTACACAAGCAACTGGATCTGGTAGAGACAGTGGGTACTCATTGCACCAATTATAGGCCTTAGTGCAAATGGGAGATGGTTGGATATATATGCCCTAGAGGCCTACATTGTATAGGATGCTTGGGATATGTATGTACATAACAGTCTTGCTTGATATAATAGTACGCTATTTGGTTTGAGTTTGTCTTAACGTATGATATATTTTACTTGGTATTTATATATATATGTTGATAAAGCCCATAGGGTGTTTGTCTGACTACCGGCGTTGTGATGGCAGTCATACTAGTGGGAGTTGGATAGTCAATAGGCACACCCTTAGATGTCCCTGGTCGCAGGAGTATCGAGATTGGGCATCGATACTCCGGAGTAGACTAGTGTATACAAATCTAGACCCTGACGAGGGGCGATGGATTGGTCCCGCAACCATTGGTGGTGTTCACTTAAGATTGTATACAGATGCTCACTGGGTGTGAGTACACCGGACAGGACTCGCCGAGAACTGACTGGATGGTATTATACCTAACGTCAGATAGCAGTTCTCAGGTGACATGTGTGCAGATAGTCCGTTGACTTAAGATCATCATTTGTCTCGTGTGAGTTCCCACTGTGCTTTGATTATTACCCTACCACGGCTCAAAGGAGTCGTGCAAACAGGTTTTAGTTGGGCACAGTCCCGAGCCACGTGGAGGCAGTGAGCGACTGTTAGGGATTCGTCTCTCCCGGTATAGGGAGTTGATATCGCACTGTGGTCGGTTGGTCATTACCATAAGTCCCTGGCCAGAGCTGATTGAGAATTACTGATGGACTGATCAGTAGATTCTCGGATGGTCTTGAGCCATACCGACACTACTTGTACGGTTATTAGGGGTCTGACGTCCACCACCTCCCTAGACCATACATGCGATACTCTTAGACGAACAGACCGGACTGCACGGATATTGTCACGGACAGGCTCAGTAGGATTTCAAATGGGTTACCTCATCAGCTTTCTTATCGACAACTACCTGAGGACCGTTACGTACAGCTAGTGCCGCTTGCGGTCTGTGGTTAAACCCACTGCCAGCGTAGTAGTCGAGTCTTTAGAGTCTCACACAGAGATTTCCCAAACCCAGGCGAAAAGATGTAGAGGTCGTATGGTTTTACGACAAAGGTTCGGACGCATACGTGTTTGAACGCACGTACGACATTCGGACAGTTTTTACTAGCCGGCTTTGGTTTAATCCAGATTCTAGTATCAGGTTATTGGATTTGTACAGTCTAAAGTTTTTCCGTGTTTTCACGGATGAGAGAGGCGTTCTCGTAATTTTCCGAGAAGCTTCTAGAAGGATGTGACTTGGAGGGAGAGGTGGCATTTTCATTTAATGATTTAGTGACTCATTGTGAGTGATTCATCATGTCATTAATGCATTATTAAATGCTTAATGACTCACATAATGAATCACCCACTTGCATTAATGAAACATGATGAATAATCTCATATTATTCATTTCTTTTCAATTCATTATGTTTCTTATATCTAGTGAGAAGCTTTTTCATTATCAATATTATTATCATTATCATCTTCTCACTCTCTCTCTTCAAGTTCTCTCTCCTTCACCAAACCCTAATCCTACCCCCATGAGTTGAGAACAAGGATTAGGAAAGACTAATTACTCCATAACCTATCTCTACATCACCTTAGCTACTCTATTTAGCAACTAGAGAAACTAAGTAACCTCAAGTTTAGAGGTTATAGCTTAGATTAGGGTTCTCGGGTGGATCGTCTATCACAGAGGATAGCCGAAGAGGACGTGGAGATCCAAAGAGGCCGTAGATATCATTAAGACGAAGGACTAGAACCGTTTGGTATAATCTCTTAACATAGTAGTTTAGAACTCTATAGCTTTTGTTAAAACTTGTTTAGCAAACGATTCATACGGTTATTCGATGTTTAGCCATAGAACAAGATTGTTATTCATATTTCCGCCTCCCCATAATTATTGGGGTGTTGAACATCGACTTACAGCACCCGTATACCATCTCTGATGTCAAACACCAATGGATATGGGATCATCTATTGCCCATCTCATGGGTCGAGAAGCGTATACGCTAGTCTACTCTGGTATATCGATACCCTGTCTCGATTCACCCACGACTAGGAACATTAAAAGTGTAACTTATGGACTACCATGGCCCCACTTGTATGATCTGCATCATAATCCTGGTAGCAAAGTATACATCCTAAGGGCTTTACCAACATGTAACCATAAGACAGTATCAAGAGACAAGTATACATGTTAAGATAAAGAGCAACCAGATAGCATACTATCATGTCGATCAAGAAAGTACTTTCTATATATGCCCAAGCATCCACTATAATATACATCATATGTACAATAATGGCCTCTAGGGCATACATACGACTAACAGAATCAATGCCTGAAGCTCCAGGTTCGCCACAAAAAGACCTAGTTGAGAAGCTTCTAAGGGAAACCTTTCAAAGAAGCCGGCAAAATCAAAGGCGTGAGCGAGCTGTCTATGAGAAAGCCTGACAACAAAATCTAAAAAAGGAAGTCGCGGAAGAGACGATTTATGTATCTCCCCAACCAAAGATGAATCTACAACCGAAGCAAAAGATGTTGCTGGAAAAAAGCAAGACCGAGAGACACTTCGCTAAGGCCTTATCTAAAGAGATGAAGCTGCCACCCCAAAATATATATACCCCAGGAGTTGTGGACGTCGAAGGTGTAGAAGAGCATCCCAAATATTGCACCTACCACCGTAGGGTCTGTCACCCTATCAACAAGTGTAAAGCGTTCGGGATATGGTGGTGAAAGTATGTTGTCAATAACATGCATCTAAAGAGAGAAAAGTTGATGGCCAAGGCTCACCCGCCCTAATATAATGGTCCTAAGGCAAATGACTAAGCGAGGATGATCACCGAAAGCTTTTATATGACCAAGGCTCAGCCTTCAGAAGGAGGAAGTTCGATAGTGCCGACTTTCGGAAGTAATTCGGAAGATGAATCTCCCGTCAACCTCCCCTATGTAAGATTCTCATCAGGAGACGAAGAAAAGGCAAAGGATTGCAGCAACTTTTGTCTGTGGAACTGCACTCTCCCTGAGAAGAACCTTGGGATCACAAGTAAGGATCCCAAGGATCAAGATAAGGGTAAAGCGAAAATGCCCAAAGAGATCACCCTTGATCAAGACATTGTTGGATATATGTATGCCCTAAAGGCCATTATATGATAGTGGATGTAATTATACACACACACGCACGCACGCACACATATACAGAGGACATTCTTGCTCGACATGACAGTACGCTATCTGGTTACTCTTTATCTGACATGTTCACTTGATCATGTTTTTATTCATTTGTACATGTTGATATAGCCCTAAGGATGTTTGCTCGACTACTGTAATTATGATGCAGATCATACTAGTGGGACATGTGTAGTTTATAAGCATATCCTGAAATGTCCCTAGTCGTGGGTGTATCGGGATGGGGCATCGATATTCCAGAGTAGACTAGCGTATATGATACTAGACCCATGAGATGGGCGATGGATGTTCCCATATCCATTGATGTTTGACATCGAGACCATAGGCGGGTGCTCAGTGGAGACTGGGTACACTGGACGGACTCACCGAGAACTCCTATATGGTATTATATCTATCGTCGGGTACAGGTTATTCTGTAGACCCGAGATCATCATAGAGTCTCATGTGTTCTCCCACTATGCTTTGATTTCCACCCTACCACGGCTCTACCGAGTCGTGCAAACAGGTGGCTTTTGGGTACAGTCCCGAGACACATGGAGGCAATGAGCGATAAGAGGGGTTTCGTCTATCCCAATATTGGGGGTTGATGTTGCGCTGTGCTCGGTTGGTTATATCAGTAAGTCCCTGGCCAGGGTTGTTGAGATTTACTGATAAGTGTTATCAGTGGTTTCTCGATCTGTTATAGACCATTCATCGACACGATTTATTGAGTTATTAGGGTCGACGTTGCCATCCCTAGACTTGATATGCAACATATCTGATGAAGAGAACGGACTGTACGGTAAGTGTTACCGGTTGGCTCGACAAGAGTTTTTGCAGGTTCGCTTGTTTTTCTTCTAATCGCTCAATACCTAGGAGCCGTTACGCACTGCTGGTGCCGCTGACGGTTTTTGGGTATGTGATATGATCACTTCCTACTGCTAGCGTATTAATGAGTCTTAGAGTTCCATAATGGGGTTACCTAGCTCAGGCGAAACGATGTGGTGTGTATATGGGGATTTGCACGGGTGCTTGATTAAATTCGTGTATATGATACCGCGTTGTAATCTGGCGTTTTCTATTAGTCGGGTCGTATGTGATATGACCGGGTTATTAAATCAAGTGTTGGTTTAATAATGACCATTAGCTTTTTCATTTAAAACCTTTTCTATTTG
Source organism: Agapanthus africanus (assembly GCA_030015575.1). Classification (NCBI taxonomy): domain Eukaryota; kingdom Viridiplantae; phylum Streptophyta; class Magnoliopsida; order Asparagales; family Amaryllidaceae; genus Agapanthus; species Agapanthus africanus. The sequence continues at coordinate 239,648,088 of CM057351.1, forward strand.
CATGCATCCATGAATGAGTGTATGTGCACATGTTGATGTGTATGCACACATACATGCATACATACTTATCATGGTTGTTGATATAGTGTAGATGGGAATGCAAGACTCACATGGTATAAAATATCTGTGTATTTTATTATTTAAGAAAAGAAATTGGATTAATTCATTGTTGATATTTTGTTTAGACTTGACCACACTCACCTAATTATTAACCATGGATCAATTCTCTCTTTGTTTCTAAACTCAATGATAAAATTGTTGGGGTAAAATTTACACCCCGGTTGACCGAGTCAAAATCATGGTCAACCCCAAGCCAGGTGGGCCCAAGCTCAGGTCAGGTGGGCCAATGCCCGGAAGCGAGCCCGAAAATGAAGCGGCCGGCCTTCCCCCATGCCAAAATAAAATTTTTGTAATAAATAATTTTGTTGTACTTCTTGTATTTTTATTTTATGAATAAATATAAGAAAATGGGCGTAAAGCTAAATTTTTGTAAAGCCCATGGCTTATGTGCAAAAAGAAATGGCACATGAGCCATGGGATAGGCAAAATGCCATTTTGTAAAGCCCAAGGGGCTATATTTAAAGTGTATAGCTTATAAAGGCCAAGATAATGAAAATATCTCAACAACTTTTTCTCTCTCCAAAAAAATCCAGATCTGTGATCTTCTTCTTCCTCAAGGTTCTAAAACCTTCTTTTTTCTTTTGAATCAAATCAAGAGTTTCACTCTTCCTTTTATAAAACAAAATACTTTTTCACCACAAAACCCACAAAGGGGAAACTCAGATCTGCCATCGGATCTCAGAAAGAAGAGATTTTTAAAATCTCACACTTCTTGATCTTTAAGATCCGGCCAACAAAGGAAGAAGAGGGTGACCCATCTCCAGAAACCCCATTTTGGGGAAGAACTAGGGCTCAAGGGGAGAAGCCCTTCATCAGCTTCAAAACATTTTAGGAGTTTAACTCCGCTCTAATTTCTCTTTCGGGAGTTTAAGGGGCCAAAAGCCCTTTTTCTCGCCGGCGCCCAAGCGCCCGAGTGCCTTGCGCTCAAGCGCCCAGAGCCCACGTGCCGACACATAGCGTGCTAGCGCTCGAGCGCCCAGCGCCCATGTTCCGACACGTGGTGCGATAGCTCTCGAGCGCCTAGCGCTCAAGCGCCTAACGCCTACGTGCCGACACGTGGAGCGCCCAGCGCTCGAGCGCCCAACGCTCAAGCGCCCAGCACCCATGTGCCAACACGTGGCGCGCCAGCGCTCGAGCGCCCAGTGCTCGAGCGCCCAGTGCTCCAGCGCCCATGTGCCGACACGTGGAGCGCCCAGCACTCAAGCGCCCAGCGCCTACGTGTCGAATACGTGGTGCGCTAGCGCCTGAACGCACAGCACCTAAGCGCACAGCGCTCAAGGCGCTTGCCCCACGTGTCCTTTGGGCGCTCTTTCCCTTTTTTACATATATATGTATACATGTATATATATATAGATACTCACACACTCCATAACACCGTCTCTCCAGGTAGCGACCATATCATGCCTTAATAAAGATAATAATATGGATGTATTGACCGAACACGCATGTTATACTGTGCTGGGGAACGTTGGTTCCGTTCTTTCTTATAAGAGCTATAAGACTGAACAGGATATAGAGGAATACCAGGATTCTCATGCCACCCGAATGAAGAAAGTACATGTTGATGCATTTTCTTTGGGTGTGTTCGTTACAGAGAACTGTTTCTCCATTTCCTCTACGTCCTGGGTATTAGATACCGGGTCAGGATCCCATATATGTAATCAGTTACAAGGGCTTAGGAGAGGTAAAGAACTTGGAGAAGGTGATAAAGACATAAGGGTTGGAAATGGTGCAATTGTCGCAGTTAAAACCATCAGGGAATATCACCTTGTATTGCCAACTGGTAATACATTGATTCTGAACGAATGCTATTACATGCCGAACCTGATATGCAACATTATATCGGTTTCTTTGTTGAGTAAAGAGGGATATAATTTTGTATTACAGGATAATGTTATGAACATTTTCCTAAACCAAAAGTTGGTAAGATCAGGCACGATGTGCATGTAGGGTTCCTAGGCACACTTATGAAGGTTCATAAAGCATCAAACATGTCCGAATAAAATTTTACATGTGCCGAACAACCCAAAGACAGGATCTTTGCTAGATTATTAGGGTTTAGCATTCAAGATAACATCTTTAAAGTTAAGTGTGAGGGATTACAACCTTTGTAGTCCGCTCTTTCGCTTCACAAGCTCCGAGTAGAAGTCCCTTCGCCGCGATCCACGATCTCCCGGACTCAAAAGAGGCTCCACGACTCGAACGATCCATTCTAGCTTGAAGTGTTCCGATTCTCCGATGATCTACGTCGAAGTTGCTATAACCCAAGCTTTCTCACTCTAAAGAGATGAACACCCTAATCTAATGGGCTAGATTAGATGAGGATGATGGAGTAGTATTTATGCTATCTTTTTATTTCACTTTCTCACAATAAATCATCACATAAGGAATTTCTAGTGAGCTCTCTCTTTCAAAAATCAAAGAGAGAAGAAGATGAAGAATGAAATAATAATCCTTTTGTGATGAATAGTAGTCAAGTGTATATGATTGATTATAGAACCATGGTCAAGGATGATAGGATAAAACTTGTAGAGAATAAACTAGAGTTAGGGTTTGGTTAGGTTAACGATAAGTATCAACCATAATATCTTAACCAAGACAAAATAGAATCCTTCTAGAATGAACTTGAAAGAGCTTGTAAGCCCACGTTGCCCACCCCGGTGCTTACGGGGAAGCGGAAAACGGAATAAAAATCGGATTTTTATCATGCTAGGCAACATGGACTAGACAAAGGAGGATCTTTGCTAAACAAAAACAAGCTAAAGCTAACTAGAAACTAGCTAAAGGTTAGAATGGTTATACCTAGGGCTTTATGTCCTTCTCTCCTTGCTCCTTGGAGTAGTAGAAAGGGATCACCTTTGTCGTCTTCTCACGTTGAAGAAGGATCCACCCGAAAGCCTCAACCATTGGCTTCAACTCCAAGCTAGAAGTAACTAGGGTGCTAGAAGTGCTAATCCTAGAACCCTAAATGAGAGTAGAGATTACTATGGAATGGTTTTTCTCAAGCTCAAGTGTTTCTCAACACATGAGAGGGGAGAGCTTGAGGAAGAGCAAGAGAGAGAAAGTAAATGATAGAATGAGAGAAATATGAAGCATTCTCACATATATGTGTGAATTATTGTAAATAGATAATTAGTGAGATAATTTTCATGGCTTAATCAAGACATGACCATTATCATTTCATTTTTAATGCAAATTTCAAGTATCAAAGAGCATCTTCCAAATGAAATGATGATGGTCAAAGTGTCAACCTAGGTCAACAAGTCAAGAATGTCAAATGGTCAACAACCATAACAATGCACAATTATATTAAACTAATATCAATTAACCATAATACACACATAAGCATTAGGGTTAATAAAATGACAATAGTCATTAACCCTAATCAAAGTCCTCTCCCTCTGTCTCAAGCAACTGTGCATATGCACCCGTATTCGTGATCCGAGGAACACGAATAAAATGAGATAAAACCAATCCCGAATCATATACTAGGATTCAGCTTAAACCAAAGCCCGCTAGTATAAGCTGTCCGGACAGCAAACGTGCACAAGTGCGCGGATGTGAACGAACCCTGTCGCAAAACCATGCGACCTCTACTTATTTTGCCTAAAGGCGAATAGCTCTCTGTATGGGACTCTAAAGACTCGACACTACGCTGGCAGTGGGTTAAACCACAGACCGCAAGCGGCACTAGCTGTACGTAACGGTCCCCCGGTAGATGCCGATAAGAAGACTGACGAGGTGAACCCCATCTGAACTCCTACCGAGCCAGTATGTGACAGTCTCCATACAGTCCGGTCTGTTCGTCTGATACATCGCATGGCGGGTCTAGGGGGCGGTGAACGTCAGTCCCCTAATAGCGGTACAAGTCGTGTCGGAGTGTAGCCCACAACACCCTGAGATAACACTGGAAACCTACCAGTATATCTCGCTTGCCCTGGCCAGGGACTACTTGTGTAATGGCTCTCCTGGACACAGCGCGATGTCAACCCCCAATACCGGGAGAGACGAATCCTGTCTAACCGTCACTGCCTCCAAGTGCTTCGGGACTGCACCCAAAAACTACCTGTTTGCACGGCTCCTTTGAGCCGTGGTAGGGTAGTAATCAAAGTGCAGAGGGAACACACTCGAGGCGAAGTGACAGTGTCAAGTCAGCGGACTAAGCTGTACTCATGTCACCTGAGAACTGATAACTCACGATAGGTATAATACCAACCAACAGTTCCCGACGAGTCCTGTCCAGTGTACTCGTAACCTAACGAGCACCCGCATACTATCTCAAGTACGACGTACTGACGGCTGTGGGACAGACCGTCTCCCATGCTGGGATGAGAAGCGCATACGCTAGTCTACTCCGGAGTATCGATGCCCTGTCTCGATAGTCCAACGACCAGGGACCTGTATAAGGATGTGCTTATGGATTACCCAGCCCCCACGAGTGTGAGCGCCATCACAACGCTGGTAATCAAGCAAAGATCCTAAGGGCTCTACTAATATGTATATCAGCGATATGCTAAAAGAAACAAATGCACATATTAAAGCAGAGACAAACCAAGTAGCATACTACCATTTCGAGCAAGATTGTATATACAACTGTGAATATCTCAAGCTTCCATCAAGTAATATACAAACTAGTATGATACAGTAATGGCCTCTAGGGCATATACACTAACAATCTCCCACTTGCACTAAGGTCATGTACTGGTGTATCGAAGACCTATCATCTCGATCAGCCGCTCGAACTGAGTCTGGGGCAAGGCCTTGGTGAATGGATCTGCAGTGTTATCTTCTGAAGCAACCCTCCGAACCTCGATCTCCTGGCGATCCACGATCTCCCTGATCAGGTGATACCGCCTCAAGATGTGTCTGGATTTCTGATGGGACCTGGGTTCCTTCGCTAAAGCTATAGCCCCGTTGTTGTCGCGATACAGAGGTATTGGGTCAACAATTGACGGAACCACCTGATGTTCTTTCAAGAACATCCTCATCCAGACAGCTTCTTTTGCGGCATCAGATGCAGCGATGTATTCCGCTTCCATAGTCGAGTCAGCAACGGTTTCCTGTTTGGAGCTCTTCCAACACACCGCCCCTCCATTGAGGGTGAAGACAAAACCCGACATGGACTTGGAATCATCCTTGTCACTCTGGAAGCTGGAGTCAGCAAAGGCCTCAATCTGGAGGTCTTTTCCGCCATACACCAAGAACATCTCCTTAGTCCTCCTCAGGTACTTGAGAATGTTCTTTACCGCTATCCAATGTTTCTCCCCAGGGTTTAACTGATACCTGCTTACCACACTCAGTGCATAAGTGATTGATGCGAAAAAGTGTATGTTTGTAGTTTAACCGCAATCAGAACGGTGTCGCGCGTAGCTAGACCGAGATGAGTACGGGTCGTCCTCTGGGAAACGTGGATCCTTTTATTTTTACTTTAGATGTGTTGAGAAAGAGAGGAGGAATAAAGAATTTTGTGAAAAGTTTCTAGATCTACTTTAAACAAGAATGTTAAATATAGATCTAGATTATTTTAGAGATTTAAATAATATAATAATAGGGCTTGTAGGGTTCGTTAGGATTTAGTAGTTATGGAAGATTAATTAAAAGTTACCATTTTTATCTATTAATAGATTTAGAACTAGAACGACGGTGATGCGTATAGATTAGGGTTTCTGGAGGGAAAAGGAATCCCACTCGTAACCCTTATCTCGACACGGAACTCCGTTCATATCTAGCCTTTACCAAAACAATCATTAATCTAATCTCTAATCGCGGTCGGAACTAGCAAGGAATTGCTAGTTCGCCCGATTAGGATGTTAATGATTATTTTGATAAAGTTCCTAAACTTTATAGGACTTAAAAAGGGTTTAATTATTTTCATCGCCCATTAACCTACCTTAATCCTACGAAGCCTAACAAGCGGAGAATTACTCGCGCATGTTGGGAGAAGAAGATGAAAAGAAAGAGAGGGAAAACATAATGTAAAAAAAAAACAATTAAATAAAACAACTACCTTTATTAATCGACTTCTTCAAACTACACTTTTAATCCATAGAAAATGATTACAACTAGTTGCTTCTCGATCTTTCCTAAGGAGGTAATTGAACAGTCGATGATCAGCCTGGATGCATGAGCGTCGGGAGCTTCGTGATCTCTTCGGCTTGATGGCTTTTCCAAGAGGCTCTCGGTGCCTTTTTATAGTGCAAAGACAGAATATTTCAGTTGGAAACTTGGTAAAATATGTCAGAGATTCATGCCAAAAAATCGCAGCAATTGATCCCTCAATCTTTCCGCGGATCCGCGGAACAAGGTGGGTAAGGCCGCGGATCCGCGGCCATTTAATCTCTGCCGTTCATCAAACTTCAGGGGCTCTGTTCTTGTGACATGTGGGCTCCTCTGGAATCTTTGTATCTTTGAAATATTCTCTCGGTTGCTTCCAGACTTGGTCTCCAAGTTTGCTTCTTAATTTGGCAAGATTTCTTCAACAACTTGATTTCTTTGATATATTCTGCATAACAACTTGGAAAATTCTGCACAACAACTCAAATAAGATTTTAGTAGACTTTGTTCTACTAGGATTAGGTCAATAATATTTGCATACATTTTCCTACCAAAATGATAATTAAAATATATTAACACATGGAAAATAATGTTTTTACACATAAACCCTCATATGTATAATATATTATAATAAAGTCCTTTTTTTTAATATAAAAATGGTAGGAAAAATGTACTACAAATGTGCAGTTTTATCGACTGAACAAATACCCCCAAACTTATCTTTGATCGTCCCGAGCAAACTAGTTTATTTAAGAGGAGAAAAAGAAAGGAGAAAACTAAGCACACTTTCGTAGGCAGACACGATTGCACTGAGCACGTGCAACAAGCCGTTAAACCTCTAGGCGTCCCTAGCAGGAGGAGTGTTGTCTCCTGAGGGTTTTCAGCGGATTACACCCACAAAATCCTATAACAAAAGAAAGATGGTGAAATTTACATATAAAGATAAGAACCGTAAAAGAAATACTTTGAAAAGAAGAGTTTCCAACTATACTAGCTTTTCAGTTGTCATGAGCCCTATCTTAATAGTCATGAAAAAATGTTAGAAATCACATCATCCCTCAATAAAACATCGTCTTTATTCTTCATTCCTACCTTTTATTCAAACATTGATCATATAACCCCACGTGTGTGTAAATAACATCCCTATATTCGGAGAATTCAATTCAAGCTATCATACTCTTGTCCATCTACCTCAGTACTTTTTGATTTTATGAATACTTAGGTTTGCTCACACCTTTTCATGCGACCGTTAATACTTCTTGAGGTACAACTGACCGATTACTCAAGTGCTTGCTGATTTGGTGATAGTATTTTCCTCGTCTTGCACCACCTAAGGCTTAGCAGTGACTCGCAGACCAGTTGGCCTTAGGGCACTAGGTGAAGAGGCACCCTTGCTATATTTTTTTTTATTGCTGCCTTGGCGATACAAAACCAGTGTTCATTTTTTTCTTTTCACCATTTTTATATTTTCTTCATCATTTTTCACTTCCTTCATACTTTGGCTTTTAGACAAAAGCATTTCAAGGTATCCTCTACTATCCCGAGTTTCAAGACGTGTGTAGGTGCATATTGTAGGGTATCAACATTCAAATATTTGGCTTCCAGAATAGAAACTATTTTTCAGACTTATTTTTATCCTCAGATTAGTGACTTCCTTCATTTTACTAACCCTTGGGACAACAGCTCATAACTACTTATTACTAGTTCGTGTAAGAAAACTTCTAATTTTCTTGGTTTTCTTAAACTATTCCAATCTTTTGGATGTAATTTTTCACTTTCTATTCTTTTGTTATAAAAAATTTTTTTAATGCCCGGTGTCAAAGATAATTCAGTGAATACAAACCTCCCCCCCAAACCTGTTTTCAGCAGTGTCCTCACTGATGTAGCCTTTTGAGAACATGGACATGTATACTAAGGGAGAGATACGGGTAAAATAATAGTTAAATGATAAATTCCCCCAAACTTATTCTTTGACACGCACAGATATTCAATCAAATCCATTTTTACTCACCTCCATTCTTAAAATGAGAAAATGTTAAAAAATATGGAGGTGAGGCGGAGGAAATTTAGTTTTGATAAAGCGGCTCCTGTAAAAACAGGAGCTCCTCCGCGGGGTCAGCAGAAAAATACGGTTTTAATCTATGCCCATTTACTTTAAAAATCGAACCGTTTTTCAAATTTTCGACTTCAACCGCCCTGTGCGGGTGTACATACCGCACCACAAAAGGTCCTTTCCACCGAGAATTAAGCTTACCCGGATGAAGATGGAGACGGGAATCGTAAAGAAGGACTTGTTGCCCCGATGTGAAGGATTTTCTAAAAAGATTTTTATGGTGAAACACTTTAGTCCTATTCTTTACTATCACCGCATTATCGTAGGCTTCATCGCGGAGTTCGCTTAGCTCATTCAATTGCAGCTTCCGATAGCTGCCTGCAAGATCAAGATCAAAATTAAGCTCTTTAATAGCCCACATTGCCTTATGTTCAATCTCGACAGGGAGGTGGCATCCCTTCCCAAACACAAGGCGGTATGGAGACATACCAAGATCGGTCTTATAAGCGGTGCGGAATGCACAAAGAGCATCCGTCAATTTGGTTGACCAATTCTTACGGTTTTTGGAAACCGTCTTCTCCAATATCTGTTTGATCTGCCTATTTGAGATCTCAGCCTGCCCGCTTGTTTGGGGGTGATAGGGCGTAGAAAGCTTGTGAGTGATTGAATATTTCCGCATCAAGGCCTCGAAAGACCTATTGCAGAAATGTGTCCCGTTGTCGCTAATGATAGCGCGAGGGTGTCCGAATCGCGAGAAGATATTTTCTTTAAGGAACTTAATGACAACTTTGTTGTCATTAGTGCGACACGGTATAGCTTCCACCGACTTCGAGACATAATCAACCGCTAACAAGATATATAGATTCCCAAAGGAGTTGGGAAAAGGGCCCATAAAATCAATACCCCAAACATCAAATATTTCCACAGCCAATATAGGTTGGAGCGGCATCTCGTTCCTTCGTGAAATCCGACCCAAATGCTGACATCGCGGACAAGTTTTGCAATGTTCAAATACATCTTTAAATAATGTTGGCCAATAAAAGCCACATTGCAAAACTTTCTCCGCCGTTTTTCGAGGTCCAAAGTGACCGCCGCATGCCTGATCATGACAAAATGATAACACGCTCTTGAATTCATCGTTAGGGACACACCTGCGAATGATTTGATCGGAACAATACTTGAATAGATATGGTTCATCCCAGTAAAAATATTTTACTTGGGATAAAAACCGAAGTTTGTCTTGTTTCGACCAATCGCTAGGTATAAGTCCCGTCGCAAGATAGTTCACGATATCCACGAACCAAGGTTCATAGGATACATTCAAGAGCTGTTCGTCGGGAAATGAGTCATTTATCGGCACGGTCACAGTTGGCGAAGAAGTGATGCGTGAAAGATGGTCGGCTACTACGTTTTCACATCCACTCTTGTCTTTGATAACAAGATCAAATTCTTGTAACAGTAGGATCCAACGTATTAGCCTGGCCTTTGCATCCTTCTTCGTTAAAAGATGTCGTAGGGCGGAGTGATCTGTGTAAACCACAATAGGCGAGCCAATCAAGTAGGGCCTGAACTTCTCTAATGCAAATACAACTGCCAAGAGTTCTTTCTCGGTAGTTGTGTAATTTATTTGTGCATCATTCAAGGTCCTACTTGCATAGTAAATTACATGTGGCATCTTATCAATATGCTGTCCTAAGACAGCACCAATAGCAAAATCTGATGCGTCACACATAAGCTCGAACGGGTGGTTCCAATCCGGAGATGATAGAACGGGGGCTGTAGTGAGTGATTCTTTAAGTGATTCAAAAGCAGCCTCACAATCCGAATCGAAGTGAAAAGTAGTGTCCTTGGCCAATAGAAGGGTTAAGGGTCTAGCAATTTTGCTAAAGTCCTTAATAAATCTCCTATAAAATCCTGCATGACCAAGGAAGGATCGTATATCTTTGACGCAATTGGGACGAGGGAGGTTTTGAATGACATCTATTTTAGCTCTGTCAACCTCAATGCCTTTATGTGAAATTATATGTCCAAGTACAATACCTTCTTGGACCATAAAATGGCATTTTTCCCAATTCAAAGTCAAGTTCTTATCCTTACAGCGGGTAAGAACAGCGTCAAGATTACGAAGGCAGTCCTCAAAGGAGTCCCCAAAAATGGAGAAATCGTCCATAAAAATTTCTAGAAAATTTTCCACCATATCTGAAAATATCCCCATCATACACCGCTGAAATGTAGCGGGAGCATTGCATAACCCAAAGGGCATGCGTCTATAAGCAAAAGTTCCGAAAGGACAAGTAAAAGTGGTTTTATCTTGATCCTTTTCGGCGATGGGGACCTGGTTGTAACCAGAGTATCCGTCCAAGAAACAGTAGTATTCGTGTCCCGCTAATCGTTCCAACATCTGGTCAATGAAAGGTAGAGGGAAGTGATCTTTCCTCGTCGCGGCATTGAGTTTCCTGTAATCGATACATAAGCGCCACACAGTTTGCGTGCGTGTTTGGATTAACTCATTAGCCTCGTTAGTGATGACCGTGATGCCAGACTTTTTAGGGACCACATGAATTGGACTTACCCATTGGCTATCAGATATGGGGTAGATTATTCCACTATCGAGCCACTTGACGATTTCTTTCTTTACCGCCTCCTTCATAACGGGATTTAACCGTCTTTGTGGGTCTCGGGTTGGTTTAGCTTCATCCATCAGATGTATGTGATGTTCAACAATTAAGGGACTAATCCCTTTGATGTCGGCCATTGTCCAACCAAATGCTTGCCCATTCGATCTCAACACTGGCAAAAGTGCATTCTCTTGCTCTACGGCTAGAGAAGCAGATATAATAACTGGCAAGGTCTCATTCTCTCCTAAATATGCATATTTAAGATGAGAAGGTAGCGTTTTGAGATCAAGAATTGGCGGAGAGACAATAGAAGGAGGGGTAACGGAATGATATTCGGACTCCTTAAGAGGTTCAAAACTTGCATAAGATATTGACTCGGAAAGTGCTGCTGACTTTTGCAACGAGTCAACGGGTTCAATCTCAAGGTCGGACTCATTGAACATATCCTCACTGTGAACTGGTGCAAGATCAAACGATGTCTCATTAGTGTTGTCGAGAACATCAAAGCAAAGTTCCTCATCCATGCAGCTTTCGGGAGCTATCTCGTGGATGGAACAAACATCCAGCAAATTAGCAGAAGGTTCTGATGGCTGACTTCCTAGCTTGTAAATATTAAGCTCAATTGTCATTTTCCCGAAGGATAAGTTCATAGAACCGTTACGACAATTAATCACAGCGTTAGAAGTTGCTAGGAAGGGTCGACCAAGTATCACCGGGATTTGATTGCATGGGTTTGCCATAGGTTGTGTATCTAAAACAATAAAGTCCACGGGAAATATGAATTCCCCGACTTTAATTAACACATCCTCTAGTTCGCCCCGAGGTTTGGTGATAGATCGGTCTGCCATTTGGAGAGTACAATGGGCGGGTTTTAACTCTCCAATTCCTAACTGCTCGTATACTGAATAAGGAAGCAAGTTGACGCTAGCGCCTAGATCGAGTAAAGCACGATTTATATTTTTACCCCTAATAGAAATAGAGATTGTAGGACAGCCGGGGTCCTTACGTTTCTTTGGTATTGGTTGGGTAAAAGCTGTGCTAACATTACTCGTCATGAAAACCTTTTTAGGCACTTGAGTTTTTCTCTTCCTAGTGCACAAGTCTTTAAGGATTCTAGCATAAGATGGGACTTGTTGAATAGCATCTAGGAGAGGAATATTCACGCTAACTTGCTTAAACATTTCCACAATCTTCTCCATTTGCGGGTTAGGTCAGTTGGCCCTTAATCGGTTTGGAAATGGAGCTCGATCAATAAGTTTTGGGTCCAACGTTTGTGGAGAAGACTGTGGCGACGGATTCGATCCCAAAATTGGAGTGGGCATCGACTTAGATAGATTTGGCGAAATGTTCGAGCCTTGGGGAAAACGGAGAATAGGCTCGGATGAAGGTGGACGACTAGACGAATTAGGGGAAGAAGAAGAAGAAGGGGTATCAAATGTGTCACTATCATCAAACTGCTCACCCACTTGGTTATTCAGCACTCTCCCCGATCTCAACGTAGTAATGGCATTCACATTATGACTTTGTGAATGGCCAGGATTCAGTAGGGGTTGAGATGGGAGTTTCCCTTTCTCTCTCGCACTCATTGCGGCGTTTAACTGTACGATTTGATTTTCTATTGATTTAATACTCTCACCCTGGGAGGAGGAGTTTTTCGTTAGGGTATCAATAGAAGACCTTATCTCAGCTGAATTTTGCATGGATTGTTTCATGAACATATCCAAAGTTTGTGCAAGTGAGTTGTCAGTACCGGCCACTTGTGGTGTAGAAATGTTGGCCGGATTTTGGAAATTTTGTGAATGAAAGGGGGGCTGATTCTGTGGTTGTGGTTGCTGTGGAGGAGGTCTTTGATAATTACTTTGTTGGTTTTGATTCCAAGCAAAGTTAGGATGATTCTTCCATCCTTGATTATATGTGGAAGAATAAGGATCATTTCTAGGTCGCTGCTGAAAAGCAGCATTAGCTTGAAACGATGCATTCATAGGACATTCTTTCGTTAAGTGTGAAGGATCCGAACAGCAACCACAGAAGGTTTTAGGAAGCGTAACCTGATTTAGGGAGACTGATGAGAATCTGCTCTCAATAGCGTCGAGTTTCTTCTGCATCGCTGCCATTTCGGCTTTCACTGCGATGGAAACATCGAGCTGGTGAACTCCTCCCCTAGATGAAGGTGGTCTTACGCTTTCCCACTGCAAAGTGCTTTCAGCAAGGTCTTCCAGATATTTCCATGCTTCACCGTCATCTTTAGACATGAAATTGCATTGACACATTGTTTCAAGCATCTGCTTTGTCGCTGGATTAATGCCCTCATATATAATCCGACATAAATCCTATCTTTGTATTCCGTGATGGTGGCATTGGACAAGCAGATCTTTGAAACGTTCAAAGCACTTCCAAAATGGTTCATTGGGAAGCTGGGTGAACTGGTTGATCTCGCTCCTAACATGTGCAGTCTTATGATTTGGGTAAAACTTCTTAAGAAATGCTACGACGAATTCATCCCAATTAGCGATAGAGTGTGCGGCAGTATTATAAAGCCATTTTTCTGCCAAGTCGCACAGTGTGAATGGGAGAAGACGTAAGCGCATAGCATCTAAAGTCAATTGTGAAGTACCCATCATTGCGCATACGTTTTCGGATTTGGTGATGAAAACGTACGCGTCTTCCGACTCAAGCCCGTGAAATTTGGGCAGCAGATTGATGTAGTGAGGTTTAATTTCGAAATTATCCCCGTTAGGTGGTGGAAGAGATAGACAAGTGGGAAGAGGACCACGAATAGGATAGCATCTCTCTTGGAGAGAGATGCGCGGTGGATTCTGCGCACCTTCGGGCGGTGGCAGCGTGGTGTTATACTCTGATGGAGTGCCGTCCATCTCGGTTGATGTGGTGTGTGGTAGGGGAAAAGAAGATGAAGAAGTACCGACTTCGGTGTCGATAGCAGGAACGCGGACAAGACGGGCACTAGGATCCCGTGTCCAGCCGAGCATGCACTAAGCGGGTTTAGTGCAGGTGGCAGCGTGTGTGTGAATTTAAAATTGGCTTGTTTTGAAAAAGTGGGACTTCAACACAAATCACCCTATGATGCACAAGCAACCCTCGAACTAAGGTCGCCTAGGTCTGCTAGACAGCTCCTAACTAAGGCCAGAAATAGGACCTCAAACCGCCTCTTCACGGACAAGTACGGCCAGGTAAGTGGGAAGGAACCACCACTACAGTGGGCCTAATTAAAAACCACTAGCCTAGACACCGCAATGTCAGTTAGGATAAACGGCCGATGCCTATACTAGTCTTTTTCCTATTGAGCTCGACAGTCCTTAGAGTCTGGTCTAGATATTTTTTAAATTAATGAAGGGTTGTTCTATATGCTCGGTTTGTGATTTGTGGGGCTTAGGAAGAGTGATGTAATCCCCACCTAATCATGATTTGGTCTTTGCCCCTTAAAATCCGTATTAAATATGCAAAACAAAACCAATCACAAAACTTTTTGCAAAAAGATTTTTGAGCGGCGCAATTTTGCAAAGAATCCTGCAGAAGATAGATTTTATTGGATTTGAGGAGAGAGAGAAGGAGTTGAGAATCTTACCAGAGAATTCCGTAGCCCTAATTCCTCTGTTGTACCGCGGTTCCGCCGCACCAAGGGTACTTTTGCCGCGGTTCCGCCGCAAAGTGGAAGGAACAATTGCTGAAAATTTTTCTCAAGCCCTCCGTGCTCCTCTGGATCTCGATGAATGCCTCTGTCTTCTGTTTTCCTCAATTCTGTAACTCCAGATCTCCTTGCAAAATTCACGCACAAATCGTTAAATATGCAATTTGCAGTTTTGTGTTAATAATGATATAAATCGTCTAAGAATTCAACACAAATAGTAAAAATAAAAAATTACGCACGTATCCCCGGCAACGGCGCCATTTGATTGTTACGAAAAAGTGTATGTTTGTAGTTTAACCGCAATCAGAACGGTGTCGCGCGTAGCTAGACCGAGATGAGTACGGGCCGTCCTCTGGGAAACGTGGAACCTTTTATTTTTACTTTAGATGTGTTGAGAAAGAGAGGAGGAATAAAGAATTTTGTGAAAAGTTTCTAGATCTACTTTAAACAAGAATGTTAAATATAGATCTAGATTATTTTAGAGATTTAAATAATATAATAATAGGGCTTGTAGGGTTCGTTAGGATTTAGTAGTTATGGAAGATTAATTAAAAGTTACCATTTTTATCCATTAATAGATTTAGAACTAGAACGACGGTGATGCGTGTAGATTAGGGTTTCTGGAGGGAAAAGGAATCCCACTCGTAACCCTTATCTCGACACGGAACTCCGTTCATATCTAGCCTTTACCAAAACAATCATTAATCTAATCTCTAATCGCGGTCGGAACTAGCAAGGAATTGCTAGTTCGCCCGATTAGGATGTTAATGATTATTTTGATAAAGTTCCTAAACTTTATAGGACTTAAAAAGGGTTTAATTATTTTCATCGCCCATTAACCTACCCTAATCGTACGAACCCTAACAAGCGGAGAATTACTCGCGCATGTTGGGAGAAGAAGATGAAAAGAAAGAGAGGGAAAACATAATGTAAAAAAAAAACAATTAAATAAAACAACTACCTTTATTAATCGACTTCTTCAAACTACACTTTTAATCCATAGAAAATGATTACAACTAGTTGCTTCTCGATCTTTCCTAAGGAGGTAATTGAACAGTCGATGATCAGCCAGGATGCGTGAGCGTCGGGAGCTTCGTGATCTCTTCGGCTTGATGGCTTTTCCAAGAGGCTCTCGGTGCCTTTTTATAGTGCAAAGCCAGAATATTTCAGTTGGAAACTTGGTAAAATATGTCAGAGATTCATGCCAAAAAATCGCAGCAATTGATCCCTCAATCTTGCCGCGGATCCGCGGCACAAGGTGGGTAAGCCCGCGGATACGCGGCCATTTAATCTCTGCCGTTCATCAAACTTCAGGGGCTATGTTCTTGTGACATGTGGGCTCCTCTGGAATCTTTGTATCATTGAAATATTCTCTCGGTTGCTTCCAGACTTGGTCTCCAAGTTTGCTTCTTAATTTGGCAAGATTTCTTCAACAACTTGATTTCTTTAATATATTCTGCATAACAACTTGGAAAATTCTGCACAACAACTCAAATAAGATTTTAGTAGACTTTGTTCTACTAGGATTAGGTCAATAATATTTGCATACATTTTCCTACCAAAATGATAATTAAAATATATTAACACATGGAAAATAATGTTTTTACACATAAACCCTCATATGTATAATATATTATAATAAAGTCTTTTTTTTAATATAAAAATGGTAGGAAAAATGTACTACAAATGTGCAGTTTTATCGACTGAACAATAAGCCACATCCGGTCTGGTACACAACATCGCATACATTATAGAGCCTACCGCAGAAGCGTAGGGTATAATAGACATGCGATCCCTCTCCAAATCAGTCTTGGGAGACATCTCTTTGGAGAGGGTGATCCCGTGACAAGCCGGTAGATTACCGCGCTTGGAATCTTCCATACTGAATCTCTTCAGTATGGTGTCGATGTACCTGGACTGTGAAAGTCTTAATATCCTCTTGGATCTGTCATGGTAGATCCGGATACCCAGAATGTATGAGGCATCACCCAGGTCTTTCATGGAGAACCTGTGTGACAAGAACCACTTGACAGAGTGTAGCATAGGAATGTCGTTTCCTATTAAGAGAATGTCATCCACGTATAAAACGAGGAATACTACAGTTCTCGCTACAAATCTACAATAGATGCATGGTTCATCTGGATTTTTGATAAAGCCAAATTCCTTGACCGTCTCATCAAAACAGATGTTCCAACTCCGCGATGCCAGCTTTAGTCCATAAATGGACTTAAGCAACTTGCACACCTTTCCACTGCTCCCACTCTGAATGAAACCCTCTGGCTGGTCCATATAGACACACTCCTCTAAATGTCCATTTAGAAAAGCTGTCTTCACGTCCATCTGCCAAATCTCATAATCGTGGAAGGCAGCAATGGCCAGAAGGATCCGAATGGATTTCAGCATAGCTACTGGAGAAAAGGTTTCGTCATAGTCCAAACCAGGTCTTTGACGAAAACCCTTTGCAACCAGTCTAGCTTTATAGGTCTCAACCTGTCCATCTACCCCAATCTTCCTTTTGAAGATCCACTTGCATCCTACGGGTTTTACCCCATCTGGAGCAATGTCCAACGTCCATACTTTGTTGGTGTACATGGACTCCATTTCGTTCCGCATTGCATCCAGCCATTTTACCGAGTCGACGCTCTGAATGGCTTGCTGGAAGCTAGTAGGCTCATCACAATCTATGATGCAATCCTCTCTATCCCCGTCAATGAGAAAACCGTAGTATCTCTCGGGCGGATGAGACTGCCTACTACTCCTACGGAGTGGCGTGGGAATGTCCTGATCTTTCGAACCCTCTGGTTCTACTAAGCTTTCAGTAATAGCTTGTGGTTCAGGAATTTCTTCCAGTTCTATTGCGCTCCCACTTATTTCTTTTTCTAAGAACTGATGTTCCAGAAAATGGGCATTACGAGAAACAAGGACTTTTTGTTCCTCTGCGTAATAGAAAAGATACCCCCTGGAGTTCTTTGGGTATCCTACAAACTTGCACAGTATTGAGTGTGCCTCTAGTTTGTCCGCATGCTGCTTTTTGACATAAGCTGGACATCCCCAAATCTTCAAGTATTGAAGATAGGGTTTCTTCCCACTCCATAACTCATATGGTGTGGTAGGCACAGTCTTAGTGGGAACTCGGTTCAAAAGGTATGCAGCTGATTCTAGCGCATATCCCCAGAACAATCGCGGTAACTCAGCGTTACTCATCATGGACCGTACCATATCCAATAGGGTTCGGTTCCGTCTCTCCGATACACCGTTATGTTGCGGAGTGTATGGAGGAGTAAGCTGAGAGAGAATTCCATTCTTTTTTAAGTAACCGAGGAACTCGGCACTCAAGTATTCACCACCTCGATCTGATCTCAGTGCCTTGATACTTTTGCCTGTTTGTTTTTCTACTTCATTCTTATATTCCTAGAACTTTTCAAAAGCTTCGGATTTATGCTTCATCAAGAAGACATGTCCGAACCTTGAGAAATCATCCGTAAAAGTAATGAAGTAAGAATAACCGCTTCGCGCATGTGTAGACATTGGACCGCACACGTCGCTGTGTACGAGTCCCAAGTGCTCGCTCGCTCTTTCTCCGTGTCCAGTGAACGGAGTCTTTCTCATCTTTCCTCTGAGACAGGATTGACAAGTTGCATGCGATTGATATTCGAACGGATCCAAATATCTTTCTGCATGTAACTTAGTCAACCTTCTCTCATTGATGTGACCCAGTCTACAATGCCATAAGAAAGTTTTATTGATTTCTGAAGACTTTCTTTTGTGTGTATTCTGGACATTGAAAATCTGTGGTTGGTTTAATACGTATATACCGTTTTTTAATGTACCTGACCCAATCAAAACTTGATTAAGGTGAATGTTCACTACATTACTTACAAATGCAAATTCATAACCTTCTTTAGATAATAAAGATACAGAAATGATATTACAGGTTGCATTTGGTACATAATAACAACTACGCAAAACCAAAAAATGTCCATCCGAAAATCCCAGGTGATAGTCCCCCACGGCCTCAGCATCCGTGCTAGCACCGTTTGCAACTCTGAGGGTCATGTCACCAGCCTTCTAAACTCTACGCTTTCTCAACGCCTGCAAAGAATTACAGATATGAGATCCTGATCCGGTATCCAATACCCAGGATGTAGAGTTTATTGATAGATAGTTTTCAATAACATACACACCTGAAGCTGAAGCCGCAACTCGCTTCAAATCCTGTGTTCTGGCCTTCCAAGCCTTGCAATCCTGTTTCCAGTGACCTCTTTTGTGACAGTAGAAGCATTCTTCCTTCCCCACCAGCTTTCCCGCTACCTTTGTTGCTTTTCCTTTTCCCTTCGTATCCACTTTACTGACACCGCCTCTTGGTTTGGCGGGGGCTTTCTTCTTCTTACCCTTGGCTTTCGCCCTGGATCTAGAAGAGGAAGATCTTCCTACAAACAAAGTGGATGTCTCCCTACCTTTCTGTAGGGTGCCCTCAGCACTCCTCAACATGTTCAGAAGTTCGGAAAGTTCACCTCCTTTCCTTGCATGTTGAAGTTTAAGACAAACTGGGCGTAAGTGGAAGGAAGGGACTGGAGAATCAAATCAGTGTAGAGTTCATTCTCCAACGTGGTCCCAAGGTCCGCGTGCTCCTCTATGTAGCCAATCATCTTAAGCACGTGTTCCGCTACCGATGATCCGACGGCCAATCTTGCCGAAAATAGCTTCTTCGACACTTCGTATCTTGCGATACGAGACTGCTCTCCATACAGTTCTTTTGTATGGAGAAATATGGACTCTAGGTCCATATTCTCATGCCTCCTCTGATGTTCGTTGTCCATCGAGGTAAGCACGAGGCATTTGGCCTTCGCGCAATCGATCTCCCATGTCTTACGGATTTCTTTATCCGCGACGCTGGAGGTGGGACCTGGGACAGGGGGAGCTTTGGTGGTAAGTACATACCCCAACTTGTCGTAAGTGATTGCCATCTTGACATTCCTAAGCCAATCTTTGTAGTTTGGCCCTGTCAGTATGTTTTTATCTAGTAATAACTTAAGTCCGGTCATGTTGAATGGTCGCTGAAATTAGGAGAGAGAAAAGAAACACTTTAGCATGATGCTCTTGCAAGTTTAGAGTGGTTTTTAGTTTGTCTAAACTGGATGGCTCCCACTGTCTCTCGAATCCCTTCTCAAACCATAAAGAAAGGATTAGTCGGGATCAATCTCACCGTACAATACTTGCTTGACCGTTCAGCCAGGCCAGTGTCGGTACTTCGAGGGAGGTTTTCCAACGCTTTCGCGAAGTTCCTTAATTTAAGAACCTCTTTTCCCTAGGGGCGTAGCCCCACTAACACCTTTCTAGACACCTACTAGGTTTATAGCATTGATCGTTAAGTGAGAGTTTTCCCGAGGAGTAGCATATACTCACAGTAGGATCAGGATCCAAATATCATCGCGTGATAAAACCGAAGGAATCCTACCAGAATTATCACACTTCAAATGGTATGCAGCGCTAGCAAGTTTCAGTACTTATGAAACTCCCGATGTGGATTTTTGCCCCATGCTCTTATGACCTTGGCGTGAGGTCAAAATGTCATAAGTCACATGTCAAGTTCTTCCCATCATTATCCCGGTTAATTTGAACCCACCCATACCTACCCTTGACGTAGGCCAAAATGGCAGTACGACTGTCTCAAACCAACGCATTCTATCTATGCAACAGATAAATATCCGGCAGCTACCAATCACTATGCCTTGGCGTGAAGTCAAAATACATAGCTTGAATACTACCGAATATTTAACTGAAATGATGGAGGGCTATGAATGGTTTTGGCGAAACCGTGAACGTAGTGAACTTGATATAATCGATGGAACGAGATAGCTTTTAAAAGGAGTGGTTCAAGCTCCGCATTTAAAAGTTTAGTTTTGAAAAGAACCGAGTGGTTTTCAAAGTGTTCCAATCGACTTTTACTTGGTTTATTTTCTTACATTAGTTCTTTTAATGCGTCCCATCATTTAATCCTACCATTGCAGAAAAAAACCAAAATATGACGTACGCTTATGCCATTCGCATTCGCCACGGGGCCCCGTCATCACCCGTTAGGTTACTTAACTAACGACAGAGCGGGGGCTGGGCTAGCGTGGCTGTAAAACATAAGCAACGCCTAAATAGTTATAGTATATAAATATATAGCAATGATAGACATTACAGATCACAGATGAATACATTGGATATACTAGGAATCCGCAATCCGTTCGAGCCTGCAACGAAAAGCGTATTACACGGTCGCGGTGAATAGCCAAATACCCCACCCAAGACCCCTACGGGTGCGGCAAACTACCCGCCAAGTACCCGAAGCGAAGCAACCTCCCTCAACACCGTGAGTAGGCCACTCGGCACTTCGAGATACCCGCTAATTTGTGCACCCCCTCCATGGGTCTATCCTAGGAGCAAAAACAGTAAAAAGAATTATACAATGACGGCTACAACCCTGACCCGGTTGTACGGCCATACAAACATTATTACATCAATTTACATATTACAATGAATGAAAGAAAAAGAAACACTCATCTCACATCCACCCCGGCTATTCACCCGCGACAATCCAATACATTCATATACACATACCAGCATCAAACACAGATCACGGATATGTATAACCCCCACTAATCGACATATAGCGATTAGCCGACGTTCAATACATATAAACATCACAGATATAACCCTTTAGTCAAAGTGTAGTGGAGTTCGATCAAAAATACAGATTTATAGGCCCCCAAAAACAAATTTCTTTTCTGGAAAACCTGGGCACAAATAAACCATCTTAAATATCCCAAAACCAAGCCAGAAGAACACTGCACCAAACTTGACCCAGAACCGAGTTAAAACGGACGCGGTTGCGCGGCAATAGCTTGCTATTGGCGCGGAACCGCGGCGCTTTGAACGATTCACTGGATCGTTTTTGGTGGCTTTCTTCACAAAACCGTGAGATGATTTTTGACGTACGATTTATTTTATTTTGAACAGAAAAAATTTCAACAGAAAGTTAGGGTTTTGATGTTTTGGTTTTTCGATTTTTCCGATCAAACTTCCATACACTTTACTACCTAGCTAGTTTATATTTAGTTAGGCTCTGATACCACTGTAAGTCCACGTTGCCCACCCCGGTGCTTACGGGGAGGCGGAAAACGGAATAAAAATCGGATTTTTATCATGCTAGGCAACATGGACTAGACAATGGAGGATCTTTGCTAAACAAAAACAAGCTAAAGCTAACTAGAAACTAGCTAAAGGTTAGAATGGTTCTACCTAGGGCTTTATGTCCTTCTCTCCTTGCTCCTTGGAGTAGTAGAAAGGGATCACCTTTGTCGTCTTCTCAGGTCGAAGAAGGATCCACCCGAAAGCCTCAACCTTTGGCTTCAACTCCAAGCTAGAAGTAACTAGGGTGCTAGAAGTGCTAATCCTAGAACCCTAGATAAGAGTAGAGATTACTATGGAATGGTTTTTCTCAAGCTCAAGTGTTTCTCAACACATGAGAGGGGAAAGCTTGAGGAAGAGGAAGAGCAAGAGAGAGAAAGTAAATAATAGAATGAGAGAAATATGAAGCATTTTCACATATATGTGTGAATTAATGTAAATAGATAATTAGTGAGATAATTGTCATGGCTTAATCAAGACATGACCATTATCATTTCATTTTTAATGCAAATTGCAAGGATCAAAGAGCATCTTCCAAATGAAATGATGATGGTCAAAGTGTCAACCTAGGTCAACAAGTCAAGAATGTCAAATGGTCAACAACCATAACCATGCACAATTATATTAAACTAATATCAATTAACCATAATACACACATAAGCATTAGGGTTAATAAAATGACAATGGTCATTAACCCTAATTAAAGTCCTATCCCTCTGTCACAAGCAACTGTGCATACGCACCCGTATTCGTGATCCGAGGAACACGAATACAATGATATAAAACCAATCCCAAATCATATACTAGGATCTGGTTTAAACCAAAGCCCGCTAGTATAAGCTGTCCGGACAGCAAACGCGCACAAGTGCGCGGATGTGAACGAACCCTGTCGCAAAACCATGCGACCTCTACTCATTTTGCCTAAAGGCGAATAGCTCTCTGTGTGGGACTCTAAAGACTCGACACTACGCTGGCAGTAGGTTTAACCACAGACCGCAAGCGGCACTAGCTGTACGTAACGGTCCCCAGGTAGATGCCGATAAGAAGACTGACGAGGTGAACCCCATCTGAACTCCTACTGAGCCTGTATGTGACAGTCTCCGTACAGTCCGGTCTGTTCGTCTGATACATCGCATGGCGGGCCTAGGGGACGGTGAACGTCAGTCCCCTAATAGCGGTACAAGTCGTGTCGGAGTGTAGCCCACAACACCCTGAGATAACACTGGAAACCTACCAGTATATCTCGCTTGCCCTGGCCAGGGACTACTTGTGAAATGGCTCTCCTGGACACAGCGCGATGTCAACCCCCAATACCGGGAGAGACGAATCCTGTCTAACCGTCACTACCTCCAAGTGCTTCAGGACTGCACCCAAAAACTACATGTTTGCACGGCTCCTTTGAGCCGTGGTAGGGTAGTAATCAAAGTGCAGTGGGAACACACTCGAGGCGAAGTGACAGTGTCAAGTAAGCGGACTAAGCTGTACTCATGTCACCTGGGAACTGATAACTGACGATAGGTATAAAACCAACCAACAGTCCCCGACGAGTCCTGTCCAGTGTACTCGTAACCTAACGAGCACCCGCATACTATCTCAAGTACGACGTACTGACGGCTGTGGGACAGACCGTCTCCCACGCTGGGATGAGAAGCGCATACGCTAGTCTACTCCGGAGTATCGATGCCCTGTCTCGATAGTCCAACGACCAGGGACCTGTATAAGGATGTGCTTATGGATTACCCAGCCCCGACGAGTGTGAGCGCCATCACAACGCTGGTAATCAAGCAAAGATCCTAAGGGCTCTACTAATATGTATATCAGCGATATGCTAAAAGAAACACATGCACATATTAAAGCAGAGACAAACCAAGTAGCATACTACCATTTCGAGCAAGATTGTATATACAACCGTGAATATCCCAAACTTCCATCAAGTAATATACAAACTAGTATGATACAGTAATGGCCTCTAGGGCATATACACTAACAGAGCTAACCTTAATCAAACCCTAATCCCTTTTTATCATCCTTAAACATGTTTTATAATAAATCATATCATGTCACAATAATATATATCACATATACATTATATATTTGCAACAATTGAAAATAATGCAATTAACATATATCGCATATATATCAATGTATTAATCCGGTGAGAAAATGAAATAATAAAGCCAGCCAATATTAGATAATGTAATACAATATATCATATATATCATTATACATTAAATCATCGAATCAACACTTGATCCGACGATCCGGCTATATCGAATATAACCGACTAATATATCATGTACCGATTCATCGAATCAACACTTGATCCGATGTCCCGATTCATATCTAAATATCGCGAGAATATAATACGGTATCTCATATCGCATTATCCTCGGTCCTTCACATATCACATATGTGCCTCT
Organism: Agapanthus africanus; assembly: GCA_030015575.1. Lineage (NCBI taxonomy): Eukaryota > Viridiplantae > Streptophyta > Magnoliopsida > Asparagales > Amaryllidaceae > Agapanthus > Agapanthus africanus. Next base: position 239,672,175 of record CM057351.1, read on the forward strand.
ACTCCGTTTTGCCTGAGCCAAGAAAACTCTGTGTAGGACTCTAAAGAATCGTCAATACGCCGGTAGCAGATGATGATCATATCAAACACCCACAAGCTGCAAGCGGTCAGCTAAACGTAACAGCCACCCAGGTATTGAGTGATCAGAAAATCAACAAGCTGGCCTATCCGTTCTCCTGTGAATCCAATCAGTAACACTCCCGTATAGTCCGGTCTGTTCGTCTGATATGTCACATATCAAGTATAGGGGTGGTATACGTCAGACCCTAGTAACCGATAAGTCGTGTCGATGTGAGGCTCATAACAGGTCGAGAAACTACTGGTAACACTTACCAGTATATCTCTATATCAGCCCTGGCCAGGGACTTCCAGTTATAGCCAATCGAACACTGCACGACATCAACTCCCTATACCGGGAGAGACGAATCCCCTCCTATCGCTCATTACCTCCATGTGATTCGGGACTGTACCTAAAAGCCACCATTTTGCACGCCCTCTTGGACGTGGTAAGGTGGAAATCAAAGCACAGTGGGAATCACACAAGACTCTATGACGATCTCGGGTCTACAGTCTACCCAGTACCAGTGTCACCGGAGAACTGCCATCTGACGTGTGGTATATCACCAACTGGGAGTTCTCGGCGAGTCCGTCTAGTGTACCCAGTCTCTACTGAGCACCCGTACACCATCCTTGATGTCAAACACCGATGGATATAAGATCATCCATCACCCATCTTATGGGTCAAGATGCGTATACGCTAGTCTACTCTGGTGTATCGATGCCCTGTCTCGATATACTCTCGACTAGGAACATTTATAGGATGTACTCATCGACTACCGTGGCCCCACTTAGTATGATCTCATCATAATCCCAGTAGTCGAGTACAGATCCTAAGGGCTTTATCGACATGTGAGAGAAAGACAGTAAACCAATACAAGTCAACATGTTAAGATAAAGTGAAACCAAATAGCATACTATCATGACGAGCAAGAAAGTCCTCTCTGTATATATCCAAGCATCCATCATAATATACATCATATGTACAACAGTGGCCTCTATGGCATATACATAACTAATAATCTCCCACTTGCACTAAGGCCAGCTGCTGTAGTATCTCATACCTAGCATCCCGAATAATCTCTCAAACTGTATCTGGGGAATGGCCTTCGTGAGTGGATCCGCAGTGTTGTCCTTCGTATCTACTATCCTGACCTCGATCTCCCGGCGATCAACTATCTCCCAGATCAGGTGATACCGCCTCAGAATATATCTGGATTTCTGATGGGATCTGGGTTCCTTGGCCAAAGCCACAGCTCCATTGTTATCGCAATACAGAGGTATTGGATGTTCAATGGATGGAACCACACCAAGCTCAGTGATGAACTTCTTCATCCAGACAGCCTCTTTGGCAGCATCGTTGGCAGCGATGTATTCAGCCTCCACCGTCGAGTCTGCAACGGTATCCTGTTTGAAACTCTTCCAACATACCGCCCCTCCATTAAGGGTAAAGAAAAATCCTGAGTGTGAATTAGAGTCGTCTTTATCACTTTGGAAGCTGGAATCGGTAAAGGACTCCACCCGGAGTTCTCCGTTACCATACACCAAGAACATATCTCTAGTCCTTCGCAAGTACTTGAGAATGTTCTTCACAGCTGTCCAGTGACTCTCTCCAGGATCTGCTTGATACCGACTCACTACACTTAGTGAGTATGCTACATCGGGTCTGGTACATAGCATCGCATACATGATAGAGCCTACTGCCGAAGCATAGTGTATCCCTTGCATGCGAGCTCTCTCCAAATTAGTCTTGGGAGACATGTCTTTGGAGAGAGTGAGTCCAGAGATCATGGGTTGATTCCCACGCTTGGATTCTTCCATACTAAACCTTTTTAGTATGGTGTCAATGTACCTGGATTGGGACAATCCCAATATCCGTTTGGATCTATCTCTATAGATCCTTATCCCCAATATGCATGAGGCATCACCTAGATCTTTCATTGAGAATCTTTGTGACAAGAAGAGCTTGACTGATTGCAGCATAGGAATATCATTTCCTATCAAGAGTATGTCATCCACGTACAATACGAGGAAGACAACCTTACTCTCTGCTACCTTGTTATAGATACAAGGTTCATCTATGTTTTTGATGAAGTCAAACTCTTTGACTACTACATCAAAACAGATGTTCCAACTCCGCGAAGCTTGCTTTAACCCATAAATGGATTTAAGCAGTTTGCACACCTTTCCGCTGCTCCCACTATCTACGAAGCCCTCTGGCTGAGTCATGTACACACACTCTTCTAAATCACCATTTAGAAAGGAGGTCTTAACATCCATTTGCCAGATTTCGTAGTCATGGTATGCAGCAATGGCAAGTAAGATCCGGATGGACTTAAGCATAGCCACTGGAGAAAAGGTTTCTTCATGATCCACACCTGGTCGTTGACGAAATCCCTTTGCTACAAGTCTCAACTTTTCCATCTACACCAAATTTCTTTTTAAAAATCCACTTGCTCCCAATGGGTTTTACCCCTTCCGGAGAATTTTCCAAAATCCATACTTTATTGGTGTACATGGATTCCATCTCAGATCGCATTGCATCCAGCCATTTCACAGAGTCACCACTCGTGATGGCCTGCTCAAAACTAGTAGGGTCATCATCTTCCATGATGCAATCCACGCTTCCACCATCAATGAGAAAACCGTAGTATCTCTCAGGTGGACGAGAAACCCTACTAGATCGGCGGAGAGGCTGGGGTTCGTCGGGTACTACCAAATCCTCTGGTTCCACTAAATCTTTAGTAACAGTTTGTGTTGCTGGAACTTCTTCCAGTTCTACCTCAGAGCCACTAATCTCTTTTTCAAGAAATTCCTTTTCTAAAAAGGTGGCATGTTGAGCAATAAACACCTTTGGTAGAAAAAATATCCATTTGAATGTTTAGGATATCCCACAAACTTACATAGAACTGACCGTGCCTCGAGTTTGTCTGGATTTTGCCTTTTGACATAGGCCAGACAACCCCATATCTTAACTCGTTTAAGACATGGTCTCTTCCCACTCCATATCTCATATGGTGTGGTAGGTACAGATTTAGTTGGAACTTGATTCAATAGGTATACCGCTGTCTCAAGCGCATATCCCTAGAAGGAAATAGGTAACTCAGCTGTACTCATCATAGAGCGCACCATATCTAATAGGGTGCGATTCCTCCGTTCCGATACACCGTTGTGTTGTGGTGTATAAGGAGGAGTAAGCTGAGAGAGAATCCCATTCTCTTTTAGATATTCTAGGAACTCATTGCCTAAGTATTCTCCTCCTCGATCAGATCGAAGAATCTTAATACTTTTGCCCGTTTGCTTTTCTACTTTGTGCTTATATTCTATGAATTTTTCAAAAGCTTCAGACTTGTGTTTCATCAGGAACACATGTCCGAATCTAGAGAGATCATCAGTGAATATAATGAAGTAGGAAGAACCATTCCTGGCATGCGTAGACATGGGACCGCATACATCACTATGTATCAGTCCTAAGAGTTCCATAACTCTTTCTCCGTGTCCACTAAACGGAGCTTTGGTCATTTTTCCTTTGAGACATGAATGGCAAGTATCATAAGATGATAATTCGAACGAATTCAAATAACCATCCTTATGTAACTTAGCCAGTCGTGTCGCATTGATATGACCAAGTCTACAATGCCACAAGAAGAATTCGTTCATTTCTGAACTTTTCCTCTTGTGTGTGTTTTGTATATTGAGGACTGTATTCTGATTTATAATGAATATGCCATTATGTAACGAGCCTGATGCAATCAACTTTTGATCTAGGAATATGTTCATAACATTATCCTTTACTACAACATTATATCCTTCTTTACTTAATAAAGAGACTGATATAATGTTGCACATCATGTTTGGTATATAATAGCACTCATTTAGAATCAGTGTATTACGACTTGGCAATACTAGGTGATATTCGCCAACTGCTTTGGCTGCAATACTTGCACCGTTCACTACTTGAACGGAATGATCACCTTTTCCCAGTTCTCTACCTTTACGTAGCCCATGTAACAATTTACATATGTGGGATCCTGATCCGGTATCCAATACCCAGGACGTAGGGTGAACTGAGAAACAGTTCTCAATAACTAACACACCTGAAGAAGATGCATCAACATGCATGTTCTTTTGGGCGGCGTGAGAATCCAGATATTCTCATATTTCCTGTTCAGTCTTATAACTCTTATAAGAAAGAACGGGTCCAACGTTCCCTGCTCAGTATAATAAGCGGGTTCAGTCAATACATCCATATTATTATCTTGATTATGGCCTGACATGATCACTACCTGGAGAGAGAGAGAAGAAAACACTTTTGCGTATGCTCTTGCAAGATTAGATTGGTTATTATCTTATCTAATCAGGATGTCTCCCACTGTTTTTTTCAAATCTTCCTTCAAACCCTAAAAGGTAAGATTAGCCGGGATTAATTACACCCTACAATTTTGTCAATCTTTCAGCCTGATCAGTGTCGGTACTTTGAGGGAGGTTTCCCGTGCTTTCGCACAGACCTAATTAAAGTAAACCTCGTTTTTCCAGAGGCGTAACCCCGTTAACACTTTTCTAGACACCTACTTGATCGACTAATTGTCCTGTGTAAAACTCTCCCAGGAGTAACTCTTACTCGCAGTGGGTATCGGGATCCAACTATCTCATAGAAGGTATGCAATCTTATTGCAAATTTCAACACTTGAAATTCCCGATAATATTTTGCCCCTAGTGTACCATGACCTTGACAGAGGTCAACAAACCATAGTGCACTAGTCAAGTTCAACCCGTCATTTCTTGATTGAATCAAACCCACTCGCACGACCCTTGACAGAGGTCAACAAGGTCGTACGACTACCCTAATCCAATCACATCACATGCTTTACAGATAATTACTAGTTAGCTACCGCACACTACGCCTTGACAGAGGTCAACAAACGCAGCACGAATACTAAATAGTCTTTATCTGAAATGACGGAGGGCTACGACAGGTTTTTCTGAAAACCTATTGCGTAAAGAACTTTATATCGTCGTAGAATCAAGTGAAATTTTGAAATGGAGTGTTTTTGAGGCTTTCATTAGTTTTGCTAAAGAGGTCACTCCCGGTGAAGGAATTTCGGCTCTTTCCTCATCGAATAAGGTGTAGGACATATCATATATATCACTGTACAAAGCAAAAAGCAATCAAAAGACAAACCGAGTTTTGTAGCATCTGCCAGTTTTGCTAAAGAGGTCACTCCCGGTGAAGGGATCTCGGCTCTTTCCTCATCGAATAAAGTGCAGGGTATATCATATATACCGCTATGCAAAGCAAAAATGTAGCTACCCTTTTTATAAAGTTTTGATTCTACAACATCTTTTAGGTTTCTTTTCTTTTTATTAATCTCATTAATAAAAAATCCCATCAGCTTATAGTTCCTAAGCATCACAGATAAATACGACGTACACTTATGCTATCTACATTCGCCTCGATGTCCCCTCGTGCACCGTTAGGTTAGGTAACTAACGACAGAGCAGGGCAGGGCTAGTGCGGGTGTAAAACATAAGTAACGTCTATATAATATATCATATATACTGTATACTGTATCCATCACAACATATCAAATGATCACAACACAGATATCGCAGCAGAAACATAGATATAATGTGGGATATACTAGGACGTTCGTATTTAGTATTTAGCCAACAATAGAAAATACGGATTCCGCAGTCGCGATGAATAGCCAAGCCCACACCCTGGACCCCTACGAGAGCGGCAAGCGACCCTACCAATTCTGGAGTTTAGGAAACCCGGTCTCGACTCCTCGAGATGGCCTCCCACTGAACCCCAGAACCCGGTCACCTGTGCTCCCCTTCTTGGGTCCATCCTAATGCGGAAAATTAAATAATATACAACACTGGTGGCATCAACCTCAACCTGGAAGTGCCCCAAATAAAAGAATATTACATTATATTTGAATTTACATGAATGAAAATATAAAACTCTCATCTCACATAAAATCCCCGGCTATTTAATCGCGACAATCCTGCACATCATATCTCAGCAACAAATAATATCTCATATCATCAACGTAAGTAAGTATGCATACACCGATCGTCGTCGTTGTATATCAACGACAACCAGCAATACAACTACATACTATACTTACGGTCACAGAAAAGAAAGTGTAAAACTACAATATTTGGAATCCACAATCACTTTAGACATCGTAAATCTGAAATATCACATACTTCGCATTTCATGCCTAACACAATGAATTCCACATATTGTATCACATTCCAGATAAATAGACAGTATTAAACTTTTCGAACAGATAATCAAATACCCAAAATTTCCTAAAGTGCTCAACACTTGAGCGGAGTTCAAATAATCCCAGAATATGTTACAGTACCAGTGATCCAGCCGTAGAAGGGTCAAGCCAACGCCTCACATGTGGCACGCCGTACTGTTCCATACCCGAAGGTTCAAAAGGCAGTTCAAGACGGTCACATAATCAAGTTAAGGTTTGTTGTCTTCTAGAGGGTCCACCGTGTTACTTGCACATTTTTCCGAAAGATTTAAACCCGAAAAAAAATTCAACACTTGAAAATTTTTGCCATGCCGGGAAAAAATGAGTTAATGATATCCGTTCGAACATTTTAACAATTTCTAAATATCCGGAAATAAAAGCGAATTTAAATATTCCGATCTAATTTACGATTACAAAATAAACCCCAGAATACTCAACTCTTGAGTAAAAATAAAAATACCAGAAACCTTACAAGACTTAAAAAAGAATTACTGTGAAATTAAAACTGTCAAATCAAACAGTACTGCCGTGGAACCGCGGCCCAAGCAGGGTACGGCCGCGATTCCGCGGTCATCTGTACGGATCAAGTCTACAAATTTCACAGTTATTCTTATTTTTATGTGTTGTATTTTTCAGATATTTTTAATTCAGAAAAAATCGCATTTTTGAAAAATATCCAGAGAGGGGTTCATTTTCGTCGGTTCGGGTTCGATCGGAGTTTTAACTTCGTAAACACGTCGCCTAATGCTCTAGCTAGGCTCTGATACCACTGCAGGGTTCCAAGGCACACTTATGAAGGTTCATAAAGCATCAAACATGCCCGAATAAAATTTTACATGTGCCGAACAACCCAAAGACGGGATCTTTGCTAGATTATTAGGGTTTAGCATGCAAGATAACATCTTTAAAGATAAGTGTGAGGGATTACAACCTTTGTAGTCTGCTCCTTCGCTTCACAGGCTCCGAGTAGAAGTCCCTTCGCCGCGATCCACGATCTCCCGGACTCAAGAGAGGCTCCACGACTCGAACGATCCATTCTAGCTTTTAGTGTTCCGATTCTCCGATGATCTACGTCGAAGTTGCGATAACCCAAGATTTCTCACTCTAAAGAGATGAACACCCTAATCTAAAGGGCTAGATTAGATGAGGATGATGGAGTAGTATTTATGCTATCTTTTTATTTCACCATCCAAGGAGTCTAGCAAGGAGGTCTACAAAGGTTGTATTCATTTTCACTTAATGTTAGACACTTGATTTTATATGTGATACTTTATTGTTACACTAAACTTCCAGTTTGATCCTAGGTTAAAGATTACTTAGCATCCTAAAATTTTATTGTGGCATGTGTGTTGCTAGCAAACCCTAGTTGAGGTGCTAAGGAATCCCAACAGACATAGCCAAAGAACTGGCAGCCAAAGATCTCCCTAAGAAAAATAAGGTGTACTACAATATGTTAACCCATATGAAGAAGATAGCTTCACATTTGAGCATATACGATGCCCTACTCTTTTCAAAGGAAATGCGGGAATCTTTAATTAAAGCCCTTAGAGAACCAAAACTTTTTCAAGCGCGCTTTGCCGAAGAAGAGATGAAGGATAAAATGGCGGAGATATACACGGTCGTCATCACCTTCATCGAAGAATATATTCTCCTGGGGACATTCGAACACAATCGACTGCTTTACGTTGCCTGGTATTGCGATGATCAGAGGATAAATAAAATCCTCGTCACCAACGGTTCTTCGGTCAACCTACTAAATGTTAAGATGCTCAAGTAGCTGTCCATTGATGTACGATATTTTGGCCGAGAGAAAATCACCATCTCCATATTCGACTCCCAGTCTTCAAGAACGTTGGGGACTATAGTGTTGACGCTTCGCTTTGGATAACTCATCACAGACGTCAAATTTCACATCATTGAAGGCAAGAAATGCTATAAAGCTTCACCGGGCAGACCTTGGTTACACCAGTATGGCATCATCCATTTTACACAATATCAGTGTATGAATTATTTCAAGGATAGCTAAGAGCACACCATTACAGGCGAGCTCAATCCATTCTCGATAAATGAAATACGAAAATACAAAGATGCGAAGTACTTCTTGTTGCACTACGAAGATACAAAGAAGTGCGACAAACCAAAAGATAAACAATTGCAAGCGGCGATCATCCCAATCTGTGGAAGTGACTCCGAAGTGGAAGAAATAGTACTCATGGGACAGCCTCGAAAAGAAACCAATAAACTAGGCTTGCCAACTTCCATTCCGATCTTCGGCAGTGATTTGGAAGAAGTAACTGATACGGTTTTCTCCATCCATCCATGGGTGAAGGTCCCTGATGAAGCCGATCGAGCCTTACATATTACAATAGCTCTGCCACATCGCCATAAAGAGCTCGATGCACTCATCACCTACAGCGTGCAAGAGCTAGTCACCTTTCACGTGTCTCCCAGATCTAAAAGAGAAAAGGGGATTCTCTTCTATAAATCGGAAGAGACCAAGGTGGAGAAAGAGATTTGGCATGGATTTGAGCCGAATCTCAACAGGTTACAACCAATCCCTATGCTAGGATACTATACAAAGAGCTTGAAAGAACTCCTTCATCAGTAGGGAATACCGTTCGAACAGACTCTTCGTCAGGCCCAGTATTACAAGAAGATCTGGGAAGTGTTGGGGATCCGCCAACCAGCGTCCTATGAAAAGTTCGATACCACTGTTTTGGGCTATGTCTGGCCCAAAAATAAGAGGTGAGCTCATAGATGCTATGCCTTAAGTGCAAGAGAAGATACTTGGATGGTGGACAACTTAGCTGAGCAAGGTGAAGAAACCTCGCAAGTACTCCGACCAGATCATCTAAAGCGCCAATTGAGTTGCTGATGAAAGAAATGATTCATGAATTTGATGAACTTGGGAAGACATAATGGCCCTATACATAACGGTCATGCAATTACCCCCAAGCGGGCGATATAATGAAGCAATGAGTTGTATTAATTTAGCTCCACAATATACCATGACTCTGCTACCAGAGGACCCGACTAAGAATCTAATAAAAGAAGACTATCGGATGGGTGAGATGGTTTTCGATGAAGCATCCAGAAGATCGCACCTAAGCACGAATCAATGGGAGAGACGAGCCGTAATCCTCATACTCGAAAGCTGCCTCTACCTTCCTTCAAAAATGAAGAAATTCAGTTCGGCCACATTAAAGATAGGATGCCATCCCTCGCCAAGCCACAAGGTCACTCAGCCCCACCTCTTACAGAGAGGATAGGATGGGGATATTCTTTTCCCCAGGATAAGACGGGGAAAATATTTAATCTCGTCATGAAGCACCAGATATTGATACTGCCCAAGTGCAAACAGACTCATGAAGCTAATGCTTTTGATCATCCAGACTACTGTCCCTACCATCGGGTCATTGGTCACCCAATCGAGGACCTCTTTGTCTTCAAGAACTAGGTCGAGGACCGATTTAAACAAGGCAAGTTCAAACTGAGTGACAACTAGAAAGTGGAACCTCCGCAAAAGCATGAGCCAATGCGAGACAACCTCACCAAATAAGAGCGTAACCAGCCCATGATGCGGAAGCTCATGCTTACTTGCCACATGATAATACTCCTCAATAAAAAGAGGGATGAAGGTATGCTTCAGTCCCTTGACTGCTTCACAAATGAAGAAGAGGAAATTTTGGAGCTGCCACCAGCACCAAAAGAACTGGAAGACTGGATCCATACCCCCGCTGGTGAATTGAAAAAGATAAACTTGGGAACCGAAGAAGATTCTCGACTCGCGTTCATCAGCGACATGCTTTCAGATGAACAAGTACCTGGTCTAAAGGTAGTACTCATAGAGTACAAAGACTGTTTCGGGTGGAATTACTCTGAGATGTCAAGTCTTGATCCATATATAGCAGTTCACAAACTGTCCATAATGCCGGGAATAAAGCCTGTCAAACAGGCTCCGAGGAGAACGCGTCTTAAACTCGAGATGAGTGTCAGCGCTGAAGTTAAGAAGCTTATAGACTTTGGTTTCATCCAAAAGGTCCAATATCCTGACTGAATCACCAATATCGTCCCCGTAATGAAGAAGAACGAGACATTTCGGATTTTCGTGGACTTTTGCGACCCCAATAAGGCGTGTCCGAAATATGACTTCCCCATACCAGTCACTGAACTAATGGTTGGCAACACTTCTACTCATGATGTCTTCTCCTTCATGGACGGATCATTAGGATACAATCAGATAAAGATGTATCCGGAAGATCAGAAGCATACGGCCTTCCGCACACCATTAGGCATATATTGTTACAAAGTTATGCCTTTCGGACTAAAGAATGCCGGGGCGACATATCAAAGAGCAATGACCAAGATATTCGACGACATGATACATGACATCGTTGAATGCTACATCGATGATTTAGTAGTCAAGAGCATGTCACATGAAGAGCACTTATAGCATCTAATTGTTGGAATCCGGCGCCCACACCGCAGAGGCCGCGGGCGAGGCGGAAGAGAAAATAAAAACTTTTTGCGGGCACCGGACGCTCACACCCGAGGATTCGAACCAAACACCCTAAACTAGTAAGCTAAAAAATGCAAGGTTTGAGAAATACAACCTTTGTCGCGTGTCCACCCAATTATGGAAGACCACTCCAAGATCGTAGCCACCGGGATCGCGCTTGAGTATCAACCACCCTTTGCCGAAGATGATCCATCTGAGGGAACGCGGAGGAGGCTCTAACCGACGGTCAAAAGTTGCTAGGTTTGGATGGCCGGTGATGTAGGAATACTCCACTAAATTTTCTCTCTTGAATCTTGCTTAAAAATGAGAGCAAGAAGAAGAAGGAGAAGGAGAGGATGAAGCATGGAGCATGGTGGGAGGAGATGAAGAAAAAGAATCTCATCAAGTCATCAAGTCAACTAGTAGAAAGGAATGGCTATAATATACAACCAATATGCAATAGTGCATCCAAATGAAATAATCATTATATATACAAAGCCTTTCCTTTTTACAATGTATATACTATGCTTCATATTCTATATGCCACATCATTTCCCTTTTAATTTTCTAAATAGAAAATTAAATATGAGGTGTCCTTCTTCTAGAAGTATTCCCGTATAAATACGGAATACTTCAGCCAGTATATATATCGCTACACATACGCGTATCCGTATAAAAATACGGATAGCACCAAAGAGAGAAAATGAATAGTGAACAATAATACTAAAACATATGTATCAAAATAAAAATATAAATTATTAAATCAAACCCTGATTTAATAATCCAGGTTAATCCTAAGTCGGCTAGTATTATCAACCGTCCGATTAAAGTCCGTGTATCGCGTACACGTATTTAATCGGACCCCTTGCACGTACCACCGTACGGCTCCTACATCTGTCGCCAGAACCGGGAAAACCCTCTGTGTGGGACTCTAAGGACTCGATAATACACTGGCAGTGAGTTTAACCACAAGCATGTCAGCGGCACTAGCTGTACGTAACGGTTACCCAGGTACTTTTCGAAAGGGGGGTAGACAATCAAGTGCGTCCTTACCCTACTGAACCTGAATGTGACAATCTCCATACAGTCCGGTCTCTTTGTCAAAAGGTATCGCATATCGGGTCTTGGGGTGGATAATGTCAGACCTCTACTAACCCGATAAGTCGTGTCTGAGTCAAGCTCATCACCAACTGAGATACTAATGATCAACTATCAGTAAATCTCCCCTACCGTGGCCATGGATTTCTGGTGATAGCCAACCGAACACAGTGTGACATCGACTCCTAATACCAGGAGAGACGAATCCCTGACAGTCGACCACTGCCTCCATGTGGCTCGGGACTGTACCCAACTAAAACCTATTTTCATGACTCCTTTGAGTCGTGGTACGGTAGTAATCAAAGTACAGTGGGAACTCACACGAGACAAATGACGACTTCAGATCAAAAGACTAACCTGTACTCATACCACCTGAGAACTTCCATCTGACGATAGGTATAATACCATCTAAAAGTTCTCGGCGAGTCTGTCCGATGTACTCACCTCCAGTGAGCACCTGTATACTATCTTAGGAGACATAACACCAATGGCTTGTGAGACCGGCCACCGCCCCTCGTCGGGGTCTCGAAACGTATACACTAGTCTACTTCGGAATATCGATGCCCAGTCTTGATACTTCCATGACTAGGGACATTTAAGGATGTGCTTATAGGCTATCCAGCTCTCATGTACATGATCGCCATAATAATGCTGGTAGTCAAGCAAGAATCCTATAGGCTCTATCAACATGTAATAGTGATCTGCAATACAACATAATTTATGTACATGATGATAAAGAAAAACCAGATAGCATACTATCATTTTGAGTAAAATTGTTCTACTTGTATAGGTCCTCCCTCAATTATCATAATCGCGTTCCTGCAATTACAATAATTGCCTTAAGGGCACTATATCCAACACTAAGGAAAATTTTCAATCGCCTTAGAAATTCAACCTGAAGATGAATCCGCTAAAATGCGCCTTTGGAGTCTCCTCAAGAAAGTTTATGGGTTTTATAATCCGATATCGAGGGATCGAAATCGACCCCTCCAAGATCAGTGCAATTATGGAAATGCCCTCTCTAAGGAATCTTAAACAACTGAGATATCTCCAAGGAATGGTTGCTTATATGCAACGATTCATTGCCAACCTTCTGGGAAATGCCATCCATATAGCCATCTGATGAAGAAAGCGACCCCTTTCATATGGGACCAGAAATATCAACAGGCGCTGGAGGAGATTAAGCAATATTTGCAAAATCCACTGGTCTTGGCCGCTCCGCTTAATAGAAAGCCCCTTATTCTCTATACAACCGCCCTTGATGGTTCTCTAGGGGCGCTGTGGGCACAAGAGAATGACCAAGGAAAGGAGATGGCTCTATACTATCTAATTTGAGTCCTGCTAGGAGCAGAAAACAATTACTCTCCTATCGAAAAGTATTTTCTGGCATTGATATTTTCCGTCAGAAAGCCCAGACATTACGCCCTTGTGCATGAAGTCCATCTCATATTGAAGGTGGATCCCTTAAGTACCTTATGTCTAAAGCTATGCTGACAGGAAGGCTTGCTAAATGGGCCCTTCTGTTGATGGAGTTCAATATTATTTATCGCCCCCTCAAAGCAGTAAAAGGACAAGCCATCATCGATTTCCTCGTGGAACATCCTATCCCGGCCGACTCTCTGGTAAATACCAAGCTGCCGGGTGAATATGCATTCAATACAAGTGAAGAGGTAGAAGAAACCGAAAGTACCGTTGGGAACTATACTTCGACGGGGAATCTTCAATAAAGCCACGAAAGAAGAATACCCCAATAATCAAAGCCTGGGTAGGACTTATCTTCATGACTCCACAAAGCAGGATACTTCGCTATGCTTTCTCGTTGACGGAACTAAGAACTAGCAACAAAGCTGAATATGAAGCTTTCATTGCCAGTCTCGTAATCGCAGTCGATATGCGCATCAAGGATCTAGTCATATACGGAGACATGCAATTGATCATCAATCAAATAACCGGCGACAAAAAGACATGCAAACCAGAGCTAATAAGGTATAACGAAAGGGTACAACAACTACTAATGCAGATTCCGTTTTGTGTACTGGAAAGTGTGTCGCAAGAGGAAAATAGCAAAGCATACGCGTTAGCAAAACTTGCCAAAGAAATGGCAGATGAAAATCTCAACGCTGTAAGGATCAGTGTTTGAAGCTGCAAGATCCTATCGCCAGCCGAATTTCTTTTAGAGCCTCTAGTGGAAACAACTGAGTAAGAAGAGGAGATACTTGGAAAGAAAATTCTCCAAGACGAAAAAGAAGAAAAAGAAGAAGATTATAGGCAAGTCTTTATAGAATACTTCAAGTCCCAATAGATGCCTAAAGATGCATCGCAAAGACACCAGCTCATCAAACGAGCCTTGTCTTTCACCCTAATCGATGGATCTTTATACAAAAGGTCCTTTGATCATATATGGCTGAGGTGTCTAGGCCCAAAGGAAGTCAAAAAGGTCGTCCAAGAAATTCACAACGGCCTTTGTGGGTCCTATCAAGCCGGTCCTGAGATGAAATTGAAGATCAAGAGAATGGGTTACTACTGGCCCACGATGATTCAAAATTGCATCGAATATGCAAAATGATGCCACTCGTGGCAAATACACAGGGATTTCAATCATCAACATCCTAATCAACTACATCCCACCGTGGCTAGTTGGCCATTCGAGATGTGGGGGACATATATCATAGGCACCATTTGTTGGATATAGTGACCTCAAGACAATTATTGTGATCGCAAGTAGGCGATTATGATAATTGAGGGAGGTCCTATACGGGTAAAACAGTCTTACTCGAAATGATAGTATGCTATCTGGTTTATCTTTATCATTGATGAAGCCTATAGGATTCTTGCTTGACGACCAGCATTATGATGGCGATCATATACATGGGAGCTGGGTTGTCTATAAGCACATCCTTAAATGTCCCTAGTCATGGGAATATCGAGACTGGGCATCGATATTCTTGAGTAGACTAGTGTATACGCTTCTAGACCCCGACGAGGGCCAGTGGACGGTCTCACAAACCATTGGTGTTGTGTCACCTAAGATAGTATACAGGTGCTCACTGGAGGTGAGTACACTGGACGGACTCGCCGAGAACTTCTAGATGGTATTATATCTATCGTCAGATGGAAGTTTTTAGGTGCTATGAGTACAGGTTAGTCCTTTGACCTGAAGTCATCATGTGTCTCGTGTGAGTTCCCGCTGTACTTTGATTACTACCCTACCACGGCTCAAAGAAGTCGTGCAAGCAGGTTTTAGTTGGGTACAGTTCCGAGCCACATGGAGGCAGTGGTCGACTGTCAGAGATTCGTCTCTCCTAATATTAGGAGTCGATGTTGCGCTGTGTTCAGTTGTCTATCACCAGAAATCTGTGGCCACGGTGGATGAGATTTACTGATAGTTGATCAGTAGTATCTCTATTGTTGATGAGCTTGACTGAGACATGACTTATCGGGTTAGTGGGGGTCTGACGTTATCCACCCCTAGACCCGATATGCGATATTCTTTGATGAAGAGACCGAACTGTACGGAGATTGTCACATTCAGACCCAGTAGGGTAAAGACGTACTAGATTGTCGACCCCTTTTTCGGCAAGTACCTTAGTAACCGTTACGTACAGCTAGTACCGCTGACGTACTTGTGGTTAAACCCACTGCCAGCGTATTGCCGAGTCTTTAGAGTGCCACATAGAGGGTTTTCCCGGTTCAGGCGATAGATGTAGGTGCCGTACGTTGGTACGTGCAGGGGCCCCATTAAATATGTGTACAGGATACACGAACTTTAATCGGGCGGTTGATAATACTGGCCGGCTTAGGATTAAGCCGGAATATTAAATCGGGTTTTGATTTAATAATTTATATGTATTTTGATACATATATTTTAGTATTTTTGTTCACTGTTTATTTTCTCTCTTTGGTGCTATCCGTATTTTTATACGTTTATGCGTATACGTAGCGATAGGTATACCGGGTGAAATATTCCGTATTTATACGGGAATACTTCTAGAAGAAGGACACCTCATATTTATTTTTCTATTTAGAAATATAAAAAGGAAATGAGGTGGGATGAGGCATGGGTGCAAACATGTAGAGTGGCATGGCTTTGCTTTTAAAATGATAAAAATCATTTGTATGCACTATTGATGCATGGTTGTTAAAAGCAAAGCCATTCCTTTTCTTATTTTTGGATGCTTCATTTTCTTTTTGCTCCTTGAGAGCTTCATGCTTGATGGTTTCATTCTCTCCTCTTCTCCTTCTTCTTCTTACTCTCATTTTTAGCAGGGTTCATGAGAGAAAAATTTAGTGAAGTATTTCTACATCACCGACTATCCACACCTACCAAGTCTGGATCATCGGCTAGAGCCTCCTCCGGTTTCCCTCGGGTGGATCGTCTTTAGTGAGGGTGGTCGATTCTCAAGCGCGATCCCGGCGGCTACGAGCTTGGAGGGGTCTTCCATAATTAGGTGGACATGCGACAAAGGTTGTAGTTCTTTAACCCTTGCACTTTTATTTAGCTAGTTTAGGTTATTGGACCGTATCCTGGGTTTTACCGGCGTTCGGTGCTCACTAATTTTTTTTTTTTCGCTTCCGCCTCAGCTGTGGTTTCCGCGGCGCGGGAACCGAAACCCAACATGGTATCAAAACCCCTTTATAAACCTTAACTAGCTAGTTTGCACAAGTTTAGAGTTTCGATCGACGGATTTTTCCCGGATCGCATTTCCATTTGCATGCCCGTTGGTCGAATTTTAAAGATGTTCAAAAAATTGTTCGGATTGACATAAAATTATGTGCAGGAAATTATAGTGGCCAGGAAGAAATTGGAGCACAAGCACCCAATATTTGGCCGTGGAACCGCTGCATATCATGGCATTTTGCAATGGTTCTGCGGTCATCTTGGGGTCGCTGTGCCCAAATTTTCTTTAGGTGCCCTATTATATGGAAATGTGATTTTCGGATGTTTAGTATTGGCCCAGATTTGTTTGAGTACTGGTTTGTACTTGGGGCCAATGCAGAAAGTTTTAATCGATCGAAATTTTGAATTCGTGTTTTTTCAGTGTGTTTGTTAGTTTCTACGACCGTGAATATCATAGAGGGGTACAATCCGACTGGTTTCTATATGTACAAACAGACGGGTTTACGAACATGATATTCACGTTGATATTCTATGTTGCACTGATATTATGGATGAATTGTCGTAATGAATAGCCTTGTGTGCAATATTAGATGTATAGTTCAGATTCATTTGTATGTTGATTATTGCAGGGCGAGCGTCCGACATGTGGATTGCCGTTTCTGCCAGTTTGTATATTCTTTTATTGGGCCACGACCGGGTTGAGGTCGATGTCACCAGTGTATATATATTTTCTTTTCTGTACTAGAATTATCCTGCGGTGGAGTGCTCGAATAGCCGAGTTCTAGAGAGCAACGGGCCCGCATCTCATGGCGTTGAGACATGGGGGTCTTACTTTAGAATTGGCGCTATTCACCACACTCGTAAGGGGTATAGGTTGACCCACGGAGGGCTGCTCAAGTCACCAGATTCCGTGAAGTGCTGGGTGGCCCATTCACTTTGTTGATTAGGGTTGCCTCACTACGGGGATTGGCGGGTAACTTGCCACACTCGTAGGGGTCTTGGATCTTCATTGCACTGGCTATCCACACGATTAAGGAATGTCGTGTCTCATTTATGACTCAAATGAAATGCAGGGCTCCTAGATTATCCGCTATTCCATATTGTTGTTTGCATAATTGTTATGATTTTTATCTGCATGTGATGACTATTATCTGCCTGCGATATTGATATATATATATATTATATTTAGTATATGCTTCTATATGTTTTGCATCCGCGCTAGTCTGTTAGTTAAGTAACCTAATGGTGCATGACGGGGCCCTGTGGCGAATGTGGATGGCATATAAAAAGCATCTTATTTTGGTTGTTTTTTTATGGCTTGGAAACTTAAAATGATGGGAACGCATTATCTGAATAATGCAAGGAAAAATAAACCTAAACGATGTTGTCGAAAACAATTTTAAAACTACTCGGTTTTCTTCAAAACTCCCGTTCGTATTCTTTTGCTTTGCATAGAGGTATTCGGTTAGAAATATCCCGCACCTCATTCTATGAGGAAAGAGCCTTGATCCCTTCACTAGGAGTTCACTCTTAAGAAAAGT
Source organism: Agapanthus africanus (assembly GCA_030015575.1). NCBI lineage: Eukaryota > Viridiplantae > Streptophyta > Magnoliopsida > Asparagales > Amaryllidaceae > Agapanthus > Agapanthus africanus. The sequence continues at coordinate 239,690,261 of CM057351.1, forward strand.
TTTGTTAGTGATAAGTATGCCCTAGAGGCCATTACTGTACATACGATGTATATTGTAGTGGATGCTTGGACATATATATGGACAACTTTCTGGCTCGACATGATAGTATGCTATCTGGTTGCTCTTTATGTTAACATGTACACTGGTTGTCTCTATGTTATATATTGATAAAGCCCTTAGGATGAGTACTTGACTACCAAGATTATGATGCAGATCATACTAGTGGGGACAGTGTAGTCGCTAAGTACATCCTTCAAATGTTCCTAGTCATGGGTGTATCGAGACAGGGCATCGATATACCAGAGTAGACTCGCGTATAGCTTCTCGACCCATGTAGATGGGCGATGGATGATCCCATATTCATTGGTGTTTGACATCAGAGACAGTATACGGGTGCTCAGTGGAGACTGGGTACACTGAACGGACTCTCAATGGGTTTTATCCTAGGAGGCGCAACGACCAAAGTCCATACTTTGTTGGTATACATGGACTCCATTTCGGATCTCATGGCTTCCAGCCACTTCACTGAGTCACCACTCATGATAGCTTGCTGAAAACCAGTAGGGTCATCATTATCCATGATGCAATCTTCTCTATCACCATCAATGAGAAACCCATAGTATCTCTCTGGTGGGCGAGAAGTTCTACCAGATCTCCGGAGCGGCTGAGGTTCTTGAAGTTCAACTGAAACATCAGTTTCAACCAATTCGTTATGAGTAATTTGTGTCTCTAGAATCTCTTCTAGTTCTACCGCATTGCCATCAGTACTGTCTGTAAAGATTTCATTTTCCAAAAATGTGGCATGCTGAGCAACAAACACTTTATGTTCCTCCTTGTGGTAGAATAGATATCCATATGAATGTTTTGGATACCCCACAAATTTACACATGACCGATCGTGTCTCGAGTTTTTCTGGATTCTGCTTTTTAACAAAAGCCGGACAACCCCAAATCCTAACTCTTTTAAGAGATAGTCTCTTTCCACTCCATATCTCATATGGAGTGGTAGACACAGTCTTGGTTGGAACCCTGTTCAATAGATACATTGATGTCTCTAATGCATGCCCCCAAAAGGAAAGCGGTAACTCAACATCACACATCATGGATCGTACTATATCTAATAGGGTACGATTCCTCCGTTCTGACACACCATTGCGCTGTGGTGTGTAAGGAGGAGTGAGTTGAGAGAGAATCCCATTCTCTTTTAAGAAGTCTAAAAACTCTGTACTTAAATATTCTCCACCTCGATCTGATCGAAGTTTCTTGATGCTCAAGCCTGTTTGTTTTTCTACTTCAAGTTTGTACTCCTTGAATTTCTCGAAAGCTTCGGATTTGTGCTTTATCAAAAACACGTGTCCGAATCTTGAGAAATCATCAGTAAAAGTAATGAAGTATAAAAAACCACCTCTAGCATGTGTAGATATTGGTCCGCATACATCACTATGTATGAGGCTTAAGAGTTCCACAGCTCTTTCTCCGTGTCCAGTAAACGGAGTTTTGGTCATTTACCTTTGATACAAGACCGGCAAGTCGCATAAGATTTATATTCAAAAGGATTTAAATATCCATCTTTATGTAGTTTGTTTAGTCTTGTTTCATTAATATGACCAAGTCTACAATGCCAAAGAAAAGCTTCATTTATATATGAAAACATTCTTTTATTAGTATGTTGTCTATTGAAAACTGTGTGTTGGTTCAGAACGTAAATACCGTTATTTAATGTACCATACCCAATCAACTCTTGATTCAAGTTAATGTTCATAACATTATTTTGCAATACAAAATGATATCCTTCATTGTCCAACAAAGAAACGGATATTATATTACATAGCATACTTGGTACAAAATAACACGGGTTCAAAACCAAAATACAACCCGAAGGCAACCCAAGATGATACTCTCCCACGGATACAACATGTACATTGGAACCATTTCCAACCCGCGGAGTATGGTCACCTTTCTTCAAAACTCTGCTATTTCTCAACCCCTGCATACAGTTGCAGATGTGAGAACCAGAACCGGTATCTAATACCCAAGATGCAGAGTCTAAATAAAAACAGTTTTCAATTACGAACACACCTGAAGTGGAAGCATTAGCATACTTCTTCTTCTTGAGATCAGCAAGATACACAGCACAGTTGCGTTTCCAATGTCCTGACTTGTGGCAGTAAAAACATTCTTCTTTCCCGCTTCCCGCAGCCCCGGATTTGTCTTTCCCCTTTGCCTTTTTAACTCCACCTTTCTGTTTGATGGACTTCTTCTTTTTCTTTCCCTTAGCCTTGCCTTTTGGGAATGAAGAGGAGGATGGCCCAGCAAGCAGAGCGGGAGTCTTCATTGTTTTCAACGTGCTCTCTGCACTTCTCTACATATTGAGAAGTTCAGGTAATGATTTCTCCAAATCATTCATATTGAAGTTCACTATGAACGGAGCGAAGGCAGGAGGAGAGACTGTAGAACAATATCTGTACACTTCTCATTGTCCATGGTCCATCCCTGTTCCTCAAGTTCTTCTATAAGACCAATCATCTTTAAAACATGGTCTCCTACTGATGTACCTGGGGCCATTCGCATCTGAAACAGCTTTCGAGATGCCTCGTATCTCAAGGAACGAGATTGCTCTTCATGCAAGTCCTTTGTGTGAAGAAAGATGGATTGTACATCCATATTCTCGTGTTGCTTCTGATGGATTTTGTCCATAGAAGCAAGCGCGAGGCACTTGGCCATGTTACAATCAGCATCCCAAGTTTTTCGGATCTCCCTATCCGAGACAGACTATTCAGGTCCTGGGACTGGTGGGGCTTTGGTTGTGAGGACATATGATACTTTGTCATATGCAAATGCAATGTTCAAGTTCCTCAACCATTCTTTATAGTTCGGTCCAGTCAGTTTATTTTTCTCTAGTAGAAGCTTAAGTCCCGTCATAGGTATCTGCCATTAGGAGAGAGAAAAGAATACACTCAGCGAAATGCTCTTGCAAAGAATTAGATTGGTTATTATCTTATCTAATCGATATCTCGCACTACTTTTATCAAATTTTCTTTCAAAAACCTGAAAAGAAAACTAGCCAGGTTTAATTACATTCTACTGTTTCACTAACCGGTCAGCCAGGCCAGTGTCGGTACTTGAGGGAGGTTCCCTGTGCTTTCACACGAACCTAATTAATGTAAACCTCATTTTCCCAGAGGTCAAAACCCCTTTAACACCTTTCTAGACACCTACTGGATCAGCTAATTGTAAAGTGCAAAATTCTCCTGGAAGTAACACTTACTCACAGTGGGATCGGGATCCAACTATCATATAGATGGTATGCAATCACATTGCAAATTTCAACTCTTGAAACTCCTGATATGGTTTTTACCCCTAGTTACTTATGACCTTGGCTATGGTCAAAATATCATAAGTACTAGTCAAGTTCTACCCGTCATTTCGAGAACAACTAGACCCACCTATATGACCCTTGACTATGATCAACATAATCACATGAATGTCCTAACTGATCGCATCATATGCTTTGTAGGAAGACATCACTTAGCTACCGTAGACTATGCCTTGACTATGATCAAAATACGCAGCACGAATACTAAGTACTCTGCTTCCTAAAATGACGGAGGGTTGCGGATGGTTTTTATGAAAACCTTTAACGCTTTGAACTTGATCTTGTTGTAGAATCAAAACAGTTTTTAAAAAGGGAGTGGCTTAAGCTCCGCATCTTTTGAAACTTGCATTTTTCATAAAAAGGCCGAGTGGGTTTCAAATCTGATTCTACAACATCTTTTAGGTTTCTTTTTCTTTACATTAATCTCATTAATGTAATCCCATCATTTAAGTTCCTAAGCCATCACAGAAAAGAAACGAAAATAGAACATACACTTATGCCATCCGCATTCGCCACAGTGTCCCGTTATGTACCGTTAGGTTACTTAACTAACGGCATAGCGGGACGGGACTAGTGCGGGTGTAAAACATAAGTAACGTTTATTATATATCATATATATAATAATAATCCATTCGTCTCAGATACTAAGTAATCACATTACGGAATATCAACAGCAGAAGCACATATGAAAATAAAAGGATATCTAGGATGTCCGTATTTTGTATTTAGCCAACAATAGAAAAAACGGATTCCACGGTCGCAATGAATAGCCAAGCCCACACCCCTAGACCCCTACGAGAGCGGCAAGTGATCCTGCCAATTCTAGAGTTTAGGAGACCCGGTCTCGACTCCTCGAGATGGCCTCCCACTGAACCCCAGAAACCGGTCACTTGTGCTCCCCTCCTTAGGCCTATCCTAATGAGGAAAAGTAAATAATATATAATGATGGAAACATCTTCTTCAACCCGGAAGTGCCCCAAATAAAAGAATATTACATACAATTGATTTATACATGAATGAAAATAAAACTCTCATCTCACATAAAAAAAATCCGGCTATTCAATCGCGTCAATCCTGCTCATCATATTTCAGCAACACATAATATCTCATATCATCAACGTAAGTAAGTATGCATACACCGATCGTCGTTGATGTATAGCAACGAAAACCGGCAATACAACTACATACTACACTTACGGTCACAGAAAAGAAAGTGTAAAACTACAACATTTGGAATCCACAATCACTTTAGACATCGTAAATCCGAAATATCACATACTTCGCATTTCATGCCTAACTATATGAATTCCACATATTGTATCACATTCCAGATAAATAGACTGTATTAAACTTTTCGATCGAATAATCAAATACCCAAGTTTTCCTAATTAGCTCAACACTTTAGCGGAGTTCAAAAATCCCAGAATGTGTCACAGTAGCAGTGGTCCAGCCGTAGAAGGGTCAAGCCAACGCCTCATATATGGCACGCCGTACTGCCCCAAATCCTAAGGTTTAGAGGCGGTTCAGACGGTCACATAATCGAGTTAAGGTTTGTGTTCTTCTAGAGGGTCCACCACGTTACTTGCACGTTTTTCCGAAAGATTTAAACCCGAGAAGAAATCAACGCTTGAAAGTTTTTCGTGCCGGGAAAAAGTGAGTGAATGATATCCGTTCGAACTTTTTAATACTTTCTAAATTACCAGAAAACAGCACGAAGTTAAATTTTCCGATCGAATTAACGGATCAAAAATAATCCCCAGAACACTCAACACTTGAGTCGGATTAAAAATACCCAAAAATATGTACAAGCAGCTACTGACAATACTGTAGAAATATGATGCCATAAAGCTTCTGTACGGCCGCGGATCCGCGGCCCAAGCAAGGAATGGCCGCGGTTCCGCGGCGATATGTACGGATCATGGCCTCGTGTTTTACAGTTATTCTTATATTTCCCTGCTGAATTTTTTAAGTATTTTTAATTCAGAAAAAACACAGTTTTAAAAAAATGTCCAGAGAGGGGTATAATTCCGTATTTCGTGTTTCGATCGGAGTTTTAACTTCGCCTAAACATCGCCTAAAGCTTTAGATTGGCTCTGATACCATTGTTAGGTTTACCTAGCACCTCATCAAGGGTTTAGAAGAATCACATATGCCAAAATCAAATTTTTAAGATGCTAAGTGAATTTGCAAAGAATCATAACTAGAAATTTAGGGTTTCTTTTGACTAAGCATCACATGCAAAAGAAAAAGTATCACTAAAAGTGGAGATTACAACCTTTTTAGACCTCCCTTGGTGACTCCTTGGCACTTTGAGAGATTGGAACGGATCGATGGAACCCTTCCTTGTCCACGATGATCCACCCGAAGTCCCTTTGCCCAAAGTTCCTTGCTTTACTTGATATGTGAATGAAGTAGAGCAAACACCCTACACAAATGGGCTAGATGTGTGTAGTATGATGATGTGGTTTATATTCTCTAATCAAAATCCTTTCTTTTTATCAACTTCACTCAAGGATAAATCTCAAGAGAGGAAGAAGAAGATGGTGGGTAAGGCTTGAGCTCAAAAGAAAATGTTATGAGTGAATAATTGAAATGAGAAAAGAATAATACATATTAATCCTTCTCACTTCAACCATGGTTAGCTCTTATCTAGATCTTTACCATCGAGTTAAAAAGGCAAAAGGATAGTTAACTCAAGGTTAAAAAATGATTGAAGCATGGTCAAAGATGATAAACATTAACCATGTGTGAATTATCCTTTCCTTTATTCAAAATGATAAATAAATAGATAATTACTACAATATAAGTCTTGCATTGCCACCAAATTTGTATCAACAACCATGATACAATGTATGTATGTGTGTATGTGTCCATGCACATCATCATGTGCATATATGCATGCATACAAAAATAGAAAAAGTAATAAAAGAATTAATCTAAAAGTCATTTGTTAAATCAATACTTGATTTTGCAAACCGGTCATATCACATACGACTCGACCAATAGAAAATGCCCGATTAATATACGGTATCACAAATCCGTATGTAATCGGGTCCCCACGCATATCTCATATGCACACCACATCTTTTCGCCTGAGCCAGGAAACTTCATTGTGGGACTCTAAGACTTGTCAATACGCCGGCAGTAGGTGATGATCATATCAAACACCTACAAGCCGCAAGCGGTCAGCTAAACGTAACGGCCACCCGGGTATTGAGCGATCAGAAGAAAACCAGCGAAGTTGTCAAAACTCCCGTCGAGCCAACTGGCAACACTTACCGTACAGTCCAGTCTCTTCATTAGATATGCTGCATATCGAGTCTAAGGATGGAATCGTCGACCCCAATAACTCAATAAGTCATGCTGGTGTATGGCTCATAACAGATCAAGAAACTACTTATAACGCTTATCAGTAAATCTCAGCAGCCCTGGCCAGGGACTTGCTGTTATAGCCAATCGAGCATAGCACAACATCAACTCCTAATACCGGGAGAGACGAAACCCCTCCTATCGCTCATCGCCTCCATGTGCCTTGGGACTGTACCCAAAGTCCACCTGTTTGCACGACTAAGTAGAGCCGTGGTAGGGTGGATATCAAAGTACAGTGGGAGGACACACAAGACTCTATGACGATCTTGGGTCTACAGACTAACCTGTACCAGTGTCACCTGAGAACTGCTATCCGACGATAGATATAATACCACATAGGAGTTCTCTGTGAGTCCGTTCAGTGTACCCAGTCTCCACTGAGCACCCGTATACAATCTTTGGTGTCACCTCACCAGATGGATATGGGATCATCCAACGCCCATCATATGGGACAAGAATAGTATACGCTAGTCTACTATGGAATATCGATGCCCCGTCTCGATACATCCACGACTAGGAATAGTTTAAGGATATGCTTATAAACTACATATGCCCCACTAGTATGATCCGCATCATAGTCACAGTAGTCAATCAAATATCTTGAGGGCTTTATCAACATGTGCAAATGAATAAAAGCATGATCAAATCAACATGTCAAGATAAAGTAAACCAGATAGCATACTATCATGTTGAGCGAGAAAGTCATCTAAAATCATATACACATGTCCAAGCATCCACTATACATATAATGGCCTCTAGGGCATACATATATCTAACAGAAATAGCCTCAGCGAGTGGATCCGCCCTGATGTTTCTATCTATGTCTCTCTTAATCTCAAGTTCGCGGAGAAAGCCATCTCCCGAATTGAGTAAAACCTGTCTTAGAATATGTCTGGATATCTGATGGGACCTAGTTCATAAATGAACTCCAAATCCAAAGTTCTTAGACTGTATCGTCAACTGAACCTAATCAGTATCCTGCACCATGCCTCCTACAGTATCCTCTTGGACCACCTGTCCATAATACTGTCTCTCGTCAGAGGGAAAACTATAACTCTGACAATCACTTTGTCATCCATGTCACCTTTGGAAGCCTGGAATGATAACCGTCTCTGAAGGAGGATGCCATCATCAAATCCCCAGAACATGTACTTATGTTCTAAAACCGCTCCCGTATGTTTCTCCAGGATTGGATTAATATAAACTTATTGCATCTAGTGCAAAAACAACATCTGGTGTGGTACTTAACATCTTATGATTGACTCAATTGCATAAGCATGTGATATGCCAATCATGCACATCCCTCTCCCCTTTAGTCTGTAAGACACCTTTAGAGAGGGTGACTCCATCACCTGCAGGTACACCACCATGCCAGGAGTCAACTATTCTAAAATACTATTAGAATACTGTCAAAGTACCCAGATTGGGAAACTACCCAAATCTAGATCTAAAACCATAGATCTATTAACCAGAATGTCTGATATTATATCCATATCTTGTGTGGAGAGACAACTGTGTGACAACCACAGTACAACCGATCATAGTATAGGAATTTTACTTCTTACTCTGTGTATGTCATCCAAATACCCGAACATCACACCTTACAACCTTCTTAACAGATCCATCCCCTATTCTGATGAAGTCAAAGTCATGGCTGTCATATCAAAATTAGACGATCTATCTCCGCTATATCTGCTCTAGTCTATAAATAGACATAATCTACTTGCCCACTATGCTTCCGCTGCTCCCACTGGCCACAACAACCCTCTGGCAGAATAATATATACATGCACTTCTAAAGATAGTTTAGAACGACGCTATACTTAACCTCCTGCCGGGTCTCATAGCCTGGAACAACAGTAGTGTCAAGTCTGGGTAAACAAGAACCTCCCTGTCACCGTCCTTGAGGCTACCAGAGTACCTCTCGGGTGCCTGAGGTTACCCACCATATTTGCGGAGTGGCTAATGGAATGTCAAACCTGATTGAATCTTTAGGTCCTATTAAATTTTCCGTAATCGTTTGCGGTTCTGGAATCACTTCCAGTTCTACCATACTCCCACTACTGTATTTTGAAAAAATCCATTTTACTAAAACTGTGGCGAGTCAAGAACAATATCACTACTGATCTTTCAGATGGTAGAGAGTCAACCCTCATCATAGCCTGGGCCAACCCACAAACTGCCATTACAGAAACGTGCCTTGAGTTATCCAGAGTCTGGTTTTAAGCATAAGCCGGACAACTCCCCGTACCTTAACATCGTTAAGATATGAACCATTATATATCCAATATAGAAACTTTGGCACTTATTTAATTGGAACCAGATTCAAATTATGCAGCTGTCTCCAGTGCATATCATCTTAATGGAGAGAGTCTAATCAGCATTACTCAACTTAGGAATCCATCTAATTATGAGTAACCTGAAAGAGAAACAAGTTTCTCAAAACCATTACTATCATCTGAATACCAATCACAAGTATCTACATCTTCAATTTCTTTGAAGAATCCTGATACTTGTGACATCTGGTTCTTTACTTTATTCCTATACCCACAACTTCTCAAAACTTAGACCTTGTATTTCTACGAAAAACTTGTCTAAAATCTAGAGAAGTCATAAGTAAACAGAACATAGTAGGAAGACCAACACCTTTGTCCTGATGGACACTGGACAGCATACAATACTCTGTATGAGTCCCCTGAGTCGAATAACTCAAAACCTGTGCATCGTAGGTTGAAAACTGTACTTATGGTTAAGAACTACTCCGCTGTTCAATGCTCCTTACCCAATCGTCAACTGATATAGGTAAATGTCACGGACATAATTTCAAAAAGTTATATCTCACATTATAAAAATAAACGTACTGATATATCAGTTTGAAATTGGTGCACAACAACGGATACTCAAAACCAAATACATGACGTCTGGCAAAAACCCAGGCGATTTCCTTAAATATCACCAATTACAACGAATTCCGATATAATGAGGATGATCACCATATTCCGAATAACATACTCCCACTCACCATCTGTAAAAACATACAGATGTGATAATGAAACCTGGTAAATACATACCCTGGAGTAAGTATCTAATCGGGAAATCAGTTTTCCTTTAACAATGCACAGTGAAATTGAAACATGAAAATGTTTCGTAGCGGTATCCTGGTATTCCTAGTAATGCCTCTTCCATAATCCAATTTATGAATATAACCGTATGTTTCTTTTCCTTCTCTCCAAATCCCTTTATTTGTCTTTATTCATTACCTTCTGTACACCCCTTTAGGCTAATTGGTTTTCTTCCTTCCCTACCGTTCGGCACCAGCCTATGGTTTGGAAGAAGACTATCTATTAAGAATAATAGGTGTACTCTCCTAATCCTAGGAGTACTCGTAACCTGAGAGAAGGTGATGATAAAAGACAACTGAATAATACCTTATTCTATTTCTGCCGAACTGGGTAAAAAAGAAAAGGTGAAGTAGTAGTGGCGATGAAGTACGCGGTTTGGTCGTGAATGATAGCAGTCGCAATTTACTTTGCCCTCTTTCTAATCCCTTTATTTTGTCTTTACTTATTACCTTCTGTACACCCTACTTAGGCTAATTAGTTTTCTTCATTCCCTACCTTTCGGCACCAGCCTATGGTTTGGAAGAAGACTATCCAATAAGCGTAATAGGTGTACTCTCCTAAACTAAGGAGCCCTCGCAACCTGAGAGAAGGTGATAATAAAAGATAACTGAATAAACCAATTCAATTTCTCCTGAACCTAGATCCATCCTCGAAGAAGTCCCTTCGAGTTCGTATATAACCATACGATGGATCTATCCAATGGAAGTGGATGTTTGTAGTGACACGAGGTGTTCTGAGAAATTCACAGGGTAAAAGAAGGAGCGACAATGAATTATGCAACTCAGACAATCCAAAAGCCAGTATTTTAAAAAGGTTCGGTCAACTTGGTCACCGAGTCATAGTCTAGGGTCGGTCAAAGGTCGCTGCCAAAGAGTGAGAGAAAAGAAACACTCCGCGTGCACTCTAACCTAGATCAGAATGGTTATCACTTTATCTAATCGGGAAACTTCCCACTGTACTGTCAAATTCTCCTCCAAACCTGAAAGAAGAATCAATCGGGATTACCCGAAGAGTAAACAAACTCATCAGTGGGAATCGGGATCCAACTCCCATCGCATGATAACGTGAAGGAATCCACTCATGTTATCACACTCCAGAAGGTATGCGCAAACATGGAAAGTTTCAGTTTCTTTAGAAACTCCCGATGTGATTTTTGCCCCATGCTCTTATGACCTTGACGTTGGCCAAAATGCCATAAGTCACATGTCAAGTTCTACCCATCATTATCTTGTCAATTTGAACCCATCCGCACATGCCCCTGACGTTGGCCAAATGGCAGAACGACTGTCCCAAACCAACTCATCTATCTATGCATCAGATGAATACCCAGCAGGTACCAAACACTATACCTTGGCGTTGGTCAAAATACATAGCATGAATACTACTGAAATCCCAAAAGAAATGACGGAGGGCTACGACTGGTTTTTGGCGAAAAACCTTTAACGTAACGAACTTGATATCGCTGAAGGAATCTGATATCTTTTTATAAAAATATAGTGGCGAAAACCTTTGCTAAAGAGGTCACTCCTGGTGAAGGGATCTCGGCTCTTTCCTATATTCCAACTGAATACCGCGATGCAAAGCAACAAGTAATCGACTATAGTGAAGTTATTACCCTGACGTAAACTTCTGCCCAAGGGGTTACTCCCGGTGAAGGGATTGTTAGTTATATGTATGCCCTAGAGGCCATTACTGTACATACGATGTATATTGTAATGGATGCTTGGACATATATAGGGAAGACTTTCTTGCTCGACATGATAGTATGCTATCTGGTTGTACTTTATCTTAACATGTACTCTGATTGTCTCTATGTTACATGTTGATAAAGCCCTTAGGATATGTACTCGACTACTGGGACTATGATGAGATCATACTAGTGGGGCCACGGTAGTCGACGAGTATATCCTATAACTGTTCCTAGTCGAGGGTGTATCGAAACAGGGCATCGATACACCAGAGTAGACTAGCGTATACGCATCTTGACCCATATGATGGGCGATGGATGATCCCATATCCATCGGTGTTTGACATCAAGGATGGTGTATGGGTGCTCAGTAGAGACTGGGTACACTAGACGGACTCGCCGAGAACTCCCAGATGGTATTATACCTTACATCAGATGGCAGTTCTCTGGTGACATTGGTACAGAGTAGTCTGTTGACCCGAGATCGTCATAGAGTCTTGTGTGATTCTCACTGTGCTTTGATTTCCATCATACCACGTCCAAGAGGGCGTGCAAAAAGGTGGCTTTTGGGTACATTCCCGAATCACATGGAGGTAATGAGCGATTGGAAGGGATTCGTCTCTCCCGGTATAGAGAGTTGATGTTGCGCTGTGTTCGATTGGCTATAACCGGAAATCCCTGGCCAGGGTTGCTGAGATTTACTGGTAAGTGTTATCAGTAGTTTCTCAAACTGTTATAGACCTCATATCGACACGACTTATCAAGCTACTGGGGTCTGACGTTTACCACCCCTAGGCGAGTTATGCGACATATCAGACGACAAGACCGGACTGTACGGGAGTGTTACTAATTGGATTCATTGGAGAATGTACAGGCTTGCTTGTTGATCTTCTGAGCGCTCAATACCTGGATAGCTGTTACGTTTAGCTGACCGCTTGCAGCTTGTGGGTGTTTGATATGATCATCATCTACAGCCGGCGTATTGACGATTCTTTAGAGTCCTACATAGAGGTTTCTTGCCTCAGGAAAAACGGAGTAGGAGCACATATGTGATATGTGCGGGACCGAGGATAATGCGGTATATGATACCGTATTGTATTCTCACGATATGAGATATCGGCCGGGTATATGTGATATAGCCGGGTCATCGTATTAGTCGGTTATTTGTGAAATAGCCGGATTGTCGGATCAAGTGTTGATTAGATAATTTAATGTATAATAATATATATATGATATATTAAATTACATTAACTAATATTAGCTCACTAAAAGATTCATTTTCTCACGGGATAATAAATTGATATATATGCGATATATGTTAATTGTATTATTTTTTATTGTTACAAAATATATTGTATATGTGATATACAATATTGTAACATGTTAGGGTTACAAATTTAACAATGGATTAGGGTTTAAACTTGGTTAGGGTTTGGATTAGGGTTAGCTTTTGAATGAAGCTTCCATGAAGCTTCATGAAGCTTTGACTTTGTGGTTGCTTGATATTTTTGTGAGATATTATGTTAATCCTGTAAGTCTACGCTAGCGCCCCGGCAGTCTACAGACGCCAAATGCGGAACAAAAAACTTTTAACTGGCGCTACCGTATACTTTAACCCGGATCTGCCATTATTGCTAAACTAACAAACTGTAAAGAGTGTAGAAAGGTTATACCGAACGATCCGAGTCCTTCGTTCATTAACCATCATCCCACGCTCCGTTGCGGCTGCTCCGATCTCGTCGATCTCCAATATCCTCGTCGAGGTGGCACCACATGATCGATTCTTTAAACGGGCTCCCGCCTCTGACTTGAGGCAACTCGATCGTCAAGTTTGCTAAAAGAGACGACCAAGAATGATGTAGAGAATGAGTAGATGACTTTGTCTCACTTCGTCCAAATCCGTGGACGATCGGTTAATGAAGTTGCCGTGGAAATCGGGTGATGGAATGAAATGAACTGTAAAATTCCATACACCCCGAATACTATCATAATCTTTTCTAACCATAAAAAACTCAAGTGAGAAAGCGTGTGAGGAGAGAGAGAGGGGGCCGGCCTCTTATAAGGAGGAGGAGGTGACCGTAGGAGCAAAGAGGGTGACCTTAAGAAAATATCATAATGTGAATGCAAAAGAATATCTTAAAGAAAACAAGAATACAATGAAATCAAAGCATGAGTCACTTAGCCTTGTCACCAAATTCTAGAACCTTCTAGAACCTTCTAGAAGCACGGCTCACTCTCATCCAAGAAAAGATAAATCCGTCTTTAACCGAATGTTAAAAGACGGCTGATAGAAAACTGGAAATTGGCAACTTCCAAAAGTGATCCTGAAACGACTTTCAGGATAACCCCGAAACTGTATAAATATACCCGCATTTGTATTACGACCGAATACAAATGCAACTGAGACAAAGATATTATACCTACTCAATATAATACTCGGATGCGGCTTAAACCAAAGCCGACCAGTATTATCTGCCCGAAAAATAACACGTGCGTAAACGCACGTGCATTTTCCGAACCCTGCCATAAAACCATACGGCCTCTACAACGTTTCGCCCGAACTTGGGAAACTGTCTGTGGGGGACTTTAATGACTCGTCAGTACCCTGGCAGTGGGTTTAACCACAAACCGTCAGCGGCACTAGCTATGCGTAACGGCTGCCCATGGACTGACCTCAAGGGAGGCTGATGAGCGAACTCAAGGGAGGCCGATGAGCGAACTCATCCAGAAATCCTACTGAGCCTAACAGTGACAATGTATATACAGTCCGGTCCGTTCGTCTATGAGTATCGCATATCTGCCTAGGGGGCTAGTAACGTCAGACCCCCAATAGCAGTATAAGTCGTGTCGGAGTGAAGCCCAATAACACCCTGAGATACTACTGGAGTACCTACCAGTAAATCTCCTGCCATGGCCATGGACTTTGTGTAATGGCTCTCCTAGACACAGCACGATCTCGCCCCCAATACCGGGAGAGACGAATCCCTGCCGATCCGCTCACGTACCTCCATATGGCTCGGGACTGTACCCAAAAGCTACCTGTTTGCACGACTCCTTTGAGCCGTGGTAGGGTAGAAATCAAAGCACAGTGGGAACTCACAGGAGACAAATGACGACCTCAGGTCGATGAACTAACCTGTACACATGTCACCAGGGAACTGCTATCTGACGGTAGATATAATACTAACTAGCAGATTCCCGGCGAGTCCTGTCCGGTGTACTCATAATCCAATGAGCACCTGTATACATCTTAGGTGATCCAACTGACACCAGTGGCTTGTGAGACCGGCCACCGCCCCTCGTCGGGGTCTCGACTGTACACACTAGTCTACTCCGGAGTATCGATGCCCTGTCTCGAAACTCCCACGAGTAGGGACCAAAATTAAGGATATGCGTATAAACCACCCAACTCTCACGTATATGATCGCCATCATACTGTTGGTGGTAAAGCAAGATCCTAAGGGCTCTATCAAAGTGTAACTTGTAATCAGTCACCTGAACATGTACACGACTGATAAAGGCAAACCAGATAGCATACTATCATCTTGAGTAAGATTGTCCTACCGGTATAGGTCCTCCGCAATCATTGTAATCACGTACCTGTGATCCAATAATTGACTATGAGGGTACTATCTCCAACAATCTCCCACTTGCACTCTAGGCTAATTATTGCGATGTTGCGTACTCACAGCCCGTGTGAAACCAACACCCAGCTCCTCTACTAATCAGTTTCACAAAGCCCGTTTGTAAAACTATTGTGTTCGAGAAATAGCCTCAGTGAGTGGATCCGCCTAGAAGTTTCTTTCTATATCTCTCTAAATCTCAAGTTCGCGGAGAAAGCCATCTCCCGAATCCAACTAGGAGTCAACTATTCTAAAAACCATTAGAATATCTGTCAAAGTACCCACATTGGGAAACTACCCAAATCCAGATCTAAAGCCATAGATCCAGAAACCAGAATGTCAAATATTATATCCATATCCTGTCTGGAGAAACAACTGTGTGACGACCACAGTACAACCGATCGTAGTATAGGAATTTTACTTCCCATTCTGTGTATGTCATCCAGATACCATGACATCACACCCTACTCCCTTCTTAACAGATCCATCCCCTATCCTGATTGAAGTCAAACCCATGACTGTCACATCAAAATTAGATGATCTATCTCCGCTATAACTGCTCAAGTCTATAAATAGACATAAGCTACTTGCCCACTATGCTTCTGCTGCTCCCACTGACTACGACAACCCTCCTACCGGGTCTCATATCCTGGAACAACAGTAGTGTCAAGTCTTGGTAGATAAGAACCTCCCTGTCACCGTCTCTGAGGCTACCGAAGTACCTCTCGGGCGTCTAAGGTTACCTACCATACCTGCGGAGTGGCTATTGGAATGTCAAACCTGATTGAATATATAGGTCCTATTAAATTTTCCGTAATCGTTTGCGGTTCTGGAATCACTTCCAGTTCTACCATACTCCCACTACTGTTTTCTGAAAAAGATCCATTTTACTAAAACTGTGGCGAGTCAAGAACAATATCACTATTGATCTTCCTAATGGTAGAATATCAACCCTCGTCATAGCCAGGGTCAACCCACAAACAGCCATTACAGAACCGTGCCCTGAGTTATCCAGAGTCTGGTTTTAAGCATAAGCTGGACAACTCCCCGTACCTTAACAACTTTTAAGGTACGAACCATTCTATACAGAAACTTTGGCACTTATTTAATTGGAACCATATTCAAATCATGCAGCTGTCTCCAGTGCATATCAACTTAATGGAAAGAGGCTAATCAACATTACTCAACTTAGGAATCCATCCATTTATGAGTAACCTGAAAGAGAAAGACGTTTCTCAAAACCATCACTATCATCTGAATACCAATCACAAGAATCTACATCTTCGATCTCTTTGAAGAATCCCGATACTTGTGATACCTGGTTCTCTACTTTATTCTTATACCCACAACTTCTCAAAACTTAGACCTTATATTTCTACGAAACACTCGTCTAAATACTAGAGAAGTTATAAGTAAATAGAACATAGTACGAGGACCTACCCCTTTGTCCTGATGGACACTGGACAACATACAATACTCTGTATAAGTCCGCTGAGTTAAACAACTCAAAACCTGTGCGTTGTAGGTGGAAAACTGTACCCTGGCGATTTCCTCAAATATCACCAATTACAACGAATTCCGATATAATGAGGATGATCACCTAATTCCCAATATCTTACTCCCACTCATCATCTGTAAAACCATATAGATATGAGAATGAAACCTTGTAAATACATACCCTTGGAGTAAGTGTTCAATCGGGAAAACAGTTTTTCCTTTAACAATGCACTGAAACATGAAAATGTTTCGTAGGAGTATCCTGGTATTCAAAGTAATGCCTCTTCCATAATCCAATTCATGACTTCAACCGTATATTTTATTGCCATCTCTCTAAATCCCTTTATTTGTCTTTAGCCGTTACCTTCTGTACACCATCGTTAGGCTAAATGGTTTTCTTCCTTCCCTACCGTTCGGCACCAGCCTATGGTTTGGAAAAAGACTATCCAGTAAGCATAATAGGTGTACCCTCCTAAACCAAGGAGTACTCGCATCTTGAGAGAAGGTGACGATAAAAGACAACTGAATAATACCTTATTCTTTTAAAGGTGAAATAGGAGTGGCGATGAAGTACGCGGTTTTGGTCGTGAATGATATTAGTCGCAATTTTCTTTGCCCTCTTTCTAATCCCTTTATTTTGTCTTTACATATTACCTTCTGCACACCCTACTTAGGCTAATTGGTTTTCTTCATTCCCTACCTTTCGGCACCAGCCTATGGTTTGGAATAAGACTATCCAATAAGCGTAATAGGTGTACTCTCCTAAACCAAGGAGCTCTCGCAACCTGAGAGAAGGTGATAATAAAAGACAACTGAATAAACCAATTCTATTTCTCCTGAACCTGGATCCATCCTCGAAGAAGTCCCTTCGAGTTCGTATATAACCATACGATGGATCTATCCAATGGAAGTGGATATCCGTAGTAATACGGGTGTTCTGAGAAATTCAAAGGGTAGAAGAAGGAGTGGCAATGACTTATGCAACATAGACAATCCAAAAGCCAGTATTTTAAGAAGGTTCGGTCAACCTGGTCACTGAGTCATAGTCTAGGGTCGGTCAAAGGTCGCTGCCAAAGAGAGAGAGAGAAAAGAAACACTCTGCGTGCACTCTAACCTAGATCAGAATGGTCATCATTTTATCTAATCCGGAAACCTCCCACTGTCCTGTCAAATTCTCCTCCAAACCTAAAGAAGAATCAATCGGGATCACCCGAAGAGTAAACCAACTCATCAGTAGGAATCGGGATCCAACTCTCATCGCATGATAACGTGATGGAATGCATCCACGTTACTCATACTCCAGAAGGTATGCGCATACTTGGCAAGTTTCAGTTTCTTTAGAAACTCCCGATATGATTTTTGCCCCATGCTCTTATAACCTTGGCTTTGGTCAAAGTGTCATAAGTCACATGCCAAGTTCTACCCGTCACTATCTTGTCAATTTGAACCCACCCGCACATGCCCCTGACTTTGGCCAGTCGGCAGAACGACTGTCCCAAACTAACTCATTTATCTATGCAACAATTGAATACCCAGCAGCTACCAAACACTATGCCTTAACTTTGGCTAAAATGCATAGCTTGAATACTACTAAATACCCAAAAGAAGTGACGGAGGGCTACGGATGGTTTTTGGCGAAAAACCTTTAACGTAGTGAACTTGATATCGCTGAAGGAACCTGATAGCTTTTTAAAATATAGTGGCGAAAACCTTTTGCTAAAGAGGTCACTCCCGGTAAAGGGATCTCGGCTCTTTCCTCGTGGAATGAGGTGCAGGATATTCCACTGAATACCGCTATGCAAAGCAACATGTAATCGACTATAGTGAAGTTATTACCCTGACGCAAACTTCTGTCCAAGGGGTCGGTCCCGATGAAGGGATATCAGCCCTTGCCTCGTCGAATGAGGTGCAGGATATTCCACTGAATACCGCTATGCATAACAAAAGGAAACGTCTTTGCAATAACACTTTTTAAATTTGTTCCAACAACTGCAAACAGGTTTGTTTTACTTTGCGTTGATCAGAATCAACACAGTCCCATCATTTAATCACACCAGAAAAGAACGAAAATAAAATGTACGTATATGCCATCCGCATTCGTCACTGGGTCCCGTCATCACCCGTTAGGTTACTTAACTAACGATAGAGCGGGGACTGGACTAGCGCGGGTGTAAAACATATACAACATCTAATAGTATATAAACCAATATACAATAATCGCTCCAGGCGTGATAGTATGCAACATTACAGAAAAGTAATAAGCATCACAGAACAATGCAGATAATCTGGGATCCCCGAGTTTCACAGAGCCGCTGCTGAAACTCGACGTTCCCCTGTCGTGTGGATAGCCTGTGCAATGAAACCTAGACCCCTACGGGCGCGGCAAGTTACCCGCCAAAACCTGAAGCGAGGCAGCCCCTACAGCATAGTGAATGGACCACCCAGCACTCCACGGAATCCGGTAATCTTGGGCACCCCTCCTTGGGTCAACCTGTACCCCCTACGAGTGCGGCGAATAGTCTGCCAATTCTAGAGTGGGGCCCCTCTGCCTCTCAAAGCCATGAGATGCGGACCCGTTGCTTCTCAGAACCCGGCTATCCGTGCACTCCGTCTTGGGGTAAAACCTAGTACAGTAATGAAAAATAGTACAATAGGTACATCGACCGCAACCTGGTCGTGCCCCAAAAGAATATTATACAACAGGCAGTGACGGCAGTCCACAAGTTAGACGCTCGCCCCGCAATATCAAATGTACAAATAAACACAAACTGTACTAACATTGCACACTGCTATCCACCACGACAAATCCGCAACATCACAGCACAATACAGAACATCAACGCGAATGTCACGTTCGCAAACCCGTCTAAAAGAACTATAGCAATCAGACGCGGTTTACCGATCAAATGACATTCCCGGTCGGAGATATAATGTAAGCACTGTAAACTAACGTGTTTAAATTTCGATCGACCAAAGACCAAATATCAAAAAGTGGGCCCCACTGCTTACTGGTGAACAGTAACAAAACCTGGGCCAAAAAGATATATACCAAAAATCACAAAATCCAGAGAAGAACCCACTGACAAAATTTGGGAGCATGTGCTCACCACGTGGCCGCGGATGCGCGGCCAAACCATGGGTTTGGCCGCGTTTCCGCGGCGGCTTGGAGGAATCACGAGTCCAAATTTTGTCGTGGTTCTTAGAAAAGCCTGCACAGATTTTTAAGACATGTAGAATTAATTTTTGAGACCATTTAAAATCAACAGAAACTGTCGAGCTAGGATTTTGCAATTTTCGATTTCCGGTCGGATCGATGTTTTGAACGCGTTAGCACAAGTTAGTATAGCAAAATGGTGAGGCTCTGATACCAATGTAAGTCTACGCTAGCGCCCCGGCAGTCTACAGACGCCAAATGCGGAACAAAAAACTTTTAACTGGCGCTATCGTATACTTTAACCCGGATCTGCCATTATTGCTAAACTAACAAACTGTAAAGAGTGTAGAAAGGTTATACCGAACGATCCGAGTCCTTCGTTCTTTAACCATCATCCCACGCTCCGTTGCGGCTGCTCCGATCTCGTCGATCTCCAATATCCTCATCGAGGTGGCACCACATGATCGATTCTTTAAACGGGCTCCCGCCTCTGACTTGAGGCAACTCGATCGTCAAGTTTGCTAAAAGAGACGACCAAGAATGATGTAGAGAATGAGTAGATGACTTTGTCTCACTTCGTCCAAATCCGTGGACGATCGGTTAATGAAGTTGCCGTGGAAATCGGGTGATGGAATGAAATGAACTGTAAAATTCCATACACCCCGAATACTATCATAATCTTTTCTAACCATAAAAAACTCAAGTGAGAAAGCGTGTGAGGAGAGAGAGAGGGGGCCGGCCTCTTATAAGGAGGAGGAGGTGACCGTAGGAGCAAAGAGGGTGACCTTAAGAAAATATCATAATGTGAATGCAAAAGAATATCTTAAGGAAAACAAGAATACAATGAAATCAAAGCATGAGTCACTTAGCCTTGTCACCAAATTCTAGAACCTTCTAGAACCTTCTAGAAGCACGACTCACTCTCATCCAAGAAAAGATAAATCCGTCTTTAACCGAATGTTAAAAGACGGCTGATAGAAAACTGGAAACTGGCAACTTCCAAAAGTGATCCTGAAACGACTTTCAGGATAACCCCGAAACTATATAAATATACCCGCATTTGTATTACGACCGAATACAAATGCAACTGAGACAAAGATATTATACCTACTCAATATAATACTCGGATGCGGCTTAAACCAAAGCCAACCAGTATTATCTGCCCGAAAAATAACACGTGCGTAAACGCACGTGCATTTTCCGAACCCTGCCATAAAACCATACGGCCTCTACAACGTTTCGCCCGAACTTGGGAAACTGTCTGTGGGGGACTCTAATGACTCGTCAGTACCCTGGCAGTGGGTTTAACCACAAACCGTCAGCGGCACTAGCTATGCGTAACGGCTGCCCATGGACTGACCTCAAGGGAGGCTGATGAGCGAACTCAAGGGACGCCGATGAGCGAACTCATCCAGAAACCCTACTGAGCCTAACAGTGACAATGTATATACAGTCCGGTCCGTTCGTCTATGAGTATCGCATATCTGCCTAGGGGGCTAGTAACGTCAGACCCCCAATAGCAGTATAAGTCGTGTCGGAGTGAAGCCCAATAACACCCTGAGATACAACTGGAGTACCTACCAGTAAATCTCCTGCCATGGCCATGGACTTTGTGTAATGGCTCTCCTAGACACAGCACGATCTCGCCCCCAATACCGGGAGAGACGAATCCCCTGCCGATCCGCTCACGTGCCTCCATATGGCTCGGGACTGTACCCAAAAGCTACCTGTTTGCACGACTCCTTTGAGCCATGGTAGGGTAGAAATCAAAGCACAGTGGGAACTCACATGAGACAAATGACGACCTCAGGTCGATGAACTAACCTGTACACATGTCACCAGGGAACTGCTATCTGACGGTAGATATAATACTAACTAGCAGATTCCCGGCGAGTCCTGTCCGGTGTACTCATAACCCAATGAGCACCTGTATACATCTTAGGTGATCCAACTGACACCAGTGGCTTGTGAGACCGGCCACTGCCCCTCGTCGGGGTCTCGACTGTACACACTAGTCTACTCCGGAGTATCGATGCCCTGTCTCGAAACTCCCACGACTAGGGACCAAAATTAAGGATATGCGTATAAACCACCCAACTCTCACGTATATGATCTCCATCATACTGTTGGTGGTAAAGCAAGATTCTAAGGGCTCTATCAAAGTGTAACTTGTAATCAGTCACCTGAACATGTACACGACTGATAAAGGCAAACCAGATAGCATACTATCATCTTGAGTAAGATTGTCCTACCGGTATAGGTCCTCCGCAATCATTGTAATCACGTACCTGTGATCCAATAATTGACTATGAGGGCACTATCTCCAACAAACCCAATCCAAACCATTAACTCTAGTTAACTCTCTACAAGGGTTAAATCTTTCATGCTTAACCCTTGGTTAGATTTGTAACCACTACAATATTTCATTGTTCATCACAAAAGGATTAAGTTATCATCTTCATTCATCTTCTTCTTCTTTGAGTTCGTTTTTGAAAAAGCATTCTTCTGTGATGAAAGTGAGTGAGAAAAAGATTATAAATGAGAGCAAAAATCCTACTTCATCATCCCCATCTATCCTTTCCATTTAGATAAAGGTGTTCACTTCATTTTATGAGTGATAGCTTGTGTTAACGAAACTTCAAAGTAGATCATCTATGTTATCGAAGATCGGAAGCAAGGTTGCATCATTCTCTTCGTGAAGCCTCTCGAGAGTCCATAACACGATGATCGCAGCGAAGGGACCTCAACACGGAGCTTAAGAAGAGAAGGACAGGATCTACAAAGGTTGTAATCCCTCTCACTTAGTGTTAAAGAGTTTAACATGCATGTTTTCGCCTAAACCCTAGTTTAAAGATCCGGCTTCGGGTTGTTCGGCACGGCTAAAATTTTAATCGGGCATGGTTGATGCCTCGTAGACCCTTGTGCGTGTGCCTAGCAACCCTACAGTGGTATCAGAGCCAAGCTAGAGCTTTAGGTGATGTCTGAGCGAAGTTTAAAGTCCGATCGAAACCCGAAACCCTGATGTTTACCCTTCTCTGTACATTTTTCAAAACTGTGGTTTTTTATGAATTAAAAATGCTCAGAAAAATAAGCAGGAAAAACTAAGATTTACTGTGAAGTACAGCCCACTAATTCGCTCAGTTGACCGTGGAACCGCGGCCAAACCAAGGGTTTGGCGGCCGTTTCGCGGCCAAAATTGTGAATTAGTCCCTGGAATTTCATATATTTATTCTTAGGTCCTTTCTTGGCAATTTTTTCTGGGAATTTTTTAATTCCACTCAAGTGTTGAGTTTTCTAGGGTTGTATTGGAGACTCGTTGATTCGATCGGATAATTTAACTTTGTTTAGTTTTTCCGGATAATTTTTAGAAACTGTTAAAAAGTTCGACCGGATATCAATAACTCACTTTTTCCCCAGTCGGAAATTTTTTTAAAAGTTGGATTTTTTCTCGAGTTTAAGAACGTTTTAAGTCGTGCAAGTAACGCGGTGGACCCTCTAGAAGACAACAAACCTTAACTCGATTATGTGACCGTCTTGAACTGCCTCTGAACCTTAGGGTTTGTGGCAGTACGGCGTGCCACATGTGAGGCGTTGGCTTGACCCTTCTACGGCTGGACCATTGGTACTGTGGCATGTGATGGATGTTTTTAAACTGATTTCAACTGTTGAGATATATTGGCGAAATCTTGGGTGTTTGATTATTTGATCGGAAAGTTTGACATTGTCTAATTATCTGGAATGTGATACAATATTTGGAAACCACAGGTAGTTATGAGATAACTAATTTGAGTGTTATAAACATGGCAGTTTAGTCTCAGATGATCGGTTGCCACGGAATTTTGATGTGATCAAAAGTCCGTCGCAATCATGTAGCGTACGCGGATACTCGTCGGGTAAACTTAACAGACAGCCATGCCCCATAGCCCCGACCAAGTGACTGTAGGAGAACCCCGTCGCCAAAAGCATCCGTTCGGGTGCTCGCGGCAGCGGTGTTCCGCCTTAGTACACTTCGTCGACAGTATCCGGGGGTGCGGTCGTCTACTAAAGTTTGCGACGAGCATTCGATCAGGATGTCGGGAATCTTGTTGAATTGCCCGACTTGATATTGAAAAGAGTTTTCGATAATGAGACTAAAATGCGGGGTTTACTTCAGTGTCCACGCTGAAGTCCATATAGATATGATTTGGCGCTGATGCAGTTCATGGCTATGATATCTGGCAGGTAGATGACTATATTGTTTTTGCAAATGGAATTTGGAAGTGTACGTGTATATGACTCTGCCAGAGGGTTATCGTAGTCAGTGGGAGCAGCGGAAGGTGTGCAAGTTTCTTATGTCTATTCATAGACTGAAGCATGAATAGAGGAGACGGATCATCAGTTTTGATGTGACAGCCAAGGTGATTGACTTCATCAAAACAAAAGATGAACTTAGTAAGAAGGATGTAGGGAGTATTGTCCTAAGTTTTGGATGACATACACTAAATAGAAAGTGATGTTCCTATACTACAATCGGTCAAACTTTGGTTGTCACATAATGTTCTCCACGTTGGATATGGATAATATATCCGGTGACTAGATTTATGGTTTTAGATCTAGATTTGGGAAGTTTCCCAATCGAGTACTTAGACAGCATTCTAAAAGTATTTTAGAATGGACGACTCCTGGCGTGGTATTGTACCCGTAGGTGATGGAGTCACCCTCTCTTAAAAGGATGTCTTCTAGACTGATGTAGAGTGGTGCTGGCATGAATGACACATCATTTGGTTAGGCAATTGATTCAATCATGCAATGTCTTGTACAACACCAGATATTGCTTATACACTTACTGTAGCAAGCAGATATTAATCCAATCCTGGAGAAACAGTGGAAGCGGTAATGAACATAAGTGGATGTTCTTGGTATATGATAACGGCAGCCACCTGTGGGAGGCGGTTATCGGTTCAAGCTTCTAAGGTGACCTGGATGACAGAGATGTTGTCAGATTTTTGAGTTTAGCCTCTTCTCAAGATCAGTATATTGGATGATGTTCAAATAGGGATACTGAGGTAATCATGGTGCAAGATGCTGGTTATAACTCAGCAGAGGATACAGCCCAAGAAGTTCTTTGGATGGAGTTGTTCATTTATGAACTTGGTCCCATCAAGTATCCAGACAAATTCTTGAGGAGGGGTATCACTCAGTTTGGGAGATTGTTAATCTCTGCAAAGTTGAGATATAGAGAGATGAAGTTGGAACATTGTAGAGGATCCACTCACTGAGGCTATTTCTCGAACACATTAAGTTTCACAAACATAGTTTGCGATACTGATTAGTAGAGAAGTTGGATATTCAGTAGCACACGAGCTGTGGGTACGCGATACCGCAATAATTGGCCTTAAGTGCAAGTGGGAGATTGTTGGATATAATTCCCTCAAGACAATTATTGTGATCGCAAGTAGGCGATTATGATAATTGAGGGAGGACCTGTACGAGTAAAAAAATCTTACTCGAAATGATAGTATGCTATCTGATTTATCTTCATCGTTGATGAAGCCCATAGGATTTTTGCTTGACGACCAGCATTATGATGGCGATCATATACGAAGGAGCTGGGTTGTCCATAAGCACATCCTTAAATATCCCTAGTCGTAGGAATATCGAGACTGGGCATCGATATTCCAGAGCAGACTAGTGTATACACTTCTAGATCCCGACGAGGGGCGGTGGCCGATCTTACAAGCTATTGGTGTTGTGTCACTTAAGATAGTATACAGATGCTCACTGGAGGTGATTACACTGGACGGACTCGCCGAGAACTTCTAGATGGTATTATATCTATAGTCAGATGGAATTTCTCAGATGGCATGAGTACATGTTAGTCCTTTGACATGAAGTCATCATTTGTCTCGTGTGATTTCCCGCTGTACTTTGATTACTACCTTACCACGGCTCAAAGGAGTCGTGCAAACAGGTTTTAGTTTGGTACAGTCCCGAGCCACATGGAGGCAATGGTCGACTGTCAGAGATTCGTCTCTCCTGGTATTAGGAGTCGATGTCGTGCTGTGTTCAGTTGGCTATCACCTGAAATCCGTGTCCACGGTGGACGAGATTTACTGATTGTTGATCAGTAGTATCTCTATTGGTGATGAGCTTGAATGAGACACGACTTATCGAGTTAGTAGGGGTCTGACGTTATCCACCCCCTAGACCCGATATGCGATACTCTTTGACAAAGAGACCGGACTGTACGAAAATTGTCACATTCAGGCTCAGTGGGGTAAGGACGTACTTGATTGTCGACCCCCCTTTTGCCAAGTACATGGGTAGCCGTTACGTACAGCTAGTGCCGCTGACGTGCTTGTGGTTAAACCCACTTCCAGCGTATTGCCGAGTCTTTAGAGTCCCACACAGAGGGTATTCCCGGTTTAGGCGACAGATGTAGGAGCCGTATGTTGGTGCATGCAGGGATCCGATTAAATTCGTGTACGGGATACACGAACTTTAATCGGGCGGTTGATAATACTAGCCGGCTTATAATTAAGCCGGATTATTAAATCGTGTTTTGATTTAATAATTTATATATGTATTTTGATACATATATTTTAGTATTATTGTTTACTATTTATATTCTCTCTTTGGTGCTATCTGTATTTTTATACGGATACGCGTATACGTAGTGGTACACATACCGGATGAAGTATTCCGTATTTATACGGGATTACTTCCAAAAGAAGGACACCTCATATTTATTTTTCTATTTAGAAAAATAAAAAGGAAATGAGGTGGAAAGTAGGTGGCAAGAGTCATGGGTGCAAACATGTAGAGAGGTATGGCTTTACTTTTAAAATGATAAAAATCATTTGGATGCACTATTGATGCATGGTTGTTAAAAGCAAAGCCATTCCTTTTCTTATTTTTTTGATGCTTCATTTTCTTTTTGCTCCTTGAGAGCTTCATGGTTTCATTCTCTCCTCTTATCTTTCTTCTTCTTTCTCTCTTTTTTAGCATGGTTCATGAGAGAAAAATTTAGTGAAGTATCCCTACATCACCGACCATCCACACCTAGCAGGTCTGGATCATTGGCTAGAGGCACTTCCGGTTTCCCTTGGGTGGATCTTCTTCGGCGAGGGTTGTCGATTCTCAAGCGCGATCCATACGGCTACGAGCTTGGTGGGGTCTTCCACAATTGTGGGGACACACGAAAAAGGTTGTAGTTCTTCAACCCTTGCACTTTTAGTTAGCTAGTTTAGGTTATTGGACCGTATCATGGGTTTTACGGGCGTTCGGTGCTCGCTAAAAATTTTGTTTTCGCTTCCTCCTCGGCCGCGGTTTCTGCGGCACGTGCACCGAAACGCAACATGCCCCATTGAACTAGCTTCATCTAAATGACAACACTTCATCTTGGCAAAACTGACTACTTCTCCAAATGAGCAGAGGCGATACCGCTGAGAGAAGTGAAAACGGAGAATATCCTCCGCTTCTTTAAAAATCATGTGATATACTAGTTCGGAGTTCCATGGCGTATAATCTTGGACAACGGTCCAGCATATAGAATTAACAAAATAAGCCGCTTTACTAGGCAACACAAGATAGAATAGAGATATTCCTATGTCTATAATCCTTGAGCCAATGGCCTAGTTGAGGCCTTCAACAAGACGTTGACAATGCTCAAAATGAAGATGGTGTCCAAGAATAAAAAGGACTGGTGATTGGCACGCTTTTGGCGTATCGTGTTTTAAGTTCTAAAGTTAACCGCAATCAGGACGGTATCGCTTTGTAGCTAGCCGCGATGAGTATGGGTTGTCCACAGGGAGACGGAGCGTTTTAGGTTCTTGTTTTCACGAGTTAATGCGCGGGGCGAAAATGTTCATATCTACCCTATGTGTTTATATGCAAAGTAAACGCTTGTTATGATTAGATAGGATAGTGTAAGTTAAGGTAATCCGTACTCAATCCTTTGAGTCAAGCTCGACCACTAAGCTGGAGCAATCGGCAACAATGTGGATTAGGGTGCTTAAGCACGGTATTTGTGAATTCCGGATTATTGACCCTTGTCCGTCCGTTCTTGTCGCTTGCTTTCGCCTCCGGACATTCCGAATGCAACTGGTCGCAGTTAGGAAACACCGATACCTTGGTAGGGTATGGTGCCTAACGGAGCGCTTACGTAAGATTTGGGTGGAGTTTAATGGAAAAGATCGGGAAAAAGAAATGAGAAAGGAAATCTTAATTTACAATATCGGTTTCGATCCTTAAAAAAACAATATTCACAACCATCCAAACGACAAACAGAAAGAGCAAATAAAAGATAAACAAAGAAAAGAAAAGAGCATTGTAAGAAAGTAAATGTCATGACAATAAATTGCAAGAAAGTAAATGGCATGGAAATAAATTGCAAGAATGTAAAGCAAGAAATGAAGATACTAGGAACCATAGAACACATTACAAACCATGGGTTCAATGGCCTAAACTTAAACTTGCAAGCTCAATGAAAATGTTGCAAGATGAAGAGAAGGCTAAGAACACAAGGCAAATGAAAACAAGAAGAAAGCTTTATTGATTCCAATATGAAGATACAAACCCTTGATATCAATAACCAAAATTTAAACTTGCAAGCTCAATGAAGAGCTTGCAAGATTAAGAGAAGGCTAAGAACTCAAGGGGGACTAAGCTATGTACAAGAACAAAAG
Organism: Agapanthus africanus; assembly: GCA_030015575.1. Lineage (NCBI taxonomy): Eukaryota > Viridiplantae > Streptophyta > Magnoliopsida > Asparagales > Amaryllidaceae > Agapanthus > Agapanthus africanus. The sequence goes on from CM057351.1 coordinate 239,718,752, forward strand.
AGAAAAGAAAACTTAAGTGTAACAAAATGTGAGGCAATCTAAGACAAAGAATGACCCCCATCCCTTGCTCACTGGTTCTGCTTTTATAGGCACCAAAGAAAAATAAACAAGAAATAAAATTAAGATGACTTGGCAGCAAGGAGGGACCACAGAAGACTGGGGGATTTTGGAGCATAGGGGGCCGGCCTGCTCGGTTTTGGGGGGAATGTGGCCGGCCAAATCCCGAGGAAACTTGCTCGTATTGAAGTGGTGGTCTTGTATACTCCCCAATATCACTCTAGTGCTGCTAGATTTCTCTGTAAAGGCCTTGGATGCACTTAGGAATTTGGAGGGAAACTTGATGCTATTCATCACATCGTATCTTATTGCATTAACTCACACATTACTTCTCATGCCCACTTGTGCCACCTTGTGCCATGGGCAGCCCCCTTCTCTAGGTCTAAGTGCCAAAGAGCATGTGCACACTTGCATTGTGTTGGACCAATATTGTGTGCACATATTTTATTTGTAAAAACTCATTGGATATCGATCGGTTTCCAGTTCCGGTTGCAGTGTCGGCTGACAGACATTATATCCGTGATTTTAAGTGTATTTCCAGTATTTTGTCACGGATACCTGTAATCTGTAATTACTGAGCAGACACTGGTTAATAGTACCGATAAATAACAAAACAGATAATGAATGAGCGGTATTGAAATGCAGTTTTTTGTGATGATCAAATACCCCCAAACTTATTTTTTGCTCGTCCCGAGCAAAACAAAATCCTAGCCTCACTTTCACAGGTAACGCTATTGCACTGAGCTCGTGCAACAAGCCGTTAAACCTTTAGGTGTTCCTAGTAGGAGGAGTGTTGTCTCCTGAGGGTTTTCAGTGGATTACACCCACAAAAATCCCGTCAAGCTAGTTTCATAAGTTAACGTTGATTCTACTCCTACAGTTTAGTATCTAAGTTAGAAATTCTATCATCCTATGTTAGAAATATTCAACCCTTATGTTTCACGCCTCAATTTATTCAACCTCAGACCCTATACATTTTATAGTTTAGAAAGATCTCGTTATCTCTTGAGTTTTCCTTCTAAAGTGTGGTCTCCAATCAGGGATTTTTATCAACTTTACGAAAAACATAAGCCTTATTCTTTATTCCTATCTTTCCTATAAATATCGATTGTATACCCCTACGTGTGTGTAAATTTTTCACCCCTACACTTGAGAATTCAATTCAAGCTATAGTACCCTTACCTTAATACTTAATACTACTTTTTTTCGTTAAATGATGGACGGTATTGCTCACACACCTTTCATGCTACTATTAATGCTTCTTGAGGCACTAACAGCCGATTACTGAATGTGTGAGCTTAAAGAGTAAATAGCAGTTTCCAGGTCTTGACTTTATTTATTTATTGTTCTTTCTTTTTTAAGACCGGATATTTTTTTTTAATGATGCTCTTTTGGTGTTTAGCTTTAAATACCGTTTTTTTCATACTAGGTTTTTAGGCAAGAGTATTTCTAGGTATCTTTTACTATCCCAAGTTTCAAGGTGCGTGTATGTGCAGTTTGTAGGGTATATAATTTCTAAATTTGAACTCAAGAATAGAAACTATTTTTCAGATTTATCATTCAGCAAAGCTTTCAATACTTTCCCTTCATTTCGACTTAACTCAAGAACTGAACTCAGGATTACCTACTTCTATAAAAAAAAACTGCAAGGACGTATAATTACCAAGGTTAAAAAGAATGAGGGTTATTTTTAGGGTTTTCAATTCCTAAGTCTAGGATTTAATTATTTCTAACGTATCAACTAAACTTTCGGAATAAAAATCTAAGTTACCCTATTAGCTAACTTGACGACAAAGTTTTTATATTTTTTGGAAAATTTTCGATTTTTTAGGGGGTTTTAAATAAGAATGCAAATGCAGAATATACAAAAGAATGCGAAGGTAGAAAGCATACCGAGCACACCCCCGAACTTAAACTTGACAGTGCCCTCACTGTCAGGCTATACCAAGAGGGTCAAAATTGTCGGCGCTTCCCTATTTTTCTTTCTTTCTTTTTCTATACAAAAAATAAAAAGAAAACCAAAAATATATATACACAAAAAAGGTTCCCCCCAAACTTGTAACATTTCAGAGAAATAAAATATTATTTTTGAGAAGTTAAATAATTAAAATAATAAATATTATGAATATTTTAATGTGTGGAAATTAGTTTTAATGATATGGTATGATTAAATACCGATAAACTGGGAAATATTTGGAAATTTATATAAATTGTTGATTTTGAAAGAATGTTATATGATTTAGACATTTTATAAATTTTATACAATTAATTATATACAAGTTTATTTCTAAACTTGATTAATGTTCATTAATCATATATTGATGGTGTTTTGTGCATGTGCCATGCACCATATCATTTTTGCTAACACTTGTTACATTTTTAAAATCTTGGCTTAAATCCTAAATTGTGCATGGTTTCATTTGGGTTTCCTATTGTTTTAGGAAAAAAAAGAAAAGGAAAAGGAAAAATGTTAAAATAATGGGTATGGGCAAGAGAAAGAAGAGAGAGAGAGGTAAGGGGTCATTTGACCTGGCTCCCATTTTTTTCCCTTCATTTTTCTTTATCATTCTCACCTCCTCCTCTCTCATGGCTGTCCTCTTCCCTCCACCACCTACACCACCTCAAATCAACCCCAAAAACATCTCAAAACACCTATTTCCTTTCACAAAAAGCATGCACAAGCTCTCTACAACCATGATGGATCAAGAAAGTTTGGATTTTGGGTAGTTGGGGCAACTCAAGAAAATTCTTGAGTTGCCAAATGAGATAATCCTTTTACCATTAGTGTAGTAATCCATCTCCTTTAGCTTCTATTTTAGTTTAGAATCGTTTTGGTGAGGTTTAGTGATGTTTGAAAATTCCTAGAAGAGGTTTTGAGGAATTCTTGAATTGAGATGGTGTAATTAAGATTTAGTAGTGACCTTAAATCCCCATAGTGCTAAAAACCTGGACTAAACAGATCATAGACCATGCAATGTGAATTAGATATCGAAATGTCGGTTTTGTGTTTATATTATGCCTACAGGGAATCTGGAGTGACCTTAGACATTTACAAGAAAAACTAGCAACACCATTAACCTAGATTGAGCACTAGGAGGCCACCCTGCAAAGATGAACCCATTCCGAGCATCCTAAACCGTGCAAGCCGGTTTTCATGGGCATGTGGCCGGCCAAGTGGTGGAATTTGGTGCTAGGATTTGTTCTGTAGCTGATATATCCCTTATACTACACCCCAGTGCTGCTTGTTTATCCCTATTTCACTTGAACCAAAATCTAGGACCATTTTCTTGAGTTGCTGCTTTGAATTCCTTGATGTTCATGACTTGAAGTTTTGATATTTGTGTTTTGTATCGGTCACTTGACGTTTATACATCGATATCATGTGTTATTTGGTTCTTTTGTATGAGTAGACCATAGGTTTTTACCTATGCGTGATACGTGTGCCGTTTTGGTTTTCATGCGCGATTTCGGTTTACGATACTTTGTGTTTATATGTGTATGCAACCTCACGTGAACTTCGGAGGACGAGGAAGAGAATGGTGACATCGACTTCGGCAAGCAAGGATCAATGTGAGTAGATATATATCTACGGGGGAAGTCGGGTGGATAGCGTATAGCATCCCCGCAGTTTCGTAGTGTAGTATACGAATACGTTATATATGTATATAAATATGTGTATTGTGATACATGGATGATTATCAAGATAGGCTTTATGTGTTCACAGGTTAGTTTTAGTGTAATTGTAAGATAGTGCTTATAGTGTAATTTCTTAGTTGCGAAAACCTAGGATAGTGGTTCACACGCACACATGCACACACGTGATATGCCTTTGGTGTATATGACATATGTGTGTGTGTGTGTATATATGTGTGTGTGGATGTGTTGATATATATATATATATATATATATATATATATATAATACGTATACACGGGTGATGAGGATAGTATATGATACTTTGAGGAGAGTCGATATGATCGGGCATGATACCGTGAGATCGGTTATGTGATTTGCGTCGTGTTATGAGACATGCCATGATATTATAGCGGATCGACGGGCGATGTGTTTCATACACATATGGATATAGGTTGATGGTATCGGAATGTACTAGACTTAGATCGGTACCCCTAATTCAGAATATTATGATGATGATACCATATGGTTATTGAGGTATATGTGATAGTTGATCCGTACCCCGATTTTGGGATGTCGTACGATCGATTTACCATACGAGATATAACTATGATATTAGATCCGCACTCTTGACTCGAGGATATCGTATTATATGTTTATCGTACGTGACGCTATTGAGGCGGGATCACCGGCTACTACATATATCGACTCGGACTTAGATGGATTTCCATAGCCTTTTGTTTAGTCTCTTAGCTTCGTCTTGTAGTTTATTTGGTAGATGTTAGACTGGGCTCGAGTCATACTTATTTTCAAAACTAACGAATCTTGAATATATTTAAAGACAGGCCCTATTTTCTAAAAACCATGATTCGTACTATTTCAAATACCAAAATTGTATGACTCGTACTTATAAATGTATATTCTTATATGTTGCGTTACTATTCATTTCTGTATATTCTTGATGTTTGCATCGTATTGTATGCTTAATTGTGTTTTCATTAGTTATAATTAACCCATGCTGTCAGGACACCAGCACCATTACCGAAGATGCGTATGCTCCACGTACACCTGCTTGCCGGCTCACACACATCATCATCGATAATTTTCATGTCACGTACACATTAGAAAACACTACTTCATTGGTATAAATTGCTAGCTGATAGTTTCGACATAGTACTTGTGCACTTGCTTTCATATTCTAGCTTCGACATTGCATTTATTACGGTGATATTTCATGCATGAGTATATTCATTTGTCATACAATATAATGGGGCTTATTTCCTGTATTCACTGTTTATTGACTTTTGATTATGGGATTCGGATTTTCCATGAGATTTCTGGATTTGGAGAAACCGCAAGGATTTTATAAACTGATTATCATTTCTAAAAATAGAAATTGCGATTTTCTCGTGATATGATTTGAGATATGTCCACCATGAGTTTTCTCGGCCCTTGAGCAGTATCATACACCCGATTCGAGGAGGAGGATGAACCGTCTGCGGGTGCGTGGTGGACCGGTGCGGTACCCCGGGGCAAGATGGTCACAGATGATGGCGTTGAGACCGGCAGTGGAGCACTACTGACCGGTTATTTATGACGCGGCGGATATCCGGAGGATACCGACGTGCTCGTAAGATTTGATGATAGGGGCCAATCCGGATTGCCGGAGACCGAGATAGTGAGATTTGATGATATGGGCCAGTCCGGATTGCCGGAGCCGGAGATATTGGATATTGGGATATCTGTTTTGTGTCGATGCTTGACACGGATTCTATGTTGATTTCATTGATGAAACCTCGATTTTTATACAGAAATCTCACTAAATTAAGAAAACAGTATTCTCATTCATGATGTATTCTGTTTTCATTTTTAATGCATTCGTACATCATACATGTGATATGTTGCTACCTAAGGCACTGACACGAGCACTTGGTATTACACTTATGATAGATGTTTACCCTGGCCATTATAAGATGTTTCAGGTTATATATTATATGGATATTATGGTATGACCTAGGATAGAGTCATACATGTGATTTTTGCTCGGTGAAGTTTTCTACTCACGAGTTGGAAACTCACCCCCGTTGTGCCACAGTTTCTTGCAGGTTTTGCCGTACAGGTTTCGTTGCTGTTTGCTGGCACACTGTTCCTTCCGGGTGATTGCTTTGGTAGGTGGGTTCACTCGCATCGTGACCACCGTCGTATTTTATTTACATTCAATTGTATCTAGTAAACTCCATCAACCAGACTTGTATATTTAGTAGAATTAGAAAACCAGTATGTATATTCTTTGGACCGTAGAGTCGCGCGCTTATATCATTATGGTTTTTCTCTGGTTTTCTTGAGGATGTTGGTTTCCTTTCAGAGTTTTGATCCTCTCCCTTCGGCGTTGTATATTATATGTCTTGCGTGGTTGTATCCGCCAATTGGCGAAGAGCTAACTCCCACTTGGGGATGGCTTTATTCATTATGTATATTTTTCATGTTTGTACCCATTTGGGGCCAGTATTTACACAGGAAACTCTGCCGAAATTTTCGGAAAGGACTTGATGTTTTAAAAATACTTACTACGGCTTATTTTGTTAAACCACTTGTTTTTAAGCTATGTTTTTCCTTCACTCTCTTTTCAAATGGTTTAGATTTTTGGGCTTTTGACTTACTTGAATTAGATGGGTCATATAGACTTCATATGATTCAAGTGTCAGTCACGTGCCATTTCGGGTCGGGACAAAGTTGGTATCAGAGCGCTAGGTTTAACCTTGGTTCGAGTCTAGGTTTGACTATACGGAGTCTAGGGCGTATATTTATATTCGGAACCAAGGCTTGACCTTACGGAACATAGACTTGGTTGGGGGGGTATTAGACTCGAACTTTCGTCGCATAGGTTGACCTTGGTTGATGGAGAAGGTGATTTAAGTAGAGTGACGTACCGTGTGTATGTTCCGCGGCATACATACGATACGCTACTCCGCTTAAGAAGCCTTAGGATGTACATTTCTTTGCACCGTATTTTATTCGTTCATATGATCTATCCTCATCGATATCGGTTTGTGGTTTCTGTTACCACGGATGCACGGGCAGAGAGAGCTGCGGCTAGTGTTGCGGTCAGCACGAGCTAGTCTTGGACGAGGACTGAACAGAGCGTAATTCCGGTGACACACGATTGCATAGATGTGACGTTTTGTTGTGTTTTTTGCGCCATGAGCATTTACTGGATTTCTTTTACTAAAATTTCTCGAGCGTGCAGATCAGCACCAGAGAATTTGGCCACTGCAAGAGGCTGGCTAGAATGTGATGACCGTTAATGTATCGTCTATTCTTGAGGATTGAGGCACTATTCAGCGTGCGGACGAATGAGCCAGCTGTAGCTGCGACTGATAAGATATCGCCCCAGATGTTTAAAGCTATTGCAGCACGAGTTGTACTCAGAGATGTGATAGAAGATCGCTAGTCACCCATGGACGAATGACTAGGACATGTGGTTCATTTGCATAACCTGATGCGAGGTCATCAGATTGATTGATTTTAGCTAGAGGAGACTTCACCCAGGTTCGTTGAGAGTCGAAAGAAAACGATTGAATGTCAGAAACCTATTTTTCCAAATTTTAGGTATTCGTAAAAACATGCAAGTAATTCTGTGAACCCTATAGAAGAATGAAACCCTAACTCGACATAATGACCATGGAAATGTGTAACGGTCGAGAATTCTAATAAAATAACCCTTATTTTATTTTCCTATAGTCGAGTGGTTATTTACGTATTTTGTGGGTAAAAGAATGTTTTTCAGAACATGGAATAGGATTAAAAGAATTTTCTAAAATCTATTTATTCTCTTTATAGGCTTAAATTTTTTTAATAAAATTTTATAATGCCTTAAAATAATCTACATATATTTATCATCAATTAAAGTAATTAATTCATAATTAAAATTATTTTAAAGGATAAACTAGATATTATATAATTTTAGTAACTAGCTAAAACCACAGGAATGGTTATATTACTTAGTTTTAGCCCAAAATTATTTTTATACTAAAGATAATAATAAAATATATTTTCTGAAATTTTTCCATAATTTTCCCGTATTTTTAACAAATTTTTAAAACCAAATTCATTTTTTTAAAAATAATAAACAGAATTATATTATATATATATAAAATAAAATAATTATAAATCCCTTTGATCTGGACCATTGGATCCAAGATCCAACGGCCCAGATCACACCGACGCACCCACGTGGTGGAGACCACGCGAAAACGTGTGATCCCCCCCCACGCGCGACACGTGGAGGCGGCGGTGACTCTGGCTGAGCGATCTGGGCTGTTGGATGCAGATCCAACGACCATAATTCGTGGCGACGGGCGCAATCATTAACAGAATGATTCACAATCATTGGCCGGCATGATTTTCCGTGTGATTTAACAAATTTTTGGATTTTCCTGTTGCCTTTTGAACCCTATAAATAGACACCTTCAATCCTAAATTTCTCACACCTCAGAACTCCAAAAATCCTGAAAAAATACCGGTACCTTCGTATCAACAAGCGCCGAGCCAATAACGTGCAGTTTCCGCCTCATAATTGACGAACGAATGGCACCTGTTTAGATCTTAGCTTTTAGTGAGCCGAATAAAATGTGTATAGAAGTAGGACCCTAATTAAATAATTCCGTGTATTCCCGTTGGCATTGTTAATAAAATCTTGATTTTGACAATTGCACTCCCGTGTTTCTTGTTTTTATTATTCCTTACTAGTTTCCCTCTGGCATGAATCGTTACTCCTCCTGCAAGTTACTATTCTATGTCTTTCGCCTTCGGTTTTCGCCTAACCCCTTCTGATTCAGATACCCATGGCTGGACGACACCATCACTGCAACCGAAGGGGAAACGGAGACAATGAAGCCACTGCTCAACACGCAGCGATGCTACAAATGATGCAAGGACTACTGGAGCAACAGCAGCAGCACACAACTGCCCTGTATCAAGAGCTGCACGAGAGTAGGCAGCAACAAGCAGAAGTTTTAAAGCAGGCATTGGTCCCAGTTCCTCATGGAGCGGCGGGAGTGAAACAGTTCAGATCACTCCACCCTAAGGCTTTTTCAGGGAAGGAAACTCCTTTAGAAGCTGAGGAATGGCTCAAGGGAATAATCAACGACCTCGGTGCCACCCAAATTCTGAAGGACGCGTGGGTGAACATTACCAAACTACAACACACTGATAATGCCCGAATATGGTGGGAAGCCGAGGAAAGCAGGCTGAAAGAGCCCATCGGCTGGGAAACATTCAAACGATGGTTCGATACTCAATACTTTCCTGCCGTAGCACGCCTAAAAATGGAACGGGAGTTTATCCAGTTCCAACAGGGAAGTATGTGGGATAAATCGGTGGACGAGTACGCTTCGGAGTTCGCGAGATTAAGTCGGTTTGCGCATCACCTGGTGGCAACTCCGGAGCTATATGCCAAAAGATTCCGACAGTGGTTAGATCTGAAGATGCAGTCCTCCATGTCTTCTGCCGCCTTAACAACTTATGATGAAATCTTAGAGGCGGCACGAAACTTCGAAGACCTTCAGAGACGCATAAGGAAGGATGACCGATTGACTGGCATTAAGAGACCATCCAATCAAGTTCTTAGAGGAGCATCTTCCAGATTTCACGGGAGGCAACAACCTAAGAGACCAGCAGGACCATCTATTTTCAGGAAACCAGCAGTCACATGCAACCATTGCGGTAAAGTCGGACACTTCATGAAGGACTGCCGCTATTTGAACAAGCTCTGTATAATCTGTGGGTCTCCGGATCATGCCATAGGGGATTGTCTACAGAGAAGACGACCATTACTCCCGGACAACAGACCAGCCAATCTTGGAGCGCCTCAACAGGGAGCCCGGCCACCACCTGCTAATAAACCAAACGGGCAAGGAACAGCAGCTAGAGGACTACCCCTACCCCAACAGAAGCAAGTTTTCCAGCATGCTCAGCGCAACGGACCGAAGCGTCAGGACTTTACTATGACCACAGAAGAGGCTGAAGCGACTGGGGAAGTAATTACAGGTATCACTGTTTTGACTGTCATATTTCCAAGTTCACTCCCATCTTGCATACACACCTTGTTAAGGTCATCACTAATTTTCCTTTCACCTATAACATAGGTATCCTCCTAGTAGCCTCTATACCTGCACTCACACTTTTTGACTCTGGTGCGTCGCATTGCTTCATGGCACAAAAGTTTGTGACCGCCAGCTCCATCCCCGTAACACCTCTCATCACCGAGTGGAACGTCAATGCTGGAAACGGCATGATCAAGTCCACTTCAAGATACGATCTGTGCCCCGTGGTAGTCTGCGGGCGAGGTTTCTATGCCAACTTTATGGTGATAGATATGCCCAATTTCGACGTGGTCTTGGGTATGGACTGGTTGAGTACTTTTTACGCTACTATCGACTGTCGTCAAAGGAGGGTAGTGTTTGAAATCCCTGACCACCCACTGTTCATATTCGAGAGTGGAAGTAAGTCCTTGGACCCAGCAACCTACCGAGCTATACCGAGAAAAGAAGAGACTTTGTACACCATACAAAAGGAGGAAAGGATGCCGATGGTCGTACGAGAATTTGAAGACGTATTTGCAGAAGTGTAGGGTTTACCGCCGGATCGGGCGTTTGAGTTCATCATAGACTTGGTACCAGGAACTCAACCCATATTGAAGACACCGTACCGAATGGGGCCAGCAGAATTGAAGGAGCTTCGGGCGCAAGTTGAGGACCATCTCAATAAGGGATTCATTCGACCCAGCTCGTCACCTTGGGGTGCCCCAGTTCTTTTGGTACCTAAGAAGGATGGAACTAAGCGAATGTGCATCGACTATCGGGAATTAAATAAAGTAACAATCAAGAATGAGTATCCCGTGCCGCGGATAGATGACCTGTTCGATCAGCTGGAAGGGGCTCGGGTGTTCTCCAAGTTGGATTTACGAACAAGCTATCATCAACTCAGGGTGAAAGCGTCTGACAGACCCAAGACGGCTTTCAGGACTAGGTATGGACATTATGAATTCCTAGTGATGCCCTTTGGAGTAACCAATGCCCCCGCAGTCTTTATGAACTTGATGAATCAAGTGTTTTACGAGCAATTAGAAAAGTTTGTAGTTGTCTTCATCGACGATATTCTAGTGTATTTTGAGAATCAAGAAGAACACACGGAACACCTGCGTGCGGTGCTCGAGACCTTGCGACAACATCAACTTTATGCAAAGCTTAGTAAATGCGAGTTTTTGTTAGAACAGGTAGCATTCCTGGGACATGTGGTGTCATGCGAAGGGATTTCAGTGGATCTAGCCAAGATTGTCACAGTATAGATATGGCCGATACCAAGAACTGTTACCGAGATCAGGAGCTTTTTGGGACTTGCTGGATATTACCGTCGTTTCATCAAAAACTTCTCCAAGATTGCGGAACCACTGACTACTTTGACTCGGAAAGATGTACCGTATGTATGGTCCGAGGGTTGCGATGAAGCATTCGCAGAGTTGAAGACTCGTTTAACCTCTGCACCCATTCTTACGATTCTCGACAGGACTGGAGGATTCGACATACATTGCGACGCCTCGAGAAAAGGCTTGGGATGCATTTTGCACCAACATGGAAGGGTAGTGGCCTACGTGTCCAGACAATTAAAGGTGCATGAGCGAAACTACCCAACGCACGATTTAGAATTTGCCGCAGTTGTTTTCGCACTCAAGATTTGGCGGCACTATTTATTGGGTGAGAGGGTAGATATTTATACCGATTACAAGAGCTTGAAGTATATCTTCACCCAGAAGGAACTCAATATGAGGCAGAGGAGATGGCTGGAATTAATGGAAGATTTCGACGTAAATTTACAATACCATCCGGGAAAAGTGAATGTAGTCCCGGAAGCTTTGAGTCGCCAACTAATGATTTCGAGTCTGACTACTCATTGGAGGAATCGTCAAGATTTTAATGAACTAGAGACCGAGTTGATAATGCCCGGAATGCTTACATCCTTCATGAATTTGCAAATTCACTCAACATTAGTCGAACGGATCAAGACCGCTCAAATGGAGGACCCGAGGTTGTGAAGGATCAAAGAACAAGTGGACGCGAATCTGCGGACGGACTTCATCATCCACGAAGATGGTTCTTTGAGATATGGAAGCAGAGTCTGTATACCTAAGGGGGAGATGAGGGAGGAATTATTAAAAGAGGCACATAGTTCTCCCTACTCTGTTCATCCGGGAGGAACAAAGATGTACAAGGACTTTAGACAAAACTATTGGTGGCATGAGATGAAGAGGGAGATAGCCAAGAGTGTATCCAAATGTCTTGTCTGCTAACAAGTAAAAGCCGAACACCGCAGGACGGCAGGTCTATTACAGCCGTTACCAATACCCGAATGGAAATGGCAAAACATTACTATGGATTTTGTGACCGCACTCCCTCGCAGCTCTAAGGGAAACGACGCTGTATGGGTGATTGTGGACCGACTCACCAAGTCGGCGCATTTCATTCCTTTTTGAGTGGGTCAATCAAACGAAAGCCTTGCAAAAAGGTATATGGAAGAGATTGTCAGATTGCATGGCGTACCGATTTGCATCGTGTCCGACCGAGATACACGTTTCAGATCTCAGTTTTGGCAAAGCCTACAAGAGAGTCTGGGCACGAATCTGAGTTTCAGTACCGCCTACCATCCTCAGACCGATGGCCAATCGGAAAGGGTTATTCAAATTCTCGAAGACATGCTCCAGGCCTGTATGTTGGATTTTAAAGGATCTTGGGAAGATCACCTGCACTTGGTAGAGTTTGCTTACAACAATAGCTACCAGTCTAGTATCGGAATAGCGCCTTTCGCCGCTTTGTATGGATGAAAGTGTAGATCACCGTTAAGTTGGGACGATGTTTGGGATCGAGAACTTCTAGGCCCCGAGATGATTATCGAGACAGTGGAGGTGATAAGAACCATCAAAGAACAATTACGCATAGCACAAGATCGGCAGAAGCATGGGGCAGATAGAGTTCCAACAAGGAGAACACGTGTTTCTGAAGATTTCTCCTAACCGGGGAGTGATACGTTTTGGGAAACGCGGAAAACTCAGCCCACGGTTCATAGGTCCCTTCGATATTCTCGAACGAGTTGGAGAGGTTGCGTATCGTTTAGCCTTGCCCCTTCTCTGGAAGGCGTACACAACGTTTTTCATATCTCTCAATTGAGGAAATATGTCAGTGTAGGGTTACTAGGAACACTCAAGAGGTTCCACAAGGCATCTACCATGCCAAATTCAAATTTTTATGAGCCTAACAACTCTATGTAAGATCGTTAACTAGAGATTAGGCGAAACGAAAAGCTAGAAAACTACTTTACTAGTAAGTGAAAAGGATTACAACCTTTGTAGATCCGGTCCTTCACTTCAATAGCTCCGTGTTGACGTCCCTTCGCTGCGATCATCGGGATCCCAGACCCTAGCGTTGGTTTCATCGGAGAAATGAGCGGGCTAGGTCGTTGACTTCGAGGCCGAAGATGATCTACGTCGGGGAGACTCAAACTCAAGCTATTCCTTCACTTGGTTATAAACTTTGTGAAGAGAACACCCTATATTACATGGCAAGTAGTAGAGGATGAAGAAATTGGAAGTGGGTTCACTTTAGAATTGGATTTCTGACTCTTTTTCTCATGGCACCATTGGAGCTAGCAAGCTTTTGTGGAGCTTGATGATGAAGAAGAAGAAAAGAATAATAGAATAAAATGAAACTTATCCTTTTAATTATGGCACAATGGTTGAGTTAAGCTCCCATGCTTAACTCATGTAGAGAATTAACCAAAGCATTAGGTTAAGGGTTGGGTTAACTAATATCCTAAGGAAATGACAAAAGATTTGACTTTGTCAAAGTTTCTTCAAGCTTCATGAAGCTTGATAACTTTGACCAAAGTCTCACTCTTTTGTTATTTGTTAGGAAAATAGTAAACCCTAATTTAATCTTGATTTGGTATAAGTCTCATACACGCAACTTGTTTGTATCATCAAGCATGATACAAACATGTACACTTGCATATATCACATATAAACAATGTGCACAATCAAGTGAGAAAATCAATCTTAATTGAACCAATACTAGTTAATGTAAAGTAATATATCAAATGTATAATTATACACTAAATCATTAAATCAACACTTGATTTAACGATCTGGTCATATTGCATATAACCGACTAATATCAATAGTAACAACTTATCGAATCAACACTTGATCCGATAACCCGGCTATATCACATACAACCGATCAATGTCACAAATCGCGAGAATTGAATACAGTATCACATACTGGTATTATTCTCGGTCCCGCACATATCTCATATGCGCTCCTATTTCGTTTCGCTTGAGCCAGGAAACCCCTGTGTAGGACTCTAAAGACTCGTCAATACGCCGGCAGCAGGTGATGATCATATCAAACACCCACAAGCCGCAAGCGGTCTGCTAAACGTAACGGCCACCCGGTATTGAGCGATCAGAAGATCAACAAGCAAGCCTGCTCACACTCCTGTGAATCCAATTAGTAACACTACCGTACAGTCCGGTCTCTTCGTCTGATATGTCGCATATCTCGTCTAGGGGTGGTAAGCGTCAGACCCCAATAACTCGATAAGTCGTGTCGATATGAGGCTCATAACGGGTCGAGAAACTACTGGTAACACTTACCAGTAAATTCCTAAAGCAGCCTTGGCTAAGGACTTCCTGTTATAGCCAATCGAGCACAGCGCAACATCAACTCCCTATACCGGGAGAGACGAAACCCCTCCTATCGCTCATTGCCTCCATATGATTCGGGACTGTACCCAAAAGGCACCTTTTTGCACGCCCTCTTGGACGTGGTATGATGGAAATCAAAGCACAGTGGGAATCACACAAGATTCTACGAGGATCTCGGGTCTACAGACTAACCTGTATCAGTGTCACCAGAGAACTGCCATCTGACGTGAGGTATAATACCATCTGTGAGTTCTCGGCGAGTCCGTCCAGTGTACCCAGTCTACACTGAGCACCCATATATCATCTCTGATGTCAAACACCAATGGATATGGGATCATCCATCGCCCATCTATATGGGTCGAGAAGGTACATGCTAGTCTACTCTGGTATATTGATGCCTGTCTCGATACACCCACGACTAGGGACCTTGAAGGATGTACTTATGGTCTACCATGTCCCCACTAGTATGATCCGCATCATAGTCCAGGTAGTCAAGTACAGATCCTAAGGGTTTTACCAACATGTAACAGAGAGACAATCAGTGTACATGTTAAGGTAAAGAGTAACCAGATTGCATACTATCATATCGAGCAAGAAAGTCATCCGTATATATGTCCAAGCATCCACTACAATATACATCCTATGTATAGTAATGGCCTCTAGGGCATACATATAACTAACAATCTCCCACTTGCACTAGGGCCATCTGATAGCAGTGGTTGTAGTATCTCATACTCAACCATCCCATGAAAGTCTCTCTCTGGGAAAAAGGCCTTTGTGAGTGGATCCGTCGTGTTGTCCTCTGAGTCTATTCTCCTAACCTCGATCCCCTGGAGATCAACCATCTCCACGATCAGGCGATACTGCCTAAGAATATGTCTGGATCACTGATGGGACGGGCGTTCCTTGGCATAAGCCACAACTCCATTGTCACACAACGGGAGGAACGAAGTTCATCTTATGAACTAAAATACACCCAGACTGCCTCTTTGGTAGCATCTTTGGTAGCGATGTATCCAGCCTTTATCGTCTAGTATGCCATGGTATCTAGCTTGGAACTCTTCCAACATACCGTCCCTCCACTGAAGGTAAAGACAATGCATGCGACTGACATTCAGTCGTCTTTATCACCCTGGAACCATTCTGGTGATTCTCCCCAGGATCGATTGATACCATCTCACTACAACTAGTGATTATCATAACATCCAATTAGATCTATCTCATAGATCCAAAACCCAGGATTTAGGAGGTATCACTTTGTTCCTATATGGAGAATCCTTGTAATAAGCGGAGATTGACCGAGTGTAGCACAGGAAACTCCTTCCCTATCATGAGTATGTCATCCACGTACTCTACGAGGATCACCACCATACTCCCTACTACCTTTTTGTATCTACAAGGTTCATCTACCATTTTGATGAAGTCAAACTCTTTGACTACCACATCAAAACAGATGTTCCAACTCCGCGATGCCTGCTTTATCACATAAAACATCTTGCACACGTTTCCGCTGCTCCCACTGTCTACGAAGCCCTCTGACTGTGTACTTATAGACTCTCACTTCTAAATATTTATTTAGAAAAGCAGTCATGACACCCAACCGCCAGATATCGTAGTCATGGTATGTAGCCGTGGCAAGTAAGATCTGGATGGACTTAAGCATAGGTACTTAGAAAAGGTTTCATCACAATCCATACCTGGTCACTGATGCAAACCTTCAACAAGTCTAGCTTTGAAAGTCTCAACTTTTTCATGTACACCAAGTAATCTTCTCAAGATATACTTGCTCCTGATGGGGATTTAACCCTTCCGATAAAGCAACCAAAGTCCATACTTTGTTGGTGCAAAAGGATTCCATCTCAGATCGATAAACATTCAGCCATTCTTACAGAGTCCCACTCTTGATGGCCAGCTCGAAACTAGTTAGGTCATCATCCCATGATGCAATCCTCTCTCCCACTGTCATAGAGAAACCGGAGTATCTCTCAGGTGGGTGAGGAAACCTACTAGATTGGCGGAGAGGCTAAGGTTCGTTGGTTGCTATTGAATCCTTTGGTTCTACCAAATCATCAGCTGCAGTTTATATAGCTGGAACTGTTTCCAGTTCTACCTCATGACCAATAATTTCTTCACAAGAAATTCCCTTTCACAAAGGTGGCATGCTGAGAAACAAAACATTTTTGTTCCTCGGTTAGGTAGAAGATATTCCCTTGCGTATGCTTGGGATATCCAACAAACTTCCACAGATCTGACTTTGCCTCGAGCTTGTCCGGATTTTGCTTTTCAGACATAGGCCGGACAACCCCAAATCTTAACAGACTTAAGATATGGGCTCTTCCCTTTCCATATCATATATGAAGTGGTAGGCAACTGATTTGATCGGAACCTTATTCAATAGGTATGCAACTTCATAAGTGCATAACTCCCTAAAAGGAAATAGGAAACTCAGTAGTACTCATCATAGAGCACACCATATCTAATAGGGTGTGATTGCTCTACCCCGATACACCGAGGTGGTGTGGTGTATCCGGAGGAGTAATGCTGAGAGAGAATCTCATTCTCCTTTAGAATAATCCAGGAATTCCGTGCTCAAGTATTCTCCTCCTTGATCTCATCAAAGGACATAATACTTATACCCGTTGTTGGTTCTCTACTTCTTAATTATATTCTGTGAATATCTCAAAAGCTTCGGACTTGTGTTTCAACAGGAACATATGTCTGAATCTCGAGAGATCATCAAAGAATTTAATGAAGTACAAAGAACCGGTCTTGGCATTTGTAGACAGAGGACCTTCATACATCATCATGTATCATCCCAAGAGTTCATTAACTCTTTCTCTGTTTCCATTAAACAGAGCTATGGTCATCTTATCTTTGTGACATGACTGGCAAGTTTCACAAGATGTAAATTCAAACTGATTTAAAAATGCATCTTAATGTAACTTAGCTAGTCGGGTCGCATTGATATGACCTAGTCTATAATGCCTCAAGAAGGATTCGTTCATTTCTGAACTCTTCCTCTTGTGTGTGTTTTGTATACTAAGAACTGTAGTTCGATTTAGAACGTTAATGCTTTTAGATAACGTGCCTGAACCGATCAACTCTTGATTTAGGAAATGTTCAAAATATTTTCCAACAAGAAAAAATTATATCCTTCTTTATCTAAATAAAGAGACTGATATGATTTTGTATATCAGGTTCGGTTCTAATAACATTTGTTCAGAATCAATGTATTCTGGTAATACAGGGTGACAGTGACCAACAGACTTGGCTGCAACACTTGCACCGTTTTCTGTCTCATGAAACTTATCACCCGTTCTCAGTTCTCTACCTTTCTGTAGCCCATGTAATATATAACATATGTGGGATCCTGATCCGGTATCAAATACCCAGGACATAAAGGACACTAAGAAACAGTTCTCGGTAATGAATACACCCGAAGATGATGCATCAGCATGCACTCTCTTCGTTTGGATGGCACGGGAATTCTGGTAATCCCCTAAATCCTGCTCTGTCTTATAACATTTATAAGTTGGAGCGGGACCAACGTTCCCCAGCTCAGTATAACAAGCGGTTTCGGTCAATACATCCGTTTTATTATCTTGATTAAGGCGTGACATGGTCGCTACCTGGAGAGAGAGAGAAGAAAACACTCTGCGTGCACTCTTGTAAGATCAGATTGGTTATTATTTTATCTAATCAGGATGGCTCCCACTGTTTTTATCAAATCTTCCTTCAAACTCTAAAAGGAAAGACTAGCCGGGATTAATTACACGCTACAAGTTCGCCAATCTTTCAGCCAGGCCAGTGTCGGTACTTTGAGGGAGGTTCCCCTTGCTTTCGCACGGACCTAATTAAAGTAAACCTCGTTTTCCCAGAGGCGTAACCCCGTTGACACCTTTCTAGACACCTATTTGATCAGCTAATTGTAATGTGTAAAACTCTTCCAGGAGTAACAATTACTCGCAGTGGGTATCGGGATCCAACTATCTCATAGAAGGTATGCAATCTCATTGCAAATTTCAACACTTGAAATTCCCGATAATATTTTGCCCCTAACCTCCTATGACCTTGACAAAGGCCAACAAACCATATGATGCTAGTCAAGTTCAACCCGTCATTTCTTGATTGAATTAAACCCACCCGCACGACCCTTGACAATGGCCAATAAGGTCGTACGACTACCCTAACCTAATCTGCATCATATGCATAAGAAGATAAGCACTAGTCAGCTACCGCACACTACGCCTTGACAAAGGCCAACAAACGCAGCATGAATACTAAGTAGGACTTATCTGAAATGACGGAGGGCTACGACAGGTTTTTTTGAAAACCTATTGCGTAATGAACTTGATATCGTTGTAGAATCAAATGATTTTAAAATGGAGTGTTTTTTAGGCTTTTCTAGTTTTGCTAAAGGGGTCACTCCAGGTGAAGGGATCGTCGGCCCTTTCCTCATCGAATAAGGTGCAGGATATATCATATATACCGCTGTGCAAAGCAAGAACTATAGGAGCAATCAAAAGACAAACCGAGGGTTGTAGTATCTGCCAGTCATTGCTAAATGGGTCACTCCCGGTGAAGGGATCTCGACCCTTTCCTTATTGAATAAGGTGCAGGATGTTCTACAAGGAACACCACGACGCAAAGCAAGAACTGTAGCTACCTGTTTTTGAAAATTAAATTCCACAACATCTTTTCGGTTTCTTTTATTTCATTAATCATATTAATGAAGTCCCATCATTTAAATCACCTAAACATCACAGATAAATACGACGTACACTTATGCCATCCGCATTCGCCTCGATATCCCCTCGTGCACCGTTAGGTTTGGTAACTAACGACAGAGCGGGACAGGGCTAGCGCGGGTGTAAAACATAAGTAACGTCTATATAATATATCATATATACTATATACAGTATCTATCACAACATATCAAATGATCACATCACAGATATCGCAGCAGAAGAAACATATGAAACATTGGATATACTAGGACGTCCGTGTTTTCAATACGAGCCTGTATAAAACACGGATTCCACGGTCGCGATGAATAGCCAAACCCACACCCCTACGAGAGCGGCAAGCAACCCTACCAATTCTAGAGTTAGGAGACCCGGACTCGACTTCTCGTGTTGTTCTCCCACTGGACTCTAGAACCCGGTTACTTGTGCTCTCCTCCTTGGGTTTATCCTAGTGCGGAAAAGTAAATAATATACAAATGGTGACATCAACCTCAACCCGGAAGTGCCCCAATAAAAGAATATTACATACAACAAATTTTACATGAATGAAAATAAAAACTCTCATCTCACATAAAACCCCCGGCTATTCAAAACGCGACGATCCAATATAACATATCCAGCAACACATAACATCACATGTCATCAACGTAAGTAAATGTGCGCATCCCAATTGTCGTTGACATATAGCAACGAAACCGGCTATATCATATATTACACTTACGGTCGCAGAAAAAAATGTAAAACTACAACAGTTAGAATCCGCAACTTCCTCAGACATCGCATGCCTAACAGTTATAAACCCCGCATTTTAGTCTCTATATCGAAAACTCTTTTCAATATCAAGTCGGGCAATTCAACAAGATTCCCGACATCCGGTACGAATACTCGTCGCAAACTTTAGTAGACGGCCGCACCCCCCATACCGTCGACGAAGTGCACTAAGGAGGAACACCGCTGCTGCGAGCACCCGAACGGATGCTTTCGGCGACGGGGTTCTCCTACAGTCACTTGGTCGGGGCTATGGGACGTGGCTATCTATTAAGTTTACCCAGCGAGTATGCGCGTACGCAACGTGATTGCGACGGACTTTTGATCACATCAAAATTCCGTGGCAACCGATCAAGAGAGACTAAAGTGCTAGATTTATAACATTCAAATTAGTTATCTCATAACTACTTGTGGATTCCAAATATTATATCACATTCCAGATAAATAGACAATGTTAAACTTTCTGATCGAATGATCAAACACCCAAGTTTTCCCTAATGGTTCTCAACACTTGAGTGGGGTTTAAAAACATCCATCACATGCCACAGTACCAACGGTCCAGCCGTAGAAGGGTCAAGCCAACGCCTCACATGTGGCACGCCGTACTGCCCCAAACCCTAAGGTTCAAAGGGCAGTTCAAGACGGTCACATAATCGAGTTAAGGTTTGTTGTCTTCTAGAGGGTCCATTGCGTAACTTTCATGATTTAGACGTTCTCAAACAACGGAAAAATCCAACACTTGGAAATTTTCCAGGTCGGGGAAAAAGTGAGTTATTGATGTCGGATCGAACTTTTTAACAGTTTTTAAATATCCGGAAAGCCCAACGAAATTAAATATTCCGATCGAAACAACGACTACAAAATAAACCCCAAAACAATCAACACTTGAGTCAGATAAAAATACCCATAAAATATAAGGGAATTAAAAATAAACATTACTGTGCAAATTTATGAGGGTGATGTCACATTATGGCCGCAGAACCGCCGCACGAGCCATGCTCGTGCCGTGGTTCCGCGGCGCCTTTGGCGCTAAACAGTGTCGTTTTGAACAGCGTTTCTTATAATTGCCTGTTGGTTTTTTTAGGCATTTTTAATTCAGAAAAATCCCAGATTTTAAAAAATGTACATAGAGGGTTTTATTTTGTCATGTTCGGCTTCGTTCGGAGTTTTAACTTCGTTAACACATGGCCTAATGCTCTAGCTAGGCTCTGATACCACTTTATGGTTACTAGGCACACTCAAGTGGTTCCACAAGGCATCTACCATGCCAAATTCAAATTTTTATGTGCCTAATAACTCTATGCAAGATCGTTAACTAGAGATTAGGCGAAACGAAAAGCTAGTAAACTACTTTACTAGTAAGTGAAAAGGATTACAACCTTTGTAGATCCGGTCCTTCACTTCAATAGCTCCGTGTTGATGTCCCTTCGCTGCGATCATCGGGATCCCGGACCCTAGCGTTGGTTTCATCGGAGAAATGAGCGGGCTAGGTTGTTGACTTCGAGGCCGAAGATGATCTACGTCGGGGAGACTCAAACTCAAGCTATTCCTTCACTTGGTCATAAACTTTGTGAAGAGAACATCCTATACTACATGGAAAGTAGTAGACGATGAAGAAATAGGAAGTGGGTTCACTTTAGAATTGGATTTCTCACTCTTTTTCTCATGGCACCATTGGAGCTAGCAAGCTTTTGTGGAGTTTGATGATGAAGAAGAAGAAAAGAATAATAGAATAAAATGAAACTTATCCTTTTAATTATGGCACCATGGTTGAGTTAAGCTCTCATGCTTAACTCATGTAGAGAATTAACCAAAGCATTAGTTTAAGGGTTGGGTTAACTAATATCCTAAGGAAATGACAAAAGATTTGACTTTGTCAAAATTTCTTCAAGCTTCATGAAGCTTGATAACTTTGACCAAAGTCTCACTCTTTTGTTATTTGTTAGGATAATAGTAAACCCTAATTTAACCTTTATTTGTTATAAGTCTCGTACACGCAACTTATTTGTATCATCAAGCATGATACAAACATGTACACTTGCATATATCACATATAAACAATGTGCACAATCAAGTGAGAAAATCAATCTTAAGTGAACCAATACTAGTTAATGTAAACTAATATATCAAATATATAATTATACATTAAATCATTAAATCAACACTTGATTTAACGATCCGTTCATATTGCATATAACCGACTAATATCAATAGTAACAACTTATCGAATCAACACTTGATCCGATTACCCGGCTATATCGCATACAACCGATCAATGTCACAAATCGCGAGAATAGAATATAGTATCACATACCGGTATTACTCTCGGTCCCGTACATATCTCATATGCGCTCCTATTTCGTTTCGCTTGAGCCAGGAAACCCCTGTGTAGGACTCTAAAGACTCGTCAATACGCCGGCAGCAGGTGATGATCATATCAAACACCCACAAGCCGCAAGCGGTCTGCTAAACGTAACGGCCACCCGGGTATTGAGCGATAAGAAGATCAACAAGCAAGCCTGCTCACAGTCCTGTGAATCCAATTAGTAACACTACCGTACTGTCCGGTCTCTTCGTCTGATATGTCGCATATCTCGTCTAGGGGTGGTAAGCGTCAGACCCCAATAACTCGATAAGTCGTGTCGATATGAGGCTCATAACGGGTCGAGAAACTACTGGTAACACTTACCAGTAAATCCCTAAAGCAGCCTTGGCCAAGGACTTCCTGTTATAGCCAATCGAGCACAACGCAACATCAACTCCCTATACCGGGAGAGACGAAACCCCTCCTATCGCTCATTGCCTCCATGTGATTCGGGACTGTACCTAAAAGCCACCTTTTTGCATGCCCTCTTGGACGTGGTATGATGGAAATCAAAGCACAGTGGGAATCACACAAGACTTTATGACGATCTCGGGTCTACAGACTAACTTGTACCAGTGTCACCAGAGAACTGCCATCTGACGTGAGGTATAATACTATCTGGGAGTTCTCGGCGAGTCCGTCCAGTGTACCCAGTCTACACTGAGCACCCGTATATCATCTCTGATGTCAAACACCAATGGATATGGGATCATCCATCGCCCATCTATATGGGTCGACAAGGTACACGCTAGTCTACTCTGGTATATCGATGCCCTGTCTCGATACACCCATGACTAGGGACCTTGAAGGATGTACTTATGGACTACCATGTCCCCACTAGTATGATCCGCATCATAGTCCAGGTAGTCAAGTACACATCCTAAGGGCTTTACCAACATGTAACTGAGAGACAATCAGTGTACACGTTAAGGTAAAGAGTAACTAGATAACATACTATCATATCGCGCAAGAAAGTCATCCCTATATATGTCCAAGCATCCACTACAATATACATCCTATGTATAGCAATGGCCTTTAGGGCATACATATAACTAACAGTCAGCGACCCCGGTCACGTTTTGGATCATTCTGAAATCACCGTGGGGACTGACCTAACCTATGAACAACAGCCGGTGGGGATCCTAGATCGGAAGGAAAAGATTTTGAGAGACAAGATGATCAGATTGGTTAGGGTCATGTGGAGGAAGGACTCTCCCGGAGAATCCACGTGGGAAAGAGAAGACGGGATGAGAGAACGATATCCTCACTTATTTGAAGCTCCCTTTATGTAATTTTTCTCTCTCCTTTTGACCTACCTTCTTAATTTCGGGGACGAAATATTCTAAAGAGGGTAGATTGTAACGGTCGAGAATTCTTATAAAATAACACTTATTTTATTTTCTTAGAGTCGAGTGGTTATTTACGTATTTTGTAGGTAAAAGAATGTTTTTCAGAACATGGAATATGATTAAAAGAATTTTCTAAAATCTATTTATTCTCTTTATAGGCTTAAAATGTTTTACTAAAATTTTATAATGCCTTAAAATAATCTACATATTTTTATCATCAATTAAAGTAATTAATTCGTAATTAAAATTATTTTAAAGGATAAACTAGATATTATATAATTTTAGTAACTAGCTAAAACCATAGGAATTGTTAAATTACTTAGTTTTAGCCCAAAAGTATTTTTATACTAAAGTTAATAATAAAATATATTTTCTGAAATTTTTCCATAATTTTCCCGTATTTTTAACTATTTTTAAAAAAATTTTAAAACCAAATTCATTTTTTAAAAAATAATAAACAGAATATTATTTTATATATATATATATATAAAATAAAATAATTATAAATCCCTTTGATCTGGACCGTTGGATCCAAGATCCAACGGCCCAAATCACACCGACTCACCCACGTGGTGGGGACCACGCGAAAACGCGTGATCCCCCCCCCACGCGCGACATGTGGCGGCGGCGGTGACTCTGGCTAGGCGATCTGGGCCGTTGGATGCAGATCCAACGGCTATAATTCGTGGCGGCGGGCGCAATCATTAACAGAATGATTCGCAATCATTGGCCGGCGTGATTTTTCGTGTGATTTAACAAATTTTTGGATTTTCTTGTTGCCTTTTGAACCCTATAAATAGACATCTTCAAACCTAAATTTCTCACACCCCAGAACTCCAAAAATCCTGAAAAAAATACCGGTACCTTCGTATCGACGACGCCGATGCTACGGTTCCACCCAATCACCGAGAAATAATCGGGGCATGGAGTTTTTGAGGAGATTTGCACAAGCCTACGTTTTCAACCGTCTACGTCTAAACCCTGATCAAAGGTAGGATCCGCCTCTCTCCCCTTTTTCCTGTCAGTTTCTTTCTCAATAACCTAGTTCCAACTTATAATCATCAACCCTTATTTAAAATGTTATAATATTTGTGCATACCTATTCCTTGTACCCTCGATAATGATAATGTTAACCCATATTTAAAACGGTGTTTAATTTTCCTCTGTACACAAAAGTATATTGCACACCCATAAAACCTGGAATCTGATATAACCCATGAATTGTCATTTCACCTCTGACATACCCATACTATAAAAATGATCTAGAAATAGGTTACTTCCATAAAATACCCTCGTTTAATTAAATATTTGTTTAAAATATCCATAAGAGATAAAAGATGTGTAATAAATATTTTAGATACGACATTTTACTTACACCTTTTTCATCAACCACTATAATATTGTTAAACCCCCTCAACCTTTTTTGAAGAAGAAAATATTAAATTTAAATAACGATATCTTTCCAAAAGGAATATTTAGTATCTTTTAAAAAAGGTAATTTTCAAATAAACACCAATCCAGATTAGGACAAAGGGAAGGTTGTAAGCATCGGTCGTTTATCTAAACCAGAATTTGTGGTGCCTAGGCTAGACAAGTGAGAAAGGTAATTTTAAAAGGCTCGTCTCATATTGATTTGTGAGCGGATCCCTCATTTCCTTACTTGTGCTTACTTGGTCACAATTGGCGGTGAAGAGACGATTTGATGACCTCACAACTTGTCCTTTTAGAATATTAGGAGCGGTCTAGATTTTCAAATAAAAAGCTCTTGCAAAAGATTTTCAAATAAACATTACAACCTTTATCGAAAGGATATTTTTCGTAAAACATTATGTTTTTCCAAAGTAATAAATATCCCAAATTTCATGGTTTTTCTTAGAAGTAATAAAAAGATATTTAAACACTATTATTCTTTCTTAAACTAACCCTTCTCTAAGGTGACACGAAGTACTTTACAAACTTTAGAAAATAAACCGAGTGGTTGTGGAGGGCCATATTAAACGAGATCAATACTTTTAAGTTTCAGTTTATGACAACATGGCATATACAAAACATGATACGATTAGGGTTAGAATGCACGGACCTAGTTATGGAATACTTATGAAGATCCCGATATTCCGGGTGAACAGTCCAAAGTGTGGACGACTATACAAATATGAAGATCCCGATATTCCTGGTGAACAGTCCAAAGTGTGGACGACTATACAAATATGAAGATCCCGATATTCCGGATGAACAGTCCAAAATGTGGACGACTATACAATGTGGAAATTCCATGCCTAAAAGTATACGTACTAACTCTAGACCTCTACACTGAATAACGGGGATGGGAAGTTTGATTAGATAAGGAGATTCGGAACTTGGATTCCTCTACTACTCGATCATGATCCTAGGAAGTGAAACGGTACATTTCACTTCCCCGGTTGTTATTCCGTGGCCACAACGGAATAATCGCGAGTATCCGGACCCTTATTTAACAAACTAATACGAACTATTACCTTCACCTATACTTCCTACCACTTATCTACATATAACTTACAACATACACATGCTCATATATACCTCTCCTCAAAACGTCTAAAGTTTATGCATTTCAAACATTTACACCCTACTTTACGTTTGCATGCATACATCATACTCTTATATACACCTGTTCATTTTTACACTCCTATTTCTTTATGAGGAAATCCTACCCGAGTATAACTCGTTGACGGACCTTCTCTTTTTCCCTTTTGGAATGTCCGTTAGATGGGAATGAGTTTTATAATGAAGATCTAGGCGAGAAACCAACTAATGAAGATTATGCAGAATTGGCATCGGAGGATTAATTAGTTTTCATTGTTGCGCACTTGTTTAGGGCTTATTTTCTTTGATGTAATTAAACCAATTAGTTTGCTTTGCCCTTTCTCTGGAATGTAATAAAGTTGGTTAATAGAAATAAATGCTTTCGCTTTATTGTTTTATTTTTGTACACAACCCTGCACACTATGATTCATTCTTACGCTTAACGTAACTGTATTGAATAGACCATCTTCAATACAGTTAGGTTGCGGACCGTGCTACGCCACTCTTCACCTTCTTTTGGGAAGTGGGACGTGACTTCTATTTCTTTATGAGGCAATTCTACCCGAGTATAACTCGCTGACGGACCTTCTCTTTTTCCCTTTTGGAATGTCCGTTAGATGGGAATGAGTTTTATGATGAAGATCTAGGCGAGGAACCGACTAATGAAGATTATGCAGAATTGGCATCGGAGGATTAATTAGTTTTCTTTGTTGCCCACTTGTTTAGGGCTTATTTTCTTTGATGTAATTAAACCAATTAGTTTGCTTTGCCCTTTCTCTGGAATGTAATAAAGTTGGTTAATGGAAATAAATGCTTTCGCTTTATTATTTTATTTTTATACACAACCCTGCACACTATGATTCATTCTTACGCTTAACGTAACTGTATTGAATAGACCATCTTCAATACAGTTAGGTTGCTGACCGTGCTATGCCACTCTTCACCTTTTTTTTGGGAAGTGGGGCGTGACAAAACGCTTTTGAACCTTAGGGTTTGCGGCAATTCCGCAGTGACATTAATGAGGCTTTGGTTTTCCCTTCTACGGCTAGTCCATAGGTACTGTGGCATGTACTGGATATTACTAAATTGTGCTCGAGTGTTGAGCTCTCCGGGAATTATGGGACTTTGACGAATCGATCGAAAACTTCGACGTCGTCCGGATATCATGTGATGGGATACATTACTTCGGAGACTCTAGGTATGAGTGTAGCCATTGTAGCTCAGTCCATACAGCTATGAAGAGACGAGTCCGAATCAAGTCGACATTAGAGAAAAATGGAGTAAGAGGTTCGTACGAGATTTTTATGAGATGACGTTCCACTCCGTTGACATCAGAGATGTGATACACATGCAGATGCGTTGAATATGGATATATCTTCCAGAAGGAGCCGTGATGAGTATGCAGCCGTTCCAGAACAAGAAATAGATTTAGTAAAGGGTGATAGCTTCTGGGCAGTTCAACAGGAATGAGATTTGGGAGAGACCCCGACAAGATCTTTCTGGAAATACTAGACGAGGAGACTTGGACCCAGGATCGGTCGTATTACGCACACCCAGTAGGCCAGAGTTCGACATCGTCGACGAGACATATTATGAGTGACCATGATAGTTGGCCAGAGATCTTTTAGAGGATGTGCCGGAGCCGAACTGTTTCCGTCATCGTTTCCATATTGGGTCGTTGAGCTGAGGAGTTATGTAACTGGCAATCTGTAGTGAGAGACGAGAGCCTAAGGGCACAAGACGCCAGACCACGAACAGGAGGCAAGGAGATATCTTGCTCTGCTAGCTTTGGATGCACTGACACCTTCTCGACTTCGAAGGAAGGACATATCGACGACAGTGTTTACGATTTGCGATTGGTGATTCGAATATCACGTGTCCGTTATTTTGGATTTCGGTATTTTGGGCAATTTATTTGCATGATTGAGTTTTTGTGCACCACAGTTGCACTCGATTTCGATTTGATGTCGTTCGAGATGTTTGATTTTGATTTCACGCATATGATATGTATGTGTTTTAACTTGTGCCTTCGGTGTAGTTTTCACGCACTTTTAGTACTTGATTTCGATTTTGTGTACGTTGATGCACGTGGTTGTGAGATTATACACCACGGTATAACTGATCTGGATTGAGATTTGTTGTATACTGTCGATTTCGATTGTGATAGTCGATATTTGTTTTCGTGCACCTTGTGCACTTGATTTGGATTCTTGCGCATACGTGGCCCGCTTGATGCGATTTTGGTGCACAACAGATGCACTAAATCGAGATTTTTCGTGCACATCAAATGCACCTGATATTGTTGTCAGGAACACTCATTGACTTTGACAGGTGTTTTCATGCACACACGTTGCACTTAGATTTTGTTTCTATGCGCAGGCATGACACCTTCATTGATTTCGATTTCTGTGCACAGCAGACGCACGTGGCACTTTTACATGTACTATTGAGTACGATTTCTTTTGAGCAGAACGTTTTTATGATATTTACTATTTGGTTTAGTAGCCGAGCCGGACTGTTCTGAGAACAGTACCTAGGTGATTTTGCATGCATCGATAGTCATCTAAGGTATTTCCAAAAAGGAACTACAGTCTCGATATTTTTCCTATGTGTCCGAGATGACACGAACATTTTATAAAGGAAACCCTTCTAAATTACTTTCAAAAGGGCGGGACGTGTATATTAAACAAAGGATATATATATATATAGTTATCTTTCTTACAATAAACGTCCGTTACTTGTGCCGTGATACGCTCATCGCACAGCGACTTGAAAAAGGTTTGACATGTATTTCTTTTCAGATGTTTTGACGAGCTTACAACGATGCGTACTATGTACATGTTATAGTTTTGATGTATATCATGTTGGTGTTCGTTTTGGACTTTAACATTGGTGTCGTCACCATAACTCCGATGATTGCGTGATGCTTGACGGAGTTTTGATTTTTTAGTTATGCACTCATTTTTCATGCGCAAGCATTGCGCTACGTTATGTTTTATGTATGTATGATTTCGGAGCACCGACGACTTGATCATTTTACTGAAATGTTTTCGTATTTGAGGGGTTTAAATTTAAATTCGGGGACCGAATTTATTTAAGGGGGGAAGACTGTAACATTTTAGAGAAATAAAATATTATTTTTGAGATGTTAAATAATTAAAATAATAAATATTATGAATATTTTAAAGTGTGAAAATTAGTTTTAATGATATGGTATGATTAAATACCGATAAATTGGGAAATATTTGGAAATTTATATAAATTGTTGATTTTGAAAGAATGTTATATGATTTAGACATTTTATAAATTTTATACAATTAATTATATACAAGTTTATTTCGAAACTTGATTAATGTTCACTAATCATACATTGATGGTGTTTTATGCATGTGACATGCACCATATCATTTTTGCTAACACTTGTTACATTTTTGAAAACTTGGCTTAAATCCTAAATTGTGCATGGATTCATTTGGGTTTCCTATTGTTTTAGAGAAAAAAGAAAAGAAAAATGAAAAAGGTTAAAATAATGGGTATGGGCAAGAGAGAGAAGAGAGAGAGAGGTGGGGGGCCATTTGACCATGGCTCCAACTTTTTTCCCTTCATTTTTCTTCATCATTCTCACCTCATCCTCTCTCATGGCTGCCCTCTTCCCTCCACCACGTACACCACCTCATATCAACCCTAAAATCGACTTCAAAACACCTATTTCCTTTCACAAAAAGCCTGCACAAGCTCACTACAACCATGATGGATCAAGAAAGTTTGGATTTTGGGTACTTGTAGGAAACTCAAGAAAATTTTGAGTTGCCAATTGAGGTAATCCTTTTACCATTAGTGTAGTAATACATCTCCTTTAGCTTCTATTTTAGTTTAGAATCGTTTTGTGATGTTTGAAAATTCCTAAAAGAGGTTTTGAGGAATTCTTGGATTGAGATGGTGCAATTGAGGTTTAGTAGTGACCTTAAACCCCCATAGTGCTAAAAACCTGGACCAAACAGATCCTAGACCATGCAATGTGAATTAAATATCGAAATGTCGGTTTTGTGTTTATATTATGCCTACAGGGAATGTTGGAGATAGTGCCCTCAGAGTCAATTATTGGATCACAGGCACGTGATTGTAATGAATGAGTGAGAACGTATACCGGTAGGACAGTCTTACTCAAGATGATAGTATGCTATCTAGTTTATCTTTATCATCGTGTACTGCTTTAGGTGAACTTACAAGTCACTATTACTATTGCGCGTTGATAGAGCCCTTAGGATTATTGCTTGACGGCCAGCAGTATGATGGCGATCATATACGTGGGAGCTAGGGTCTATAAGCACATTCTTAAAAGGTCCCTAGTCGTGGGAGTTTTCGAGACAGAGCATCGATACTCCAGAGTAGACTAGTGTATACAGTCGAGACCCCGACAAGGGACGGTGGCCGATCTCACAAGCCACTGGTGTCAGTTGGTTTACCTAAGATGTATACGGGTGCTCATTGGGTTATGAGTACACCGGACAGGACTCGCCGGGAACATGCTAGTTGGTCTTATACCTGACGTCAGATAGCAGTTCCCTGGTGACATGTGTACAGGTTAGTTCATCGACCTGAGATTGTTATTTGTCTCGTGTGAGTTCCCACTGTACTTTGATTACTACCCTACCACGGCTCAAAGGAGTCGTGCAAACAGGTTTTAGTTGGGTACAGTCCTGAGCCACATGGAGGCAGTAAGCGGATCTGCAGGGGTTCGTCTCTCCCGGTATTGGGGGTGAGGTCGCGCTGTGTCTTGGAGAGCCATTATACGAAGTCCTTGGCCAAGGCAGGAGATTTACTGGTAGGAATTCCAGTAATATCTTAGGGTGTTCTGGGCTATACTCCGACACGACTTGTACCGATTTTGGGGGTCTGACTTTTACCAACCCCCTAGGCCCGCCATGCGATGCTTATAGACGAACGGACCGGACTGTACGGATATTGTCACTGACAGGCTCAGTAGGGTGTCAGGATGAGTTCGCTCATCGACATCCCTTTTGGTCAATACCTGGTAGCCCGTTACGTATGGCTAATACCTCTGACGTGCTAGTGGTTAAATCCACAGCCAAAGTATTGACGAGTCTTTAGAGTCCCCCACAGACAGTTTCTCAAGTTTCGGGCGAAACGCTGTAGAGGCCGTATGGATATATGGCAGGGTTCGATCATGTACGTGCGGTATTGCACGGATCATGATCGGACGGATAATACTAGCGGGCTTTGGTTTAAGCCGGAACTTAGTATTGTACAGTGTAGATTTTGTCTCAATGCATTTATATTCGGTCGGAATACAAATGAGGGTATGTATATACAGTGGCAGGGTTTTCCTGTAATTTATTACGGGATCGTTTTTTTGGAGTTGCCAGTTTATATTTCGTTTCGGCCATTTTCTTTTGTTTCTTTCCTTGGCTGAATATTTATGGGAGGGGCTTATTTGCAAATGTGCAAATTAGCAATATGGAGGGTTGTTTTTGTGATGATAGCTTCATGATGGTTCAACCATCATTTGACTTCTTTATCCATCATGGCTTGACTTTTGAGATATGATGAGTGCTGGGCTTTTTGACTTGTGTGGTCATTATTCATAATCATTACCTTTCTCTCTCTCTCTCTCTCTCGTATGATTGCTTACCCCTTTTTCTTTTTGAGATCACTCCCCATTCTCATTCTTATGGCTATGGCCGGCCATTCCTTGGAGGGGGCTGTCCAAATTTTATGTGAGGGGCTTTTATCTTTTTGGCTCACACAAAATTCTATAGCACCATCCAAAACTTCATTCCTCCACTTTGACATTCATATGCCAACTTCTTACAACCCCATGAGACATATAGTTCTACACTTAGCCTACAACATTCTTGGACACGTAGACTCGCCAACTTCGTGCCCGAGTTGCCTCGGTCCAAAGGTGGGAGCCCGTAAAATAACCCGGCGATGTGGTGCCCTTCCGACGAGGAGATGAAAACCGGAGATTCCGTGGGGAGATCGGGATGACGACGAGAAGACTGAAGGACACGGATCGCTCGGTATATCTCTCGGTATATCTCTCTACCCATTCTCTAGTTAGCTAGCATTTGGTTAATGGCCCGATCAGGGTTTAAAAGTCTGCGGTAGCTCCGGTTTCTAAGTTTATAGAAAAGTTTTCGTTTCCGCATTTTGGCCTCGGAAAGAGGGCCGGGGCGCTGCCGTGCACTTACACTGGTATCAGAGCCATGCCATTAACCTAGTCTAGCTTGCTGTAACGTGTTTACATTTTCGATCGAACAAAAATTCCAAAAACCATGATTTCAAGAGCATTAGTTTCTGTCGATTTTATTTGTGCTCGAAATTTTTTTTTTGAGTATTGCAGAAATTAGTGCAGGCAATTATAAGAATTCTGTAAAAAATTGGTAAGGTGATACTGTAGCAAGACCGCGGAACCGCGGCCAAACCCCTGTTCCGGCCGCGGTTTCGCTGTGACACAGTGTCTTCACTGTACCAATTTTGTACAGAGCTCTTTAAATTTGGAATTGGGGTTATTGGTTTATTCTGTTTGGGCCCAGATTTTTTTTTAGTACAACAGTTGTACTTGGGGCCCACTTCGGAAAATTTAGTCGATCGAAACTTTTAAACATGTTAGTTCACAATATTTACATTATATATGCGACCGTGAATGTCATTTGATCGGTAAATCCTGTCTAACTGCTATAGCCCTTTTAGACGGATTTACGAACGTGACATTCACGTTGATGTTCTGTGTTGTGCTATGATGTTGCGGATTTGTCGTGGTGGATAGCCTTGATGCATTGCAAGTACAGTTTTGTTGTTTATGTATATTTGATATTGCGGGGCGAGCGTCCGACATGTGGACTGCCGTCACTGCCTGTTTGTATATCATTCATTTGTGGCACGACCGGGCTGAGGTCGATGTACCCGTTGTATATTTTACTTTCTATGCTAGGATTACCCCACGGTGTGGTGCACGGGTAGCTGGGTTCTAGAGGGAAACGGGCCCGCATCTCATAGCGTTGAGACGGAGGGGGCTTCACTCTAGAATTGGCAGGCTATTCGCCGCACTCGTAGGGGGTACAGGTTGACCCAAGGAGCGATGCCCAAGTTACCGGATTCCGTGAAGTGCTGGGTGGTCCATTCACTTTGTTGAAGGGTTCTGCCTCGCTTTAGGTTTTGGCGGGTAACTTGCCGCGCCCGTAGTGGTCTACGATTTCATTGCACAGGCTATCCACACGTCCAGGGGAACGTCGGGTTTCAGTAGCGGCTCTATGAAACCCGGGGATCCCAGATATCTGTATTGTTCTGTGATGCTTATTACATTTCTGTGATGTTGCATTTTATCACGCCTTGAGAGAATATTATATATTGATATATATACTAGTAGATGTTGTATATGTTTTGCATCCGCGTTAGTCCAGTCCCCGCTCTGCCGTTAGTTAAGTAACCTAACGGGTGATGACGGGACCCCGTGATGAATGCGGATGGCATATACGTACATCATTATTTTCGTTCTTTATTGGTGTGATCAATTGATGGGACTGCGTTGATTCGGATCAATGCAAGCTAAACAAACCTTTTCTGACGTTGTTGGAACAATTTTTCAAAAAGCTGTTATTGCAAGGACGTTCTTTTTTGTTTTGCACAGTGGTATTCGGTTATGAATATCCAGCACCTCATTCGACGAGGTAAGGGCCGAGATCCCTTTACCAGGAGTGACCCCTTGGACAGAAGTTTGCGTCAGGGCAATAACTTCACTATAGCCGATTTTCTTTTGCTTTGCATCGTGGTATTCAGTTGGAATATCCTGCACCTCATTCTACGGGGAAAGAGCCAAGATCCCTTCACCGGGAGTGACCTCTTTAGAAAAGGTTTTCGTCACTATATTTTTATAAAAAACTATCCGGTTCTTTCAACGATATCAAGTTCATTACGTTAAAGGTTTTTCACCAAAAACAATTCGTAGCCCTCCGTCATTTCAGACGGGTAGCACATAGTATTCATGCTATGTTTGTTGACCTTCGTCAAGGCATAGTGAATGGTAGCTGCTTGTTACCTTTCTGTTGCATAGATAGATGCGTTGGTTTGGGACAGTCGTATAGCCTTGTTGACCTTTGTCAAGGGCTTATACGGGTGGGTTCAAATTAACCTGGACAATGACGGGTAGAGCTTGACATGTGACTTATGATTTGTTGACCTTCGTCAAGATCATAAGAGCATGGGGTAAAAATCACATCGGGAGTTTCTAAAGAAACTGAAACTTGCCAGATATGCGCATACCTTCTGGAGTGTGATAGCGTGAGTGTATTCCATCACGTTAGCATGCGCAGATTTCCACTGATGAGTTGGTTTACTCCTCCGGTGATCCTAACTAATTCTTCTTTCAGGTTTGGAGGAGAATTTGACGTTACAGTGGGAGGTTTCCTGAATAGATAAATTGGTAACCATTTTGATCTAGGTTAGAGTGCACGCTGAGTGTTTCTTTTCTCTCTCTTTGGAAGCGACCATAGCCTGACCCTTGACTATGACTCAGTGAACAAATTGACCGAACCTTCTTAAAACACTGGCTTTTGGATTGTCAGAGTTGCATACCTCATTGCCACTCCTACTTTTACCTTTTTCTCCAGGACACCCCGTATTACTACGAACGTCCACTTCCATTGGATAAAACCATCGTATGGTTATTTACGAACTCGAAGGAACTTGTTCCAGATTCGAGGATGGTTTCCGGTTCTGGAGAAAACGAATAGGACTATTCAGTTGTCTTTTCCTTTTACCTTCCTCAGGTTGCGAGTACTCCTTGGTTTAGGAGATAGTACACCTATTACGCAAATTGGATATTCTTCTTCCAAACCATAGGCAGGTGCCGGACGGTAGGGAATGACGAAAACCAATTAGCCTAACGATGGTGTACAGAAGGTATTAAGTAAAGACAAATAAAGGGATTAGTAAGAGGGCAAAGTAAATTGCGACTGCTATTCACGACCAAACCAAGTATTTTATTACCACTTCCACTTCACCTTTGTATTTCTCCAGGACACTCCGTATCAGTACGAAAATCCACAGTTATTTGGATACTCAATCGTACGGTAATATACGAACTGGAAAGGAACTTGTTCTAGTTCGGGGATGGATTCTGGTTCAGGAGAAATAGGAATAAGGTTTATTCAGGTGTCTTTTATCTTTACCTTCTCTCGTGTTGCGAGTGCTCCTAGGATTAGGACAGTACACCCATTATGCTTATTAGATAGTCTTCTTCCAAACCATAGGTTGGTGCCGAACGGTAGGGAACGAAGAAAACCATTTAGCCTAAGAGGGTGTACAGACGGTAATGACTAAAGACATATGAAGGGATTTGGAGAAATGGCAAAGAAATACAGGGTTACAGTTATGAATCTGGATAATGAAAGGGGCATTACTAGGAATACCCGGATACCCCTTTGAAACATTTCAATGTTTCAGTTTCACTATGTACTGTTAAAAGAAAACGGATTTCCCAATTAGTCCTTACTCCAAGGTATGTATTTACCAGGTATGATTCTCACATCTGTATGGTTTTACAGATGATGAGTGGGTGTAAGTTATTGGGAATTAGGTGATCATCCTCACTATATCGGAATTCGTTGTAATTGGTGATATTTGAGGAAATCACCTGGGTTGTTTGCCGGACGGCAAATATTTGGTTTTGAATATTCGTCGTTATGCACCTATTTCAAATTGATATATCTGTACGTCTATTTTTATAGGGTGAGATATAACTTTTTTAAATTATGTCGATGACATTTACCTATATCAGTGGATGGTTAGGTAAGGAGCATTAAACAGCAGTGTAATTCTTCTTAACCATAAGTACAGTTTTCGACCTACGACACACAGGGAATGGGTTATTAGACTCAGGGGACTTATACAGAGTATTGTATGTTGTCCAGTGTCCATTAGGACAGAGGGGTTGGTCCTCGTACTACATTCGGTTTACTTGTGACTTCTCTAGTTCTTAGACAAGTGTTTCGTAGAGACGCAAGGTCCAAGTTTTGAGAAGTTATAGGTATAAGAATTGAGTAGAGAACCAGGTGATGCAAGTATCAGGATTTTTCAAGGTGATCGAAGATATAGATACTTGTGTATGGTATTCAGTTGATAGTAATGATTAAGAGAACTTGTTTCTCTTTCAGGTTACTCATAATTGGAAGCACTCCTAAGTTGAGTAACGTTGATCGGCCTCCTTCCATTTAGTTGACATGCACTGGAGACAGTTGCATAATTTGAATCTGGTTCCAATTAAATCAGTGCCTCTACTTCTATATTGGATATAGAATGGTTCATATCTTAATGATGTTAAGGTACGGGGAGTTGTCCAACATATGCTTAAAACCAGACTCCGGATAACTCAAGGCACGTTTCCGTAATGGTTGTTTGTGGGTTGACCCAGGCTATGACGAGGGTTGACTTTCTACCATCTGGAAGATCAATAGTGATATTGTTCTTAACTCGCCACAGTTTTAACAAAAATGGATCTTTTCAGAAAACAGCAGTGGGAGTATGGTAGAACTGGAAGTGATTCCAGAACCGCAAACGATTACTGAAAATTTGATAAGAACCTAAAGATTCAATCTGGTTTGACATTCCATTGGCCACTCCGCAGATATGGTGGGTAACCTCAGGCACTCGAGAAGTACTTCGGTATGCTCAAAGACGGTGACAGGGAGGTTCTTGTTTACCCAGACTTACCATTGTTGTTGTTCCAGACAGTGAGACCCGGCAGGAAGATGAGTATAGCGTCATTCTAAACTAGCTTTAGAAGTATACGTCTATATGACTCTGCCAGAGGGTTGTCGTAGTCAGTGGGAGCAGCGGAAGCATAGTGAACAGATAACTTATGTCTATTTATAGACTAAAGCAGATATAGCGGAGATAGATTATCTATTTCTTATGTGACAGTCATAAGTTTGACTTCATCATAATAGGGGATGGATCTGTTAAGAAGGTAGTAGGGTGTGATGTCCTGGTGTAACACCCGAGCCCAATAATACTATGTATATTACTAGTTGAGGGTTATATATTGCTCATTTTCAATTATCCTGATTTTCTGGTGTTTATTGCTAAATTTTAACCGGCTAAGTCATTTTGGCACATAACAAATTTTAACTCCTAAAATGAAATTTAAAATATCCATGTTGTCCTACTCGTCGCCACTAGTCGAGTGGTAGCGTCCGCGTGTCGAGATTCTGTCCCGTTTGGCTAAACGGGCAAATTTGGACGACTCCGCGCGCGTGCAAGTGTCCGACTTGGGGGCATGCATTTTTATCATTAAACACCTCTTTTCAAAATTTGTAACTCGCTTAAAATCCTATAATTTGAATTTGGAGCATTTGGGCGCAATCCGGGCGCGATTTGGAAATATTTCATTTAGCGCCAAAATCCCAATTTAATAGTATATTTTAAAACCATAATATATATATACAATCTTACAGTTTTAGTAAATCCTTGTGAAATCTTTTAGTTTTCCCACGCCAGCCAATCACGAGGCTGAAATTCGTGGGCCCCTTTCCCTCTCTCTCTCTCTAACAAACCCTCTCTCTCTCTCTCTCTCCTCCTTTAAATCCTCTCTCCCTCTCCTCATCAGATCTCTCTCTCTTCCTCTATATTTTCCTCACGTCCTCAAGCTCACGCGAGAAACCCAACACGAGAACCTGAACCCTAGCCCTAGCCACCACGATCCGTCGTCGCCGATCTCCCCGCGACGCCACCACCACCGTCTTCATCGCCTCCTCGGCCTCGGCAGCATCCCTCTCCTCGCCATCTCCTCACTTACCCGAGCACCCTGCATCCTAACCCTGCACACACCTTGCCTCGTCGGAAGACCTCGCCTGCCCTCGTCGTCGACCCTCGACCTCGACGTCGCCTCCACCTCCTCACTCTCTTTCACACCACCATCATCATCTTTCCGTCTCCGACCCTGCACGAACCCCGCCTGCACATCCCTGCCTCGTCGAAACGCCGACCGCGGCCGCAAACCCTCTCCTGCGCCCCTCCGTCGCCGTCACCGATCCCCGACTTCGCTCTTCTCGTCACCACCCAACTCCTGACACCACCACCACCACTATCCTTCATCACCACCATCTACTGGTCTTCAAGAATCCCTCGCTGCCATTGCCAGAAAACCCGCTGCATGCCTTGCCGGGGACCTCGCCTTTGACGACCATCATCGTCGTCACCCCTCGTCTCTGTCCCCAGAGCACCTCACCAGAGCCGACATCCAAGCCACGACCTTGCTTGGGTCGTATTCACATCTCCGCCGTGTCGCATCCATCGTGGTCGTGATCGTTGTGTCGAGCGAAGGCCTAGCCGTGATCGTGCATCTGCAGTTTGTGCTTCATGGTTGCATTACCGTTCGGTTCCCGAGGCAAGTACTTGATACTTGCTTACATGCTAGTGAAGCTTAAAACTTCCCTTAATACAAACTTTAAGTTGCCGTAACATTTACCCATGATATAATAAGGTATTATTCAGTAAATCACATTACATATATTGCTTCCTGTTCAACCCTAGTAGCACGCCAGATTAACTGTTTTCCTGTTGAATCCCCACATAGAAGTGATAATAGTAGAGCTCCCATTAACCGTATCAGGCTCCGCTGTACCCATATGTTTTCGAACTTGAGACTTAATCTCGCATTGAATCATTATAGTAGCTTCTTGAAATTAATCGGTCTGCTATCAATCCATACTTTAACTAATTAAACCAATTAGAACGTCCTTGCTTAACTTGCTAGATCATCCATGTGACTATTACCTATGCTGTAGTTTTAATAGCTTCATTGCTTCTTGTTAATAATATTGTTATTTACTGTTTCCCGCTGCTGTTCATTATTTGATTGTATACCTATTGTGAGCACATACTCGATTGCACTACATATTGGCCTGACCCTGCTACACATGACATATACATACATACCAACTCATCCTGTTGTACCATGACATGACTTGTTTCATGATCTCTTGCCTAATGCCGACAAACATGACCATCCCTGCTGTCTATCCAGACAGACCTACTTTTATTGATCTTATGTTGGCATTGATCCTTGACTACTGAATACCTGACCTGACATACATAACTTGGGGGTATGGGGAAATCAAAGATGAACCTGACTTGTAACTCGACAGTTCACTACCGTTCGAGTGTACACATTCCTATTCTGTGCCCAGCGGCATGTCTCGGTTTCGGCCGAGAATATTGTGGCCGTGATCCCGGGTATGTACGGGGTAATACCGAGTGTACACATTCCTATTCTGTGCCCAGCGGCATGTCTCGGTTTCGGCCGAGAATATTGTTGCCGTGATCCCGGGTATGTACGGGGTAATACCGAGTGTACACATTCCTATTCTGTGCCTAACGGCATGTCTCGGCTGCAGCCGAGAATATTGTGGCCGTGGTCCCGGGTATGTACGGGATACTATTAGGTTACATCGACGATTCATCAATTGGTTTCAAAGACTATAGAGTAGAAACCTGATAGGACAGTTCAGTCACCATTGCACTTTACCCTGCTCTGTTATTGTACTGCCTTATTCATGTTCATACCTGCACTGCTTATTATCATGTTTACATTATATACTTGATGTCATGACGCACTGACGTCTGGGTTTTGCATGGCCCAGATTCCGTACCACTGTCGACGACCGAGCAGGAGTACTTCAGCCAGCAGGCTGATTTGAGTTCTATAGTGGTTAGTTTGTTTATTGCATTTTATTTTCAGGTGCGATCCCGCATTATGGGACGTACCTTTCTATTATTATATTGGATCATTTGCTTCCGCACTTATTGTTATTGACTCTCGTTATTTTGGATTTGGACATGTGCTATATTAGTTTTTTTTTATCTTGTTCTCGATATCTCTACAACCGTAATGTGACTGTGGATGGATACTTCTTACCCACAGGTAGCATGGTTGGCTATGTCACGCGCCCAATCTTGCGTACTCTGGGAAGCGGGGCGTGACATGGTTCTTTTGGTATCAGAGCCATAGGTTAGTCGGGTTGATTCTTTGTAGTTGGGTATTGTACCCAATACACGAATCAGAATACCCGTGTTTAGGAAACATGTCCAGCCACATTGACCGTTTTACCATTCTTGAATCACATTCTTCCTGATTATATCTTTTACGACGTGCAAACTTACTTTGCATGTCGACTCGGAAACCTGATTTCTTGTTATCCCTAGGACTTGGGCGACTTGGGTGGAGTTAAGTAATTGCGGCTATGATACCGTGGCATAGCTACAATGCAGTACTCTATTTAAGTATCTTGGAGTTCTAGCCTTGATCTATATTCAGAATCTATCATCATGCTAATGTTGGGTGTTTTGAGTTCAGGATTACGACAGGTAAGAAGTTGAAGACGTACCGGAGGTGTGTGAGCGAAGCCGCCATGCTTGGAGTGATAAGAGAAATGCTGGAAATCAAAGAGACCGACTGAGCTGAATCAGCAATAGCAGATTTGTTTCAGGAAGGTTTGCAGATCGTTCAGCAGTCTGTAAACAACGATGGAACTAGACCAGTCGAACGAGTAAGGACCGTAGCAGATTTCAGACCTTGGGTCCGTCTACATTTACTGGTTTAAAGGAGCTGTTACCAGCCGAGCAGAGGCTAGTGACACGGAGGATTTACTGATGGCGGCACAGATTCCAGAGGACAAGAGAGTTGTTGTGGTGCGCTTCAGCTAGTGGTTTACGCCGAGAGTGATGGCCTGTGGAGGAGACCCGCTTGCCCAAGCCAATCAGTTGAGCGGATTTCTCTAAGAGTTTCCTGGAGAAATTCTTCCCGCGGACTGCGCGGAGGAAATGGAAGAGAAGTTCATCGGACTAAGGCAGAATGGAGCCGCCATGGGCGTGCATGCAGCAGAGTGGACGAGACTCAGTAGTCTCGCTGGACCTTTCGCGGCCAACGATGTAGACAGCAGTTGCGGTAAGGAAGCAGTCCTGTCGGACTAGGCCGACAAACAGTGTTCTTGCAGCTATGGAAGTTAACAGTAATGAAGAGCCGGCAGTTGTTCGCGACTTCATGGATGTGTTTGAAGACATTTCGGGCTTACCGCCGAAGCGAGATGTGGAGTTTGCGTTTGACCTTATTCCTGGTGCAGCGCCAGTATCAAAATCTTATGGCACCGGTGGAATTGGAAGAAGTTAAGAAACAAGTTGGTGAATTACTCGAGAAGGGATGGATTCGAAGCAGCAACTCACCGTGGGGAGCTCCAGTTCTTTTAGTAAAGAAGAAGGATGGCACGAGAAGGATGTGCATTGATTATCGAGAATTGAACCGTGTGACTATTAAGAACAAGTACCCGATCCCTCGCATTGGAGAACTTTTTGAGCAGCTTAGTGGCGCGGGGGTATTCTCGAAACTGGATTTGCGATCAGGATATCATCAGGCCCGAGTAAAAGCAGAAGACATTTGCAAGACGGCGTTTCGAACTCGATATGGACATTTCGAGTATCTAGTGATGCCTTTCGGAGTGACTGATGCGCCAGCAATATTTATGGATTTGATGAACAGGATCTTTCACCGTTCTTGGACCAGTTTATTGTGGTATTCATTGACGATATTCTGGTATACTCGAAGAGTCCGTAGGAGCATGCTGAGCACTTAAGGATCGCACTGCAGACGCTAAGACAAGAGAAATTATTTGCGAAAATGAGTAAGTGTGAATTCTGGCTGGAAGAAGTGAAGTTTCTGGGGCATGTTGTGTCGGGCAATGGAATCGCCGTTGATCCCGAGAAGATTACAGCAGTTCGAGATTGGCCTATTCCAAAGAATGTTGCGGAGATAAGAAGCTTTCTTGGACTCGCCGGTTACTACAGAAGATTTGTGGAGAACTTCGCTCGTTTAGCTGAGCCGTTAACCAAGCTTACGCGTAAGGAGGTACCGTTTGTTGGGACGGATGGATGTGCATTGGCCTTCGAGACGTTGAAGCAGAAGTTGATAACCGCCCCTATCCTAACCGTACCGGATGATTCGGGAGGACTGGTGATTCACAGCGACACATCTGGAAAAGGATTGGGATGTGTTTTAATGCAGAATGGGAAAGTCGTCGCTTACGCATCGAGACAACTGAAGACTCATGAGAAGAATTATCCGACTCATGACTTAGAGCTTGCAGCCGTGATCTTCGCCCTGAAGATTTGGAGACACTACCTTTTAGGCGAGAGAGTCGAAGTCTTTACGGATCACAAGAGTTTGAAATATGTGTTCACTCAGAAGGAGTTGAACATGAGGCAACGCAGATGGTTGGAGCTGATGGCCGACTACGACCTTGATCTTAAGTACCATCCGGGAAAAGTTAACGTCGGGCCAGATGCGCTAAGTCGGTTACCAGCAATTCAGGTATTGACCGCACAAAGGGAGATCA
Source organism: Agapanthus africanus (assembly GCA_030015575.1). Lineage (NCBI taxonomy): Eukaryota > Viridiplantae > Streptophyta > Magnoliopsida > Asparagales > Amaryllidaceae > Agapanthus > Agapanthus africanus. Next base: position 239,761,395 of record CM057351.1, read on the forward strand.
TTGCGGATTTTCGGGGATTTGACTTGGAGGTTGTGCTACCACATGCTACGGGACAGTTGATGCAGTTGCAAGTACAGTCGTCCTTAGTTGAGGAGATTAGAGCGTCGCAATCGCAGGATCCTAGGCTGCAAAAGTTTCGAGAGCAGGTTGAAGCCGGACTACGAACCGATTTACTGATCCATGAAGACGGTTCGTTGAGATATGGTCGCCGTGTGTGGGTGCCAAAAGGAGATGTGCGTGAAGAGCTTATGAGGGAGGCACACAGTTCAGCTTACTCTGTATATCCAGGAGGGACAAAGATATACCGAGATATTAGACAGCATTTCTGGTGGGAAGGTATGAAACGAGAAATTGCTCGCTTCGTGGCTAAGTGCTTGGTGTGTCAGCAAGTCAAGGCTGAACACCAAAGGGTTGCTGGTTTGTTGCAACCACTTCCGATTCCTCAGTGGAAGTGGGAACATATAACCATGGATTTCGTGACGGCTTTACCGCGGAGTCCAAAGGGCAACAATGCAGTATGGGTGATTGTCGATCGGTTGACCAAGGCAGCTCACTTTATTCCGTTTCGGGTTGGTCAATCGACAGAGACTCTGGCAGAGCGGTATATGCAGGAGATTGTCAGATTGCATGGAGTACCGGTAAGCATCGTGTCCGATCGGGACACTCGGTTCTTGTCGCACTTCTGGAGGAGTTTACAAGAAAGTTTGGGGACTCGATTGAAGTTTAACACAGCTTATCATCCTCAAACTGATGGACAATCAGAGAGAACGATCCAGACTCTTGAAGATATGTTGAGGGCTTGCATGTTAGACTTCAAAGGTTCATGGGAGGATCATCTACACCTGGTGGAGTTTTCTTACAACAATAGCTTCCAAGCAACTATTCAGATGGCTCCGTTTGAAGCATTGTATGGTCGTAAGTGCCGTTCACCTGTTTGTTGGGATGATGTTGGTGAACGAAGGTTACTAGGACCAGATTTGGTGGTGCAGACAGTCGAGAAGGTGAATACAATCAGGAAGCATATGAAGGCAGCTCAGGAAAGACAGAAAAGTTGGGCCGACACGTCAAGAAGACCTCTAGAGTTCGCCGTGGGTGATTTGGTATTCCTGAAGTTATCACCGACTAGAGGGGTGATTCGCTTTGGAAGTCGGGGAAAGCTTAGTCCTCGATTCGTTGGACCCTTCGAGATTTTGGAGCGTGTTGGAGAGGTATCGTACCGTTTGGCGTTACCCCAGTCTTTGGCAGGAGTGCACGATGTGTTCCATGTGTCTCAACTACGGAGGTATGTTCGCGATGAGACTCATGTCTTGGATCATTCGGAGTTGACTGTACGGGAGGACCTGACTTTTGAGGAGCGACCAGTTGAAATCAAGGATCGAAGAGAAAAGGTTCTTAAGAACAAGGTTATCCCTCTTGTGCTAGTTTCTTGGGGTAATCGATCGCATGGAGAATCCACTTGGGAGCGAGAAGACGAGATCCGACAGAAATTCCCTCACCTTTTCCAGTAGTTAGCTATCTTGTATTCTTGGAATTTCGAGGACGAAATTCTTTTGTAGTTGGGTATGATGTAACACCCGAGCCCAATAATACTATGTATATTACTAGTTGAGGGTTATATATTGCTCATTTCCAATTATCCTGATTTTCTGGTGTTTATTGCTAAATTTTAACCGGCTAAGTCATTTTGGCACATAATAAATTTTAACTCCTAAAATGAAATTTAAAATATCCATGTTGTCCTACTCGTCGCCACTAGTCGCGTGGTAGCGTCCGCGTGTCGAGATTCTGTCCCGTTTGGCTAAACGGGCAAATTTGGACGACTCCACGCGCGTGCAAGTGTCCGACTTGGGGGCATGCATTTTTATCATTAAACACCTCTTTTCAAAATTTGGAACTCGCTTAAAATCCTATAATTTGAATTTGGAGCATTTGGGCGCAATCCGGGCGCGATTTGGAAATATTTCATTTAGCGCCAAAATCCCAATTTAATAGTATATTTTAAAACCATAATATATATATACAATCTTACAGTTTTAGTAAATCCTTGTGAAATCTTTTAGTTTTTCCCACACCAGCCAATCACGAGGCTGAAATTCGTGGGCCCCTTTCCCTCTCTCTCTCTAACAAACCCTCTCTCTCTCTCTCTCTCTCCTCCTTTAAATCCTCTCTCCCTCTCCTCATCAGATCTCTCTCTCTTCCTCTATATTTTCCTCACGTCCTCAAGCTCACGCGAGAAACCCAACACGAGAACCTGAACCCTAGCCCTAGCCACCACGATCCGTCGCCGCCGATCTCCCCGCGACGCCACCACCACCGTCTTCATCGCCTCCTCGGCCTCGGCAGCATCCCTCTCCTCGCCATCTCCTCCCTTACCCGAGCACCCTGCATCCTAACCCTGCACACACCTTGCCTCGCCGGAAGACCTCGCCTGCCCTCGTCGTCGACCCTCGACCGCGACGTCGCCTCCACCTCCTCACCCTCTTTCACACCACCATCATCATCTTTCCGTCTCCGACCCTGCACGAACCCTGCCTGCACATCCCTGCCTCGTCGAAACGCCGACCGCGGCCGCAAACCCTCTCCTGCGCCCCTCCGTCGCCGTCACCGATCCCCGACTTCGCTCTTCTCGTCACCACCCAACTCCTGACACCACCACCACCACTATCCTTCATCACCACCATCTACTGGTCTTCAAGAATCCCTCGCTGCCATTGCCAGAAAACCCGCTGCATGCCTTGCCGGGGACCTCGCCTTTGACGACCATCATCGTCGTCACCCCTCGTCTCTGTCCCCAGAGCACCTCACCAGAGCCGACATCCAAGCCACGACCTTGCTTGGGTCGTATTCACATCTCCGCCGTGTCGCATCCATCGTGGTCGTGATCGTTGTGTCGAGCGAAGGCCTAGCCGTGATCGTGCATCTGCAGTTTGTGCTTCATGGTTGCATTACCGTTCGGTTCCCGAGGTAAGTACTTGATACTTGCTTACATGCTAGTGAAGCTTAAAACTTCCCTTAATACAAACTTTAAGTTGCCGTAACATTTACCCATGATATAATAAGGTATTATTCAGTAAATCACATTACATATATTGCTTCCTGTTCAACCCTAGTAGCACGCCAGATTAACTGTTTTCCTGTTGAATCCCCACATAGAAGTGATAATAGTAGAGCTCCCATTAACCGTATCAGGCTCCGCTGTACCCATATGTTTTCGAACTTGAGACTTAATCTCACATTGAATCATTATAGTAGCTTCTTGAAATTAATCGGTCTGCTATCAATCCATACTTTAACTAATTAAACCAATTAGAACGTCCTTGCTTAACTTGCTAGATCATCCATGTGACTATTACCTATGCTGTAGTTTTAATAGCTTCATTGCTTCTTGTTAATAATATTGTTATTTACTGTTTCCTGCTGCTGTTCATTATTTGATTGTATACCTATTGTGAGCACATACTCGATTGCACTACATATTGGCCTGACCCTGCTACACATGACATATACATACATACCAACTCATCCTGTTGTACCATGACATGACTTGTTTCATGATCTCATGCCTAATGCCGACAAACATGACCATCCCTGCTGTCTATCCAGACAGACCTACTTTTATTGATCTTATGTTGGCATTGATCCTTGACTACTGAATACCTGACCTGACATACATAACTTGGGGGTATGGGGAAATCAAAGATGAACCTGACTTGTAACTCGACAGTTCACTACCGATCGAGTGTACACATTCCTATTCTGTGCCCAGCGGCATGTCTCGGTTTCGGCCGAGAATATTGTGGCCGTGATCCCGGGTATGTACGGGGTAATACCGAGTGTACACATTCCTATTCTGTGCCCAGCGGCATGTCTCGGTTTCGGCCGAGAATATTGTGGCCGTGATCCCGGGTATGTACGGGGTAATACCGAGTGTACACATTCCTATTCTGTGCCTAACGGCATGTCTCGGCTGCTGCCGAGAATATTGTGGCCGTGGTCCCGGGTATGTACGGGATACTATTGGGTTACATCGACGATTCATCAATTGGTTTCAAAGACTATAGAGTAGAAACCTGATAGGACAGTTCAGTCACCATTGCACTTTACCCTGCTCTGTTATTGTACTGCCTTATTCATGTTCATACCTGCACTTCTTATTATCATGTTTACATTATATACTTGATGTCATGACGCGCTGACGTCTGGGTTTTGCATGGCCCAGATTCCGTACCACTGTCGACGACCGAGCAGGAGTACTTCAGCCAGCAGGCTGATTTGAGTTCTATAGTGGTTAGTTTGTTTATTGCATTTTATTTCCAGGTGCGATCCCGCATTATGGGACGTACCTTTCTATTATTATATTGGATCATTTGCTTCCGCACTTATTGTTATTGACTCTCTTTATTTTGGATTTGGACATGTGCTAGATTAGTTTTTTTTTATCTTGTTCTCGATATCTCTACAACCGTAATGTGACTGTGAATGGATACTTCCTACCCACAGGTAGCATGGTTGGCTATGTCACGCGCCCAATCTTGCGTACTCTGGGAAGCGGGGCGTGACACCTGGTATTTGGATGACATACACAGAGTAAGAAGTGAAATTCCTATATTACGATCAGTTATACTTTGGTTGTCACACAGTGGTTTCTCTATATAGGAATTGGATATTATGTCAGACATTCTGGTTACTAGATCTATGGTTTTAGATCTAGATTTGGGAAGTGTCCCAATCTGGGTACTTAGACAGCATTCTAAAGGTGTTTTAGAGTGGACGACTCCTGGCACGGTAGTATACCTGCAGGTGATGGAGTCACCCTCTCTAAAGGTGTCTTACAGACTAAAGGGGAGAGGGATGTGCATGATTGGCAGATTACTTGCTTAGGCAATTGAGTCAATCATGATATGTCAAGTACCACACCATATGTTGTTTTTGAAGTAGATACAATAAGTTGATATTGATCCTATCCTGGAGAAACATTCGGAAGAAGTTTTAGAACATAAGTGGATGTTCTAGGGATATGATAACGACAGCCTCATTTGGGAGACAGTTATCATTCAAGGCTTCCAAGGTGACCTGGATGACAGAGTGACTGTCAGAGTTATAGTTTTCCCTCTGACGAGGGGCAGTATTTTGGATAGGTGGTCCAGGTGGATACCGAGGGAGGCATGGCGCAGGATACTGATAAAGTTCTGTTGACGATACAGTCTAAGTAGTTTGGATTTGGAGTTCATTTATGAACTAAGTCTCATCAGATATCCAGACATATTCTAAGACAGGTATTGCTCATTTCGGGAGATGGGTTTCTCAGCGAACTTGAGATAAAGAGAGACATAGAAAGAAACATTAGGGCGGATCCACTCACTGAGGCTATTCCTTGAACGCATTAATTTCGCAAGCGGCTTTTGTGAGACTGATTAGTAGAGGAGTTGGGTATTCGGTATCACATAGGCTGTGAGTATGCGACATCGCAATAATTAGCCTTGAGTGCAAGTGGGAGATTGTTGGAGATAGTGCCCTCAGAGTCAATTATTGGATCACAGGCACGTGATTGCAATGATTGAGTGATGACCTATACCGGTAGGACAGTCTTATTCAAGATGATAGTATGCTATCTGGTTTATCTTTATCATCGTATACTGCTTTAGGTGACCTTACAAGTCACTATTGCGCGTTGATAGAGCCCTCAGGATTCTTTCTTGACGGCCAGCAGTATGATGGCGATCATATACGTGGGAGCTGGGGTCTATAAGCATATCCTTAAAAGGTCCCTAATCGTGGGAGTTTTCGAGACAGGGCATCGATACTCCAGAGTAGAATAGTGTATATAGTCGAGACCCCGACGAGGGGCGGTGGCCGGTCTCACAAGCCACTGGTGTCAGTTGGTTCACCTAAGATGTATACGGGTGCTCATTGGGTTATGAGTACACCGGACAGGACTCGCCGGGAACATGCTAGTTGGTCTTATACCTGACGTCAGATAGCAGTTCCCTGGTGACTTGTATACAGGTTAGTTCATCGACCTGAGATCGTCATTTGTCTCATGTGAGTTCCCACTGTACTTTGATTACTACCCTACCATGGCTTAAAGGAGTCATGCAAACGGGTTTTAGTTGGGTACAGTCCCGAGCCACATGGAGGCAGTGAGCGGATCTGCAGGGGTTCATCTCTCCCGGTATTGGGGATGAGGTCGCGCTGTGTCTAGGAGAGCCATTACATGAAGTCCTTGGACAAGGCAGGAGATTTACTGGTAGGTATTCCAGTAATATCTCAGGATGTTCCGAGCTACACTCCGACACGACGTGTACCGCTTTTGGGGGTCTGACTTTTACTAACCCCGTAGGCCCGCCATGCGATCCTCATAGACGAACGGACCGGACTGTACGGATATTGTCACTGACAGGCTCAATAGGGTGTCAGGATGAGTTTGCTAATCGACGTCCCTTTTGGTCAATACCTGGTAGCCCGTTACGTATGGCTAATACCTCTGACGTGCTAGTGGTTAAATCCACAGCCAAAGTATTGATGAGTCTTTAGAGTCCCCCACAGACAGTTTCTCAAGTTTTGGGCGGAACGCTGTAGAGGCCGTATGGATATTTGGCAGGGTTCGACCATGTACGTGCGGTATTGCACGAATCATGATCGGACGGATAATACTAGCGGGCTTTGGTTTAAGCCGGATCCTAGTATTGTACAGTGTAGATTTTGTCTCATTGCATTTGTATTCGGTCGGAATACAAATGCGGGTATGTATATACAGTCGCGGGGTTTTCTTGTAATTTATTACGGGATCGTTTTTTTGGAGTTGCCAATTTGTATTTCGTTTCGGCCATTTTTCTTTGTTTCTTTCCTTGGCTGAATATTGATGGGAGGGGTTTATTTGCAAATGTGCAAATTAGCAATATGGAGGGTTGTTTTTGTGATGATAGCTTCATGATGGTTCAACCATCACTTGACTTCTTTATCCATCATGGCTTGACTTTTGAGATATGATGAATGATGGGCTTTTTGACTTGTGTGGTGATCATTGTTCATAATCATCACCTTTATTTCTCTCTTGTATGATTGCTTACCCTCTTTTTTTTTAGATCACTCCCCATTCTCATTCTTATGGCTATGGACAGCCATTCCTTGGAGGGGGCTGTCCAAATTTTGTGTGAGGGGCTTTTATCTTTTTGGCTCACACAAAATTCCATAGCACCATCCAAAACTTCATTCCTCCACTTTGACATTCATATGGCAACTTCTTACAACCCCATGAGATATATAGTTCTACACTTAGCCTATAGCATTCTTAGACACGTCGATTCGCCAACTTCGTGCCCGAGTTGCCTCGGTCCAGAGGTGGGAGCCCATAAAAGAACCCGGCGATGTAGTGCCCTTCCGAAGAGGAGATGAAGACCGGAGATTCCGCGGGGAGATCGGGATGACGACGAGAAGACCGAAGGACACGGATCGCTCGGTATATCTCTCTACCCATTCTCCAGTAAGCTAGCATTTGGTTAATGGCCCGATCCGGGTTTAAAAGTCCGTGGTAGCGCCGGTTTCTAAGTTTATAGAAAAGTTTTCGTTTCCGCATTTTGGTGTCAGAAAGACGGCCGGGGCGCTGCCGTGCACTTACAGGGAATCTGGAGTCACCTTAGACATTTACATGAAAAACTAGCAACACCATTAACCTAGATTGAGCACTAGGAGGCCACCGTGCAAAGATGAACCCATTCCGAGCATCCCAAATCGAGTAGGCTGGTTTTCATGGGCATGTGGCCGGCTAAGTGGTGGAATTTGGTGCTAGGATTTGTTCTGTAGCTCATATAACCCCTTTTACTACACCCAGTACTGCTTGTTTATCCTTATTTCACCTGAACCAAAATCTCAGACCATTTTCTTGAGTTGCTTCTTTGAATTCCTTGATGTTCATGACTTGAAATTTTGACATTTGTGTTTTTTATCGATCACTTGACGTTTGTACGTCGATATCGGGTGTTATTTGATTCTTTTGCATGAGTAGACCATATGTTTTTACCTATGCGTGATGCGTGTGCCGTTTTGGTTTTCATGTGCGATTTCGGTTTACGATACTTTGTGTTTATATGTGTAGGCACCCTCACGTGGACTTCGGACGACGAGGAAGAGAATGGCGACATCGACTTCGGCAAGCAATGATCAATGTGAGTAGATATCTACGGGGAAGTCGAGTGGATGGCGTATAGCACCCCGGTAGTTTCGTAATGTAGTATACAAATACGTTATATATGTATATAAATATGTGTACTGTGATACGTGGATGATTATCAAGATAGGATTTAGGTGTTCACGGGTTAGTTTTAGTGTAATTGTAAGATAGTGCTTATAATGTAATTCCTTAGATGTGAAACCCTAGGATTGAGGTTCACACGCAACATGCACACGTGTGATATGTCTTTGGTGTTTATGACATATGTATATGTGTGTGTGTGTGTGTGTGGATGTGTTGATATATATATATATATATATATATATATATATATATATACACATACATATACGTATACACGGGTGATTAGGATAGTATATGATACTTGGAGGAGAGTCGATATGATCGGGCATGATGTCGTGAGATCGGTTATGTGATTTGGGTCATGTTATGAGACACGAAATGATATTATAGCGGATCAATGGGCGATGTGTTTCATACACACGTGGATTTAGGTTGATGGTATCGGAATGTACTAGACTTAGATCAGTACCCCTTGTTCAGGATATTATGATGATGATACCATATGGATATTGAGGTATATGTGATAGTTGACCTGTACCCCGATTTTGGGATGTCGTACGATGGATTTACCATACGAGATATAACTATGATATTAGATCCGCACTGTTGACTCAAGGATGCCGTATTATATGTTTATCATACGTGACGCTAATGAGGCGGGATCACCGACTACTAGATTTATCGACTCAAATTTAGGTGGATTTCCTTACCCTTTTGTTTAGTCTCTTAGCTTCGTCCTGTAGTTTATTTGGCAGATGTTAGACTGGGCTCGAGTCATACTTATTTTCAAAACTAAAGAATCGCGAATATATTTAAAGACAGGCCCTATTTTCTAAAAACCACGATTCGTGCTATTTCAAATGCCAAAATTGTATGACTCGTACTTATAAATGTATATTCTTATATGTTGCGTTACTATTCATTTCCGTATATTCTTGTTGTTTGCATCGCATTGAATGCTTAATTGTGTTTTCATTAGTTATAATGAACCCAATGCTGTCAGGACACCAGCAGCATTACCGATGATGCGTATGCTCCACGTACACCTGCTTGCCGGCTCACACACATCATCATCGGTAATTTTCATGTCAAGTACATATTAGAAAACACTACTTCATTGGTATAAATTGCTAGCTGATAGTTTCGACATAGTACTTGTGCACTTGCTTTCATATGCAAGCTTAGACATTGCATTTATTACGGTGATATTTCATGCTTGAGTATATTCATTTGTCATGCAATTTTATGGGGCTTATTACCGGTATTCACTGTTTATTGACTTTTGATTATGGGATTCGGATTTTCCATGAGATTTCTGGATTTGGAGAAACCGAAAGGATTTTATAAACTGATTATCATTTCTAAAAATAGAAATTGTGGTTTTCTCATGATATGATGTGAGATATGTCTACCATGAGTTTTCTCGGCCCTTGAGCAATATCATACACCCGATTCGAGGTAGAGGATGAACCTTCTGCGGGTGCATGGTGGACCCGGTACGGTACCCTGGGGCAAGATGGTCGCAGATGATGGCGTTGAGCCCGGCAGGGGAGCACTACCGACTAGTTATTTATGACGCGGCGGATATCCGGAGGATACCGACGAGGTCGTGAGATTTGATGATAGGGGCCAGTCCGGATTGCCGGAGCCCGAGATAGTGAGATTTGATGATATGGGCCAGTCCGGATTGCCGGAGCCCGAGATATTGGATATTGGGATATATGTTTTGTGTCGATGCTCGATACGGATTCTATGTTGATTTCATTAATGATACATCAATTTTTATACAGAAATCTCACTAAATTAAGAAAACAGTTTCTCATTCATGATGTATTTTGTTTTCATTTTTAATACATTCGTATATCATACATGTGATATGTTGCTACCTGAGGCACTGACACGAGCACTTGGTATTACACTTATGATAGATGTTTACCCTGGCCATTATCACATGTTTATGTTATATACTATATGGATATTATGGTATGACCTACGATAGAGTCATACATGCGATTTCTGCTCGGTGATGTTTTCTACTCACGAGTTGGCAACTCGCCCCCGTTGTGCCACAGTTTCTTGTAGGTTCTGCAGTACAGGTTTCGTTGCGGTTTGCTGGTACATTGTTCCTTCCGGGTGATTGCTTTGGTAGGTGAGTTCACTCGCATCGTGACCACCATCGTATTTATTGACATTCAGTTGTATCTAGTAAACTCCATCAACCAGACTTGTATATTTAATAGACTTAGAAAACCAGAATGTATATTCTTTCGACCGTACAGTCGCGCGTTTGTATCATTATGGTTTTTCTCTGTTTTTCTTGAGGATGTTGGTTTCCTTTCAGAGTTTTGATTCTCGCCCTTCGGCGTTGTATATTATATGTCTTGCGTGGTTGTATCCGCCAATTGGCGAAGAGCTAGCTCCCGCTTGGGGATGCCTTTATTCATTATGTATATTATTCATGTTTGTACCCGTTTGGGGCCAGTATTTACAAAGGAAACTCTGCCGAAATTTTCGGAAAGGAATTGATGTTTTAAAAATACTTACTACGGCTTATTTTGTTAAACCACTTGCTTTTAAGATAAATTTTTCGTTCACTCTCTTTTCAAATGGTTTAGATTTCTGTGCTTTTTGCTTACTTGAATTAGATGGGTCCTATAGACTTCATATGATTCAAGTGCCAGTCACATGCCATTTCGGGTCGTGACAAAGTTGGTATCAGAGGGCTAGGTTTAACCTTAGTTCGAGTCTAGGTTTGAATATGCGGAGTCTAGCGCGTATATTTATATTCGGAACCTAGGCTTGACCTTACGGAACTTAGACTTGGTCGAGGGGGTGTTAGACCCGAAATTTTGTCGCATAGGTTGACCTTGGTTGATGGAGTAGCTGACTTAAGTAGAGTGACGTACCGTGTGTATCTTCCGCGACATACTTACGATACGCTACTCCGCTTAAAAAGCCTTAGGATGTACATTTCTTTGCACCGTATTTTATTCATTCATATGATCTATCCTCATCGATATCGGTTTGTGGTTTCTGTTACCACGGATGCACGGGCAGAGAGAGCTGCGGCTAGAGTTACGGTCAGCATGAGCTCGTCTTGGACGAGGACTGACCAGGGCGTAATTCCGGTGACACACGATTCCATTGATGTGTCGTTTTGTTGTATTTTTCGCGCCATGAGCGTTTAATGGATTGCTTTTACTAAAATTTCTCGAGCATGCAGAGCAGCACCAGAGGATTGGGCCACTGCTAGAGGTCGGCTAGAATGTGATGACCGTTAATATATCGTCTATTCTTGAGGATTGAGGTACATTTCAGCGTGCAGACGAATGAGCCACCTGTTGCTGCGATTGACAAGATTTTGCCCCAGATGTTTGAAGCTATTGCAGCATGAGTTGTACTTAGAGACGTGATAGAAAATTGCTAGTCACCCATGGATGAATGACTAGGACATGTGGTTGATTTGCTTACCCGATACGAGGTCATCAGATTGATTGATTTTAGCTAGAGGAGACTTCACGCAGGTACGTTGATAGTCGATAGAAAACGATCGAATGTCAGAAACCCATTTTCCAAGTTTAAGGTATTCGTAAAAACATGCAAGTAATTCTGTGAACCCTCTAGAAGAATGAAACCCTAACTCGACATAATAACCATGGAAACGCTTTTGAACTTTAGGGTTTGCGGCAGTTCCGCGGTTCCATTAATGAGCCTTGGGTTTGCCCTTCTACGGCTGGTCCATAGGAACTGTGGCATGTACTGGATATTACTAAACTATGCTCATGTTTTGAGCTCCCGGGGAATTATGGGACTTTGACGAATCGATCAAAAAGTTTGACGTCGTCCGCATATCATGTGATGAGATACATAACATGGGAGACTCTAGGTATGAGTATAGCCGTTGTAGCGCAGTCCATACAGCTACAAAGAGACGAGTCTGAATCAAGTTGACATTAGTGAAAAGTGGAGTAAGAGGTTCGTACGAGATTTTGATGAGATGACGTTCCACTTCGTTGACATCAGAGATGTGATACACATGCAGAGGCGTTGAATATGGATATATCTTCCAGAAGGAGCCGTGATGAGTATGCAGCCGTTCCGAAACAAGAAATAGATTTAGTAAAGGGTGATAACTTCCGAGCAGTTCAGCAGGAACGAGATTTGGGAGAGACCCCGGAAAGATCTTTCTGGAAATACTAAACGAGGAGACTTGTACCAAGGATCGGTCGTATTACGCACACCCAGTAGGCCAGAGTTTGGCATCGTCGACGAGACATGTTATGAGTGACCACGATAGTTGGCCAGAGATCTTTTAGAGGATGTGCCAGAGTGGAACTGTCTCCGTCATCGTTTCCATATTGGGTCGTTGAGCCGAGGAGTTATGTAACTGGCAATCTGCAGTGAGAGACGGGAGTCTAAGGGCACAAGGCGCCAGACCATGAACAGGAGGCAAGGAGATATCTTGCTCTGCTAGCTTTGGATGCACCGACACCTTCTCGACTTCGAAGGAAAGTCATATCGACGACAATGTTTACGATTTACGATTGGTTTGTTCGAATATCACGTGTCCGTTATTTTGGATTTTTGTAATTTGGGCAATTTATTTGCATGATTGAGTTTTTGTGCACCACAGTTGCACTCGATTTCGATTTGATGTCATTCGAGATGTTTGATTTTGATTTCACGCATATGATATGTATGTGTTTTGACTTGTGCCTTCGGTGTAGTTTTCACGCACTTTTAGTACTTTATTTCGATTTTGTGCATGTTGATGCACGTGGTTGTGAGATTATACACCACGGTATACCTGATCTGGATTGAGGTTTGTTGTATACCGTCGATTTCGATTATGATAGTCGATATTTGTTTTCGTGCACCTTGTGCATTTGATTTGGATTCTTGCGCATACATGGCGTGCTTGATGCGATTTTGGTGCACACCAGATGCACTAAATCGGGATTCTTCGTGCATATTAGATGCACCTGATATTGTTGTTAGGCACACTCGTTGCCTTTGACAGGTGTTTTCATGCACACCCGTTGCACTTAAATTTTATTTATGTGCACAGACATGGCACCTTCATTGATTTCGATTTCTGTGCGCACCAGACACACGTGGCATTTTTACATGTACTATTGAATACGATTTCTTTTGAGCAGAACATTTTTATGATATTTACTATTTTGTTTAGTAGCCGAGACGGACTGTTCTGAGAACAATACCTAGGTGTTTTTGCATGCATCGATAGTTATCGAAGAGATTTCGAAAAAGGAGCTACAGTCTCGATATTTTTCCTTTGTGTCCGAGATGACACGGACATTTTTAAAGGAAACCCTTCTAAATTACTTTCAAAACGGCGGGACGTTTATATTAAACAAAGGACACACACACACACACACACACACACACACACACACATATATATATATATATAGTTATCTTTCTTACTATAAACGTCCGCTACTTGTGCCGTGATACGCCTATCGCACAGCGACTTGAAAAAGGTTTGACATGTATTTGTTTTCAGATGTTTTGACGAGTTTACAACGATGCGTACTATGTACATGTTATAGTTTTGATGTATACCATGTTGGTGTTCGCATTAGACTTTGACATTGGTGTCTTCACCATAACTTTGATGATTGCGTGATACTTGACGGAGTTTTGATTTTTGAGTTATACACTCGTTTTTCATGGGTATGCATTGCGCTATGTTATGTTTTATGTATGTATGATTTCGGAGCCCCGATGACTTGATCATTTTACTGAAATGATTTAGTATTTGAGGGGTTTAAATTTAAATTCGGGGAACGAATTTATTTAAGGGGGGACGACTGTAACATTTCAGAGAAATAAAATATTATTTTTGAGAAGTTAAATAATTAAAATAATAAATATTATGAATATTTAAATGTGTGGAAATTAGTTTTAATAATATGGTATGATTAAATACCGATAAATTGGGAAATATTTGGAAATTTATTTAAATTGTTGATTTTGAAAGAATGGTATATGATTTAGACATTTTATAAATTTTATACAATTAATTATATACAAGTTTATTTCTAAACTTGATTAATGTTCACTAATCATACATTGATGGTGTTATGTGCATGTGACATGCACCATATCATTTTTGCTAACACTTGTTACATTTTTGAAAACTTGGCTTAAATCCTAAATTATGCATGGTTTCATTTGGGTTTCCTATTGTTTTAGAAAAAAAAGAAAAGAACAAGGAAAAAGGTTAAAATAATGGGTATGGACAAGAGAGAGAAGAGAGAGAGGGGTGAGGGGTCATTTGACCATGGCTCCCATTTTTTTCCCTTCATTTTTCTTCATCATTCTCACCTCCTACTCTCTCATAGCTGCCATCTTCCCTCCACCACCTACACCACCTTATATCAACCCCAAAAACACCTCAAAATCTATATTTTCTTTCACAAAAAGCATGCGCAAGCTCACTACAACCATGAAGGATCAAGAAAGTTTGGATTTTGGGTACTTGGGACAACTCAAGAAAATTCTTGAGTTGCCAAATGAGGTAATCCTTTTACCATTAGTGTAGTAATCCATCTCCTTGAGCTTCTATTTTAGTTTAGAATCATTTTGGTGAGGTTTAGTGATGTTTGAAAATTCCTAGAAGAGATTTTGAGGAATTCTTGAATTGAGATGGTGCAATTGTGGTTTAGTAGTGACCTTAAACCCCCATAGTGCTAAAAACCTGGACCAAAGAGATCCTACACCATGCAATGTGAATTAGATATCGAAATGACGGTTTTGTGTTTATATTATGCTTACAGGGAGTCTGGAGTGACCTGAGACATTTATAAGAAAAACTAGCAACACCATTAACCTAGATTGAGCACTATAAGGCCACCTTGAAAAGTCGAAACCATTCCGAGCATCCCAAACCGAGCAGGCCGGTTTTCATGCGCATGTGGCCGGCCAAGTGGTGGAATTTGGTGCTAGGATTTGTTCTGTAGCACATATACCCCTTATACTTCATCCCAGTACTGCTTGTTTATCCCTATTTCACCTGAACCAAAATCTGGGACCATTTTCTTGAGTTGCTGCTTTGAATTCCTTGATATTCATGACTTGAAGTTTTGATATTTGTGTTTTTTATCGATCACTTGACGTTTGTACGTCGATATCGGGTGTTATTTGGTTCTTTTTTATGAGTAGACCATAGGTTTTTACCTATGTGTGATATGTATGCCATTTTGGTTTTCGTGCTCGATTTCAGTTTACGATACATTGTGTTTATATGTGTAGGCACCCTCACGTGGACTTCGGACGACGAGGAAGAGAATGGCGACATCTACTTCGGCAAGTAAGGATCAATGTGAGTTGATATATATCTACAGGGAAGTCGGGTGGATGGCGTATAACACCCCCGCAGTTTCATAGTGTAGTATACGAATAAGTTATATATGTATATAAATATGTGTATTGTGATACATGGATGATTATCAAGATAAGCTTTAGGTGTTCGCGGGTTAGTTTTAGTCTAATTGTAAGATAGTGCTTATATTGTAATTTCTTAGTTGCGAAACCCTAGGATAGAGGTTCATACGCACACATGCACACACGTGATATATCTTTGGTGTATATGACATATGTGTATATATGTGTGTGTGTGTGTGTGTGGATGTGTTGATATATATATAAATATATATATATACACACACATATACATATACACTATGATGAGGATAGTATATGATACTTGGAGGAGAGTCGATATGATCGGCCATGATGCCGTGAGATCGGTTATGTGATTTGGGTCGTGTTATGTGACACGACATGATATTATAGCGGATTGACGGGCGATGTGTTTCATACACACGTGGATTTAGGTTGATGGTATCGGAATGTTCTAGACTTAGATCAGTACCCTAGTTCAGGATATTATGATGATGATACCATATGGATATTGAGGTATAAGTGATAGCTGACCCGTACCCCGATTTTGGGATGTCGTACGATGGATTTACCGTACGATATATAACTATGATATTAGATCCGCACTCTTGACCTCGATGATGTCGTATTATATGTTTATCATACGTGACGCTATTGAGGCGGGATCACCTTCTACTAGATATATCGACTCGGACTTAGGTGGATTTCCTTACCCTTTTGTTTAGTCTCTTAGCTTCGTCCTGTAGTTTATTTGGTAAATGTTAGACTGGGCTCGAGTCATACTTATTTTCAAAACTAAAGAATCGCGAATATATTTAAAGACAGGCCCTATTTTCTAAAAACCATGATTCGTGCTATTTCAAATGCAAAAATTGTATGACTCGTACTTATAAATGTATATTCTTATATGTTGCGTTACTATTCATTTCCGTATATTCTTGCTGTTTGCATCGCATTGAATGCTTAATTGTGTTTTCATTAGTTATAATGAACCCAATGCTGTCAGGACACCAGCAGCATTACCGATGATGCGTATGCTCCACGTACACCTGCTTATCATCGGTAATTTTCATGTCAAGTACATATTAGAAAACACTACTTCATTGGTATAAATTGCTAGCTGATAGTTTCGACATAGTACTTGTGCGCTTGCTTTCATATGCTGGCTTAGACATTGCAATTATTACGGTGATATTTCAAGCATGAGTATATTCATTTGTCATGCAATTTTATGGGGCTTATTACCGGTATTCACTGTTTATTGACTTTTGATTATGGGATTCGGATTTTCCATGAGATTTCTGGATTTGGAGAAACCGAAAGGATTTTATAAACTGATTATCATTTCTAAAAATAGAAATTGCGGTTTTATCATGATATGATGTGAGATATGTTAGTTATATGTATGCCCTAGAGGCCATTACTGTATATAGGATGTATATTGTAGTGGATGCTGGGACATATATAGGGAGGACTTTCTTGCTCGACATGATAGTATGCTATCTGGTTACTCTTTACCTTAACCTGCATACTGATTGTCTCTCTGTTACATGTTGGTAAAGCCCTTAGGATGTGTACTTGACTACCTGGACTATGATGCGGATCATACTAGTGGGGAAATGGTAGTCCATAAGTACATCCTTCAAGGTCCCTAGTCGTGGTTATATCGAGACGGGGCATCGATATACCAGAGTAGACTAGCTTATACCTTCTCGACCCATACAGATGGGCGATGGATGATCCCATATCCATTGGTGTTTGACATCAGAGATGATATACGGGTGCTCAATGGAGACTGGGTACACTGGACGGACTCGCCGAGAACTCCCAGATGGTATTATACCTTACGTCAGATGGCAGTTCTCTGGTGACACCGGTACAGGTTAGTCTGTAGACCCGAGATCGTTATAGAGTCTTGTGTGATTCCCACTGTGCTTTGATTTCCACCTTACCATGTCCAAGAGGGCGTGCAAAACGGTGGTTTTTGGGTACAGTCCCGAATCACATGGAGGCAATAAGCGATAGGAGGGGATTCGTCTCTCCCGGTATAGGGAGTTGATGTTGCACTGTGTTCGATTGGCTATAACCAGAAATCCCTGGCCAGGGTTGTTGAGATTTACTGGTAAGTGTTACCAGTAGTCTCTCGAACTGTTATAGACCTCATATCGACACGACTTATCGAGCTATTGGGGTCTGACGTTTACCACCCCTAGGTGAGATATGCGACATATCAGACGATCAGACCGGACTGTACGGTAAGTTTTACTGGTTGGATTCACAGGAGTGTGAGCGGGCTTGATGTCTATCTTCTGATCGCTCAATACCAAGGTGGCCGTTACGTTTAGCAGACCGCTTGCGGCTTGTGGGTGTTTGATATGATCATCACCTGCTGCCGGCGTATTGACGAGTCTTTAGAGTCCTACACAGAGGTTTCCTGGCTCAAGCGAAACAAAATAGGAGCGCATATGAGATATGTGCGGGACCGAGAATAATGCGTGTATGTGATACCGTATTCCATTCTCGCGATGAATGTATCAATTGGTTATATGCGATATAACCTAGTTATCGAATCAAGGATTGATTCGATAAGCCGATACATTGAATATTAGTCGGTTAAATGAGATATGACCGGATCGTTAAATCAAGTGTTTATTTAATGATTTAATTTATAATTATATATTTGATATATTATTTTGCATTAACTAGTATTAGTTCATTTAAGATGGATTTTCTCACTTGATGTGCACTTTGTATATATGATATAGTTTTGTGCACTAGTTTGTATCATGTTTGATGATACATGCAAATTTGGGTGTGTATGATTAAACCATGGTTATGTTAATGGTTAGGATATTGATTTACTTATTTATTTATTCTCTTTATTCTTTTTGGCAACGGAAAAAGAAACGGTTGCTTATTTTGGATTTACATTGAAGCTTCATGAAGCTTTGAAAAGTTCAACCATTTTGTTTCTTTTGCCTAACCTAACCATTCATCTAACCTTAGTTTATTTTCTACACTTAACCATGGTTGCTAATATGATAAGAATGATTTTTATTTCCATTTTTATTCATTATTCTTATCTTATTCTTTTTCTTCATCTTCTTCTTCTTCAAGAAGAAAGAAGCTTGCTAGCTTCAATGGTGACTTGAGAAAAAGAGTGAGAAATCCAATTCTAAAGTGAACACACTTCCTATTTCTTCATCCTCTACCACTTGCCATGTAGTATAGGGTGTTTTCTTCACAAGTTTCACAACTTGGTGAAGTGGGAGCTTGATCTTGTGTTGCCTCGACGTAGATCATCTTCGGCATCGAAGTGGACGACCTAGCCCGATCATTTCTTCGAAGAAACCATCGCTAGAGTCCGGGACCCCGGTGATCGCAGCGAAGGGACGTCATCATGGAGCTAAGGAAGTGGAGGACCGGATCTACAAAGGTTGTATTTCCGTTCACTTTAGAGTAAAGTTGTTTACTTGTATAGTTTTCGCCTTTGATTCTAGTCAACGATCGCATTAGGGTTTCTCGGCACCTAGAATTTTTGAATTTGGCATGGTTGATGCCTTGTGAGACCTCTTGAGTGTGTTCTAGGAACCCTACAGTGGTATCAGAGCCTAGCTAGAGCCTTAGGCGATGCGTAGACGAAGTTAGAAATCTGACCGAACCCGAAACCCTGATCGGACACCTTTCTCTGTAAATTTTTTCAAAACTGTGATTTTTGTGAATTAAAAATATGCAGAAAAATCAGCAGGGTTTTCTAGGAGTTACTGTGAAACACGTGTCCCTAACACCTCTAAAGCGCCGCGGAACCGCAGCCTTACCATGCTATTGGCGGCGGTTCCGCGGCCGTCTGTAAAGATTAGGTATACATTTTTGCACAGTAACCTCCCTTTGTGGTTCCTGATTCTTCTGGAAATTTTTAATTATACTCAAGAGTTGAGTTATCTGGGGTGTATTGGGGACTCGATAATTTGATCGGATATTTTAACTTTGTTTTGTGTTTCCGGATATTTTAGAACATGTTAAAAAGGTTCGACTGGATATAAATACCCACTTTTTCCCCTGCCGGGAAATTTCCAAATGTTGGATTTTTCCGTAGTTTAATGACGTTCTAAGTAGTGAAAGTAACGCGATGGTCCCTCTAGAAGACAACAAACCTTAACTCGATTATGTGACCGTCTTGAACCGCCCTTTGAACCTTCGGGTTTGGGGCAGTACGGCGTGCCACATGTGAGGTGTTGGCTTGACCCTTCTACGGCTGGACCGTTGGTACTGAGGCATGAAGTGAATGTTTTTAAACTTATTTCATGTGTTGAGCTGTTTCGGGAAAACTTGGGTGTTTGATTGTTCGATCGGAAGCTTTAACATTTTCTATTTATCTGGAATGGGATACAATATTTGGAATCCACAAGTAGTTATGAGATAACTGATTTGGATGTTATAAACATAGCACTTTAGTGTCACTTGATCGGTTGCCACGGAATTTTGATGCGATCAAAAGTCCGTCGCAATCACGTAGCGTATGCGGATACTCGCTGATTGATTCGAAAGAGTTTGTAGTAGTTAACCGCAATCAATAACGGTGTCGCGTGTAGCTAGACCGAGATGAGTACGGGTCGTCCTCAGGAAAACGTTGAATCTTTTACTCTTACTTTAGATGTGTTGAAAGAGAGAGGAGGAATAAAGAATTTTGTGAAAAGTTTCTAGATCTACTTTAAGCAAGAATGCAAAAATATAGATCTAGATTATTTTAGAGATGTAGATAATATAATAAGAGGGCTTGTAGGGTTCGTTAGGATTTAGCAGTTATGGACGATTAATTAAAAGTTACCCTTTTTAGCCTTTAATAGATTTATAACTAGAACGACGGTGATGCGTGTAGATTAGGGTTTTTGGAGGGAAAAGGAATCCCACTCTTAACCCTTATCTCGACATGGAACTCCGTTCATATCTAGCCTTTACCAAAACAATCATTAATCTAATCTCTAATCGCGGTCGGAACTAGCAAAGAATTGTTAGCGCGCCCGATTAGGATGTTAATGATTCTTTTGATAAAGTTCATAAACTTTATAGGACTTAAAAAGGGTTTAGGGATGTTCATCGTCCATTAGCCTACCCTAATCCTACGAACCCTAACAAGCAGAGAATTACTCGCGCATGTTGGGAGAAGAAGAGATAGAAATCATGAAGAAAATAAAATGCAATAAACTACCTTTTTTAATCAACAAGATCAAGTACACTTTGATTCCTTAGAAAATGATTACAAAAACCTAGTTTGCTTCTCGATCTCTTCTAAGGAGGTAGATGAACCGTTGATGATCAGCCTGGATGCGTGAGCCGTCTAGGACTTCGTGATCTCGTCGGCTTGATGAATTTTCCAAGAGGCTCTCGGTGCCTTTTTATAGTGCAAAGCAAGAATCATTTGCTTCAAAATTAGGTAAAATTCATCAGAGATTCATGCCACAAAATCTCATCCTCTAACTCTCATATCTTTCCGCGGATCCGCGGCCCAATAGGGGGTATGGCCGCGGATCCGCGGCCATTTGATCTCAACCCTCCATCAATTTTCTGGGGCTCTGTCTTTGTGACATGTGGACTTCTCTAGATCCTTTTTATTTCAGAAATCTTCTCGTGGTTGCTGCCAGACTTGGTCTTCAAGTTTTGATTCTTAATTAGGCAAGTCTTCTTCAACAACTTGATTTGCTTGATTCTAGTCTTTGAAAAAATCTGCACACTTGGAAAAAATCTGCATAACAACTTAAATAATATTTAGTAGACTTAGTTCTATTAAGATTAGGTCAATGAATTTATTTGCATACATTTTCCTACCAAATGCTAATTAAAATATATTAACACATGGAAAATAATGTTTTTACACATAAACCCTCATATGTATGATATATTATAATAAGGTCCTTTTTTAATATGAAAATGGTAGGAAAAATGTAATAATAAATGTGCAGTTTTATCAACTGAACAAATACCCCCAAACTTATCTTTGATCGTCCCGAGCAAACTAGTTTATTCAAGAGGAGAAATGGAAAGGATAAAACTAAGCACACTTTCGTAGGCAGACACGATTGCACTGAGCACGTGCAACAAGCCGTTAAACCTCTAGGTGTCCCTAGTAGGAGGAGTGTTGTCTCCTGAGGGTTTTCAGCGGATTACACCCACAAAATCCTATAACAAAAGAGAGATGGTGAAGTTTACATATAAAGATAAGAACCATAAAAGAAATACTTTGAAAATAAGAGTTTCCAACTATACTAGCTTTTCAGTTGTTATGAGCCTTATCTTAATAGTCATGAAAAGATGTTAGAAATCACATTATCTCTCAATAAAACATCATCTTTATTCTTCATTCCTACCTTTCATCCAAACATCGATCATATACCCCTACGTATGTGAAATGGACATCCCTACACTCGGAGAATTCAATTCAAGCTATCATACTCTTGTCCATCTACCTCAGTACTTTTTAATTTGATGAATATTTAGGTTTGCTCACACATTTTCATGCGACCGTTAATACTTCTTGAGGTACTAACCGACCGATTACTCATGTGCTTGCTGATTAGGTGATAATATTTTCCTCGTCTTGCACCACCTAAGGCTTAGCAGTGACTCCCAGACCAGTTGGCCTTAGGGCACTAGGTGAAGAGGCACCCTCGCTAATATTTTTTTATTGCTGCCTTGGCGATAACAAAACCAGTGTTCATTTTTCTTTTCACCATTTTTATATTTTCTTCATTTTTTTTCCTTCATACTTTGGCTTTTAGACAAGAGCATTTCAAGGTATCCTCTACCATCCCGAGTTTCAAGACGTGTGAAAGTGCATATAGTAGGGTATCAACATTCAAATGTTTGGCATCCAGAATAGAAACTATTTTTCAGACTTATTTTTATCCTCAGATTAGTGACTTTCTTCATCTTACTAACCCTTGGGACAACAGCTCATAACTACTTATTACTAGTTCGTTTAAGAAAACTTCTAATTTTCTTGGTTTTTTTAAACTATTCCTATCTTTTGGATGTAATTTTTCACTTTCTACTCCTTTGTTATAAAAGAAATTTTTTTTTAAAATTTTTGAAAATGTTGTGCTTATGCAAAATATGATGCAAATTGATGTGTAAATAAGCACAAACCTCCCCCAAACTTGTTTTCAACAGTGTCCTCATTGTTGATATCCGCTGGATCACAAAAACCTGTAAGCTTGGGAGGACATTATTAATGGAGGCAAGAATATATGAAAGTGAAAATCCTCCCCCAAACTTATTTTTGGCTCACAAATTTGAGGACAAAAGTTATGTTCAAGAGCCAAAAATATAAACCCCCCCTCAAACATGAGTTAGACAATATGAAGCATTTTAAGAGGGAGTGAGTCATTTGGTCAAAATAAAACATTACAAAGACCGAAAGTTAACACCAACCATTCAAAGATTTTATTAGTATATCGTATAGGTTGGTGGAAGAATGTGTTGTATCGAGTCAAGAAAAAGTGGGGAAGGGATAAGAGGTGGTCTGGAAAGGGTTTGAAATTATAGAAAAGAAAGAATGAGGATGAATTTGAATGATTAGGAAGAAGGAATGGTGACGGTCCAACCTCTATAGGTGGAGATTGATCAATCACAAAATCCGTATTGTTTAAAAATTCAAGTTCGTCAGCAAAAAGTTCTTCATAACTTTTATCAATGGTATGATTGAATATTCTGCTGTCAAAGAGTTTTGTGCCAGAATTTATCCTACTTGATTCATAAAAAATCATTGATGTAGAGGACTCGAAAAACTTATCTACCTCATTTTCAAAAATATCCAAATCAAGTTGAATTTCTGGTATTATTGAACTTGAATTAACGGATTGTGATTCATCAAAACAAACTAAAACTATAGGAACATAAGAAGAACCAGAGAAAGTAGAAGGTGAAATGGGTAAACAAATTGGTGTGTCGAGTGTTGCTGAACCAGATGTGGAAGATGGAGGCTGTATTTCGGTCTGATCTTCGGGTATACCATTATCATCAACTTCAAGACATATTTGGGGTTCGGGAAGAATTAAAGGCTCAAGATGATGACCACAAGGAAGTGAAAGGATTTGATGAATTGGTGGGACAAAATCATCCAAAATTTCGGGTTCATCAATCAATATATCCCCAACGTCAATCACCTCATTCAAGTGAAGGTTAAAATTCTCAAACACCTCATCAAAAGTATGGTTTTCAATCAGTTTTGGTTCAAGAGTGGAGGTGTAGAGATCACAAGGGTTGGGTATGGTTTCACTTGAAATGGACTCTTCACAGTCGGGTAAATCAAACACTACAAAGTCACACAACTTATCAGTCATTCTATTTGGTGTACTTGATGAATCTATGAAACTGGAGTTGTGGATTTCAGTTTGGAATGGGGAGGTTTGATTATGATGGGTGTATAATTTTGTCTCTTTACCCAAATTCTCATTTTGTCCGATGCCCGTATTATATACTGAAAAATTTTGGGCTGGTTCGGAACTCGTTGCCCTTTCATATTTAGCCATGCTTTCCTTCCATTCCTCTCTAATGCGGTTCATCATCACAATACCTTCTTCAAATTTCCGCTCAAGACTAGACTTTGGTTGATAAAGGGTTTCAGTATAAGATTGAAATTCATGTGGATAATTAAAACTCCCAAATGACCGATTAGAAGAACTGTCTAGAGAAGGTGGAAAAGTCGGATTGGACTGATAGGAATAGAATGGTTGCGGAACTTGGGTAGGAGTAAGATCAATATTATGATAAGAAGAATATTGATATGGGTTGGTTGGTTGGTTATTTTCAACAGACATCTTATATGGCACAAACCGCATATCAAACTCTTCTCTGGACAGTGGTGGTGATGGTTGATATTGGTTCGGGTTGAAACTTTGGCCTCTAGACCTAGCTATGTGCTCAGCAATGGACATTCGTCTAGGAGCTTCCTCACTCTGAGTATCAACTGAAACAGGTGTAGGATTAGGATACGGTTGATAAGACCTAGACTGAGGTGGCCAACTGTTTCTTCCTGCGTGTTCTATATGATCTCTTAAGGACATGGAAGAGCCGGACGGTATACCGAAGGGATTACGAAAACAAGAGATATCTGGTTGTGGACAGCAAAGCTCGGCAAGAGATCGTTTGTTTGGGTCACCCATTATAAGAAGAGAAGAAGGGGGAAGGGGTAAAAAGGGGAGAAAATAATTGGTTTGTTTTGAAAAATGACGGATTTAGACAAATCACACAAAAATGCACAAACAACCCTAGAACTATGGTTACCTAGGTCCAGTCTCTAGACCGCTCCTAGACTTCCAAAGGACAAGCCGCAGGATCAATCCTCTACTGCCTCTGTACTACCCTTGTAAGCAGGTAAGTGCCAGGTAAGTGGGAAGGAACCACAGTACTGGGACTAATTAAAAACCACTAGCCTTTGACACACTTGCCTAGACACTACAAAAGTAATGCGGATAAGCGATAGATTACCCACGACCTTCCTCTGTCCTTATTGAGCGCGACAGTCCTTAGAGTCTGGTCTAGATATTTTTTAAATTAATGTAGGGTTGATGCAGATGCTCGGTTTGTGATTTGTGGGGCTTAGGAAGGGTGATGAAATCCCCACCTAATCTTGATTTGGTCTTTGCCCCTTAAAAATCCGTATTAAATAATGCAAAAACAAACCGTAAAACAAAACTTTGCAAAAAGATTTTTGAGCGGCGATATTTTGCAAAGAATCCTGCAGAAAATAGATTTTATTGGATTTGAGAGGAGAGAGAAAGAGTGAAGAAAGATACCAGAGAAGTGTGAAACCCTAGATCTCCTGTTTCCTCAAATCCGTGACTCCAGATTCCCTCGCAAAATTCACACACAAATCGTTAAATATGCAATTTGCTGTTTTGTTTTAATAATGATATGAATCGTCTAAAAATTCAACACAAATAGCAAGAATAAAAAATTACGCACGTTTCCCCGGCAACGGCGCCATTTGATTG
Organism: Agapanthus africanus; assembly: GCA_030015575.1. Classification (NCBI taxonomy): domain Eukaryota; kingdom Viridiplantae; phylum Streptophyta; class Magnoliopsida; order Asparagales; family Amaryllidaceae; genus Agapanthus; species Agapanthus africanus. The sequence goes on from CM057351.1 coordinate 239,787,069, forward strand.
ATTCGAAAGAGTTTGTAGTAGTTAACCGCAATCAATAACGGTGTCGCGTGTAGCTAGACCGAGATGAGTACGGGTCGTCCTCAGGGAAACGTTGAATCTTTTACTCTTACTTTAGATGTGTTGAGAGAGAGAGGAGGAATAAAGAATTTTGTGAAAGTTTCTTGATCTACTTTAAGCAAGAATGCAAAAATATAGATCTAGATTATTTTAGAGATGTAGATAATATAATAAGAGGGCTTGTAGGGTTCGTTAGGATTTAGTAGTTATGGACGATTAACTAAAAGTTACCCTTTTTATCCTTTAATAGATTTATAACTAGAACGACGGTGATGCGTGTAGATTAGGGTTTCTGGAGGGAAAAGGAATCCCACTCTTAACCCTTATCTCGACGCGGAACTCCGTTCATATCTAGCCTTTACCAAAACAATCATTAATCTAATCTCTAATCGCGGTCGGAACTAGCAAAGAATTGTTAGCGCGCCCGATTAGGATGTTAATGATTCTTTTAATAAAGTTCATAAACTTTATAGGACTTAAAAAGGGTTTAGGGATGTTCATCGTCCATTAGCCTACCCTAATCCTACGAACCCTAACAAGCAGAGAATTACTCGCGCATGTTGGGAGAAGAAGAGATAGAAATCATGAAGAAAATAAAATGCAATAAATTACCTTTATTAATCAACAAGATCAAGTATACGTTGATTCCTTAGAAAATGATTACAAAAACCTAGTTTGCTTCTCGATCTCTTCTAAGGAGGTAGATGAACCGTTGATGATCAGCCTGGATGCGTGAGCCGTCTAGGACTTCGTGATCTCGTCGGCTTGATGAATTTTCCAAGAAGCTCTCGGTGCCTTTTTATAGTGCAAAGCCATAATCATTTTCTTGAAAATTAGGTAAAATTAATCAGAGATTCATGCCACAAAATCTCATCTTCTAACTCTCATATCTTGCCGCGGATCCGCGGCAAGATAGGGGGTATGGCCGCGGATCCGCGGCCATTTGATCTCAACCCTCCATCAATTTTCTGGGGCTCTATCTTTGTAACATGTGGACTTCTTTGGATCCTTTTTATTTCAGAAATCTTCTCGTGGTTGCTGCCAGACTTGGTCTTCAAGTTTTGATTCTTAATTAGGCAAGTCTTCTTCAACAACTTGATTTGCTTGATTCTAGTCTTTGAAAAATTTTGCACACTTGGAAAAAATCTGCATAACAACTTAAATAATATTTAGTAGACTTAGTTCTACTAAGATTAGGTCAATGAATTTATTTGCATACATTTTCCTACCAAATGCTAATTAAAATATATTAACACATGGAAAATAGTGTTTTTACACATAAACCCTCATATGTATGATATATTATAATAAGGTCCTTTTTTAATATGAAAATGGTAGGAAAAATATAATAATAAATGTGCAGTTTTATCAACTGAACACTCGCCGGATAAACTTAATAGACAGCTACACCCCTTAGCCTCGACCAAGTGACTGTAGGAGAACCCCGTCGCCGAAAGCATCCGTTCGGGTGCTCGTGGCAGTGGTGTTCCGCCTTGGTGCACTTCACCGACGGCGTCGGGGGTGCGGCCGCCTACTGAAGTTTGCGATGAGAATTCGATCAGGATGTCGGGAATCTTGTTGAATTGCCCGACTTGATATTGAAAAGTGTTTTCGATAATGAGACTAAAATGCGGGGTTTATAATTGTTAGGCATGCGATGTCTAAGGAATTCATTTGATTAGGCATGCGATGTCTATGCAGGTTGCGGATTCCAAGTGTTGTAATTTTACACTTTCTTTTCTATGACCGTAAGTGTAATATGTGATATCGCCGGTTTCATTGCTATATGTCAGCGAAAATTGGGATACGCATGTTTACTTTCGTTGATAACATGTGATGTTATGTGATGCTGGATATATTATATTGGATCGTCGTGTTTGAATAGCCGAGGGGTTTTTATATGAGATGAGTTTTTTTCATTTTCATTCATGTAAAAACTTGTATGTAATATTCTTTTATTGGGGCACCTCCAGGTTGCGGAAGATGTCACCTTTTGTATATTATTTACTTTTCCGGACTAGGATAGACCCAAGGAGGAGGGCACAAGTAACCGGGTTCTGGAGTCCAGTGGGAGACCAACTCGAGGAGTCGAGTCCGGGTCTCCAAGCTCTAGAATTGGTAGGGTTGCATGCCGCTCTCGTAGGGGTCTAGGGGTGTGGGTTTGGCTGCTCATAACGACCGTGGAATCCGTGTTTTATACAGGTTCAATATAAAACACGGACGTCCTAGTATATCCAATATTTCATATCATATCTTCTGCTGCGATATCTGTGATGTGATCAATTGATGTTCTATGATAAATACTGTATTTAGTATATATGATATATTATATAGGCGTTACTTATGTTTTACACCCGCGCTAGCCCTGCCCCGCTCTGCCGTTAGTTACCTAACCTAACGGTGCACGAGGGGACATCGAGGCGAATGCGGATGGCATAAGTGTACGTCGTATTTATCTGTGATGTTTAGGTGTTTAAATGACGGGACTTCATTAATGTGATTAATGAAAGAAAAGAAACCTAAGATGTTGTGGAATCGAATTTCAAAAATAAAATAGGCAGCTACAGTTCTTGCTTTGCATCGCGGTGTTCTTTGTAGAACATCCTGCACCTTATTCGATGAGGAAAGGGCCGAGATCCCTTCACCGGGAGTGACCCCTTTAGCAATAACTGGGATATGCTACACACTCAGTTTGTCTTTTGATTGCTTCTATAGTTTCTGCTTTGCACAGTGATATATATGATATATCCCGCACCTCATTCGACGAGGAAAGGGCCGAAGATCCCTTCACCGGGAGTGACCCCTTTAGCAAAACTAGAAAAGCCTCAAAAACACTCCATTTTAAAATCATTTGATTCTACAACGATATCAAGTTCATTACGCAATAGGTTTTCAGAAAAACCTGTCGTAGCCCTCCGTCATTTCAGATAAGTAGTAGTTAGTATTCGTGCTGCGTTTGTTGGCCTTTGTCAAGGCGTAGTGTGCGGTAGCTAACTGGTGCTTATCTTTTTATGCATATGATGCATATTGGGTTAGGGTAGTCGTGCGACCTTGTTGGCCTTTGTCAAGGGTCGTGCGGGTGGGTTTAATTCAATCAGGAAATGACGGGTTGAACTTGACTAGCATCCTATGGTTTGTTGGCCTTTGTCAAGGTCATAGGAGGTTAGGGGCAAAATTATCGGGAATTTCAAGTGTTGAAATTTGCAATGAGATTGCATACCTTCTATGAGATAGTTGGATCCCGATACCCACTGCGAGTAAAAGTTACTCCTGAGAGAGTTTTACACATTACACTTAGCCGATCAAGTAGGTGTCTAGAAAGGTGTCAACGGGGTTACGCCTCTGGGAAAACGAGGTTTACCGTAATTAGGTCCGTGCGAAAGCACGGGGAACCTCCCTCAAAGTATCGACACTGGCCTGGCTGAAAGATTCTCAAACTTGTAGCGTGTAATTAATCCCGGCTAGTCTTTCCTTTTAGGGTTTGAAGGAAGATTTGATAAAAACAGTGGGAGCCATCCTCATTAGATAAAATACATAACCAATCTAATTTTGCAAGAGCATACGCAGAGTGTTTTCTTCTCTCTCTCTCCAGGTAGCGACCATGTCACGCCTTAATCAAGATAATAACACGGATGTATTGACCCGCTTGTTATACTGTGCTGGGGAACGTTGGTTCCGCTCCAACTTATAATTGTTATAAGACAGAGCAGGAAATAGGGGAATGCCAGGATTCCCATGCCGCCCAAACGAAAAAAGTGCATATGATGCATCTCCTTCGGGTATGTTCATTATAAAGAACTATTTCTCTGTATCCTCTACGTCCTGGGTATTTGATACCGGATCAGGATCCCAGATATGTAATCTGTTACATGGGCTACAGAAAGGTAGAGAACTAAGAACGGGTGATAAGTTTCATGAGACAGAAAACGGGGCAAGTGTTGCAGCCAAGTCTGTTGGTCACTGTCACCCTGTATTACCAATACATTGATTCTGAACAAATGCTATTAGATACCGAACCTGATATACAAAATCATATCAGTCTCTTTATTAGTAAAGAAGGATATAATTTTGTATTGTTGGATAATGTTTTGAACATTTCCTATATCAAAAGTTGATCGGTTCAAGCACGTTATCTAAAAGCATTGACGTTCTAAATCAAACTACGGTTCCTAGTATACAGAACACACACAAGAGGAAGAGTTCAGAAATGAATGAATCCTTCTTGAGGCATTGTAGACTAGGTCATATCAATGCGACCCGACTGGCTGAAGTTACATTTAGATGCATATTTAAATTAGTTTGAATTTACATCTTATGAAAACTTGCCGGTCATGTCACAAAGATAAAATGACCACAGCTCTGTTTATTGGAAACAGAGAAAGAGTTAGTTGAACTCTTGGGATGATACTTGTTGATGTATGAAGGTCCCCTGTCTACACATACCAAGACCGGTCCTTTGTACTTCATTACATTCTATGATAATCTCTCAAGATTCAGACATATGTTCCTGTTGAAACACAAGTCCGAACCTTTTGAGATATTCACAGAATATAAGTTAGAAGTAGAGAACCAAAATACGGGTATAAGTATTATGTCCGTTGATGTGATCTGGGAGGAGAATACTTGAGCACGGAAATCCTGGATTATTCTAAAGGAGAATGAGATTCTCTCTCAGCATTACTCCTCCGTATACACCATAGCACGATGGTATATCAGGGTGGAGCAATCACACCCTATATGATAAGGTGTGCACTATGATGAGTACTACTGAGTTACATATTTCCTTTTGTGAGTTATGCACTTATGAAGTTGCATACCTATTGAATAGGGTTCCAATCAAATCAGTTGCCTACCGCTTCATATGTGATATGGAAAGGGAAGAGCCCATATCTTAAGTTGGTTAAGATTTGGGGTTGTCCGGGCTATGTCTAAAAGCATAATCCGGACAAGCTCGAGGCAAGGTCTGTTATGTGAACTGGAAAGGTTCCAGTTATACAAACTGTAGCTGATGATTTGGAAGAACTAAAGGATTCAATAGTTACCAACGAACCTCAGCCTCTCCGCCGATCTAGTAGGGATCCTCACCCACCTGAGAGATACTTCCGTTTCTCTATGACAGTAGGAGCGAGGATTGCGTCATGAGATGATGACCCAACTAGTTTCGAGCTGGCCATCAAGAGTGAGACTCTGTAAGAATGGTTGGATGCTTAGCGATCTGAGATGGAATCCTTATACACCAACAAAGTATGGACTTTAGTTGCTTTATCTGAAGGGTTAAATCCCCATCAGGAGCAAGTATATCTTGAGATGATTACATGGTGTACATGGAAAAGTTGAGACTTTCAAAGCTAGACTTGTTAAAAGTTTGCATCATTGACCAGGTATGGATTATGATGAAACCTTTTTCTAAGTAGCTATGCTTAAGTCCATCCAGATCGTACTTGCCACGGCTACATACCATGACTACGATATCTGGCGGTTGGGTGCCATGACTGCTTTTCTAAATGATGTTTTAGAAGAGTGCGTCTATAAGTACACAGCCAGAGGGCCTCGTAGACAGTGGGAGCAGCGGAAACGTGAGCAAGATGTTTTATGTAATAAAGCAGGAATCGCGGAGTTGGAACGTCTGTTTTGATGTGTTAGTCAAAGAGTTTGACATCATCAAAATGGTAGATGAACCTTGTATATACAAAAAGGTAGTCGGGAGTATGGTGGTGATCCTCGTAGAGTACGTGGATGACATACTCTTGATAGGGAAGGAGTTTCCTATGCTACGCTCAGTCAATCTCCGCTTATCACAATGATTCTCTATATAGGATCAAAGTGATATCTCCTAAATTATGGGTTTTCGATCTTTTAGATAGATCTGATTGGATGCTAGGATACTCACTAGTTGTAGTGAGATGGTATCAATTGATCCTGGGGAGAATCACTCGAAGGGTTCCCAGGTGATACAGACGACTGAATGTCAGTCACATGCATTGTCTTTACCCTCAGTAAAGGGACGGTATGTTGGAAGAGTTCCAAGCTAGATACCGTGGCATACTAGACGATTAAGGCTGGATACATCGCTACTTAAGATGCTACCAAAGAGGCTGTCTGGGTGTATATTAGTTCATGAGATGAACTTCGTTCCTCCCATTGTGTGACAATGGAGTTGTGGCTTATGCCAAGGAACGCTCGTCCCATCAGTGATCCAGACATATTCTAGGGCAGTATCACCTGATCATGGAGATGGTTGATCTCCAGGGTGATCGAGGTTAGGAGAGCGGACTTAGAGGATAACACGGCGGATCCACTCACGAAGGCCTATTCACAGAGAGAGACTTTTATGGGATGGTTGAGTATGAGATACTACAACCACTGCTACAGATGGCTCTAGTGCAAGTGGGAGATTGTTAGTTATATGTATGCCCTAGAGGCCATTACTGTACATAGGATGTATATTGTAGTGGATGCTGGGACATATATAGGGAGGACTTTCTTGCTCGACATGATAGTATGCTATCTAGTTACTCTTTACCTTAACGTGTATACTGATTGTCTCTCTGTTACATATTGGTAAAGCCCTTAGGATGTGTACTTGATTACCTGGACTATGATGCGGATCATACTAGTGGGGACATGGTAGTCCATAAGTACATCCTTCAAGGTCCCTAGTCGTGGGTATATCGAGACGGGGCATCGATATACCAGAGTAGACTAGCGTATACCTTCTCGACCCATACAGATGGGCGATGGATGATCCCATATCCATTGGTGTTTGACATCAGAGATGATATACCGGTGCTCAGTGGAGACTGGGTACACTGGACGGACTCGCCGAGAACTCCCAGATGGTATTATACCTTACGTCAGATGGCAGTTCTTTGGTGACACTGGTACAGGTTAGTCTGTAGACCCGAGATCGTCATAGAGTCTTGTATGATTTCCACTGTGCTTTGATTTCCACCTTACCACGTCCAAGATGGCATGCAAAATGGTGGTTTTTGGGTACAGTCCCGAATCACGTGGAGGCAATGAGCGATAGGAGGGGATTCTTCTCTCCCGGTATAGGGAGTTGATGTTGCACTGTGTTCGATTGGCTATAACCGGAAATCCCTGGCCATGGTTGCTGAGATTTACTGGTAAGTGTTACCAGAAGTTTCTCGAACTGTTATAGACCTCATATCGACACGACTTATCGAGCTATTGGGGTCTGACGTTTACCACCCCTAGGCGAGATATGCGACATATCAGACGATCAGACCGGACTGTACGGTAAGTGTTACTGGTTAGATTCACAGGAGTGTGAGCGGGCTTGCTTGTCGATCTTCTAATCGCTCAATACCCGGGTGGCCGTTACGTTTAGCAGACCGCTTGCGGCTTGTGGGTGTTTGATATGATCATCACCTGCTGCTGGCGTATTGACGAGTCTTTAGAGTCCTACACAGAGGTTTCCTGGCTCAAGCGAAACGAAATAGGAGCGCATATGAGATATGTGCCGGACCGAGAATAATTCGTGTATGTGATACCGTATTCTATTCTCGCGATGAATGTATCGATTGGTTGTATGCGATATAACCTAGTTATCGAATCAAGGATTGATTCGATAAGCCGATACATTGAATATTAGTCGGTCATATGCGATATGACCGGATCGTTAAATCAAGTGTTGATTTAATGATTTAATGTATAATTATATATTTGATATATTACTTTGCATTAACTAGTATTGGTTCACTTAAGATGGATTTTCTCACTTGATGTGCACATTGTATATATGATATAGTTTTGTGCACTAGTTTGTATCATGTTTGATGATACAAGCAAACTTGGGTGCGTATGATTAAACCATGGTTATGTTAATGGTTAGGGTATTGATTTACTTATTTATTTATTCTCTTTATTCTTTTTGGCAAAGGAAAAAGAAATGGTTGCTTATTTTTGATTTACATTGAAGCTTCATGAAGCTTTGAAAAGTTCAACCATTTTTGTTTCTTTTGCATAACCTAACCATTCACCTAACCTTAGTTTATTCTCTACACTTAACCATGGTTGCTAATATGATAAGAATGATTTTTATTTCCATTTTTATTCATTATTCTTATCATATTCTTTTTCTTCTTCTTCTTCTTCTTCTTCTTCAAGAAGAAAGAAGCTTACTAGCTTCAATGGTGACTTGAGAAAAAGAGTGCGAAATCCAATTCTAAAGTGAACCCACTTCCTATTTCTTCATCCTCTACCACTTGCCATGTAGTATAGGGTGTTTTCTTCACAAGTTTCACAACTTGGTGAAGTGGGAGCTTGATCTTGTGTTGCCTCGACGTAGATCATCTTCGGCATCGAAGTCGACGACCTAGCCCGATCATTTCTTCGACGAAACCATCGCTAGAGTCCGGGACCCCGGTGATCGCAGCGAAGGGACGTCATCATGGAGCTAAGGAAGTGGAGGACCGGATCTACAAATGTTGTATTTCCGATCACTTTAGAGTAAAGTTGTTTACTTGTATAGTTTTCGCCTTTGATTCTAGTCAACGATCGCATTAGGGTTTCTCGGCACCTAGAATTTTTGAATTTGGCATGGTTGATGCCTTGTGAGACCTCTTGAGTGTGTTCTAGGAACCCTACAAGTTTGTCTACCATGAGTTTTCTCGACCCTTGAGCAATATCATACACCCGATTCGAGGTGGATGATGAACCTTCTGCGGGTGCATGGTGGACCCGGTACGGTACCCTGGGGCAAGATGTCGCAGATGATGGCGTTGAGCCCGACAGGGGAGCACTACCGACTGGTTATTTATGACGCGGCGGATATCCAGAGGATACCGACGTGGTCGTGAGATTTGATGATAGGGGCCAGTCCGGATTGCCGGAGCCCGAGATAGTGAGATTTGATGATATGGGCCAGTCCGGATTGCCGGAGCCCGAGATATTGGATATTGGGATATATGTTTTGTGTCGATGCTCGATACGGATTCTATATTGATTTCATTGATGATACATCGATTTTTATACAGAAATCTCATTAAATTAAGAAAACAGTTTTCTCATTCATGATGTACTCTTTTTTCATTTTTAATGCATTCGTATATCATACATGTGATATGTTGCTACCTGAGGCACTGACACGAGCACTTGGTATTACACTCCGTTGGCATCAGAGATTTTGATGAGATGGCGTTCTACTCCGTTGACATCAGAGATGTGATACACATGCAGAGGCGTTGAATATGGATATATCTTCCAGAAGGAGTTGTGATGAGTATGCAACCGTTCCGAAACAAGAAATAGATTTGGTAAAGGGTGATAACTTCCGGACAGTTCAGCAGGAACGAGATTTGGGTGAGACCCCGACAAGATCTTTCTAGAAATACTAAACGAGGAGACTTGGACCCAGGATCGGTCGTATTACGCACACCCAGTAGGCAAGAGTTCACCATCGTCGACGAGACATGTTATGAGTAACCATGATAGTTGGCCAGATATCTTTTAAAGGATGTGCCAGAGCGGAACTGTTTCTGTCATCGTTTCCATATTGGGTCGTTGAACCGAGGAGTTATGTAACTGGAAATCTACAGTGAGAGACGAGAGTCTAAGGGCACAAGGCGCCAGACTATGAACAGGAGGCAAGGAGATATCTTGCTCTGCTAGCTTTGGATGCACTGACACCTTCTCGACTTCGAAGGAAAGACATATCGACGACAATGTTTACGATTTACGATTGGTGATTCGAATATCACGTGTCCGTTATTTTGGATTTTGGTATTTTGGGCAATTTATTTGCATGATTGAGTTTTTGTGCATCACAGTTGCACTCGATTTCGATTTGATGTCATTCGAGATATTTGATTTTGATTTCACGCATATGATATGTATGTGTTTTGACTTATGCCTTCGGTGTATTTTTTACGTACTTTTAGTACATGATTTTGATTTTGTGCATGTTGATGCACGTGGTTATGAGATTATACACCACGGTATACCTGATCTGGATTGAGCTTTGTTGCATACCGTCGATTTCGATTGTGATAGTCGATATTTGTTTTCGTGCACCTTGTGCACTTAATTTGGATTCTTACGCATACGTGGCGCGCTTGATGCGATTTTGGTGCATTCCAGATGCACTAAATCGGGATTCTTCGTGCATATCAGATGCACCTGATATTGTTGTTAGGCACACTCGTTGCCTTTGACAGGTGTTTTCATGCACACCCGTTGCACTTAAATTTTGTTTCTGTGCACAGGCATAGCACCTTCATTGATTTCAATTTCTGTGCGCACCAGACGCACGTGGCATTTTTACATATACTATTGAGTACGATTTCTTTTGAGCAAAACATTTTAATGATATTTACTATTTGGTTTAGTAGCCGAGCCGGACTGTTCTGAGAACAGTACCTAGGTGTTTTTGCTTGCATCGATAGTTATCGAAGGGATTTCCAAAAAGGAGCTACAGTCTCGATATTTTTCCTATGTGTCCGAGATGACACGAACATTTTATAAAGGAAACCCTTCTAAATTACTTTCAAAACGGCGGGACGTGTATATTAAACAATGGATATATATATATAGATAGATAGATAGATAGATAGATATATATAGTTATCTTTCTTACAATAAACGTCCGCTACTTGTGTCGTGATACGCGCATCGCACAGCGACTTGAAAAAGGTTTGACATGTATTTCTTTTTAGATGTTTTGACTAGTTTACAACGATGCGTACTATGTACATGTTATTGTTTTGATATAGATCATGTTGGTGTTCGTATTGGACTTTGACATTGGTTTATTCACCATAACTCCGATGATTGCGTGATGCTTGACGGAGTTTTGATTTTTGAGTTATACACTCGTTTTTCATGCGCATGCATTGCGCTACGTTATGTTTTATATACGTATGATTTCGGAGCCCCGACGACTTGATCATTTTACTGAAATGTTTTAGTATTTGAGGGGTTTAAATTTAAATTCGGGGACCGAATTTATTTAAAGGGGGAGGACTGTAACATTTCAGAGAAATAAAATATTATTTTTGAGAAGTTAAATAATTAAAATAATAAATATTATGAATATTTTAATGTGTGGAAATTAGTTTTAATGATATGGTATGATTAAACACCGATAAATTGGGAAATATTTGGAAATTTATATAAAATGTTGATTTTGAAAGAATGTTATATGATTTAGAAATTTTATAAATTTTATACAATTAATTATATACAAGTTTATTTCTAAACTTGATTAATGTTCACTAATCATACATTGATGGTGTTTTGTGCATGTGACATGCACCATATTATTTTTGATAACACTTGTTACATTTTTGAAAACTTGGCTTAAATCCTAAATTGTGCATGGTTTCATTTGGGTTTCCTATTGGTTTAGAAAAAAAAGAAAAGAAAAAGGAAAAAGGTTAAAATAATGGTTATGGGCAAGAGAGAGAAGAGAGAGAGAGAGGTGAGGGGTCATTTAACCATAACTCCCATTTTTTTCCCTTCATTTTTCTTCATTATTCTCACCTCCTCCTCTCTCCTAGCTGCCATCTTCCCTCCACCAACTACACCACCTCATATCAACCCCAAAAACACCTCAAAACACCTATTTCCTTTCACAAAAAGTATGCACAAGCTCACTACAACCATGATGGATCAAGAAAGTTTGGATTTTGGGTGCTTAGGGCAACTCAAGTAAATTCTTGAGTTGCCAAATGAGGTAATCCTTTTACCATTAGTGTAGTAATGCATCTCCTTTAGCTTCTATTTTAGTTTAGAATCGTTTTGGTGAGGTTTAGTGATGTTTGAAAATTCCTAGAAGTGGTTTTGAGGAATTCTTGAATTGAGATGGTGCAATTGAGATTTAGTAGTGACCTTAAACCCCCTTAGTGCTAAAATCCTGGACCAAACAGATCCTAGACCATGCAATGTGAATTAGATATCGAAATGTCGGTTTTGTGTTTATATTGTGCCTACAGGGAATCTGGAGTGACCTGAGACATTTACAAGAAAAACTAGCAACACCATTAACCTAGATTGAGCACTAGGAGGCTACCTTGCAAAGACGAACCCATTCCGAGCATCCCAAACCGAGCAGGCCGATTTTCATGGGTATGTGGCCGGCCAAGTGGTGGAATTTGGTGCTGGGATTTGTTCTGTAGTTCATATACCCCTTATACTACACCACAGTACTGCTTGTTTATCCCAATTTCACCTGAACCAAAATCTGGGACCATTTTCTTGAGTTGCTGGTTTGAATTCCTTGATGTTCATGACTTGAAGTTTTGATATTTGTGTTTTGTATCGGTCACTTGACGTTTGTATGTCGATATCGGGTGTTATTTGGTTCTTTTGCATGAGTAGACCATATGTTTTTACCTATGCGTGATACGTGTGCCGTTTTGGTTTTCGTGCGGGATTTCGGTTTACGATACTTTGTGTTTATATGTGTAGGCACTCTCACGTGGACTTCGGACGACGAAGAAGAGAATGGCGACATCGACTTCGGAAAGCAAGGATCAATGTGAGTAGATATATATCTACGGGGAAGTCGGGTGGATGGCGTATAGCACCCCCGCAGTTTCGTAGTGTAGTATACGAATACGTTATATATGTATATAAATATGTGTATTGTGATACGTGGATGATTATCAAGATAGGCTTTAGATGTTCGCGGGTTAGTTTTAGTGTAATTGTAAGATAGTGCTTATAGTTTAATTTCTTAGTTACGAAACCCTAGGATAGAGGTTCACACATACACACATGTACACACGTGATATGTCTTTGGTGTATATGACATATGTATAGATATATGTGTGTGTGTGTGTGTGTGGATGTGTTGATATATATATATATATATATATATATATATATATATACGTATACACGGCTGATGAGGATAGTATATGATACTTGGAGGATGGTCGATATGATCGGGCATGATGCCGTGAGATCGGTTATGTGATTTAGGTTGTGTTATGAGACACGACATGATATTATAGCGGATCGACGGGCGATGTGTTTCATTCACACGTGGATTTAGGTTGATGGTATCGGAATGTACTAGACTAAGATCAGTACCCTTTGTTCAGGATATTATGATGATGATACCATATAGATATTGAGGTATATGTGATAGTTGACCCGTACCCCGATTTTGGGAAGACGTATGATGGATTTATCGTATGAGATATAACTATGATATTAGATCCGCACTCTTAACTCGAGGATATCATATTATATGTTTATCGTACGTGACGCTTTTGAGGCGGGATCACCGACTACTAGATATATCGACTCGGACTTAGGTGGATTTCCTTAACCTTTTGTTTAGTCTCTTAGCTTCGTCCTGTAGTTTATTTGGTAGATGTTAGACTGGGCTCGAGTCATACTTATTTTCAAAACTAACGAATCGTGAATATATTTAAAGACAGGCCCTATTTTCTAAAAACCACGATTCGTGCTATTTCAAATACCAAAATTGTATGGCTCGTACTTATAAATGTATATTCTTATATGTTGCGTTACTATTCATTTCCATATATTCTTACTGTTTGCATCGTATTGCATGCTTAATTGTGTTTTCAATAGTTATAATGAACCCATGCTGTCAGGACACCAGCACCATTACAGATGATGCGTATGCTCCACGTACACCTACTTGCCGACTCACACGCATCATCATCGGTAATTTTCATGTCACGTATACATTAAAAAACACTACTTCATTGGTATAAATTGCTAACCGATAGTTTCGACATAGTACTTGTGCGCTTGCTTTCATATGCTAGCTTAGACATTGCATTTATTACAGTGATATTTCATGCATAAGTATATTCATTTGTCATGCAATATTATGGGGATTATTGCCGGTATTCACTGTTTATTGACTTTTGATTATGGGATTCGGATTTTCCATGAGATTTCTAGATTTGGAGAAACCGAAAGGATTTTATAAACTGATTATCATTTCTAAAAATAGAAATTGCGGTTTTCTCGTGATATGATGTGAGATATGTCCACCATGAGTTTTCTGGGCCCTTGAGCAGTGTCATACACCCGATTCGAGGAGGAGGATGAACCGTCTGCGGGTGCATGGTGGACCCGGTGGGGTACCCCGGGACAAGATAGTCGCATATGATGGCGTTGATCCCCGCAGGGGAGCGCTACTGACCGGTTATTTGTGACGCGGCGGATATCTGGAGGATACCGACGTGGTCATAAGATTTGATGATAGGGGCCAGTCCGGATTTCCGGAGCCCGAGATAGTGAGATTTGATGATATGGGCCAGTCCGGATTGCCGGAGCCCGAGATATTGGATATTGGGATATATGTTTGATGTCGATGCTTGATACGGATTCTATGTTGATTTCATTGACGATATCTCGATTTTTATACAGAAATCTCACTAAATTAAGAAAACAGTTTTCTCATTCATGTTGTATTCTGTTTCCATTTTTAATGCATTCGTACATCATACATGAGATATGTTGCTACCTGAGGCACTGACACGAGCACTTGGTATTACACTTTTGATAGATGTTTACCCTGGCCATTATCAGATGTTTCAGGTTATATATTATATGGATATTATAGTATGACCTAGGATAGAGTCATACATGCGATTTTTGCTCGGTGATGTTTTCTACTCACGAGTTAGCAACTCACCCCCGTTGTGCCACAGTTTCTTGCAGGTTTTGCCGTACAGGTTTCATTGCGGTTTGCTGGCACACTGTTCCTTCCGGGTGATTGCTTTGTTAGTTGGGTTCACTCGCATCGTGACCACCGTCGTATTTTATTTACATTCATTTGTATCTAGTAAACTCCATCAACCAGACTTGTATATTTAGTAGACGTAGAAAACCAGTATGCATATTCTTTCGACCGTAAAGTCGCGCGCTTGTATCATTATGGTTTTTCTCTGGTTTTCTTGAGGATGTTGGTTTCTTTCAGAGTTTTGAACCTCGCCCTTCGGCGTTGTATATTATATGTCTTGCGTGGTTGTATCCGCCAATTGGTGAAGAGCTAGCTCCCGCTAGGGGATGCCTTTATTCGTTATGTATATTATTCGTGTTTGTACCCATTTAGGGCCAGTATTTACAGAGGAAACTCTGCCGAAATTTTCGGAAAGGAGTTGATGTTTTAAAAATACTTACTACGGCTTATTTTGTTAAACCACTTCCTTTTAAGCTAAGTTGTTCCTTCACTCTCTTTTCAAATGGTTTAGATTTCTCGACTTTTGGCTTACTTGAATTAGATGGGTCCTATAGACTTCATATGATTCAAGTGCCAGTCACGTGCCATTTCGGGTTGTGACAAAACTTAAGTGAAATAGTGCTTCCACTGTTTAAGTAGTGAAGTTTAGGATTATGGGGTAAAGAACACTATCAATTTATACAAGGCCTTACACAGGCCAAAAGTGAGCACCAACCATTCAAAATTTTTATCGGGATAAGGCCCGTCTGGTGAAAGAATGCGGAGAGGAAAGAAATAGAGAATACGTGAGACCGTATGGGGATAGAAGTGGGATACGGTCCCGGTATATGGTGGAAGGGAAAAAGAAATGGGGTATGAACTTGAGGGTGAAAATGGTGTGAATAAATTTGTACAATTTGTAATGACCGATGTATAACAAGCGATTGTACTAATCTATTAACCCATCGAGGAATGGGGTCAAATCCCTCAAGACTCATGAGAAAACATGGGTACACCGGACTTGGTAAAGCAGACATTGGAAATGAAAGTGATACGGTGTCTTGTAAGGTGGGAACGACGGAAAGGATAGAGGGGAGTGATTGAGGAAGGTTATCGGTTAAAGGTTCAGGAGGGTGTACACAGTCAATAAAAGGGACAGGATGAATTGGAAAATTCGACTCATCAAGCAAAACTGGTTCATCCTAAAAAATGACCTCAAAGTTAAGCTCATCCACGCATTTATCATCAATATCGAGACGCAAATGAATTTCGGGACAAACACTTAATGACTCAGGTTGATGTCCACACGGAAGTGAAAGTAAATGATGAATTGATGAGAAAAACTCATCCAAAACCGTGGGTTCATCATCCAAAATATTCCCAGCGTCAATATCCTCAATCAAGTGAAAATCAATATTCTCATACACCTCATCAAAAACATGGATTTCAATCAATTCAGGTTCTAAAATGGAGGTGTAGAGGTCAAAAGGTTTGGGATTGGTTTCACTTGGAATGGACCCTTCACAATCGGGTAAATCAAACACTACAAAGTCGCACAACTCATTAAACATTCTATCTTCAATCGGTAAATCCTTTGGGACACTTGATAGACATTCAAAACCGGAGTTGTGGGATTCAATTTGCAACGGGTGGGTTTGATTTGGAAGGGTGTACTGCTCACTCTCACCACTCCAATTCTCAATCTGTCCTACCGCCTCATCATACATTGAAAAATGTGGAGCTAGTTGGAAACTAGCTACCGGGTTACTAGGTTGTATGAGGGTGGCCATGGACGCATTCAAATCCAACATATGTTGGTACGACGCTACCTGAAAGTCTTCTAACGACTGTTCCAGACTAGACATGGGTTGTAAAGGGGTTTCAGTAAAAGATTCAAAGTTTTTTGTATACTGAAAACTCCCAAATGGCGGTTCAGAAGCAATGTCTAGGGAAGGTGTAAAAGTTGGGAAGGACTGGGAGGAATCGAATGGTTGGACAGGAGTAGGATCAACATTCGGATAAGAAGATGATTGGAATTGTTGATCAAAAGAAGATGCAGTGGTGAAAGGATTGAAAGATCGGCTACGAGGTTGTTCAATACGTTCAGCAATAGTCATAGGTCTTGGAGTTATAACAGGACTCTCAAAAGGTGTATCCACGTAAGAAGATAGGGTAGGTTGAAACGGTTGATACAAAGTGGAGTGCGGAGTCCAGTTGTTTATCATAGACGCGTCTATCCGATCTTTCAAAGAAAGTTTAGGCATGGAGGGAACGCTCGATGTTTGACCAAAGCAAGAACCGTATGAAATAATGTCTGGTTGGGGGTACCAAAGTTCGGCAAGAGTTTTTCTGGGTAGGGTACCCATGATATGAAGAGAGGAAGAAGAAGAAGAGAAAGGAGGAGAAAAAGAATGTGGAATTTTTTTTTATTTTAAGTTAGTTATTAACAAAAGAATGAAATATACACACAAAAAGAATCTGGACAAAAATAATCACGACACAGTACCACACACCTAATCGGTCGAGAGTTCACCTAGGTCAACTTGAACTGCTCAAGAACTTGATTGTCGAAGTAAAACTGTATCGAGAAACTAGCTCAAGATATACTGATCACGAGGCCAGGTAAGTGCAGAGATAAGGGGAGGTTTTCCGACGCTTTCGCGAAGGTCCTTAATTAAATAACCCTTTCTCTTTTGGTGGTTTCTCTGTTAACACTTTCCTAGACACCCCATAAACGATATACCGTTAAGCGGTGTTCTAAACACAGTTAACTTCTCCTAATGAGCACGAAGTCCTTAAAGGCTTAAAGTCTAGTTTCTTTTAAAATTTGTGCGGGTAAACGTTATGCTCAATTTCGTGATTTATGGGCCACGGAAAAGGTGATGAAATCCTTTACTGTATGTTGTGGGGTTCGCTTGCCGTATTAATTGATGCAATGCGCAATTCAATAAAAAATTATTCAAAGAATCAAACAATCATTTTTACGTTTAAGCTCGGCACTGCAACAAATACAGGTTAGTCAATTTTGGCGTTTGAAAGCTAATTTGCAAAGAATCTTGCAAATATATTATATTGGATGCGTCGGATTTGAGAAGAAGGTGTTAGTAAAGTACGTACCGATAAATTTTCGGGTTAAGAAACCCCCGTTGAAGTTAAATCCGAATAGCTTGGAATGTTCGCTTGTGCGGATAAAACTACCCGGATCTTTGGCACTGTACTTCGCAATCAGCTTAACTTTGAATGCACACTTTGCTCCACACGATTGCAGTTCGCAAATCCATAAAAATCTACAAATGTCGGAAAAACGGATATTAGTGCGGAAAAGCGATATGAATGCCCAAATACCTGCACACACAAAATTATGAAAAACAAGAAATAAAAATGGGACAAAAACATAACAATAGAGCACAGGGAGAAAATTGGGAGCAGAATGAAGTGCTTGGGCCGGCGAGCTCGGAATTTATAGGGGTGTCGCCGGTTCTCTTTGTAAAGTAGGGCTTCAAATTTCAACATGTGTCTAAGTCTTCTACTATTGTCTTAATGGTATTGCTTATCTTTTCAGTTGAGATCCAGAGTGCTTGCAGGTCAGAAATCCAGAGAGCAAAAATATTAGTAAAGTTAGTTTTTGTTTTGGTTTTGAAATTTTGAAATTTTTAGTTTGTTTTTAGAAAAGTGTTAGATGGTATTAACAAGATTAACCCGAAATAACAAGAATAAAAATGTTACTGTCTCCCCGGCAACGGTGCCATTTGATTGACACGCTTTTGGCGTGTCGTGTTTTAAGTTCTAAAGTTAACCGCAATCAGGACGGTATCGCTTTACAGCTAGCCACGATGAGTACGGGTCGTCCACAGGGAGACGGAGCATTTTAGGTTCTTGTTTTCACGAGTTAATGCGCGGGGTGGAAATGTTCGTCTACCCTATGTATTTATATGCAAAGTAAACGCTTGTTAGGATTAGATAGGATAGTGTAAGTTAAGTAAATCCGTACTCAATCCATTGAGCCGGGCTCGACCACTAAGCTAGAGCAATCGGCAACAACGTGGATTAGGGTGTTTAAGCACGGTATTTGTGAAATCCGGCTTATTGACCCTTGTCCGTCCGTTCTTGTCGCTTGCTTTCGCCTCCGGCCAATCCGAACGCAACCGGTCGCGGTTAGGAAACACCAATACCTTGGTACGGTAGGGTGCCTAATGAAGCGCTTGTGTAAGGTTTGGGCGGAGTTTAATGGAAAAGATCGGGAAAAGGAAATGAGAAAGGAAATCTTAACTTACAATATCGGTTTCGATCCTAACAGCAACAATATTCACAACCATCCAAACAACAAACAAAAAGAGCAAATAAAAGATAAACAAAGAAAAGAAAAGAGCATTGCAAGAAAGTAAATGTCATGATAATAAATTGCACGAAAGTAAATAGCATGGAAATAAATTGCAAGAATGTAAAGCAAGAAATGAAGATACTAGAAACCATAGAACACATTACAAACTATGGGTTCAATAGCCTAAACTTAAACTTGCAAGCTCAATGAAGAGGTTGCAAGATCAAGAGAAGGCTAAGAACACAAGGCAAATGAAAGCAAGAAGAAAGCTTTATTGATTCCAATATGAAGATACAAACCCTTGAGATCAATAACCAAAACTTAAACTTGTAAGCTCAATGTAAAGGTTGCAAGATCAAGAGAAGGCTAAGAACTCAAGGGGGACTAAGCTATGTACAAGAACAAAAGAGAAAAGAAAACTTGAGTGTAACAAAATTTGAGGCAATCTAAGACAAACAATGACCCCCATCCCTTTCTCATTGGTTCTGCTTTTATAGGCACCAAAGAAAAATAAACTAGCAATAAAATTAAGATTACTTGGCAGCAAGGGAGGGACCACAGAAGACTGGGGGATTTTGGAGCATGGGGGGTCGGCCTGCTCGGTTTTGGGGGGAATGTGGCTGACCAAATCCCGAAGAAACTTGCTCGTATTGAAGTGGTGGTCTTGTATACTCCCCAATATCACTCTGGTGCTGCTAGATTTCTCTGTAAAGGCCTTGGATGCACTAAGGAATTTGGAGAGAAACTTGATGCTATACAACACATCATATCTTATTGCAATAACTCACACATCACTTCTCATGCCACCATGTGCCATGGGCAGCCCCCTTCTCTAGGTCCAAGTGTCAAAGAGCATGTGCACACTTGCATTGTGTTGGACCAATATTGTGTGCACACATTTTATTTGCAAAAACTCTTTGGATATCGGTTGGTTTCCGGTTCCGGTTGCAGTGTCGGCTCACAAATGTTATATCCGTGATTTTAAGTGTATTTCCAGTATTTTGTCATGGATACCTGTAATCTATAATTACTGAGAAGACACTGGTTAATAGTACCGATATATAACAAAACAGATAATGAATGAGCGGTATTGAAATGCAGTTTTCTGTGATGATCAACTGGCACGAAAAGCTGCATGAAGCTCTTTGGGCGTACCGAACGACGTTCAAAATGACCACAAAGACGACACCTTACGTCTTGGTGTTTGGTGCCGAAGCAGTGCTCCCGTTGGAGATAGAACTTCCCTCGCTAAGGATGGCAATTCACTACGAGCTTACGGATGATGATAACGCTTCCCCCGACTCGAAAAACATGATGCACTTGACGAGACCCGTCTCACAGCACATCAAAACTTGGAAGCTTATCGAGCAAGGATGACCCAGACATATGGAAGATTGACCAGAACAAGGACATTTTGCCAAGGCGAACTCATACTGGTTGTCAAAAGACCCATGATCTCTTACCGTGCAAAACGTGGGGAGTTCAAGCCGAATTATGAGGGCCTATATGTTATAGAGGAAGTATACCAAGTTGGAGCTTACTAACTTATGGATATGCATGGATAAAGAATATTTCAACCAATAAATAGCCGATTTCTCAAGAAGTATTATGCTTAAAGGGCTGGGACTTAGGTCAAGGATAAATGACGATGCCTATGTCCGCTCCTTATTTTCCTAAGCCGGAATTCTGAGAGCCAACCACTTCGCCCTAAATATGGGGATGTTGGACCGCAACGTCCTTAAACTAATGTTTGACCGCAACGTCCCTAAACTAATATTTGCTGCCTGATTGATTTCTATTTTAGTGTGTAGTAGTAACCGCAATCAATAACGGTATCGCGTGTAGCTAACCGAGATGAGTACGGGTCGTCCTCAAGGATATGTAAAACCTTTCAATCTTATTTTAGACGTGTTGATTAGAAAAGAGGAAGGAGAATAGATTATAGTGAAGAATAGTTATAGATTCTAGATCTATGTTAAACACGGATGTGGAATATAGATCTAGTTTAAAGACAGATGTGGATTTTATATCAGAAGAGGGCTTGTAGGGTTCGTTAGGATTTAGTAGTCATGGATGACTAATAAAGATTACTCTTTTTATCTATTGATAGATTTAAAACTAGATAGATAGTGATGAATGAGGATTAGGGTTCTTGGAAGAAACTAGGGTTTCCATACTATTGATCCTTGTCCTTTCATTGATCCCTATTCATGTCTAGCCCTTAACAAAATAATTTTTAATCTAATCTCAAATCGCGGTCGAGACTAGCAATAAATTGGTAGCGCGCCCGATATAGATGTTAACGATTTTTTTGCTAAAATTTATAAACTTCATATGACTTAAAAGAAGTTAAAATATTTTCTCATCCATTATTCTACCCTAATCCTACGAACCCTATCAAGAGGAGAATTACTCGCGCATGATAGAGATAGAAGAAAAACGGATAGAGAATGAGATCATAATGCAGAAATTAAGTACTAAATAATTAATCTAATGATCTACCTTTATTAATCAACTTCACAAGTATAATTCTTCGAGTTTAGATTACAAGAGGAAGAAGAAGTTGCTATCGATCTCTGCCTCATAGGAAGTAGATGCTCCGTCGAATCTTACGTCGCCTTATTAGTTGAATCGCGGACCTGTCGTGGATCACTTGTTCTTTGACGGTGAATTGATCTGTGTAAAAGGTGATGATTTCTAAGTTTAACTCTCGGTCCTTTAAATAGTCCAAAAATCAGAAACTATAGATTCTAAGAATTAGCGTTTGTTGTTGCAAATCACACCTAAAAATCCTAAACCCTAACTCCTTAAATCCACCGCGGATCCACTGCATTATTGTGCTTTTGGCCGCGCAACCGCGGCCGTTTGGTGAGATCATGGCTTCAGAATTCTGGGTCTTCTTCATTGTGATACATGGAGATTTAGTTGATGTCTGGAATCTTCATATCTTTTCTGATTCTCTGCCAGTATTGATTCTTCGATTTTATTTAACTTCATCGGCCGATTTTTGATTCCAGACATCTCGATATTCCGATCTCCTGACCTGAACCAACTCATGCACAATATCTCTATGAATACTGTTAGTAATATTTGTTATAGAGATATTATTCTAACTATTTGTATGATGTTATATCTTTTAAAGAATCTTGATTAGACTATTTGATATGATATGCATACTAAAAAATATTATATAAATATTATATGCATATATTTTCCTTCATAATGTTAATTATAATATATAAACATATGACAATAGATATTTTTACAGATAAACCCTCATATGTGTCATATTTATAATAAACACCCTTAAATATTTATTAAAAGTAAGGGAAATGATATATCAAAAATGCGATATTTTCGACTGAACAAATACCCCCAAACTTAACTTTGATCGTCCCGAGCAAACTTGTTATCCAAGAGAGGGAGAAATAAAGAAGAAGAAAAAGAAAAACCAACTAGCACACTTTCGTAGGCCATACGATTGCACTGAGCACGTGCAACAAGCCGTTAAACCTCTAGGTGTCCCTAGTAGGAGGAGTGTTGTCTCCTAAGAGTTTTCAGCGGATTACACCCACGAAATCCTATAATAAAAGAAAGACGGTAAAAGTTACATATAAAGATAAGAACTTGAAAAAAAGAGTTTTCAACTATACCAGCTTTTCAGTTGCAATGAGCCATATCTTAATGGTCGTGAAAAGATATTAGAAATTACATCACCCCTCAATAAAACGTCGTCTTTAGTTTTCTCCCCTATCTTTCTTCCAAACATTGATCATATACCCCTAGGTGTGTGTAAAAAACATCCCTACACTTAGATAATTCAATTCAAGCTATCATACTCTTGTCCAACTTCCAAAGTACTTTATAGTCGATGAATATTTTCGATGAAATTGCTCACACATCCTTCATGCGACCGTTAATACTTCTTGAGGTACTAACCGACCGATTACTAAATGTGTTCGCACATTTAGGCACAATTTCTCGTCTTGCAACACCTAAGGCTTAGCAGTGGCTCCCAAACCAGTTGGTCTAAGGCACTAGCTGATAAAGCACCCTCGCTATATTTTTTATGCCGCCTTAAGCAATTACAAAACCAGTGTTCATTTTTTTCTTCACTACTTATACTTTACTTTTTTTTTCATACTAAGGCTTTTAGACAAGAGCATTTCAAGGCATCCTCTACTATCCCAAGTTTCAGGATGTGTGACAGTGCATATAGTAGGGTATCAACGTTCAAATGTTTGGCCTCAAGAATAGGGAAAATTTTTCAGAATTATTTTTATCCTCAGATTAGTAATTTCCTTCATCTTACTAACCCTTGGGACAACGGCTCATAAATAGTTATTACTAGTTTCGTTTAAGAAAACATCTAACATTCTTGTTTTTCTCAAACTATTCCTATGTTTCATATATAAATTTTGACTTTCAAACTTTCATTATCAAAATTTTTTGTGCTTATATATAGTATAATGCAAAATAATGCGTAAATAAGCACAAACCTCCCCCAAACCTGTTTCCAGCAGTGTCCTCACTGATGTCATCTGTTAAGCTAAAAAAAACTGTAGACTTGGGAGTAAAGTTAGTAACGGGGACATGAATAAATGATAGTGAAATCCTCCCCCAAACTTATTTTTGGCTCAAAATTTTGTAAAAATTTATTTTCTTTCAAGAACCAAAATATTCTCCTCCCCCAAACTTGAGTAAAATAGTATTAAGCTTTTAAAATTATGAGAGAGGGTAAAATTATTGGTCAAAATAAAACTTTACAAAGACCAAAAGTCAACACTAACCATTCAAATATTTTATCAATGTAGCACCAAGGTTAGTAAAAGAACATGTCACCTATAGACGTGAAGAAGTGGGGAGGGGATAAGAGGTGGAATAGAACGGGTTTCCGTCTCGGTTTATAGAGACGAAACAGTGATGGTGGATTATTCGCATTCTCGTTATTGATAAGAAGAAGGGGTGGTGGTTCAACTTCTTTGTGTTGGGGTTGATTCATCACAATACCCATGTCTTCTAAGAATGCGAGTTCTTCTGCGAAGATTTCTTCAAAACTTTCATCGATATCCCGAATAATAATCTCATCGGAAAGAACGGGATGATACTCGAACTCCATAAACGGTTCATGTTTAGCGTTAGATGTTGAACCGGACAACTCGATAGAAGGGTCCGTATGTGTATAGTAAATAGCAGGGTCAAACAATAACGTACTAGTGGAGTCAAGATCAGAATCGTGAAGCTGCTTAAATTCACTGCTGTCAGAATCTATCGTTTCGACATAAAATACTTGAGTATAAGGTTCGGAGGGTTCACTTCCCAACTTGTAAATGTTAAGCTCAATTGACATTTTCCCGAAGGATAGGGTCATAGAGTCATTTCGATAATTGATTATTGCGTTGGAAGTCGCAAGAAAAGGTCGACCTAAAATCACCGGGATTTGGTTTCGTGGGTTCGCCACAGGCTGTGTATCTATAGAGACAAAGTCCATAGGGAATATAAATTCCCTGACTTTGATTAATACATCCTTTAGCTCACCCCTAGGGTGGGTGATAGATCGATCGGCCATCTGAAGAGTGCAGTACGCCGGTTTTAACTCTCCGATCCCTAATTGCTCATAAACAGAATACAGAATCAAGTTAACACTAGCGCATAGATCGAGTAGAGCACGATTGATATTTTTACCCCAAATAGAAATAGATATTGTCGGACTTAGCTGTTGTGTAAAAGCTGTTCTTACGTTACTCGTTAAGAATACTTTTTTCGGCACTTGAGTTTTTCTCTTCCTAATGCACAAGTCCTTTAGAATTTTTGCATAAGACGGAACTTGTTAAATAGAATCTAGGAGAGGAATGTTTATATTAATTTGCTTAAAAATTTCCACAATTTTCTCCATTTGTGGACTTGGTTTGTTGCCCCTTAACCTGTTTGGATAAGGTGCTTTATCAATAAGGGTCGGGTCCAACATTGGAGAGGATTGTGGCGATGGATTGGATCCCAGAATTGGAGTTGGGATCATTTTAGGTTGACTCGAGGAAGTGGGCCGTGTGTTCGAGCCTTGGGGAAAACAGAGAATAGGCTCGGAAGAAGGTGGACTGGACGAAATAAAAGAAGAAGTAGAAGCCGGGGTTTCATTAATATCATTAACATCAACGTCATCAACATGTTCACCCACTTGGTTATCCAGCACTCTTCCCGATCTCAACGTGATAACGACACCTACATTATAACTTTGTAAGTGGCCAGGATTCGGTATAGGTTGAGATGGAAGTTTCCCTTTTTCTCCCGCACTCATCGCGGCATTGATTTGTGCAAGTTGTGCTTCTATCGACTTTATACATTCACCGTGGGAGGTGGTGGTCTGCGTTAATGTTCGGATAAAAGACTTTATATCATCCGTCGTTTTCATGGAATGTTGAATAAACATATCCATGCTTCGTCGATTGCGGAGAGTCTTTCGGTACCAGCCGTTTGGAAAGAATCATTAATCGGTGCAGAATTGTTGGCTGGATTTTGAAAGGGGTGTTGAATCTGTGGTGGTGGTTGCTGTTGCTGTGGGGGAGGTCTTTGATAGGTGCTTGGGAACTGGTTTTGAATTTGGGGTTGGTTTTGGTTCCAAGCAAAATTAGGATGATTCCTCCATCCCTGATTGTATGTGGAAGAATAAGGATCGTTTCTAGATCGTTGCTGAAAAGTAGTATTAATTTGTTCTTGACCTCGAAACGGTGGACTTAAAGGACATTCTTCCGTTAAGTGTAATGGGTCGGAATAGCAACCACACACGGTTTTGGGAAGCGTAACCTGGTTTAGGGAGGCTGATGAGAATTTGTTCTCTATAGCGTCGAGTTTCTTTTGCATCGCTGCCATTTTGGCTTTTACTGCGATGGAAATATCGAGCTAATGGATACTTCTCCTAGATGATGATGGTCTAACGCTTTCCCACTGTAAAGTGTGTTCAGCGAGATCTTCTAGAAATTTCCAAGCTTCACCATCGTCTTTGGACATGAAATTGCATTGACAAGTGGTTTCAAGCATCTGCTTTGTCGCTGGATTAATGCCCTCATATATAATTTAGCACAGATCCCATCTATTTATTCCGTGATGAGGACATTGGACAAGCAGATCTTTACACCGTTCAAAGCATTTCCAAAGTGGTTCATTGGGAAGCTGGGTAAACTGGTTGATCTCGATCCGAACACGGGCGGTCTTATGATTGGGGTAAAATTTCTTAAGGAATGCTATAATGAATTCATCCCAATTGGAAATAGAGTGTGCGACAATGTTATACAGCCATTTTTATGCGAAATCGCACAAAGTAAAAAGGAGAAGACGTAAGCGCATAGCATCCACTGACAGATGTGACATACCCATCATTGCGCATATGTTTTGGAATTTGGTGATAAAAATGTATGCGTCTTCAGACTCAAGCCCGTGAAATTTAGGCAACAGGTTGATGAAGTGGGGTTTAATTTCAAAATTATCCCCATTGGATGGTGGAATAGATAGACAGGTAGGAAGGGGACCGTGTATAGGATATCATATCTCTTGGAGAGAGATGCGCGGTGGATTCTACGCACCGACGGGTGGTGGCAGGGTGGTGTTGTAATCTGATGGAGAACCGTCCATCTCGGTCTATGTGGTGGGTGAAGGGGAAAAAGAAGATGAAGAAGCACCGACTTCAGAATCGATAGCAGAAACGCGGACAAGACGGGCACTAGAATCCCGTGTCCAGCCGAGCATGCACTAAACGGGTTTAGCGCAAGTGGCAGTGTGTGTGTGATTGAAAAATGGTTTGTTTTGAAAAGTGTCGGACGTGTGACAAATCACAAAAAATGCATACACAACCCTAGAACTAAGGTTACCTAGTTCAAGTCTCTAGACCGCTCCTAGACTTTCAAAGGACAAGCCGCAGGATCAATCCTCTACCACCTCTTTATAACTCTTGTAGCTAGGTAAGTGCCAGGTAAGTGGGAGGTATCCACTATACGAATCACCAAAAATAGCGGGCCTAATTAAGTAACCACTTGCTTAGACACACTTTCCTAGACACCACAAAAGAAATGCGGATAAGCGATAGATTACCCACGACCCTCCATTGTCCTAAGTGAGCACGACGGTCTTTAGAGTCTTGGTCTAGATATTTTTTAATTAATATAAAGTTATGCGGATGCTCGTTTTGTGATTTGTGGGGCCTAGGAAGGGTGATGAAATCCCCATCTAATCTGAATTGTGGTCTTGCCCCTTAAAGTCCGTATTAAAAATATGCACAAACCAATTACAAAACATGCAAAAAGAATTTTGGCGGCGATATTTTGCAAAGAATTTTGCAGAAAAATATATTATAGGATTTTCAGAAGGGAGAGAAGGAGTTGAGGAATACACCAGAGAAGTTTGGATGCATAATCCCTCAAGATCGGTGCGGTTTCGCCGCCAAAATGCCCTTGTTGCCGTGATTCCCCCGCGCAGTTGAGGGATCGTTTGAAAAATTTTGTTACAGTGGCCTCCTTTGCTCCTCTGGTCTTCTCAGAAAGTCTCTGAATCTTTATCCCCTCGCTACAGTGACTCCAGACCCCCTTGCAAAAATCGCACACTAATTGTTAAATACACAATTTGCTGTTTTGTTTTATTTTATGATATCGATCGAATAAGAATTCAACATGAATAGTAATGAAAAAAAATTACGCACGTATCCCCGGCAACGACGCCATTTGATTGATTTTTATTTTAGTGTGTAGTAGTAACCGCAATCAATAACGGTGTCGCGTATAGCTAACCGAGATGAGTACGGGTCGTCCTCAGGGATATGTGGAATTTTTCCATCTTACTTTAGACGTGTTTATTAGAAAAGAGGAAGGAGAATAGATAATAGTGCAGAATAGTTATAGATTCTAGATCTATGTTAAACACAGATGTAGAATATAGATCTAGTTTAAAGACGGATGTAGATTTTATATCATAAGAGGGCTTGTATAGTTTGTTAGGATTTAGTAGTCATGGATGACTAATAAAGATTACTCCTTTTATCTATTGATAGATTTAAAACTAGATAGATAGTGATGAATGAGAATTAGGGTTCTT
Source organism: Agapanthus africanus (assembly GCA_030015575.1). Classification (NCBI taxonomy): domain Eukaryota; kingdom Viridiplantae; phylum Streptophyta; class Magnoliopsida; order Asparagales; family Amaryllidaceae; genus Agapanthus; species Agapanthus africanus. The sequence continues at coordinate 239,815,196 of CM057351.1, forward strand.
GGAAGAAACTAGGGTTTCCATACTATTGACCTTTGTCCTTTCATTGATCTCTATTCATGTCAAGCTCTTAACAAAACAATTGTTAATCTAATCTAAAATCGCGGTCGAGATTAGCAATAAATTGGTAGCACGCCCGATAAGGATTTTAACGTTTTTTTGCTAATGTTTATAAACTTCATAAGACATAAAAGAAGTTAAAATATTTTCTCATCTATTGTTCTACCCTAATCCTACGAACCCTATCAAGCGGAGAATTACTCGTGCATGATGGAGATAAAGAAGAATAGATAGAGAATGAGATCACAATGCAGAAATTAAATACTAAATAATTAATCTAATGATCTATCTTTATTAATCAACCTCACAAGTACAATTCTTCGAGTTTAGATTACAAGAGGAAGAAGAAGTTGCTCTCGATCTCTACCTCGTAAGAAGTAGATGCTTCGTCGAATCTCGCGTCGCCTTATCACATCGAATCGCGGACCTGTCATGGATCCCTTGTTCTTTGACGGTGATTTGCTTCGTGTAAAAGGTGATGATTTCTAAGTTTAGAACTCGGTCCTTTATATAGTCCCAAAACCGGAAACTATAGATCCCAAGAATTAGGGTTTGTTGTTGCAAATCACACCTAAAAATCCCAAACCCTAACTAACTAAATCCACCGCGGATCCACTACATTATTGTGCTTTTGGCCGCGCAACCGCGGCCGTTTGGTGAGATCATGGCTTCAGAATTCTGGGGCTGCTTTATTGTGACACATGGAGATTTAGTTGATGTCTGGAATCTTCATATCTTTTCTGAATCTCTTCCAATATTGATTCTTCAATTTTATTTAACTTCATCGACAGATTTTTGATTCCCAACATCTCAATATCTCGATCTCCTGACCTGAGCCAACTCATGCATAATATCTCCATGAATAATGTTAGTAATATTTGTTATAGAGATATTATTCTAACTATTTGTATGATATTATATCTTTTAAAGAATCTTGATTAGAATATTTGATATGATATGCATAATAAAAAATATTATATGCATACATTTTCCTTCATAATGTTAATTATAATATATAAACATATGACAATAGATATTTTTACAGATAAACCCTCATACGTGTCATATTTATAATAAACACCCTTAAATATTGATCAAAAGTAAGGAAAATGATATATCAAAAGTGCAATATTTTCGACTGAACACTGCCCTACGGAAAATCTCCAAATTGAATACCGTATACAATTTACGGGTACAAATAATCCATATCTTACCTAAGTCCCACCAGTAAACAGTTGGGTCACTGCGACGAAACTTTTTCCGAGAGTCCTGTCGACAAGCGATGTTGAACCACCATTTATGGAGATTCAAAAAAGAGATATGTCTATAAGCAAAATGGGTACGGATGAAAACTCGAAAGGTCTCCGTGAGTAAAAACAAAAGGACCGCTGGCGAGCTTGTGAAAACTCGAAAGGGCATAAACTCATAAAAAAATATACATTTGCAAATTCCTCTCGACTTGCAAGGAGAACACCTAAGTGAGATCCTTACGACTCAAAAAGGTGAAATACACTAGGAAATCCCCACGATTTCCAAGGAGAAAATTCACTTATGAGATCCCCTCGACTCGTAAGGAGAAAACCCCCCTCTATGAGACCATCAGGGTTTATAGAATTCAAAATCCTTTGGTTACAGATCTGAACCTGTTCCTAACCCATCATATAACTTTCTAAAATAGTCTTACAGGTAGTTCGATCTCGACTCTTGTATACAGTCAACGGGCATAAATAAACCTAAACAAACCCAAGTTCCATCTAGTGGATGACCCTTGTAAGTCCTCTCGACTAGCAAGGAGAAAATCACTCTTGTAAGATCCTTATGACATATAAGATTCACTTAGGAGACCTCACGATTCATAGGAAGAAAATACACTTATGAGATCCTCTCGACTCATAGGGAGAAAATAACTTTACGAGACCCTCACGGCTCGTAAACATTGAAAAGCCTTAGTTGATGAGACCCTAACCCCGTCTTCTAAGACACCTTTTCCAAATAAGCGACGACAAATGATGAGCCGCCTCTGGAAATATTCCAGTTGTAGCAATATTGATGCCAAAGCTGGTATCAAATGCAAAAAATACATATAAAATAGCCGAAATGATAGGGCAACCCATAATAAAAATCAACGGGTGAAAATTAAAAGAAATAGCCAAAATGATTGGGAAACTCGCAATAAAAACCAGCGAGTAAAAAATAAAATGAAATAGTCGAAATGATTAGGGACCGCGAATAAATAGCCGAAATGATCGGGCAATCGCGACTTTCGCGATAAGAAAACCTGAAATGACTGAGCACCACGGAGAATAAAAAAAATGAAGAATAAAATTCTCTTTACCCTGCGGATGATTCGAGTCTCGACTTCTGTAGGCAGTTCATAGACGTTTGACTCATTCCGGTGAAGTACGATTACAGCGTCATCAAGGTCCCAATGGTTGAAATAAAGCGAAGTGATGGCATATTCCTAATTTCGGGTCTTGATGGCAGTACATGCAAAGCCTAGAGACCATTGGATGTTAATCCACCTTGGACGGATGCGGCTCTGACTTCCCTGGGACTTCTTAAAGAAAGGAGTCTGACCTCAAGATAAAGCGCTACGGTATCTCCTAACGTTGAACCATCTGACGACAATACGGACATACCAGCCTAGAAAGGTTACTTGAGACGTTGTGTCCTGCAGCAGTAGGGTTGGGTGATACAGTAAGTACGCGGCTACTCAAAACCAGCGACCCGAGTGGACGTGGATCGAGAAGAAATTTGCTGACGTAACAGTGCGATGGACTAAACCCAGCACCACAAACCTAACGGATGCCTTTATTGATAGGGGTTATGCATGTTTGACGTTAGGATGAGTTTATGCAAATGCCTAAGGGAAGGATAAACTGAACGCTCCGGAATAAATAAATAAACAAAGCCAAGCCATTTTGGGGCAATCAAAAAAGAAAGAAGATGCAAATAAAAAATATATTTTCATTCATATATCAAAATTTAAGAAAAGATAAAAAAATCTATACAAGGCAAAAGAGTACTTTCCATTTATATATCAAAATATAAGGTACAAACTACTAATCAGGGACAAGAAAAAGAAAAATTAAAGCAAAGGCTATTACATCGTCAAAAAGTTTATAGCGGAGTAGATTGACCGAGTCATAAGGATGAGTGAAATCATAAATGGACTCAGATAAATACTCAAAAGCCTAATCGAGAAAGAAAGTGTAAGGGTCGTCGCTGAAATCTTCTCCTCTATCATATACAGACATGATTGCTCTTTGTTGGAAGATTACGTGTAAAAGGATGGTCGCACGGTCTCTCAACCTTTTGGAAATAAACCCCATCAGGAAAACCGAATGCACTTTATCCTTAGTTTGGTCAAGAGCATGGAGAGGCATTGCGTTCGCATGCCTAGGATTGGTATTATGGATGGCTTGAAATATCAACTAGAGCAGAGTGGAGCGTCGATGAAGTTTTCGCCCATAATGAGCATCATAACGACGAAGCACAACTTCGCATTGAGCGTCAGTAACATCTGGTTCATAAAAGCGGATGTCGGCATGGGAAACAATCTTTCTGATAGAATACAGAAGGCTAGCCATTGTACCCTTAAAGAAGACGAAAGAAGCGTCGGTAAAGGGATGCAAATTCAGACTGTGGAATCATTAACCTCAAAGCTAGTAGACCCCACAATACTAAAATGGCAGCTCATTAAAGAATGGGTAATTGGGGTTAAACTCCCAACGTCCCCAAAAATGGGTCCTTTAATAACAAAAAGTTCAAATATGTGAAATAGGGATTAAAACCCTAAAACACCCCCCAAAAGGAAAAATATTCAAGAACCGCATTAAATGGAATAAAATTCCCAAAATTCCGAAAAAGGGAACTGTTTCAAAATTAAATCAGAGCTAAGCTCTGTAAACGAGAAGATGATAATGGGATTAAATCCCAGAATTCCCACTTAGGAAGCTTATGGGTTAAGCAATGGAATTAAATTTCAGAAATCCCCAAAACAAGAAAAGTCAAGATTGACAGCGGGGTAAAATCCCTAAAACGAAAATCGGAGTTAAAATCCAAAAATTTCCATTGATTAAGATCTTCGATCAAAACATCAAGATCTGTAATCTACAAAGAAAAAAAGTTTTTTTAAGATCTCCAAAACGGGGATGATTTGATCCAAATCAAGAGCTAAGCTCTGTTAAATGTGTTAATGGAATTAAATTCTGAAATCCTAAAAAAAGGGATAATGCCTAAAATATGTTTAGAGCTAAACTGTGTCCACGATCCATTCTAAAAATTTGGCAGAGTCAACTTTATTCGAAAGGATTTGAAGGGCAGAGAACTAAACTATGAAGGAGAATGAAATTCTCAAAAGAAAGGAAAATAAACGAAGAAGATGAAGAAACAGTGGTCATTTCAGAGCTAATGGCTCTATTTATAATGGGATGAAGGATCGGTTCGACTCCCCCATTTCCCTAGGTAATCTAACGGTTGCAAGGCTGGCACCATTGCGCTCACGTGCAAGTCACGTGAGAGAAACGGTGGGGGGAATTTGTTCCCTTATAAAAAGTTGAAGGGTAGCCCCCATGTGTTAAACACATGAGCGCTCACATGCAAAGCATTTGACTGCTGGCTTCAGATAGGATTAAATCCAATGACAGCCCTCACATGTTAAACACGTGAGCGCTTATATGCAAAGCATGTGAGTGCTGGCTGCAAAATAGGATTAAATCCTATGACAACCCTTAAGTGTTAAAAACGTGAGCGCTCACATGAATATGATTAAATCCTATGACAGCCTTCACGTATTAAACACGTAAGCTATCATATACAAAGCTTGTGAGTACACGATTCAGATAGGATTAAATCCTATAAAAGCCCCCACGTGTTAAATACGTGAACGCTTATGTGTAAAGCACATGAGCGCCGCTGCCATATATGTATATAGCAGCACTCACGTGAAATACACATGAGCGAATCAGTTTGAAGTGCTGTCTTCTAGAAGAATTAAATTCCATATGATAGAATTAAATTCTATTTAAGAAATATTGCCCCCGATCTTTGTAATATAGAAAAGACTTTCTCTGTTAAACAGAGAAACCTTTGGATTTAAAATCCAACGGTGATTATAATATCACCGATCAAATCAGAAGATAGAATTAAATTCTATGTTAGAAAAATATTTTCCTAATCTTGTTAAAACTAATAAGAAATATCTTCTGTTAAACAGAAAGCCACTGGATCAAAGATCCAAAGGTAGATAAAATTCCCCAAGTGAATCTTCAAGATCAATTAAATAAAATGATATCTCTAAATGCGAGATTTTCTTACACTAATTGATAATTTTTTCCTTTCCTATATAAATGACCCGAGACTTAAAGTCTCACATATGAGATATACAGAAAACCTTCTATAAGCTTCTGCGAGAGAAGACGCCCCCTAAATTTGTGATACAAAAAAAATCCTCCATAAGCTTCCACAAAAAAACATCTGAGAATTTAATTCTCATTTTGAAGAAGATCGCCCCTTGTTCAAACCCTAGGTAAAAACAGAGATAAAACTTCTCTCTTCTACCTATCTTCATATATGATATAAAGGTTTAACCCTCTAAAAAGAACTTAGTTCTTCATCCAGAACTGAGATCCACAAGACTAATCTTCCATAAAAAGAGAATTTAATTTTCATCAGAATATCTTGTTCTTCGGACTCAAGATCTAAAGGAAAACTATGATGTTTTACCATCCCGTATGAAAAGAAAAGAAAAGAATACGAAAGAAAGAAATAGATGGGATTTATATTCCGGAAACATAGAACTTATTTCTCACATAAAAAAAGAACTTAGTTCTTGCATAAAAAAGATCTGCAGAGAAAATTTGAGATTTTAGAGTTTAACTCTATTAATCTCTATATGAATATAGAAGAAACTCATGTGAAAGACACGTGAACATCCTAAAAAACATGTCTCATGTGAAAACATGTGAAAACCCAAGGAACAACATTTCACGTGATATACATGTAAGCATCCAAAGAAATAACGTCTCACATAAAAGGCACGCGAGCGCTTAGAAGAAAACATGAAGATATCATTTCACGTGATATCCACGTGAGTGTGATTGGTAGAGTTTTTGCGTGCTAAGCTTGTTACCTCAATCAAGACGGTTTCTCTTGTAGCTAGCCGGTTGAGTACGAGTCGTCCGCAGGGAGATGGGAATCTTTTTCTATGTGCTTTAACGAGTTAAGTCCAATTATCCAGGTTTGTTTTTAGATTACGCAAGTGCTAAAATGATATATATAGAGAGCTTGTTAGGGTTAGGATTAGGTTAGTTTGAGTTAGGAGTCGCTCACTTCTTTCGTTGCCACTCTTAATGTCAGTGTTACGGTAATCTGCAACAACGGGGATTAGCACGACTAGGAACGAACTTGCGAGTATAAGTTAGGCTTTCCAACGCATAAGTTCTTCCTTTTGGTGCTTGTCCGTCCGTTCTTGGCTCTTAGACTTAACCTCCGGTTAATTCAACCACAACCGGTCTCACTAAGGAATCACCGCTATCATGTAGGATAGGGAGCTGTAGGCAGCGGATTGTGGTTCAATTAATGGGAGTCCAAATCAAGATGTTGGGCAAGAAAAGAGTGAGAGAGATTTCCTTCTCTCAAACTTTCCTTATCCTAGCCTAACAAGTATAAAAACTACTCACCCATTATAAGGAAAAGAAAATAAAACAAAGGAGAAAGGTAGAAAGAAAGTGGTTAGAAGATTACAACTAGCTATTTGCGACCTCACCTCGGCAAGGATCAAGCGTAAGAATCATGGTTGTTTTAAGGATAAAGGAAAAGAGAACAAGAAAGAAGCAAACAATAAATAACAACAACTGGATTAGCAAAAGAAAATTACAACCAATTATAAAAAGAACAAGACAAGCGTGATAACAAAGAACTCCTTTATTCCATTCTTCACTTACAAAAGCTCACTACAAGTTTTTTAATGGAGAAGAGATGATAGGAGGAAGAAGAACAACACATGTATTCTAAATTCTAAATACAAGATTATGGACCCTTGGCTTTGGCAAGTTCTGGACTATTTATAAGCAGGGAAATGGAAATCTAGGGCAACAATCTGCCTCTTCATAAAAATACCAAAATAACCCTAAAACATCAGCAGCTGAGGAGGCCGTACGGCCGCGGTTCCGCGGCCTAAGCATGCTTATGCTGCGGAACCGCGGCGCTTTGGAGGAATTGGCTGCTCCTATTTTTTGTGCTTCTTAGTGTTGATGTTTGGATCAATTTGGTACACTTTGTTTCTCAAAATCTCTCCACATTTCTTCCAGATTTGCAGCAGGTCAAAAGGTGATTTGATGTGGATCTTTTTGTCATGATTTCCTCGAGCTCCGCGTAGATTTCTTAGATCTTGTGTTGCCATTGAGCCTTGTGCATGAAAATGACATTGATTTGCCATTTTGTCTCTTAAACTGGTGTGTGGCAACATACGGATAGAGAGCGGAGACCCGTGTTTTATCTGTAGTTGGTAGGAACCCGGATTTTATCGTGCTTTTCTATGAATTTCACCGTTTAGAGCCGAGAACCTATATCCTGTAATTGACTAGCAAACACGGCTCAAGAGTACCTACCGATAAGCAATATGATAAAAATTGGGCGGTATAAAAATGCAAAAATCTGATATGAACAAATACCCCCAAACTTATCATTTGCTCGTCCCGAGCAAAGCCAATTTATTCACAAAAATTCCTAACCTCACTTTCGTAGGGAACGCGATTGCACAGAGCATGAGCAACAAGCCGTTAAACCTCTAGGTGTCCCTAGTAGGAGGAGTGTTGTCTCCTGAGGGTTTTCAGCGGATACTACCCACAAAATCCGGTCAAGCTAGTTTTGCAAAATTACTATGATTCAAACCCCTAAAGTTTTGTTTCAGAAAATAATAATTCTATGATCCTAAGTCTAGACTATCGAACCTTTATTTTTCACACCTCGCTTCTTATTTAACTTAAGATTTTATATGTCTTTACGTGTAGTGTAAATAGTGTCGTTAAGTTCCAGAAGGATCGATTAAAGTCATCATGTCACACAATAAATCCTAGATAACAATTTTAAAAGGATCACATAAGTTTTATAAAGAGTTAAGCATTTTTCAAGTTTCGTCTTCCAGTAAAGTTTCAACTTAAGAATTTCTATCTTTCCTAATAGGAAACTAGGTCTTATTTTTCACTCCACCTTTTTCTTGTTTTCATTTCATACACACCTCTGTGAACGTGCAATAGTCTTTATCATAGAATAAAACCTTCATATCTCCGCTAGAAATATTTTTTATAAAATCCTGTCTTTTGTCAAGATTATTCTCACACAAAGAACCATTAGGAATTTTAACTCGGAGAGAACACTTGCTTGACTTTGTTTTAATCTGGACTTTCTAGGCTTCTTAATGAGCTTTGGGCCAATGCACCCAAACCAGTTGGGTTTAGGGCATTAGGTGTAGAAACACCCCAGCGGACTTAATTACTCAAGTTACCTAGGTCCAAAAACAAAAGACAATTTGGCGTGAAAATCATGATGATTCAATACGAACGGAGATATAACCGGTAGTTCAATTATTTTTTGGATAAAAGACGTGTTTAGTGGGTTGGGTGTGTAATCATTCCAATCAAGTTCCAGATGGGTTATGTTTCAGACTTAGTTCCAATTAAGGCATCAATAATATTCCTTCATATTCACTTCATTTCATAAACTATTCTTGATATTACTTATTTCAGAACAAACTTATTTGATCCTCAGAAAATCATTTATCCATTTAAAAGTTTTTAGACATAAAAGACTTGTCATCTAGTTTTCAAAACTCACGACACGTGTAGTGTGATGTAAAGACGTATATCAGCTATAGTTAACTTCAAAGGAGAGTTATCTTTCAGGTTTTCAAAATCTAAACATAAGATTTAGTTATTCTTATTTTATCAAACAAAACCGTCGAAATATTGAATCAGAGTTCTCCCACTAGCTAACTTAACAGAAAAGTTTTTATGTTTTTAGAAAATTTTCTGATTTTTATGGATTTTATGGATTTTAATATGCAGATGCAAAATATACATATGAATGCGAAGGTTGGAAATGGTACCGAGCATACCCGCAAACTTAAACTGGACAGTGTCCTCACTGTCATTGCATGAAGAGATTATTTGAAGGGTCAAAATTGTCGGTTAGATATACACAAATTTTTTTTATATTTTTTTTAATGTTTTTAAAGAGTAAAAATGAAAAAGAATATCCACAAATAAATACAAAATGGTATATACATACCCCAAACATATTTGGAACAGTGCCCACTGTTTTTGGCTGGATAACCGAAGTTTGGTGGTAGGCAGAGGAAGATTATGCAGGGTAAACCGGCTCCTGTAAGACCAGGAGCTCCTCTGTTGGTTCGACGCTAAGGTATGGTTTTAGTCGGTGTCCGTTCACTTTGAAAAATGAACCGTCCTTTGGATTCTCCAAATCCAAAGCGCCATGCGGATACACATTCCGCACAAAATACGGCCCTTTCCAGCGAGATCTGAGCTTTCCTGGATGGAAGTGTAGCCGGGTGTCGTAAAGTAGTACCTGTTGACCAGGTACGCAAGTTTTGCGCAAAAGATGTTTATCGTGAAACACCTTCGTTCGGTTCTTAACGACAACCGCGTTATCGTAAGCCTCATCCCTGAGCTCGCTCAATTCGTTCAGTTGCAGCTTCCCATGGCTGCCTGCATTTTCGAGAGACAGATTCAGTTCTTTTATCGCCCAAAATGCGCGATGCTCTATTTCGACAGGTAGGTGGCAAGCCTTTCCGTACACAAGCCGATAGGGAGACATGCCAAGATCGGTTTTATAAGCGGTTCGAAATTCCCAAAGGGCATCAGTGAGTTTCAGCGACCAATCTTTACGGTTCTTGGAAACCGTCTTCTCTAGTATCTGCTTGATTTGCCGATTTGGAACTTCGGCCTGCCCACAGGTTTGGGGGTGGTAGAGAGTAGATAGCTTATGATTAATGGAATATTTCCGCAACAAGGCCTCGAAAGTCTTATTGCAGAAATGAGTTCCATTGTTGCTAATGATCGCTCGGGGGTGCCCAAACTGGGAGAAAATGTTTTCTTTAAGAAACCTAACGACAACTTTGTTGTCGTTAGTTCGGCTGGGCACAGCCTCGACCCACTTAGAGACGTAATCAACAGCTAGAAGGATATACAAGTTCCCGAAAGAGCTGGGAAACGGCCCCATGAAATCTATCCCCCAAACGTCGAAAATCTCCACAACCAAGATTGGTTGGAGCGGCATCTCGTTCCTCCAGGATATCCGGCCCAAGTGTTGGCACCAGGAGCAAGTCTTGCAATAGTCATGAGCGTCTTTGAAGAGTTGTGGCCAGTAGAAACCATATTGCAAGATCTTCTCAGCTGTCTTTCTGGGGCCAAAATGCCCGCCACATGCTTGATCGTGGCAAAAAGACAACACACTCTTGAATTTCTCGTCAGGGACACACCGACGAATAATCTGGTCGGGACAGTACTTGAACAGATAAGGTTCGTCCCAGTAAAAGTGTTTTACTTGGGATAAGAATCGAAGTCTGTCCTGACTTGACCCTTCAGTCGGTAGTAGCCCTGTGGCCAAATAGTTCACAATATCTGCGAACCAGGGTTCGCGAGATACTGTCAAGAGCTGTTCATCCGGGAAAACGTCGTTGATCGGAAGTTGAGGCGACGGCGAAGAAGGAAGTCGTGAGAGATGGTCGGCGACTACATTTTCACATCCTCTTTTGTCCTTAATGACAAGGTCAAACTCTTGAAGCAAGAGGATCCAACGTATTAGCCGAGATTTTGCATCTTTCTTCGCAAAAAGATGGCGCAGAGCAGAATGGTCTGTGTAGACAATGACTGGAGAGCCGATGAGGTAGGGCCTGAACTTTTGTAAAGCAAATACAACAGCTAAGAATTCCTTATCAGTTGTTGTATAATTAAGTTGGGTGTCGTTCAGGGTTCGGCTAGCATAATAGATTACGTGAGGCATCTTGTTGATGTGTTGTCCAAGGACAGCACCAATAGCAAAGTCGGATGCATCGTACATAATCTCAAATGGGTGCGTCCAGTCAGGTGAAGAAAGAACGGGAGCAGAAGTGAGTGAGCTTTTTAATGACTCGAACGCAGTCACACAGCTCGAGTTGAAATCGAATGGCGTGTCCTTAGCCAGTAGAAGAGTCAAGGGCCTAGCAATCTTGCTAAAGTCCTTGATGAACCGTCTATAGAAACCGGCATGGCCAAGGAAGGCTCGGATGTCTCGGACCCATCTGGGAGGTGGGAGATTGGAAATGACCTCAATCTTTGCTTTGTCAACCTCTATGCCATTTTGCGAGATGATATGTCCTAAGACAATACCTTCGCACACCATGAAGTGGCATTTCTCCCAATTCAAAGTGAGGTTCTTGTCCTTACATCGGGTAAGGACAGCGTCAAGATGCAGCAAACACTCGTTGAAGGAATCGCCGAAGATGGAGAAATCGTCCATGAAGATCTCCAGGAATTTCTCCACCGTGTCTGAGAAGATTCCCATCATACAACGCTGGAACTGTAGGGTTCCTAGGCACACTAAGGAGGTCTCACAAGGCATCAACCATGTCAAATTCAAAGTTTTCTAGGTGCCGAGAAACCCTAAAGCGATCATTAACTAGAAATTAGGCGAAACTACGAGCCAGTAAACTGCTTTACTAATAAGTGAACGGAAATACAACCTTTTTAGATCCGGTCCACCACTTCTCTAGCTCTATGATGACGTCCCTTCGCTGCGATCACCGGGTCCCGGACTCTCGCGGTGGTTTCATCGAAAAAATGATCGGGCTAGGTCGATGACTTCGATGCCGAAGATGATCTACGTCGAGGCGACTCTAACTCGAGCTCCAACTTCACCAAGTCATGAAACTTGTGAAGAAAACACCCTATACTACATGGAAAGTGGTATAGGATGAAGAAATAGGAAGTGGGTTCACTTTGGATTTGGATTTCTCACTTGGATTCATCACTTGAATAAAACCTAGCAATGGTTTTCTTTCTTCTTGAAGAAGAAGAAGAAGAAAGAAAAAGAATGAATTATATTCTAAAAGAAAATGAAGTGATATCTATCATTTAGCAACCATGGGTGAGTTAACAAGTGTAGAGAATAAACTATGGTTCAAGTGAATGGTTAGGGTTAAGGAAAGAAACAAAATGGTCAAACTAATCAAAGCTTCATGAAGCTTCAAAGAAGATCCAAAGTTAGCCACCATTTTATTTCTTTCTCAAATGAATAAATAAATGAATAAGCAAATAAAGCAAATGAAACCCTAACCATTAACTAACCATGGTTTAATTCAAACATACACCCAAGTTTGCATGTATCATCAAACATGATACAAACTTGTGCACAAAAATATATCACATATACAATGTGCACAAACAAGTGAGAAAAACATCTTAAGTGAACCAATATTAGTTAATGTAAAGTAATATATCAAATATATAATTATACATTAAATCATTAAATCAACACTTGATTTAACGATCCGGTCACATCGCATATGACCGACTAATATCCAATGTATCGACTTATCGAATCAATCCTCGATTCGATAACTAGGTTATATCGCATACAACCAATCGATACATTCATCGCGAGAATAGAATACGGCATCACATACACGCATTATTCTCGGTCCCACATATATCTCATATGCGCTCCTATTTCGTTTCGCTTGAGCCAGGAAACCTCTGTGTAGGACTCTAAAGACTCATCAATACGCCGGCAGCAGGTGATGATCATATCAAACACCCACAAGCCGCAAGCGGTCTGCTAAACGTAACGGCCACCCGGGTATTAAGGGATCAGAAGATCAACGAGCAAGCCCGCTCACACTCCTGTGAATCCAACCAGTAACACTTACCGTACAGTCCGGTCTGATCGTCTGATATGTCGCATATCTCGCCTAGGGGTGGTAAACGTCAGACCCCAGTAGCTCGATAAGTCGTGTGGATATGAGGTCTATAATAGTTCGAGAAACTACTGGTAACACTTACCAGTAAATCTCAGCAACCCTGGCCAGGGATTTCCGGTTATAGCCAATCGAACACAGCGCAACATCAACTCCTTATACCGGGAGAGACGAATCCCCTCCTATCGATCATTGCCTCCATTTGATTCGGGACTGTACCCAAAAACTACCATTTTGCACGCCCTCTTGGACATGGTAAGGTGGAAATCAAAGCACAGTGGGAATCACACAAGACTCTATGACGATCTCGGGTCTACAGACTAACCTGTACCAGTGTCACCAGAGAACTGCCATCTGACGTAAGGTATAATACCATTTGGGAGTTCTCGGCGAGTCCGTCCAGTGTACCCAGTCTCCACTGAGCACCCGTATATCATCTCTATTGTCAAACACCAATGGATATGGGATCATCCATCGCCCATCTGTATGGGTCGAGAAGGTATACGCTAGTCTACTCTGGTATATCGATGCCCCGTCTCGATACACCCACGACTAGGGACCTTGAAGGATGTACTTATGGACTACCATGTCCCCACCAGTATGATCCGCATCATAGTCCAGGTAGTCAAGTACACATCCTAAGGGCTTTACCAACATGTAATAGAGAGACAATCAGTGTACACGTTAAGGTAAAGAGTAACCAGATAGCATACTATCATGTCGAGCAAGAAAGTCCTCCCTATATATGTCCCAGCATCCACTACAATATACATCCTATATACAGTAATGGCCTCTACGGCATACATATAACTAACAATCTCCCACTTGCACTAGGGCCATCTGTAGCAGCAGTTGTTGTATCTCATACTCAACCATCCCATAAAAGTCTCTCTCTGGGAAAAGGCCTTTGTGAGTGGATCCGCCGTGTTGTCCTCCGAGTCTATTCTCCTAACCTCGATCACCCTGGAGATCAACTATCTCCATGATCAGGTGATGCTGCCTCAGAATACGTCTGGGTCACTGATGGGACCGGGGTTCCTGGGCCAAAGCCACACTTCCATTGTCATACAATGGTAGGAACCTAGTTCATCTCATGAACCAATATACACCCAAACTGCCTCTTTGGTAGTATCTTAAGTAGCGATGTATCCATCCTTTATCGTCTAGTATGCCACGGTATCTAGCTTGGAACTCTTCCAACATACCATCCCTTTTCTGAGGTTAAAGACAATGCCTGTGACTGACTTTCAGTCGTCCTTATCACCCTGGAACCTTTCCAGTGATTCTCCCCAGGATCGATTGATACCATCTCACTACTACTAGTGAGAATCCTAGAATCCAATTACCTCTATCTCATAGATGAAAACTCAAGATTTAGGAGGCATCACTTTGATCCTATATGGAGAATCTTTGTGATAAGCGGAGATTGACCGAGAGTAGCATAAAAAACTCCTTTCCTATCAAAAGTATATCATCCACGTACTTTACGAGGATCACTACCATACTCCCTACTACCTTTTTGTATATACAAGGTTCATCTACCATTTTGATGATGTCAAACTCTTTGACTAACACATCAAAACAGACGTTCCAACTCCGCGATGCCTGCTTTATCACATAAAACATCTTGCTCGCGTTTCCGCTGCTCCCACTGTCTACGAGGCCCTCTGGCTGTGTACTTATAGACGCACTCTTCTAAAACTTCACTTAGAAAAGCAGTCATGGCACCCAACCGCCAGATATCGTAGTCATGGTATGTAGCCGTGGCAAGTAGGATCTGGATGGACTTAAGCATAGCCCCAGAAAAGGTTTCATCATCATCCATATCTGGTCAATGATGCAAACCTTTAACAAGTCTAGCTTTGAAAGTCTTAACTTTTCCATGTACACCAAGTAATCTTCTCAAGATATACTTGCTCCTGATGGGGATTTAACCCTTCAGATAAAGCAACCAAAGTCCATACTTTGTTGGTGTATAAGGATTCCATCTCAGATCGCTAAGCATCTAGCCATCTTTACAGAGTCCCACTCCTGATGGACAGCTCGAAACTAGTTAGGTCATCATCCCATGATGCAATCCTCGCTCCCACTGTCATAGAGAAACAGAAGTATCCCTCAGGTGGGTGAGGAACCCTACTAGATCGGCGGAGAGGCTGAGGTTCGTTGGAATCTACTGAATCCTTTGGTTCTACCAAATCATCTGCTGTAGTTTGTATAGCTGGAACATTTCCAGTTCTACAGAACTGACCATGCCTCGATCTTGTCCGGATTTTGCTTTTGACATAGGCCGGACAATCCCCAAATCTTAACTTACTTAAGAGATTGGCTCTTCCCATACCATACCTCATATGGAGTGGTAGGCACTGATTTGATTCGAACCCAATTCAATAGGTATGCAGTTTCTTAAGTGTATAACTCCCAAAAGGAAATAGGAAACTCAGTAGTACTCATCATAGAGCACACCATATCATATAGGGTGTGATTGCTCTGTCCCGATATACCATCGTGCTATGGTGTATACGGAGGAGTAATGCTGAGAAAGAATCTCATTCTCCTTTAGAATAATCCAGGAATTCCGTGCTCAATTATTCTCCTCCTCGACCACATCAAAGGACATAATACTTATACCCGTATTTTGGTTCTCTACTTCTAACTTATATTCTGTAAATATCTCAAAAGGTTCAGACATATGTTTCAACAGGAACATATGACTGAATCTTGAGAGTTTATCAGAGAATGTAATGAAGTATAAAGAACCAGTCTTGGCATGTGTAGACAGGGGACCTTACATATATTAACATGTATTAATCCCAAGAGTTCACTAACTCTTTCTCTTTTTCCAGTAAACGGAGCTATGGTCATCTTATCTTTGTGACATGACTTGTAAGTTTCACAAGATGTAAATTCAAACTGATTTAAATATGCATCTAAATGTAACTTCAGCCAGTCGGGTCGCATTGATATGACCTAGTCTACAATACCTCAAGAAGGATTCGTTCATATCTGAACTCTTCCTCTTGTGTGTGTTCCGTATACTAAGAACGGTAGTTTGATTTAGAACATCAACGCTATTAGATAACGTGCCTGAACCGATCAACTTTTGATATAGGAAATGTTCAAAACATTATCCGACAATACAAAATTTTATCATTTCTTTATTAACAAAGAGACTGATATGATTTTGTATATCAGGTTCGGTATCTAATAACATTCGTTCAGAATCAATGTATTTGGAATACATGGTGACAGTGACCAACAGACTTGGCTGCAACACTTGCACCGTTTTCTGCCTCATGAAACTTATCACCCGTTCTCAGTTCTCTACCTTTCTGTAGCCCTATGTAACGGATTACATATCTGGGATCCTGATCCGGTATCACATACTCAGAATGTAAAGGATACTGAGAAACAGTTCTTTGTAACGAACACACCCGAAGATGATGCATCATATGCACTTTCTTCATTTGGGTGGCACGGGAAATCTGGTATTTCCCAATTTCCTGCTCTGTCTTATAACAATTATAAGTTGGAGCAGGACCAACGTTCCCCAGCTCAGTATAATAAGCGGGTTCGGTCAATACATCCATATTATTATCTTGATTAAGGCGTGATATGATCGCTACCTGGAAAGAGAGAGAAGAAAACACTCTGCGTGCGCTCTTGCAAGATTAGATTGGTTATTATTTTATCTAATCAGGATGGCTCCCACTGTTTTTTATCAAATCTTCCTTCAAACCCTAAAACGAAAGACTAGCCGGGATTAATTACACGCTACAAGTTCGCCAATCTTTCAGCCAGGCCAGTGTCGGTACTTTGAGGGAGGTTCCCCGTGCTTTCGCATGGACCTAATTAATGTAAACCTCGTTTTCCCAGAGGCGTAACCTCGTTAACACCTTTCTAGACACCTACTTGATCGGCTAATTGTAATGTGTAAAACTCTCCCAGGAGTAACTCTTACTCGCAGCGGGTATCGGGATCCAACTATCTCATAGAAGGTATGCAATCTCATTGCAAATTTCAACACTTGAAATTCCCGATAATGTTTTGACCCTAGTGTGCTATGACCTTGACGAAACCAACAAACCATAGCCTGCTAGTCAAGTTCAACCCGTACATTTCTTGATTGAATTAAACCCACCCGCACGACCCTTGACGAAAGCCAACAAAGCCGCACGACTACCCTAATCCAATCACATCGTATGCAGCAGATAAGCAGCAGATAGCTACCACACACTACACCTTGACGAAAGCCAACAAATGTAGCACGAATACTATATACAACTTATCTGAAATGACGGAGGGCTACGACAGGTTTTTCTGAAAACCTATTGCGTAATGAACTTGATATCGTTGTAGAATCAAATGATTTTAAAATGGAGTGCTTTGAGGCTTTTCTAGTTTTGCTAAAAGGGTCACTCCTGGTGAAGGGATCGTCGGCCCTTTGCTCGTCGAATGAGGTGCGGGATATATCATATATATCACTGTGCAAAGTAGAAACTATAGAAGCAATCAAAAGACAAACCGAGTGTGTAACATCTGCCAGTTATTGCTAAAGGGGTCACTCCCGGTGAAGGGATCTCGGCCCTTTCCTCATCGAATAAGGTGCAAGATGTTCTATAAGGAACACCACGATGCAAAGCAAGAACTGTAGCTACCTGTGTTTGAAAATTCGATTCCACAACATCTTTAGGTTTCTTTTATTTCATTAATCTCATTAATGAAGTCCCATCATTTAAGTTACCTAAACATCACAGATAAATACGACGTACACTTATGCCATCCGCATTCGCCTCGATGTCCCCTCGTGCACCGTTAGGTTAGGTAACTAAAGGCAGAGCGGGGCAGGGCTAGCGCGGGTGTAAAACATAAGTAACGTCTATATAATATATCATATATACTATATACAGTATTTATCACAGAACATATCAAATGATCACATCACAGATATCGCAGCAGAATAAACATATGAAAAATTGGATATACTAGGACGTCCGTGTTTTCAATACGAGCCAGCATAAAACACGGATTCCACGGTCGCGATGAATAGCCAAACCCACACCCTTAGACCCCTACGAGAACGGCAAGCAACCCTACCAATTCTAGAGTTAGGAGACCCGGACTCGACTCCTCGAGTTGGTCTCCTACTGGACTCCAGAAACCGGTTACTTGTGCCCTCCTCCTTGGGTCTATCCTAGTGCGGAAAAGTAAATAATATACAAATGGTGACATCTTCCGTAACCTGGAAGTGCCCCAATAAAAGAATATTGCATACAAGTTTTTACATGAATGAAAATGAAAAACACTCATCCCACATAAAAAACCCCGGCTATTCAAACACGACGATCCAATATAACATATCCAGCAACACATAACATTACATGTCATCAACGTAAGTAAATATGTGCATCCCAATTGTCGTTGACATATAGCAACGAAACCGGCGATATCACATATTACACTTACGGTCACAGAAAAGAAAGTGTAAAACTACAACAGTTGGAATCCGCAACTTCTTTAGACATCGCATGCCTAATCAAATGAATTCCTTAGACATCACATGCCTAACAATTATAAACCCCGCATTTTAGTCTCATTATCGAAAACTCTTTTCAATATCAAGTCAGGTAATTCAACAAGATTCCCGACATCCTGATCGAAAGCTCGTCGCAAAGTTTAGTAGACGGCCGCACCCCCGATGCCGTCGACGGAGTGCACCAAGGCGGAACATCGCTGTCGCGAGCACCCGAACGGATGCTTTCGGTGATGGGGTTCTTCTACAGTCACTTGGTCGGGCTATGGGGTGAGGCTGTCTGTTAAGTTTACCCGGCGAGTATCCGCGTATGCTACGTGATTGCGACGGACTTTTGATCACATCAAAATTCCGTGGCAACCGATCAAGTGAGACCAAAGTGCTGTGTTTATAACATTCATTCAGTTATCTCATAACTACTTGTGAATTTCAATTATTGTATCACATTCCAGATAAATAGAAAATGTTAAACTTTCCGATCGAACAATCAGACACCCAAGTTTTCCCGAAACAGATCAACACATGATATAAGTTTAAAAACATTCACTTTATGTCTCAGTACCAACGGTCCAGCCGTAGAAGGGTCAAGCCAACGCCTCACATGTGGCACGCCGTACTACCCCAAACCCTAAGGTTCAAAGGGCAGTTCAAGACGGTCACATAATCGAGTTAAGGTTTGTTGTCTTCTAGAGGGTCCATCACGTTACTTGCACTACTTAGAACGTTCTTAAACCACGGAAAAATCCAACACTTGGAAATTTTCCGGCAGGGGAAAAATTGGGTATTTATATCCAGTCGAACTTTTTAACATATTCTAAATTATCCGGAAAAACATAAACGAAGTTAAATTATCCGATCGAATTAACGAGTCCCCAATAAAACCCTAGAAAACTAAACACTTGAGTGGAACTAAAACATTCCGATAAAAATTTGCCAAGAAAGGACCTAAGAATAAATATATGAAATTTCAGGGACTAAGTCCAAATTTTGGCCGCGGAACCGCCGCAAAACCCCTGGTTTCGCCGCGCTTCCGCGGTCAAATTATTGACTTAGTTGACCGTACTTCACATTAATTCTTAGTTTTTCCTGCTTGTTTTTCCGAGCATTTTTACTTCATAAAAATCCACTGTTTTGAAAAATGTACAGAGAAGGGTTTTGTCGGGGTTTACGGGTTCGATCGGACTTCTAACTTCGTCTACACTTCACCTAAAGCTCTAGCTAGGCTCTGATACCACTGTAGGGTTCCTAGGCACACTAAGCAGGTCTCACAAGGCATCAACCATGCCAAATTCAAAGTTTTCTAGGTGCCGAGAAACCCTAATGCGATCGTTAACTAGAAATTAGGCGAAACTACGAGCCAGTAAACTACTTTACTAATAAGTGAACGGAAATACAACCTTTGTAGATCCGGTCCACCACTTCTCTAGCTCTGTGATGACGTCCCTTCGCTGCGATCACCGGGTCCCGGACTCTCGCGGTGGTTTCATCGAAGAAATGATCGGGCTAGGTCGATGACTTCGATGCCGAAGATGATCTACGTCGAGGCGACTCTAGCTCGAGCTCCAACTTCACCAAGTCATGAAACTTGTGAAGAAAACACCCTATAGTACATGGCAAGTGGTAGAGGATGAAGAAATAGGAAGTGGGTTCACTTTGGATTTGGATTTCTCACTTGGATTCAACACTTGAATAAAACCTAGCAATGGTTTTCTTTCTTCTTGAAAAAGAAGAAGAAAGAAAAAGAATGAATTATATTCTAAACTAAAATGAAGTGATATCTATCATTTACCAACCATGGGTGAGTTAACAAGTGTAGAGAATAAACTATGGTTCAAGTGAATGGTTAGGGTTAAGGAAAGAAACAAAATGGTCAAACTAATCAAAGCTTCATGAAGCTTCAAAGAAGATCCAAAGTTAGCCACCATTTTATTTCTTTCTCAAATGAATAAATAAATGAATAAGCAAATAAAGCAAATGAAACCCTAACCATTAACTAACCATGGTTTAATTCAAACATACACCCAAGTTTGCATGTATCATCAAACATGATACAAACTTGTGCACAAAAATATATCACATATACAATGTGCACAAACAAGTGAGAAAAACATCTTAAGTGAACCAATATTAGTTAATGTAAAGTAATATATCAAATATATAATTATACATTAAATCATTAAATCAACACTTGATTTAACGATCCGGTCACATCGCATATGACCGACTAGTATCCAATATATCGACTTATCGAATCAATCCTCGATTCGATAACTAGGTTATATCGCATACAACCAATCGATACATTCATCGCGAGAATAGAATACGGTATCACATACACGCATTATTCTCGGTCCTGCACATATCTCATATGCGCTCCTATTTCGTTTCGCTTGAGCCAGGAAACCTCTATGTAGGACTCTAAAGACTCGTCAATACGCCGGCAGCAGGTGATGATCATATCAAATACCCACAAGCCGCAAGCGGTCTGCTAAACGTAACCGCCACCCGGGTTTTGAGCGATCAGAAGATCAACGAGCAAGCCCGCTCACACTCCTGTGAATCCAACCAGTAACACTTACCGTACAGTCCGGTCTGATCGTCTGATATGTCGCATTTCTCGCCTAGGGGTGGTAAACGTCAGACCCAGTAGCTCGATATGTCGTGTGGATATGAGGTCTATAACAGTTCGAGAAACTACTGGTAACACTTACCAGTAAATCTCAGCAACCCTGGCCAGGGATTTCCGGTTATAGCCAATCGAACACAGCGCAACATCAACTCCCTATACCGGGAGAGACGAATCCCCTCCTATCGCTCATTGCCTCCATGTGATTCGGGACTGTACCCAAAAACCACCGTTTTGCATGCCCTCTTGGACGTGGTAAGGTGGAAATCAAAGCACAGTGGGAATCACACAAGACTCTATGACGATCTCGGGTCTACAGACTAACCTGTATCAGTGTCACCAGAGAACTGCCATCTGACGTAAGGTATAATACCATCTGGGAGTTCTCGGCGAGTCCGTCCTGTGTACCCAGTCTCCACTGAGCACCCGTATATCATCTCTGATGTCAAACCCCAATGGATATGGGATCAACCATCGCCCATCTGTATGGGTCGAGAAGGTATATGCTTGTCTACTCTGGTATATCGATGCCCCGTCTCGATACACCCACGACTAGGGACCTTGAAGGATGTACTTATGGACTACCATGTCCCCACCAGTATGATCCGCATCATAGTCCAGGTTGTCAAGTACACATCCTAAGGGCTTTACCAACATGTAACAGAGAGACAATCAGTGTACACGTTAAGGTAAAGAGTAACCAGATAGCATACTATCATGTCGAGCAAGAAAGTCCTCCCTATATATGTCCCAGCATCCACTACAATATACATCCTATGTACAGTAATGGCCTCTAGGGCATACATATAACTAACAGGAAGGTAGCGGGCACATTGCATAACCCAAAGGGCATGCGACGATATACGAACGTACCGAAAGGACAAGTGAATGTAGTCTTGTCCTGGTCTTTTTCGGCGATGGGAATTTGATTATAGCCGGAGTAGCCATCAAGAAAGCAGTAGTACTCGTGTCCGGCCAATCGTTCAAGCATTTGGTCAATGAAAGGTAGCGGAAAGTGGTCTTTCCGCATTGCGGCGTTGAGTTTTCTGTAATTGATGCATACTCGCCACCGAGTTTAGGTGCGAGTAGGGATTAACTCGTTCGCCTCGTTAGTGATGACCGTTATGCCTGATTTCTTAGGGACAACGTGAATCGGGCTAACCCACTGGCTATCAGAGATAGGGTAAATGATACCATTATCCAGACATTTTACGATCTCCTTCTTCACAGCCTCCTTCAAGACTGGGTTGAGTCGCCTTTGTGGATCTCTAGCTGGTTTGGCATCATCCATCAGATGAATGTGATGTTCAACGATCAGGGGACTAATCCCCTTGATGTCCGCCATGGACCAACTAAAAGCTTGCCTATTACTGTGCAAGACCGCAAGAAGGGCTTTCTCTTGCTCTGGAGCTAGAGAAGCTGAGATGATAACAGGGAGGGTCTTGTTCTTACCCAAGTAAGCGTACTTAAGGTGAGACGGCAAGGGCTTGAGTTCGAGCGTTGGAGGTGAAACGATTGAAGGCAAGATTGGTGAAAAGGTCTCGAACTCAAAGGATTCCAGCAAAGGTTCAAAACGAGTGTAAGCGACCGAGTTGGATGGTTCAGGTAACTCATCCGGAAATTCGAAGGATTCAAACTCGGGTGGTGAGTGGCTAAGATCGTTCGAGAAAGTGAAACACTCGTAGTCGTTGTCGGGCGCAGAAACAGCAGCGGGTTCGAAGAATAACGCACTAGTGGCGTTAAGGTTATCTTGTTCGAACAGAAACTCCTCGAATTCACACTCTTCTGGGGTGATCTCCTGGATCGAGAAAACGTCTAGTATATGAGCATTAGGTTCGGAGGGCTGATTCCCCCACCTAAAAATGTTGAGTTCAATCGTCATATTTCCAAAAGATAGGTTCATCGAACCGTTGCGACAATTGATCACAGCATTTGAGGTTGCAAGGATTGGGCGACCGAGTATCACCAGAATTTGATTTCGGGGGTTAGCTACAGGCTGTGTTTCTAATACAATGAAGTCAACGGGGAATATGAAGTCCCCAACCTTGATTAACACATCCTCTAGCTCACCCCTAAGATGGGTGATTGATCGGTCGGCCATTTGGAGAGTACAGTGTGTGGGTTTCAGCTCTCCTACACCTAATTGTTCATATACTGAGTACGGAAGAAGGTTAACACTGGCACCAAGATCTAATAGTGCGCGGTTGATGTTCTTATCCCCAATGGTAATAGAAATCGTAGGACAGCCAGGGTCCTTCTGTTTTTGAGGTAAAGACTGGGTAAGAGCATCACTCACAGCACTAGCCAAGAAAACTTTCTTGGGTACCTGAGACTTCCTCTTTTTCGTGCACAAGTCTTTTAAGATTTTCGCATAAGACGGGACTTGTTGGACAGCATCTAAAAGGGGAATGTTGATATTAACCTGCTTAAACAACTCCAGAATTTTCTCCATTTGTGAATTTTGTTTATTGGACCTCAACCGGTTTGGAAATGGAACGTTTTTAAAATTGGTTGAGTCCAATGCTTGAGGAGAAGATTGTGGAGTTGGAACGGATCCTAGAACTGGTGTTTTCGTGGAGTGAGGAGTGGGTCCGTTAAGAGCAGAAGAAGAAGAAGAAGAAGAAGAAGAAGAAGAAGAAGAAGAGGTGCCTTTAGATGAATGGAGAATAGGCTCAGAAGACGAAGAAGAAGAAGAAGAAGAAGCGGCCGGGGTGTCATTATCTTTAATTGTTGTGCCGATGTTGTTGTGCAGCATCCTTCCCGATCTCAATGTAGTCACGGCACTCACGTTATGGTTCTGTTGTTCAAGAGCAACATGTACATTATGTGGGTGACCGGGATTAGGGAGTGGCTGGGACGGGAGCTTCCCTTTTTCTCGCTCGCTTAACGCCGCATTCAGCTGTGCAATCTGGGCCTCGATGGTCTTGATGCTTTGCCCATGAGCGGCAGCGTGTTGTACTAAGGACTGAATGGAAGACTGGATGTTGGCAGTGGATTGTGTCGATTGTTTAACGAACGCCTCCAGACTTCGTTCAAGCGAGGAAACCTTATCGTTGTTTGACGGAACAAAGTTGTTTTGGGGAAAAGAATTGTTGGGTGCAAAGTTGTTCGTCTGATTTTGAAAAGGTTGGGGTTGGAAGGGCTGCTGGAACTGATGTTGAGTTTGTTGTTGCGCTTGTTGTTGCGGAGGAGGGGGCCTCTGGAAATTGTTGCCTTGGAATTGATTCTGATTCTGATTCCAGGCGAAATTGCGGTGGTTCCTCCAACCGGGATTGTAGGTGGAAGAGTATGGATCATTCCTCGGTCTTTGCTGAAATGCAGCATTAACGTGATCTTGTCCTTGAGATGGTGGATTGTAAGGACACTCTTCGGTTAAGTGAGAAGGATCGGAACAAAAAGCACAAATGGTACGAAGGAGAAGAACAGGGGCAGGAGCAGGAGATGAAAATTTGCTCTCTATCGCTTCGAGTTTTCTTATTATAGCAGCTATTTCAGCTTTCATCGCAATAGAGATATCAAGTTGGTGAATTCCTACCCTAGACTTACCGATAGAAGTGGAGGTAGAAGAAGAAGTCGGTCTGGTGCTCTCCCATTGTAGCGTTTGTTCCGCAAGGTCGTCGAAGAATTGCCACGCTTCCTCGTCAGATTTCGATAGGAAGTGGCCCTGACAAATGGTTTCCAACAACTGCTTGGTTGCTGGGTTCAGGCCCTCGTATAAGGTTTGGCAAAGTTGCCATTTCTCGATACCATGGTGAGGACACTGAACAAGAAGGTCTTTATACCGGTCAAAGCATATCTAAAAGGGTTCAGAAGGAAGCTGAGAGAATTGGTTGATTTCGTTACGGATCCTTGCGGTTTTATGATTCGGATAAAATTTCTTGAGAAACGCTTTCACAAACTCGTCCCAACTGGTTATGGAGTGGGAAACGGTGCTATACAGCCATTTTTCAGCAAGATCGCATAAAGTGAACGGAATGACCCGTAGCCGTATAGCATCGTCCGACAGCTGGGCGGTTTTCATCATGGCACAAACATTTTGGAATTTGTTGATGAAGATATATGCATCTTCATATTCAAGCCCATGAAATCGCGGAAGCATGTTAATGAAGTGGGGCTTAATTTCAAAGTTATCCCCATTGGCCGGTGGAAGAGAAAAACATGTGGGAAGTGCAGAACGGGTGGGATAGAAACGATCCTGGAGCGCGATTCGCTACGGCGCTACAATAGGAGGTGGTGGTGGGGTAGTTGCTTCCGTAGGAGGTGGAGTCAATGAGATGTTTGCGTTAAATCCTGACATCTTGGAAGAAGAGGTTGGTGAAGGTGAAGGTGAAGATGTATAAACAGAATTCCGGCCAACGTCGGAGTTGGCCGGCAAAGGTAAGGGTGAAAGAGGCGTGGACGGAGTTTCGACATCTGAGTCGATCGCGTAGTCGGTAGCGACTAACGTAACGCGGACTAGGCGGGCGCTAGTGTCCCAAGTCCAAGCGGACATACACTAAACGAGTTTAGTATAGTCAAAGCGGAGTAGGTGAGGGTAAGAAAACGTCAATGGAGAAATATGATGGGTGGTGGGCGAAAAAAATGGATTCTGGCGACAAAGGGCAAGTTTTTATAAAAGTTTTTGGTTTTGTGTTTTTTTTAGAAAGAGCTTTACAGAAATATGTACGGGCTTACGGCTTCAAGCAATCACAAACAAGATATGCACAATCACACCTGGATCTAGGGTCACCTTGGTCAGCTAGACAGCTCCTAACTGTTCCAAAGGGCTAGAAATAGGATCTCAAACCGCTTCTTCTCCAACAATCGCGGCCAGGTAAGTGCCAGGTAAGTGGGAGGCTCCCCACTACGTAAGTAGTGGTCCTAATTAAGTAACCACTTGCCTTGGACACACTTTCCTAGACACCGCAAAAGTCAGGATAGAATAAACGGCTGATACCTATAACTAGTCTTCTGTCCTATTGAGCGTGAAGTCCTCAGGGCTGAGTCTAGTATTTTTTAATTTAAGTAATGGTCAATGCATATGCTTTTTGTGATTTCCGGGGTCCTGGGAAGGGTGATGAAATCCCCACCCAATCTGAATTGGTTTCAAGCCCCTTAAAGTCCGTACTAATAAATGCAAAGCATTAACAAGTCAACTGCAAACAATTTTTATTTTAGCGCGGCACAAAGAATCCTGCACAAAAACAGTTTATTGGAAGGGGAAGAGAATTTGCGCAAAGAATGCTGCAGAAAACATAGTTTAGTGGAGTCCAGAGGAGTGGGGGAAAGAAGAGAGACACTTACAGGGAGTTTGGCACGCAGAACGCACCAAGTGGCCGCGGTTCCACGGCCTAAGCTTGCTTATGCCGCGGTTCCGCGGCAATAAGGAGGAGTTGGTTCTTCATTTTTCTGGTGTGCTCTCTTTTGGGTGTCCTCTGCTTGTTTGGAGCTCCCGAATCGTGATTTGCGCACTGGATCTGCTCCAGAATTTTATAGTAGACCGTTGGCTCCGTCTTGATCCGTCGCGGTGTAGCCGCGAAATATGGGTCTAACTTCCCACATCTTTGGCACTGAACTTGAACTTCGTTTTATCCTGCACACTTGCACAAAAACTAATCAAAAATAACAAGATGATTTTTTTACAATGTATATTTTTTTGTTTTGTTTTTCGGTTATATATATATTCACAAATTAACCCGAAATTACACAAAGAAATATATTACCGTCTCCCCGGCAACGGCGCCATTTGATTGGTAGAGTTTTTGCGTGCTAAGTTTGTTACCGCAATCAAGACGGTTTCGCTTGTAGCTAGCCGGTTGAGTACGGGTCGTCCGTAGGGAGATGGGAATCTTTTTCTATGTGCTTTAACGAGTTAAGTCCAATTATCCAGGTTTGTTTTTAGATTACTTAAGTGCTAAAATTATATATAGAGAGAGCTTGTTAGGGTTAGGATTAGGTTAGTTTGAGTTAGGAGTCGCTCACTTCTTTCGTTGCCACTCTTAATGTCGGTGTTACGGTAATCGGCAACAACAGGGATTAGCACTACTAGGAAGGAACTTGCGAGTATAAGCTAGGCATTCCAACGCATAAGTTCTTCCTTTTGGTGCTTGTCCGTTCGTTCTTGGCTCTTAGCCTTAACCTCCGGTTAATTCAACCACAACCGGTCTCACTAAGGAATCGCCGCTATCATGTAGGATAGGGTGCCGTAGGGAGCGGATTGTGGTTCAATTAACGGGAGTCCGAATCAAGATGTTGGGCAAGAAAAGAGTGAGAGAGATTTCCTTCTCTCAAACTTTCCTTATCCTACCCTAACAAGTATAAAAACTACTCACCCATTATAAGGAAAAGAAAATAAAACAAAGGAGAAAGATAGAAAGAAAGAGGTTAGAAGATTACAACTAGCTATTTGCGACCTCACCTCGGCAAGGATCAAGCGTAAGCATCATGGTTGTTTTAAGGATAAAGGAAAAGAGAACAAGAAAGAAAGAAACAATAAATAACAACAACTGGATTAGCAAAAGAAAATTACAAGAAATTATAAAAAGAACAAGACAAGCATAACAAAGAACTCCTTTATTCCATTCTTCACTCACAAAAGCTCACTACAAGTTTTTTAATGGAGAAGAGATGAAAGGAGGAAGAAGAACAACACATGTATTCTAAATTCTAAATACAAGATTATGGACCCTTGGCTTTGGCAAGTTCTGGACTATTTATAGGCAGGGAACTGGAAATCTAGGGCAACAATCTGCCTCTTCATAAAAATACCAAAATAACCCTAAAACATCAGCAGCTGAGGAGGCCGTACGGCCGCGGTTCCGCGGCCTAAGCATGCATATGCCGCGGAACCGCGGCCTAACCATGCTTATGCCGCGGAACCGCGGCGCTTTGGAGGAATTGGCTGCTCGCATTTTTTGTACTTCTTAGTGTTGATGTTTGGATCAGTTTGGTACACTTTGTTTCTCAGAATCTCTCCACATTTCTTCCAGATTTGCAGCAGGTCAAAAGGTGATTTGATGTGGATCTTTTTGTCATGATTTCCTCGAGCTCCCCGTAGATTTCTTGGATCTTGTGTTGCCATTGAGCCTTGTGCATGAAAATGACATTGATTTGCCATTTTGTCTCTTAAACTGGTGTGTGGCAACATACGGATAGAGAGCGGAGACCCGTGTTTTATCTGTGGTTGGCAGGAACACGGATTTTGTCGTGCTTTTCCATGAATTTCACCGTTTAGAGACGAGAACCTGTATCCTGCAATTGACTAACAAACACGGCTCAAGAGTACCTACCGATAAGCAATATGATAAAAATTGGACGGTATAAAAATGCAAAAATCTGATATGAACAGAGTGCTCAAAAGAAGCCATGGAAACAACGCCCCAAATGAAAGGCATGTGAGCATCCGAGACTTAAAGTCTCACGTGAAAAGCACGTGAGCGCTCGAGAATTAAAGTCTCACGTGATATTCACGTGAGCGCTGAGAAGAAAATCTAACAGAAGTGCGTCGTGTGATATCCACATGAGCGCCTGAAGATAAACAGACAGTGCTTCACGCGACATCCAGGTGAACTCTATATGAATAAGTGCTTAGCACTACTCACGTGAAAGACACATGAGTGACCATGAAGACAGAGCTTCACGTGACATTCACCTGAGCGCTATATGAATGAGTGCTTAGCACTACTCATATGAAAGACACGTGAGTGACCATGAAGATATTACTTCATGTGCTATCCACGTGAGCGCTGTAAGAATGATTAGCATTACTTACGTGGAAAGCACATGAACACCAAGAGACTATCTACTCACATGATATCCACGTGAACACTGAAGCGGGAAGGATATTATATCCTATGATGATACTTAAGCTTTTGGGCCCAGTGCTTAGCACTGTTGGGTTATGTAAAGCTCAAAACAAAATGTATTGCCTAGTGCTTAGCACTATTGGGTAATACAAAGCCCAACGTTTAGTCTAAGATAGACTAAGCCCCCTGAAGTTTCAAACTTCCTTGATTTTAAAGAGAAAATCAAACAAGCTCACATATTTTAAGTCGATTTTAATCTAAAACAAGATTAACGATTCTTAAACCTCTGAGCTGATAGCAGATATAATTTAGGTTCAACCCCAAATCTAATGTACGGATTTGGACTAATCCGAGTCTTACGGGTGACGACAAAATTAGTCTCCGTATACAATTCATGGGCAACTCCAAAATAAATAACATACAACACGACACGAAATGATAGACATGGAAAAAGAGAAAGTTGTTATCACTTTGTTATAATATAATTAACAGTAGGTGCTTGCGCCTGTAGGAAAAAGCGTCCCCATAATTAAAAAACCCTCACAAATGAGGGGTAATCTAATAAGTCTGCTAAAATGGTTGCATCTACAAATCTTCGATAGACGGTGCCATAAATCAACTTGGTATATTCGCAGAGGTGGATGGATATGTTTCATATAGCATCTTCCCTCAAATTCAGGAAAGACATCTGTCTTCCGGATTTTCGGCGGTAAACAAGGTACAAGATATTCCTAACCGAATACCTCAATGCACACCAAAAGAATACGACTTTTTATTAGGTTTGTTTTCTTTTTATTAATCTAATTAACACAACCCCATCATTTAGATAATCACATATTATCTAGCATTTTCTCACACTATTACAGAAAAAGTATGATATGAAAAGAAAAATAGAATGCTATATATGACATCCGCATTCGCTACGAGGCCTCGAGTCTTCACTGTAAGGTTACTTAACTTACGGCAGGACGGAGGTAGTGCTACCGCGGATACAAAACATATATCAACATTTATTTATATATCATATATATCAACATATATATCATCGCATGCAGCATTACAGGCAAGTAATAAATATCATCAAAGACAGGTAATCGCATTACAGATATGCAATGAATATCACAGAAATGGAATGATCAGATTTCTTAGGAATCCCGCGTTTCATTTGAGCCATAAACGAAACACAGCATTTCCTGGTCGAGTGAGCTTGTACAAAGCCAAACCAAGACCTTTACGAGCGTGGCAAACTACCCGCTAATCCTTGAAATGGGGCAACCCAGTATCATCACCATGAGGGGGCCACCCGGCACTTTCTAGAATCCGGTGACCTGAGCACTCCTCTGCGGGTCTATCCTAACCCTCTACAAGTGTGGAAAACCACCTGTTGATCTTAAAATGAAGTGAACCTGGTCTCAACTCCTTGAGATGGTCACCCGCTGTATTCTAGAATTCGGCGGCTCGAGTGCTTCGTCGTGGAGTATTCCTAAAACCTGTATTATATAAAACGGAAACTAAGACTGCAACCTGGTCGCATCCCGACAAATAATAATACAAACACAGTAACGGCGGCCACATGTCGACCGCTCTTCCCGAATAAAAAAATATACATTGGTATTATACATTACATGAATGGAAATACAACAAGTATTACAAGCAAACAGACACGGGACTATTCAATGCGACAATCTGATTAAACCAAGCAAACCAATCACAAACTCACATATCAACAAGTATGTGGTCGAACTGAATCGATCAAACACCTTAATCGACTCGATTCGAAACCGCAACTAATAATTCCAAACCCTCAAATATGCAAACTAGAAATTTCCAAAAAATTGAAACATCATGTGTATACCAAGACCAAAAACCATCTATTTTCCTTTAAACCTGAGCCCTGGATGTAGGGTTCCTTGGCACTCTAAGGAGGTCTCACATGGCATCAACCATACCAATTTAAAATTTTATAAGTGCCGAGAAACCCTAATACGGATCGTTGACTAGAGATTAGGCGAAACATACAACTAGTTAACAACTTAACTAAGTGAAAGAGACTACAACCTTTGTAAATCCGGTCCTCCACCTCCATAGCTCCGTGATGAAGTCCCTCCGCTGTACCCATCGGATCCTAGACTCTCGCGGTGGTTTCATCGAAGAGATGATCGGGCTAGGTCGTCGACTTCGATGCCGAAGATGATCTACGTCGAGGCAACACAAGATCAAGCTCCCACTTCACCAAGTCGTGAAACTTGTGAAGTAAACACCCTATACTACATGGCAAGTGGTAGAGGATGAAGAAATAGGAAGTGGGTTCACTTTAGAATTGGATTTCTCACTCTTTTTCTCAAGTTACCATTGAAGCTTACAAGCTTTTTCTTCTTGAAGAAGAAGAGGAAGAAGAAAAAGAATATGATAAGAATTGTTAGAAAATAGAAAATAAGTCATTCTTATCATATAGCAACCATGGTCAAGTGTAGAGAATAAATTAGGGTTAGGTTTAATGGTTAGGTTTAAAGAATAAAACAAAATGGTCAAAGCTTTTTCAAAGCTTCATGAAGCTTCAACAAAATCCAAATAAAGCCACCATTTTATCTTAAGCCAAAATGAAATAAATAAATAAATAAATCAAATGAAACCCTAACCATTAACTAACCATGGTTTAATCAAACATACACCCAAGTTTGGATGTATCATCAAACATGATACAAACAAGTGCACAAAAATATATCACATATACAACTTGTGCAATTCAAGTGAGAAAATCAATCTTGAGTGAACCAATACTAGTTAATGTAAAGTAATATATCAAATATATAATTATACATTAAATCATTAAATCAACACTTGATTTAATAATCCGGTCATGTAGCACATAACCGAATAGTATTAAGTGTATCAACGTATCGAATCAACACTTGATTCGATAACCCGGTTATATCACATACAACCGACCGATGATACAAATCGCGAGAATAGAATTCAGTATCACATACTGGTATTATTCTCGGTCCCGCACATATCTCATATGCGCTCCTATTACGTTTCGCTTGAGCCAGGAAACCTCTGTGTAGGACTCTAAAGATTCGTCAATACGCCGGCAGTAGGTGATGATCATATCAAACACCCACAAGCCGCAAGCGGTCTGCTAAACGTAACGGCCACCCGGGTATTGAGCGATCAGAAGATCGACGAGCAAGCCCGCTCACACTCCTGTGAATCCAACCAGTAACACTTACCGTACAGTCCGGTCTGTTCGTCTGATATGTCGCATATCTTGCCTAGGGGTAGTAAACGTCAGACCCCAGTAGCTCGATAAGTCGTGTCGATATGAGGTCTATAACAGTTCGAGAAACTACTGGTAACACTTACCAGTAAATCTCAGCAACCCTGGCCAGGGATTTCCGATTATAGCCAATCGAACACAGTGCAACATCAACTCCCAATACCGGGAGAGACGAATCCCCTCCTATCGCTCATTGCCTCCATGTGATTCGGGACTGTACCCAAAAACCACCGTTTTGCACGCCCTCTTGGACATGGTATGGTGGAAATCAAAGCAGAGTGGGAATCACACAAGACTCTATGACGATCTCGGGTCTACAGACTAACCTGTATCAGTGTCACCAGAGAACTCCCATCTGACTAAGGTATAATACCATCTGGGAGTTCTCGGCGAGTCCGTCCAGTGTACGCAGTCTCCACTGAGCACCCGTATATCATCTCTGATGTCAAACACCAATGGATATGGGATCATCCATCGCCCATCTGTATGGGTCGAGAAGGTATACGCTAGTTTACTCTGGTATATCGATGCCCCGTCTCGATACACCCACGACTAGGGACCTTGAAGGATGTACTTATGGACTACCATGTCCCCACTAGTATGATCTGCATCATAGTCCAGGTAGACAAATACACATCCTAAGGGCTTTACTAACATGTAACAGAGAGACAATCAGTGTACACGTTAAGGTAAAGTGCAACCAGATAGCATACTATCATGTCGAGCAAGAAAGTCCTCCCTATATATGTCCCAGCATCCACTAAAATATACATCCTATATATAGTAATGGCCTCTAGGGCATACATATAACTAACAATCTCTCGCTTGCACTAGGGCCATCTGTAGCAGTGGTTGTAGTATCTCATACCCAACCATCCCATAATCGTCTCTCTCTGGGAATAGGCCTTCGTGAGTGGATCCGCAGTGTTTTCCTCTGAGTCTACTCTCCTAACCTTGATCTCCTTGGAGATCAACCATCTCCATGATCAGGTGATACTTCCTCAGAATACGTCTGGGTCACTGATGGGACTGGGGTTCCTTGGCCAAAGCCACACTTCCATTGTCACACAATGGTAGGAACCTAGTTCATCTCATTAACCATTATACACCCGAACTGCCTCTTTGGTAGTATCTTATGTAGCGATGTATCCAGCCTTTATCGTCTAGTATGCCACGGTATCTAGCTTGGAACTCTTCCAACATACCTTCCCTTTACTGGGGGTAAAGACAATGCCTGTGACTGACTTTCAGTCGTCCTTATCACCCTGGAACACTTCCAGTGATTCTCCCCAGGACCAATTGATACCATCTCACTACAACTAGTGAGTATCCTAATATCCAATTAGATCTATCTCATAGATCCAAAACCCAGGATTTAGTAGGTATCACCTTGATCCTATGCGGAGAATCATTGTGATAAGCGGAGATTGACCGAGCGTAGCATTTGAAACCGTTTCCCTATTAAGAGTATGTCATCCACGTACTCTACGAGGATCACTACCATACACCCTACTACATTTTTGTATATACTAGGTTCATTTACCATTTTGATGATGTCAAACTATTTGACTAATCATCAAAACAGATGTTCCAACTCCGCGATGCCTGCTTCATCATATAAAACATCTCGCACACGTTTCCGCTGCTCCCACTGTTTTACGAAGCCCTCTGGCTGTGTACTTATAGACGTTCTCTTCTAAAGCATCATTTAGAAAAGCAGTCATGGCACCCAACCGCCAGATATCGTAGTCATGGTATGTAGCCGTAGCAAGTAGGATCTGGATGGACTTAAGCATAGCCACTGGAAAAATGTTTCATCATTTTCCACGCCTGCTTGATGATGAAAACCTTTAACAAGTCTAGCTTTGAAAGTCTCAACTTTTCCATCTACACCAAGTAATCTTCTCAAGATATACTTGCTCCTGATGGGGATTTAACCCTTCATTTTAAGCAACCAAAGTCCATACTTTGTTGGTGTATAAGGATTCCATCTCAGATCGCTAAGCATCCAGCCATTCTTACAGAGTCCCACTCCTGATGGCCAGCTCGAAACTAGTTGTGTCATCATCTCATGATGCAATCCTCGCTCCCACTGTCATAGAGAAACCGAAGTATCTCTCAGGCGGATGAAGAACCCTACCAGATCGGCGGAGAGGCTGAGGTTCGTCGGGGACTATTGAATCCTGTGGTTCTTCCAAATCATCAGCTACAGTTTGTATAGCTGGAACATTTGCAGTTCTACATTACAGACCTTGCCTCGAGCTTGTCCAGATTTTACTTTTAGACATAGGCCGGACAACCCCAAATCTTAACAAACTTAAGATATGGGCTCTTCCCTTTCCATATCACATATGAAGCGGTAGGCAACTGATTTGATTGGAACCCTATTCAATAGGTATGCAACTTCTCAAGCGCATAACTCCCAAAAGGGAAATAGGTGATTCAGTAGTACTCATCATAGAGCACACCATATCAAATAGGGTGTATCTGCTCCGCCCCGATATACCATCGTGCTATGGTGTATACGGAGAAGTAATTCTGAGAGAGAATCTCATTCTCCTTTAGAATAGTCCAGGATTTCCGTGCTTAAGTATTCTCCTCCTCGATCACATCAAAGGACATAATACTTATACCCGTATTGGTTCTCTACTTCTAACTTATATTCTGTGAATATCTCAAAAGGCTCGGACTTGTATTTCAACGGGAACATATGTCTGAATCTTGAGAGATTATCAGAGAATGTAATGAAGTACAAAGAACCGGTCTTGGCATGTGTAGACAGGGGACCTTACATACATCAACATGTATCAATCCCAAGAGTTCACTAACTCTTTCTCTGTTTCCATTAAACAGAGCTATGGTCATCTTATCTTTGTGACATGACTGGAAAGTTTTCACAAGATGTAAATTCAAACAGATTTAAATATGCATCTTTGTGCAACTTAGCTAGTCGGGGCACATTGATATGACCTAGTCTACAATACCTCAAAAAGGATCCGTTCATTTTTGAACTCTTCCTCTTGTGTGTGTTCCGTATACTAAGCACTGTAGTTTGATTTAGAACATCAATGCTTTTAGATAACATGCCTGAACTGATCAACTTTTGATATAGGAAATGTTCAAAATATTATCCAACAATACAAAATTATATCCTTTCTTTACTAATAAAGAGACTGATATGATTTTGTATATCAGGTTCGGTATCTAATAGCATTTGTTCAGAATCAATGTATTGGTAATACAGGGTGACAGTGACCAACAGACTTGGTTACAACACTTGCACCGTTTTCTGCCTCATGAAACTTATCACCCATTCTCAGTTCTCTACCTATCTGTAGCCCTATGTAACAGATTACATATCTGGGTTCCTGATCCGGTATCAAATACCCAGGACGCAGAGGATACTGAGAAACAGTTCTTTGTAGTGAACGCACCCGAAGGAGATGCATCTTATGCACTTTCTTCGTTTGGGCGGCATGGGAATCCTGGTATTCCCCTATTTGCTGCTCTGTCTTATAACAATTATAAGTTGGAGCGGGACCAACGTTCCCCAGCTCAGTATAACAAGCGGGTTCGGTCAATATATCTGTATTATTATCTTGATTAAGACGTGACATGGTCGCTACCAGGAGAGAGAGAGAAGAAAAACACTCTGCGTGCGCTCTTGCAAGATCAGATTGGTTATTATTTTATCTAATCAGGATGGCTCCCACTGCTTTTTATCAAATCTTCCTTCAAACCCTAAAAGGAAAGACTAGACGGGATTAATTACACGCTACAAGTTCGCCAATCTTTCAGCCAGGCCAGTGTCGATACTTTGAGGGAGGTCCCCCGTGCTTTCACACGAACCTAATTAATGTAAACCTCGTTTTCCCAGAGGCGTAACCCCGTTGACACCTTTCTAGACACCTACTTGATCGGCTAATTGTAATGTCTGAAACTCTCCCAGGAGTAACAATTACTCGCAGTGGGTATCGGGATCCAACTATCTCATAGAAGGTATGCAATCTCATTGCAAATTTCAACACTTGAAACTCCCGATAATTTTGCCCCTAACGTGCTATGACCTTGACGAAAGCCAACAAACCATAGCCCGCTAGTCAAGTTCAACCCGTCATTTCTTGATTGAATTAAACCAACCCGCACGACCCTTGATGAAAGCCAACAAAGCCGCACGACTACCCTAATCCAATTGCATCGTATGCAGCAGATAAGCAGCATATAGCTATCGCACACTGCACCTTGACGAAAGCCAACAAATGCAGCACGAATACTATATACAACTTATCTGAAATGACGGAGGGCTACGACAGGTTTTTCTGAAAACATATTGCGTAATGAACTTGATATCGTTGTAGAATCAAATGATTTTAAAATGGAGTGTTTTGGAGGCTTTTCTAGTTTAGCTAAAGGGGTCACTCCCGGTGAAGGGATCGTCGGCCCTTTCCTAGTCGAATGAGGTGCCGGATATATCATATATATCACTGTGCAAAGCAGAAACTATAGAAGCAATCAAATGACATACCGAGGGTTGTAGCATCTGCCAGTTATTGCTAAAGGAGTCACTCCCGGTGAAGGGATCTCGGTCCTTTCCTTATCGAATAAGGTGCAGGATGTTCTACAAGGAACACCGCGATGCAAAGCAAGAACTGTAGCTACCTGTTTTTTATTTTGAAATTCGATTCCACAACATCTTAGGTTTCTCTTATTTTCATTAATCATATTAATGAAGTCCCATCATTTAAGTACATAAACATCACAGATAAATACGATGTACACTTATGCCATCCGCATTCGCCTCGATATCCCCTCGTGCACCGTTAGGTTAGGTAACTAACGGCAGAGCGGGGCAGGGCTAGCGCGGGTGTAAAATATATGCAACGTCTATATAATATATCAAATATACTATATACAGTATTTATCACAGAACATATCAAATGATCACATCACAGATATCGCAGCAGAAAAAACATATGAAACATTGGATATACTAGGACGTCCGTGTTTTCAATACGAGCCAGTATAAAACACGGATTCCACGGTCATGATGAATAGCCAATCCCACACCCCTAGACCCCTACGAGAGCGGCAAGCAACCCTACCAATTCTAGACTTAGGATTCCCGGACTCGACTCCTCGAGTTGGTCTCCCTCTGGACCCTAGAACCCGGTTACTTGTGCTCCCCTCCTTGGGTCTATCCTAGTGCGGAAAATAAATCATATACAAAGGGTGACAACTTCCGCAACCTAGAAGTGCCCAAATAAAAGAATATTACATACAAGTTTTTACATGAATGAAAATGAAAAACACTCATCTCACATAAAAACCCCCGGCTATTCAAACACGACGATCCAATATAACATATCCAGCAACACATAACATCACATGTCATCAACGTAAGTAAATATGCGCATCCCAATTGTCGTTGACATATAGCAACGAAACCGGCGATATCACATATTACACTTACGGTCACAGAAAAGAAAGTGTAAAACTATAACAGTTGGAATCCGCAACCTCCTCAGACATCGCATGCCTGACCAAATGAATTCCTTAGACATCGCATGCTTAACAATTATAAACCCCGCATTTTAGTCTCATTATCGAAAACACTTTTCAATATCAAGTTGGGCAATTCAACAAGATTCCCGATATCCTGATCGAATGCTCGTCGCAAACATTAGTAGACGGCCGCACCCCCGATACCCTCGACGAAGTGCACCAAGGCGGAATACCGCTGCCGCGAGCACCCGAATGGATGCTTTCGGCGACGGGGTTCTCCTATAGTCACTTGGTCGGGGCTATGGGGTGAGGCTGTCTATTATGTTTATCCGGCGAGTATCCACGTACGCTACGTGATTGCGACGGACTTTTGATCGCATCAAAATTCCTTGACAACCGATCAAGTGAGACTAAAGTGCTGTGTTTATAACATTCATTCAGTTATCTCATAACTACTTGTGGATTCCAAGTATTGTATCCCATTCCAGATAAATAGAAAATGTTAGACTTTCCAATCGAACATTCAAACACCCAAGCTTTCCCGAAACAGCTCAACACATGAAACAAGTCTAAAAACATCCACTTCATGCCACAGTAGCAACGGTCCAGCCGTAGATGGGTCAAGCCAACGCCTCACATGTGGCACGCCGTACTGCCCCAAACCCTAAGGTTCAAAGGGCAGTTCAAGACGGTCACATAATCGAGTCAAGGTTTGTTGTCTTCTAGAGGGTCCATCGCATTACTTGCACTACTTAGAACGTTATTAAACCACGGAAATATCCATCACTTGGAAATTTCCCAGCAGGGGAAAAAGTGGGTATTTATATCCGGTCGAACTTTTTAACATATTCTAAAATTACCCGGAAAAGCAAATAGACAAAGTTTGAAATTTCCGATCGAATCATCGAAGCTCCAAAACACCCCAGAAAATTCAACTCTTCAGTGCAAATTAAAAATTCCCAGAAAACTCAGAACCTAAAGAAACAAATTAATGTGCAAAAATTGAAGGCTGATCTCATCATTTGACCGCGGAACCGCCGCAGAAGCCAGGCTTCTGCGGCTGTTCCGCCGCGCTTTAGGCGCATCTTTTGGTCGTTTTTGCACCGTAATTCTTAGAACTTACTGTTGAATTTTTTAAGCATTTTTAATCTGGAAAAAACCCAGTTTTGAAAAAATGTACAGAGAGGGGTCATGGATTGGGGTTTCGGGTTCGATCGGGTTTCTAACTCCGTCTACGCATCGCCTAAGGCTCTAGCTTGTAAGTCTACGCTAGCGCCCCGGCAGTCTACAGACGCCAAATGCGGAACAAAAACTTTTAAACTGGCGCTATCGTATACTTTAACCCGGATCTACCATTATTGCTAAACTAACAAACTGTAAAGAGTGTAGAATGGTTATACCGAACGATCCGAGTCCTTCGTTCTTCAACCATCATCCCACGCTCCGTTGCGGCTGCTCCGATCTCGTCGTTCTCCGATCTCCTCGTCGAGGTGGCACCACATGATCGGTTCTTTAAACGGGCTCCCGCCTCTGACTCGAGGCAACTCGATCGTCAAGTTTGCTAAAAGAGACGACCAAGAATGATGTAGAGAATGAGTAGATGACTTTGTCTCACTTCGTCCAAATCCGTGGACGATCGGTTAATGAAGTTGCAGTGGAAATCGGGTGATGGAATGAAATGAACTGTAAAATTCCATACACCCCGAATACTATCATAATCTTTTTCTACAAATGAAACATCAAGTGAGAGTGAGAATGAGGAGAGAGAGAGGGCAAGCCATATATAGCAAGAGGGAGGTGACCGTAGGAGAAGGGGGTGACCTTAAGCTAAAAGCTTCTCACTTCAAAATATCTTAAGCAATCCAAAAGGAATTAATCACAAAGCATGAATCACTAATAACACCTCATCAAGCATTAATGAACCATTAAATGCAACCAATGAAAACTTAACACCATTTAATCCTAGTCACCTCATCTAGAACCTTCTAGAAGAATCCACACTCATCTCAAGAAAAGACAAATCCGTCTTTAACCGAATGTTAAAAGACGGCTGATAGAAAACTGGAAACTGGCAACTTCCAAAAGTGATCCTGAAACGAATTTCAGGACAACCCCGAAACAGTATAAATATACCCGCATTTGTATTACGACCGAATACAAATGCAACTGACACAAAGATATTATACCTACTCAATATAATACTCGGATCCGGCTTAAACCAAAGCCGACCAGTATCATCTGTCCGAAAATCGACACGTGCGTAAACGCACGTGCATTTTCCGAACCCTGCCATAAAACCATACGGCCTCTACAACGTTTCGCCCGAACTTGGGAAACTGTCTGTGGG
This sequence comes from Agapanthus africanus, assembly GCA_030015575.1. Lineage (NCBI taxonomy): Eukaryota > Viridiplantae > Streptophyta > Magnoliopsida > Asparagales > Amaryllidaceae > Agapanthus > Agapanthus africanus. The sequence goes on from CM057351.1 coordinate 239,855,298, forward strand.
GGACTCTAATGACTCGTCAGCACCCTGGCAGCGGGTTTAACCACAAACCGTCAGCGGCACTAGCTATGCGTAACGGCTGCCCATGGACTGACCTCAAGGGTGGCCGAGGAGCGAACTCAAGGGAGACCGATGAGCGAACTCCTCCGAAAACCCTACTGAGCCTAACAGTGACAATGTATATACAGTCCGGTCCGTTCGTCAATGAGTATCGCATATCCGCCTAGGGGGCTAGTAACGTCAGACCCCCATTAGCAGTATAAGTCGTGTCGGAGTGTAGCCCAGAACGCCCTGAGATACTACTGGAATACCTACCAGTAAATCTCCTGCCTCGGCCGAGGGCTTTGCGTAATGGCTCTCCTAGACACAGCACGATCTCGCCCCCAATACCGGGAGAGACGAATCCCCTGCCGATCCGCTCACGTGCCTCCATATGGCTCGGGACTGCACCCAAAAGCTACCTGTTTGCACGACTCCTTTGAGCCGTGGTAGGGTAGAAATCAAAGCACAGTGGGAACTCACACGAGACAAATGACGACCTCAGGTCGATGAACTAACCTGTACACATGTCACCAGGGAACTGCTATCTGACGATAGATATAATACTAACTAGCAGATTCCCGGCGAGTCCTGTCCGGTGTACTCATAACCCAATGAGCACCTGTATACATCTTAGGTGATCCAACTAACACCAGTGGCTTGTGAGACCGGCCACCGCCCCTCATCGGGGTCTCGACTGTACACACTAGTCTACTCCGGAGTATCGATGCCCTGTCTCGAAACTCCCACGACTAGGGACCACAATTAAGGATATGCATATAAACTACCCAACTCTCACGTATATGATCGCCATCATACAGTTGGTAGTAAAGCAAGATCCTAAGGGCTCTATCAAAGTGTAACATGCAATCAGTCACCTGAACATGTACACGACTGATAAAGGCAAGCCAGATAGCATACTATCATTTCGAGTAAGACTGTCCTACCGGGATAGGTCCTCCGCAATCATTGCAATCACGTACCTGCGATCCAATAATTGACTATGAGGGCACTATCTCCAACAATCTCCCACTTGCACTCAAGGCTAATATTGCGATGTCGACTACTCACAGCCCGTGTGAAACCGAACATCCAACTCCTCTACTAATCAGTTTCACAAAGCCCGTTTGTAAAACTATTGTGTTCGAGAAATAGCCTCGGTGAGTGGATCCGCCTAGAAGTTTCTTTCTGTATCTCTCTTAATCTCAAGTTCGCGGATAAAGCCATCTCCCGAATTGAGTAATACCTGTCTTAGAACATGTCTGGATATCTGATGGGACCTTAGTTCATAAATGAACTCCATATCCAAACTTCTTAGACTGAATCGATCACTGAACCCAATCAGTATCGGGCACCTTGCTTCCCACAGTATCCTATTGGACCACCTGTCCACAATACTGTCCCTCTTCATCAGAGGGAAAAACTAAAACTCTGACAGTCACTCTGTCATCCACGTCACCTTTGAAGCCTGGAATGATAACCGTCTCCCGAAAGAGGCTGCCGTTATCAAATCCGTAGAACATGTACTAATGTTCTAAAACTGCTTCCTTATGTTTCTCCAGGATTGGATTAATACAAACTTATTGCATCTAGTGCAAAACCAACATTTGGTGTGGTACTTGACATCTCATGATTGACTCAATTGCCTAAGCAAGTGATCTGCCAATCATGCACATCCCTCTCCCCTTTAGTCTGTACGACACCTTTAGAGAGGGTGACTCCATCATCTGCAGGTACACCACCATGCTAGGAGTCAACTATTCCAAAAACCATTAGAATATCTGTCAAAGTACCCACATTGGGAAACTACCCAAATCCAGATCTAAAACCATAGATCTAGAAACCAGAATGTCAAATATTATATCCATATCCTGTCTGGAGAAACAACTGTGCGACGACCACAGTCCAACCGATCGTAGTATAGGAATTTTACTTCCTACTCTGTGTATGTCATCCAAATACCATGACATCACACCCTACTACCTTCTTAATTGATACATCCCCTATTCTGATTGAAGTCAAACCCATGACTGTCACATCAAAATTAGATGATCTATCTCCGTTATAACTGCTCAAGTCTATAAATAGACATAAGCATCTTGCCCACTATGCTTCTGCTGCTCCCACTGACTACGACAACCCTCCTACCGGGTCTCATATCCTGGAACAACAGTAGTGTCAAGTCTGGGTAGATAAGAACCTCCCTATCACCGTCCTTGAGGCTACCGAAGTACCTCTCGGGTGTCTGAGGTTACCTACCATTACCTGCGGAGTGGCTATTGGAATGTCAAACCTGATTGAATGTATAGGTCCTATTAAATTTTTCCGTAATCGTTCGCGGTTCTGGAATCACTTCCAGTTCTACCATACTCCCACTACTGTTTTCTGAAAAAGATCCATTTTTTTTTTTACTAAAACTGTGGCGAGTCAAGAACAATATCACTATTGATCTTCTAAATGGTAGAATATCAACCCTCGTCATAGCCAGGGTCAACCCACAAACAGCCATTATAGAAACGTGCCCTGAGTTATCCAGTGTCTGGTTTTAATCATAAGCTGGACAACTCCCCGTACCTTAATTTCTTTTAAGGTACGAACCATTCTATATCCAATATAGAAACTTTGGCACTTATTTAATTGGAACCATATTCAATCCATGCATCTGTCTCCAGTGCATATCAACTTAATGGAAAGAGGCTAATCAGCATTACTCAACTTAGGAATCCATCCAATTATGAGTAACCTGAAAGAGAAATACGTTTCTCAAAACCATCACTATCATCTGAATACCATTCACAAGAATCTACATCTTCGATCTCTTTGAAGAATCCCGATACTTGTGATACCTGGTTCTCTACTTTATTCTTATACCCATAACTTCTCAAAACTTAGACCTTATATTTCTACGAAACACTTGTCTAAATACTAGAGAAGTTATAAGTAAACAGAACATAGTACGAGGACCTACCCCTTTGTCCTGATGGACACTTGGACAACATACAATACTCTGTATAAGTCCACTGAGTTAAACAACTCAAAACTTGTGCGTCGTAGGTAGAAAACTGTACCCTGGCGATTTCCTCAAATATCACCAATTGCAACGAATTCCGATATAATGAGGATGATCACCTAATTCCCAATATCTTACTCCCACTCATCATCTGTAAAACCATACAGATATGAGAATGAGACCTGGTAAATACATACCCTTGGAGTAAGTGTCTAATCAGGAAAACAGTTTTTCTTTAACAATGCACTGAAACATGAAAATGTTTCGTAGGGGTATCCTGGTATTCATAGCAATGCCTCTTCCATAATCCAATTCATGACTTCAACCGTATATTTTATTGCCATCTCTCCAAATCCCTTTATTTGTCTTTAGTCGTTACCTTCTGTACACCATCGTTAGGCTAACTGGTTTTCTTCCTTCCCTACCGTTCGGCACCAGCCTATGGTTTGGAAGAAGACTATCCAGTAAGCATAATAGGTGTACCCTCCTAAACCAAGGAGTACTCGCAACTGAGAGAAGGTGACGATAAAAGACAACTGAATAATACCTTATTCTTATTAAAGGTGAAATAGGAGCGGCGATGAAGTACGCGGTTTTGGTCGTGAATGATATCAGTCGCAATTTACTTTGCTCTCTTTCTAATCCCTTTATTTTGTCTTTACATATTACCTTCTGCACACCCTACTTAGGCTAATTGGTTTTCTTCATTCCCTACCTTTCGGCACCAGCCTATGGTTTGGAATAAGACTATCCAATAGGCGTAATAGGTGTACTCTCCTAAACCAAGGAGCTCTCGCAACCTGAGAGAAGGTTATAATAAAAGACAACTGAATAAACCAATTCTATTTCTCCTGAACCTGGATCCATCCCCGAAGAAGTCCCTTCGAGTTCGTATATAACCATACGATGGCTCTATCCAATGGAAGTGGATATCCGTAGTAATACGGGTGTTCTGAGAAATGCAAAGGGTAAAAGAAGGAGTGGCAATGACTTATGCAACTTAGACAATCCAAAAGCCAGTATTTTAAGAAGGTTCGGTCAACCTGGTCACTGAGTCATAGTCTAGGGTCGGTCAAAGGTCGCTGCCAAAGAGAGAGAGAGAAAAGAAACACTCTGCGTGCACTCTAACCTAGATCAGAATGGTCATCACTTTATCTAATCCGGAAACCTCCCACTGTCCTGTCAAATTCTCCTCCAAACCTAAAGAAGAATCAATCGGGATCACCCGAAGAGTAAACCAACTCATCAGTGGGAATCGGGATCCAACTCTCATCGCATGTTAACGTGATGGAATGCATCCATGTTATTCATACTCCAGAAGGTATGCGCATACTTGGCAAGTTTCAGTTTCTTTAGAAACTCCCGATATCATTTTCTTGCCCCATGCTCTTATGACCTTGACGTATGCCAACAAATCATAAGTCACATGTCAAGTTCTGCCCGTCATTATCTTGTTAATTTGAACCCACCCGTACATACCCTTGACGTATGCCAACAAGGTAATACGACTGTCCCAAACCAACTCATCTATCTATGCAACAAATGAATACCCAGCAGCTACCAAACACTATGCCTTGACGTATGCCAACAAACATAGCTTGAATACTACTGACCATCCATAAGAAACGACGGAGGGCTACGGCTGGTTTTTGGCGAAAAAACCTTTAACGTAGTGAACTTGATATTGCTGAAGGAACCTGATAGCTTTTTAAAATATAGTGGCGAAAACCTTTTGCTAAAGAGGTCACTCCCGGTAAAGGGATCTCGGCTCTTTCCTCGTGGAATGAGGTGCAGGATATTCCACTGAATACCGCTATGCAAAGCAACATGTAATCGACTATAGTGAAGTTATTACTCTGACGCAAACTTCTGTCCAAGGGGTCGGTCCCGGTGAAGGGATATCGGCCCTTGCCTCGTCGAATGAGGTGCTGGATATTCCACTGAATACCGCTATGCATAACAAAAGGAAACGTCTTTGCAATAACACTTTTTAAATTGTTCCAACAACTGTATACAGGTTTGTTTTACTTTGCATTGATCAGAATCAACGCAGTCCCATCAATCAATCACACCAGAAAAGAACGAAAATAAAATGTACGTATATGCCATCCGCATTCGTTACTGGGTCCCGTCATCACTCGTTAGGTTACTTAACTAACGACAGAGCGGGGACTGCACTAGCGCGGGTGTAAAACATATACAACATCTAATAGTATATAAGCCAATATACAATAATCGCTCCAGGCGTGATAGTATGCAACATTACAGAAAAGTAATAAGCATCACAGAACAATACAGATATCTGGGATCCCCGAGTTTCACAGAGCCGCTGCTGAAACTCGACGTTCCCCTGTCGTGTGGATAGCCTGTGCAATGAAACCTAGACCCCTACGGGTGCGGCAAGTTACCCGCCAAAACCTGAAGCGAGGTAGTCCCCACTGCATAGTGAATGGAACACCCGGCACTTCACGGAATCCGGTAAATTGAGCACCCCTCCTTGGGTCAACCTGTACCCCCTACGAGTGCGGCGAATAGTCTGCCAATTCTGAAGTGGGGCCCCTCTGCCTCTCAAAGCCATGAGATGCGGACCCGTTGCTTTCCCGAACCCGGCTATCCGTGCACTCCGTCTCGGGGCAAAACCTAGTATAGTAATGAAAAATAGTACAACAGGTACATCGACCGCAACCTGGTCGTGCCCCAAAAGAATATTATACAACAGGCAGTGACGGCAGTCCACAAGTTGGACGCTCGCCCCGCAATATCAAATGTACAAATAAACTCAAACTGTACTATCATTGCACACTGCTATCCACCACGACAAATCCGCAACATTACAGCACAACACAGAACATCAACGCGAATGTCACGTTCGCAAACCCGTCTAAAAGAACTATAGCAATCAAACGCGGTTTACCGATCAAATGACATTCCCGGTCGGAGATATAATGTAAGCACTGTAAACTAACGTGTTTAAATTACGATCGACCAAAGACCAAATATCAAAAAGTGGGCCCCACGGCTTACTGGTGAACAGTAACAAAACCTGGGCGTAAATGATATATACCAAAAATCACAAAATCCCAAATAAAGCCAACTGAGAAAAACTGGTGCACTGTTCCCTCTGAAGCGCGGCGGTTCCGCGGTCAAACCTATGGTTTGACCGCGGAAGCGCGGCGCTTTAGTGGGATCACGTGACCGTCTTTTCTCAGATGTCTTAGAAGACCCTGCACTGATTTTAAGATATACAGAAATCAATTTTAACACCGTTTAAAATCAACAGAAACTGTCGGCTAGGATTTTTGTGTTTTTCGATTTTCGGTCGGATCGATGTTTTAAACGCGTTAGCACAAGTTAGTATAGCAAAATGGTGAGGCTCTGATACCACTGTAAGTCTACGCTAGCGCCCCGGCAGTCTACAGACGCCAAATGCGGAACAAAAACTTTTAAACTGGCGCTATCGTATACTTTAACCCGGATCTACCATTATTGCTAAACTAACAAACTGTAAAGAGTGTAGAATGGTTATACCGAACGATCCGAGTCCTTCGTTCTTCAACCATCATCCCACGCTCCGTTGCGGCTGCTCCGATCTCGTCGTTCTCCGATCTCCTCGTCGAGGTGGCACCACATGATCGGTTCTTTAAACGGGCTCCCGCCTCTGACTCGAGGCAACTCGATCGTCAAGTTTGCTAAAAGAGACGACCAAGAATGATGTAGAGAATGAGTAGATGACTTTGTCTCACTTCGTCCAAATCCGTGGACGATCGGTTAATGAAGTTGCCGTGGAAATCGGGTGATGGAATGAAATGAACTGTAAAATTCCATACACCCCGAATACTATCATAATCTTTTTCTACAAATGAAACATCAAGTGAGAGTGAGAATGAGGAGAGAGAGAGGGCAAGCCATATATAGCAAGAGGGAGGTGACCGTAGGAGAAGGGGGTGACCTTAAGCTAAAAGCTTCTCACTTCAAAATATCTTAAGCAATCCAAAAGGAATTAATCACAAAGCATGAATCACTAATAACACCTCATCAAGCATTAATGAACCATTAAATGCAACCAATGAAAACTTAACACCATTTAATCCTAGTCACCTCATCTAGAACCTTCTAGAAGAATCCACACTCATCTCAAGAAAAGACAAATCCGTCTTTAACCGAATGTTAAAAGACGGCTGATAGAAAACTGGAAACTGGCAACTTCCAAAAGTGATCCTGAAACGAATTTCAGGACAACCCCGAAACAGTATAAATATACCCGCATTTGTATTACGACCGAATACAAATGCAACTGACACAAAGATATTATACCTACTCAATATAATACTCGGATCCGGCTTAAACCAAAGCCGACCAGTATCATCTGTCCGAAAATCGACACGTGCGTAAACGCACGTGCATTTTCCGAACCCTGCCATAAAACCATACGGCCTCTACAACGTTTCGCCCGAACTTGGGAAACTGTCTGTGGGGGACTCTAATGACTCGTCAGCACCCTGGCAGCGGGTTTAACCACAAACCGTCAGCGGCACTAGCTATGCGTAACGGCTGCCCATGGACTGACCTCAAGGGTGGCCGAGGAGCGAACTCAAGGGAGACCGATGAGCGAACTCCTCCGAAAACCCTACTGAGCCTAACAGTGACAATGTATATACAGTCCGGTCCGTTCGTCAATGAGTATCGCATATCCGCCTAGGGGGCTAGTAACGTCAGACCCCCATTAGCAGTATAAGTCGTGTCGGAGTGTAGCCCAGAACGCCCTGAGATACTACTGGAATACCTACCAGTAAATCTCCTGCCTCGGCCGAGGGCTTTGCGTAATGGCTCTCCTAGACACAGCACGATCTCGCCCCCAATACCGGGAGAGACGAATCCCCTGCCGATCCGCTCACGTGCCTCCATATGGCTCGGGACTGCACCCAAAAGCTACCTGTTTGCACGACTCCTTTGAGCCGTGGTAGGGTAGAAATCAAAGCACAGTGGGAACTCACACGAGACAAATGACGACCTCTGGTCGATGAACTAACCTGTACACATGTCACCAGGGAACTGCTATCTGACGATAGATATAATACTAACTAGCAGATTCCCGGCGAGTCCTGTCCGGTGTACTCATAACCCAATGAGCACCTGTATACATCTTAGGTGATCCAACTAACACCAGTGGCTTGTGAGACCGGCCACCGCCCCTCGTCGGGGTCTCGACTGTACACACTAGTCTACTCCGGAGTATCGATGCCCTGTCTCGAAACTCCCACGACTAGGGACCACAATTAAGGATATGCATATAAACTACCCAACTCTCACGTATATGATCGCCATCATACAGTTGGTAGTAAAGAAAGATCCTAAGGGCTCTATCAAAGTGTAACATGCAATCAGTCACCTGAACATGTACACGACTGATAAAGGCAAGCCAGATAGCATACTATCATTTCGAGTAAGACTGTCCTACCGGGATAGGTCCTCCGCAATCATTGCAATCACGTACCTGCGATCCAATAATTGACTATGAGGGCACTATCTCCAACATAGCTAGGCTTTGATACCGCTGTAGGGTTCCTTGGCACTCTAAGGAGGTCTCACATGGCATCAACCATGCCAATTTAAAGTTTTATAAGTGCCGAGAAACCCTAATACGGATCGTTGACTAGAGATTAGGCGAAACATACAACTAGTTAACAACTTAACTAAGTGAAAGAGACTACAACCTTTATAGATCCGGTCCTTCACCTCCATAGCTCCGTGATGAAGTCCCTCCGCTATACCGATCGGATCCCGGACTCTCGCGGTGGTTTTATCGAAGAGATGATCGGGCTAGGTCGTCGACTTCGATGCCAAAGATGATCTACGTCGAGGCAACACAAGATCAAGCTCCCACTTCACCAAGTCGTGAAACTTGTAAAGAAAACACCCTATACTACATGGCAAGTGGTAGAGGATGAAGAAATAGGAAGTGGGTTCACTTTAGAATTGGATTTGTCACTCTTTTTGTCAAGTTACCATTGAAGCTCGCAGGCTTTTTCTTCTTGAAGAAGAAGAGGAAGAAGAAAAAGAATATGATAAGAATTGTTGGAAAATAGAAAATAAGTCATTCTTATCATATAGAAACCTTGGTCAAGTGTAGAGAATAAACTATGGTTAGGTTTAATGGTTAGGTTTAAAGAATAAAACAAAATGGTCAAAGCTTCATGAAGCTTCAACAAAATCCAAATAAAGCCACCATTTTATCTTAAGCCAAAATGAAATAAATAAATAAATAAATCAAATGAAACCCTAACCATTAACTAACCATGGTTTAATCAAACATACACCCAAGTTTGCATGTATCATCAAATATGATACAAACAAGTGCACAAAAATATATCACATATACAACTTGTGCAATTCAAGTGAGAAAATCAATCTTGAGTGAACCAATACTAGTTAATGTAAAGTAATATATCAAATATATAATTATACATTAAATTATTAAATCAACACTTGATTTAATGATCCGGTCATGTAGCACATAACCGACTAGTATTAAGTGTATCAACGTATCGAATCAACACTTGATTCGATAACCCGGCTATATCACATACAACCGACCGATGATACAAATCGCGAGAATAGAATTCAGTATCACATACTAGTATTATTCTCGGTCCCGCACATATCTCATATGCGCTCCTATTTCGTTTCGCTTGAGCCAGGAAACCACTGTGTAGGACTCTAAAGACTCGTCAATACACCGGCAGCAGGTGATGATCATATCAAACACCCACAAGCCGCAAGCGGTCTGCTAAACGTAACGGCCACCCGGGTATTGAGCGATCAGAAAATCGACGAGCAAGCCCGCTCACACTCCTATGAATCCAACCAGTAACACTTACCGTATAGTCCGGTCTGTTCGTCTAATATGTCGCATATCTTGCCGAGGGGTGGTAAACGTCAGACCCCAATAGCTCGATAAGTCGTGTCGATATGAGGTCTATAACAGTTCGAGAAACTACTGGTAACACTTACCAGTAAATCTCAGCAACACCGGCCAGGGATTTCCGGTTATAGCCAATCGAACACAGTGCAACATCTACTCCCTATACCGGGAGAGACGAATCCCCTCCTATCGCTCATTGCCTCCATGTGATTCGGGACTGTACCCAAAAACCACCGTTTTGCACGCCCTCTTGGACGTGGTAAGGTGGAAATCAAAGTACGGTGGGAATCACACAAGACTCTATGACGATCTCGGGTCTACAGACTAACCTGTATCAGTGTCACCAGAGAACTGCCATCTGACGTAAGGTATAATACCATCTGGGAGTTCTCAGCGAGTCCGTCCAGTGTACCCAGTCTCCACTGAGCACCCGTATATCATCTCTGATGTCAAACACCAATGGATATGGGATCATCCATCGCCCATCTGTATGGGTCGAGAAGGTATACGCTAGTTTAATCTGGTATATCGATGCCCCGTCTCGATACACCCACGACTAGGGACCTTGAAGGATGTACTTATGGACTACGATGTCCCCACTAGTATGATCTGCATCATAGTCCAGGTAGTCAAGTACACATCCTAAGGGCTTTACCAACATGTAACAGAGAGACAATCAGTGTACACGTTAAGGTAAAGTGCAACCAGATAGCATACTATCTTGTCGAGCAAGAAAGTCCTCCCTATATATGTCCCAGCATCCACTACAATATACATCCTATGTACAGTAATGGCCTCTAGGGCATACATATAACTAACACTGGAGACCCTTGGAGTCGACATTGGAGGCTTGTAGGAGGCCGAGAGTGGACCCCCAAACCCGAGATCATGACGAAGTGGCCTCGAGTTAGGGGGCTAACCCGAGAGTGCCACAATGGTGCTCTTGGGTTTGGCTCTAAACCGAGAGCACCTTTGTGGTGATCTTAGGTTAGAGTACCCCATCCTTAGTCCCCACAATCCCCCGGTGTTGTTTCTTGAGCCTTGGCGAGTACCCGGTCCAAATCGAGAACCCCCGGCTCAAGAACAATGAAAAATAGATGATTTGGGGCTGATTTAAAAACAAAAACAGCTACTGTTTTTCGAAAATAGTTTTGGAAAATTAGGGGCTGTTCTTTGTGTAGTTTCGAAAAATGGGTTCTAGAATTCCATTGGCCACAAATGAAAATTAGTTAGTGAATTCCCGGCTCTGATACCATGTAAGGAATCTTTGCAAGGGCCGCAACACTTCCGGACGCGGCGGAAATGAAAAACAATCATTTTGTAAATTTTGCAACCAATTCCCCATCACTAGATCATGCATACACTGCACTAATTGCAAACAATGAAACTCAAGAGAGCTAAGTTAAGGGGCTACAATGTCCAATGTCCATCGAAAGACCCTAGTTAGGCTTTGTGAGCTTCCGGAGAATGTATAAGCCGACCGCCTCATCATAGATGGTCCACGGTGAAGATGGCATGCCCCAAACTCCATCTTCTCATCATAGATCCCTTTAGGGATTTGGAAAGAGGTGATGTGCTCTTAAAAAACTCTTTTCTTTTTCCACTCATATTTGCATGAGTTGCCATTATCAAGAGAGCAAGCTCATGATTTTTAAAGGAAGAAAAACATGAAAACGAATATGGCAAGAAAAAGAATCTCATACACTTTTTCTTTTCTTTTCTCATATTAATATATGAGACCTCTCTCATTTGCGCGCGCTCTCTCTCTCATGTGTTGTCAACATTATGTCAGGGTGGAACACATCCATCACATGGAATCAATTTGTCATCAACATGACAAATGAAACATAAATTTATATGTATATATCCATATATGCATATAAAAAATTAGAGAGAAAAATGAGAACTTATGTATCAATATACACACTCTACAAATATATCCAATATATAAGTAATGAGAGGGAGTATATGTATCTAATAGATATACACGATAAGCCATTGGTATCATACACCGAAAAGAAAGTGCGTATCATATACACAATACTAGAAACCATGAAAAATACGGATATCAAGTCAACACCTGACTTATAAATGAACCAGCTAGTATTTTAGTCGTCCGATTAAATCACGTATATCCAATATACGTATTCAATCGAACTCATGTACATATTCACATATGCAAACCACATCACATTTTGCCCGGGTAGGCACTTTCGTTGCGGGACTCTAAAGACCTGTTAATACGCTGGCAGTGGGTTATATAAGATCGAATTCAAAACACTTTCAGATTCAATTCCCTCACGGGTTAATCCACAAGCTCATCAACGGTACTAGCTGCACGTAACGGCTACTCAGGTATGATCAAGATAAAATCAGGTCGATGAGCAAACTCATCCTGTCACGTCCCGCTTCCCAAAAGAGCGGTAACGACATGTGACAAGCCCGTGACGTATTTATTCCGAGAAGGTCATTTTCCGAAACAAATACGCTAAGCGTATATAAGCAATATAAAATGACAAGAAAAGACATGATAATTAAAATCCAACTTTATATATTTACATTCCCAACTTTCTAAAGTTTCAAACTGAATACATGATGTCTGAAAACAAAGACGCATAAAAGAAAGTGCCAAAACATGTAGCATACAGGAAGTAAAAGCCGAAAAGAAAAAACTAGTACTCGGTCTGCTCTGCAAGCTAAGGGTAATCTTCCTGAGTCGGCTCGATTTTCTCAATCTCCAGATTATCTGACGAATATTTCAAGGAAACAAAGAAATGGGTGGAATGCCCGTCAGCGAACTTGCGCTCGGTAAGTCCCCAAGAAAGGTGGGATATGAATGTATATAAATGAATATGCAAGATGTAATGTGATATATAGTATAGTATGGATATAAAACATGAACATGTAAACAAGTATAGTATCATGCGTGGTAATATATATGTCAAATATATTAGCATGTCAAACAAATATAACATGGCCGTGGAGTGTAAGTATAGTGAACATGAAGTGAATATAAGTGTCCTAAAAGGTCTCTAAAAGGTTAAAAGTAACTAACGTGAGTTCAAGTGTGAATGTCAACCGATTTCAAAAGTATTCTCGAACCCAACGATATCGTCCAGGGACAAGAAATCACGGGCCCAAAATATCGGGACTTCAATTGTTATTGAAGTATTCCAAACCCAACAGGCTATTATCCAGGGGCTTGGAAACACGGGCCCTCATTCGTGAATTCGTGATTTGTACCGTTTCAGCCCGGTACCACAGCAACATGATTTGTACCGTTTCAGCCCGGTACCATAGCAACATGATTTGTATTAATGGGACTCATGAGATTCCGTTGGATTCATATTCAAACTACCCCAACACCCCGTGTATATAAGTCTATGATTAATATTTTGAGTCTTGATCGAATCTATGAATACAAAAGGTGATATATGATATCAAGTTTTCAAGATTGAGTTCATGTAATCATGTCAAGTGCAAGTTATGCTAATTGTATTTATGGTTCGAGTCAAGTAGGTTCAAGTGTACATATTGGGTTCAAGTATTCATGATTGAGTCGTGTCAAGATCAAGTCAATTCTAACATGTAATGATTTAATCACAAGTCATATAAATAAAAATAAATAAGCAATCACAGAACATGATATGAGATAAGTATACAAGTAACGTCCAAAACAATGTTGTAAATATGTGATATATATGGCTAGTTAATCAAGTCATTTGAAATCAAAATATAAACAAAAACACATCCTTAAGTGTTATGCACACGTGAGTTTTAGTCTCGCCTACATATGACTAACGGTTTGGAAGATATACATATTTTCGTATTGTCGTGCAAAACAGATCAAAATCTGTTCAGCACCCTCACATATTTTTAAAACGCAGTTTGAGTTAATTTCTATCGGGTTTCAAGTTACAAAAATTATTCGAAAATTGTAGCTATTTCGATTTAGTTATCAAAAACACCACGATTTGCGCGATTTGGATTTTTTAGGCTCTAGTTATGATCGTTTTAATATCAGCATTTAAAACAAAAATTCAGATTTCTGGACAGCAACTATATGTTATATTGCAAAGTCTATATCGGATTGTTTCATGCATTTATAAGTAATCTAGTATACAAAAAATTATAGTTCTATTAATTTTTCATCTACACATCTAAAGTTTGTCACGAACGGACATCGGGAGTTTGAGTTATGTCTAATTTAAAAATAGTGTGCGAATAAGGACAGATTCTGTCCAGATTCGTCGCTTAATATTTTAACGTGGTTTTCTATATTTTACGTCGGTTTTCAGTAAAAACTTGAAACTAAGAAAATTTAGATTATTCAATGTAGATATCTAAAACACCTAAGTTTGCTCAATTCGGATATCGTTATACCAATTTATGTGTCCTAGAAATTGACCGATAACTGCAGTTTTCTGTTTTACGAACAGTTAATAAAAACGATGTAATTCCTAAACCGTTATGCGGTTTGATCAAAAAATTTTACAGCGTGTACAGAAAAAATATATTCTATCATATGTAAATTTCCTGAAATTTTCAGAAGTAAAAATTAATTTCTAAAAGTTATTTTAAAAGTAAAGGTATTGATATTTCATATGTGAGAAATGAGAAAAGCATGATATTACTTCAATTTTTTTTACAAAATTTAAATAAAGTAATTTAAAATACAACAACAAACGATGCAATCCTAATTGGTCACTATTAAATCTTAACATCTGGATTGAGAGTAATGAAAAAGACTTTACAAACTATATCTGTATGTATGTTTATGTGTGTTCATTATTTATATATGTATCCATTTAATTAATTATTTAGGGAGTATGATATGACAAGGGAAGTTTTTCATTGCAATATAAAAAAGAGAAGGATAAAGAGAATGAGATGGAGGAAGGAAAAGAGAGAAAGGACTTACATATACAAGCCGGTATTATCACCGGGCTTGTCTATCCGCCGATAGCCTCGCGTTTCTAGCGAAACTTTCTTGAGGATTTCTTCATGTTATTCTTCGGGGTATTTAGATGAAGAGGGATATGTGAAATGATAGAAACGTGTGATGATGAAAAGAAAGAGGAGTGGGATATAAAAAAGTTTATGGCCACCATAATTCTAATAAATCATGGCTCATAACCATTTTAATTATTTTGGGAGTTAAAATGAAGATGAAATGAAATGTCTCATTTGTAGGTTATGAGAAGAATAAAAATTGATAAAAAATAATTGCAAGAATGGGGATTTGAACATGTGATATATAGAATAACAATGCAAAGACTTAACCAATGAGCTACAAGGTTGTTCATATACATATTTAATAAGAATTAAATATACGATGTTGCTTGAAAAGAAAGTGGGCTTTTGGGCTCATAGTTTTATAAAAGAAAATGAAAATGAAATTGGATTTGGGTTATGGGTTGGGTTTGGTATTGCGTTTAATTTGAAATAGGTTAAGATTTAGTTTTAAAAAATGGGTTTAAGAAAAATAAATAGAATAATAAAATAATAAATTTAATAGAAAACAAAATTTACGGAAAAATACTACGAATAAATAAATACAATATTTTACTAAAGAAAGAAAATGATAAATTTAATAGAAAACAAAATTTACGGAAAAATACTACGAATAAATAAATACAATATTTTACTAAAGAAAGAAAACACTAAGGTATAGTAATACTAGGGTCGTTACACATCCAGACCCGAGAAGTCTATAAGTGACGAATACCATACAGTCCGTTCTCTTCGTCAAAGTGTATCACATACACGGTCTGGGAGGGTGGAATATGTCTGATCCCCAATATCCCGATAAGTCATGCGACAATGGACTCATAACCATCTGAGATACAACTCATAACACTTATCAATTTATCTCAATTGCCGTGGCCGCGGGCTTCTGGTTATAGCCATGTCTTGCACTACGCAATATCGACTCCCTATACCGGGAGTGACGAATCTCTTCGACCGCTCACTGTGTGCTTCGGGACTATACCCAACTAAAACTTGTTTGCACGACTCCTTTGAGCCGTGGTAAGGTAATAATCAAAGTATAGTGGGAACAAACACAAGACACTATGGCGATCTCAGGTCGAGAGACTACCATATACTATCGTCACCAGAGAAACTGCTACCCGACATTGGTATAATACCATCTAGGAGTTCTCGGTGATCCCATCCAGTGAAACTCATACTCTTATGAGCACTTGTATACAATCCTCAGTGTCAAACACCAATAGCTGTGGGATCAGCTATCGCCCTCCAACTGGGTCAGAAAACGTACATACCGATCTAACCTGGAGTACCGATGTCCAGTCTTGATACTCCTACGACTAGGGACATTTAAGGATGTGCTTATAGACTACTCCAGATCCCACGAGTATGATCCCTATCAATAGTTTTGGTAGTCAAAAAATCTGAAAGGCTCTATCTCATGTATTAGCGATACGTGATAACGAATAAAACATATACACATGATAGATAAAGACAAATTAGATAGTATACTATCATCCCGAATATGATTGTTCTCCGTATAAGTCCTCTTTCAATTACAATAATTGCCTTGAGGGCACCTATATCCAACATCCCCATCTTGAATTGAATCCACTATCCAGCATCTCTTCTCTCGAGTCACTGCCGCCGCCGAGTCGACAACTCCTCCTTCAAAGTCGAAAAGTGTCGGTGCATCCAAGGCTGGCAGAGCAAGAATATCCACTTGCATCTTGTCCATGGTTTGGCGTCCTCTACTCTTAGATCCTCATTTCTCCTTGTGGATTACCAGTTATATGATTCTTCGGCTCGACAGCCTGATTCAGAGTAATGACAGAAACAGTTCCGCTCTGGTGCTTTTCTGAAGATCTCCTGACAAATTAACATGGTCACTCGTATCGTATCGCATCAATGATGGCAGTCTCTGGCCCACTGAGTTTGTGCGATATGTTAGTTGTATATATGCCCTAGAGGCCATTGTTGTACATATGATGTATATTATAATGGATGCTTGGATATATATAGAGAGGACTTTCTTGCTCGATATGATAGTATGCTATCTGGTTTCACTTTGTCTTAACATGTTGACTTATATTGGTTTACTGTCTTACTCTCACATGTTGATAAAGCCCTTAGGATATGTACTTGACAACGAGGACTATGATGAGATCATAGTAGTGAGGACATAGTAGTCAATGAGAACATCCTATAACTGTTCCTAGTCGAGGGTGTATCGAGACAAGGCATCGATACACCAGAGTAGACTAGCGTATACGCATCTTGACCCATATGATGGGCGATGGATGGTCCCATATCCATCGGTGTTTGACATCAAAGATGGTGTACGGGTGCTCAGTAGAGACTGGGCACACTGAACGGACTTGCTGAGAACTCTTAGATGGTATTATACCTATCGTCAGATAGCAGTTCTCCGGTGACACTGGTACAGGTTAGTCTGTAGACCCGAGATCGTCATAGAGTCTTGTGTGATTCCCACTGTGATTTGATTTCCACCTTACCACGTCCAAGAGGGCGTGCAAAGCGGTGGCTTTTGGGCACAGTCCCGAATCACATGGAGGCAATGAGCTATAGGAGGGGTTTCGTCTCTCCCGTTATAGAGAGTTGATGTTGTGCAGTGTTCGATTGGCTATAACTGGAAGTCCCTGGCTAAGGCTGATATGGAGTGCTACTGGTAAGAGTTATCAGTAGTTTCTCGACTTGTTATGAGCCTCACATCAACACGACTTATCGGTTACTGGGGTCTGACGTTTACCACCCCTAGACTTGATATGCGACATACAAGAAGAAGAGACCGGGTTGTACGGTAGTGTTACTGATTGGATTCACAGGAGAATGTACATGCTTGCTTGTTGATCTTCTGATCACTCAATACCTGGGTGGCTGTTACGTTTAGCCGACCGCTTGCAGTTTGTGGGTGTTTGATATGATCATCACCTACTGCTGGCGTATTGACGATTCTTTAGAGTCCTACACAGAGGTTTCCTGGCTCAGGCAAAACGGAGTAGGAGCACATATGTGATATGTGCGGGACCGAGAATAATACGATATGAGATACCGTATTCTATTCTCACGATATGTGATATCGGCCAAGTATATGTGATATAGCCGGGTCATCGGATCAAGTGTTGATTCGATGAATTGGTACATGTTATATTAGTCGGTTATATGTCATATAGACGGATTATCGGATCAAGTGTTGATTCGATAATTTAATGTATAATTATATATGCGATATATTACGTTACATTAACTAATATAAGCTCGTTTTATTGATTCTTTTTCTCACCGGATAATACATTGATGCATATGCGATTTATGTTAATTGTATTATTTTCTTTTGTTGCATATATATATTATATATGTGATATAAAATATTGTAACATGCTAGGGTTACAAATGCAATATGGATTTTGAGTTTAAACCAAGTTAGGGTATGGATTAGGGTTAACTATTTGGATGAGGTTTGTGGAAGCTTCATGAAGCTTTGACTTTGTCATTTTTTCTTTGATATTTTGTGGAGATATTTGTTAACCCAACCCAAACCCTCAACCCATGGTTTATTCTCTACAAGAGTTAAGGATCTCATTCTTAACCCATGGTTGCAATTGTAACCACAACAATAATTCATTATTCATCACAAAAGCTTTTGTTCTTCTTCTTCCTTTTGAAATGCTTCACTAGCCTTTGGTTGTGTGAAGATTCTAAGTGACAAATTGAAAACAAAAGAGTGTAAAATTTCTACTTCACCATCCTCATCTATTCTAGCCACTTAGATTAGGGTGTTCACTTCTCTAATTGCTTCATTAGTGAAGTGTAAGCTTGGGTTAGAGATTTTTCAAGGTAGATCATCTTAGATCAAGAAGACTTCAAGCAAAATGCATCATTCACTTCATGGAGCCTCTTGAGAGTCAGAGTTCTTGATGATCGCAGCGAAGGGACCTCAACACGGAGCTTATGAAGCGCAGGAACGGATTATAAAGGTTGTAATCCTAAACTCTATGTGATAGATACTCCTTTGTATGTCATACAAACTTTGTTACCCTAATAATTCTAGTAAAGATTCATGGTTTGTTTGCTTCGCACCTCTCTAAATTTTAAAGTGGCATGAGTGATGGTATCAAACCCTAGACTAGGTGCAAGGGAAACCCAACAGTGTTATCAGAGCCAAGCTAGAATTTTAGACACGGTGTTAAAACAAATATGAAAACGAAATCGACTCCGAAATACGGTATTATGAAACCCTTATTTTTCTCTCTGTAAATTTTGTAAAAAGTCCTTTAAAATTTTTTCAAATAGGTGTAGAATGCTGTATGGGACAAACTATGAACATGGGTGAAATATGGGGACTGGTGCTCGGAATTTGGCCGAGCACCAAGCCAGGAATTCCGGCCTGGCCGGCCCCCCTGCCTCCTCTACTCCTCGTATTTCTCCTATGCTCTTTTGTCATCATTTTAGGGTTTCTAGTATTGTTTGTTTAGCCCAATTTTCTTGTGATGATTAGTTTGACCTAGGGCTAATTCGTAGTGCTTCGTAGTCGTATAATTTAACACTGTACTGGTAACCTTAACTATTTTTAACAGTTCGATTGAACTTCGCACACCACATTTTGTACCCCGCTGAAATTTCAAAGTGTTGTAATTTTCCGAAGTTGATAATATTCGTAAAATCGTGCAAGTACCCCTATAGACCCTCTAGAAGACTATACTAACCTTAACTCGATTCTATGCCCATGGAACCGTGAACGAACCCTAGGGTTTGCCGTAGTTCCGTGGTGTCATAGGTGAGGCATTGGTTAACTCCTTCCACGGCTGGTCCATAGACACTGTGGCACATTTTTTGAGTGTTTTGACTTTGCTCAAGTGTTGAACTCACGGGGGTAATTTGTGAGTGTATGTTGATTCGATTGAAACGTTAAACATCGTCTTGATATTCTGTGATTGTGATTCAATATGTGGAATTCATATAGTTAGGCATAAAATCCGTAATATCTGATATTTCGGGTTTACGATGTCTAAGGAGATTATGGATTCCAAATGTTGTAGTTTATCACTTTTCTTTTCTGCGACCGTAACTGTAGTATGTGGGGTATTGCCGGCTTCGTTCCTATACATCAATGACAATCGGGATACGCATACATTCTTATGTTGATGATATGAGATATTATGTGTTGCTGTGATATGTTATATTGGATTGTCGTGTTCTGAATAGCCGGGGGTTTTATGTGAGATGAGGGTTTTTATTTTCATTCATGTAAAATTCAATGTATTTAATATTCTTTTATTGGGGCACTTGCGGGATGAGGTTGATGTGACCATTGTATATTATTTACTTTTCCGCATTAGATAGACCCAAGGAGGGGAGCACAAGTAACCGGGTTCTACGGTCCAGTGGGAGGCCATCTCGAGGAGTCGAGACCGGGTCATCTAACCCTAGAATTGGCAGGGTTACTTGCCGCTCTCGTAGGGGTCTAGGGATGTGGGTTTGGCTATTCATCGCGACCGTGGAATCCGTGTTTTATACATGCTCGAAATAAAACACGGACCTCCTAGTATATCCAATATTTCATATGTTTCTTCTGCTGCTGATATACTGTGATGTGATCATATTATATACGTGAGACGAATGCTTTATTATTGTATATATGATATATAATAAATGTTGCTTATGTTTTACAACTGCGATAGTCCCGTCCTGGTATGCTGTTAGTTAAGTAACCTAACGGTGTATAACGGAACATTATGGCGAATACGAATGGCATAAGCGTACGTTGTATTTTCGTTTCTTCTGTGATGCTTAGGAAGCATAAATGATGGGATTTATTAATGATTAATAAAAGAAAAGAAACCTAAAAGATGTTGTAGAGTTAAATTTTCAAAAAAGGGTAGCTATAATTTTTGCTTTGCATAGTGGTATATGTAATATACCCTGCACCTTATTCGATGAGGAAAGAGCCGAGATCCCTTCACTGGGAGTGACCTCTTTAGAAAAACTGGCAGATGCTACAAACTCACGGTTTAGTTTTTAATTGCTTCTATAGTGCTTGCTTTGCACAGCGGTATTTATGAAATATCCTGCACCTTATTCAATAAGGAAAGAGCCGAGATCCCTTCACCGGGAGTGACCACTTTAGCGAAACTAGAAAAGCCTAAAAAACACTCCTTTTCAAAATCACTTGTTTCTACAACGATATCAAGTTCATTAAGCAATAGTTTTTCTGAAAAACCTTCGTAGCCCTCCGACATTTCAGATAAGTAATATTTAGTATTCGTGCTACGTTTGTTCGCTTTCATCAAGGCATAGTGTGCGGTAGCTATTTACTACTTATCTGCAGCATATGATGCGATTGGATTTGGGTAGTCATACGGCTTTGTTGGCTTTCGTCAAGGGTCGTGCGGGTTGGTTTAATTCAATCAAGAAATGTACGGGTTGAACTTGACTAGCGGACTATGGTTTGTTGGCATTCGTCAAGGTCATAGCACGTTAGGGGTAAAAGCGTTATCGGGAATTTCAAGTGTTGAAATTTGCAATGAGATTGCATACCTCCTATGAGATAGTTGTATCTTGATACCCACTGCGAGTAAGAGTTACTCCTGGGAGAGTTTTACACATGACAATTAGCCAATCAAGTAGGTGTCTAGAAAGGTGTTTACGGGGTTATGCCTCTGGGAAAACTAGGTTTATTCTAATTAGGTCCGTGCGAAAGCACGGGGAACCTCCCTCAAAGTACCAAAACTAGCCTGGCCGAAAGATTGGCGAACTTGTAAGGTGTAATTAATTCTGGCTAGTCTTACCTTTTAGGGTTCTAAGGAAGATTTGATAAAAAGCAGTGGGAGCCATCCTGATTAGATAAGATAATAATCAATCTAATCTTGCAAGAGCATATGCTAAAGTGTTTTCTTCTCTCTCTTTCTAGGTAGAGACCATGTCAGGCCTTAATCAAGATAATAATATGGATTTATTGACTGAACCCGCTTGTTATACTGAGCAGGGGAACGTTGCTCCCGCTCCCACTTATAATTGTTATTAGTCCGAGCAGGGAATAAGAGAATATCTGGATTCTCACGCCACCCAAATGAAGAATAAGCATGTTGATGCATCTTCTTCAGGTGTGTTAGTTATCGAGAACTGTTTCTCAGTTCATTCTATGTCCTGGGTATTAGATACTAGATCGGGATCCCATATATGTAATATGTTACATGGGCTACGAAAAGGTAGGGAACTGGGAGAGGGTGATCATTCCATAAGGGTTGGGAATGGTGCAAATGTTGCAGCCAAAGCTGTTGGTGAATATCACCTTGTGTTGCCAAATGGTAATATATTGATTCTGAACGAATGCTATTACATTCCGAGCATGATATGCAATATTATATCAGTTTCTTTATTGAGTAAAGAAGGATGTAATCTTGTAGTACAGGATAATGTTATGAACATATTCCTGAATCAAAAGTTGATTGGATCAGGTTCGTTATTTAATGGCATATACATTCTCAATCAAACTACAGTACTTAATGTACAAAACACACACAAGAGGAAGAGTTCAGAATTGAACGAATCCTTCTTGTGGCATTGTAGACTAGATCATATTATTGCGACACGGCTAGCTAAGTTGCATAAGGATGGATATTTGAATCCGTTCGAATTTTCATCTTATGACACTTTCTAGTCATGTCTCAAAGGCAAGATGACCAAAACTCCGTTTAGTGGACACGGAGAAAGAGTTACAGAACTCTTGGGACTCATACATAGTGATGTATATGGTTCCATGTCAACACATGCCAGGAACGGTTCTTCCTACTTCATTACATTCACTGACGATCTCTCAAGATACAGACATGTGTTCCTGTTGAAATACAAGTATGAAGCTTTTGAGAAATTCAGAGAATATAAGAACGAAGTACAGAACCAAATGGGCAAAAGTATTAAGATCCTTCGATCTGATCGAGGAGGAGAATACTTGAGCAATGAGTTTCTGGACTATCTAAAAGAGAATGGGATTCTCTCTCAGCTTACTCCTCCTTATAAACCACAGCACAACGGTGTATCGGAGAGGAAGAATCGCACCATATTAGATATGGTGCGCTCTATGATGAGTAATACTGAGTTGCCTATTTCCTTCTGGGGGTATGCGCTTGAGACAGCCATACACCAATTGAATATGGTTCCTACCAAATCAGTGCCTACCACTCCATATGAGATATGGAAGAGGAAGAGACCATCTCTTAAGTATGTTAAGATATGGGGTTGTCCAGCCTATGTCAAAAGGCACAATCTGGACAAACTCGAGGCAAGGTCTGTCCTGTGCAAGTTTGTAGGATATCCCAAGAACTCACAAGGGTATATCTTCTACCATACTGAGAAACAAAAGGTGTTTGTTTCTCGATATGCCACCTTTTTAGAAAAAGAATTTCTAGCAAAGGAAATTCGTGGCGAGGAGGTAGAACTGGAAGAAGTTCCAGCAACACAAACTACGACAGAAGATTTGGTGGAACCAGAGGATTCAGTAGTTCCCGACGAACCCCAGCCTCTCCGCCGATCTAGTAGGGTTCCTCATCCACCTGAGAGATACTACGGTTTTCTCGTAGATGATGGGAGCGAGGATTGCATCATGGAAGATGATGACCCAACTATCTTCGAGCAGGCCATCACGAGTGGGGACTCTGTGAAGTGGCTGGATGCAATACAATCTGAGATGGAATCCATGTACACCAACAAAGTATGGACTTTGGAAGTTGCTCCTGAAGGGGTAAAACCCATTGGGAGCAAGTGGATCTTTAAGAAGAAACTTGGTGTAGATGGAAAAGTGGAGACTTTCAAAGCTAGACTTGTTGCAAAGGGTTTTCGTCAACGACCAGGTATGGATTATGACGAAACTTTTTTCTCCATTGGCTATACTTAAGTCCATCTGGATCTTACTTGCCATTGCTGTATACCATGACTACGAAATCTGGCAAATGGATGTTAAGACCGCCTTTCTAAATGGTGATTTAGAGGAGTGCGTGTACATGACTCAGTCAAAGGGCTTCGTAGATAGTGGGAGCAGCGGAAAGGTGTGCAAGCTGCTTAAATCCATTTACGGGTTAAAGCAGGCATCACGGAGTTGGAACATCTGTTTTGATGTGGTAGTCAAAGAGTTTGACTTCATCAAGAGCGTAAATGAACCTTGTATATACAAGAAGGTTGCAGAGAGTAAGGCCATCTTCCTCGTATTGTACGTGGATGACATACTCTTGATAGGAAATGATATTTCTATGCTACACTCGGTCAAGCTCTTCTTATCACATCGATTCTCAATGAAAGATCTAGGTGATGCCTCCTGCATTTTGGGAATCAAGATCTATAGAGATAGATTTAAACGGATACTGGGATTGTCCCAATCCAGGTACATTGACACCATACTAAAGAAGTTTAGTATGGAAGAATCCAAGCGTGGTAACCAACCCACGATCTCTGGACTCACTCTCTCCAAAGAGATGTCTCCCAAGACTGATTTGGAGAGAGCTCGCATGCAAGGGATACCCTATGCTTCGGCATTAGGCTCTATCATATACGCGATGCTATGTACCAGTCCCGATGTAGCATACTCACTAAGTGTTGTGAGTAGGTATCAAGCAGATCCAGGAGAGAGTCATTGGACAGCTGTGAAGAACATTCTCAAGTACTTGAGAAGAACTAAGGAGATGTTCTTGGTGTATGGTAACAGAGAACTCCAAGTGGAGTCCTTTACCGATTTGAACTTCCAAAGTGATAAGGACGACTCTAAGTCGCACTCGGGATTTGTCTTTACCTTAAATGGAGGGGCGGTTTGTTGGAAGAGTTCCAAGCAAGAAACCGTGGCAGACTCGATGATGGAGGATGAATACATCGCTGCCAACGATGCTGACAAAGAGGCTGTCTGGATGAAGAAGTTCATCACTGAACTTGGTGTGGTTCCGTCCATTGAGCATCCAATACCTTTGTATTGTGATAACAATAGAGCTGTGGCTTTGGCCAAGGAACCCAGGTCCAATCAGAAATCCAGACATTTTCTGAGGCGGTATCACCTCATCCGGGAGATAGTTGATCGCCGCGAGATCGAGGTCATGAGAGTTGACACGAAGGACAACAATGCGGATCCACTCACGAAGGCCAATCCCCAGATATAATTTGAGAGACTCTTCGGGATGTGGGTATGTGACACTACAACAGCTGGCCTTAGTGCAAGTGGGAGATTGTTAGTTGTATATATGCCGTAGAGGCCATTGTTGTATATATGATGTATATTATAGTAGATGCTTGGATATATATAGAGAGGACTTTCTTGCTCGATATGATAGTATGCTATCTGGTTTCACTTTGTCTTAACATGTTGACTTGTATTGGTTTACTGTCTTACTCTCACATGTTGATAAAGCCCTTAGGATATGTACTTGACTACGAGGACTATGATGAGATCATACTAGTGGGGCCATAGTAGTCTATGAGTACATCCTATAACTGTTCCTAGTCGAGGGTGTTAGTTATATGTATGCCCTAGAGGCCATTACTATACATAGGATGTATATTTTAGTGGATGCTTGGACATATATATAGGGATGACTTTTTTGCTCGATATGATAGTATGCTATCTGGTTACTCTTTACATTAACGTGTACACTGATTGTCTCTCTGTTACATGTTGGTAAAGCCCTTAGGATGTGTACTTGACTACCTGGATTATGATGCGGATCATACTAGTGGGGACATGGTAGTCCATAAGTACATCCTTCAAAGTCCCTAGTCATGGGTGTATCGAGACGGGGCATCGATATACCAGAGTAGACTAGCGTGTAGCTTCTCGACCCATATAGATGGGCGATGGATGATCTCATATCCATTGGTGTTTGACATCAGAGATGATATACGGGTGCTCAGTGGAGACTGGGTACACTGGACGGACTCGCGGAGAACTCCCAGATGGTGTTATACCTTACGTCAGATGGCAGTTCTCTGGTGACACTGGTACAGGTTAGTCTGTATACCAGAGATCATCATAGAGTCTTGTATGATTCCCACTATGCTTTGAAGTCCTTGGCGAAGGCTGCTTTAGGGATTTACTGGTAAGTGTTACCAGTAGTTTCTCGACCCGTTATGAGCCTCATATCGACAAGACTTATCGAGTTATTGGGGTCTGACGTTTACCACCCCTAGGTGAGATATGCGACATATCAGACGAACAGACCGGACTGTACGGTAGTGTTACTGGTTGGATTCACAGGAGTGTGAGCGGGCTTGCTCGTTGATCTTCTGATCGCTCAATACCCGGGTGGCCGTTACGTTTAGCAGACCGCTTGCGGCTTGTGGGTGTTTGATATAATCATCACCTACTGCCGGCGTATTGACGAGTCTTTAGAGTCCTACACAGGAGTTTCCTGGCTCAAGCGAAACGAAATAGGAGCGCATATGAGATATGTGCGGGACCGAGAATAATACCAGTATATGATACTGTATTCTATTCTCGTGATTCATATCATTGGTCGGTTATATGTGATATAGCCGGGTTACCGAATCAAGTGTTGATTTAATAATTTATGTATAATTATATATTTGATATATTACTTTACATTAACTAGTATTGGTTCACTTAAGATTGATTTTCTCACTTGAATGTGCACATTGTTTATATGTGATATATGCAAGTGTACATGTTTGTATCATGCTTGATGATACAAACAAGTTGTGCGTATGAGACTTGAACCAAATCAAGGTTAGATTAGGATTTACTATTTTCCTAAGCATATAACAAATGAGTGTGACTTTGGTCAAAATTATCAAGCTTCATGAAGCTTGATAAATATTGACAAAGTCAACTCTTTTTGTCATTTGTTTAAGATATTAGCTAACCCAACCCTTAACCTAATGCTTTGGTTAATTCTCTACATGAGTTAAGCTTGAGGGCTTAACTCAACCATGGTGCCATTATTTATTGGATAAGTTTCATTTGGCTTATAATGAATATGATTCTTTTCTTCTTCTTCATCTTCATCAAGCTCACAAAAGCTTGAGAGCTCCAATGGTGCCATGAGAAAAAGAGTGAGAAATCCAATTCTAAAGTGAACCCACTTCCTATTTCTTCATCCTCTACCACTTGCCATGTAGTATAGGGTGTTCACTTCACAAAGTTTTCGACCAAGTGAAGGAATAACTTGAGTTTGAGTCTCCCCGACGTAGATCATCTTCGGCCTCGAAGTCAATGACCTAGCCCGATCATTTCTCTAACGAAACCATCGCTAGAGTCCGGGACCCCGATGATCGCAGCGGAGGGACGTCAACACGGAGCTAAAGAACTGGAGGACCGGATCTACAAAGGTTGTAATCCCTTTCACTTAGTAGCAAAGTTGTTTGCTAGCTTTTTTTTTCGCCTAATCTCTAGTTAACGATCTATATTAGGGTTTCTCGGCACCTAAAAATTTGAATTTGGCATGGTTGATGCCTTGTGGAACCTCTTGAGTGTGCCTAGTAACCCTACAGTGGTATCAGAGACTAGCTAGAGCATTAGGCGATGTGTTTACGATATTAAAACTCCGATTGAACCCCGACGTGTCAAAGTTAACCCCCTCACTGGAAAATTTTTAAAATCTGGGATTTTTCTGAATTAAAAATATCTAAAAAATTCAGCAGGGTTTTATTAGCATTACTGTGAAATTCTATGACCTATTCCCAACATAACGCCGCGGAACCGCGGCCATACCCTGCTTGGGCCGCGGATCCGCGGCCGTACAGTGTGATTATGTCATGATTTTTGCACAGTAATTCTTGTATCTGTGATTTGAATTTTATGGGTATTTTTTACCTGACTCAAGTGTTGAGTATTTTTGGGGTTTATTTTGTATTCGATGATTCGATCGGAATATTTAATTTCGTAAGATTTTCTGGATATTTAGAATATGTTAAAAGGTTCGACCGGATATAAATACCCAAATTTTCCCCTTCAGGGAAATTTCCAAGTGTTGGATTTTTCCGTAGTTTGAGAACGTTCTAAGTAGTGCAAGTAATGCGATGGACCCTCTAGAAGACAACAAACCTTAACTTGATTCTGTGACCGTCTTGAACTGCCCTTTGAACCTTAGGGTTTGGGGCAGTACGGCGTGCCACATGTGAGGCGTTGGCTTGACCCTTCTACGGCTGGACCGTTGGTACTGTGGCATGAAGTGAATGTTTTTTAAACTTATTTCATGTGTTGAGCTGTTTCGGGAAAACTTGGGTGTTTGACTGTTCGATCAGAAAGTTTAACACTTTCTGTTTATCTGGAATGTGATACAATATTTGGAATTCATAAGTAGTTATGTGATAACTAATACGAATGTTATAAATATAGCACTTTAGTCTCAAATGATCGGTTGCCACGGAATTTTGATGCGATCAAAAGTCCGTCGCAATCACGTAGCGTACGCGGATACTCGCCGGATAAACTTAATAGACAGCTACACCCCATAGCCTCGACCAAGTGACTGTAGGAGAACCCCGTCGCCGAAAGCATCCGTTCGGGTGCTCGCGGCAGCGGTGTTCCGCCTTAGTGCACTTCGTCGACGGCATCGGGGGTGCGGCCGCCTACTAAAGTTTGCGACGAGCATTCGATCAAAATGCCGGGAATCTCGTTGAATTGCCCAACTTGATATTGAAAAGTGTTTTCGATAATGAGACTAAAATGCGGGGGTTATAATTGTTAGGCATATGATGTCTAAGGAATTTAGATGGTTAGGCATGCGATGTTTAAGGAGGTTGCGGATTCTAACTGTTATAGTTTTACACTTTCTTTTCTGTAACCGTAAGTGTAATATGTGATATCGCCGGTTTCGTTGCTATATGTCAACGACAATTGGGATGCGCATATTTACTTACGTTGATGACATGTAATTTTATGTGTTGTTGGATATGTTATATTGGATTGTCGTGTTTGAATAGCCGGGGGTTTTTATGTGAGATGAGTGTTTTTCATTTTCATTCATGTAAAAACTTATATGTAATATTCTTTTATTGGGGCACTTCCAGGTTACGGAAGATGTCACCATTTGTATATTATTTATTTTTCCGCACTAGGATAGACCCAAGGAGGAGAGCACAAGAAACCGGGTTCTGGAGTCCAGTGGGAGACCAACTCGAGGAGTCGAGTCCCGGTCTCCTAACTCTAGAATTGGTAGGGTTGCTTGCCACTCTCGTAGGGGTTTAGAGGTGTGGGTTTGGCTATCCATCGCGACCGTGGAATCCGTGTTTTATACTGGCTCATATTAAAACACGGACGTCCTAGTATATCCAATGTTTCATATGATTCTTCTGCTGCAATATCTGTGATGTGATCATTTGATGCTCTGTGATAAATACTGTATATAGTATATATGATATATTATATAGGCGTTACTTATGTTTTACACCCGCGCTAGCCCTTCCCCGCTCTGCCGTTAGTTACCTAACCTAACGGTGCACGAGGGGACATCAAGGCGAATGTGGATGGCATAAGTGTACGTCGTATTTATCTGTGATGTTTAGGTGATTTAAATGATAGGACTTCATTAATGTGATTAATGAAAGAAAAGAAACCTAAGATGTTGTGGAATCAAATTTTCAAAAACAGGTAGCTATAGTCTTGCTTTGCATCGCGGTGTTCCTTGTAGAACATCCTGCACCTTATTCGATAAGGAAAGGGCCGAGATCCCTCCACCGGGAGTGACCCCTATAGCAATAACCGGAAAATGCTACACCCCTCGGTTTGTCTTTTGATTGCTCCTATAGTTCTTGCTTTGCACAGCGGTATATATGATATATCCTGCACCTTATTTGATGAGGAAAGGGCCGACGATCCCTTTACCGGGAGTGACCCTTTTAGCAAAACTAGAAAAGCCTAAAAAACACTCCATTTTAAAAATCATTTGATTCTACAACAATATCAAGTTCATTACGCAATAGGTTTTCAGAAAAACCTGTCGTAGCCCTCCGTCATTTCAGATAAGTACTAGTTAGTATTCGTGCTGCGGTATTTTGGCCTCCGTCAAGGCGTAGTGTACGGTAGCTAACTAATGCTTATCTGCTAGCATACGATGCGATTGGATTAGGGTATTCGTACGGCGTTGTTTGGCCTCCGTCAAGGGTCTTGCGGGTGGGTTTAATTCAATCAGGAAATGACGGGTTGAACTTGACTAGCGGACTATGGGTAGTTTGGCCTCCGTCAAGGTCATAGGACGCTAGGGGAAAAATTATCGGGAATTTCAAGTGTTGAAATTTGCAATGAGATTGCATACCTTCTATGAGATAGTTGGATCCCGATACACACTACGAGTAATTGTTACTTCTGGGAGAGTTTTACACATTACAATTAGCCGATCAAGTAGGTGTCTAGAAAGGTGTCAACGGGGTTACGCCTCTGGGAAAACGAGGTTTACATTAATTAGGTCCGTGCGAAAGCACGGGGAACCTCCCTCAAAGAACCGACACTGGCATGGCTGAAAGATTGGCGAACTTGTAGCGTGTAATTAATCCCGGCTAGTCTTTCCTTTTAGGGTTTGAAGGAAGATTTGATAAAAACAGTGGGAGCCATCCTGATTAGATAAAATAATAACCAATCTGATCTTGCAAGAGCGAACGCAGAGTGTTTTCTTCTCTCACTCTCTAGGTAGCGACCATGTCACGCCTTAATCAAGATAATAATACGTATATTTTGACCGAACCCGCTTGTTATACTGAGCTGGGGAACATTGGTCCCGCTCTAACTTATAATTGTTATAAGACAGAGCAGGAAATAGGGGATTACCAAAATTCCCGTGCCACCCAAACGAAGAAAGTGCATACTGATGCATCATCTTCGGGTGTGTTCATTATAGAGAACTGTTTCTCAGTATCCTTTACGTCCTGGGTATTTGATACCGGATCAGGATCCCGCATATGTAATATACTACATGGGCTACAGAAAGGTAGAGAACTGAGAACGGGTGATAAGTTTCATGAGGCAGAAAACGGTAGAAGTGTTGCAGCCAAGTCTGTTGGTCACTGTCACCCTGTATTACCAGAATACATTGATTCTGAACAAATGTTATTAGATACCGAACCTGATATACAAAATCATATCAGTCTCTTTATTGATAAAGAAGGATATAATTTTGTATTGTTGGATAATGTTTTGAACATTTCCTAAATCAAGAGTTGATCTGTTCAGGTACGTTATCTAAAAGCATTAACGTTCTAAATCAAACTACAGTTCTTAGTATAGAGAACACACACAAGAGGAAGAGTTCAGAAATGAACGAATCCTTTCTTGAGGTATTGTAGACTGGGTCATATCAATGCGACCCGACTAGCTAAGTTACAGTAAGATGCATATTTAAATCAGTTTGAATTTACATCTTGTGAAACTTGTCTGTCATGTCACAAAGATAAGATGACCATAGTTTTGTTTATTGGAAACAGAGAAAGAGTTAGTGAACTCTTGGGATAATGCATGTTGATGTATGAAGGTCCCCTGTCTACATATGCCAAGACCGGTTCTTTGTACTTCATTAAATTCTCTGATAATCTCTCGAGATTCAGACATATGTTCCTGTTTTAACACAAGTTCGAACCTTTTGAGATATTCACAGAATATAAGTTAGAAGTAGAGAACCAACAACAGGTATAAGTATTATGTCCTTTGATGTGATCAAGGAGGAGAATACTTGAGCACGGGATTCCTGGACTATTCTAAGAATGAGATTCTCTCTCAGCATTACTCCTCCGTATACACCTCAGCAACTCGGTGTATCGGGGCATAGCAATCACACCCTATTAGATATGGTGTGCTCTATGATGAGTACTACCGAGTTTCCTATTTCCTTTTAGGGAGTTATGCACTTATGAAGTTGCATACCTATTGAATAGGGTTCCGATCAAATCAGTTGCCTACCACTTCGTATGAGATATGGAAAGGGAATAGCCCATATCTTAAGTTTGTTAAGATTTGGGGTTGTCCAGCCTATGTCTAAAAGCATAATCCGGACAAGCTTGAGGCAAAGTCAGTTCTGTGGAAGTTTGTTGGATATCCCAAGCATACGCAAGGGAATATCTTCTACCTAACCGAGGAACAAAAATGTTTTGTTTCTCAGCATGCCACCTTTGTGAAAGGGAATTTCTTGTGAAGAAATTATTGGTCATGAGGTGGAACTGGAAACGGTTCCAGCTATACAAACTGCAGCTGATAATTTGGTAGAACCAAAGGATTCAATAGCAACCAACGAACCTCAGCCTCTCCGCCGATCTAGTAGGTTTCCTCACCCACCTGAGAGATACCTCGATTTCACTATGACAGTGGGAGTGAGGATTGCATCATGAGATAATGACCCAACTAGTTTCGAGCTAGCCATCAGGAGTGGGACTCTATAAGAATGGCTGGATGCTTCTCTATCTGAGATGGAATCCTTATACACCAACAAAGTATGGACTTTGGTTGCTTTACCTGAAGGGTTAAATCCCCATCAGGAGCAAGTATATCTTGAGAAGATTACTTGGTGTACATGGAAAAGTTGAGACTTTCAAAGCTAGACTTGTTAAAAGTTTGCATCATTGACCAGGTATGGATTATGATGAAACCTTTTCTAAGTAGCTATGCTTAAGTCCATCCAGATCCTACTTGCCATGGCTACATACCATGACTACGATATCTGGCGGTTGGGTGTCATGACTGCTTTTCTAAATAAAGATTTAGAAGAGATAGTCTTTAAGTACACAGTCAGACGGCTTCGTAGACAGTGGGAGCAGCGGAAACGTGTGCAAGATGTTTTATGTGATAAAGCAGGCATCGCGGAGTTGGAACATCTGTTTTGATGAGTTGGTCAAAGAGTTTGACATCATAAAAATGGTAGATGAACCTTGTATATACAAAAAGGTAGTAGGGAGTATGCTGGTGATCCTCATAGAGTACGTGGATGACATACTCTTGATAGGAAAGTAGTTTCCTATGCTACGCTCGGTCAATCTCCGCTTATCACAAGGATTCTCCATATAGGATCAAAGTGATACCTCCTAAATCCTTATTTTGGATCTATGAGATATATCTAATTGGATGTTAGGATACTCACTAGTTGTAGTGAGAAGGTATCAATAGATCCTGGGGAGAATCGCTGGAAAGGATCCAGGGTGATAAGGACGACTGAAAGTCAGTCGCAGGCATTGTTTTTACCCTCAGTGGAGGGACGTTATGTTGGAATAGTTTCAAGATAGATACCGTGGCATACTAGACGATAAAGGCTGGATACATCGCTACCAAAGATGCTACCAAAGATGCAGTCTAGGTGTATATTAGTTCATGACATGAACTTCGTTCCTCCCGTTGTGTGACAATGGAGTTGTGGCATATGCCAAGGAACGCTCGTCCCATCAGTGATCCAGACATATTCTTAGGCAGTATCACCTGATCGTTGAGATGGTTGATCTCTAGGGGTTCGAGGTTAAAAGAGTAGACTCAGAGGACAACACAGCAGATCCACTCACGAAGGCCTCTTCCCAGAGAGAGAATTTTATGGGATGGTTGAGTATGAGATACTACAACCACTGCTATCAGATGGCCCTAGTGCAAGTGGGGGATTGTTAGTTATATGTATGCCCTAGAGGCCATTACTATACATAGGATGTATATTGTTGTGGATGCTTGGACATATATAGGGATGACTTTCTTGCTCGATATGATAGTATGCTATCTGGTTACTCTTTACCTTAACGTGTACACTGATTGTCTCTCTGTTACATGTTGGTAAAGCCCTTAGGATGTGTACTTGACTACCTAGATTATGATGCGGATCATACTAGTGGGGACATGGTAGTCCATAAGTACATCCTTCAAAGTCCCTAGTCGTGGGTGTATTGAGATAGGGCATCGATATACCAGAGTAGACTAGTGTGTAGCTTCTCGACCCATATAGATGGGCGATGGATGATCCCATATCCATTGGTGTTTGACATCAGAGATGATATATGGGTGCTCAGTGGAGACTGGGTACACTGGACGGACTTGTGGAGAATTCCCAGATGGTATTATACCTTACGTCAGATGGCAGTTCTCTCGTGACACTGGTACATGTTAGTCTGTATACCCGAGATCTTCATAGAGTCTTGTGTGATTCCTGTAAGTGCACGGCGGCGCCCTGACCTCCATCCCGTGGCCAAATGCGGAAGCGATGGCTAACTTTAAATTTTCTTGAACCGGCACCACCGCGCACTAGAACCCGGATCGAACCATTAACTAGTCCTAGCTAACTACAAGATGGGGAAGAGAGATATACCGAGTGATCCGAGTCCTCCAGTCTTCTCATCGTCGTCCCGATCTCTGGCGGAATGTCCTGTCTCCATCTCCTCACCGGAAAGGCACCACGTCGCCTGCTTCTTTTACGGGCTCCCGCCTCTATACCGAGGCAACTCGGGCACGAAGTTGGCGAGCCGACGTGTCCAAGATTTGCTGTAGAATGTGTAGTGCTCTTGTCTCATTTTGGGGTTCATGGAGGTTGCCTTTTGGTGGAGGGATTGAAGTGGTCTTGTGGAGATTGAACTAGTGGGATTTTACAAAACCAAAGGAACAAAAATCCCACCCTCACAAATTTTAGACAGCCCCCTAAAGGCTTGGCCGGCCATGGCTCTTGGGACGAGATAGAGAATGAGAGTGAGTGAGTAACAAAGCAATGAGGGTCTCTCATAATCCAAGAGAGAGAAAAACAAGATGATGAGAAGAAATCATCACAAGGAATAACCAACACTCAACCAACCAATCATTCCAAAAAGGTCAAGCCACCATCATCAAGCAAGATGACATCAAAAAGTCAAGCCATCATGAAGAAGTCAAGAAGTCAATGTATGGTGCAACCATCATGACACAAGAATATGCAAATACCCCCTCCACAAAAGCTTATTTGCACAATTGCAAAAAAGCCCTCCTCCACCAATCTTCGGCCAATGAACAATACAAAGGAAATTAGCCGAAACGGAAAGCAAACTGGCAACTCCAGAAAAATTGGTCCCGTAATAAATTACAGGAAAACCCCGATACTGTGTATACACACCCGCATCTGTATTCTGACCGAAATACAAATGCAATGAGACAAAATCTACACTGTACTATACTAGGATCCGGCTTAAACCAAAGCCGGCTAGTAATATCCGTTCGATCCTGATCCGTGCAATACCGCACGTATCTGATCGAACCCTGCCATATATCCATACAACCTGTAGTACAAACTGTCCGATCTTGATCCGTGCAATACCGCACGTATCTTCTCGGACCTTACCATATCTCCATACGGCCTCTACAGCTTTTCGCCCGAAAGCTTGAGTAACTGAATGTGGGGGACTCTAAAGACTCGTCAACACCTTGGTTGTGGATTTAACCACTAGCACGTCAGAGGTATAAGCCAATACGTAACGGGCCATCAGCTATTGACAAAATGGGATGTCGATGAGCGAACTCATCCTGACACCCTACTGAGCCTGTCAGTGACAATATCCGTACAGTCCGGTCCGTTCGTCTATAAGCATCGCGTGGCGGGCCTAGGGGGTTGGTAAAAGTCAGACCCCCAAAAGCGGTACATGTCGTGTCGGAGTGTAGCCCAGAACACCCTGAGATACTACTGGAATACCTACCAGTAAATCTCCTGCCTCGGCCGAGGGCTTCGTGTAATGGCTCTCCTTGACACAGCGCGATCTCACCCCCAATACCGGGAGAGACGAACCCCTGAAGATCCGCTCACTGCCTCCATGTGGCTCGGGACTGTACCCAACTAAAACCTGTTTGCACGTCTCCTTTGAGCGTGGTAGGGTAGTAATCAAAGTACAGTGGGAACTCGCAGGAGACAAATGACGATCCCCAGGTCGATGAACTAACCTGTACACATGTCACCAGGGAACTGCTATCTGACGTCAGGTATAAGACCAACTAGCATGTTCCCGGCGAGTCCTGTCCGGTGTACTCATAACCCAATGAGCACCTGTATACATCTTAGGTGAACCAACTGACACCAGTGGCTTGTGAGACCGGCCACCGCCCCTCGTCGGGGTCTCGACTGTATACACTAGTCTACTCTGGAGTATCGATGCCCTGTCTCGAAACTCCCATGACTAGGGACCTATTAAGGATGTGCTTATAGACCACCAGCTCTCACGTATATGATCGCCCTCATACTGCTGGCAGTCAAGCAAGAATCCTAGGGGCTCTATCAGCGTGTCATAGCGACCTGTCAGGTCACCTAAAGCAGTACACGATAATAAAGATAAACCAGATAGCATACTATCATCTCGAGTAAGACTGTCCTCCTGGGATAGGTCCTCCCTTAATCATTGCAATCACGTGCCTGTGATCCAATAATTGACTCTGAGGGCACTATCTCCAACAATCTCCCACTTGCACTCAAGGCTAATTATTGCGATGTCGCATACTCACAGCCCGTGTGATACCGAACACCCAACTCCTCTACTAGTCAGTCTCACAAAGCTCGTTTGCGAAACTATTGCGTTCGAGGAATAGCCTCAGTAAGTGGATCCACTTTGATGTTTCTTTCTATGTCTCTCTATATCTCAAGTTCGCGGAGAAAGCCATCTCCCGAAATGAGTAATACCTGTCTTAGAATGTGTCTGGATGTCTGATGGGACCTAGCTCATAAATGAACTCCAAATCCAAACTTCTTAGACTGTATCGTCAACTGAATTTAATCAGTATCCTGCGCCATGCCTCCCTCAGTATTGCCTTGGACCACTTGTCCAAAATACTGCCCCTCGTCAGAAGGAAAAATATAACTCTGACAACCTCCTTGTCGTCCAGGTCACCTTGGAAGCCTGGAATGATGACTGTCTCCCGAATGAGGCTGTCGTTATCATATCCCTAGAACATCCACTTATGTTCTAAAGCTGCTTCCGACTGTTTCTCCTGGATTGGATCAATGTCAACTTATTGTATCTAGTGCAAGAACAACATCTGGTGTGGTACTTGACATCTCATGATTGACTCAATTGCCTGAGCAAGTGATCTGCCAATCATGCACATCCCTCTCCCCTTTAGTCTGTAAGACACCTTTAGAGAGGGTGACTCCATCACCTGCAGGTACAATACCGTGCCAGGAGTCGTCCATTCTAAATACTCTTAGAATGTTGTCTAAATACCCTGATTGGGAAACCACCCAAATCTAGATCTAAAACCATAGATCTAGTAACCAGAATGTCTTATATAATGTCCAAGTCCCATGTGGAGAAACCACTGTGTGACGACCAAAGTATAACCGATCGTAGTATAGGAATATCACTTCCTACTCTGTGTATGTCATCCAAATACCATGACATCACACCCTACTACCTTCTCAACAGATCCATCCCCTATTCTAATGAAGTCAAACCTATGACTGTCACATCAAAAATTGATGATCTATCTCCGCTATATCTGCTTTAGTCTATAAATAGACATAAGTCACCTGTCCACCAATGCTTCCGCTGCTCCCACTGACTACGACAATCCTCTGGAAGAGTCATATACACGTACACATCTAAAGCCAGTTTAGAACGACGCTATACTCATCCTCCCGCCGGGTCTCGCAGCCTTGAACAACAGCAATGGCAAGTCTGGATAAACAAGAACTTCCCTGTCACCGTCCTTGAGGCTACCGAAGTACCTCTCGGGTGCCTGAAGTTACCCACCTTATCTGCGGAGTGGCCAATGGAATGTCAATCCATATTGAATCTTTAGGTTCCTATGAAATCTTCAGTAATCATTTGTGGTTATGGAATCACTTCCAGTTCTACCATACTTCCACTACTGTTTTCTGAAAAAAAAATCCATTTTTAATAAAACTGTGGCGAGTCTAGAACAATATTACTATTTATCTTCTAGATGGTAGAAAGTCAACCCTCGTCATAGCCTGGGTCAACCCACAAACAGCCATTACAGAAACGTGCCTTGAGTTGTCCAGTGTGTGGTTTTAATCATAAGCCGGACAACTCCCCGTGCCTTAACATCGTTAAGACATGAACTGTTCTATATCCAATATAGAACCAGAGGCACTGATTTAATTAAACCAGATTCAAATCATGCAGCTGTCTCCAGTGCATGTCAACTAAATGGAAAGAGGTCGATCAGCGTTACTCAACTTAGGAATGCTTCCAATTATGAGTAACCTGAAAGAGAAGCAAGTTCTCTTAATCATCACTATCAACTGAATACCATACACAAGTATCTACATCTTCGATCAACTTGAAGAATCCCGATACTTGCAACTCCTGGTTCTATACTTTATTCAAATACCTATAACTTCTCAAAATTCGGACCCTGTGTTTCCACGAAACACTTGTCTAAAAATTAGAGAAGTCATAAGTAAACCGAATATAGTACGAGGACCAACCCCTCTGTCCTGATGGACCCTGGACAACATACAATACTCTGTATAAGTCCCTTGAGTCTGATAACTCATTCACTGTGTGTCGTAGGTTGAAAACTGTACTTATGGTTAAGAAGAATTACACCGCTGTTTAATGCTCCTTACCTAACCATCCACTGATATAGGTAAATGTCATCGACATAATTTCAAAAAGTATATCTCACTCTATGAAAATAGACGTACAGATATATCGATTTGAAATTGGTGCATAACAGCGGATATTCAAAACCAAATATTTGCCGACCAGCAAACAGCCCAGGTGATTTCCTCAAATATCACCGATTACAACGAATCCCGATATAATGAGGATGCTCACCCAATTCCCAATAGCTTACTCCCACTCATCATCTGTAAAACCATATAGATGTGAGAATCATACCTGGTAAATACATATCCTGGAGTAAGGACTAATTGGGAAATCAGTTTTCCTTTAACAGTACACAGTGAAACTGAAACATTGAAACGTTTCGATGGGGTATCCCGGTATTCCTAGTAATGCCTCTTCCAGATTCACGACTGTAACCGTATAATTCTTTGCCACCTCTCCAAATCCCTTTATATGTCTTTAGTTATTACCTTCTGCACACCCCTTTAGGCCAAATGGTTTTCTTCCTTCACTACCGTTCGGCACCAGCCTATGGTTTGGAAGAAGACTATCCAATAAGCATAATGGGTGTGCTGTTCTGATCCTAGGAGCACTCGCAATGCGAGAGAAGGTGAAGATAAAAGACAACTGAATAAACCTTATTCCTATTTCTCCTGAACCAGAATCCATCCCCGAACTGGAACAAGTTCCTTTCGAGTTCGTATATAACCATACGATGGAATATCCAATAATCTGTGGATCTTCGTAGTGATACGGAGTGTTCTGAAGAAATACAAAGGTGATTTAGGATTGGCGAATAAATACTTGGTTTGGTCGTGAATAGCAGTCGCTGTTTACTTTGCCCTCTTACTAATCCCTTGCTTTGTCTTAACTTAATACCTTCTGCACACCATCGTTATGCTAATTGGTTTTCTTCATTCCCCACCGTTCAGCACCAGCCTAAGGTTTGTAAGAAGACTATCCAATTTGCGTAATAGGTGTACTATCTCCTAAACCAAGGAGTACTCGCAACCTGAGAGAAGGTAAAAGGAAAAGACAACTGAATAGTCCTATCCGTTTTCTCCAGAACCGGAAACCATCCTCGAATAAATTCCTTCGAGTTCGTATATAACCATACGATGGTTTTGTCCAATGGAAGTGGACGTTCGTAGTAATACGGGGTGTCCTGGAGAAAAGGGTAAAAGTAGGAGTGGCAATGAGGTATGCAACTCTGACAATCCAAAAGCCAGTGTTTAAGAAGGTTCGGTCAACTTGGTCGCTGAGTCATAGTCTTAGGGTCGGGTCAATGGTCGCTGCCGAAAAGAGAGAGAGAAAAGAAACACTCAGCGTGCACTCTAACCTTGATCAGAATGGTTACCAATTTATCTAATCTGGAAACCTCCCACTGTACGGTCAAATTCTCCTCCAAACCTGAAAGAAGAATTTAGTCGGGATCACCCGAGGAGTAAACCAACTCATCAGTGGGAATCGGGATCCAACTATCATCGCATGATAACGTGACGGAATCCGCTCACGGTGTCACACTCCAGAAGGTATGCGCATATCTGGC
Source organism: Agapanthus africanus (assembly GCA_030015575.1). Taxonomy (NCBI): domain Eukaryota; kingdom Viridiplantae; phylum Streptophyta; class Magnoliopsida; order Asparagales; family Amaryllidaceae; genus Agapanthus; species Agapanthus africanus. The sequence continues at coordinate 239,895,309 of CM057351.1, forward strand.
AAGTTTCAGTTTCTTTAGAAACTCCCGATGTGATTTTTACCCCATGCTCTTATGACCTTGACTTTGGCCAACAAATCATAAGTCACATGTCAAGTTCTACCCGTCATTCTCCAGGTTAATTTGAACCCATCCGTACCTACCCTTGACTTTGGCCAAAATGGCAGTACGGCTGTCCCAAACCAACGCATCTATCTATGCTGCATATGAATACCCCAATAGCTACCAATCACTGTGCCTTGACTTTGGCCAACATACACAGCTTGAATACTATTGACCATCCATATGAAACGACGGAGGGCTACGAATGGTTTCTGGCGAAAACCTTTAACGTAATGAACTTGATATCGTTGAAGGAACGGATAGCTTTTAAAAATATAGTGACGAAAAAACTTTGCTAAAGAGGTCACTCCCGGTGAAGGGATCTCGGCTGTTTCCCCGTAGAATGAGGTGCAGGATATTCCAACTGAATACCACGGTGCAAAGCAAAAGTAATCAGCTATAGTGAAGTCATTGCCCTGAAGCAAACTTTTTGTCCAAGGGGTCACTCCCGGTGAAGGGATCTCGGCCCTTGCCTCGTCGACTGAGGAGCAGGATATTCCAACTGAATATCACGATGCAAAACAAAAGTGAACGTCCTTGCAATAACAGCTTTTTGAAAAGTGTTCCAACAACATCAGATTAGGTTTGTTTTTAACTTGCATTGATCCGAATCATTGCAGTCCCATCAATTGATCACACCACAAAGAACGAAAATAATATGACGTACGTATATGCCATCCGCATTTGCCACTGGGTCCCGTCATTACCCGTTAGGTTAGCTAACTAACGACAGAGCGGGGACTGGACTAGCACGGATGCAAAACATATACAACATCTACTAATATATATACCAATATATTATATTTCGCTCAAGGCGTGATAAAATGCAACATCACAGAAATGTACAGCATCACAGAACAATACAGATATCTGGGATCCCCGGGTTTCACAGAGCCACTTCTGAAACCCGACGTTCCCCTGGTCGTGTGGATAGCCTGTGCAATGAAAACCTAGACCCCTACGGGCGCGGCAAGTCACTCGCCAAAACCTGAAGTGAGGCAGCCCCCTTCAGCACCGTGAATGGACCACCCAACACTTCACGGAATCCGGTAACTTGGGCACCCCTCCTGGGTCAACCTGTACCCCCTACGAGTGCGGCGAACAGCCCGCCAATTCTAGAGTGAAGCCCCCTCCGTCTCAATGCCATGAGATGCGGGCTTGTTGCCCTCTAGAACCCGGCCATCCGTGCACCCCACCTTGGGGTAATCCTAGTACAGAAAGTAAAATATACATACAACAGGTACATCGACCGCAACCTGGTCGTGCCCCAAAATAATAATATAAATAGGCAGTGACGGCAGTCCACATGTCGGACGCTCGCCCCGCAATATCAAATGTACATAATACAACAAAAATTGTACTAGCAATGCATCCAGGCTATCCCCACGACCAATCCGCAACATCACAGCAATACACAGAACATCAACGTGAAAGTCACGTTCGCAAATCCGTCTAACCGGGCTATAGCAGTTAGACTGGATTTACCGATCAAGTGACATTCACGGTCGCAGATATAATGTAAATACTGTGAACTAATGTGTTTAAAGTATCCGATCGATTAAATTTTACCAAGTGGGCCCCAAAGTACTACTGTAGCACATCAAGAAATTCTGGGCCCAAAATTAATATTCCAAAACCCCTATTTTCGGCCCAAAAGCCCACTGGAAAAAATTGGCACAATGATAACACAGAACCGCCACGGAACCGCGGCCAGAAGGGGGTTTAGGCCGTGGTTCCGCGGTCTTCTTGTTGAATCATGTTGTCGAATTTTTACAGTAGGCTTAAAAGTCCATGCACATGCTTCTGCAACACACTGAAAATTTTTGGAGCACAAAAAAATTTAACAGAGAACTGATGCATGAGAAAACGCGGATTTTGGAATTTTTTTTCTCGATCGGAAATGTAAAACACATTAGACAAATCTAGAATATGTTAATGGCGAGGCTCTGATACCACTGTAAGTGCACGGCGGCGCCACGGCCTCCATCCCGAGGCCAAATGCGGAAGCGATGGCTAACTTTAAATTTTCTTGAACTGGCACCACCGCGCACTAGAACCCGGATCGAACCATTAACTAGTCCTAGCTAACTACAAGATGGGGAAGAGAGATATACCGAGTGATCCGAGTCCTCCGGTCTTCTCGTCATCGTCCCGATCTCCCGCGGAATGTCCTGTCTCCATCTCCTCGCCGGAAAGGCACCACGTCGCCTGCTTCTTTTACGGGCTCCCGCCTCTATACCGAGGCAACTCGGGCATGAAGTTGGCGAGCCGACGTGCCTAAGGTTTGCTGTAGAATGTGTAGTGCTCTTGTCTCATTTTGGGGTTCATGGAGGTTGCCTTTTGGTGGAGGGATTGAAGTGGTCTTGTGGAGATTGAACTAGTGGGATTTTACAAAACCAAAGGAACAAAAATCCCACCCTCACAAATTTTGGACAGCCCCCTAAAGGCTTGGCCGGCCATGGCTCTTGGGAGGAGATAGAGAATGAGAGTGAGTGAGTAACAAAGCAATGAGGGTCTCTCATAATCCAAGAGAGAGAAAAACAAGATGATGAGAAGAAATCATCACAAGCAATAACCAACACTCAACCAACCAATCATTCCAAAAAGGTCAAGCCACCATCATCAAGCATGATGACTTCAAAAAGTCAAGCCATCATGAAGAAGTCAAGAAGTCAAGGTATGGTGCAACCATCATGATACAACAATATGCAAATACCCCCTCCACAAAAGCTTATTTGCACAATTGCAAATAAGCCCTCCTCCACCAATCTTCGGCCAATGAACAATACAAAGGAAATTGGCCGAAACGGAAAGCAAACTGGCAACTCCAGAAAAACTGGTCCCGTAATAAATTACAGGAAAACCCCGATACTGTGTATACACACCCGCATCTGTATTCTGACCGAAATACAAATGCAATGAGACAAAATCTACACTGTACTATACTAGGATCCGGCTTAAACCAAAGCCGCCTAGTAATATCCGTTCGATCCTGATCCGTGCAATACCGCACGTATCTGATCGAACCCTGCCATATATCCATACGGCCTGTAGTATAAACTGTCCGATCCTGATCCGTGCAATACCGCACGTATCTGATCGGACCTTGCCATATCTCCATACGGCCTCTACAGCTTTTCGCCCGAAAGCTTGAGTAACTGAATGTGGGGGACTCTAAAGACTCGTCAACACCTTGGTTGTGGATTTAACCACTAGCACGTCAGAGGTATAAGCCAATACGTAATGGGCCACCAGCTATTGACAAAAAGGGACGTCGATGAGCGAACTCTTCCTGACACCCTACTGAGCCTGTCAGTGACAATATCCGTACAGTCCGGTCCGTTCGTCTATGAGCATCGCATGGCGGGCCTAGGGGGTTGGTAAAAGTCGGACCCCCAAAAGCGGAACAAGTCGTGTCGGAGTGTAGCCCAGAACACCCTGTGATACTACTGGAATACCTACCAGTAAATCTCCTGCCTCGGCCGAGGGCTTTGTGTAATGGCTCTCCTTGACACAGCGCGACCTCACCCCCAATACCGGGAGAGACGAACCCCTGACAATCCGCTCACTGCCTCCATGTGGCTCGGGACTGTACCCAACTAAAACCTGTTTGCACGTCTTCTTTGAGCGTGGTAGGGTAGTAATCAAAGTACAGTGGGAACTCACACGAGACAAATGACGATCCCCAGGTTGATGAACTAACCTGTACACATGTCACCAGGGAACTGCTATCTGACGTCAGGTATAAGACCAACTAGCATGTTCCCGGCGAGTCCTGTCCGGTGTACTCATAACCCAATGAGCACCTGTATACATCTTAGGTGAACCAACTGACACCAGTGGCTTGTGAGACCGGCCACCGCCCCTCGTCGGGGTCTCGACTGTATACACTAGTCTACTCTGGAGTATCGATGCCTTGTCTCAAAACTCCCACGACTAGGGACCTTTTAAGGATGTGCTTATAGACCACCAGCTCTCACGTATATGATCGCCCTCATACTGCTGGCAGTCAAGCAAGAATCCTAGGGGCTCTATCACCGTGTAATAGAGACCTGTCAGGTCACCTAAAGCAGTACACGATAATAAAGATAAACCAGATAGCATACTATCATCTCGAGTAAGACTGTCCTCCTGTGATAGGTCCTCCCTTAATCATTGCAATCACGTGCCTGTGATCCAATAATTGACTCTGAGGGCACTATCTCCAACAATTCCCACTGTGCTTTGATTTCCACCTTACCACGTCCAAGAGGGCATGCAAAACGGTGGTTTTTGGGTACAGTCCCGAATCACATGGAGGCAATGAGCGATAGGAGGGGTTTCGTCTCTCCCGGTATAGGGAGTTGATGTTGCACTGTGCTCGATTGGCTATAACATGAAGTCCTTGGCCAAGGCTGCTTTAGGGATTTAGTGGTAAGTGTTTCTAGTAGTTTCTTCATCCGTTATGAGTCTCATATCGATACGACTAATCGAGTTATTGGGGTATGACGTTTACCACCCTTAGGCGAGATATGCGACATATCAGACGAACAGACAGAACTGTACGGTAGTGTTACTGGTTGGATTCACAGGAGTGTGAGCGGGCTTGCTCGTTGATCTTCTGATCGCTCAATACCCGGGTGGCCGTTACGTTTAGCAGACCGCTTGCGGCTTGTGGGTGTTTGATATGATCATCACCTACTGCCGGCGTATTGACGAGTCTTTAGAGTCCTACACAGGGGTTTCCTGGCTCAAGCGAAATGAAATAGGAACGCATATGAGATATGTGCGGGACCGAGAATTATACCAGTATGTGATACTGTATTCTATTCTCGTGATTTGTATCATTGGTTGGTTATATGTGATATAGCCGGGTTACCGAATCAAGTGTTGATTCGATACATTGATACACTTGATATTAGTCGGTTATATGCGATATGACTGGATCATTAAATCAAGTGTTGATTTAATGATTTAATGTATAATTATATATTTGATATATTACTTTACATTAAATAGTATTGGTTCACTTAAGATTGATTTTCTCACTTGAATGTGCACATTGTTTATATATGATATATGCAAGTGTACATGTTTGTATCATGCTTGATGATACAAAAAAGTTGTGTGTATGAGACTTGAACCAAATCAAGGTTAGATTAGGGTTTACTATTTTCCTAAGCATATAACAAAAGAGTGTGACTTTGGTCAAAGTTATCAAGCTTCATGAAGCTTAATAAACATTGACAAAGTCAACTCTTTTTGTTATTTGTTTAAGATATTAGCTAACCCAACCCTTAACCAAATACTTTGGTTAATTCTCTACATGAGTTAAGCATGAGGTCTTAACTCAACCATGGTGCCATTATTTATTGGATAAGTTTCATTTGGATAATAATTAATATGATTCTTTTCTTTTTCTTCATCTTCATCAAGCTCACAAAAGCTTGAGAGCTCCAATGGTGCAATGAGAAAAAGAGTGAGAAATCCAATTCTAAAGTGAACCCACTTCCTATTTCTTCATCCTATTCCACTTGCCATGTTGTATAGGGTGTTCTCTTCACAATGTTTTCGACCAAGTGAAGGAATAGCTTGAGTTTGAGTCTCCCCGACGTAGATCATCTTCGGCCTCGAAGTCAATGACCTAGCCCGATCATTTCTCTGACGAAACCATCGCTAGAGTCCAGGATCCCGATGATCGCAGCGGAGGGACGTCAACACGGAGCTAAAGAAGTGGAGGACCGGATCTACAAAGGTTGTAATCCCTTTCACTTAGTAGCAAAGTTGTTTGCTAGCTTTTCTTTTCTCCTAATCTCTAGTTAACGATCTATATTAGGGTTTCTCGGCACCTAAAAATTTGAATTTGGCATGGTTGATGCCTTGTGGAACCTCTTGAGTGTGCCTAGGAACCCTACAGAGGGTGTATCGAGATAGGGCATCGATACAACAGAGTAGACTAGCGTATACGCATCTTGACCCATATGATAGGCACTGGATGGTCCCATATCCATCGGTGTTTAACATCAAAGATGGCGTACGGGTGCTCAGTGGAGACTGGGTACACTGAACGGACTCGCCGAGAACTCCTAGATGGTATTATACCTATCGTCAGATAGCAGTTCTCCGGTGACACTGGTACAGGTTAGTCTGTAGACCCGAGATCGTCATAGAGACTTGTGTAATTCTCACTGTGCTTTGATTTCCACTTTACCACGTCCAAGAGGGCGTGCAAAATGATGGCTTTTGAGTACAGTCCCGAATCACATGGAGGCAATGAGCGATAGGAGGGGTTTCTTCTCTACCGGTATAGGGAGTTGATATTGTGCTGTGTTCGATTGGCTATAACTGGAAGTCCCTGGCCAGGGCTGATATGGAGTGCTACTGGTAAGAGTTATCAGCAGTTTCTTGACCTGTTATGAGCCTTACATCGACACGACTTATTGGTTACTGGGGTCTGACGTTTACCACCCGTAGACTTGATATGCGACATACCAGACGAAGAGACCGGACTGTACGGTAGTGTTACTGATTGGATTCACAGGGGAATGTACATGCTTGCTTGTTGATCTTCTGATCTCTCAATACCTGGGTGGCTGTTACGTTTAGCTGACCGCTTGCAGCTTGTGGGTGTTTGATATGATCATCACCTACTGCCGGCGTATTGACGATTCTTTAGAGTCCTACACAGAGGTTTCCTGGCTTAGGCAAAACGGAGTAGGAGCACATATGCGATATGTGCGGGACCGAGAATAATACGATATGAGATACCGTATTCTATTCTCACGATATGTGATATCGGCCGGGTATTTGTGATATAGCCGGGTCATCGAATCAAGTGTTGATTCGATGAATTGGTACATGTTATATTAGTCGGTTATATGTCATATAGCTGGATTATCAGATCAAGTGTTGATTCTATAATTTAATGTATAATTATATATGTGATATATTACGTTACATTAACTAATATAAGCTATCTTTATTGATTCTTTTTCTCACCGGATAATACATTGATGCATATGCGATATATGTTAATTGTATTATTTTCTGTTGTTACATATATATATTATATATGTGATATATAATATTGTAACATGTTAGGGTTATATATGCAACATGGATTTTGAGTTTAAACCAAGTTAGGGTTTGGATTAGGGTTAACTATTTGGATGAGGTTTGTAGAAGCTTCATGAAGCTTTGACTTTGTCATTTTTTCTTTGATATTTTGTGTAGATATTTGTTAATCCAACCCAAACCCTCAACCCATGGTTTATTCTTTACAAGGGTTAAGGATCTTATTCTTAACCCATGGTTGCAATTGTAACCACAACAATAATTCATTATTCATCACAAAAGCTTTTGTTCTTCTTCTTCCTCTTGAAAAGCTTCACTAGCCTTTTGTTGTGTGATGATTCTAAGTGAGAAATTGAAAAAAAAGAGTGTAAAATTCCTACTTCATCATCCTCATCTATTCTAGCCACGCACTTCTCTAATTACTTCATTAGTGAAGTGTAAGCTTGGGTTAGAGATTCTTCAAGACAGATCATCTTAGATCAAGAAGACTTCAAGCAAGATGCATCATTCACCTTATGGAGCCTCTCGAGAGTCGGAGTTCTTGATGATCGCAGCGAAGGGACCTGAACACGGAGCTTATGAAGCGAAGGAACGGACTACAAAAGTTGTAATCCTAAACTCTATATGATAGATAGTCCTTTGTATGTGACACAAACTTTGTTACCTATATAATTCCAGTAAAGATTCATGGTTTGTTTGCTTTGCACCTCTCTAAATTTTAAAGTGGCATGAGTGATGCTACCATACCCTAAACTAGGTGCAAGGGAAACCCAATACGATACAACCGATCCAAGGTCCAAGCCTTCTCGTGTAGTTTTCCAGAAAGATCCTGTCGGGGTCTCTCCCAAATCTAATCTCTGTAGGATTGCTTGGAAGTTGACACTCTTTACTTAATTCATTTCTTGTTCCGGAACAGCTGCATTCTCTTCAAGACTTTTCTCTGGTATATATGTCTGTATCCAACGCCTATGCGTGTGTAACAAGTCTCTGGCATCAACGGAGTAGAACGACAACTTGTTAAAATCTCGCACGAACCTCTTATTTCTCTTCCTTTCAATATGGACCAATTCTGAATCATCTCCTCGTAGCTGTGTAGAATGCGCTCCAATTGACTGTAGTCGTATCTAGAGTCTCCTTTTCCGAAGCTACGAACTCGGTATCTCTAATATCATGTAGCAAGCAGCTGGCCAAAACGTCCTCGGGAACTCATCCAAATCATCGGAGTGATGCGCTTACGCTCGTCCTGTCTCGATCGACCCACAACATGCCTGTGTGAGGTCCTCTTCTAGCTGAAGTTAGTCAATCTGACGATCTCGCATTGGAGTATACAAAAGAACAACATGTCCTAGTTATTCATCCAGGGGTGACGAGCGATCTTCTATCCTGTCCCTATGTGTAAACTCATGATGCATTAGCTTCAATGATCTGGGGACGATATCTTATCTATCGCAGCAACATCTGGCTCATCTGCCCGCACAATAGACAACGCCTAAATCATCTGGAGTAGATAGTGCAACAACAATCTTCACATTTAGGCAGGCCTCTAGCAGTGGCCCAATCATCTGGTGTGGACGGTACCTTGCTAGTCGTCGCAAACTGACTGGCTTATTGCAATGGCCCGATCATCTGGTGTGGATCTGATCGTTCACGTCAACAAGAAATCTTAGCAAAACAACACATCGAAACACTCGTGTCCACGGAAAACATCCTGGTCAGTCCTCATTCCTGACGAGCTCTCTCTGACCGCATCTCTAGCCGCAACTCTCTCTGCTCGTGTAGTCATGGTAACAGAAACCACGATCAAACATCGATGAGGATAGATCATAGGAATGAATAGAATACGGTGCATAAGATATGCACATCCTAAGGCTTCTTAAGCGGAGTAGCGTATCGTAAGCATGCCGCGGAACATATGCACGGTACGTCACTCTACTTAAATGTAACGTTTTGAAAATCGTTTCGGTGAAATTTCGGAAAAATCGGTAAAATAAGGCGGTTTTTCCTAAAAAGTCAAAATATAAATATTTTTTAATATAAAATTAAATATACATATTCTAGCTATGTAATTGCTAGTATTTGGTGTTTATTGAGTTGCTGGTAAAATTTCTAAATTTCTGAAAATTTTTCCGAAATTAATTATTTTAATATTATTTTAAGCCGTCACTAATACATTTAATTAGGGAAAATGAAAAATTGGAATGGGTGGATACAAATTTTTTAATTCATGACATACTAAACTAACTTGTAAAATATTATTTTTGAAATGAAATGGTTTTCCAGAATGGTTTTAGAAAATATCGAAGAAAAAGGCTTAAATAGTGAAATTAGTGTAAATAGAAATTGGGGTATAATATTTATCATTTTCTTTCCTCACCCACACTCACCCACACCCTCTCACCCCCTCCCCCATTGGCTTGGCCGGCCATGGGCTACCCCCACTCCCACTCATTTCCCCACTTCAAGAAGAAAAGAAAAGAAAAGGAAATAGTTAAAATAATGAGAAGAAGAAAGAGTTAGTTGAATGTTGACTTGGACTTTTTTCCTTACCCATACCCCACACCACACTTCCTCTCTCCTCCCTCACACATCTGGCCGAGCTCCCCTCTCCCTCAAACAGCAGTCCCTCCTTCTTCTCCTCTCTTTTCCTCATCAAAAAGTCTTCAAAATCCATCAAATTTCCATCAAAAATCAAGCTAAAACTCAAATCTAACTCCTACCCATTTTTCATTAGCTATTCTTGTATGGATCTTGGTGAAAAGAAGCACGTTTGGGAGGCTAGATTTCAAGTGGGATCTCTAAATTTGTAGAGGTATAAATCTTAACACAATACTTACCTTGTTGCTTAATTTCCTTAATCTAATGTAATTAAGTGTTAATACGGTTCTATTTTGCAAATTGGAAAATTCAAGAATAGGGTTTGTGAATTCAAGTTGGCGTTTTTATAAATTGATCATGGGATAAATGTCTAGTTTAACATGTTAATGATATGCTAAAACTAACCTAGTTGCTAGTTTACTAATTGATACTTGTAAATTGTTAAAATTGGAATTTTATGCAAACTAGGTTTTGGAATTTAATTACAAATGTGAGATTAAAAATCTAATTAAGGTTTCATGACATTATTAACAATATAAATTATAGTTTAATACTTTAGTTCATGCAAAACCAAGCTAAATTGTTGTTTGTGCATTTTTACTATGAAATTGTTAAAATTGGATAAATTTTGCAAACTAGGTTTTTGGGATTAATGGAAAGTGATGAGATTAAATTATGGAAATGGTTTGTATGACTTATTTAAGATGTTTAATGAGTATTATGGCCATTAGAATTGTTAAAACATCAAGTTTTGTTTTAAAACGGCTAATTGATGCTTACTAGGTTTCTTGTAATAAATCGATTTAATCAATTTATTGGTTTTGATAATTTCACCCTATTTCATATATATGTTTAGTGTGATGTAAAACCAAGAATGGTGCGTTTGAGTTTTTCTCGATCACCCGGCGTTTGTACGCCGATGTCGAGGGTTTTTGGGTCGATTTGAGAGAGCAACCATAGGCTTTGACCTACGTGAGATTCATGTGTCGTTTTGGTTTTAAATTGGATTTTTAAGCAGCACGATACGTTGTGACATATAGGTACCTCATATGGACTTCGAGACGACAAGCAAGCGCGTGGCAACGTCGGCACCGGCGAGAAAAGATCAGGTGAGTAGATTATATCTACGGGGGAAGTCGGGTGGATGGCGTATAGCACCCCCGTAGTCCGTAATATAAATATGATATATATATGTTTATATGTGTGATTCATGATACTTGGATGTTTATCAAGAGATGATTATTGTGTCCATGGTTTAGTTTAGGGTAACTAGAGGTAAACTAGCATAGCTTCTTAGTCACGAACCCTAGAATAGGTTCACACCCACACGCACACACGCATGCATTTACATAGATGGTATCAGTTTTGTACTAGACGTAGATCAGTACCCCGGATTATGATTTTGATAAAAAGGATACCAGGCGAATAATGAAACAAATGTGATATTTGACCCGTACTCAGATTTGAGAGTCCGTACGACGGATTTACCGTACGAGCTATATATTGATGATAGATCCGCACTCTTGAGTCGAGGATGTCGTATTATATAGGGTATCATATGGGATACTATTGAGGCGGGATCACCGACTATTTTACATGGTTATATATCGACTCAAGTCTAGGTGGTTTCCGTACTCCTTCCGATGGGTTGTTAGTTAGACCTGTAGTTACCTAGTAGATGTTAGACTGGGCCCAAGTCATACCTATTTCCAAAACTAACGAATCGTGAGTATTTTAAAGACAGGCCAAGGGATACTATGGATATTTCAAAGGACGTACCTTTTTTCTTAAAAACACCGTAGCCCCTATTTTCTAAACACCACGATTCGTACTATTTCAAATGTCCAAACTATATGACTCGTTTATATGAATGTATATTCCTTATTGCTGCGTTTACTATTCATTTTTCCGCATGTTCTTACTATTCGCATCACATTGCATGTTATTTATGTTTCTGTATTATTACGAAAACCATGCTGCCAGGACACCAGCACCATTACCGATGATGCGTATGTTCCACGTACACTTGCCGTCTCACACACATCATCATCGGTAATTGCCATGTCACGCGCACTTTAGAGAATGTTACCTTATTGATATCGCTTGTTAGCTGACAGTTTAGATATTGCATTCATTAATGCGCTAGTTTCGATATTGCATTCATTACTGCGATACTTCATGCATAATTATTTATTCATTGTTATGCATTATTATTTAGGGCCAGTCCGGATTGCCGGAACCCAGTATTTATTGTTATTGATCTTTGATCTTGAGATTTTGGATTCTATGAGATTTCTGGATTTGGATAGACCGCAAGGATTTTATAAACTTATTATCATTTAAAAGGAAAGTTGCGGTTTTCTCATTATATGATTTGAGAGGAGTCCACCATGAGTTTTCTCGGCTCTTGAGCGATATGATACACCCGATTCGAGGAGGAGGAGGAACCGTCTGTGGGTGCATGGTGGACCCGGTGCGGTACCCCGGGGCGAGAAGGTCGCAGATGATGGCGTTGAGCCTGGCACGGGAGCACTACCGACTGGTGACTTCATTGTGACTCGACGGATATCCGGAGGATACCGATCGGAGTTGGGCCAGTCTGGATAGCCGGAGCCCTAGATATTGAGACTTGAGATTTGAGATATTGTGTCGATGAAAGACACTGATTTCCTGTTGATTTCACTGATGATATTTCAATTATTATACATATATCTCACAGAGATAAGAAAAACAGTTTTCTCATTTGATGCGTTCTGTTTTCATGCATTCATACATCGTATATATGATATGTTGCTACCCGAGGCACTGACATGAGCACTTGGTATTACAATTGTTTAGATGTATACCCTAGCCATTACTATATGCTTCAGGTTATATATTTTGAGGATATATTATGATCGTATGACCTAGGATTGAGTCATACATGCGATTTCTATCTATGGATGTTTTCTACTCACGAGTTGGCAACTCACCCCCGTTGTGCCACAGTTCCTTGCAGGTTTTGCCGTACAGGTTCATTGCGGCTTTGCTGGTGCACTGTTCCTTCCGGGTGACTGCTTTGGTAGGTTGGTTCTTTGTTTCAGGACCACCATTGTTAATTGTTATTTTAGTTGTATCTAGAAACTCCATCAACCAGTTTGTATATTTGTTAGAGATAGAAGACCAGTGTATATTCTTTCGACCTTAGAGTCGCGCGTTGTATTATTATGGTTTTCATGTTGATTTTGGGTTTTCTTTGAGTTTTGATCCTCGCCCTTCGGCGTTGTATATTATATTGCTTGCGTGGTTGTGACCGTCAATTGACGAAGAGCTAGCTCCCGCTTGGGGATGCCTTTTTATTTATTTCGTATACTATTCATGTTGTATCCCGTTTGGGGACCAGTATTTACAAAGGAGACTCTGCCGAAATTTTCAGAAAATACTTGAGATTTTAAAAATACATACTTCGGCCTATGTTGATTAAAACTACTTGCCTTAAATTGGTTTTTCCTTCACTCTACTGCTTCTTTAGTTTTGATTTCTGGGTTTTGGCTTAGATTACGTACGCCTCAAGACGTTTCGTAATTTAAGTGTCGGTCATGTTCCATACTTTTCGGGTCGTGACAAAGTTGGTATCAGAGCGTTAGGTTTTACCTTCGGAGTGTAGGATGACCCTTGGTTGATAGAGTATGTGACTCAAGTAGAGTGACGTACCGTGTGTATGTTCCGCGGCATACTTACGATACGATACTCCGCTTAAGAAGCGTTAGGATGTACATTTCTTTGCACAACATTATATTCATTCCTATGATTTAGCCTCATCAGTAATAGTTTTGGTTTTGTTACCACGGTTACACGGGTGTGGAGAGCTACGACTAGAGTTGCGGTCAGCACGAGCTCGTCACGAACGAGGACTGACCAGGGCATGATTCCAGGGATATACGATTAGATAGGGAGGCGTCGTTTTATTGTGTTTTCGAGCAACGAGCGTTTGATGGATCGCTTTTACGAGATTTCTCGGACGTGCAGATAAGCACCAGAAGTACCTCACCGGGCTCAACGCCTTTCTATACGATCTTTTTGCCCCGGGGTACCTCATCGGGTCCACTATGTACCCGCAGACGGTGCATCCCCCTCCTCCAATCGGGTATGTGTACACACGTGGCTCAAGAACCGAGAAAACACATGGCGGATGCCACACATCATATCACGAGAAACCGCATTTTCCTTTAAAATTTAGTATATGTTTTCAAATTCACATGCGGTTTCCCCAAATCCAGAAATCTCATGGAAAAACTGAAATCACATAATCATGAGTATATAATGAGATAATGAATATTGGCATCGGGCCCAACTGCAGTATATGATCAGAATATAGGTAAACAAATGCATGTGGTATTTAAGAACGAAATGCAATGTCAACACTAGCATATGATATCGGGATGCTAAACAATGTTACTTAACTACAACTATCAGTGTATACAATGTAATAAAGGTTACTACTTTGTGTGTGACATGGCAATTACCGATGATGATGTGTGTGAGCCGGCAAACAAGTGTACGAGCAACATACGCATAATCGGTAATGGTGCAGGTGTCCTAGCAGATGAGATCATAACAGAAAGTAAACAGTGAAAGCAACAATAAAGTATATAAACCTATGTAAGAGCTATACCATTTATCGTGTTTAAATAGCACGAATCGTTGTTTTTAGAAAAGTAGGGACTGCGGTGTTTTTGAGAAAATAGATGTTTTTTTTGGAAATCCGTAGCGTCCCTCGGTTTATTCTTTGAAAAGCCTACGATTTGTCAGTTTCAAAATAGGTATGACTCGAGCCTAAGCTAACGTTTATCTAAGTAATCTAAAAGCTAAACTAAGAACCTAGTCGAAAGTAAATAGGAATCGCATCATATCCGAGTCGATATATCCAGTAGTTGGCGATCCCGCCTCATAGTATCATGTACGGTAATATTCCTCGTACGACATCCTTGATACAAGAGTGCGGATCAATCATCATATATACCTCATACGGTAAAATCCATCATACGGCATCCTCAAAATCGAGGATACGGGTAAAATATCATATATCATATAGTTCGTACGATATCGATCGTCGTACAACATCACAAACATGGGTACGGATCTAAGGTCCCGTACAATCTTTTATTTATCAAGCCATACGTTATCACATGTTGTGTATATATATATCGCCCAACGATCCTTGATCATATCATATCATACACTGTGTCTTGACTCAATCACATATCATAACCTCACGGCATCATGCCCGATCATATCGACTCATATCCGTATAACACATACCATCCTCATCTCACGTGTATATGTATATATATATATATATATATATATATATATGAACAAACACCCCCCCCCACATATATATATACGCATACGCACACATCAATATACTAAGCGTATGTGTATGGGTGCGTGTGTTCAACAACATATAACCAAAGGTTCACGACTAAGGAAAATAACACTAGGGATCACTACTACAAATAGGGGTTGCCCCTACGGATTTATCCGTAGGAGCAAATCACTGCCCCTACGGATATATCCGTAGGGGCAAGAAATATACCTGTAGGTGCAAACGCCGTAGGTGCAGGTCTTAGCCTTGAACATGCCCCTACGGACAAAAACTTGCCCCTACGGCGTAATGTGTAGGTCCTGTTGTCCCTACGGATTAAGTTGTAGGGACAAAAAACTTATTTAATTTATCGGTTTATAAAATAAATTATTTTCCCCTACGGATACGTGCGTAGGTCCTGATGTGTAGGGACAAAATATCAGGTATCCTGATATTTTGTCCCAACGGATACATGTGTAGGGGCATTTGTTTGCCCCTACGGACAACCCCCATTACTGAGATCATAGGGGCAACCTCATATTGTAGTAGTGGATAGATCTTTCTACGAGTACGCCTAATCTAGCCTACAGTCTCCCAGAAATCCTATTTGCCAAGTATCCATCTTGCAAGCTATATATATATAATATAGATATCCTACTTTACGATTGCGGGGGTGATATACGCCATCCACCCGACTTTTCCTGTTGATATACATCGGCTCGCCTTGATCCTCGCTTGCCGAAGTCGATGACACCACTCTCTTTATTGTCGTACGATGTCCACGCCGGGTTCCTACAATTTTCAATACGTTATATCGTAAACATGAATCGAATACAAAAACCAAAACGGTACACGAAACACACAAAGGTTAGAATCTATAGTCTACGCGTGGAAGAATAGCCATACAACTCTCGATGTTAACGTATAAACATGTAGGGATCCTAGGCACTGCCATAAGGGTCTACAAGGCATCAACCATGCCCGATTAAAATTTTAGCCGTACCGAACAATCCAAAGCCGGATCTTTAAACTAGGGTTTAGGCGAAAACAAGCATGTTAAACTCTTTAACACTAAGTGAGAGGGATTACAACCTTTGTAGATCCGGTCCTTCACTTCTTAAGCTCCGTGTTGAGGTCCCTTCGCAGCGATCATCGTGTTCCGGACTCTCGAGAGGCTTCACGAAGAGAAAGATGCAGTCTTGCTTCCGATCTTCGATAACATAGATGATCAACCTTGAAGTTTCATTAACACAAGCTAACACTCACTAAATGAAGTGATCACCCTCATCTAAAGGGCAAGGACAGATGAGGATGATGAAGTAGTATTTTTGCTCTCATTTATTTTCATATTCTCACTCACTTTCATCACAAAGCAAAAACTAGAAAACTTTTGCTCAAGGAACACAAGGAAGAAGATGATAAAATCCTTTTGTGATGAATAATGAATTATTGTAGTGGTTACAAATCTAACCAAGGGTTAAGCATGAAGGAGTTAACCCTTGTAGAGAATTAATTAGAGTTAATGGTTTGTTGGGTTAGCATAATATTTTCACAAAATATCAAGCAAAACACAAAGTCAAAACTTCATGAAGATTCATGGAAGCTTCATGCAAAAGCTAACCCTAATCCAAACCCTAACCAAGTTTAAACCCTAAACCATTGTTAAATTTGTAACCCTAACATATTACAATATTATATATCATATATACAATATATTTTGTAACAATAGAAAATAATACAATTAACATATATCGCATATATATCAATGTATTATCCTGTGAGAAAATGAATCTTTTAGTGAGCTAATATTAGTTAATGTAATTTAATATATCATATATATTATTATACATTAAATTATCGAATCAACACTTGATCCGATAATCCGGCTATTTCACAAATAACCGACTAATACGATGACCCGGCTATATCACATATACCCGGCCGATATCCTATATAACGAGAATCCAATACGGTATCACATACCGCATTATCCTCGGTGCCGCACATATCACATATGTGCTCTTACTCCGTTTTACCTGAGCCAAGAAACCTCTGTGTAGGACTCTAAAGAATTGTCAATATGCCGGCAGTAGGTGATTATCATATCAAACACCCATAAGCTGCAAGCGGTCAGCTAAACGTAACAGCCACCCAGGTATTGAGCGCTCAGAAGATCAACAAGCAAGCATGTACATTCTCCTATGAATCCAATCAGTAATACTCCCGTACAGTCCGGTCTCGTCGTCTGATATGTCGCATATCTCGCCTAGGGGTGGTAAACGTCAGACCCCAGTAGCTCGATAAGTCGTGTCGATATGAGGTCTATAACAGTTAGAGAAACTACTGATAACACTTACCAGTAAATCTCAGCAACCCTGGCCAGGGATTTCCGGTTATAGCCAATCGAACACAGTACAACATCAACTCCCTATACTGGGAGAGACGAATCACCTTCTATTGCTTATTACCTCCATATGATTCGGGACTGTACCCAAAAGCCACCTTTTTGCACGCCCTTTTGGACGTGGTTTGATGGAAATCAAAGCACAGTGGGAATCACACAAGACTCTATGACGATCTCGGGTCAACAGACTACTCTGTACCAGTGTCACCGGAGAACTGCCATCTGACGTGAGGTATAATACCATCTGGGAGTTCTCGGCGAGTCCGTCCAGTGTACCCTGTCTCCACTGAGCACCCGTACACCATCCTTGATGTCAAACACCGATGGATATGGGATCATCCATCGCCCTTCATATGGGTCAAGGTGCGTATATGCTAGTCTACTCTGGTGCATCGATGCCCTGTCTCGATACACCCTCGACTAGGAATAGTTATAGGATGTACTCGTCGACTACCGTGGCCCCACTAGTATGATCTCATCATAGTCCCTGTAGTCGAGTACATATCCTAAGGTCTTTATCAACATGTAACATAAAGACAATCAGAGTACATGTTAAGATAAAGTACAACCAGATAGCTTACTATCATGTCGAGCAAGAAAGTCCTCCCTATATATGTCCAAGCATCCATTATAATATATATCGTATGTACAGTAATGGCCTCTAGGGCATACATATAACTAACAATCTCCCACTTGCACTAGGGCCATCTGTTGTTGTATCACATACCCAACAATTAGCTGTGGTTGAAGTATCTCATACTTAACCATCCCATAAAAGTCTCTACTGGGAAAAAGGCCTTTGTGAGTGGATCCGCGCTGTCGTCCTCTGTGTCTACTCTCCTAACCTCGATCTCCCTGAAGATCAACCATCTCCATGATCAAGTGATACTGCCTAAGAATTATATCTGGATTTCTGATGGGACGGGGGTTCCTCGGCTAAAGCCACAACTCCATTGTCATACAATGGTAGGAACGAAGTTCATCTTATGATCTTATATATATCCAGACTGCCTCTTTGGTAGTATCTTTGGTAACGATGTATCTTGCCTTTAATCGTCTAGTATGTCACGGTATCTAGCTTGGAACTCTTCCAACATACCATCCCTCCACTGAGGGTAAAGACAATGCCTGCGACTGACATTCAGTCGACCTTACTGCCCTGGAACCTTTCCAGTGATTCTCCCCAGGATCGATTGATACCATCTCACTACAACTAGTGAGTATCCTAACATCCAATTAGATCTATCTCATAGATCCAAAACCCAGGATTTAGGAGGTATCATCTTTGATCCTATATGGAGAATCCTTGTGATAAGCGGAGATTGACTGAGCGTAGCATAGGAAACTCCTTCCCTATCAAGAGTATGTCATCCACGTACTCTACGAGGATCACCACCATACTCTCTACTACCTTTTTGTATATACAAGGTTCATCTACCATTTTGATGAAGTCAAACTCTTTGACTACCATATCAAAACAGACGTTCCAACTCCGCGATGCCTGCTTTATCACATAAAACATCTTGCACACGTTTCCGTTGCTCCCACTGTCTACGAAGCCCTCTAGCTGTGTACTTATAGACGCTCTCTTCTAAAACATCATTTAGAAAAGCAGTCATGACACCCAACCACCAGATATCGTAGTTATGGTATGTAGCCGTGGCAAGTAGGATCTGGATGGACTTAAGCATAGCTTTGAAAGTCTTCAACTTTTCCATGTACACCAAGTAATCTTCTCAAGATATACTTGCTCCTGATGGGGATTTAACCCTTCAGATAAAGTAACCAAAGTCCATACTTTGTTGGTGTATAAGGATTCCATCTCAGATCACTAAGCATCCAGCCATTCTTACAGAGTCTCACTCCTGATGGCCAGCTCGAAACTAGTTGGGTCATCATCTCATGATGCAATCCTCGCTCCCACTGTCATAGAGAACCCGAAGTATCTCTCAGGTGGGTGAGGAACCCTACTAGATCGGCGAAGAGGCTGAGGTTCGTTGGTTACTATTGAATCCTTCGGTTCTACCAAATCATCTGCTGTAGTTTGTATAGCTGGAACTCCTTCCAGTTCTACCTCATGACCACTAATTTCGTCACAAGAAATTCCCTTTTCACAAAGGTGGTATGTTGAGAAACAAAACATTTTTATTCCTCGGTCAGGTAGAAGATATTCCCTTGCGTATGCATGGGATATCCAACAAACTTCCATAGATCTTCCTTTGCCTCGAGCTTGTCCGGATTTTGCTTTTTAGGCATATAACCCCAAATCTTAACAAATTTAAAATTTGGGCTCTTCGCTTTCCATATCACATATGAAGTGGTAAGCAACTGATTTGATTTGAACCCTATTCAATAGGTATGCAGCTTCTCAAGTGCATAACTCCCAAAAGGAAATAGGAAACTCAGTAGTACTCATCATAGAGCACACCATATCGCATAGGATGCTATT
Source organism: Agapanthus africanus (assembly GCA_030015575.1). Taxonomy (NCBI): domain Eukaryota; kingdom Viridiplantae; phylum Streptophyta; class Magnoliopsida; order Asparagales; family Amaryllidaceae; genus Agapanthus; species Agapanthus africanus. The sequence continues at coordinate 239,915,256 of CM057351.1, forward strand.
GCTCCGCCCCGATATACCATCGTGTTATGGTGTATTCGGAAGAGTAATGCCGAGAAAGAATCTCATTCTCCTTTAGAATAGTCCAGGAATTCCGTGCTCAAGTATTCTCCTCCTTGATCTCATCAAAGGACATAATACATATACCCGTATTTTGGTTCTCTACTTCTAACTTATATTCTGTGAATATCTCAAAAGCTTCGGACTTGTGTTTCAACAGGAACATATGTCTGAATCTTGAGAGATCATCGGAGAATGTAATGAAGTATAAAGAACCGGTCTAGGCATGTTGTAGACAGGGGATCTTACATACATCAACATGTATCAATCTTAAGAGTTCACCAACTCTTTCTCTGTTTCCAATAAATAGAGCTGTGGTCATCTTATCTTTGTGACATGACCGGCAAGTTTCACAAGATGTAAATTCAAACAGATTTAAATATGCATCTAAATGTTACATCAGCTAGTCGGGTCGCATTGATATGACCTAGTCTACAATGCCTCAAGAAGGATTCGTTCATTTCTGAACTCTTCCTCTTGTGTGTGTTCTGTATACTAAGAACTGTAGTTTGATTTAGAACGTCAATGCTTTTAGATAACGTGCCTGAACCGATCAACTCTTGATATAGGAAATGTTCAAAACATTATCCAACAATACAAAATTATATCCTTTCTTTAATAATAAAGAGACTGATATGATGTTGTACATCAGGTTCGGTATCTAATAATATTCGTTCAGAATCAATGTATTCTGGTAATACAGGGTGATAGTGACCAACAGACTTGGTTGCAACACTTGCACCGTTTCTATCTCATGAAACTTGTCACCTGTTCTCAGTTCTCTACCTTTTTGTAGCCCATGTAACAAATTACATATGTGGGATCCTGATCCGGTATCAAATACCCAGGACTTAAAGGATACTGAGAAACAGTTCTCTATAATGAACACACCTGAAGATGATGCATCAGTATGCACTTTCTTCGTTTGGGCGGCACGGGAATTCTGGTAATCCCCAATTTCCTGCTCTATCTTATAACAATTATAAGTTAGAGCGGGACCAACGTTCCCTAGCTCAGTATAACAAGCGGGTTCGGTCAATTCTTCCGTATTATTATCTTGATTAAGGCGTGATATGGTCTCTACCTAGAGAGTGAGAGAGAAGAAAACACTCAGCGTATGCTCTTGCAAGATTAGATTGGTTATCTAATATATCTAATCAGGATGTCTCCCACTGTTTTAATCAAATCTTCTTTCAAACCCTAAAAGGAAAGACAAGCCGGGATTAATTACACGCTACAAGTTCGCCAATCTTTCAGCCAGGCCAGTGTCGGTACTTTGAGGGAGGTGCCCCGTGCTTTCGCACGGACCTAATTAAAGTAAACCTCGTTTTCCCAGGGGCGTAACCCCGTTAACACCTTTCCAGACACCTACTTGATCGGCTAATTATAATGTGTAAAAATCTCTCAGGAGTAACTCTTACCCGCAGCGGGTATCGGGATCCAACTATCTCATAGAAGGTATGCAATCTCATTGCAAATTTCAACACTTGAAATTCCCAATAATATTTTGCCCCTAGCGTGCTATGACCTTGACGCATGCCGAACAACCCATAGTCCGCTAGTCAAGTTCAACCTGTACATTTTTTGATTGAATTAAACCCACCCGCAAGACCCTTGAAGCATGCCAAACAACGTCGTACGAATACCCTAATCCAATCGCATCGTATGCTAGCAGATAAGCACTAGTCTGCTACCGTACACTACGCCTTGACGCATGCCAAACTACCGCAGCACGAATACTAAGTAGTACTTATCTGAAATGACGGAGGGCTACGCAGGTTTTTAAGAAAACCATGAGCGTAAAGAACTTGATATCGTTGTAGAATCGAGTGATTTTAAATGGAGCGTTTTTTAGGCTTTTCCAGTTTTGCTAAAGGGGTCACATCTGGTGAAGGGATCGTCGGCCCTTTCCTCATCGAATAAGGTGCAGGATATTTCACAAATATCGCTATGCAAAGCAAGAACTATAGAAGCAATCAAAAGACAAACCGAGTATGCAGTATCTGCTAGTTTCACTAAAGAGGTCACTCCCGGTGAAGGGATCTCGGCTCTTTCCTTATCGAATAAGGTGCTGGATGTTCTACAAGGAACACCGCTATGCAAAGCAAGAACTAGAGCTACCAGTTTTTAAAAAAGTTTCTACAATATCTTAGGTTTTTTTTATTTCATTAATCTCATTAGTGAAGTCCCATTTTAATATGCTTCACAAGCATCTGATATGAAACGAAATCAACAATATATAATATATATCTTATATATATAATATAAACATTCGTCTCTGGCAGTAATATGATCTCATCACAGAACATTGCAGCAGAAGAACATATATGAAATATTGGATATACTAGGACGTACGTGTTTTTAATACGAGCCTGCATAAAACACGGATTCCACGGTCACGATGAATAGCCAAACCCACATCCCTAGACCCCTACGATAGCGGCAAGCAACACTGTCAATTCTAGGGTTAGGAGACCCAGTCTCGACTCCTCGAGATGGTCTCCCACTGGACCCTAGAACCCGGTTACTTGCGCTCCCCGTCATGGGTCTACCTAATGCGGAAAAGTAAATAATATACAATGGTGACATCATCCTCAGCCTGGAAGTGCCCCAATAAAATAATATTACATACAAATGAATTTTACATGAATGAAAATGAAAAACTCTCATTTCACATAAACCCCCCCGGCTATTCAAACAGGACGATCCAATATAACATATCACAGCAACACAGAACAACACATGTCATCAACGTAAGTAAGTATGCATACGTCGATTGTCGTCGATGTATAGCAACGAAAACCGGCGATACAACTACATACTACACTTGCGGTCACATCAAAGAAAGTGTAAAACTACAACAGTTGGAATCCGCAACCTTCTTAGACATCGCATGCCTAACCAAATGAATTCCTTAGACATCTCATGCCTAACAATTATAAACCCTGCATTTTAGTCTCATTATCGAAAATTCTTTTCAATATAAAGTCGGGCAATTCAACAAGATTCCCGACATCCTGATCGAATGCTCGTCGCAAACTTTAGTAGACGGCCGCACCCCCGATGCCATCGACGAAGTGCATTAAGGCGGAACACCGCTGCCGCGAGCACCTGAACAGATGTTTTTGGCGACGGGGTTCTCCTACAGTCACTTGGTCGGGGCTATGGGGCGTAGCTGTATATTAAGTTTACCCGACGAGTATCCGCATACGCTACGTGATTGTGACAGACTTTTGATCACATCAAAATTCCGTGGCAACCGATCATCTGAGACTAAACTGCTAGATTTATAACATTAAAATTAGTTATCTCATAACTACTTGTGGATTCCAAATATTGTATCACATTCCAGATAAATAGACAATGTTAAACTTTCTGATCGAATAATCAAACATCCAAGTTTTCCTAAATAGTTCTCAATACTTGAAATTAGTTTAAAAACATCCATCACATGCTACAGTACCAATGGTCCAGCCGTAGAAGGGTCAAGCCAACGCCTCACATGTGGCACGCCGTACTGCCACAAACCCTAAGGTTCAGAAGCAGTTCAAGACGGTCACATAATCGAGTTAATGTTTGTTGTCTTCTAGAGGGTCCACCGCGTTACTTGCATGACTTAGAACGTTCTTAAACTACGAAAAAATCCAACGCTTGGAAATTTTCCGGCAGGGGAAAAAGTGAGTTATTGATATCCGTTCGAACTTTTTAACACGTTCTAAAAATTACCCGGACAAACTAGACAAAGTTATAATATCCGATCGAATCAACGAGTCCCCAATACAACCCTAGAAAACTCAACACTTGAGTGGAATTAAAAAAATTCCCAGAAAAAAATGACAAGAAAGGACCTAAGAATAAATATATGAAGTTCCAGGGACTAATTCACACTTTTGGCCACGGAACCGCCGCCAAACCCTTGGTTTCGCCGCGGTTCCACGGTCCTTTGAGCTCATTAAATATCCGTACTTCAAAGTAATTCTTAGTTTTTCCTGCTCTTTTTTCTGAGCCTTTTTAATTAAGAAAAAATCAACACTTTTGAAAATGTACAGAGAGGGGTAAAATCAGGGTTTTCCGGGTTCGATCGGACTTTAAACTTCACTCAGACTTCGCCTAAAGCTCTAGATTGGATCTGATGCCACTGTAGGGATGCTAGGCACTGCCACAAGGGTCTACGAGGTATCAACCATGCCCGATTAAAATTTTAGCCGTGCCGAAAAACCCAAAGCCTGATCTTTAAACTAGGGTTTAGGCGAAAACAAGCATGTTAAACTCTTTAACACTAAGTGAGAGGGATTACAACCTTTGTAGATCCGGTCCTTCACTTCTTAAGCTCCGTATTGAGGTCCCTTCACTGCGATCATCGTGTTCCGGACTCTCGAGAGGCTTCACGAAGAGAAAGATGCAGTCTTGCTTCCGATTTTCGATAACTTAGATGATCTATCTTGAAGTTTCATTAACAAAAGCTAACACTCACTAAATGAAGTGAACACCCTCATCTAAAGGGCAAGGATAGATGAGGATGATGAAGTAGGATTTTTGCTCTCATTTATTTTCATATTCTCACTCACTTTCATCACAAAGCAAAAACTAGAAAGCTTTTGCTCAAGGAACTCAAGGAAGAAGATGATAGAATCTTTTTGTGATGAATAATGAATTATTGTAGTGGTTACAAATCTAACCAAGGGTTAAGCATGAAGGAGTTAACCCTTGTAGATAATTAACTAGAGTTAATGGTTTGGATTGGGTTAACATAATATCTTCACAAAATATCAAGCAAAATACAAAGTCAAAACTTCATGAAGCTTCATGGAAGCTTCATGCAAAAGCTAACCCTAATCCAAACCCTAACCAAGTTTAAACCCTAAACCATTGTTAAATTTGTAACCCTAACATGTTACAATATTATATATCATATATACAATATATTTTGTAACAATCGAAAATAATACAATTAACATATATCGCATATATATCAATGTAATATCCCGTGAGAAAATGAATCTTTTAGTGAGCTAATATTAGTTAATGTAATTTAATATATCATATATATTATTATACATTAAATTATCGAATCAACACTTAATCCGATAATCAGGCTATTTCACAAATAACCGACTAATACGATGACCCGGCTATACACATATACCCGGACGATATCTCATATCGCGAGAATCTAATACGGTATCACATACCGCATTATCCTCGGTGCCGCACATATCACATATGTGCTCCTACTCCATTTTTCCTGAGCCAAGAAACCTCTGTGTAGGACTCTAAAGAATCGTCAATACGCCGGCAGTAGGTGATGATCATATCAAACACCCACAAGCTGCAAGCGGTCAGCTAAACGTAACAGCCACCCAGGTATTGAGCGCTCAGAAGATCAACAAGCAAGCATGTACATTCTCCTGTGAATCCAATCAATAACACTCCCGTACAGTCCGGTCTCGTCGTCTGATATGTCGCATATCTCGCCTAGGGGTGGTAAACGTCAGACCCCAGTAGCTCGATAAGTCGTGTCGATATGAGGTCTATAACAGTTCGAGAAACTACTGATAACACTTACCAGTAAATCTCAGCAACCCTGGCCAGGGATTGCCGGTTATAGCCAATCGAACACAGCACAGCATCAACTCCCTATACCGGGAGAGACGAATCCCCTCCTATCGCTCATTGCCTCCATGTGATTCGGGACTGTACCCAAAAGCCACCTTTTTGCACGCCCTCTTGGACGTGGTATGATGGAAATCAAATCACAGTGGGAATTACACAAGACTCTATGACGATCTCGGGTCAACAGACTACTCTGTACCAGTGTCACCGGAGAACTGCCATCTGACGTGAGGTATAATACCATCTGGGAGTTCTCAGCGAGTCCGTCCAGTGTACCCAATCTCCACTAAGCACCCGTACACCATCCTTGATGTCCAACACCGATGGATATAGGATCATCCATCACCCATCAAATGGGTCAAGATACGTATACGCTAGTCTACTCTGGTGCATCGATACCCTGTCTCGATACACCCTCGACTAGGAACAGTTATAGGATGTACTCGTCGACTACCGTGGCCCCACTAGTATGATCTCATCATAGTCCCAGTAGTCGAGTACATATCCTAAGGGCTTTATCAAGATGTAACATAGAGACAATCAGAGTACAAGTTAAGATAAAGTACTACCAGATAGCTTACTATCATGTCGAGCAAGAAATTCCTCCCTATATATGTCCAAGCATCCATTACAATATACATCGTATGTACAGTAATGGCCTCTAGGGCATACATATAACTAACAAAACATCAACCGACCGAGACAAAACACAAATATCAAAACTCAAGTTACTAAAAACCACGAAAACCAAAACAACAACTTAGGAAAACAACTCCAGATTTTGCCTCTGGTAATTTGGGACAAATCTAACAATACTGGGGCTAGGTTATAAGGTAAGTGAGCTATAGGCCAAACCTCATCACCAATGCCTATACTTGGCCCGACGAGATTACTAAAATATCCGACGTCGCTGGTCGAGTTAGGGAATATTGGGCTCGTTTTCCTGTGGTGGTCCTCTAATGGTTTATCTTGGTCAATGTAGCTGTTTGATTTTCTCAGAAACATCCCAAGTTGCTCCAGATTCCCTATAGGCCTTAAAAACCATAAAAATACGATATCAGCAAAATTCAAAGGTTCAAGTCTCAGTTTGGTCTCTAATACATCACTAAGGTCATGCAAAACACTCACTATACCTCAAATACACCTTCACAATTCAAGATAAGCCCTAACCCTAATCTAGGAATTTTCAAACATCACTAAAGCACAATATCTTAACTCTAAACCATACTAGAATATACTGCACATTACTAACCTAACTAAAAGTGCAGATATATACCTCATTTGGCAACTCTCTTGAGTTGCACAACGTCTTCAAAACCTCAACTTGATCCTACCAATAGGTTTGTAGTGAAGTTTGGAGTGACTTTTATGAAGGTGGCAAGTGTTTTGGTGTGGATTTTGGGGTGGTTTTGAGGTGCAGGAAAAGGAGGAGGAGAAGGAGATGAATAGAAGGAATGAAGATGTGAGTGTAATGAGCCATGGTTGAGAGAATAAACCCCCCTTTCTCTCTCTCTCTCTCTCGCCATGCCAAGACCATACCTCCATGTCCCCCCTTACTTTTATTTTTCTTTTAATTTTAAAACCCAAACAAAAAAACATTTAAAATGGTAAATGGAGCCATGATTATATAAAATGCAACAAATTATTTGCAACATGTCATGTTGCAAGAAAAATAAATAAACTAGATTGATGCATAATTAGTACCATGTTAATCAAGTTTAGTAGTAACTTATATACAATTAACTGTATAATAATTTCTAAAATATCCAAATCACATAAATCCTTTCAAAATCAATAAATCATATTAACTTCCAAATATTTTTCAAACCATCGGTATATAATTATACTATTTTATTAAAACTAATTTCTATGTCTTTATAATATTTCATAAAATTTATTATTTTAATTATTTAAATTCCCAAAAATAATATTTTATTTTCTGAAATGTTACAATCTTCACCCCTTAAATAAATTCGGTCCCTGAATTTAAATTTAAACCCCCCAAATACTAAAACATTTCAGTAAAACTATCTAGTCAACGGGGCTCCGAAATCACGAATACATAATATATATCATAACGCGTCGTATGCGTGTGAAAACGAGTGCAAAACTCCAAATCAAAACTCCGTCAAGCGTCATGCAATCATCGGAGTTATTACGAAAATACAATGCCAAAATCCATTATGAAAATCAAATATGATACAGATAGGGTTATAACATATATGCAGCACGCATCGTTGTGAAATCATCAGAAATCCGAATAGAAATGCATGCAAAATCTTTTTCAAATCGCCGTGCGATGCGCAAATCACGGCACAAGTAGCGAACGTTCTTTTGTAAAGAAATTAGCTATATATACACATATATAAATCCTTTGTTTAGCATATACGTCCCGCCTTTTGAAAACGAATTTAGAAGGGTTTTCTTTGTAAAGTTTTATGTCGTCAAGGACACGTAGGAAAATATTGAGACTATAGCTCTTTTTTGAAAATCCTTTCCGTAAATATTGATCCATGCAAAAATACTCCGGTACTGTCCTTAGACCAGTCCTGCTCGGTTACTAAACTGTATAGTATATATCATAAAAACATGATGGTAGAAATGAAATCGATCTCAAAGAAAGTATAGAAAACGCCACGTGCGTCTGGTGCGTATGGAAATCGAAATCAAATACCGGTGCCATGAAAGTGTACAGAAACAAAACTAAGTGCAACGGTGTGCACGAAAGCATCTGTCAAGTGCAACGGGTGTGTCTGACAACAATATCTAGTGCATCTGATGTGCACGAAGAATCTCGATTAAGTGCATCTGGTGTGCACAAAGTAGCATCAAGCGCGCCAAGCATGCGTAAGAATCTAAATCAAGTGCGTCAGGTCCGCACCAAAGTATCTAGTGCAAAAGGGTGCACGATAAAGAAAATCAAGTGTACAAGGTGCACAAAAACATAAATCTGGTGCACGAGGGTGCTTGAAAACAAATATCGAATATCAACATCGAAATCAGCGATATACGACATACACCAAATCAAATCAAGTATACCACGGTATATGAACTCGTAAACGTGTGCAGCAGCGTGTACAAAACCATATCAAATACTGAAAGTGCTCGTAAACCACATCGAATGCATAAGTCCAAATTATGTGCATACTGTATGCATGAAATCAAAATCAAGCGCAAATGGGTATGCACAAAAACGAAAATCAGTACAACTGATACACGAAAATACGAATCAAGTGCAGCTGTGGTGTACATAAGAAATATCAATTATGAAACGAAATCCTCAAAATGCCAGAATCAAAAACGACAAAAACGTGATATCCGAATCACCAAGTCGCAAATCATAAATAATTGTCGTTGATGTGCCCCTCCTTCAATGTCGAAAGGTGTTGGTGCATCCATGGCTGGCAGAGCAAGAATATCCATTTGCCTCTTGTCCACGGTCTGGCGTCCTATGCTCTTAGATCCTCATTTCTCATTATGGATTACCAGTTACATGACTCTTTGGCTCGACAGCCTGATTCGGAGTAATGACGGAAACAGTTCCGCTCTGGTGCTTCTCTGAAGATCTCCTGACCAATTAACATGGTCACTCGTATCGTATCGCGTCAATGATGGCAATCTCTGGCCCACTGTGTGTGTGCGATACAACTGATCCTGGGTCCAAGTCTTCTCGTGTAGTATTCCAGAAAGATCCTGTCGGGGTCTCTCCTAAATCTCATCTCTATAGGACTGCTCGAAAGTTGGCACTCTTTACTTAATCCATTTCTTGTTCCGGAACAGCTGCATTCACTTCAAGACTTTTCTCTGGAATATATGTCCGTATCCAACGCATGTGCGTGTGTAACAAGTCTCTGGCATCAACGGAGTGGAACGATAACTTGTTAAAATCTCGCACGAACCTCTTACTCCGCTTCCCTTCAATATGGACCAATTCTGAATCATCTCCTCGTAGCTGTGTGGAATGCGCTTCAATTTACTGTAGTCGTATCTAGAGTCTCCTTTTCTGAAGCTACGAACTCGGTATCTCTAATATCCTGTAGCAAGCATCTGGCCAAAACGTCCTAGGGAACTCGTCCAAATCATCGGAGTGATGCGCTTACGCTCGTCCTGTCTCGATCGACCCACAACATGCCGTATGAGGTTCTCTTCTAGCAGAAGTTAGTCAATCTGACGATCTCGCATTGGTGTATCCAAACGAACAACATGTCCCAGTCATTCATCCAGGGGTGACTAGCGATCTTCTATCATGTCCCTATGTGTAAACTCATGCTGCATTAGCTTCAATGATCTGGGGACAATATCTTATCAATCGCAGCAAAAGCTGGCTCATCTGCCTGCACAGTAGACAATGCCTAAATCATCTAGACTAAACAGTGCAACAACAGTCTTCACATTCAGGCTGGCCTCTAGCAGTGGCCTGTGTTAGTTGTATGTATGCCCTAGAGTCCAGTATTGTACAGATGATGTATATTATATTGGATGCTTGGACATATATAGAGAGGACTTTCTTGCTCGTCATAATAGTATGCTATCTGGTTGCTCTTTACTTTAACATGTATACATGTCTCTTTATACTGTTTTATTATTACATGTTGGTAAAGCCCTTAGGATGTGTACTTGACTACCTGGACTATGACGCGGATCATACTAGTGGGGACATGGTAGTCCATAAGTACATCCTTCAAGGTCCCTAGTCGTGGGTGTATCGAGACGGGGCATCGATATACCAGAGTAGACTAGCGTATACGCTTCTCGACCCATGAGATGGGCGATGGATGATCCCATATCCATTGGTGTTTGACATCAGAGATGGTATACGGGTGCTCAGTGGAGACTGGGTACACTGGACGGACTCGCCGAGAACTTCCAGATGGTATTATACCTCACGTCAGATGGCAGTTCTCTGGTGACACTTGTGCAGGTTAGTCTGTAGACCCGAGATCGTCATAGAGTCTTGTGTGATTCCCACTGTGCTTTGATTTCCAACATACCACGTCCATGAGGGCATGCAAAATGGTGGTTTTTGGGTACGGTCCCAAGTCACATGGAGGCAATGAGCGATAGGAGGGGTTTCGTCTCTCCCGGTATTGGGGGTTGATGTTGCGCAGTGCTCGATTGGCCGTAACAGGGAAGTCCCTGGCCAGGGCTGTTCAGAGAATTGCTGGTAAGTGTTACCAGTAGTTTCTCGACCCGTTATGAGCCTCACATAGGCACGACTTATCGGTTATTGGGATATGATGTTTACCACCCCTAGACTTGATATGCAACATATCAGACGAGGAGACCGGACTGTACGGGAATTGTTACCGGCTGGCTTTCACAAGAGTTGGAGCGGGCTTGCTTGCTGATCTTCTGATCGCTCAATACCCTGGTAGCCGTTACGTCCAGCTAGTACCGTTGACGGCTTGTAGGTGCGTGATGTGATCATCACCTACTGCCGGCGTATTGACGAGTCTTTAGAGTCCTACATAGAGGTTTTACTGGCTCAGGCAAAACGAAATAGGAGCACATATGAGATATGTGCAGGACCGAGAATAATGCGTGTATGTTATACCGTATTATATTCTCGCGACTTTTAGTATCGGTCGGTTATATATGATATGACCGGGTTATCGAATCAAGTGTTGATTCGATAAGTCGATACGATGAATGTTAGTCGGTTATATAAGATATGACCGGATTATTAAGTCAAGTGTTGATTTAATAATTAAGTGTATAATTGTATATTAGATATACTAGTTTACATTTACTAACACATGTTCACTTAGGGTTTTTTCTCACTTGTAAACATTTTTACTATATATATGATATATATAAAATGTGTTGTATTTTTGTATCATGGTTGATGATACACTACATATGGGTGTATGAGACTTACACTATACTAATATTTATTTTAGGTTTTTAATATCTAAAGTAATTACAAAATCAAGAGGAGGATTAGAAAATGCATGAAGCTTGTGGAAGCTTATGGATGCATTGACTAATTCAACTTGGCTTTGTTTTTACTATGGATATTTCGTAACCCAACCATAACCATTAGCCTAGGGTTAAGTCTCTACAAGGGTTAGTATATGATACTCACTCACCATGGTTACTCTTCTCACTTGATCATTATCCTCATTCCTTTCTTTTGTTCATCTTCTTCATTGAGCAAAAGAAATAGCTTGCTAGGGTTTTGAAAAAGAGTGAAACTTTATGAGAATTAAAAATCCAAAGAGAACCCACTTCCTATTTCTCCATCCTTATCAAGACTAGCACTCATGTATAGGGTGTTTCCTTCACTAATTCACAAATTAGTGAAGTAGGAGCTTGAGTCAGAATTCCCTCGACGTAGATCATCTTCGGCCTCGGAGACTTCAAGCAAAGTCGCATCCCACGCGTCGTGAAGCCATGGAAGAGCCCGGAATGTAACATTTCGGAAATCGTTTTGTGTTTGTTTCTGTTTTTGGGTGAAATTCGTCGGTATTTTCAGTTTTATACCGATTGGGATCAAACGACCATATCGACTTGCCAGCACCTAGTTTTGATAAAATAAAGCTTGTGCGCAAACTTTGGGAGTATATGGGACGTTTTGGTCCAATTTGAATTTTTCCCAATTTTAATGTTATTTTAATCCGGTTTGCACATTTTGGGAAATCTTCTCTTTGCGACTTTTCTTTAAATTTTCTTGAGAAACCTAAACCACATAATGTTTGGTATGTTGTGTGGCCTAGGATTTAATGGAAAAAGAAAAGAAAAGAAAAGAAGATGCATGAATGTGTGTAGGTGAGTGTGAATGCATTTAGTGTTGGAAATTACTTGGAAACTTCTCTTTTTCTCTCTCTTCCTCTCTCTTGGCCGAGCTCCCTCTCCCTCTTCTGCCCTTGTGCAATTCTCTATCTCATTTCTTCATAAATTCTTCACAAATCCTTCACAAATCCATCTCTTCTCACAAAAATCCCATTTTTCTTCACTTCTTCTCTTTTGCTTGCCTTGGAGTGCATAAACCTTGGTTCTTGGTGATCTTTGGTGCAGGTAGATTCTCTTGCTGTTCTTTTATGTGTGTTTTAGTGTTGTTTAGCTAAATAGTTTCAGTTTAGAATGTTTAAGTTTGGGTTGTCGTGTAATATCGTATTTATGTCGGTTTGTAGTATCTAGGATCTGCTTTGACCCGGGAAGTTTACTGAAAAACTAAACAAAGTTGTAGTGTTGTACTAGGGAACCTGGAGCACCACCTAGGAGATGAACCCCAGGCCACCGGCCAGGGCCGGCGACGTCAAGAGGAGGGGCCAGCGACGCCGACTTCTTTGTGGAGTTTGGGTTTGGATTTTTGTCTGTAAGTGTCTGCTTTGGTTTGGGTTCTGTTGGTATTGTTTGTTTGTTTAGTTTTCACAGTAGGCAAAATCTGGGATCAATTATGTAGTTTCTAGTGTTTTGTGTCCGCGCGATACGTGTTACGACATGGGTCGTGCAGTTTTAGTGGTTTTGCTCTTAAGTTGTTTTCGTCGTGTCGCTACTCTCGTTAGCCATGATACGAACACTTAAGAGGTTGTTTGGTGTAGTTGGTTCGTATTTCGTAGCTGTTATTAATATATATTTGCTTGTTGTTTATATGTTGCAGGTTCGCAGGCGGGGACTACGGACACTGCCACAGGGGGATACAGGTGGTAGACTTCATCTAGCTTGGAGTGTGGGTGTGTAGATTTAACATCTACGGAGGAATCGCCCGCATGGCGTTATGCGTCTGGGCTAGAAATATTTACATTGTCGCATATTCTATATCATGTTTAGAATTGCGCAATTACCTTACTGTTTAATGATAGTTGTGCTTGGACTAGTATCCTTAGGACACTGCACTATTATTGACTGCTCAGATTGCGAAAGCACTGATTGTATGCCACACACACCGTCAATAGTTGCCATGTCATGCACAACCCATATTTAGAAATGATATTGTCTGGTTAGGGACATTGTGACTTTGATACATATTTCTTATCGTTTATAACTTAGACTTTGACATGCTAGTTCCTGTTTACCTATAGGGTTTTGTACCATTAGTGTTAGGTACATACACACCTAAGGACATAGCTACAGGTATACTTGCATTTTATACTTTACTTATACCTGATAGGTATATCACATCATCATATAGGTAGATACCTATATTTCTGCTGTACCATTCATGTGTTCATTTATATCAGGTGAATGCTATGCTTTTCCTTTATACGCTTTCATTACAGTTTTTATGTTGCGTATACTTTATTCATGGATTATCGCATTGTTATATGGATTTTTCATGATGTTTTCTGGATTTGTGAACCGTGGTAGTTCATGAAATTATGCATACATTGAAAAACCCGGTTTCCTTGATATGATATTATAGCATCCACCATGAGATTTATCGGTGCTGATATATATACCATACGCGAGGAAAGGAGGGATCCGTGTACGGGTACATGGTGGGGCCCGGAGGTACCCCGAAGCAAGAACGTTGTCGCAGTGTGAGTCGACGTCGCGATGGAGGCGATGAGACTTAGGGGAACCATACTTTCCGGTGACATTACCAGTGACTCGGCGGTTATCATGGGGATACCGTTGGGAGTCATGTACGTATGGATACGTGGAAAGACGGGGGTCAGAGCTAGGCACTCGTGCTTTTCGGATAGCGTGTGATACGTACTTATCAGGGGGCCAGTCATGGAGACAACACCTGATGGATCGGTATTTCTGTGTCGATGCATGACACATTGGTTTCATGATATTTCTAATTACTCATTTGTATATATAACAGGGGATTGAGCCGCTGTTATATATGCCCTTACACCAATATTAGTGGAATGGGACGCTAATATATGTGTATTGTCCTCATCATATTTATTATGATATTATATTAGGATGTTAGAACTGTGCTGGAGATTTGAATTGGAACTTAAGAGATTCATTGGGATTGGATGTTGATATTGTACATACGAGATATGTGAGATCCACTTGATGTTGTACATTTGATATATGTGAGATATACCTGATATTGTACATACGAGATATGTGAGATCCACTTGATGTTGTACATTTGATATATGTGAGATATACCTGATATTGTACATACTAGATATGTGAGATCTACTTGATGTTGTACATTCGATTTATATGCGAGATATACTTGATATTGTGCAGTTGAGGAGATGTGACACTTAGATGATATGAGAGCCAATTTGGGGGCTGATTTCAGGAATTGGGATTTGATTTGTCTTGCTGGATTGTGATCCTACCACGATGTCAGGATTCCGTGGAAATGACATATTTCACTCCATACCTCATCTTAATATACTTGTGCACTGTTCCATGTATTAGGAGTACCTGTGAGTGCACCTTCATGAGTGTTGCACATTTACTTTCTCATATCCCCAGTGCATGATTATTGCATACTGTTGTCATATCATTATTGCTTTATATATTGGTGGTACTTGTTAGTGTACTTTCCATTATTTCATACTCATATGACCTGTTATTACTGCAATTGTCATATATTAAATTCATGCTGTACGTACATTCTTGCGATTACCTGCATATGTTATTTACTATTCACGAGTTGGCAACTCACCCCCGTTGTGCCACAGGTATTGCAGGTGTTTCCCCAAAGTAGTCGAGGCTGGCTATTCACCTATCTATCATATTTTGGTTGCGGATACCACTTTGCCTGATAGTGTGCAGTTTTGCCCAGGTGGGTTTTGTGGTTATCTGAGGTTGTATTGTATATTCGTTGTATCTTGTACTCTCCATCTACTACCAGTTTGTTGTGACTTAGAGACTTGGTGAGGACGATTTTGTATATTATTGTGGATTTGTTGCTTTTATACAGTTTCCTATCTTTTGTCTCTTATTTCTTCGCTACGGCGTCGTATATCTGTTGTGGTGTTGTTTTCCGCCGTTGGGCGTGGATTTTGCACCCGTTTGGGATGCTTTACTTTATATTTATGTTGTACCCTTTTTGGGGGCTTGTTTTATAAAGGAGGTGCTGCCAAAATTTTAAAGAAAAAGTGGACTCTTTTAAAGAATTTGGGTTGTGATTTCAAATGTTTCAAAAACTTTTATTATCTTTTCCGTATTTTTAAGGTTTAGATTTCTGGGTTTTGGCTTTCTTTTACTGCGTTACGTCTGGAGGCGTTGCGTAGTATTGGGGCCGTCACGTGCCAATTTCGGGTCGTGACACGGAAGAACCATGAACGCAGCGAAGGGACTTCATCAAGGAGCTTTAGAAGTGAAGGACCGATCTACAAAGGTTGTATTTCGTATTCCTTTTAGAGTAAAGATGTTTACTTGCTAATTGTTTCGCCTAAACTCTAGTATACGATCTTGCTTAGTGTTATTCGGCACATAAAAATTTAATTTTGGCATGGTCGATGCCTTGTAGAGCGTTGTTAGTGTGCCTAGTAATCCTACAGTGGTATCAGAGCCTAGCTAGAGCATTAGACGATGCGTTAACGAAGTTAAAACTCCGAACGAACCCGAATACGACAAAACGACCCCCTCTCTAGACAAATTTTAAAATCTGGGATTTTTGTGAATTAAAAATACTTAAAAAATACATAAGGGTTTTCTAAGAATTACGGCGCAAAAATTATGACGTAAGCAGTACGGACTGCGGCGGTTCCGCTGCAATACCCTTCTTGTGCCGCGGAACCGCGGCCGTACAGTGAGATGTTGACTGTTTATTTACACAGTAATTCTTGATTCTGATTGTGTTATTTTATGGGTATTTTTAAACTGACTCAAGTTTTGAGTATTCAGGGATTCATTTTGTAACCATCGATTCGATCGGAGAATTTAATTTTGTTATGTTTTTTCCGGATAATTTAGAAAGTACTAAAATGTTCGAACGGATATCATTAACTCAATTTTTCCCGGTACGAAAAAATATTCAAGTGTTGAATTTTTCTCGGGTTTAAATCTTTCGGAAAACGTGCAAGAAATGTGACGGACCCTCTAGAAGACAACAAATCTTAACTCGATTATATGACCATCTTGAACTGCCCTTTGAACCCTAGGGTTTGGGGAAGTACGGCGTGCCACATGTGAGGCGTTGGCTTGACCCTTCTACGGCTGGACCATTGCTACTGTGACGTATTCTGGAATTTTTGAACTCCGCTCAAGAGTTGAGCTATTATGGAAATCATGAGTATTTGATTATTCGATCGGAAAGTTTAATACTGTCTATTTATCTGGAATGTGATACAATATGTGGAATTCATACATGTTAGGCATGAAATGCGAAATATGTGATATTTCGGATTTACGATGTCTAAAGAGATTGTGGATTCTAAATGTTGTAGTTTTACACTTTCTTTTCTGCGACCGTAAGTGTAATATGTGATATCGCCGGTTTCGTTCCTATATGTCAACGACAATTGGGATGCGCATTTTTACTTACGTTGATGACATGCGATGTTCTGTGTTGCTGGATATGTTATATTGGATCATCGCGTTCTGAATAGCCGGGGGTTTTATGTGAGATGAGAGCTTTTATTTTCATTCATGTAAATTTAAATGTATGTAATATTCTTTTATTGGGGCACTTCCGGGTCGAGGTTGATGTCACCTTTTGTATATTATTTACTTTTCCGCACTAGGATAGACCCAAGGAGGGGAGCACAAGTAACCGGGTTCTAGGGTCCAGTGGGAGACCAACTCGAGGAGTCGAGTCCGGGTCTCCTAACCCTAGAATTGGCAGGGTTGCTTCCCTCTCTCGTAGGGGTCTAGGGGTGTTGGTTTGGCTATTCATCGCGACCGTGGAATCCGTGTTTTATAGAGGCTCAATAAAACACGGACGTCCTAGTATATCCAATGTTTCATATATTTCTTCTGCTGCGATATCTGTGATGTGATCATGTGATGTTCTGTGATAAATACTGTATAAAGTATATATGATATATTATATAGGCGTTACTTATGTTTTACACCCGCGCTAGCCCTGCCCTGCCCTGCTGTTAGTTACCTAACCTAACGGTGCACGAGGGAACATCGAGGCGAATGCGGATGGCATAAGTGTACGTCGTATTTATCTGTGATGTTTAGGTGACTTAAATGATGGGACTTCATTAATGTGATTAATGAAAGAAAAGAAACCTAAAAGATGTTGTAGAATCAAATTTTCAAATAAAAGGGTAGCAACAGTTTTGCTTTACATAGCGGTATATATGATATACCCTGCACCTTTTTCGATGGGGAAAGAGCCGAGATTCCTTCACCGGGAGTGACCTCTTTATCAAAACTGGCAGATGCTACAACACTCGGTTTGACTTTTGACTGCTTTTGGAGTTTTGCTTTGCATAGTGATGTATATGATATATCCTGCACCTTATTCCATAAGGAAAGAGCCGAGATCCCTTCACCGGGAGTGACCTCTTTAGCAAAACTAATAAAAGCCTCAAAATCCCTCCATTTCAAAATTCATGTGATTCTAAGACTATATCAAGTTCATTACACAATAGGTTTTCAGAAAAACCTGTCGTAGCCCTCCGTCATTTCAGATAAGTCCTGCTTAATATTCGTGCTACGTTTGTTGACCTCCGTCAAGGCGTAGTGTGCGGTAGCTAACTAGTATTTATCTGCTTATGCATATGATGCAGATTGGATTAGGGTAGTCGTACGACCTTGTTGACCTCCGTCAAGGGTCGTGTGGGTGGGTTTGATTCAATCAAGAAATGACGGGTTGAACTTGACTTGCACCCTATGGTTTGTTGACCTCCGTCAAGGTCATAGGATGCTTGGGGCAAAATATTATCGGGAATTTCAAGTGTTGAGATTTGCAATAAGATTGCATGCCTTCTGTGAGATAGTTGGATCCCGATACCCACTGCGAGTAATTGTTACTCCTGGGAGAGTTTTACACAGGAAAATTAGCCGATCAAGTAGGTGTCTAGAAAGGTGTCAACAGGGTTACGCCTCTGGGAAAACGAGGTTTACTTTAATTAGGTCCGTGCGAAAGCACGGGAAACCTCCCTCAAAGTACCGACACTGGCCTGGCTGAAAGATCGGCGAAGTTGTAGGGTGTAATTAATCCCGGCTAGTCTTTCCTTTTAGGGTTTGAAGAAAGATTTGATAAAAACAGTGGGAGCCATCCTGATTAGATAAGATAATAACCAATCTGATCTTGCAAGAGCATACGCTAAAGTGTTTTCTTCTCTCTCTCTCCAGGTAGCGACCATATCATGCTTTAATAAAGATAATAATATGGATGTATTGACCGAACCCGCATGTTATGCTGTGCTGGGGAACGTTGTTTCCGTTCTTTCTTATAAGAGTTATAGGACTGAACAGGACATAGGGGAATACCAGGATTCCCATGCCACCCGAATGAAGAAAGTACATGATGATGCATTTTTTTCGGGTGTGTTCGTTACTGAGAACTGTTTCTCCATTTGCTCTACGTCCTGGGTATTAGATACCGGGTCAGGATCCCATATATGTAATCAGTTACATGGGCTTAGGATAAGTAGAGAACTTGGAGAAGGTGATAAAGACATAAGGGTTGGAAATGGTGCAATTGTTGCAACTAAAACCGTCGGGGAATATCACCTTGTATTGCCAACTGGTAATACATTGATTCTGAACGAATGCTATTTCATGCCGAACCTGATATGCAACATTATATCGGTTTCTTTGTTGAGTAAAGAGGGATATAATTTTGTATTACAGGATAATGTTATGAACATTTTCCGTAACAAAAAGTTGGTTAGATCAGGCACGTTGTGCAATGGCATTTATGTTCTAAATCAATCTACAGTTCTGAGCATAACAAACACACACAAGAGGAAGAGTTCAGAACTGAACGAATCCTTCTTATGGCATTGTAGACTCGGTCATATAAATGCGACACGGCTAGCTAAGTTGCATAAGGATGGATACTTGAAACCGTTCGAATTTTCATCTTATGACACTTGCCAGTCATGTCTCAAAGGAAAGATGACCAAAACTCCGTTTACGGGACACGGAGAAAGAGTTACCGAACTCTTGGGACTGATACATAGTGATGTATGCGGTCCCATGTCTACACATGCCAGGGATGGTTCTTCGTACTTCATTACATTCACTGACGATCTCTCTATATTCGGATATGTGTTCCTGATGAAACACAAATCAGAAGCTTTTGAGAAATTTAGAGAATATAAACAAGAAGTCGAGAACCAAACCGGGAAAAGAATTAAAATCCTTCGATCTGATCGAGGAGGTGAATACTTGAGCAATGAATTCCTGGAATTCCTAAAAGAGAATGGGATTCTCTCTCAGCTAACTCCTCCATATACACCACAGCACAACGGTGTATCGGAACGGAGGAACCGCACCCTATTAGATATGGTGCGCTCAATGATGAGTGTAGCTGAGTTACGTTTTTCCTTCTGGGGATATGCACTGGAGACAACAGCATACCTACTGAATAGGGTTCCTACCAAATCTGTGCATACCACCCCATATGAGATATGGGAGGGGAAGAGACCATATCTTAATTTTATTAAGATATGGGGTTGCCCGGCCTATGTCAAAAGACAAAAACCGGACAAACTCGAGGCAAGATCAGTTTTGTGTAAGTTTGTTGGATATCCCAAGCATTCACAAGGGTATATCTTCTACCACAGTGAGGAAAAAAGAGTATTTGTTGCTCAACACGCCACCTTTTTAGAAAAGGAATTTCTTGCAAAAGAGATTAGCGGCTCTGAGGTAGAACTGGAAGAGGTTCCAGCTGAACAAACCACAACAGAAGATTTGGTAAAACCGGAGGATTCGGTAGTTCCCGATGAACCCCAGCCACTCCGCCGATCTAGTAGGGTTCCTCACCCACCTGAGAGATACTACGGTTTTCTCATTGATGGTGGGAGTGAGGATTGCATCATGGTTGATGATGACCCAACTAGCTTCGAGCAGGCCATCACGAGTAGAGACTCGGTGAAATGGCTGGATGCAATGCGGTCTGAGATGGAATCCATGTACACCAACAAAGTATGGACTTTGGAAATTGCTCCTGAAGGGGTAAAACCCATTGGGAGCAAGTGGATCTTCAAGAAAAAACTTGGTGTAGATGGGAAAGTGGAGACTTTCAAAGCTAGACTTGTTGCAAAGGGTTTTCGTCAAAGACCAGGTGTGGACTATGACGAAACCTTTTCTCCAGTGGCTATGCTTAAATCCATCCGGATCATGCTTGCCATCGCTGCATATCATGACTACGAAATCTGGCAAATGGATGTTAAGACCGCCTTTCTAAACGGTGATTTAGAAGAGTGCGTGTACATGACTCAGCCAGAGGGCTTCGTAGATAGTGGGAGCAGCAGGAAGGTGTGCAAGCTACTGAAATCCATTTATGGATTAAAGCAAGCATCGCGGAGTTGGAACATCTGCTTTGACGTCGTTATCAAAGAGTTTGATTTCGTCAAAAACGTAAATGAACCTTGTATCTACAAGAAGGTGGCAGAGAGTAAGGTTGTCTTCCTCGTATTGTACGTGGACGACATACTCTTGATAGGACATGACATTCCTATGCTGCAATCGGTGAAGCTCTTCTTATCACAAAGATTCTCAATGAAAGATCTTGGTGATGCCTCCTGCATATTGGGGATTATGATCTATAGAGATAGATCTAAAAGGATATTGGGATTGTCCCAGTCCAGGTACATTGACACCATACTAAAGAGGTTTAGTATGGAAGAGTCCAAACGTGGGTTTTTACCTACGATCTCAGGGCTCACTCTCTCCAAAGAGATGTCTCCCAAGACTGATTTGGAGAGAGCTCGCATGCAAGGGATACCCTGTGCTTCGGCAGTAGGCTATATCATGTACGCGATGCTATGTACCAGACCTGATGTAGCATACTCACTAAGTGTAGTGAGTAGGTATCAAGCTGATCCTGGAGAGAGTCACTGGACAGCTGTGAAGAGCATTCTAAAGTACTTGCGAAGGACTAAAGAGATGCTTCTGGTGTATGGTAACGGAGAACTCCAAGTGGAGTCTTTTACCGATTCGAGCTTCCAGAGTGATAAGGACGACTCTAAGTCGCAGTCGGGTTTTGTCTTTACCCTTTACGGAGGGGCGGTTAGCTGGAAGAGTTCCAAGCAGGAAACCGTGGCAGACTCGACAATGGAGGCTGAATACATCGCTGCCAACGATGCTGCCAAAGAGGATGTCTGGATCAAGAAGTTCATTACTGAACTTGGAGTGGTTCCATCCATTGAGCATCCAATACCTTTGTATTGCGATAACAATGGAGCGGTGGCTTTGGCCAAGGAACCCAGGTCCCATCAGCGATCCAGGCATATTCTGAGGCGGTATCACCTGATCCGGGAGATAATTGATCGCCGCGAGGTCGGGAGGGTTGACACGAAGAATAACACAGCGGATCCACTCACTAAGGTCATTCCCCAGATACAGTTTGAGAGACACTTCAGGATGCTCGGTATGCGATACTACAGTAGCTGGCCCTAGTGCAAATGGGAGATTGTTAGTTGTATGTATGCCCTAGAGGCCAGTATTGTACAGATGATGTATATTATATTGGATGCTTGGACATATATAGAGAGGACTTTCTTGCTCGTCATGATAGTATGCTATCTGGTTGCTCTTTACTTTAACATGTATACATGTCTCTTTATACTGTTTTATTGTTACATGTTGGTAAAGCCCTTAGGATGTGTACTTGACAACCTGGACTATGATGCGGATCATACTAGTGGGGACATGGTAGTCTATAAGTACATCCTTCAAGGTCTCTAGTCTTGGGTGTATCGAGACGGGGCATCGATATACCAGAGTAGACTAGCGTATACGCTTCTCGACCCATGAGATGGGCGATGGATGATCCCATATCCATTGGTGTTTGACATCAGAGATGGTATACGGGTGCTTAGTGGAGACTGGGTACATTGGACGGACTCGCCGAGAACTCCCAGATGGTATTATACCTCACGTCAGATGGCAGTTCTCTGGTGACACTTGTGCAGGTTAGTCCGTAGGCCCGAGATCGTCATAGAGTCTTGTGTGATTCCCACTGTGCTTTGATTTCCACCTTACCACGTCCATGAGGGCATGCAAAACGGTGGTTTTTGGGTACGGTCCCGAGTCACATGGAGGCAATGAGCGATAGGAGGGGTTTCGTCTCTCCCGGTATTGGGGGTTGATGTTGCGCAGTGCTCGATTGGCCGTAACAGGGAAGTCCCTGGCCAGGGCTGTTCAGAGATTTGCTGGTAATTGTTACCAGTAGTTTCTCGACCCGTTATGAGCCTCACATCGGCACGACTTATCGGTTATTGGGGTCTGACGTTTACCACCCCTAGACTTGATATGCGACATATCAGACCAGGAGACCGGACTGTACGGGACGTGTTACCGGCTGGCTTTCACAGGAGTTGGAGCGGGCTTGCTTGCTGATCTTCTGATCGGTCAATACCCGGGTAGTCGTTACGTCCAGCTAGTACCGCTGACGGCTTGTGGGTGCGTGATGTGATCATCACCTACTGCCGGCGTATTGACGAGTCTTTAGAGTCCTACATAGAGGTTTTACTGGCTCAGGCAAAACGAAATAGGAGCGCATATGAGATATGTGCAGGACCGAGAATAATGCGTGTATGTGATACCTTATTATATTCTCGCGACTTTTAGTATCGGTCGGTTATATATGATATGACCGGGTGATCGAATCAAGTGTTGATTCGATAAATCGATACGATGAATGTTAGTCGGTTATATGAGATATGACCGGATTATTAAGTCAAGTGTTGATTTAATAATTAAGTGTATAATTGTATATTAGATATACTAGTTTACATTACTAACACATGTTCACTTAGGGTTCTTTCTCACTTGTACACATTTTTACTATATATATGATATATATAAAATGTTTTGTATTTTTGTATCATGGTTGATGATACACTACACATGGGTGTATGAGACTTACACTATGCTAATATTTATATTGGGTTTTTAATATCTAAAGTAATTACAAAATCAAGAGGAGTATTAGAAAATGCATAAAACTTGTGGAAGCTTATGGATGCATTGACTAATTCAACTTGGCATTATTTTTACTATGGATATTTCTTAACCCAACCATAACCATTCGCCTAGGGTTAAGTCTCTACAAGGGTTAGTATATGATACTCACCCACCATGGTTACTCTTCTCACTTGATCATTATCCCCATTCCTTTCTTTTGTTCATCTTCTTCATTAAGCAAAAGAAATTGCTTGCTAGCGTTTTGAAAAAGAGTGAAACTTTGTGAGAATTAAAAATCCAAAGAGAACCCACTTCCTATTTCTCCATCCTCATCAAGACTAGCACTCTTGTATAGGGTGTTTCCTTCACTAATTCTCAAATTAGTGAAGTAGGAGCTTGAGTCGGAATTCCCTCGACGTAGATCATCTTCGGCCTCGGAGACTTCAAGCAAAGTCGCATCCCACGCGTCGTGAAGCCATGCAAGAGCCCGGAAGAACCTTGATCGCAACGAAGGGACTTCATCAAGGAGCTTTAGAAGCGAAGGACTGATCTACAAAGGTTGTATTTCGTATTCCCTTTAGAGTAAAGATGATTACTTGCTATTTGTTTCGCCTAAACTCTAGTATACGATCTTGCTTAGTGTTATTCGGCACATAAAAATTTAATTTTGGCATGGTCGATACCTTGTAGAGCCTTGTTAGTATGCCTAGTAACCCTACAGCCCGATCATCTGGTGTGAACGGTACCTTGCTAGTCATCACAAACAGACTGGCTTATAGCAATGGCCCGATCATCTGGTGTGAATCTGATCGTTTGCGTTAACGAGAAATCTTAGCAAAACAACACATCAAAACGCTCGTGTCCACGGAAAACATCCTGGTCAGTCCTCGTTCCCGATGAGCTAGCTCTGACCGCATCTCTAGCCGCAGCTCTCTCTGCTCGTGTAGTCATGGTAACAGAAACCACGATCAAACATAGATGAGGATAGATCATAGAAATGAATAGAATACGGTGCATAAGAAATGTACATCCTAAGGCTTCTTAAGCGGAGTAGCGTATCGTAAGTATGCCGCGGAACATACACATGGAACGTCACTTTACTTAAGTCACCTACTCCATCAACCAAGGTCAACCTATGCAACGAATGTTCGGGTCTAATACCCGCTCGGCCAAGTTTAAGTTCCATAAGGTCAAGCCTAGGTTCCGAAATATATATACATCCTAGACTCCGCATAGTCAAACCTAGACTCGAAACAAGGTTAAACCTAACGCTCTGATACCAACTTTGTCACGACCCGGAATTAGCACGTGACTGGCACTTGAGTCATGTGAAGTCTATAGGACCCCACCCAATTCAAAGTAAGCCAAAATCCCAGAAATCTAAACCTTTTTAGGGAAAATAGTGGAAGTGTAGTTTTAAAACAAGGATTTCTGAAATTAAATTTATTCTTATATATATGTACATAAGTAGTAATATATGAAAGCACTACATTTGTAACTAACTTGAAAACTTTTTGTCATTCGAAATTTCGGCAGTACCTCCTTTATATATTTTAACCCGAAAACAAATATAAGTAATAAAGATAAAAGGCATCCCCAAGCAGGAGCTAGCTCTTCGCCCAATGGCGGAAACAACCACGCAAGATATAAATATACAACGCCGGAGGCGAGGATCGAAATGCAGAAGAAAGTAAAGAAAACGAGCATCATTAAGAAAACAGGAATAATAGTAAATACAAAATCATGACTCAAGGTCCAAAAGAATATACACATGGTGGTTTCTAAGTCTACTGAATATACAAGTCTGGTTGATGGAGCTTTCAACTAGATACAGCTGAATAAATAACAAATACAATCGGTGGTCACGATGCGAGTGAAACCACAAGCAATCACCCAGAATGAAGCAGTGGGCCAATAAGCCGCTATGGAACCTGTATGACCAAACCAGCAAGAAACTGTGGCACAACGGGGGTGAGTTGCCAACTCGTGAGTAGAAGACATCACCGAGTAGAAACTGAATATATGACTATCTCCTAGGTTATATAGTAAAATACAATAATAGTAATAACACAGTAACAACGAGTAGCAGTATGAGTACTCATATAGGCCGATTCGTAAGGTTAAGTACTCATGTTCGTGTCACAAGGTAACTACATGTCATGTATGTTATGCATGAATGCAAATGCATCAACAAGTGGGTGTGTCCAGCATCAACACACAAAATCATGAGAAAATCTGAGTGCCTAGCATCGACACTTGAAAGCATCAGGAAAATCGTGTCCATTAGCGACACAAAATCCTCATATATCTCGGGCTCCGTCTGTCCGGATCGGTCCATATCATCTAATCTCACGACTCCGGATATCCGCCGCGCCAAATATCACCGGTCGGTAGTTCTCCCCTACCGGGATCAACGTCTTTCTATACGATCTTCTTGCCTCGGGGTACCTCACCGGGTCCACCATGTACCCGCAGACGGTGCATCCCCCTCCTCGAATCGGGCATGTATACACACGTGGCTCAAGAACCGAGAAAACACATGGTGGACGCCACACATCATATCATGAGAAACCTCATTTTCTTTTAAAATTTAGTATATTTTTTCAAATTCACATGCGGTTTCCTCAAATTCAGAAATCTCATGGAAAAACTAAAATCTCATAATCATGAGTATATAATGAGATAATGAATATCGGCATTAGGCCCAACTACAGTATATGATCAGAATATAGGCAAACAAATGCATGTGGCATCTAAGTACGAAATGCAATGTCAACACTAGCATATGATATCTGTATGGTAAACAATATTACTTAACTACAACTATTAGTGTATACAATGTAATAAAGGTTACTACTACCGATGATGATGTGTGTGAGCCGGCAAGCAAGTGTACATGCAACATACGCATCATCCGTAATAGTGCAGGTATCCTAGCAGATGAGATCATAATAGAAAGTAAACAGTGAAAGCAACAATAAAGTATATAAACCTATGTACGAGCCATACCGTTTATCGTGTTTAAATAGCACGAATTGTTGTTTTTAGAAAAGTAGGGACTACGGTGTTTTTGAGAAAAGAGATGTCTTTTTTGGAAATCCGTAGCGTCCCTCGGTTTATTCTTTGAAAAGCCTACGATTCGTTAGTTTGAAAATAGGTATGACTCGAGCCTAAGCTAACGTTTATCTAAGCAATCTAAAAGCTAAACTAAGAACCTAGTCGAAAGTAAATAGGAATTGCAGCATATCCGAGTCGATATATCTAGTAGTCGGCGATCCCGCCTCATAGTATCACGTACGGTAATATCCCTCGTACGACATCCTCGAGTCAAGAGTGCAGATCAATCATCATATATACCTCGTACGGTAAAATCCATCGTACGTCATCCTCAAAATCGAGGATACGGGTCAAATATCGTATATATCATATAGTTCGTACGGTATCGATCATCGTACAAAACCACAAATAGGGGTACGGATCTAAGGTCCCATACAATATTTTATTTATCAAGACACATGTTATCACATGTTGTATATATATATAGCCCAACAATCCTTGATTATATCATATCATACACGGTGTCTTGACTCAATCACATATCATAACCTCACGGCATCATGCCCGATCATATCGACTCATATCCGTATAACACATACTATCCTCATCTCACATGTGTGTGATCGCACGCCAAAAGCGTGTCGGATATTTAAAAGTTCTAAAGTTTAACCGCGATCGGGACGGTGTCGCTTTGCAGCTAGCCGCGATGAGCACGGGTCGATCCACAGGGAGACGGAGCGTTTTATGTTCTTGTTCTTATTAGTTAATGCGCGTGGCGGATTTGTTTGTTATTTAACCTATGTGTTATATTCAAGTATAAGGCTTGTTAGGAAACGATAGGATAATGTAAGTTAATGGATTCCGTATTCAAGTATTTTGAGCCGAACTTAAGCAATGAAGCTAGAACAATTAGCAACAACGTGGATTAGGGGACTTAAGCACGGTATTCATGGAATCCGGCTTATTGACCCTTGTCCGTCCGTTCTTGTCTCTTGCTTTCGCCTCCGGCCAAACCGAATGCAACCGGTCACGGTTAGAAATCACCTTTACCTTGGTAGGGTAGGGTGCCTAACGGAGCGTTTGCGTAAGATTTGGGCGGAGTTTCAAATGGGAAAAGACGGGAAAAGGAAATGAGGAGCGAAATGTTAACTTACAAAATCTTTCTCTTTTCCTAACAACAATATTCACACTATTCACAAAACAAACCAAACAGAGATAACAAAAGAGAAGAACAAAGAAAAGAAAAGACTACAAACAAGTAATTAAATGACATGGTAATAAATTGCAAGTAATAAAAAACAAGAATGAAAATGCATGTAAGTAAAAGAGCGAGTAAGAAAGACTAAGAACCATAGAACTCAAAACAAGACATGAGTTCAATAACCAAATCTTAAACTTGCAAGCTCAATGAAGAGGTTGCAAGATCAAGAAGAGGCAAAGAACTCATGGTGAATGAAGGCACAAAAGAGATCTTTATTAAGCATCAAGAATGATACAACCCCTTGAGATCAATAACCAACCCTTAAACTTTCAAGCTCAATGAAGAGATTGAAGGATCAAGAGAAGGTTAAGAACTCAAGGGGACTAAGCTATTTACAAGAAAGGAGAATAGAAAAACTTGGACAAAGAATGACAATCCAAAACTATAGAATGACCTTTGAACCTTTGCCCCATGGTCTGTATTTATAGGCTCCAAAGAATGGAGGAAAATTCAAATTTTTAAATCAACACAAAATCTTTAGCATTGAATGCTCATTACTTCATGTCCATTTGTGACTTGATTCATGGCTGCCCCCATTATGGTCCATGTTGATTTGTCTAGTTGATTTTGGTTTGCACTTATTATTGGAGGGAAATTTGAATCTTTAAATCAACACATAATCTTTAGCATTAAATGCACATTACTTCATGTCCATTTGTGCCTTGATTCTTGTCTTCCCCATCATGGTCCATGCTGATTTGTTTATTTGAATTTGATTTGCACTCAGTTTTGGAAGGAAATTTGAATCTTTAAATCACACACATAATCTTCACCATTAAATGCTCATTACTCCATTCCCACATGTGGCTTGTTTCATGGCTGCTCCATTATGGCTCATGCTGATTTGTTTGATTGACTTTGATTTGATTTCAGTTTTGGAAGGAAAAAATCAACACATGATGTTTAGCCTTGAATGCATATAATATTTTTCCTTGAATGCATATCCACATGTGCCTAAAAGTCTTATGTACACATTTATTGGGTTGGACCATTTAGATAGAAAAATGTGTACACAAACTTGTTGCAAAAAGGGACTCCTGAAGTATCGGTCGGATTGCGGTTCTGGTTTCAGTGTCGGCTCTCAATTGATATATCCATGCTTTTAAATGTATTTCCAGTATTTTATCACGGATACCTGTAATCTAAATTATTGAGCAGACATTAGTTAATAGTACCGATAAATACAACAAATAGATAATGAATGGGCGGTATTAGATTGCAGTTTTCTGATATGAACAAATACCCCCAAACTTATTTTTTGCTCGTCCCGAGCAAAACCATTTATTCACAAAAGAAAATCCTAACCGCACTTTCGCAGGGAACGCGATTGCACTGAGCGTGTGCAGCAAGCCGTTAAACCTCCAGGTGTCCCTAGTAGGAGGAGTGTTGTCTCCTGAGGGTTTTCAGCGGATACTACCCACAAAATCCCGTCAAGCTAGTTCTGCGAAATAACTATGATTCAAACCCTAAGGTTTTGTTTAAAAGATAACAATTCTATTATCCTAAATTTAGAACTATCGAATCTTTATTTTTCACACCTCGCTTCTCTTTTAACTTAAGATTTTATATGTCTTTACGTGCAGTGCAAATAGTGTCGTTAAGTTTCAAAAGGATCGATTAAAGTCGTCATGTCACAAAATAAAGACCAGATAAAAATTTAAAAAGGATCACATTAGTTTTATAAAGAGTTAAGTATTTCTCAAGTTTCGTTTTCCAGTAAGGTTTCAAATTCAGAATTTCTATCTTCCATAACAGGAAACTAGGTCTTATTTTCACTCTACCTTTTTCTTGTTTTCATTTCATACACACCTTTGTGAACGTGCAACAGTCTTTATCATAGAATGAAACCTTCATATCTCCGCTAGAAATACTTTTTTATAAAAATATGTCTTTTGTCAAGATTATTCTCTCACAAAGAACCGTTAGGAATTTTAACTCGGAGAGAACACTTGCTTGACTTTGTTTTAATTTGGACTTTCTAGGCTTCTTAGCGAGCTTTGGGCCAATGCTCCCAAACCAGTTGGCTTTAGGACATTAGGTGTAGAGACACCCCAGTGGACTTAATTACTCAAGTTACCTAGGCCCAAAAACAAAAGAAAATTTTGGCGTATCATAACGATTTAATGCGAACGGAGATATAACCGGTAGTTCAATTATTTTTTTGGATAAAAGACGTGTTTAGTGGGTTAGGTGTGTAATCATTGCAATCAAGATTCAGATGGGTTATTCTTCAGAATTAGTTCCAATTAAGGTATCAATAATATCCCTTCATATCCACCTCTCTTCATAAACTACTCTTGATATTTCTTATTTCAGAACAAACCTATTTGATCCTCAGAAAATAATTTATCCATTTAAAAGTTTTCAGACATAATATACTTGTCATCTAATTTTCGTAAAGACGTATATTACCTATAGTTAACTTCAAAGGAGGGTTATCTTTCAGGTTTTCAAAATCTAAATATAAGATTTAGTTATTCCTATTTTATCAAACAAAACCGTCGAAATATTGAATCTAAGTTCTCCCACTAGCTAACTTGACGACAAAGTTTTTATGTTTTTAGAAAATTTTCTGATTTTTATGGGTTTTTTAAATAAGTATGCAGATGCAGAATATACATATGAATGCGAAGGTAGAAAGCTTACCGAGCACACCCCCAAACTTAAACTTGACATTGCCCTCACTGTCAGGCTACACTAAGAGGGTCAAAATTGTCGGTGCCTCCCCAAAAACAATTTATATACAAAAATAAAGACCAAAAATTATGTACACCAAAAGGGTGCCCCCCAAACTTAAGTGAAACAGTGTTTCCACTGTTTAAGCGGTGAAGTTCAGGATTGGGAGGGAAAGAGAATAGTATCAAGCTATACAAGGCCTTACAAAAGCCAAAAGTGAGCACCAACCATTCAAAAATTCTATCATGATAATATGCAGGTCGGTGAAAGAAGATGAAGAGAAAAGAAATGGAGAATATGCGAGACCGTATGGAGATAAAATCGGGATACGGTCTCAGTATATGAGAGGAAGAATGGCGGAAGGGGAAAAGAAATGGTGTACGAACTTGAGGGTGAAAATGGAGTGAATAAATTCATACAATATTTAATGACCGATATGTAAAAAGCGATTGTGCTAATCTATCAACCCGTCGAGAGATTGGGTCAAATCCCTCAAGATTCGTCAGAAAACGTGGGTACCCCGAACTTGGTAAACCAGACACTGGAAATGAAAGTGGTACAGTTTCTTGCAAGGTCGGAACGATGGAAGTGACGAAGGGGAGTGATTTAGGGATAGTCTTATTCTCACCTAAGTAAACCGTCTCGAACTCG
Organism: Agapanthus africanus; assembly: GCA_030015575.1. Lineage (NCBI taxonomy): Eukaryota > Viridiplantae > Streptophyta > Magnoliopsida > Asparagales > Amaryllidaceae > Agapanthus > Agapanthus africanus. The sequence continues at coordinate 239,946,532 of CM057351.1, forward strand.
AAAGATTCCATCAATGGTTCGAAATGACTGTGAGCAACCGAGTTTGATGGTTCAACTAACTCATCTGAAAATTCAAAGGACTCAAACTCGGGTGGTGAGCCTTCAACATCGTCTGAAAAAGTGAAACACTCGTAATCGTTATCGGCTGTGATTGAACATAAATTTTTCAAACTCACAGTCCTCCTGCATGATCTTTTGCGTGGTCGGAACGATGGAAAGGACGGAGGGTGATTTAGGAAGTATAACAGTTAAAGGTTCAGGAGGATGAATTGGAAAATCCGACATATCAAACAAAAATGGTTCATCCTCAATACTATCCTCAATCTCTCCTCAATACTATCCTCATAATTCTCCTCAAAAATTATCTCATCCATGCAAATCTCATCAAAATCAAGACGCATATGATGTTCGGGAGAAACATTTGATGACTCGAGATGATGAATTGGAGAGAAAGTTTCAGTCAAATCTAACGGTTCATCATCCAAAATACTCCCTGCGTCAATATCCTCAATCAAGTGAAAATTAATATTCTCAGACTCCTCATCAAAAGCATGAATTTCAATCGATTCTAGTTCTAATATGGAGGTGTAGAGGTCAAAAGGTTTAGGACCGGTTTCATTTGGAATGGACCCTTCACAATCGGGTAAATCAAATACTACAAAATCGCACAACTCATTAACCCTTCTATCTTTAATTGGTAAATCTTTTGGGACACTAGATAGACATTCAAAACCGGAGTCGTATGACTCAATTTGAAACGGGTAGGTTAGATTTTGAAGGGTATACAACTCACTCTCTCCAATCAAATTCTCAACCTGTCCTACCACCGCATCATACATTGGAAAATTTGGAGCTAGTTGAAAACTAGCTACCGGGTCACTAGGTTGTATGAGGGTGGCCATGGACGCATTCAAATCCATCATCTGTTGGCATGACGCTACCCTAAAGTCTTCCAACATTTGTTCTAGACTAGACATGGGTTGTGAAGGGGTTTCAGTAAAACATTCAAAGTTGTTTGGATACTGGAAACTCCCAAAAGGTTGTTCAGAATCAATGTCTAGGGCAGGTGCAAAAGTTGGGTAGGACTCGTAGGAATTGAATGGCTGGACAAGGGTAGGATCATCATACGAATAAGAAGGTGAATGGAATTGTTGATCCATAGAATTTGTAGTGGTGAAAGGAGTGAAAGATCTGCTACGGGATTGTTCAATATGTTCAGCAAGGGACAAAGGACGATTTGCAAAAGGGGTGTCAACATAAGAGGGTGGGGGAGGTTGAAACGGTTGATACAAAGTGGATTGTGGAGTACAAGTGTTTGTCCTAGACGCGTCTTTGCGATCTTTCAATGAAATTTTGGGCATGGAGGGGTCGTTCGAAATTTGACCAAAACAAGAACCGTAGGAAGTTATGTCTGGTTGTGGGTACCAAGTTCGGCAAGGGTTTTTCGAGGTGGGGTACTAATGTTATGAAGAGAGAAAGAAAGAAAGGATAAGAAAAGGAAGGGAAAAAAGAATGTGATTTTTTATTTTTTTAAAATTTTTTTTGTTAGTTATTAACAAAAGAATGAAATATACACACAAAAAGAATCTGGACCAATAACAATCACGACACAAACAACAACTGAGCCTTTTATCCCAAGCATAAGGGGTAGGCTACATGAACCAATATGAGAATCACGCCGGGTCCAACACATGAATCCTCTGTCTCCACTCACTTCTATCGAACAATATACTTTCATTGAGTCCTTTGGCAACCATATCGTTTCGTATCACCTCCATCCATGTTTTCTTCGGTCTCCCTTTTGCCCTTTTGCCATTACCCATATCGAGAGTATCTATTCGTCGAACCGGTGCTTCCATAGGTCTGCGTCGCACATGACCAAACCATCTAAGCCGGTTTTCCCGCATCTTCTCCTCCACGGGTGCTACACCAACTTTTGCACGAATATCCTCATTTCGTACCTTGTGTTTTCTAGTGTTACCGTACATCCAACGAAGCATGCGCATCTCCGCTACGTGCATCTTCTGTGTATGATGCTTCTTAGGGGCCCAGCATTCTGTACCATATAATAAGGCAGGCCGAATAGCGCTTCGATAAAACTTCCCTTTCAATTTTAACGGAAAGTTACGATCACACAAAATCCCTGTTGCACTCCTCCATTTCAACCAACCAGCTTGGATCCTTTGATTAACATCACTATCGATCTCCCCATTCCTTTGGATGATGGAACCTAGATATCTAAACTGGTCATTCGGTGATATCTCTTGCCCTTCCAATGTTATACCAATATGGTTTTGATTTCTCTGGCTACCAAATTTGCAGTGCATATATACTGTCTTGGACCTGTTCAATCTGAATCCCCGAGATTCCAATATTTGTCTCCATAATTCCAATTTGGCATTAACCCCTGCTTTCGTCTCATTTACTAGAACAATATCATCAGCGAATAGCATGCACCAAGGGACTTCATCTTGGATAGTTCTAGTAAGCTCATCCATCACGATGGTAAACAGGAAAGGACTTAATGCAGATCCTAGATGTAAACCAATAGTAATCGGAAAATCACTTGCTAAGCCACCGCAAGTTCTGACATTTGCCACTACTCCGTCGTACATATCCTTGATTATGTCAATATACTTGACGGGGACCCCCTTTTTCATCATTGTCCCCCATAATACCTCTCTAGGTACCTTGTCGTACGCTTTTTCTAAATCAATAAATATCATATGCAAATCTCTTCGCCTCTCTCGAAAGCGCTCGACAAGTTGACGAAGCAAATGAATCGCCTCTGTCGTCGATCGTCCAGGCATGAACCCAAATTGGTTCTCTGTTATCTTAATATCCTTCCTTAGCCTGTGTTCAATCACCCTCTCCCAAAGTTTCATGGTGTGACACATTAATTTTATTCCACGGTAGTTTGAGCAACTTTAAATGTCACCCTTATTCTTGTAGATAGGTACAAGGATACTTTTCCTCCATTCATTTGGCATCTTTTTTGTCTGCCAAATCTTATTAAACAGATCTGTCAGCCATTTAACGCCTATTTCGCCTAAGCATCTCCAAATCTCGATAGGAATCCCGTCTGGACCAACCGCTTTTCTTAAACCCATTCTGTTCAAAGCTTCTTTAACCTCAGTAAGTCTTATTTTACGCATGAAATCACGATTTATATCTTGAGATTGAATGACAAGTCCATCCAAATTCTTAGTAAAGCTCTCATTGAACAATTTGTCAAAATAATCTCTCCATCTTTCCTTGATATCCTCATCTCGAACTAAAACCTTCTGATTTTCATTTTTGACACACTTCACCGCACATAAGTCTCTAGTCTTCCTTTCCCGCATTCGAGCAATCCGGTATATATCATTTGCAGCCTCTTTAGTGTCTAATTTCTCGTACACCTCCTTGTAGACCTTAGATTTAGCTTCCCGAACAGCTTTCTTAACTTCCTTTTTAACCATTTTGTACTTCTCAAATCTCTCCACATCTCTACTTTTCTTCAAATCTTTATAAGAATCCCTTTTAATTTTAATAGCAGCCTTTACATCTTCATTCCACCATGATATGTCCTTAGATGGTGGAGCACCACCTCTCGACTCACCAAGGAGATCTCTAGCTACTTTCTTGATACAACTAGCCATTTTGTTCCATGTTTTGTCTGGATCATCTTCCGACTGCCAATCCGCTTCTTGTACTACACGATCTATAAAAGCCTTTTGATTACTTTCTTTCAATCGCCACCATTTAATTTTAGGCTCTACCTTACGTCTAATCTTCCTAGGTTCTCTTCTAAATCGAAAATCTAGAACTAAAAGTCTATGTTGAGTAGTTACACTCTCACCTGGCACTACCTTACAGTCGATACAACAACCTCTATCTATTCTTCTCATCAGAAAAAAGTCTATTTGACTAGCATTTGATCCGCTCCTAAAAGTGATAAGGTGGGACTCTCTTTTCCTAAACCAGGTGTTTGCTAAGATCAAGTCATAAGATAAGGCGAAATCTAGAATCGAGTCACCTACTTCATTCCTTTGTCCGAAACCAAAACCTCCATGGATAGTATCAAACCCACTACGACTAGACCTGCTCAAGAACAAAAATACTAAACACCTAATCGTTCTAGGGTTCACCTAGGTCAACTAGACCTGCTCAAGAACTTGATTGTCGAAGTAAAACTGTATCGAGAAACAGGCTCAAGATACACTGATCACGAGACCAGGTAAGTGCAAAGTTAAGGGGAGGTTTTCCGATGCTTTCGCGAAGGTCCTTAATTACTCTTTTGGCGGTTTCGCCGTTAACACTTTCCTAGACACCCCGTAAACAATATACCGTTAAGCGGTGTTCTAAACACAATTAACCTCTCCTAGTGAGCGCGAAGTCCTTAAGGCTTGAAGTCTAATTTTCTTTTAAAATTTATGTGGGTTAACGTTATGCTCAAGTTGATGATTTGTGGGCCACGGAAAAGGTGATGAAATCCTTTACCGTATGTTGTGGGTTTCGCTTGCCCTTAAGTCCGTATTAAAGTATGCAATGCACAATTCAATGAAAAAATTTGTTCAAAATTTCAAACAATCTTTTTTTTTAAGCGCGGCACTGCAACAAATAGGGGGTAGTCAATTTTTTTTTGGCGTTTGCTAGCGAACTTGCAAAGAATCCTGCAAAGATATTATATTGGAAGCGTCGGATTTGAGAAGAAGGTGTTAGTAAAGTACGTACCGTTAAGTTGTGGGTTAAGAAACCCCCGTTAAATCGAATCCGGTAAGCTTGAAAAGTTTGCTTGCGCGGGTCAAACTACTCGGATCTTTGGCACTGTTCTTCGTAACCACCTTGATTTTGAATGTGCACTTTGCTCCCCACGCCCACTGTTCGCAAATCCGCAAAATCTGAAATGTCGGAAAAAATGGATATTAGTGCGGAAAAACGATACGAATGCCCCAAATACCTGCACACTAAAAATTATAAAAAACAAACAATACAAATAGGACAAAAATAGAAAACTTGAGCACAGAGGAGAAATTGGAGGCAAAAGGTGGTGAAGGGGCCGGCGTCGACGGTTTTGGTGATGATGTCGCCAGCCAACTTGATGAGGTAGGGCTCCAAATTTCAACAGTAGCCTCAGTATTCCACTAATGCCACACTGATATTGTTTATCTTTTTATTTTAGTTACTGAGTGCAAGCAGGTATAAAATCCAGAGAACAAAATGGTTAGCTTGTGTTACTTTTTGTTTTGATTTTGGTTTTTGGTTTTGAAATTTTTATGTTATTTTGAAAAATAGGGTAAGATGGGTATTAACAAGATTAACCCGAAATAACAAAAATAAAAAACGTTATCATCTCCCCGGCAACGGCGCCATTTGATCGCATGCCAAAAGCGTATCGGATATTTAAAAGTTCTAAAGTTTAACCGCGATCGGGACTGTGTCGCTTTGCAGCTAGCCGCGATGAGCACGGGTCGATCCACAGGGAGACGGAGGGTTTTATGTTCTTGTTCTTACGAGTTAACGCGTGTGGCGGATTCGTTTGTTATCAAACCTATGTGTTATATTCAAGTATAAGGCTTGTTAGGAAACGATAGGATAGTGTAAGTTAATGGATTCCGTATTCAAGTATTTTGAGCCGAACTTAACCAATGAAGCTAGAACAATTGGCAACAACGTGGATTAGGGGACTTAAGCACGGTATTCATGGAATCCGGCTTATTGACCCTTGTCCGTCCGTTCTTGTCTCTTGCTTTCGCCTCCGGCCAAACCGAATGCAACCGGTCACGGTTAGGAATCACCTTTACCTTGGTAGGGTAGGGTGCCTAACGGAGCGTTTGCGTAAGATTTGGGCGGAGTTTCAAATGCGAAAAGACGGGAAAAGGAAATGAGGAGCGAAATGTTAACTTACAAAATCTTTCTCTTTTCCTAACAACAATATTCACACCATTCAAAAAACAAAACAAAAAGAGATAACAAAAGAGAAGAACAAAGAAAAGAAAAGACTGCAAACAAGTAATTAAATGACATGGTAATAAATTGCAAGTAATAAAAGACAAGAATGAAAATGCATGTAAGTAAAAGAGCGAGTAAGAAAGACTAAGAACCGTAGAACCCAAAACAAGACATGGGTTCAATAACCAAATCTTAAACTTGCAAGCTCAATGAAGAGGTTGCAAGATCAAGAAGAGGCAAAGAACTCATGGTGAATGAAGGCACAAAAGAGATCTTTATTAATCATCAAGAATGATACAACCCCATGAGATCAATAACCAACCCTTAAACTTTCAAGCTCAATGAAGAGGTTGAAGAATCAAGAGAAGGTTAAGAACTCAAGGGGACTAAGCTATTTACAAGAAAGGAGAATAGAAAAACTTGGACAAAGAATGACAATCCAAAACTAAAGAATGACCTTTGAACCTTTTGTTGGAGATAGTGCCCTTAGAGTCAATTATTGGATCACAGGCACGTGATTGCAATGATTGTGGGAGGACCTATCCCGGTAGGACAGTCTTACTCAAGATGATAGTATGATATCTGGTTTATCTTTATCATCGTGTACTGCATTAGGTGACCTGACAGGTCACTATTGCACGCTGATAGAGCCCCTAGGATTCTTGCTTGACTGCCAGCAGTATGAGGGCGATCATATACGTGGGAGCTGATAGTCTATAAGCACATCCTTAAAAGGTCCCTAGTCGTGGGAGTTTCGAGACAGGGCATCGATACTCCAGAGTAGACTAGGGTATACAGTCGAGACCCCGACGATGGGTGGTGGCCGGTCTCACAAGCCACTGGTGTCAGTTGGTTCACCTAAGATGTATACAGGTGCTCATTGGATTATGAGTACACCAGACAGGACTCGCCGGGAACATGCTAGTTGGTCTTATACCTAACATCAGATAGCAGTTCCCTGGTGACATGTGTACAGGTTAGTTCATCGACCTGAGGATCGTCATTTGTCTCGTGTGAGTTCCCACTGTACTTTGATTACTACCCTACCACGCTCAAAAGAAACGTGCAAACAGGTTTTAGTTGGGTACTGTCCCAAGCCACATGGAGGCAGTGAGCGGATCTTCAGGGGTTCGTCTCTCCCGGTATTGGGGGTGAGGTCGCGCTGTGTCTAGGAGAGCCATTACACGAAGCCCTCGGCCGAGGCAGGAGATTTACTGGTAGGTATTCCAGTAGTATCTCAGGGTGTTCTGGGCTACACTCCGACACGACTTGTATCGCTTTTGGGGATCTGACTTTTACCAACCCCCTAGGCCCGCCATGCGATGCTCATAGACGAACGGACCGGACTGTACGGATATTGTCACTGACAGGCTTAGTAGGGTGTCAGGCTGAGTTCGCTCGCAGACGTCCCTTTTGGTCAATAGCTGGTGGCCCGTCACGTATGGCTAATACCTCTGACGTGCTGGTGGTTAAATCCACAGCCATAGTATTGACGAGTCTTTAGAGTCCACCACACATTCAGTTACTCAAGTTTCGGGCGAAACGCTGTAGGGGCCATATGGAGATATGGCAGGGTTCGATCAGATACGTGCGGTATTGCACGGATCAGGATCGGACGGTTTGTACTTGAGGCCGTATGGATATATGGCAGGGTTCGATCAGATACATGCGGTATTGCACGGATCAGGATCGGACAGATAATACTAGCCGGCTTTGGTTTAAGCCGGATGCTAGTATAGTACAGTGTAGATGTTGTCTCATTCCATTTGTATTCGGTTGGAATACAGATGCGGGTGTGTATACACAGTATCGGGGTTTTCCTATAATTTATTACGGGACCAGTTTTCTGGAGTGGCCAGTTTGCTTTCCGTTTCGGCCATTTTCATTTGTATCTTTCAATGGCCGAAGATTGGTGGAGGAGGGCTTATTTGCATTTGTGCAAATAAGCAATTTGGAAGGAGGTCTTTGCATATTTTTGTATCATGATACTTGCACCATCATTGCTTGACTTTCTTTAGTCATCATGGCTAGTCTTGTAGTGTCATGATGGCATGACCTTTTGGTGATGATGATGGATTATGATGGTTGTATGAGTGTTGGAGTTTCTTTGTGATCATTTCTTTGCATGATAGCCTTTTCTCTCTCTCCCTTGGATTATGATTGAGGCTACCCCATTATTTGAGACCCTCTCTCTCTCTCTCATTCTCTCCATTCCATGATAGTGGCCGGCTATGCTCTAAGAGGGGCTGTCCCAATTTGGTGGGGTGAAGTTGTTGCTCATTTGGCTAGGAAAAAGTCTTTTTAGCTCCTCCTCCAAAAGCTTATCTCATATCCTCCACCTATGGCAACTACCACTACCCCAAAAATAAGGCATGAGTTGTCTACATATTCTATAGCTGAAGGGTTGCTAGGCACGCGCACAAGGGTCTACGAGGCATCAAGCATGCCCGATTAAAAATTTAGCCGTGCCGAACAACCCGAATACGGATCTTTAAACTAGAGATTAGGCGAAAACTAACATGTTAACATCTTTAACATTAAGTGAGAGGGATTACAACCTTTGTAGATCCGGTCCTTCACTTCATATGCTCCGTGTTGTGGTCCCTTCGCTGCGATCATCGGGTTCCGGACTCTCGAGAGGTTCCACGAAGAGAAAGATACAACCTTTGCTTCCGATCTTCGATACTAAGATGATCTACCTTGAAGTTTCGTTAACACAAGCTAACACTCATGAAATGATGTGAACACCCTCATCTAAATGGCAAGAGAATATGAGGATGATGAAGTAGGATTTTTGCTCTCTTTATTTATCTTTTTCTCATATTTATTCATCACTTTAGAAAAACTAGTAAGCTTTTTCATGAAGAGAAATGAAGGAAGAAGATGAACAACAATGTTGAATCCTTTTGTGATGCATAGAAAAAGAAATGATATGATGAATAATGTAACCATGGTCAAACTAACCCTTGTAGAGATTTGACTAAGGTTAAAGGTTTGGTTAGGTTAAGGAAATATCTAGCAAAATATCTTTTCCAAAACAAAAAAAGAAAGCTTCTAGAAACTTCTAGAAAACCTTAACCCTAATCAAACCCTAACCATGTTTAATCTCTACTAAACAAGTTGCATTAGTTATCATATCATGTTACAATATTATATATCACATATATAATATTTATCGTAACGAAATAAAATAATACATTTAACATATATCGCATATATATCAATGTATTACCCGAGTGAGCAAAAGAATCTTTTAGTGAGCAAATATTAGTTAATGTAATTTAATATATCATATATATATTATTATACATTAAATTATCGAATCAACACTTGATCCGACAATCCGGCTATATCGCATATAACCGACTAATATTTATCCGTACCGATTCATCGAATCAACACTTGATCCGATGACCCGGCTGATATCAAATATCGCGAGAATATAATACGGTATCACATATCGCATTATCCTCGGTCCCGCACATATCACATATGTGCTCCTACTCCGTTTTTCCTGAGCCAAGAAACCTCTGTGTAGGACTCTAAAGAATCGTCAATACGCCCGCAGTAGGTGATGATCATATCAAACACCCACAAGCTGCAAGCGGTCAGCTAAACGTAACAGCTACCCAGGTATTGAGCGCTCAGAAGATCAACAAGCAAGCCTGTACATTCTCCTGTGAATCCAAACAGTAACACTCCCGTACAGTCCAGTCTCGTCGTCTGATATGTTGCATATCTCGCCTTGGGGTGGTAAACGTCAGACCCCAGTAGCTCGATAAGTCGTGTCGATATGAGGTCTATAACAGTTCGAGAAACTACTGATAACACTTACCAGTAAATCTCAGCAACCCTGGCCAGGGATTTCCGGTTATAGCCAATCGAACACAGCACAACATCAACTCCCTATACCGGGAGAGACGAATCCCCTCCTATCGCTCATTGCCTCCATGTGATTCGGGACTGTACCCAAAAGCCACCTTTTTGCACGCCCTCTTGGACGTGGTATGATGGAAATCAAAGCACAGTGGGAATCACACAAGACTCTATGACGATCTCGGGTCAACAGACTACTCTGTACCAGTGTCACCGGAGAACTGCCATCTGACGTGAGGTATAATACAATCTGGGAGTTCTCGGCGCGTCCGTCCAGTGTACCCAGTCTCCACTGAGCACCCGTACACCATCCTTGATGTCAAACACCGATGGATATGAGATCATCCATCGCCCATCATATCGTTCAAGATGCGTATACGCTAGTCTACTCTAGTGCATCGATGCCCTGTCTCGATACACCCACGACTAGGAACAATTATAAGATGTACTCGTCGACTACCGTGGCCCCACTAGTATGATCTCATCATAGTCCCAGTAGTCGAGTACATATCCTAAGGGCTTTATCAACATGTAATATAGAGACAATCAGAGTACATGTTAAGATAAAGTACAACCAGATAGCATACTATCATGTCGAGCAAGAAAGTCCTCCCTATATATGTCCAAGCATCCATTACAATATACATCGTATGTACAGTAATGGCCTCTAGGGCATATATATAACTAACAATAGCAAACCTTGGGCTCGTCTGCTCACCAACTTCATGCCCGAGTTGCCTCGGTATAGAGGTGGGAGCCCGTAAAAGAAGCAGGCGACGTGGTGCCCTTCCGGCGACGAGGTGGAGACCGGACATTCCGCGGGAGATCGGGACGACGACGAAAAGATCGGAGGACACGGATCGCTCGGTATATCTCTCTTCCCCATCTTGTAGTTAGCTAGGACTAGTTAATGGTACGATCCGGGTTTTTAGTCCGCGGTGGTGCTGGTTTGAAAAATTAAAGTTAACCATCGCTTCCGCATTTGGCCTCGGGATGGAGGCCGGGGCGCCGCCGTGCACTTACACCTTTGCCCCATGGTCTGTATTTATAGGCTCCAATGAATGGAGGGAAATTCGAATTTTTAAATCAACACAAAATCTTTAGCATTGAATGCTCATTACTTCATGTCCATTTGTGACTTGATTCATGGCTGCCCCCATTATGGTCCATGTTGATTTGTCTAGTTGATTTTGGTTTGCACTTATTATTGGAGGGAAATTTGAATCTTTAAATCAACACATAATCTTTAGCATTAAATGCACATTACCTCATGTCCATTTGTGCCTTGATTCTTGTCTTCCCCATCATGGTCCATGTTGATTTGTCTATTTGAATTTGATTTGCACTCAGTTTTGGAAGGTAATTTGAATCTTTAAATCACACACATAATCTTCACCATTTAATGCTCATTACTCCATTCCCACATGTGGCTTGATTCATGGCTGCCCCATTATGGCTCATGCTGATTTGTTTGATTGACTTTGATTTGATTTCAGTTTTGGAAGGAAAAAATCAACACATGATGTTTAGCCTTGAATGCATATCCACATGCGCCTAAAAATCTTGTGTACACATTTGTTGTGTTGGACCATTTAGATAGAAAAATGTGTACACAAACTTGTTGCAAAAAGGGACTCCTGAAGTATCGGTCGGATTGCGGTTCTGGTTTCAGTGTCGGCTCTCAATTGATATATCCATGCTTTTAAATGTATTTCCAGTATTTTATCACGGATACCTGTAATCTGTATTATTGAGTAGACATTGGTTAATAGTACCGATAAATACAACAAATAGATAATGAATGGGCGGTATTAGAATGCAGTTTTCTGATATGAACAGTGTGTGTGTGTGTGTGAGTGTGTATATATATATATATATATATATATATGAACAAACCCCCCCATATACACACACACACACACACGCATATACATACATCAATATACCAAGTGTATGTGTGTGGGTGCGTGCGTGCAACAACATATAACCTAAGGTTCATGACTAAGGTAAATAACACTAGGGATAGATCTTTCTACGAGTACGCCTAATCTAGCCTACAGTCTCCCAGAAATCCTATTTGCCAAGTATCCATCTCGCAAGCTATATATAAATATAATATAGATATCATATTTTACGGTTGCGGGGATGCTATACGCCATCCACCCGACTTCTTCCGTAGATATACATCTACTCACCTTGATCCTCGCTTGCCGAAGTCGATGACGCCACGCTCTCCCTTGTCGTACGATGTCCACGCGAGGTACCTACAGTTTTCAATACGTTATATCGTAAATATGAATCGAATACGAAAACCAAAATGGCACACGAAACACACATAGTTTAGAACCTATGGTCTACGAGCGCAAGAATAGCCATACAACTCTCGATGTTGACGTACAAACATCAATCGACCGAGAAAAAACAAAAATACCAAAACTCAAGTTACTAAAACCACAAAAACCAAAAAATCAACTTAGAAAAACGGTTCTAGATTTTGACTCAGGTAATTTGGGACAAATTTAACAATACTTGGACTAGGTTATAAGGTAAGTGAGCTATAGGCCTAATCTCAACATCAATGCCTATACTTGGCCCGGCGAGATTACTAAAATATCCGGCGTCGCCGGTCGAGTTAGGGAATATCGAGTTCGTTTTCCTGTGGTGGTCTTCTAATAGTCTATCTAGGTCAATGTAGCTGTTTGATTTTCTCAGAAATATCCCAAGTTGCTCCATATTCCCTGTAGGCCTTAAAAACCATAAAAAGACGATATCCGAAAAATTCCAAGGTTCAAGTCTCAGTTTGGTCTCTAATACATAACTAAGGTCATGCAAAACACTCGCTATGCTTCAAATACACCTTAACAATTCAAGATAAGCCCTAACTCTCATCTACCAATTTTCAAACATCACTAAACCACAATATCTTAAATCTAAACCATACTAGAATATACTACACACTACTAACTTAACTAAAAGTGCAGATATATACCTCATTTGGCAACTCAAGAATTTTCTTGAGTTGCACAAAGTCTTCGAAACATCAACTTGATCCTACCAATAGGTTTGTAGTGAAGTTTGGAATGACTTTTGTGAATGTGGCAAGTTTTTTGGTGTGGTTTTGAGGTGTAGGAAGAGGAGGAGGAGGAGGAGGAGAAGAAGAAGAGAAGTAATGAAGATGTGAGTGTAATGAGCAATGGTTGAGAGAATAAACCCCCCCTTCTCTCTCTTCTCTCTCTCTTGCCATACCAAGACCATACCTCCATGTCCCCTCTTACTTTTATTTTTCTTTTAATTTTAAAACAAAAACAACATTTAAAATGGTAAATGGAGCCATGACTATATAAAATGCAACAAATCATTTGCACCATGTCATGTTGCATGAAAAATACATAAGCGAGATTAATGCATAATTAGTGCCATGTTAATCAAGTTTAGCAGTAACTTGAATACAATTAAATGTTTAATAATTTCTAAAATATCCAAATCACATAAATCCTTTCAAAATCAATAAATCATATAAACTTCCAAATATTTTTCAAACCATCGGTATATAATTATACCATTTTATTAAAACTTCTTTCTATTTCTTTATAATATTTCATAAAATTTATTATTTAAATTATTTAAATTCCCAAAAATAATATTTTATTTTCTGAAATGTCACAAAGTACCTGCGAGCTAAATGATTGATCGTTTAAATTGTGTTTTGAAAATATAATCACAACCAAAGAATTTATAGCCGGAATCAATAACGGTGTTGATGTAGTTCGTCAATGAGAACGGATCGTCCACTGAGATTCGTGTATTTATTCGTTCTTGCTTAAGTTGAGTCAAAAGAAAATAGTACGAAAATTCAAGAAAGTAATTCAAGATTTAATTGAGTTGTCATTTCAAGAAAATCAAGAATATATTCTAGAATTAGAAATCAAGAAAGTGTCCAAAATCAATTTGAGTCTTCGAGGAAATGAAGAATAGCTTGTATGAATCGATTGGAATTAGTAGCAATGATGAATACTAATAATGAATCATCTTATCTATTTATGAACTATAGCTAGATCGATGGCGATGAATGAAGATTAGGGATCTATTGAAGAAACTAGGGTTTCTCCTTCACTATCTCTTTTCTTTTCATTGATCATCATTCAAATCTAGCCTTTAGCAAAGAAAATCATCAATCATTTAATTCCTAAATTGCAACGAAATTATAAAGAATGGTGATCTTGATCCAAATTAGGTCATTGATGATTCTTTTTCCTAAAGTTCAAAATTCTCATAAGACTTAAGATTAGTTTAGGATTTCATCATCATTTGATCTACCGATTTCCTTTGATTCCTTAGCAAGCGGAGATTTACTCACGCATCATGAAAACAAAAGAATCAAGAATTAGAAATTCTATAATGCAAGAATTTAAAGAAAGCAAAAATGAACAATTGATCACCTTTATTAAATCTTCTCATATTTACACTTATCAATCCGAGATTACAAGACTAAGCTCTTGATCACTCCCTTGAAAAGAGAATTTGTCGTCGATTTTTCCGTAGCTCGATCACCATGAGACGTGGATCATTCGCGGATCTCTTGCTCTTGATGACGATCGGCGTTGTGATGAAGGATCTTCGATGTCTTCGCTTGATGTAGTTCTTAACGAATCTCGATTTGGATTTTTGATTTGGATTTGAATTGGAATCAAAAGTTGTGTCACTCAACTTGTGTGATGAATTGTGTATTAATGAACAACAACCTTTGCAATGTATCCCTAGGTCTCTTTATATAGCTCTTCACCAAGCTTCCACTAGAAGCTAGGTTAATCTTCTCAAAGTAGCTAGGTAGTTATAGGGAAAATTCTAGAGTAAGCTAGTTATCAAGCTTGCATAAGAAGCTTGGCTGTCGTAGGGTAGCTTCTGGAGTAAGCTAGGTGACTTGAAGAGTCTTGAGGAAGCTAGGAGGTTATGAGGAAGCCTCTGGAAAAGTGTCAACCACCGACGCCCTAACCCGGCCGCGGATCCGCAGCGGATCGGCCTGACTCGGCCGCGGTTCCGCGGCCATTTGGTGAGTTTGATGCTTCAAACTTTCTGTGTTGTTTGGTGTTGTCCAATGGGTCTTCAGGTGATATCTAGAATCTTTTTATCTCTTCTGAATCTCTGCCAGATTTTAAGTCTTTGACTTGCTGCGTTTTATCGGCAAATTTGCGATTCTGATATCTGTCCTGAGATAATTTCCTGCACAAAATCTCAATGAAAAGTGTTGGAGATACAGAATATTATGCATGACATACTAAACATACAATTTCCTTAAAAAGATGATTATATATATAACACGTGGTATTTGATAATTTGCAGATGAACTGGTAATATGTGTTATAATTATATCAACTATCCTTAACTGATTAGAATAGTGAGGAAATTGATATATTCAAGATTGCAATATTTTCGACTGAACAAAGTCCACAAACTTGATTTTGATCGTCTCGAGCAAAGTTCTTTTATTCAAGAGAAGGAAAAAATAAAAAAATATTAACTAGCACACTTTCGTAGGTAAACACCATTGCACTGAGCACGTGCAACAAGCCTTTAAACCTCCAGGTGTCTCTAGTAGGAAGAGTGTTGTCTCCTGAGGGTTTTCAGCGGATTGCACCCATAAAATACTATAATAAAAGGAAGACTGTGAAAATTACATATAAAGATAAGAATTATAAAAGATAGACTTTGAAAGTCAGAGTTTCCAACTACACTAGCATTCAGTTGTCATGAGCCCTATCTTAATAGTCATGAAAAGATGTTAGAAAACACATCATCCTTCAATAAAACATCTCCTTTATTCTTCATCCCTACCTTTCTTCCAAAAATCGATCATATACCCCTACGTGTGTGTAAAAGACATCCCTACACTCGGAGAATTCAATTCAAACCATCATACTATTGTCATCTACCTCAGTACTTTTTAGTCGGTGAATATTTTGGAAGGAATTGCTAACACATTTTTCATGCGACCATTAATACTTCTTGAGGTACTAACCGACCGATTATTACATGTACTCACATATTAGGTGTAATTAATAATTTTCCCGTCTTGCAACACCTAAGGCTTAGCAGTGACTCCCAAACCGTTGGTCTAAGGCACTAGGTGATGAAGCACCCTCGCTATATTTTTTTATGCTGCCTTGGTGATTACAAAACCAGTGTTCATTTTTCTTCACCATTTTATACTTTTATTCTTTATTTAATATTTTCTTCGTACTTTGGCTTTTAGACAAGAGCATTTCAAGATATCCTCTATTATCCCGAGTTTCAAGACGTGTGTAAGTGCGTATAGTAGGGTATCAACATTCAAATGTTTGGCTTTCAGAATAGGAACAATTTTTCAGACTTATTTTTATTCTCAGATTAGCGACTTATTACGTCATACTAACCCTTGGGACAACGGCTCATAACTACTTATTACCAGTTTCGTCTAAGAAAACATCTAACTTTTTGGTTTTCTTAAACATTTCCAATCACTTAAATGTAATTTTTCACTTTCTAATCATTTATTATCAATTTTTTTTATTATATATATATATATATATTTTATGTTTTGTTCTTATATCAAGTATGATGCAAAGTAATGCGCAAATAAGCACAATCCTTCCCCAAACCTGTTTACAGCAGTGTCCTCACTGTTGTCTCTTTTCAATCACAAAAACCTGTAGGCTTGAGTGGAAAAGTTATTAACGGGGACAAGAATGAATGAACGTGAAAATCTCCCCCAAACCTATTTTTGGCTCATAATTTTGAGGACAAATTTTATTTTCAAGAGCCAAAAATATACCCCCCCCAAACTTGAGTTGAACAATATTAAGCATTTTAAGAGGGGGTAAAGTTATTGGTCAATGCAAAGCCTTACAAAAACCAAAAGTCAACACCAACCATTCGAAGATTTTATCAGTGAAACGCATCGGTTGGTTAAAGGACATGTTATATAGAGCCAAGAAAAAGTGGGGAAGAGATAATTGGTGTGATGGAAAGGGTTTGCGTCTCTTTCTGGAGAGACGACATAATGATAATGATGGATTACTCGCATTCTTGCTATTGATAAGAAGAAAGGTTGGTGATTCAATTTCTTTGTTTTAGAGTTTATGCATCACAACTCCCGTGTTTTTTAAAAATGCGAGTTCATCAGCGAAAATTTCCTCAAAGCTTTCATCGATACCCCGAAGAATAATCTTATCGGAAAGAGCGGAATGATTCTCAGACTCCATAAAAGGTTCATAACAAGCGTCAAATGTTGACCCAGACAACTCGATAGAAAAGTCCATATGTGTATAATACATAGCTGGGTCAAACAATAATGTATCAAAGAAGTCTAGATCAGTATCGTGAAGCTGTTCAAATTTGCTGCTGTCGACATCGATTAATTCGACAGAACATGCTTGAGCAGAAGGTTCGGAGGGCACACTTTCCAACTTGTAAATGTTGAGCTCAATTGATATCATCCCGAAGGATAGGGTCATAGAGCCGTTACGACAGTTGATTACAACATTGGAAGTGGCAAAAAATGGTCGACCGAGAATCACCGGAATTTGGTTCCGTGGGTTCGCTACCGGTTGTGTATCTAGAACAATAAAGTCCATAGGGAATATAAATTCCCCGACTTGTATCAACACATCCTCAAGCTCTCCCTAGGGTGGGTGATAGATCTATCGGCCATCTGGAGAGTGCAGTGGGTAGATTTCAACTCTCCGATACCTAACTGCTCGTAAACCGAGTATGGAAGCAGGTTAACACTAGCGCCAAGATCGAGTAAAGCACGGTTAATATTTTTACCCCCAATAGAAATAGAAATTGTAGGACAGCCAGGGTCCTTACGCTTCTTAGGTAAATGTTGGATAAAACCTGTGTTTACATTACTCGACATGAATATCTTTTTCGGCACTTGAGTTTTCCTCTTCCTAGTGCACAAGTCCTTGAGAATTTTCGCATAAGCTGGGACTTGTTGTATAGCATCTAGGAGAGGGATATTGATGTTAACATCTTTAAAGATGTCAATAATCTTCTCCATTTACGGACTTGGTCTGTTTCCCCTTAACCTATTAGGATAAGGAGCTTGAGCAATAAGGGCAGGGTCCAACATTGGAGAAGGTCGTTTGGGTAGAAAAGATCCTAGAATAGGAGTGAGGATCGTCTTATGTGGACTAGAAGGAGTGGGCTGAGGATCTAAGCTTTGGGGAAAACGAAGAATATGCTCGGAAGAAGAAGGTAAACTAGACGAAATAGGATAAGAAGTAGAAGTGGAAGTCGGGGTTTCAATTGATTCCTCATTATCAATATCAATCTGTTCACCAACTTAGTTATTCAGCACTCTTCCAGATCTCAATGTGGTAATAGCACTCACATTATAAGGTTGTGTGTACCCAGGATTAGGTAAAGGTTGAGCTGGAAGTTTCCTTTTCTCTCTAGCACTCATTGCTTCAGTCAGTTGTGCAATTTGTGCTTCTATCGATTTAATACTCTCACCGTGGGAGGCAGTATTTTGCACTAATGTTTGGATAGAAGACGTTAAAATACCATTCGTTCGCATGGAATGTGCAATGAACATGTCGAGTGCAGAGGGTTTATCGGTACCGACAGAAGAAGGATCAAAGTTGTTGACCGGGTTTTGTAAATGCTGCGATTGAAAAGGGTGCTGACTCAGTTGTGGTGGTTGTCGTTGCTGTGGAGGAACCCTTTGAAAGTTATTCTGGTTTGGAACCATGTTTTGAGGTTGGTATTGGTTCCAAGAAAAATTAGGGTAATTCCTCCAACCTTGATTATATGTGGAAGAAGAAGGATCATTCTAGGTCGTTGCTGAAAAGCAGCATTAGTGTGTTCTTGACCTTGAAACGGTACATTCAAAGGCCATTTTTCCATTAAATGTGATGGGTTGGAAAAGCAAACACACACGGTTTTGGGAAGTGTGTATTGGTTTAGGGAGGCTGAAGAGATTCTGTTTTCTATAGCGTCGAGTTTCATTTGTATCGCGGCCATTTCGGCTTTCATTGCGATGGAAACATCAAGCTGATTGATACCTTCCCTAGACGATGGGTGACTAACACTTTCCTATTGTAAAGTGTTTTGGGCAAGATCTTCCAGGTATTTCCAAGTTTCACCATCATCTTTAGAAAGGAATTGACATTGACACATGGTTTCAAGTATCTGTTTTGTTGTGAGATTAATACCCCATAGATAATTCGACACAGATCCCATCTAGGGATTCCATGACGAGGACATTGGATAAGAAGATCCTTGAACCGTTCAAAGCATTTCCAAAATGGTTAATTGGGAAGTTGGGTAAATTGGAAGATTTCTCTCCGAATACGGCTGGTCTTATGATTCAGATAATTTTTTTAAGGAATGCTGCAACAAATTCATCCCATTTGGTAATAGAGTGTGCGGTTGTGTTACAAAGCCACTTCTCGTGTAAATCGCACAAAGTGAATGGGAGAAGACGTAAACGCAAAACATCCACAGACAGTTGTGACGTGCCAATCATTGCACATACATTTTCGAATTTTGAGATAAAAACCTATGCGTCTTCAAATTCAAGACTGTGAAATTTGGGCAACAATTTGATGAATTGAGGTTTAATTTTGAAATTGTCCCCATTGGCTGGTGGAATAGAAAGACAGGTGGGAAGGGGACCACGTGTAGGGTAGCTTCTCTCTTGGAGAGAAATGTGCGGTGGGGTTTGCGTACCTGCGGGCGGTGGAAGAGTGGTGTTAAAGTTTAATGGATATCCGTCCATCGCGGTCGTGGTGAGTGGTGGGAAAAAGAAAATGAAGAAATACCGATTTCTGAGTCGATAGGAGAAACGCGAACAAGACGGGCACTAGAATCCCGTGGCCAGCCAAGCATGCACTAAACGGTTTAGCACAAGTGGCAGCGTAAGTGATAATTAGAGAAAAATTGGTTTGGTGTTTGAAAAAGACGGATTTTGAAAAATCAAAAAAATGCATAAGCAACCTTAAATCTAATGGTCACCTAGGTCAAGTCACTAGACCGCTCCTAGACTTCCAGAAGACAAATCGCAGGATAAATCCTCTACTGTCTCTTTATCCCTTCTGTGGCCAGGTAAGTGCCAGGTAAGTGGGAGGTTTTCTGCTACGTAAGTTGCGGGCCTAATTAAGTAACCACTTATCTTAGACACACTTACCTTAGACACCACAAAAGAAATGCGGATAAGCAATGGATTACCCACGACCTTCTTCTATCCTAATGGAGCGCGACGGTCCTTAGAGTCTTGTCTAGATATTTTTTAGTTAATGAAGGGTGATGCGGATGCTAGTTTTGTGATTTTTGGAGCTTAGAAAGGGTAATGAAATCCTTACCTAATCTGAATTTGGTCTTTGCCCCTTAATTTCTGTATTAAAATATGCACAAACAACCAATTTCAAGAAACGCAACAAGAATTTTTTTAAGCGCTGCGAATTTTTGCAAAGAATCCTGCAGGAAATTTGTTATTGGACAAGATCAGAGAGGAGATAAGAAAGTAGAGAATATACCACAGAATTTGGAAGAAATGAAGCACCTAAACAGCGGCGGAACCGCCGCAAAAACACCACTTCATCCGCGGATCCACTGTTCAATGTGGGAATTAGGTTCTGACAATTTTCCTATAGCTTTCTGTGATCCTCTGGATTCCTCAGAAAGTCTCTGAATCTTGATTTCCTCAGTACAATGATTCCAGATTCCCTCGCAGAAATTCAAACACTAATCGTTAAGCACACGAAGCGATTCTTGAATTAAAATTTAATGGAATAATAATGTTTCAACTCAAATAGCAAGAACGAACAAATTACGCATGCATCCCCGGCAATGACGCCATTTGATTGATCATTTAAATTGTGTTTTGAAAATATAATCACAACCAAAGAATTTATAGCCGCAATCAATAACGGTATCGATGTACTTCGTTAATAAGAACGGATCGTCCATTGGGATTCGTGTATTTATTCGTTCTTGCTTTAGTTGAGTCAAAAAAAATAGTAAGAAAATTCAAGAAGTAATTCATGATTTAATTGAGGTATCATTTCAAGAAAATCAAGAATATGTTCAAGAATTAGAAATCAAGAAAGTGTCCAAAATCAATTTGAGTTATCAAGAAAATGAAGAATAACTTGTAGGAATCGATAGAAATTAGTAGCAATGA
Source organism: Agapanthus africanus (assembly GCA_030015575.1). NCBI lineage: Eukaryota > Viridiplantae > Streptophyta > Magnoliopsida > Asparagales > Amaryllidaceae > Agapanthus > Agapanthus africanus. The sequence continues at coordinate 239,967,506 of CM057351.1, forward strand.
TGAATACTAATAATGACTCATCTTATCTATTGATGAATTATAGCTAAATCAATGGCGATGAATGAAGATTAGAGATCTATTGAAGAAACTAAGGTTTCTCCTTCACTATCTCTTGTCTTTTCATTGATCATCATTCAAATCTAGCTTTTAGCAAAGAAAATCATCAATCATTTAATTCCCAAATTGCAACGAAATTATCAAGAATGATGATCTCGATCCAAAATAGGTCATTGATGATTCTTTTTCTTAAAGTTCATAATTCTAATAAGACTTAAGATTAGTTTAGGATTTCATCATCATTTGATCTACCGATTTCCTTTGATTCCTTAGCAAGCAGAGATTTACTCACGCATCATGAAAACAAAAGAATCAAGAATTAGAAATTTCATATTGCAAGAATTTAAAGAAAGCGAAAATGAACAATTGATCACCTTTATTAAATCTTCTAAAATTTACACTTCTCAATCCGAGATTACAGGACTAAGCTCTCGATCAGTCTATTGAAAAGAGAATTTGTCGTCGATTTTTCCGTAGCTCGATCACCGTGAGACGTGGATCATTCACGGATCTCTTGCTCCTGATGATAATCGGCGCCGCGATAAAGGATCTTCGAAGTCTTCGCTTGATGTAGTTCTCAACGAATCTTGATTTGGATTTTTGATTTGTATTTGAATTGGAAACACAAGTTGTGTCACTCATCTTGTGTGATGAATTGTGTATTAATGAATAACAACCTTTGCAATGTAGCCCTAGGTCTCTTTATATATCTCTTCACCAAGCTTCCACTAGATGCTAGGTTAATCTTCTCAAAGAAGCTAAGTAGTTGTAGGGAGGGTTCTAGAGTAAGGTAGTTATCAAGCTTGCATAAGAAGTTTGGCTGTTGTAGGGAAGCTTCTGTAGTAAGCTAGGTGACTCGAAGCGTCTTGAAGAAGCTAAGAGGTTACGAGGAAGCCTCTGGAAAAGTGTCAACCACCGACGCCCTAACCCAGCCGCGGATCTGCGGCGGATCGACCTGACTCAGCCGCGGTTCCGCAGTCATTTAGTGAGTTTGATGCTTCAAACTTTTTGTGTTGTTTGGTGTTGTCCAATGGGTCTTCAGGTGATATCTAGAATCTTTTTATCTCTTCTGAATCTCTGCCAGATTTTATGTCTTTGACTTGCTGCGTTTTATCGGCAAATTTGCGATTCCGATATCTGTCCTGAGATAATTTCCTGCACAAAATCACAATGAAAAGTGTGGAGATACAGAATATTATGCATGACATACTAAACATGCAATTTCTTTAAAAAGATGTTGATTATATATATAACACGTGGTATTTGATAATTTGCAGACGAACTGGTAATATGTGTTATAAATATATCAACTATCCTTAGAATAGTGAGGAAATTGATATGTTCAAGATTGCAATATTTTCGACTGAACAATAAACGTCAAGCAGATAGGGGCAAGCCAATCAAATTAAGGACGGAGAGCTGACGATCGGATAGATCATGGTCATTGCTATATGACCCAAGTCCGAGCAACAAGGACACCTACTAAAACCGGTCATTCAATGAAGGAGAATTTAAATTGAATCACATAATCTGTATTTTATTTAATAACAAAGATTCTTGCTTCTCTGCAATCTGAACTACTTCTCTTTGTTTCCATGCTAAAACTCCCTGCAGGGCCGACGAATGTCTTTCTGCTAGGCTCATCCACAACGGGTAGCTTCCTGTCCGACAACACTGTAGATCAAAAGTCCTCATCACGAGGCCACCGAGCAATTTCCTGTCGGCCCATCTTCAGCGGGTAGATTCCTGCCTAACAACGCTGTGGATCAAAAGCCCTCGTCACGATGCCGCCGAGCAATTTCCTGCTGGCCCATCCCTAGCGGGTAGCTTCCTACCCAACTACGCTAAGGATTTAAAGCCCTCCTCACGAGGCGACCGAGTAGCTTCCTGCTCGGGTCATCCGCAGTGGGTAGCTTCCTTCCCAACAAATGCTGAGAATCTAAAGCCCTCATCACGAGGCCTCTGAGCAATTTCCTGCTGGTCCATCCCTAGCAGGTAGCTTCCTACCCAACTACGCTAAGGATTTAAAGCCCTCCTCACGAGGCGACCGAGTAGCTTCCTGCTCGGGTCATCCGCAGTGGGTATCTTCCTTCCCAACAAACGCTGCGAATCTAAAGCCCTCATCACGAGGCCGCCGAGCAATTTCCTGCTGGATCATCCCTAGCGGGTAGCTTCCTACCTAAATACGCTAAGGATCTAAAGCCCTCCTCTCGAGGCCACCGAGTAGCTTCCCTGCCCGGTCCATCCCTAGAGGGTAGCTCCCTACCTATCTACGCTAAGGATCTAGAGCCCTCCTCTCGAGGCCACCGAGCAGCTTCCCTGCCCGGTCCATCCCTAGCTGGTAGCTTCCTACCTATCTACACTAAGGATCTAAAGCCTTCCACTCGAGGCCACTGAGCAGCTTCCCTGCCCGGTCCATCCCTAGTGGGTAGCTTCCTACCCATCTACACTAAGGATTTAAATCCCTCCTCTCGAGGCCACTGAGCAGCTTCCCTGCCCGGTCCATCCCTAACAGGTAGTTTCCTACCCATCTACGCTAAGTATCTAAAGCCCTCCTCTCGAGGCCACCGAGCAGCTTCCCTGCTCGGTCTATCCCTAGTGGGTAGCTTCCTACCCATCAATGCTAAGGATCTAAAGCCTTCCTACAGAGGCCACCGTACAGATTCCTGCTTGGCTAATCTCTGAGGGGTAGATTCCTGCCCTACAAAGACATGGATCTAGGACCCATATTAAGGAAGAATCAGTTATGGCCGACCTATTCTAACTTGGCTGATTTTCTACTCATGCTAAAACATGTGGTCGTCACCTCGACTCCGAGGTATGGACCGATACCGACCTTCCCAGCCTTAGGATATCTTTCTATTCATCCTAAATGAACGATCGCCACCTCGACTCTGGGGAGCGGGAGGGTACCGTAATGACCTTCCTGCACTCGGCTATTATTCGACTTACACTCGACGCGTGATCGTCACCTAAAAAGCCTGGTATAGACCTACGACCTAACACTCACCGGAGAAGAAGACTGACGAGCTAAGATACTCACGCAGAAAACATACATTTATGCTGAGGAAAATAAGCTCAACTTTATTTATATTTCAAATTTGTGCAAGGCATTTTGGGCTTCTCAGGCCCTCGGGGGCCAGTGCTTCGGTCTCTTGGACTGCTTTGCCCCCTGCGACCACTTTGGCACCCGCCCCCTGTGACACATCCTCGGAAAGCGGGTACTTAGCGCGGATCTCACCATCGGCAAACTCCGGCTTTGACTCCTTGAAAGCATCGAGGGCCTCATGCCAAACGATGGCCGAGGCTTCAGCGAGGTCGGCATAAAACTGGTCAGACGCCTTTAACCTCTCCAAGGACTGCACCGCTCGAACCTCGGCAGGCTTCACCGCCTCGAGATCCACCCGAGCATCCTTCCTGCTGGCATCCCTCGACTTCTTCATCGTGTTATAGTGGTTGCCAACCTCCACTAACTTAGCCTGGATGGCCCGGTTGGATTCACTCAGAAGTCAGTGAGACTCCTTGTAATTGGAATTCGTCAGCTCCTCGGTGACCACTCGAGCTTCGAGGGCGGCTATCTTCTCCTCCGCCTACTGCAGATGAAGGCACATATCCTCCTCCCGCGAGGACGATTCGCCCGCCTTCTTCATGGCCGGGGCTATCTACTTGGATTCCATATTGACAATGAGGGCGCAGTGGTGGAGGAGCTGAGGAAAGGAGCAAAAAGAGTTAGAAATGTTCAAACTGAGAAAAAAAAATAAGATTCTTAAAGGAAAATGGATACCGACCTGGACTAACTCCTGAGCGATGATGGCCACCTGGGCCTTCAAGGTCCCACGGGGAATCTTGCCCCCAGCTGCTTGCTCCAAGTCGAAGAGCAAGCTACTGGTGACGGGGAGCCCCGAGGGCACCTCGAAGCAGAAGTCCCCTTCCTGCACTGGGTCCTGGTAGAATGCGCCTGAGAAATCGTCCTTTTGTGCATTTTTAAGGGGACGTCGGCGGGCTCGGCCTCCTCCTCTTCCTTCGCCCGGGGCACCGGATCCCGCACATGCTTTGTGCCCCTCCCCCCGCGGCGCTCTTCGGGGACTTGGGGTGATGCAGCTGAAGGCTTGCTTGGCGCGGTAGGCTTCGGGGCCGAGCTCGAACCAGGTCGGGACGAACATCCGCCTCCGGTCTTCTTTTGGACCTTCGCGGACATGGCTGCTAAGAACTTGGATCGGTCGATTTGCTCTGCAAAAAGAAGAATACACAAAAGAGAGTTAGTGATGCTGAAAAGGGCAAATAAAATTTATCAAAGTCCAAATAAATCATCTACGGCCCTAACTTACCCAGAAAACTCGCGGGGCTGAGCCCAGCCCAGCTCAGAACCTGCTCAGAAAGCAGGACGTCGGCCTGCTGGATCAACTCCCATAAAGAAACCACCCTTGCCTCGGGTAAGGATGTCGATTTCGCCCTCGGGAAGTCAGCCATGTGCCACTGTGTAGGCATAAGCCTATCCTCGCCCTTGGGTGGCCCGACGAATACGAACTTCTCCTTCAATTCATGGATGGATGAAGGGACGACTACTACACCCGATCCGGCCACCCCGCCCTTATGATTTTTGAAGTGAAAATACACCCATCTCATCCCATCCTTCCTGGTGCCAGGGTGATTCTTATTACAGAGGAAGGAAACGAGGAGGGTCAAACTGAAAGGGATGTTTTCAAGTTTTAATTGGACCAGAAACCCGAGGAGGATTCTCCACGAGTTCGGCGCTAGCTGGCCCGGGGCAAGATAGAAGCAACGTAGCACCCCACATATCTCGGTTAAGAAGGGCAGACGCATTACGGGCCGGAATGCTTCCAAATATAAGGCAATCTCCTTACCCTGCACCTGGTCTGCCCGCTCACCTTTTCTAGCTAAACGAAGCGAATAGTTGGAGGGAATATGGAATCGTGCCCGAATCTCGGTAAGCTCATCTACATTCCTCAAGACGGAGGGCGAATCATGGGCATTCCCGATGCGCACCTTAAGGCCCTTGTCGCCATCAGACGGCGAACGACGTGGGCAGTCTTGACTCTAGGGGGCGAGCCCGACATAGATGATGCAGCAGAATAACCCTCTCGGCTATCTAAAGCCAGAGAGGAGGAGGACCCGCTGGACTCGGCTCCAACAACTGGAGCCTCATCATCCGTCTCTACCCTAACTACATCTACAAACTGCTCAGATGAAGACATCTAACCTGATTTAAGGGAATGGGCTCGCCGAGGAAAAATCACGGGTGATCCGATCTAAAGGGAAGGAGCGCGGGGCAATCTTTGACAACGAGAGTGAATTAGGTTAAAAGTGTTGGCCCTAGGATGGTCCTCTCCTATTTATACACTCCAAAGAAAGCATCCAACGGCCCTGATTGATTTCTGCCTAAACGAAACGTCGCTCCCAACGACCTGCGAGGCTCCACGTGGCGATCTGCCATTAGGGACGTCTTTTCGACTGTAAGAGTCAGAGACAGTCTGTCACTTCCGCAAACCGACGTTCGACATGTGGCACGTATCCCAACTGGCGATCGGCTGGAATGGCGCCCCCTCTTTAAAGCACAATCATTTCATTGATCCGCTGACGCCGTCGGGGATACGCACGAAGATTCAGGCAAACGACGAGGCGACACGTGGGCCCAAAGATCAAAACGACATAACCACCAAACGCCATGCTGTTCCCGGGCGATCCGCATTATGATTCCTTGGCGCCAAAATGAGCAAAAGAAAAACCGAGCATGCCACTCTCGACCCGATCAATGAATAGGTCAGAACGAGAGTGGGGGCTAATAATGATGCTCACAAGTGGTGTCTCCTCAAGATTACGATACGTGGCGGATGACGTGTCCCGAAGTCTACGAGGGTGGAATAAATGAGTTGCATCAGGGACATTCCTCGGGATCCCCTTCTCGAGGCATGTATCCGGCTTTTCAGGAGACCTCCCTGAATACATTCCACCTTCACCTAGGAAACTACCAACAATTCGTCTCCAAGCTTTCTTAGTCTCCTTGCTCGTCTCCGAGCGGTCTGACGTGTCGAGCTTCCTCGGCCTCCCGACTCGCCTACGAGCCATCTGACGTGCCGAGCTTCCTCGACCTCCTGACTCATCTCCGAGCTGTTGAAGAACTGAGCTTCTTTGTCCTCCCGGCTCGCCTCCGAGTCATCTGCCGAGCTAAGCCTTCCTGGCTCTCCCGATCAACCGAGAGCGCAGAGCCCTAGTGCCTCCGCTACGGCTCTGCGTATCTCGCCAAAGCGAGATATCCGCCATCCCGCGTCCCCCGCTGGCGCGTCCCCCCATTAATGAGCATATCCCGCAATTAATGAAGGGATCCCGTCTTTCACGCAGGCATATCATCAGGGGCGTAACTGGCGGAGAAGATCTCGCACCTTCTCGCTCCATGCGACCACTATAAAAACCCCTCTCTCAGACGACTTAGGTAACGCAATTTTGATTCTAATAAGCCACTACTCTGCCAATATTCCTTGGCTCTAACTTGATCGTCGGAGGGTCCTACGGTGGTCACCCACCCCGGGACTTACTTCCAGGTAGCCCAGCTTCCACCTCAAACTCAACCCATTGAGATCCACACACTCTAGGAGACAAACTTCAAGTCGAATCTCAACCGTTCAACAACGCTCGCTACAGATCGACGGAAGACAACATCTGAAGGAGATCATACCCTCCATCAATAACATTCCACTAGACTGATAAATTCAAACATATATATTAAATAACCATTAAATTTACATAAGTAAATCATATTTAGACACAAACACATTTAATCCAACTTACCCAACGGTCCTACACATGATCCACATCCAAACTAAAACTAAAATCATACTAAACCCACCTATATTTCTATGGAACCGGCATGTATCAAGCTAATCCATGTTGATCCATGCTGATTTCAAATAATAAATTCTAAGAGTTTAGGGTTTGACGAGAAGATATCAATCAACATGTCAAGTTAAATTTTTTTGAAGTGCCTCGTGTGAATTCAACGATCCATATTATTTTTAATTTTTTTAAAATAAAGATCTTCAACCAAGAAGATTGTAATATTCTTCAACATATCATTGAAGCAGCATCCAATGCTTTTATTACTCTTCAACAGACAACTAAATATGACTCGCACATCCCCGACTTGGAAAAGGTCTTGTCATAAAATACGATCTCAATTAGAAATCATGTGAATATGTAGTTTATACGAATATAACTTGTGTTTTCCCTAGCTGATAGTTGATGATGCTCACAAGTGGTATTTTCTCAGATTACGATACGTGGCGGATGGCGTGTCCCGAAAGCTACAGAGGTAGAATAAATGAGATACATTAGGGGCGTTCTTTGGGACCTCGTCTCCGAGGACGCATCCGACCTTCCAGGAGACCTCTCTGAGTACTTTCCACCTTCACCTAGCAAACGGCCAACAGCTCGTCTCCGAGCCATCTGACAGGCCGTGCTTCCTCGGCATCCTTGCTCCTCTCCGAGCCATCTGTCAGGCTGAGCTTCCTCGGCTTTCCCGATCAACCGAGAGCGCGGAACCCAAGCGCCCCCGCAACGACTCCACGTATCTCGCCAGAGTGAGATATCCGCCTCCCTAAGTTCTGCGTCCTACGCTAGCGCGTCCCTCATTAATAGGCGTATCCCGCCATTAATGCGAGGATAACGCAGGGGCATAACTGACGGCGATGATCTCGCGCTTGCTCGCCCCACGCGACCAATATATAAACCCCTCTCAGACGACTCATGTGATTCCAACTCATTCCAATACGCCGTTACTCTGCACCTATTCCTCGGCACTAACTTGATCGTCGGAGGGTCCTATGGTGGTCGCCCACTCCGGGACTTCATTTGCAGATAGCTCGGTGTCAACATCAACCTATTGAGATCCACATACTCAACAACTTCCAAACCAAATCTCAGCCGCTAAAACCGCTCGCTACCAGATCGACGAAGGACAACATTTGAGGGAGATCATGACCTCCATCAGTTGGCGCCGTCTGTGGGAAAGCACTTTTCAGAAGCTTCTCCACCCATAAGTTAATCTTCCGCTCTCGACCCAATGGCGAGTGACAACCGCGACGATCGAAACTCGAGCCGCCACACCCTCTACAACGGAGGCAGGAGCGGTTCTTCTCCCCCTCCTAACGTCATCAATGCCTTATCCGCTAGGATCGACAGGCTCACATCGATGGTGGATGGACCCGTCCGCATTCAAGCAGCGAACCCTGCCCTCCAGAACGCGGTTCCCCCTCCCCGGGATGACGACGTCCGAAGAAGGACGGATGGCCATGCTCAGGCCCTTGATCTCACTCATGCTTATCTCAGTGTCACGGAGCGTCGACGTGCCGACTCCGGCTACCAAGGCCCTCATGCGGCGAATGATTCCATAACCTGCTGAGCGCCGGAGAGCTCCACACCTTGATCCCAGGGAAGACTAAGCCGTCGCTCCTATGCCCGCCGCGCGCTCTCACCCTCTGAGTAGGTGTCGGTCAGTTCGCCTGCTTCCAGGCATGACCGACGCCCCCACTCCCGCCGAGGCCGCACGAATGGCGAACGTCGGGACTACTCGAGAAGGGCCTCGCTCGAGGATTTGAGAAATTTGATAGAGCGGAATCGAAGCCGCACCATCGCACAGACCCGGAGCGAGGTAGCCACCACTCCGACTGTGCAGAATCCTCGAGGTACCACCACCGACTTGAATCCCCTGAAAAGAAAATTGAAGGCATACAACGGGACGACCATGCGTCCGGCGAAGGGGTCAGGTACTCCGCCGACTCACTAACAAAGCCCTTTACAGAAGAGCTGCTGGCCAAGCACGTCTCGTCCAGGAACAAGCCGCCAAAAGTGGCCTTCTTCGACAGGAAGTCTGACCCGAAGGACCACTTGGACGCATTTACGGCGAGCATGAGCTTCCAAGTTAACTCGAACGCGGCTCAATGCCGAGCTTTCCCCACCACCCTAATCCGAGCTGGACAGGAGTGGTTCCGAGGACTTACGCCACGCTCCATCTTGACCTTCGACGAGTTGGCCACCCAATTCCTTGGTCACTTTGTCGGGAACCTACGACAGAAGAGGACGGTCGACTACCTGTTCACTGTCAAGAGCGGATACAAGGAATCCTTCAAAGGGTATGTCACCCGCTTCTACAATGCCCTCCTGGAGGTCCCCAAGCACCGCGATGAAACAGTTATCACCGCGCTGAGGTCCGGTCTTAGGCATAAAGAGTGGCTCCGCTCTTTTGCATTAGCGCAACCTAAAACCATGGTCGAAGTGAAAGCCTGGACCGAGAGAGAAATCCAACTCGAGTCCGAGGTGAACTTAAACCTCCCCCGAGCCGACCAGGCGGACAGAAAGAAAATGGACAGGGAGGAGAAAAAGAAAGTCGATGGTCCAAAGCCTTACTCCCCGAGGTTTCAGGAGTACACACCTCTAAACATTTGTCAGACTGAGCTGCTGGAGGAAGCTAAGGGCGAGAGGTTCTTTAAGCTCCCGCCAGTCACCCAAAGCGCGGGCAAGCGTCTCCGCAGCCCATACTGCGCCTTCCACATGTCGCAGGGTCACCCGACTAAGAACTGCAAACAACTCCGTGACCACACCGAGGAGTTGATACACTCAGACCACCTGGCGAAATACCTGCGAGACAAGCGGCAGGCGGAGTGGGAGTAAAAGGACCAAACCCTTCTCTGGGAATTAACGATCGGGCAAATCATAGTCGTTACCTCGGATCCAGCTCGGGAAAGTGGGGGAAACCACCACATCCTCCCAGTCGAGGGTATAAGTGATATACCACACAAGAGGTGCAGGCGGGACGAGTCGATCGTTTTCCGATGAAGACCTCTACGACATATCGCTCCCTCACAATGACCCTCTCATGATAACGGCCAGAGTCCACCGTTATGAAGTCCAGAGAATATTGGTCGACTCAGGGAGTTCAGCGGATATCCTGTTCCATGACTATTTCTAGCGTATGGGGCTAAGACCATCCGACCTTCGACCTACCTCCCATGTCCTCTCTGGGTTCACCAACCATTCCGTCCTTGCTGAGGGATTGGTCACCCTACTCCTCAAGATTGGGGAAGCAGGCAATATGGGAACCATACCAGTAGACTTCCACGTCACCAAGGTCCCATCATCCTACAACCTTCTCCTGGGACATCCTACCTTAAACGCCCTCCAGGCCCAGATCTCGACTTATCACCTTGCGATCAAATTCCCTTTGGATCAAGGGGATAGGCCGGGCCTATAGAGACCAACAAACCGCTAAGATTTGCTTCGCCTCGACGTCCACCGCCGGAGAGCAGGGTGAAGATTTTGAGGGCACGCCTGATTTCCAGGGGTCTTTAGATACACGTGACGACCAAAGGGAAATTCGAGGAGTCCCGGTAGAAGCATTGACGGAAGTCCCCCTCGAAGAAGGAGTCGATGGCCACACAGTCCAGATCGGTTCTCTTGACCGTTGACCACCGCGAAGAATTGATCCGTTTCCTCTGGGGAAACTCAGACGTATTCGCTTGGTCGCCCACGGACATGCCCGGGATCGACCCCAAGGTGATCTCCCACAAGCTCAGGGTTGATCCGCAAGCCCGACCCATCCGAAAAACAAGAGAAGCTTTGTGCCGGCTAAATAAAAGGCGATAGAAGACGAGGTGGATCGATTGCTCGCAGCCAATTTCATCAGGAAACTGGACTACTCAGATTGGCTGGAAAATGTGGTCATGGTCAAGAAGGCAAACGGGAAATGGCGCATGTGCGTCGATTTCACGGACTTGAACAAATCTTTCCCCAAAGTCAACTATCCACTTCCTCGGATAGATCAGCTAATGGACAGTTCGGCCGGTCATGAACTATTGAGCTTCAAGGACGCCTTCTCCATTACAATCAGATCCGGATGAACCCGGCCGACGAAGAGCCTACCGCCTTCACCATGGATCGGGGGGTATACTGCTACAAAGTGATGCCCTTCGGACTCATGAACGCAGGGGCCACGTATCAACGCCTAGTCAACAAGCTGTTCAAACCACAGATTGGGAGAAGTATGGAAGTCTACGTCGACGACATGCTCGTAAAATCCGTCTCCTCAGTCGGGCACACTAAAGACCTTAGCGAGACATTCGATGTCATCCGCAAGTACAAAATGAAGCTGAATCCAGCTATGTATGCATTTGGAGTCACTAGTGGGAAGTTCCTTTGGTTCATGGTTACCTATCGAGGAATCGAAGCAAACCCAGAAAAGATTAGCGCCATCCTCAACATAGCAACGCCCAAGGGCAATGTCGACATCATGCGCCTCACGGGAAGGGTGGATGTCCTGAGTCGCTTTATGTCTAGGTCCGGAAAGAAGTGCCTCTGTTCTTTAAGGCCTTAAGGAAAATTCCTAAGTTCGAATGGTCTGAGGAATGACAGAACTCTTTCGAGCAACTCAAAGTGCACTTAGCGACTCCCCCGCTACTCACCCGACCGGTCGAGGGAGACGAGATATTATTTTATCTAGCTGTCTCCTACAAGGCTGCAGGCTCGGTGCTTGTCAGAGAATTTGAAGGCATACAGAGGCCGGTCTACTAACTCCACTCAGTGCCCCTTGGCCATTTGCACAATGGGGGATGGCTATGGGGGGCCAACTCCCCACAGGCACGGGCGGGCACATATACATCCTCGTCGCTGTGGACTATTTCACGAAATGGATAGAGACCGTAAACATCAGGAAATCAGACGCCACCTATACGATAAAGTTCCTGCAGAACAACATAATTTCTTGATTTAGGATCCCGAGATGCATAGTTACCGACCATGGGACCAACTTCGAAAATGATAAAGTTAAGGAGTTTTGCAGCGATTACCACGTATTGATGAAGTTTTCCGCAGTTGCACATCCTCAATGCAATGGGCAGGCCAAGGTAGCCAGCCGAGGTGTCATCCGCGGTTTCAGAGCCTGCTTGGAAGGAAGGCAGGGCGGCTGGGTCAAAGGACTGCCACAGATGCTATGGGCATTGCGAACATCGAAGAAAACACCCACGGGAGAAACCACATTCAGCCTCTGCTACGGCACCAAGGCGATGGTCCCCGCGGAGATCAGACTGCGCAGTTATAGGGTCGAACACTTCGACGACGAAGCTAACACCTCGGCGCTCCGAAGCAACCTGGACGTCCTACTGGAAAAGTGGGATCGAGCGCAAATCGGAGCGGCCGCCTACCAGCAGCAAACCGCAAGCTACTAGAATGCCCGAGTTAAACATCGGGCCTTCAAGAAGGGAGACCTGGTCTTACGAAAAAACGAGTTCGTAGACTAAGGTATACTGCATAAGTTCTTCCCGAAGTAGGACAGACCATTCCTCGCGACAGAAGCATTGCCTGGTGGAGCATACCGCCTGCAGGACGCCGGGGTGCATAATTTTCCTCGGCCCTATAATGCCGGACAGCTTAAATTGTATAAATAAACATCTATCGTCTTTCAAAATAATGTAATTCTTTTTTGCATTTAACTAAGTCTTCCGGGCTAGGTCCTCTCGCGGAAAAGACGTTGTGTACCCCTGCAGGGCTCTAGCCCTTTGTTTCTTTACTCGGTTCCAAGACTCTGAAGTTTTTAAGAAAACATAAAATATATATCAAGGAGAGGAAAAGAGACGGTACACTGCGATCAAAGACAATTTTATTTATTTAAGGGGTATTACGAGCTTCCCAGGCTTACAACAATTACAACAATGGAGGGTGAGGGTTAAGGAAACATTATCGGTGATACACCGAAGAAAGCTCCTCCAGCCGATCCCAAGCAGCTTCGACCCGATCCTTCCGATGGTACGCGCGGACCCTAGAAACCACGGATTCCCCGAGATCCTCCTCCGCCGAGCAAGATGTGATGACCAACCTTTGATTAAAACTCTCAAGCAGAAGGTCCACCGAGCGGTCCCGTCTACTCTTCGAGATCAGAACAAGCCTATGGACCGTGTGCATTTTGTCGAACACTTCGTCCATCTACTGCGGAGACAGCGTGTTGTACAAACCCGGGGAAGTCCTCCATATCGCATAAATCAGCACCTGATGCAGAGTTCGCCAGGGAAGTAAGCTTCCGCAGTGGCCCTCCAAGCGGCTTATCACCGCCTCGTACGTCTCCTTAGAACGATCAAGGTTATAAAAATATACGTCATTGCGAGAAACGATCTCTCTGATAGTATACACATTGCCGGTCATCTTAAGAAACACAAGGCCAGGAAGAAACCAAAATTCCTTCGGTATTTATAGCCTCAACAAAAGTCTTCCAACGGCCGAGATTTACTCGCACAATGACGCAAATCATGGAATATCGCACTTTCCCGATATAGCACTACAATGTGTCATCCGCGACGGTCACCATTCCCGCCCTTTACGGATCAAGGGAGATTGAACGATGCCTCAAGAAGACACTAGAGAGTTAAGAAAGCCCTCCTCGCGAGGCCGCCGAGCAGATTCCTGCTCGGCCCATCCGCGGTGGGTAACTTCCTGCCCAACAAACGCTGTGGATCTAAAGCCCTCATCGCGAGGCGACCGAGTAGCTTCCTGCTTGGTCCATCCGCGGCGGGTAGCTTCCTGCCCAACAACGCTGTGGATCCAAATCCGTCATCACGTGGCCACCGAGTAGCTTCCTGCTCGGTCCATCTGCAGTGGGTTGCTTCCTACCCAACAACACTATGGATCTAAAAGCCCTCCTCACGAGGCCACCGAGTAGCTTCCTGCTAGGTCCATCCGCAGTAGGTAGCTTCCTACCCAATAACGCTGTGAATCTAAAAGCCCTCCTCACGTGGCCACCGAGTAGCTTCCTGCTCGGTCCAACCGCAGTGGGTAGCTTCCTGCCCAACAACACTGTGGATCCAAAGCCTTCATCAGGAGGCCACCGAGTAACTTCCTGCTCGATCCATCCGTAGTAGGTAGCTTCCTACCCAACAATGCTGTGGATCTAAAAACCCTCCTCACGAGGCCACCGAGTAGCTTCCTGCTCGGTCCAACCGCAGTGGGTAGCTTCCTGCCCAACAAAGCTGTGGATCTAAAGACCCCATCATGAGGCCACCGAGTAGCTTCCTGATATGTCCAGCCGTAGTAGGTAGCTTCCTGCCCAACAACGTTGTGGATCCGAAGCCCACACCACGAGGCTGCCGGGTAGAATCGAGTGACGCCGACCTTCCTACACTTGGCTATCAATCGGTTCATACTCGACGCGCGATTGCAACCTTGACTCCAGGGAAAGGGAGGATACCGACCTTCCTACATTTGGCTATCGTTCGACTCGTACTCGATGCGCGATCGCCACCTCGACTCCGGGGAAAGGGAGGATACCGATGTTCCTACACTTGGCTATCGTTCGACTCAGACTCGATGAACGATCGTCACCTAGGAAGGATGGACACCGGCCTAACACTTGCAAGATAATGATACTTACGAGCTAAAAGTACTTGCAAGATGAAAACACGTACGAGCTAAAGTACTCTAGATTAGACATTTGAGCAAAAAAAAATATACTTTATTGACGATCAATATTAAATAGTTGGTATTGTGGGCTCCTCAGCCTTACAAAAATGCCCGGAGGCTTACAAAAATCCTAAAAAGAAGAAAAAAGAAGAAGGGTGATAGCTCAGGCCGCCCGCTCGGCCGAGATCTCTCCCTGCTCGACGCCATCGCCGGGGACCAAAATGGTGACCTTAGGGTCGGCGCTCCCGCCGACGGCCTCGCCTCCTAAGGCCTGCTCGACACCTCCACCTGCAGCGCTTCCTCGGCGAGGGGGTACTTTGCACGGAGCTCAAGGTCGACGAACTCCGGCATAGACTTCTTAATGGCGTCGAGGGCGCTGTTCCACATGACGGCCGCGGATTCGGCGAGATCAACGTAAAATTGATCGGACGCCTTGTATTCCTCCACGGCCATCACCGCCCGGCCTTCAGCAAGCTTCTCTGCGTCTAAGGCCGCCCGAGCATCTTTCTTTGCGGCGTCCCTCGACCTCTTCATCGCGTTATAGAGGTTGTTCGTCTCCTCCAACTTGGCTTGGATAGCCTGGTAGGACTCGTTCAGGAGCCGATGGGACTCCTTCAGCTTGGTAGTCGTTAGCCCCTCCATGACCAATCTCGAGTCGAGGACGGCCGCCTTCTTCTCCGCCTGCTGCAATTGGAGGCGAAGTTCATCCTCTCGCGAGGAGGATTCTCCCCCCTTCTTCATGGCCGGGGCTACCTCTTCGGACTCCATGGCAACGAGGAGAGCGCAGTGATAAAGGACCCGAGAAAGACATCAAACATGTTAAAAAGCAAAAATCCGAGGAAATAAAACTTAAGGAATTTTTAAGAATGGATAGATACCGACCTGAATGGCCACCTGCGCTATTGCGGCCATTTTGGCCTTCATGGTTCCCCGGGGAATCTTCGTCCTTGCCGCCGCCTCCATGTACTCCAGTAAGTTGTCGGCCACGGATAGCCCCGAGGGCACCTCAATGCAGAAATCACCCTCCTGCACTGGAATCCCGGTAGGGGATGGCCGAGAGACCGCCCGCTTCTGTCTCTTGAGGGGGACCTCGATACCATATGGTTGGTGCACTAGGCCGATCGAGACTCTACTTTTTGGGTCTGGCACCTGCGCCTGGCCTCATCTGCCTGTTCATCCTCCTCCTCCTCCCTCGCCCGGGGTGCCGGGTGCCGCATGTGCGGCATTCCTCCCGGACTGGAGGTGCTGCGGATGGTTTGGCCGGAGGTGTTTGCCTCGGGGCCTAGCTCGGACCGGGGCGGGACGAGCTTGCGCCCTCAGCCTTCCTTCCTTGGGCCTTGGCGACCATGGCGCATAGGATTTTTGATCGGTCCATGGGCTCTGCAAAAAAAAAGAACACACAAACAAAAAGGGGGTTAGCGACACTGAAACGACAAAGTAATTTAGCAAAGTCTAAAAAGATCGCCGAAAGCCCTAACTGACCGAGAAAATGCGCAGGACTGAGCCCATCTCAGCTCAGTGCCTGCTCGGAAAGCAGGACATCAGCCCACTGGATTGGTTCCCATAGGTACACCACTTTCGCCCTTGGAGAGGTCAATTGCTTCGCCCTCGGGCAGTCGGCCCTGCGCCACTGTATGGGCACAGACCAATCCTCGCCCTCCGGTAGCCCGACGAAAATGAACTTCTCCTTCCATTCATGAATGGAAGAAGGGACGACTACTACCCCCGACCCGGCCGCCCAACCCCTACGTTTTTTAAACGAAAAATACACCCAGCTCTTCTCTTCCTTGCTGGTGCCAGGGTGATTTTTATAACAAAGAAAAGATACAAGGAGAGTCAAGTCGAAAGGGATCTGATCAAGTTTTAACCGGACCAGAAACCCGAGGAGAATTCTCCACGAGTTCGGCGCTATATGGCCCGGGGCTAGACGGAAGAAATGATGGACCTCATAATCCGTGGGTGAGAAGGGCTGACGCATTCCTTCCAGGAATTCTTCCAGGTACAGAGCAATCTCCTTGCCCTGCACCTGGTCTTCCCGCTCACCCTCTCTGGCTAAACGGAGTGAATAGCTAGAGGGGATATAGAATCGAGCCTGAATGTCGGAAAGCTCGTCCAGATTCTTCAAGACGGAGGGTGCATCGCGGGTGTTCCCGATGCGCACCTTAGGAGTCCTTGTCATCACCCGACGGCGAGTGACAAGGGCGGCTCGGACTCTACGGGGCGAACCCGACACGGAAGATGAAGAAGAAGAAGTACCCTCTTGGCTATCTAAAGCCGAATAGGAGGAAGACCCACTGGACTCGGCCCCAGCTACTAGAGCCTCATCGTCCGACTCTACCCTTACAACATCTACATACTCCTCGGAGGAAGACATCTAACCTTATTCAAAGAAAGGAACTCACCGAGGAAAGATCAACATAAGATCCAATCTAAACGGAGGTATGCTGGGCAATCTTGAACAACGAAAGGGAATTAAGGCAAAGTATTGGCCTTAGGATGGTCCCCTCCTATTTATACACCCCATAGAGAACATCATATGGCCTAGATCGATTCTTGCCAAAACAAAACATCGCGCTTAGCGGCAATCAAAGCTCCATGTGGCGGTTGACCATTGGGGACGTCTTTTCGATTGCAGGAGTTAAAGACAGCCTGTCTTGCCCGCCAATTGATGCCCGACACGTGGCCCGTACCCCAACTGACAAATTGACTAAAACGACGCCCCTCTTTAAAGCGCAATCATTTCACTGATCCGCTGACGCCATCGGGGATACGCGCGAAAATTCAGGCGCACGACAAGACGACACGTGGGCCCAAAGATTGAAACGACGCAACCGCCAAACGCCATGTCATTCCCAGGCGATCCATATTATGATTCTCGGCGCGAAACTGAGCAGAAGAAAAACCGAGCAGGCCACTCTCGACCCGACCCATGAAAAGGTCGGAACGAGAGTGAGGGGCTAATGGTGATGCTCACAAGTGGTATTTCCTCAGATTACGACACGTAGGGGATGATGTGTCCCGAAGGCAACGGAGGTGGTGTTAGTTATGTGTATGCCCTAGAGGTCATTATTGTACATATGATGTATATTATAGTGGATGCTTGGATGTATGTAGAAGGGACTTTCTTGCTCGACAAGATAGTATGCTATCTGGTTGCTCTTTGTCTTAACATGTTGACTTGTATTGTGATACTGTCTTGCTCTCACATGTTGACGAAGCCCTTAGGATGTGTACTTGACTACTAGGATTATGATAAAGATCATACTAGTGGGGCCAGGGTAGTCCAAAAGTACATCCTATAATTGTTCCTAGTCGAGGGTGTAACGAGACAGGGCATCGATACTCCAGAGTAGACTAGTGATTGAATCGATTTCCGTGTCGTGTTTTGAAATGTGTAAAGATCACAACCAAAGAAATTTGTAAACCGTAATCAATTGACGGTGTCTATTATAGGTTCGTTGGTGAATGCGGATCGTCCACAAGGAAAGTGTGATTTGATCGATCTTATTTTAGTTGAGTTGAAAATTAAAAGAAAAAAGAAAATGCAAGAAAATTGATTCAAGATTTGAAAGATTTGATTTCAAGAAACTTAAAGCAAAATAAATATCTAGAATCAAAAATCAAAAATCAAGAAATCTCCCAATCAATTTAGTTATCAAGATTTGTAAAGAAGCTTGTAGGAATCGATCTAATTGATAGTGATGATGAATACTTATGATTAAAAATTCTTATCTAATGAAGATTTGTTGCTAGATCGATGACAATCAACGAGGTTTATGGATCTATTGATGAAACTAGGGTTTCTTCATCATCATCCCTTGTCCTTTCGTTGATTAGCATTCAAATTCTAGCCTCTAGGAAATTCAATCATCGATCGTTGATCTCTAATTTGAAGCGAAAACATTCAAGAAAGCATCTCGCTCAAAACTAGATCATCGTTGATTCAATTTTCTAGAGTTTACAAAACTCACAAGACTTAAGAATCGTTCAAGAATTTAATCATCATCATCTACCTATTTTCTCGATTCCTCCACAAGCGGAGTTTTCACTCAAATATCATGAAAAAGAAAACAATCAAGAATTGATGAATCTTCATAATGCTCAATTGTAAAGAAAAAGCAAGATCAAGAATTTTCACCTTTTATTAATCAACGTTTCGTTACAATTCACTCAAAGATTACAAGATTTTTGAGGAGAGAACTCAATTGTCGAAACTAGCTTCGCATCGTCTTCTTGAGTCGCGGATCGTCATGGATCTCTTGCTCGGATGAAGATCAGTATTGCTTGAAAAGGCTCTTTGGAGGCTTGCTTTGATTTGGTACTCGGTGGATCTTGATTTAGATCAAATTGTGTCACTCAATTTGATTTTGAAATGATTTGGATCTCACTACAATATTTACCACTCAAATGATGAACCAGAATTAATTTCCCTCCAATTTCAACAACCTCAAACCCTAGATTTAGATCTCCTTTTATAACCACTCATTTGAATCTTCCCTTCAAAGCTAGTTTGTTAGAGAGAGTCTTCTAGAAGAAGTTTTTAGAGGGAATATTCTAGAATAAGGAATATTCTAGGATAAGGTTGTTAGGCCAAGCTTTCTGGATAAAGCCACGTGCTCTTTGAGAGTCTTCTGGAAGCTGAAGCCGTTACAAGAAGCCACGTGGAGAAATTTGACGCGCTGATGAGCTAACAAGGCCGGGAAACCGCGGCAACTCGGCCGTCTCGGCCACGATCCGTGGCCATGTTGGTGAGTTACTGCATGCAATTTCCAGGGAATTCTTCTGTTGGGTTTAGGGTCTTTATCTGATGTCTGGAATCCTATGTTTCTTTCTTGATTTCTGCTAGATCTCAGGTCAAAGACTTGTTGTATTTTTACTGGCACTTTTAGCAATTCCGGGTCTTTTACCTGGAGAATTTCCTGCACAGAATCTCGAGACAAGGGTTGATATATACAAATCAATGCGATTAGTAATAAACACGTAATTTCCCTTTAGAATGTCGATTATAACTATAACACTTGTTATTTGGTATTTTCCAGATGAATTCGTAATCCGTGTTATATTTACAATAAACACCCTTATATAATTGATAAGAGTAGGGAAATTGTCGTGTTAAGAATGCAATATTTTCGACTGATCAAATTCCACCAAACTTAATTTTGGTCGTCTCGAGCAAACGTCTTTTATTTTTATTTAAGAGAAGGAGAAAATATAAGAAAGAGAAAAACTAACTAACACACTTTCGTAGGTAACATGATTGCACTGAGCACGTGCAATAAGCCTTTAAACCTCTAGGTGTCCCAAGTAGGAGGAGTGTTGTCTCCTGAGGGTTTTCAGCGGATTGCACCCACAAAATCACATAATAAAAGGAAGACCGTGAAATTTACATATAAAGATAAGAACTATAAAAGAAAGACATTGAAAATTAGAGTTTCCAACTAATACTAGCTTTTCAGTTGCCATGAGCCCTATCTGAATAGTCATGAAAAAATGTTAGAAATCACATCATCCTTCAATAAAACATCGTCTTTATTCTTCATTCCTACCTTTCTTCCAAACACATATCATATACCCCTACGTGTGTGTAAAAGACATCCCTACACTCAGAAAATTCAATTCAAGCTATCATACTTTTGGCCATCTGCCTCAGTACTCTTTAATTGATATTTAGATGGACTTTTCTCACACATTTTTCATGCGACCGTAATACTTCTTAAGGTACTAATCGACCGATTACTCAACATGCTTGCATATAAGGTGTATTCAGTATTTTCCTCGTCTTGCAGCACCTAAGACTTAGCAGTGACCCCCAAACCAGTTGGTCTAAGGCACTAGGTGATAAAGCACCCTCACTATATTTTTTTTATTGCTGCCTTGGTGATAACAAAACCAGTATTCATTTTTCTTTTCGCCATTTTATCTTTTATTTTCCGTTTATTATTTCCTTCATACTTTATCTTTTAGACAAGAGCATTTCAAGGTATTCTCTACTATCCCGAGTTTCAAGACGTGTGTAAATGCGTATAGTAGGGTATCGACATTCAAATGTTTGGCTTCCAGAATAGAAACTATTTTTCAGACTTATTTTCATCCGCAGATTAGTGACTTTTTTCATCTTACTAACCATTGGGACAACGGCTCATAACTACTTAATACTAGTTTTGTTTAAGAAAACTTCTAACTTTCTAGGTTTTCTTAAACTTTTCCAATCTTTTGGATGTAATTTTTCACTATCTAATCTTTTATTATCTTATTTATGTACAAATTTTTTATTTATTTTTTATTTATTTTTATATATTTTGTGCTTATGCAAAGTATGATGCAAAGTGATGCGTAAATAAGCACAACTCCCCCAAACTTGTTTTCAACTGTGTCCTCACTGTTGTCTTCTGCTAAAGCTCAAAAATCTGTAAGCTTGGGAGGACATTTATTAACAGGGGCAATAAATAAGATCGTGAAAATCCTTCCCCAAACTTATTTTTGTCTCATAATTTTGAGGACAAAAGTTATTTTTAAGAGCCAAAAATATACCCCCCCTCAAACATGAGTTAAACAATATTAAGCATTTTAAGAGGGGGTAAATCATTTGGTCAAAATAAGACTTTATAAAGACCAAAAATTAATACCAACCATTCAAAGATTTTATTAGTGTAGCGTATAGGTCGGTGGAAGAACATGTTGTATAGAGTCAGGAAGAAGTGGGGAAGAGATAAGTGGTGGTCTGGAAAGGGTTTGAGTTTTAAATTATAGAAATGAAAGAATGAGAATGAATGTGAATGATTAGGAAGAAGGAGTGGTGGCGGTTCAACGTCTATAGGTGGAGATTGATTAATCATAAAATCCGTGTTGTTTAGGAATGCAAGTTCGGCAGCAAAAAGTTCTTCAAAACTTTCATCAATGGTGTGATCGAACATTTTGCTGTCAATAAGTTTTGTGTCAGAATTTATCATACTTGATTTGTCAAAAATTATGGAGGTAGCAGACTCGGAAAACTCATCTAACTTATTTTCAAAAGTATCCAAATCAAGTTGACTTTCTGGTATTATTGAACTTGAATTAACAGATTGTGATTCATCAACACTCGCTATCATTACCGGAACAGAAGAAGAACCAAAGAGAGTGGAAGATGAAATGGGTAAACCTATTGTTGTGTCGAGTGTCGCTAGACCAGATGTGGGAGATGGAGGCTGAATTTCGGTCTGCTCTTCGGTTATATGATTATCAACTTAAAGACGTATTTGGGGTTCGGGAAGAATTAAAGGCTCAAGATGATGACCACAAGGAAGTGAAAGGATCTGATTAATTGGTGGGACAAACTCATCCAAAATTTCGGGTCCATCAATCAATATATCCCCAACGTCAATCACCTCATTCAAGTGAAGGTTAAAATTCTCAAACACCTCATTCAAATCATGGTTTTCGATCAATTTTGGTTCAAGAGTGGAGGTGTAGAGATCACAAGGATTTGGCATGGTTTAACTTGAAATGGACCTTTCACAGTCGGGTAAATCAAACACTGCATTATTACACAACTTCTCATACATTCTATCGTCAATTGGTGAATCTTTTGGTGTACTGGAGTTGTGGATTTCAGTTTGGAAAGAGAAGGTTTGATTAGGAAAGGTGTATAGTTCTTTCTCACTACCCAAATTCTCATTTTGTCCTATGCCCGAATTATATACTGAAAATTTTTGGGCTGGTTTGAAATTATTTGCTTGCATCCATTCTGTCATTTCCTTCCTAAATTGGTTCGACAATTCTAGATATTTTTCTAATGTCTGCTCAAGACTAGACTTGGGTTGATAAGGGGTTTCCGTATAAGATTGAAATTCTTGTGGATAATTAGAACTCCCAAATGACTGATCAGAAGAACTGTCTAGAGTAGGTGGAAAAGTCGGATTGGTTTGATAGGAATAGAATGGTTGCGAAAATTGGGTAGGAGTAGGATCAACATTATGATAAGAAGAATATTGATATTGGTTGGTCTGTTGGCTATTGGACATCATACATGCCACAAACTGATTATGAAATTCTTCTTTAGAAAGTGGAGGTGATGGTTGATATTGGTCTGGGTTGAAACTTTGGCCTTTTGCCCTAGCTATATGCTTAGCAATGAACATTCGTCTAGGGGCATCCTCACTCGGAGTATCAACAGAAACATATGTAGAATTAGGATATGGTTGATATTGGTCCGAATTGAAACTTTGGCCTTTAAACCTAGCTATATGCTCAGCAATGGACATGCGTCTAGGGGCATCCTCACTCGGAGTATCAACTGAAATAAATGTAGAATTAGGATATGGTTGATATGACTTGGACTGAGGTGACCAACTGTTTCTACCGGCTTGTTCTATCCGATCTCTTAAGGACATGGGAGAGTCGGATGGTATACCGAAGCCATTACGAAAACAAGAAATATCTGGTTATGGACAGCAAGGCTCGGCAAGAGTTTGTCTATTTGGGTCACCCATTATAAGAAGAGAAGAGGGGAAAAGGGTAAAAAGGGGAGAAAATAATTGGTTTGTTTTGAAAAAGAACGGATTTATGAAAATTCACACAAACATGCACACGCAACCCTATATCTAATGGTCACCTAGGTCAAGTCTCTAGACCGCTCCTAGACTTCCAGAAGATAAATCGCAGGATAAATCATTTACTGCCTCTTTATCCCTCCTGTAGCCAGGTAAGTACCAGGTAAGTAGGAGGTTATCCGCTACGTAAGTAGGGGCCTAATTAAGTAACCACTTTCCTTAGACACACTTTCCTTAGACACCACAAAATAAATGCGGATAAGCAATAGATTACCCACGACCTTCTTCTGTCCTAATTGAGCGCGACGGTCCTTAGAGTCTTGTCTAGATATTTTTTAGTTAATGAGGGTGATGCGGATGCAAGTTTGTGATTTCCGGGGCTTAGGAAGGGTAATGAACTCCCCACCTAATCTGAATTTGGTCTTTGCCCCTTAATTTTCGTATTAAAATATGCAATCAACCAATTTCAAGAATCGCAACAATTTTATTTTTTAGCGGCACTGAATTTTGCAAAGAATCCTGTAGAAGATTTGTTATTGGACAAGATCAGAGAGAAGAATAGAGAACATAGAATATACCCGAGAAGTTGGGAACAGAGAACACCCTAAACGGCGGCGGTTCCGCCGCAAAAACACCACTATGGCCGCATATCCACGGCGCTATGGTGGAATTAGGGTTTCAAACTTTTCCTGTAGCTTCTTGTACTCCTCTGGAATTTGTAGATCTTCTCTGAATCTTGATCTAACTGCTGAAATGATTCCAGATTCCCTCGCAAAAATTCAAACACTAATCGTTAAGCACTTGAAAGGATTCTTGAATTAAAATTTGATGGAATAATAAATTTTCCAACTCAAATTACAAAAACGAACAAATTAGCACACTATCCCCGGCAATGGCGCCATTTGATTGAATCGATTTCCGTGTTGTGTTTTGAAAAGTGTAAAGATCACAACCAAAGAAATTTGTAAACCGCAATCAATTGACGGTGTCTATTGTAGGTTCGTCGGTGAATGCGGATCGTACACAGGGAAAGCGTGATTTGATCGATCTTGTTTTAGTTGAGTTGAAAATTAAAAGATAAAAGAAAATGCAAGAAAATTGATTCAAGATTTGAAAGATTTGATTTCAAGAAACATAAAGAAAAATAAAGATCTAGAATCAAGAATCAAAAATCAAGAAATCTCCCAATCAATTTAGTTATCAAGATTTGTAAAGAAGCTTGTAGGAATCGATCCAATTGATGGTGATGATGAATACTAATGATTACAAATTCTTATCTATTGAAGATTTGCTGCTAGATCGATGACAATCAACGAGGCTTAGGGATCTATTGAAGAAACCAGGGTTTCTTCATCATCATCCCTTGTCCTTTCGTTGATTAGCATTCAAATTTTAGCCTCTAGGTAATTCAACATCGATCGTTGATCTCTAATTTGAAGCGAAAACATTCAAGAAAGCATCTCACTCAAAACTAGGTCATCGTTGATTCAATTTTCTAGAGTTTACAAAACTCATAAGACCTAAGAATCGTTCAAGAATTTAATCATCATCATCTACCTATTTTCTCGATTCCTCCACAAGCGGAGTTTTCACTCAAACGTCCTGAAAAAGAAAACAATCAAATATTGATGAATCTTCATAATGCTCAAATGTAAAGAAAAAGCAAGATCAATAATTTTCACCTTTTAGTAATCAACGTTTCATTACAATTCACTCAAAGATTACAAGATTTTTTAGGAGAGAACTCAATCGTCGAAACTAGCTTCGCATCGTCTTTTTGAGTCGCGGATCGTCATGGATCTCTTGCTCGGATGAAGATCGGTATTGCTTGAAAAGGATCTTTGGAGGCTTGCTTTGATTTGGTACTCGGTGGATCTTGATTTGGATCAAATTGTGTCACTCAATTTGATTTAGAAATGATTTGGATCTCACTACAATTTTTACCACTCAAATGATGAACCCTAATTAATTTCCCTCCAGTTTCAACAACCACAAACCCTAAGTTTAGATCTCCTTTTATAACCACTCTTTTGGATATTCTCTCCAAAGCTTGGTTGTTAGAGAGAGTCTTCTAGAAGAAGTTTGTTAGAGAGAATATTCTAGAATAAGGAATATTCTAGGATAAGGTTGTTAGGCCGAGCCTTCTGGATAAAGCGACGTGCTCTTAGAGAGTCTTCTGAAAGCTGAGGCCGT
The DNA here is from genome assembly GCA_030015575.1 of Agapanthus africanus. NCBI lineage: Eukaryota > Viridiplantae > Streptophyta > Magnoliopsida > Asparagales > Amaryllidaceae > Agapanthus > Agapanthus africanus. Next base: position 239,992,741 of record CM057351.1, read on the forward strand.
TACAAGAAGCCACATGGAGAAATTTGACGCGCCGATGAGATAACAAGGCCGCGGAACCGTGGCAACTCGGCCACGGATCCGCGGCCATGTTGGTGAGTTACTGCATGCAATTTCTAAGGAATTCTTCTGTTGGGTTTAGGGTCTTTATCTGATGTCTGGAATCTTATGTTTCTTTCTTGATTTCTGCCAGATCTCTGGTCAAAGACTTGCTGTATTTTTACCGGCACTTTTACCAATTCCGGCTCTTTTACCTGGAGAATTTCCTGCACACAATCTCGAGACAAGGGTTGATATATACAAATCAATGCGATTAGTAATAAACACGTAATTTCCCTTTAGAATGTCGATTATAACTATAACACTTGTTATTTGGTATTTTCCAGATGAATTCGTAATCCGTGTTATATTTACAATAAACACCCTTATATAATTGATAAGAGTACGGAAATTGTCTTGTTAAGAATGCAATATCTTTGACTGATCAACTAGCGTATATGCTTCTTGACCCATATGATGAGCGATGGATGATCCCACATCCATTGGTGTATGACATCAAAGATGGTATACAGGTGCTTAGTGGAGACTGGGTACACTGAACGGACTCGTCGAGAACTCCTAGTTGGTATTATACCTATCTTCAGATAGTAGTTCTCTGGTGACACTGGTACAGGTTAGTTTGTAGACCCGAGATCGTCATAGAGTCCTGTGTGATTCCCACTGTGCTTTGATTTCCACCTTACCACGTTCAATAGAATGTGCAAAATAGTGGCTTTTGGGTACAGTCCCGAATCACATGGAGGCAATGAGCGATAGGAGGGGTTTCGTCTCTCCCGGTATTGGGGGTTGATGTTGCGCTGTAATCGATTGACTATAACTGGAAGTCCCTGGCCAGGGCTGATATGGTGATCTACTGGTAAGTGTTATCAGTAGTTTCTCAACCCGTTATGAGCCTCATATCGGCACGACTTATAGGTTACTGGGGTCTGACGATTACCACCCCTAGACTGGATATGCGACATATCAGACGAAGAGACCGGACTGTACGGTAGTGTTACTAACAGGCTTTACAGGAGTATGAGCAGGCTTGCTTGTTGATCTTCTGATCGCTCAATACCTGGGTGGACGTTAGGTTTAGCTGACCGCTGACGGCTTGTGGGTGACTGATATGATCACCACCCACTGCCGGCGTATTGACGAGTATTTAGAGTCCTACACAGAGGTTTCCTGGCTCAGGCGAAACGGAGTAGGAGCACATATGTGATATTTGCAGGACCGAGAATAATACGAGTATGTGATACCGTATTCTATTTCTCACGATATGTGATATCGGCCGGTTATATGTGATATAGTCGTGTTATCGGATCAAGTGTTGATTTAATAAAATGATATATATTTTATTAGTCGATTATATGTGATATAGCTGAATTATTAAATCAAGTGTTGATTTAATAATTTAATGTATAATTATATATTTGATATATTAAATTACATTAACTAATATATGCCCACTTAAGTATTTCTTTTTCTCACTTTTGATACATTTAACATATATGTGATATATATTGGTTCATTGTATTTTTTTCTTTTATTGCATAAATAATATATATGTGATATATATTATTGTGACATACTAGGTTATATATGCAGCATGGGTGTATGGGACTTACACCATATATGAGATAATATCTAGGTTTTTATTTATTTAAGTAATTCAAAAATGTGTGGAATTTGTCATAGTTGCAAGCTTGTGGATAACCATTGACTTAGTCCACCATTTTTGTTTTGCTATAGATATTTGTAAACCTAACCATTATCTTTTACCATGGTTTTATTCTTTACAAGGGTTAGTGCATGACATATACTCACCATGGTTGCATTTCTAACCTCATTCTCATTCAATTCATCTTCTTCAAGCTCAAGAGCAAAGCTCTCTAGCTTTTGATCAAGTGAAGAAAAATAGTGAGAAATTAAATTCTAAAGTGAGCAAAATTCCTACTTCATCTTCTTCTTCTATAGTAGCCATATATTTTAGGGTGTTGGCTTCACCAGTTCCATATTTGTGAAGTGATTGCTTGAGTCCGTATTTCCTCGACGTAAATCATCTTGGATTTTGAAGACTTCAAGCAAGCATGCATCATTCACCTTATGGAGCCTCTCAAGAGTCCGGGAGTTCTTTGATCGCAGCGAAGGGACCACTACTTAGAGCATTTGAAGTGAAAGACCGGTCTACAAAGGTTGTATTTGAAATCACTTAGTTGTAAAGTTGTTTACATATCGTATTGTCTAAATCTCTAGTTAAAGATTCTAGGTTAGGGTTCTTTTAGCATGGCAAAATTTTAATTTGGCATGGACGATGCCACCCGAAACCTTGCTGCTGTGCTAAGTAACCCTACAGTGGTATCAGAGCCTAGCTAGAGATTTAGACGTTATTTGTAGAATTACGAAACTGAAACAACTCCGAAACACTCAAAACTAAAAACCCAGTTTCTGTAAATTTTTAAAGTCGTAGAATTTTTTTTAGCAACTGCAGAATGTTACATGAGATGCAATATGAACACTCAGCAAATATGAACCAATTCCACCCAAATTGACCCGAGCACATGTCCCTTAAAACTGAGCAGGCCGGCCCAGATGAGGCTTCTAGAGTTCGTATTTTTTTGGTGTTCAGGTCTCTGGGTTTTGGTGTTTCAGGTGTTGGTTGTTTTTGCTAAATTTGCATGTTATGTTATCTTTTTGCAAAAGTAATTCGGAGTGTTTCGTAGTCGTAATTCTAACTATATTTCGGGTTGTTTAGACAGTGTTAAATAGATCAAACGGATACCAAATACCCACTTTAACCCTCGACGAAATTTTTTCCAAGAGTTTGATTTTTTCCGAGTTAAAGAACATTCAGTTATCATGCAAGTGATTCGATGGACCCTCTAAAAGAACAAAATCCTAACTCGATTCTGTGACCATAAGAACCGCTGCCAAACCCTAGGGTTTGCGGTAGTTCTGCGGCGTCACAGGTGAGGCAAGGGTTGATCCTTCTATGGTTGGTCCATAGGTACTGTGGCATGTTCTGAGTATTTTTAAACTACGCTCAAGTGTTGAGCTTTTTGGGAAATTTTGGGTGTTTGATGATTCGATCTGAATGTTTAACATCGTCTAGCTATTTGTGGAATGTGATACAATATGTGGAATTCATATAAGTTAGGCATGAAATTCGAACTATGTGATATTTCGGGTTTATTGATGTCTAAGGTGATTGTGGATTCCAAATGTTGTAGTTTGACATTTTCTTTTCTGCGACCGTAAGTATAATATGTGGCGTATCGCCAGTTTCGTTGCTATATGTCAACGACTATTGGGATACGCATATTTACTTACGTTGATGACATGTGATGTTATGTGTTGTTGTGATATGTTATATTGGATCGTCGTGTTCTGAATAGCCGGGGGTTTTATGTGGGATGAGAGTTTTTATTTTCATTCATGTAAAATTCATTGTATGTAATATTATTTTATTGGGGCACTTCCGGATTGAGGATGATGTCACCATCGATGTATATTATTTATTTTTCCGCATTAGGATAGACCCAAGATGGACAGCACAAGTAACCAGGTTCTAGAGTCCAGTGGGAGACCATCTCGATTAGTCGAGTACGGGTCTCCTAACTCTAGAATTGGTAGGGTTGCTTGCTACTCTCGTTGGGGTCTAGAGATGTGGGTTTTTCTATTCATCGCGACCGTGGAATCCGTGTTTTATACAGGCTTAATATAAAACACGGACCTCCTAGTATATCCAATATTTCATATGTTATCTTCTGCTGCTGATATTCTGTGATGTGATCACTTTATATGCTTGAGACGAATGCTTTATTATTATATATATGATATATAATAAACGTTGCTTATGTTTTTGCACCCGCGCTAGTCCCGCCCCGCTATGCCGTTAGTTAACCTAACTGTGCATAACGGGACACTGTGGCTAATGCGGATGGCATAAGCATACGTTATATTTTCGTTTCTTCTATGATGCTTAGGAAGCATAAATGATGGGACTTCATTAATGAGATTAATGAAAGAATAGAAACCTAAAAGATGTTGTAGGATAAAATTTTCAAAAAGGGTAGCTCTAGTTTTTGCTTTGCTAGCGGTATTCCTTGTAGAATATCTAGCACCTTATTCGATAAGAAAAGAGCCAAGATTCCATCACCGGGAGTGACCACTTTAGCGAAACTAGCAGATGCTACAACTCACTCGGTTTTGTTTTTGATTGCTTCTATAGTTCTTGCTTTGCATAGTGGTATTTGTGAAATATCCTGCACCTTATTCGATAAGGAAAGAGCCGAGAATCCTTCACCGGGTGTGACCTCTTTAGCGAAACTAGTAAAAACCTAAAAAACACTCCTTTTCAAAATCACTTGTTTCTACAACGATATCAAGTTCATTATGCAAAAGTTTTTCATAAAAACCTGTCGTAGCCCTCCATCATTTCAGATAAGTACTATTCAGTATTCGTACTACGTTTGTTGACTTTGTAAAGGCGTAGTGTACAGTAGCTGATTAATGCTTATCTGCTTAAGCATGAGATGCGATTGGATTAGGGTAGTTGTACGACCTTGTTGATTTTGTCAAGGGTCGTGCGGGTGGGTTTAATTCAATCATAAAATGTACGGGTTGAACTTGACTTGCGATTTATGGTTGTTGATCTTGTCAAGGTCATAGATCGCTTGGGGAAGAATATTGTCGGGAATTTCAAGTGTTGAAATTTGCAATGAGATTGCATACATTCTATGAGATATTTGGATCCTGATACCCACTGCGAGTAAAAGTTACTCCTGGGAGAGTTTTACACATGACAATTAGCCGATCAAGTAGGTGTCTACAAAGGTGTTAACGGGGTTACGCCCATGGGAAAATGAGGTTTATTTTAATTAGGTCTATGCGAATGCACGGGGAACCTCCCTCAAAGTTCCAACACTGACCTGGCTGAAAGATTGGCGAACTTGTAAGGTGTAATTAATCCCGGGTTGTCTTACCTTTTAGGGTTTGAAGGAAGATTTGATAAAAACAGTGGGAGCCATCCTGATTAGATAAGATAATAACCACTCTAATCTTGCAAGAGCATACACTAAGTGTTTTCTTCTCTCTCTCTCTCCAGGTAGAGACCATGTCTGGCCTTAATCAAGATAATAAAATGGATGTATTGACCGAACCCGCTTGTTATACTGAGCAGGGGAACGTTGGTTCCGTTCTTTCTTATAATTGTTATAAGACTGAGCAGGAAATATAGGAACATCCGGATTCCCATGCCGCCCAAACGAAGAATAAGCATGTTGATGCATCTTCTTCGGGTGTGTTAGTTATCGAGAACTGTTTCTCAGTTCACTCTACGTCCTGAGCATTAGATACCAGATCAGGATCCCACATATGTAATATGTTGCATGGGCTAAGGAAAGGTAGAGAATTGGGAATTGTTGATCATTCTGAAAGGTTTGTCTAGCACCCTATGTAGAGTTTTGAAGCATCACATGTCCCAAAGTTTAAATTTTTATGGTGCTAAACAAGCATACAAAGGAATCGATCCTAGAAAATTAGGGTTTCGAAAGTAAAGCGAATAAAAACTAGGGTTTCGAGACTACAACCTTTGCAGCTCCCTTTCCCTGGACTCTTTGGTCTCTTGGGTGTTGGAAGAAGGTCCTCTTGAAGTCTTTTCGCGTCCACGACGATCCACCCGGAGTTCCTCGTCCAAGCTCGCAACTTCGATTATTAAGATGAGAATCGAAGAGAACACTCTAAACAAGTTGGCTAAATTTGTGTAGAATGATGTTGTGGTTAAGATTCTCACTTCAAAAACCTTTCTTTGGTTGTGTTTTACTCACTAGAAAAAACTAGAGAGCAAAAGGAAGAAGAAGGAGGAAGATGATGGCTTTTTGTTTTAACAAGAGTAGAAAAAAAGATAACTCTCATGAAGGAAAAAGAAAATATATGTATATATATTTTTTAATCCTCATCTCAAACCATGGTTAGATGATGGAGACATTATTTGACTTGAGTTTAAAACATAAAGAGAAGGATAACTCATGGTTAGAAGTAGGTGAGCATGGTTAGGTTTAAAGAAGAATGTAGAAGCAAGCAAGAATTATCCTTATCTTTTCTATTTTGTTTTAAACAATAAATCAAATAATAATCCATATATTCAACCATGGTGTGAGTCTTATATTGCCATCATATTCCATATATAAACAACCTTGATAGATGGGTGTATGTATGTATGTATGTATGCACATCCATATGTGCATGAAACTAGAAAGAAAGAAAGAAACACATACATGCATGCATACATCCATCATATTAAAGAAAGGTTTTAAGTGAGAAAATTAAAGGTAAAATGATAAATCAACACTTGATTTATCAATCCGGCCATATCACATATGACCCCACCAAAAGCAAGCCGCCCGATAAATGTTCGGTATCCTATACGCGTATTTCAATCGGGTGCATGTGCATGTCGCATACGCGCACCACAACGTTTCGCCTGGACTAGGTAACTCCTGTGTGGGACTCTAAGACTCATCAATACGCCGGCAGAGGGTGATGATTATATCAAGCACCCTAAGCCTCAAGCGGTCAGCTAAACGTAACGGCCACCCGGGTATTGAGCGATCAGAAGAAAACAAGCGAACCTGCTACAACTCCCGTCGAGCCAACCGGCAACACTACCGTACAGTCCGATCTCTTCGTCAGATATGCTGCATATCGAGCCTAGGGATGGTCACGTCGACCCTAATAACTCAATAAGTCGTGCCGGTGAATGGTCTATAACATATCGAGAAACTGCTGATAACACTTATCAGCAAATCTCAGCAGCCCAGGCCAGGGACTTACTAATATAACCAGTCGAGCACAGCACAGCATCAACTCCCAATACCGGGAGAGACGAAACCCCTCCTATCTCTCATTGCCTTCGTGTGTCTCGGGACTGTACCCAACGGCCACCTGTTTGCACGACTCAGTAGAGCCGTGGTAGGGTGGCAATCAAAGTACAGTGGGAGAACACACAAGACTCTATGACGATCTCGGGTCTACAGACAAACCTGTACCAGTGTCACCTGAGAACTGCTATCCGACGATAGATATAATTCCATATAGGAGTTCTCGGTGAGTCCGTCCAGTGTACCCAGTCACTACTGAGCACCCGTATATGATCTTGATGTTAGACATCGATGAATGTGGGAACATTCATCGCCCATCGTATGGGTCTAGTATCATATACGCTAGTCTACTCTGGTATATCAATGCCCCGTCTCGATATACCTACGACTAGGGACTTTCCAGGATATGCTTATAGACTACAGATGTCCCACTAGTATGATCTCCATCATAATCAGAGTAGTCAAGCCGATATCCTCAGGGCTTTATCAGCATGTATGAATGAATAAAAGCATGATCAAATCAACATGTCAGATAAAGAAGAACCAGATAGCATACTATCATGTCGAGCAAGAATGCATACTGAATATATATACATGTACAAATACATCCACTATCATATAATGGCCTCTAGGGCATACATATATCCAACAATCTCCCACTTACACTAAGGCCAATTATTGGCGTATCTCATACCCCAACGTCTCAAAAAGTCGCTCATGCTGTGGCTGAGGGGAGGCCTTGGTGAATGTATCCGCGGCGTTATTCTTTGTGTCTACTCTCCTAATCTCGATCCCGCGGCGATCTACAATCTCCCAGATCAAAGAAAACGCCTCAGGATGTGTCTGGACCGCTGATGGGATCTGGGCTCCTTGGCTAGCCCATAGCCCCATTATTATCACAATACAAAGGTATTGGATCAATAATGGTTGGAACTACTCCTAGCTCCGAGACGAACTTCTTCATCCAGACGGCTTCCTTGGCGGCATCATTTGCAGCAATATACTCAGCTTCCATTGTGGAGTCTGCAACGGTATCTTATTTGGAACTCTTCCAACTCACCGCCCCTCCATTGAGGGTAAATACAAACCCAGAGATAGATTTGCTGTCGTCCATATCGCTCTGGAAGCTCGAATCGGTAAAGGCCTCCATTTGGAGATCTCCATTACCATACACCAAGAACAATTCTTTAGTCCTTCGCAAGTACTTAAGAATGTTCTTCACAGCTGTCCAGTGATTCTCCCCTGGGTTGGATTGATACCTGCTTACAACACTAAGTGCATAAGCTTCATCTGGGCGTGTACATAACATCGCATACATTATAGATCCTACTGCCGAAGCATAGGGTATAACACTCATGCGAGCTCTCTCTTCATCGGTCTTTGGACAAGAATCCTTGGAGAGAGTGACTCCATGGCAAGCGGGTAAGGCAACCCGCTTGGAGTCTTCCATACTAAACCTTTTTAGGATGGTGTCAATGTACCTGGTTTGGGAAAATCCCAATAACCTTTTGGATCTATCCCTATAGATCCTTATGCCCAGAATGTATGTGGCATCACCCAGGTCCTTCATGGAGAACCTCAGTGATAAGAAAGATTTGACCGACTGTAGCATAGGAATATCATTTCCTATCAGAAGAATGTCGTCCACGTACAATATGAGGAATGTGACAGCTCTCCCTACAGCCTTCTTATAAACACAAGGTTCATCTGGATTTTTTATGAAATCAAACTTTTTGATGACATCATCGAAACAGATGTTCCAACTCCGTGATGCCTGCTTTAACCCATATATGGATTTAAGCAATTTACATGCTTTCCCGCTGCTCCCACTGTCAATGAAGCTCTATGGCTGATCCATATAAACGCATTCTTCTAAATTTCCATTTAGAAATGCAGTTTTAACATCCATCTACCAGATTTCATAGTCGTAGTAAGCAGCAATAGCAAGTAGGATCCGAATAGATTTAAGCATGGCTATGGGAGAAAAAGTCTCGTCATAGTCCAAACCTGGTCTTTGACGAAAACCCTTCGTCACAAGTCTTGCCTTATAGGTCTCCACCTGCCCATCTACACCAATCTTTCTTTTAAAGATCCATTTGCACCCCACAGGTTTTACCCCAGGGGGTACAACGTCCAAAGTCCATACTTTGTTGGTGTACATAGACTCCATTTCGGATCTCATGGCATCCAGCCACTTCACAGAGTCTCTACTCGTGATAGCTTGCTGAAAACTGGTAGGATCATCATCATCCATGATACAGTCTTCTCTGTCACCATCAATGAGGAAACCGTAGTACCTCTCCGGTGGGCGAGAAGTCCTACCAGACCTACGGAGTGGCCGAGGTTCTTCAGTTTCTGTTGTAACAGCCGGTTCAACCAAATCGTCAATTGTAGTTTGTGTCTCCAGAACCTCTTCTAGATCCACCACCTTGCCATCATCTTTATCTGTGAAAAACTCTTTTTCCAAGAATGTGGCATACTGAGAAACAAACACTTTTTGTTCCTCTTTGTGGTAGAACAGATATCCATAAGAATTCTTTGGATATCCCACAAAGTTACACATGACTGACCGTGTCTCGAGTTTGTCCGGATTCTGCTTTTTAACATAGGTCGGGCAACCCCAAATCTTAATTCTCTTAAGAGATGGTCTTTTCTCATGCCATATCTCATATGGCGTGGTAGACACGGCTTTGGTTGGAACCCTGTTTAGCAGAAACGGTGCAGTCTCCAATGCATGCCCCTAAAACGAGACTGGTAACTCAGCGTCACTCATCATGGACCGGACCATATCTAATAGGGTCCTATTCCGTCGTTCTGACACACCGTTATGCTGTGGTGTGTAAGGAGGAGTGAGCTGAGAGAGAATCCCATTCTCTTTTAGGAAGTTTGCAAATTCTGTACCGAGATACTCACCACCTCGATCTGATCGAAGCATCTTAATACTCAAGCCGGTTTGTTTTTCTACTTCTTGTTTATATTCAATGAATTTCTCGAAAGTGTCGGACTTGTGCTTTAATAAAAATACATGACCGAATCTTGAGAAATCGTCAGTGAATGTAATGAAGTATGAAAAACCGCCTCTAGCCTGTGTAGACATCGGCCCACATACATCACTATGTATGAGGCCTAGGAGCTGAGTAGCTCTTTCTCCGTGTCCGGTAAACGGAGTTTTGGTCATTTTACCCTTGATACAAGACTGGCAAGTCGCATAAGATTTATATTCAAAAGAGTTTAAATATCCATCTTTGTGTAACTTGTTTAGTCTTGTTTCGTTAATATGACCAAGTCTACAGTGCCAAAGAAAAGCTTCATTTAATTCTGAAAGTTTTCTTTTATTAGTGTGTTGTATACTGAAAACTGTGTGTTGATTTAGGACATATATTCCGTTATTAAGCGCACCATACCCAACCAACATTTGATTCAGGTGAATGTTCATAACATTGTTCTGCAATACAAAATTATATCCTTCATTGTCCAACAAAGAAACGGATATTATATTACATAGCATACTTGGTACAAAATAACATGGATTCAAAACAAAAATACATCCAGATGGCAACCCCAAGTGATACTCTCCCACTGCGACTGTATGTACATTGGAACCATTTCCAACGCGGAGAGTATGGTCACCTGTCTTCAAAACCTTGCTATTTCTCAACCCCTGCATAGAATTGCAAATATGAGAACCTGAACCGGTATCCAATACCCAGGAAGCAGAGTTTATTGAAAAACAGTTTTCTGTCACAAACGCACCTGAAGCAGAAGCATCCCCATGCTTCTTCTTGAGACTTAAGTATTCCGTGCAGTTGCGCTTCTAATGTCCTGTCTTGTGGCAATGAAAACATTCGCCCTTCCCCGAGTCTCCAGCCTTGGACTTTTCCTTTCCCTTCATCTTTTTAACTCCACCTTTAGGATTTGTGGGCTTCTTCTTTTTCTTTCCCTTGGCCTTAGCTTTCGGGCGAGAAGAAGAAGATTGTCCAACAGTCATAACGGGAGTTCTTGCTGACTTCATAGTGCTCTCTGCACTCCTTAACATATTAAGGAGTTCAGGGAGTTCCTTCTCCAAGCCATGCATGTTGAAGTTCACTATGAACTGAGCAAAGGTGGAGGGAAGGGACTGCAGAATAATATCTATATATTGTTCATTGTCCGTCGTCCATCCAAGGTCATCAAGCTCTTCTATAAGAGCTATCATCTTCAGAACATGGTCTCCCACTGATGTGCCAGGGGCCATTCGCATCTGAAACAATTTCTTTGATGCTTCGTATCGTAATACGCGGGATTGCTCTCCATACAACTCCTTTGTATGAAGCAATATACCGTGAATGTCCATGTCCTCGTGCTGCTTTTGATGAGTGTTGTCCATCGATGCAAGCGCGAGGCATTTGGCCGTGGCACAGTCAGCGTCCCATGTCTTGCGGACTTCAATGTCCGCAACTGAAGATTTTGGACCTGGGACGGGCGGGGCTGAAGCCGTGAGGACATATGATACTTTATCATAGGTCAAGGCGATTTTTAGATTCCTCAGCCAGTCTTTATAGTTGGTCCCATTCAGTTTGTTTTTATCTAGTAGAAGCTTAAGTCCAGTCATGGGTATCTGCCATTAAGAGAGAGAAAAGAATACACTCAGCGAAAGCTCTTGCATAGATTAGATTGGCTATTATCTTGTCTAATCGATGTTTCCCACTGCTTTTATCGAGTTTTTCTTTCAATCCTTAAAAAGAAAAACTAGCCAGGATTAATTACCGTCTACAACTTCGCTGACCGTTCAGCCAGGCCAGTGTCGGTACTTGAGGGAGGTTCCCCGTGCTTTCGCACGGACCTAATTAGAGTAAACCTCGTTTTCCCAGAGGCGGAGCCCCGTTAACACCTTTCTAGACACCTAATGAGTTAGCTAATTGTAAACTGTAAAACTCTCCTAGGAGCAACTATTGCCCACAGTGGGATCGGGATCCAACCATCACATGGAAGGTATGCAATCTCATTGCAAATTTCAACTATTGAAATTCTCGATGTGGTTTTTACCCCTAGCACTTATGACCTTAACTATGGTCAACAAATCATAAGTACCAGTCAAGTTCTACCCGTCATTTCTTGATTAATTAGACCCACTCATATGACCCTTAACTAAGGCCAACAAAGTCATAAGAATGTCCTAATTAATCTGCATCATATGCAATGTAGGAAGACATCACTTAGCTACCGTACACTACGCCTTAACTATAGTCAACAAACGTAGCACGAATACTAAGTACTCTACTTCCTAAAGTGACGGAGGGTTGCGGATGATTTTTAAGAAAATCTTTAATGCTTTGAACTTGATATCGTTGTAGAATCAAATGGTTTTCAAAACGAGTGGCTTAAGCTCCGCGGTTTTGAAATATGGCTTTTTCATAAATAGCCGAGTGGTTTTCAAATCCGATTCTACAACATCTTTTTAGGTTTATTTTCTTTACATTAATCACATTAATGTAGTCCCATCATTTGAGTCCTTAAGCCAATCACAGAAAAGAAACGAAAATAACACATACGCTTATGCCATCCGCATTCGCCGTAATGTTCCGTTATGTACCGTTAGGTTACTTAACTAACGGCATACCGGGACGGGACTAGCGCGGGTGTAAAACATAAGCAATGTCTACTATATATCATATATATAATATGTCATTCGTCTCAGATATCACAGAACACAGGCAGCAGAAACATAGATATGACGTGGGATATACTAGGACGTCCGTATTTAGAATTTAGCCAGAATAGAAAATACGGATTCCATAGTCGTGATGAATAGCTAAGCCCACACCCTGGACCCCTACGAGAGCGGCAAGTGACCCTACCAATTCTGGAGTTTAGGAGACCCGGTCTCGACTCCTCAAGATGGCCTCCCACTGAACCCCAGAACCCGGTCACATGTGCTCCCCTCCTTGGGTCCATCCTAACGCAGAAAAGTAAATAATATACTACACTGGTGACACAACCTCAACCCGAAAGTTCCCCAAATAAAAGAATATTACATTACATTTGAATTTACATGAATGAAAATATAAAACTCTCATCTCACAAAAAAACCCTCCGGCAATTCAATCACGACAATCCTGCACATCATATCTCAGCAACACATAATATCTCATATCATCAACGTAAGTAAGTATGCATACCCCAATTGTCGTTGATATATAGCAATGAAACCGGCGATATCGAACATACTACACTTACGGTCACAGAAAAGAAAGTGTAAAACTACAATATTTGGAATCCACATTCTCTTTAGACATCATAAATCCGAAATATCACATATTTCGTATTTCATGCCTAAACTATATGAATTCTACATATTGTTGTATCACATTCCAGATAAACAGACAGTATTAAAGTTTTCGAACAAACGATCAAGTACCCAAGATTCACTAAAGCTCAACACTTGAGCAGGGTTCAAAAATCCGGAGTGTGACACAGTAGTAGCGGTCCAGCCGTAGAAGGGTCAAGCCAACGCCTCACATGTGGCACGCCGTACTGCCCCAAACCCTAAGGTTCAAAGGGCAGTTCAAGACGGTCACATAATCGAGTTAAGGTTTGTTGTCTTCTAGAGGGTCTACCACAAAAAGACTTGCACGTATCTCCAAAGTATTTAAACCCCGTGAATAGTGAGCAAATGATACTCGTTCAAACACTTCAATACTTTCTAATTTACCCGGAAAAGCAACGAAATGAAAATTCCGATCGAATCTACGCGTCCAAAACCATCTCCAGAAATTACAGTACTATTTTCAGATTAAACATACCTAAAACATTGTACAAGCAGTTATAAGAATTACAGTATAAATTTGATGCATTGATACCTCTATACGGCCGTGGAGCCGCGGCCTAAGCCAGGAATTTCCGCGGTTCCGCGGCGGTTTATAGGGTTCAGGGCTTCGAATTTCACTGTGTTTCTTAGTATTTCCTGCTGTATTTTTTAAGTATTTTTAATTCTGAAAAACGTCAGATTTTAAAATTTGTCCAGAGAGGGTCTTAAAATATCGTATTTTTGTCCGATCGGGGTTTTTACTTCGTAAAAGCGTCGCCTAATGTTCTAGGTCGGCTCTGAACCCAATGAAAGGTTTGTCTAGCACCCTATGTAGAGTTTTGAAGCATCACATGTCCCAAAGTTTAAATTTTTATGGTGCTAAACAAGCATACAAAGGAATCGATCCTAGAAAATTAGGGTTTCGAAAGTAAAGCGAATAAAAACTAGGGTTTCGAGACTACAACCTTTGCAGCTCCCTTTCGCTAGACTCTTTGGTCTCCTGGGTGTTGGAAGAAGGTCCTCTTGAAGTCTTCTCGCGTCCACGACGATCCACCCGGAGTTCCTCGTCCAAGCTCGCAACTTCGATTATCAAGATGAGAATCGAAGAGAACACTCTAAACAAGTTGGCTAAACTTGTGTAGAATGATGTTGTGGTTAAGATTCTCACTTCAAAAACCTTTCTTTGGTTGTGTTTTACTCACTAGGAAAAACTAGAGAGCAAAAGGAAGAAGAAGGAGGAAGATGATGGCTTTTTGTTTTAACAAGAGTAGAAAAAAAGATAACTCTCATGAAGGAAAAAGAAAATATATGTATATATATTTTTTAATCCTCATCTCAAACCATGGTTAGATGATGGAGACATTATTTGACTTGAGTTTAAAACATAAAGAGAAGGATAACTCATGGTTAGAAGTAGGTGAGCATGGTTAGGTTTAAAGAAGAATGTAGAAGCAAGCAAGAATTATCCTTATCTTTTCTATTTTGTTTTAAACAATAAATCAAATAATAATCCATATATTCAACCATGGTGTGAGTCTTATATTGCCATCATATTCCATATATAAACAACCTTGATAGATGGGTGTATGTATGTATGTATGTATGCACATCCATATGTGCATGAAACTAGAAAGAAAGAAAGAAACACATACATGCATGCATACATCCATCATATTAAAGAAAGGTTTTAAGTGAGAAAATTAAAGGTAAAATGATAAATCAACACTTGATTTATCAATCCGGCCATATCACATATGACCCCACCGAAAGCAAGCCGCCCGATCAATATTCGGTATCCTATACGCGCATTTCAATCGGGTCCATGCGCATATCGCATACGCGCACCACAACGTTTCGCCTGGACTAGGTTACTCCTGTGTGGGACTCTAAGACTCGTCAATACGCCGGAAGAGGGTGATGATCATATCAAGCACCCCCAAGCCGCAAGCGTTCAGCTAAACGTAACGGCCACCCAGGTATTGAGCGATCAGAAGAAAACAAGCGAACCTGCTACAACTCCCGTCGAGCCAACTGGCAACACTACCGTACAGTCCGATCTCTTCGTCAGATATGCTGCATATCGAGCCTAAGGATGGTCACGTCGACCCTAATAACTCAATAAGTCGTGCCGGTGAATGGTCTATAACAGATCGAGAAACTGCTGATAACACTTATCAGCAAATCTCAGCAGCCCTGGCCAAGGACTTACTGATATAACCAGTCGGGCACAGCACAATATCAACTCCCAATACCGGGAGAGACGAAACCCCTCCTATCGCTCATTGCCTTCGTGTGTCTCGGGACTGTACCCAACGGCCACCTGTTTGCACGACTCAGTAGAGCCGTGGTAGGGTGGCAATCAAAGTACAGTGGGAGAACACACAAGACTCTATGACGATCTCGGGTCTACAGACTAACCTGTACCAGTGTCACCTGAGAACTGCTATCCGACGATAGATATAATTCCATATAGGAGTTCTCGGTGAGTCCGTCCAGTGTACCCAGTCACCACTGAGCACCCGTATATGATCTTGATGTCAGACATCGATGAATGTGGGAACATTCATCGCCCATCGTATGGGTCTAGTATCATATACGCTAGTCTACTCTGGTATATCAATGCCCCGTCTCGATATACCTATGACTAGGGACTTTCCAGGATATGCTTATAGACTACAGATGTCCCACTAGTATGATCTCCATCATAATCAGAGTAGTCAAGCCGATATCCTCAGGGCTTTATCAGCATGTATGAATGAATAAAAGCATGATCAAATCAACATGTCAGATAAAGAAGAACCAGATAGCATACTATCATGTCGAGAAAGAATGCATACTGAATATATATACATGTACAAATACATCCACTATCATATAATGGCCTCTAGGGCATACATATATCCAACACATTCCGTAAGAGTGGGGAATGGTGCAAATATTGCAGCCAAAGAAGTTGGCGAATATCACCTTGTATTACCAAATGGTAATACATTGATTCTGAAAGAATGCTATTACATACCGACCCTAATATGAAATCTTATATCAGTTTCTTTATTAAGTAAAGAAGGATATAATTTTGTAATACATGATAATGTTATAAACATCTTCCTGAATCAAAAGTTGATTGGATCAGGCTTGTTAAATAATGGCATATACGTTCTAAATCAAACCACAGTTCTTAATGTACAAAACAGACACAAGAGGAAGAGTTCAGAAATGAACGAATCCTTCTTGTGGTATTGTAGACTAGGTCATATTAGTACAATACGACTAGCTAAGTTGCATAAGGATAGATATTTGAATCCGTTCGAAATTTCATCTTATGACACTTGCCAGTCTTGTCTCAAAGGGAAGATGACCAAAACTCCGTTTAGTGGACATGAAGAAAGAGTTACGAAACTCTTAGGACCGATACATAGTGATGTATGCGGTCCCATGTCTACACATGCCTGGAATGGTTCCTTGTACTTCATTACATTCACTGACGATCTCTCAAGATACGGACATGTGTTCCTGTTGAAACACAAGTCTGAAGCTTTTGAGAAATTCAAAGAATATAAGCACGAAGTCGAGAACCAAACGGGTAAAAGTATTAAGATCTTTCGATCTGACCGAGGAGGAGAATACTTAAGCAATGAGTTCCTGGACTATTTAAAAGAT
Source organism: Agapanthus africanus (assembly GCA_030015575.1). Lineage (NCBI taxonomy): Eukaryota > Viridiplantae > Streptophyta > Magnoliopsida > Asparagales > Amaryllidaceae > Agapanthus > Agapanthus africanus. The sequence continues at coordinate 240,009,607 of CM057351.1, forward strand.
AATGGGATTCTCTCTCATCTTACTCCTCCGTATACACCACAGCACAACGGCGTATCGGAACAGTGGAATCGCACTCTATTAGATATGGTGCGCTCTATGATGAGCATCGCTGAGTTGCCTATTTCATTTTGGGGTTATGCACTTAAGACAGCAGCATACCTATTGAATTAAGTTCCATCTAAATCTATACCCATCACACCATATGAGATATGGAGTGGGAAGAGACCATATCTTAAACGAGTTAAGATATGGCGTTATCCGGCCTATGTCAAAAGGAAAAATCCGGAAAAACTCGAGGCACGATCAATTCTTTGCAAATTTGTAAGATATCCAAAGAACTCATATGGATATTTTTTCTACCACAGTGAGGAACAAAAGGTGTTTTTTGCTCAACATGCAACCTTTTTAGAAAAGGAATTTCTTGTAAAAGAAATTAGTGGCAAAAAGATAGAGCTGGAAGAAGTTCCAGCAGAACAAACTACAACTGATGATTTATTGGAATCAGAGGATTTAGTAGTTCCCGACGAACCTCAGTCGCTCCGCCGATCTAGTAGGGTTCCTCATCCACCTGAGACATACTACACTTTTTCTCATTGATGGTGGTAGCGAGGATTGCATCATGAAAGATGATGACCCAACTGGCTTTGAGCAGGTCATCATGAGTGGGGACTCTGTGAAATGGCTGGATGCAATGCGATCTAAGATGGAATCCATGTACACCAACAAAGTATGGACTTTAGAAGTTGCTCCTGAAGGGGTAAACCCCATTGGGAGCAAATGGATCTTTAAGAAGAAACTTAGTGTAGATGGAAAAGTTCAGACTTTCAAAGCTAGACTTGTTGCAAAAGGTTTTCGTCAACGACCATGTGTGGATTATGATGAAGCCTTTTCTCCAGTGGCTATGCTTAAGTATATCCGGATCCTACTTGCCATTACTGCATACCATGACTACGAAATCTGGCAAATGGGTGTTAAGACCGCCTTTCTAAATGGTGATTTAGAAGAGAGCGTGTACATGACTCAGCAAGAGGGCTTCGTAGATAGTGGGAACAGCAGAAAGGTGTGCAAGCTGCTTAAATCCATCTACGGGTTAAAGCAGGAATCGCGGAGTTGGAACATCTGTTTTGATGTTGTAGTCAAAGAGTTTGACTTCAGCAAGAACATAGATGAACCTTGTGTAAGTCCATGCTACCTCTCCCGGTATTTACAGGCTTGCGGAAATGATGAAAAACGATTTTTCAAGAGGTGGTAACATGGACTCAAAATACGGATCTTTGTTAAACAACTAACTAACAAACCTAACAAGAGTTTTACCTACTCGGTTAGGGGGTTATACCTTTCTTGAACTCCTTCGTCTTCAACTCTTTCCGGTGTACGGATCGGCCTCACCTCGTTGTCTCCTTGCGCCGAAGATGGATCCACCTTAAAGCTTCTACCTTTGGCTTCTTCTACGAACTTGAAGAAACTAGAACACTAGGTTTGCTAAACCTTGTGAACTAGGATGAGTAGAGAAGTGATTTGGGTTTTCTTTTATCTTAAAGGAAATGTTTCTGAACTCATGAGAGGGTGTTGCCATAAGCTAGAGAGAGAGCAAGAAGAAGAGCAAGAGAGAGAAATGAAATGAGAGAATGAGTAGCTCTTTTGCCATCCAAGCTCTCATAATCCAAAACCATGATTACTCATAATAGTAATTTAGTATTATGTGATGGTTCAAGTCAAATGGCCATATCCTTTCATGCACTCATTTTGCAAAAACCAACAAGCAAGCAAAAGTCTTTGCCATGAAATGATAGCCATTGTAATGATGATGGTCAACTAGTCCAACCTAGTCAACTGGTCAACAAAGTCAACAAGTCAACAAAGTCAACCCCTCATCTCAACCATGACACAATAATACTTAATTAATATTATCATTAATCATAATTCTTATTCTCATTAGGGTTTAGCAAAAGTCAATGGTCAACAGTGAACAGTCAACAGTCAACAACCCCAATGAGAATCCTCTGCCTCTGTCTCTCTATCAACTGTGCATACACACCCGCATCCGCGTTCCGAGGAACACGAATACAAATGAGATAAAACCAATCCCAAAACGTACACTAGGATCTGGCTTAAACCAAAGCCCGCTAGTGTTAACTGTCCGGACACTGAACATGCATAAGTGCACGGATGTGACCGAACCCTGTCGCAAAACCATGCGACCTGTCGCAAAACCATGCGACCTCTGCTCTTTTGCCTAAAGGCGAATAGCTTTCTGTATGGGACTCTAAAGACTCGACACTACGCTGGCAGTGGGTTTAACCACAGACCGCAAGCGGCACTAGCTGTGCGTAACGGTCCCCAGGTAGATGCCGACAAGAAGACGGACGAGGTGAAACCCATCTGAACTCCTACTAAGCCTGAATGTGACAATCTCTGTACAGTCCGGTCTGTTCGTATGATACATCGCATGGTGGGTCTAGGGGGCGGTAAACATCAGTCCCCTAATAGCGGTACAAGTCGTGTCAGAGTGTAGCCCAGAACACCCTGAGATAGCACTGGAAACCTACCAGTATATCTCGCTTGTCTTGGCCAGGGACTACTCGTGTAATGCCTCTCCTAGACACGACGCGATGTCAACCCCCAATACCAGGAGAGACGAATCCTGTCTAACCGTCAGTGCCTCCAAGTCCTTCAGGACTGCACCCAAAAACTACCTGTTTGCACAACTCCTTTGAGCCGTGGTGGGGTAGTAATCAAAGTACAGTGGGAACACACTCGAGGCGAAGTGATAGTGTCAAGTCAGCGGACTAAGCTGTACTCATGTCACCTGGGAACTGATAACTGACGATAGCTATAATACCAACCAACAGTTCCCGACGAGTCCTGTCCAGTGTACTCATAACCTAACGAGCACCCGCATACTATCTCAAGTACGACGTACTGACGGCTGTGGGACAGACCGTCTCCCAAGCTGGGATAAGAAGCGCATACGCTAGTCTACTCCGGAGTATCGATGACCTGTCTTGATAGTCCTGCGACTAGGGACCTACATAAGGATGTGCTTATAGATTACCCAGCCCCCACGAGTGTGACTGCCATCACAACGCTGGTAATCAAGCAAAGATCCTAAGGGCTCCTCTAATGTGTAAAGGCGATATGCTAAAAGAAACACATGCACACATTAAAGCAGAAATAAACCAAGTAGCATACTACCATTTTGAGGAAGGTTGTCAATACAAGGTGAATATCCCAAGATTCCATTAAGTAATATACATACTAGTATGATACAGTAATGGCCTCTAGGGCATATACACTAACAATGTCCCACTTGCACTAAGGCCATGTACTGGCGTATCGAAGACCTATCATCTCGATCAGCCGCTCGAACTGAGTCTGGGGTAAGGCCTTTGTGAATGGATCAGCAGTGTTATCTTCCGTAGCAACTCTTCGAACCTCGATCTCCTGGCGACTCACGATCTCCCTGATCAGGTGATACCGCCTCAAAATGTGTCTGGACTTCTGATGGGACCTGGGTTCCTTCGCTAAAGCTATAGCTCCGTTGTTGTCACAATACAGCGGTATTGGATCAACAATGGTAGGAACCACCTGAAGCACCGTGAGGAACTTCTTCATCCAGACACCCACTTTTGCGGCATCTGCAGCAGCGATATATTCTGCTTCCATCGTCGAGTCAGCAACGGTTTCCTGTTTGGAACTCTTCCAACACACCGCCCCTCCATAGAGGGTAAAGACATAACCCGACATGGACTTGGAATCATCCTTGTCACTCTGGAAGCTGGAGTCAGCAAAGGCATCGATCTGGAGGTCTTTTCCACCATACACCAAGAACATCTCCTTAGTCCTTCTCAGGTACTTGAGAATGTTATTTACCGCTATCCAGTGTTTCTCCCCACGGTTTGACTGATACCGGCTTACCACACTCAGTGCATAAGCTACATCTGGTCTGGTACACAACATCGCATACATTATAGAGCCTACCGCAGAAGCATAGGGTATAATAGACATGTGATCCCTTTCCAAATCAGTCTTGGGAGACATCTCTTTCGAGAGGGTGATCCCGTGACAAGCAGGTAGATTACCGCGCTTGGAATCTTCCATACTGAACCTTTTCAGTATGGTGTCGATGTACCTGGACTGTGAGAGTCCCAATATCCTCTTGGATCTATCACGATAGATCCGGATCCCCAGAATGTATGAGGCATCACCCAGGTCTTTCATGGAGAATCTGTGTGACAAGAACCCTTTGATAGATTGTAGCATAGGAATGCCATTTCCTATCAAGAGAATGTCATCCAGGTATAGAACGAGGAATACTACAGTTCTCGCTACAAATCTACTATAGATGCATGGTTCATCTGGATTTTTGATAAAGCCAAATTTCTTGACCGTCTCATCAAAATAGATGTTCCAACTCCGCGATTCCTGCTTCAGTCCATATATGGACTGAAGCAACTTGCACACCTTTCCGCTGCTCCCACTCTGAATGAAACCCTCTGGCTGGTCCATATAGACGCACTCCTCTAAATTTCAATTTAGAAAAGCGGTCTTTACGTCCATCTGCCAAATCTCATAATCGTGGAAAGCAGCAATGGCAAGAAGGATCCGAATGGATTTCAGCATAGCCACTGGAGAAAAGGTTTCATCATAGTCCAAGCCAGGTCTTTGACAGAAACCCTTTGCAACAAGTCTAGCTTTATAGGTCTCAACCTGTCCATCTACACCAATCTTCCTTTTGAAGATCCACTTGCATCCTACGGGTTTTACCCTATCTGGAGCAATGTCCAACGTCCATACTTTGTTGGTGTACATGGACACCATTTCGGTCCGCATTGCATCCAGCCATTTTACCGAGTCAACGCTCTGAATGGCCTGCTGGAAGCTAGTCGGCTCATCATAATCAATGATGCAATCCTCTCTATCCCCGTCTATGAGAAAACCGTAGTATCTCTCGGGTGGATGAGACTGCCTACTACTCCTGCGGAGCGGCGTAGGAATGTCATAATCTTTCGAACCCTCTGGTTCTACTAAGCTTTCAGTAATAGCTCGTGGTTCTGGAATTTCTTCCAGTTCTATTGTGCTCCCACTTATCTGATTTTCCAAAAACTCAGTTTCCAAGAAGTGGGCATGTCGAGAAACAAAAATCTTTTGTTCCTCTTCGCAATAGAAGAAATATCCCTTGGAGTTCTTTGGATATCCAACAAACTTGCACTGTACTGAGCGTGCCTTGAGCTTATCCGCATGCTGCTTTTTGACAAAAGCTGGACATCACCATGTCTTAATGTGATTAAGATAGGGTCTCTTCCCACACCACATCTGATATGGTGCAGTAGGCACAGTCTTAGTTGGAACTCGGTTCAAAAGGTATGCAGCTGATTCCAGTGCATATCCCCAGAATGATCGCGGTAACTCAGCGTTACTCATCATGGACCGTACCATATCCAATAGGGTTCGGTTCCGTCTCTCCGATACACCGTTATGTTGTGGAGTGTATGGAGGAGTAAGCTGAGAGAGAATTCCATTCTCTTTTAAGTAATCCAGGAACTCGGCACTCAAGTATTCACCACCTCGATCCGATCTTAGTGTCTTGATACTTTTGCCTGTTTGTTATTCTACTTCATTCTTATATTCCTGGAATTTTCCAAAGGCTTCGGATTTATGTTTCATTAAGAAGACATAACCGTACCTTGAAAAGTCATCCGTAAAAGTAATGAAGTAAGAATAACCGCTTCGTGCATGCGTAGACATTGGACCGCACACGTCGCTGTGTACGAGTCCTAAGAGCGAGCTCGCTCTTACTCCGTGTTCAGTGAACGGAGTCATTGTCATCTTTCCTTTGAGACAGGATTGACAAGTGGCATACGATTGATATTCGAACGGATTCAAATATCTTTCTGTATGTAACTTCGTCAACCTTCTCTCATTGATGTGACCCAGTCTACAATGCCATAAGAAAGTCTGATTTATTTCCGGAGACATTCTTTTGTGTGTATTCTGGACATTGAAAATCTGTAGTTGGTTTAATACGTATATACCATTGCTCAATGTACCTGACCCAATCAGAACTTGATTAAGGTGAATGTTTACAACATTACTTACAAACGCAAATTCATAACCTTCTTTAGAAGTCAAAGATACAGAAATGATATTACAAGTTGCGTTGGGTACAAAAAAGCAATTACGTAAAACCAAAACATGTCCATCTGACATTCCCAGGTGATAGTCCCCCATGGCCTTAGCATCCATGCTAGCTCCTTTGAGGATCATGTCACCTGCCTTCAAAAACCTACGGTTTCTCAACGCCTGCAAAGAATTACAGATATGAGATCCTGATCCAGTATCGAATACCCAGGAAGTAGAGTTTATTGATAGACAGTTTTCAATAACATAAACACCTGAAGCTGAAGCCGCAACTTGCTTCAGATCCTGTGTTCTGGCCTTCCAAGCCCTGCAATCTTTCTTCCAGTGTCCACTCTTATGACAGTAAAAGCATTCTTCCTTATCCACAAGCCTCCCCGCTTTCTTGGTTGCTTTTTCCTTTCCCTTCGTATCCACCTTACTAACACCGCCCCTTGGTTTGGCGGGGGTTTTCTTCTTCTTTCCCTTGGCTTTCGCCTTGGACCTAGAAGAGGAAGATCCTCGTACAAACAAAGTGGATGTTTCCCTATCTTTCTGTAGGGTGACCTCTGTACTCCTCAGCATGTTGAGGAGCTCTGAAAGTTCAACTTCCTTTTCTTGAAAGTTGAAATTCAGGATGAACTGGGCGTAAGTGGAAGGAAGGGACTGAAGAATCAAGTCCGTATAGAGCTCATTCTCCAATGTGGTACCAAGGTCCGCGAGCTCCTCTATGAAGCCAATCATCTTAAGCACGTGTTCCGCTACCGATGATCTGACGGCCAACCTTGCCGAAAACAGCTTTTTTGACACTTCGTATCTGGCGATACGAGACTGCTCTCCATACAGTTCTTTTGTATGGAGAAATATGGATTCGAGGTCCATATTCTCGTGCCTCCTCTGATGTTCATTGTCCATAGAGGCAAGCACGAGGCACTTGGCCTTCGCGCAATCGATTTCAAGGTCTTACGGATTTCCCTATCCGCGACGCTGGTTTTAGGACCTGGGAAAGGGGGAGCTTTGGTGGTAAGAAGATACCCCAACTTGACATAAGTGATTGCCATTTTGACATTCCTGAGCCAATCTTTGTAGTTTGGCCCTGTCAGTATGTTTTTATCTAGTAGTAACATAAGTCCGGTCATGTCGATTGGTCGCTGCAATTAGGAGAGAGAGAAGAAACACTCAGCAAGATGCTCTTGCAAGTTTAGAGTGGTTTTTAGTTTGTCTAAACAGGATGGCTCCCACTGTTTCTCGAATCCCTCCTCAAACCATAAAGGAAGAATTAGTCAGGATCAATCTCACCATACAATACTTGCTTAACCGTTCAGCCATGCTAGTGTCGGTACTTGGAGGGAGGTTTTCCAACGCTTTCGCGAAGTTCCTTAATTTAATAACCTCTTTTCCCTGGGGGCATAGCCCCGCTAACACCTTTCTAGACACCTACCAGGTTTATAGCATTGATCGTTAAGTGAGAAATTTCCCGAGGAGTAGCATATACTCACAGTAGGATCGGGATCCAAATATCATCGCGTGACAAAACTGAAGGAATCCTACCAGAATCATCACACTCCAAATGGTATGCAACACTAGCATGTTTCAGTTCTTTTGAAACTCCCGATGTGGATTTTTGCCCCATGCTCTTATGACCTTGACTTTGGCTAACAAATCATAAGTCACATGTCAAGTTCTACCCGTCATTCTCCAGGTTAATTTGAGCCTACCCGCACATACCCTTGACTTTGGCCAACAAGGTAGAACGACTGCCCCAAACCAACGCATCTATCTATGCTGCACATGAATACCCAATATCTACCAATCACTATGCCTTGACTTTGGCCAACAAACATAGCTTGAATACTTATTGACCATTCATGTGAAACGACGGAAGGCTACGAATGGTTTTGGCGAAACCGTGAACGTAGTGAACTTGATATAATCGATGGAACGAGATAGCTTTCAAAAGGAGTGGTTCGTGCTCCGCATTTAAAAGTTTGGTTTTGAAAAGAACCGAGTGGTTTTCAAAGTGTTCCAACGACTTTTACTTGGTTTATTTTTTTCTTGTATTAATTCCAATGCGTCCCATCATTTAATTCTACCATTGCAGAAAACAACCAAAATATGACGTACCCTTATGCCATCCGCATTCGCCACGGGGCCCCGTCATTACCCGTTAGGTTACTTAACTAACGACAGAGCGGGGGCTGGACTAGCGTGGATGCAAAACATAAGCAACGCCTAAATAGTTATCATATATAGATATATTGCAATGCTAGCCATTTCAGATCACAGATGAACACATTGGATATACTAGGAATCCGCAATTCGTACGAGCTTGTAACGAAAAGCGGATTACACGGTCGCGGTGAATAGCCAATACCCCACCCAAGACCCCTACGGGTGAGGCAAACTACCCGCCAAATATCCGAAGCGGAGCAACCTCCCTTAATGACGTGAGTAGGCCACTCGGCACTTCGAGATACCCAGTAGTTTGTGCACCCCACCATGGGTCTATCTTAGGAGCAAAAACAGTAAAAAGAAATTATACAATGACAGCTACAACCCCAACCCGGTTGTGCGGCCATCTAAATAATATCACATCAATTTACAAATTTACATGAATTGAAAGAAAAGAAAACTCTCATCTCACAACCCCCGGCTATTCACCCACGACAATCCAATGAATTCATATACACATACCATCAACATTACAGATCACAGATATGTATAACCCCCACTAATCGACGTATAGCGATTAGCGGACGTTCAATACATATATCACATCACAGATATAAACCCGTTAGCTTTAGTCTTTAGAAGTTCGATCAAAATACGGATTTTTAGGCCCTAAACACAAATTTTTGTTTCTGGAAAATCTGGGCTGAAAAAACATATTGTAAAAATCCCAAGACACCCCTCTGGACAAACTGCTCAAAAATTACCCTACGGCCGAGTCAACTCGGCCGCGGATCGGCGGCTCGTTGATCGAATCAGTGGACCAATTTTTTGCAGTTTGTTCTAAAAACCCTGAGCTGAATTTTAAGGTAAGATTTATTGGATTTTGAACAGGAAAAAAATTCGGCAGAAAGTTGATTTTTCGGGGATTTTTCGCGACTTTTTCTCCGATCGAATTTCTATTTACTATGCTAACATGTTAGATAGTGATTAACTAGGCTCTGATACCACTGTAAGTCCATGCTAGCTCTCCCGGTACTTACGGGCTTGCGGAAATGATGAAAAACGATTTTTCAAGAGGTGGTAACATGGACTCAAAATACGGATCTTTATTAAACAACTAACTAAAAAACCTAACAAGAGTTTAACCTACTCGGTTAGGGGGTTATACCTTTCTTGAACTCCTTCGTCTTCAACTCTTTCCGGTGTACGGATCGGCCTCACCTCGTCGTCTCCTTGCGCCGAAGATGGATCCACCCGAAAGCTTCTACCTTTGGCTTCTTCTTCGAACTTGAAGAAACTAGAACACTAGGTTTGCTAAACCTTGTGAACTAGGATGAGTAGAGAAGTGATTTGGGTTTTCTTTTATCTCTAAGGCAATGTTTCTCAACTCATGAGAGGGTGTTGCTTTGAGCTAGAGAGAGAGCAAGAGGAAGAGCAAGAGGGAGAGCTCAAGCAAGAGAGAGAAATGAAATGAGAGAATGAGTAACTCTTTTGTCATCCAAGCTCTCATAATCCAAAACCATGATTACTCATAATAGTAATTGAGTATTATGTGATGGTTCAAGTCAAAATGCCATATCATTTCAAGCACTCAATTTGCAAAAACCAACAAGCAAGCAAAAGTCTTTGCCATGAAATGATAGCCATTGTAATGATGATGGTCAACTAGTCCAACCTAGTCACCGGTCCACAAAGTCAACAAGTCAATAAAGTCAACCCCTCATCTCAACCATGACACAATAATAATTAATTAATATTATCATTAATCATATTTCTTATTCTCATTAGGGTTTAGCAAAAGTCAATGGTCAACAGTGAACAGTCAACAGTCAACAACCCCAATGAGAATCCTCTGCCTCTGTCTCTCTGTCAACTGTGCATACACACCCTCATCCGCGTTCCGAGGAACACGAATACAAACGAGATAAAACCAATCCCAAAACGTACACTAGGATCTGGCTTAAACCAAAGCATACTAGTGTTAACTGTCCGGACACTGAACGTGCACAAGTGCACGGATGTGACCGAACCCTGTCGCAAAACCATGCGACCTGTCGCAAAACCATGCGACCTGTCGCAAAACCATGCGACCTCTGCTCTTTTGCCTAAAGGCGAATAGCTTTCTGTGTGGGACTCTAAAGACTCGACACTACGCTGGCAGTGGGTTTAACCACAGACCGCAAGCGGCACTAGCTGTGCGTAACGGTCCCCAGGTAGATGCCGACAAGAAGACGGACGAGATGAAACCCATCTGAACTCCTACTCAGCCTGAATGTGACAATCTCTGTACAGTCCGGTCTGTTCGTCTGATACATCGCATGGTGGGCCTAGGGGGCGGTAAACGTCAGTCCCCTAATAGCGGTACAAGTCGTGTCGGAGTGTAGCCCAGAACACCCTGAGGTAGCACTGGAAACCTACCAGTATATCTCGCTTGCCCTGGCCAGGGACTACTCGTGTAATGGCTCTCCTAGACACAGCGCGATGTTAACCCCCAATATCGGGAGAGACGAATCCTGTCTAACCGTCACTGCCTCCAAGTGCTTCAGGACTGCACCCAAAAACTACCTGTTTGCACGACTCCTTTGAGCCGTGGTAGGGTAGTAATCAAAGTGCAGTGGGAACACACTCGAGACGAAGTGATAGTGTCAAGTCAGCGGACTAAGCTGTACTCATGTTACCTGGGAACTGATAACTGACGATAGGTATAATACCAACCAACAGTTCCCGACGAGTCATGTCCTGTGTACTCGTAACCTAACGAGCACCCGCATACTATCTCAAGTACGACGTACTGACGGCTGTGGGACAGACCGTCTCCCAAGCTGGGATAAGAAGCGCATACGCTAGTCTACTCAGGAGTATCGATGCCCTGTCTCGATAGTCCTGCGACTAGGGACCTGCATAAGGATGTGCTTATAGATTACCCAACCCCCACGAGTGTGACTACCATCACAACGCTGGTAATCAAGCAAACATCCTAAGGGCTCCACTAATGTGTAAAGGCGATATGCTAAAAGAAACACATGCACACATTAAAGCAGAAACAAACCAAGTAGCATACTACCATTTTGAGCAAGATTGTCAATACAAGGTGAATATCCCAAGCTTCCATTAAGTAATATACATACTAGTATGATACAGTAATGGCCTCTAGGGCATATACACTAACACCTTGTATATACAAGAAGGTGGTAGAGAGTAAGGTTGTCTTCCTCGTATTGTATGTAGATGACATACTCTTAATAGGAAATGATGTTCCTATGCAGCACTCGGTCAAGCTATTCTTATCACATAGATTCTCAATGAAAGATCTAGGTGATGCCTCCTACATCTTGGAGATTAAGATCTATAGATATAGATCTAAATGGATACTGTGATTGTCCCAATCCAAGTACATTGACACCGCACTAAAGAGGTTTAGTATGGAAGAATCCAAGTGTGGGAATTTACCCGCGATCTCAAGACTCGCTCTCTCCAAAGAGATGTCTCCCAAGACTGATTCGGAAAGAGCTCGCATGCAAGGGATACCCTATGCTTCGGCAGTAGGATCTATCATGTGCGCGATGCAATGTACCAGACCCGATGTAGCATACTCACTAAGTGTAGTGAGTAGGTATCAAGCAGATCCTGGAGGGAGTCACTGGACAGCTGTGAAGAACATTCTCAAGTACTTGAGAAATACTAAAGAGATGTTCTTGCTGTATGGTAACGGTGAACTCCAAGTGGAGTCCTTTACCGATTCAAGCTTCCAGAGTGATAAGGACGACTCTAAGTCGGTCTCAGGATTTTTCTTTACCCTAAATGGAGGGGCGGTTTGGTTAAAGAGTTCCAAATAGGAAACCATGGCAAACTCGACGATGGAGGTTGAATACATCGCTGCCAAAGATGCTGCCAAAGAGGCTGTCTGGATGAAGAAGTTCATAAACGAACTTGGTGTGGTTCCGTCCATCGAGCATCCAATACCTTTGTATTGTAATAACAATGGAGCAGTGGGTTTGGCTAAGGAACCAAGGTCCCATCAGAGATCCAGGCATATTCTGAGGCGGTATCACCTGATCCGGGAGATAGTTGATCGCCGGGAGATCGAGGTAAGGAGAGTTGACATGAAGAACAACACAGCGGATCCATTCACGAAGGCCATACCCCAGATACATTTTGAGAGACTCTTCGGGATGTTGGGTATAGGATACTACAACAACTGGTCTTAGTGCAAGTGGGAGATTTTTAGTTATGTGTATGCCCTAGAGGCCATTATTGTACATATGACATATATTATAGTGGATGCTTGGACATATATAGAAGGGACTTTCTTGCTCGGCATGATAGTATGCTATCTGATTGCTCTTTGTCTTAACATGTTGACTTGTATTTTGATACTGTCTTGCTCTCACATGTTGACGAAGCCCTTAAGATGTGTACTTGACTACTAGGACTATGATGGAGATCATACTAGTGGGGCCAGGGTAGTCCAAAAGTACATCCTATAATTGTTTCTTGTCGAGGGTGTATCGAGACAGGGCATTGATACTCCAGAGTAGACTAGAGTTTACGCTTCTTGACTCATATGATGGGCGATGAATGATCCCACATCCATTGGTGTTTGACATCAAAGATGGTATACGGGTGCTCAGTGGAGACTGGGTACACTGAACGGACTCGCCGAGAACTCCTAGTTGGTATTATACTTATTGTCAGATAGCAGTTCTCTGGTGACAATGGTACAGGTTAGTCTGTAGACCCAAGATCGTCAAAGAGTCTTGTGTGATTCCCACTGTGCTTTGATTTCCACCTTACCACGTTCAAGAAAACGTGCAAAACGGTGGCTTTTGGGTACAGTCCCGAATCACATGGAGACAATGAGCGATTGGAGGGGTTTCATCTCTCCCGGTATTGGGGGTTGATGTTGCGCTGTGCTCGATTGGCTATAACTGGAAATCCCTGGGCAGGGCTGATATAGAGATCTACGGGTAAGTGTTATCAGTAGTTTCTTGACCCGTTATGAGCCTCACATCGGCACGACATATCGGTTACTGGGGTCTGACGTTTACCACCCCTAGACTGGATATGTGACATATCAGACGAAGAGACCGGACTGTACAGTAGTGTTACTGATTGATCGTATGGATTTTGTTTTAAAAATGTTATCACAACTAAAGAATTTATAGCCGCAATCAATAACGGTGTCGATGTAGCTCATTAATGAGAACGGATCGTCCACTGAGATTCGTGTATTTATTCGTTTTTGCTTTAGATGAATTGAAAGAAAATATTAATGAAAATTAAAGAAAGTAATTCAAGATTTGATTGAGTTGTCATTTCAAGAAAATCAAGAATATGTTCAAGAGTTAGAAATCAAGAAAGTGTCCAAAATCAATTTAGTTATCAAGAAAATGAAGAATACCTAGTAGGAATCGATAGGAATTAGTAGCAATGATGAATACTAATAATGACTCATCTTATCTATTGATGAATTATAGCTAGATCGATGGCGATGAATGAAGATTAGGGATCTATTGAAGAAACTAGGGTTTCTCCTTCACTATCCCTTGTCTTTTCATTGATCATCATTCAAATCTAATCTTTAGCAAAGAAAATCATCAATCATTCAATTCCGAAATTGCAACGAAATTATCAAGAATGGTGATCTCGATCCAAATTAGGTCATTGATGATTCTTTTTCCTAAAGTTCACAATTCTTATAAGACTTAAGATTAGTTTTAGGTTTTCATCATCATTTGATCTACCGATTTCCATCAATTCCCTAGCAAGCGGAGATTTACTCACGCGTCATAAAAACAAAAGAATCAAGAATGAGAAATTTCATAATGCAAGAATTTAAAGAAAATGTGAGTTAACAATTGATCACCTTTATTAAATCTTCTCAAATTTATACTTCTCAATCCGAGATTACAAGACTAAGCTCTCGATCACTCCTTTGAAAAGAAAATTTATCATAGATTTTTGTGTAGCTCGATCACCGTGAGACGTGGATCATTCGCGGATCTCTTGCTCTTGATGACGATCGGCATTGCGATAAAGGATCTTCGATGTCTTCGCTTGATGTAGTTCTCAACGAATCTTGATTTTGATTTGGATTTGATATTTGGATGATGCTTTTTCACTAAGATTCAACCACTAATTGGATAACCCCCACAACATTAGCCCTAGGTCTCTTTATATAGCCTTCATCAATCTTCCACTAGAAGCTAGGTTAATCTTCTTAAAGAAGCTAGATAGTTATAGGGAAGCTTCTAGAGTAAGGTAGTTATCAAGCTAGCATGAGAAGCTTGGCTGTTGTAGGGAAGCTTCTGGAGTAAGCTAGGTGACTCGAAGGATCTTGAAGAAGCTAGGAGGTTGTATGGAAGCCTTTGGAAAAGTGTCGACCGTTGACGCCCTAACTCGGCCGCGGATCCGCGGCGGATCGGGCTGAATCGGCCGCGGTTCCGCGGCCATTTGAAGAGCTTGATGCATCAATTCTCTGGGGTGTTCTGATGTTAGATTTTGGGTCTTCAGGTGATATCTAGAATCTTTTTATCTCTTCTGAATCTCTGCCAGATTTTAAGTCTTTGACTTGCTGCATTTTATCGGCAAATTTGCGATTCCGATATCTGACCTGAAATAATTTTCTGCACAAAATCTCAATGAAAAGTGTTGGAGATATAGAATATTATGCATGACATATTAAACATACAATTTCCATAAAAAGATGTTGATTATATATATAACACGTGGTATTCGAGAATTTGCAGATGAACTGGTAATATGTGTTATATTTATATCAACTATCCTTAAATGATTAGAATAGTAAGGAAATTGCTATGTTCAAGATTGCAATATTTTCGACTGAACAGTTACCGATAGACATTACAGGAGTATGAGCAGGCTTGCTTGTTGATCTTCTGATCGCTCAATACCCGAGTGGCCGTTACGTTTAGCTGACCGCTGAAGGCTTGTGGGTGACTGATATGATCACCACCCACTGCCGGCGTATTGACGAGTCTTTAGAGTCCTACACTGAGGTTTTCTGGCTCAGGTGAAATGGAATAGGAGCACATATGTGATATGTGCGGGACCGAGAATAATACGAGTATGTGATACCGTATTCTATTTCTCGCGATATGTGATATCGGCCGGTTATATGTGATATAGTCGGGTTATCGGATCAAGTGTTGATTCGATAAAATGATACATATTATATTAGTCGGTTATATGTGATATAGCCGGATTATTAAATCAAGTGTTGATTCAATAATTTTATATATAATTATATATTTGATATATTAAATTACATTAACTAATATATGCTCACTTAAGTATTTCTTTTTCTCACTTTCGATATATTTAACATATATGCGATATATGTTTATTGTATTGTTTTCTTTTGTTATATAAATAATATATATGTGATATATATTATTGTGATATTCTAGGTTATATATGCAACATCGGTGTATGAGACTTACACCATATATGAGATAATATCTAGGTTTTTATTTATTTAAGTAATTCAAAAATGTGTGGAATTTGTCATGGTTGCAAGCTTGTGGATAACCATTGACTTAGTCCACCATTTTTGTTTTGCTATAGATATTTATAAACCGAACCATTATCTTTTACCATGGTTTTATTCTCTACAAGGGTTAGTGCATGACAAATACTCACCATGGTTGCATTTGTAACCTCACTCTCATTCAATTCATCTTCTTCAAGCTTAAGAGCAAAGCTCTCTAGCTTTTGAGCAAGTGAATAAAAATAGTGAGAAATTAAATTCTGAAGTGAGCAAAATTCCTACTTCATCATCATCTTCTATACTAGCCATATAGTTTAGGGTGTTGGCTTCACCGGTTCCATATTAGTGAAGTGATAGCTTCAGTCCGTGTTTCCTCGACGTAGATCATTTTGGATTTTGAAGACTTCAAGTAAGCATGCATCATTCACCTTGTGGAGCCTCTCAAGAGTCCGGGAGTTCTTTGATCGCAGCGAAAGGACCACTACTTGGAGCATTTGAAGTGAAGGACCGGTCTATAAAAGTTGTATTCCGCAATCACTTAGTTGTAAAGTTGTTTACATCTCGTATCGTCAAAATCTCTAGTTAAAGATTCTAGGTTAGAGTTCTTTTAGCATGGCAAAATTTTAATTTGGCATGGACGATGCCACCTAAAACCTTGCTGTTGTGCTAAGTAACCCTACAGGTGGCATAAATAAGATGCATTTGGGGCGTTCCTCGGGATCTCGTCTCCAAGGACGTATCCGACCTTTCAGGAGACCTCTCTGAGTACTTTCCACCTTCACCTAGCAAACGGCCAGCAACTCATCTCCGAGCCATCTGACAGGCTGAGCTTCTTCGGCTTCCTTGCTCGTATCAGAGCCATCTGTCAGGCCAAGCTTCCTCGGCTTCCCCGATCAACCATGAGTAAAAAACCAAAGCGCTCCCGCAACAGCTCCACGTATCTCGCCAGGGCGAGATATCCGCCTCCCCGCGTTCCGCGTCCCATACTAGCGCTTCCCTCTATTAATGGGCGTATCCCACCATTAATGCGAGGATAACGCAGGGGCGTAACTGACGGCGATGATCTCGCGCCTGCTTGCTCCACGCGACCAATATATAAACCCCTCTCTTTGACGACTCAGGTGATTCCAACTCATTCCAATACGTCGTTACTCTGCACCTATTCCTCGGCACTAACTTGATCGTCGGAGGGTTCTACGGTAGTCGCCCACCCTGGGACTTCCTTTGCAGATAACTCGGCGTCAACACTAACCCATTGAGATCCACATGCTCAACAACTCCCAAACCAAATTTCAGCCGCTAAAACCGCTCGCTACCAGATCGGCGGAGGACAACATCTGAGGGAGATCATGACCTCCATCACCAGCTTTCATAGTGTTATGATCTAAATGAGGATGTGTGGAATATGCTATGTCCATAGGGGTGGTTGCATAAAATTGAATTTCGAAGCCTGGACATCACCGCGAGGAGATCCAACGGGATGATAAAGGTGATACCTTTGAGTGGACATATGCCCCCAATGTTGATATCTTTGTTGGCCCCTTGTTTTCCTTCCATCAACTGAATTTGTTGTTCTGGAAGTAACCGTGGGAGAGTAGCAATTGATGGTCTCAATTCTTTCTTCTTTCTTCCACCAAGGGTTAAGATTCGATAAACACCTCGAAGGAGTCGCAGGGGAATAAAAACAGTTTCTTTTGATATCATAAAGAGAGCTTTTATAATCTTTGAAACTCATGTAATGATTTTCAGACAAAGAAACATTCGTCAATATTGCTTCTATATTTCGTTTGTGATTAAGTACTGAACACTGGATGCCTCATGTATCATATGTTGAACGAAGAGGAGTGAAGTCATTCTTCGAAAATAGTGGTGGAACAATATGCTCCATTTCACGATAGCACCCTACATGTTCAAAAGATGCACTGTGTCACCCACGTTCCTTGCCACTCTGATATCCCTTGCCTTTGTCACTATATGAGGAAGGTGGAGGTCCTTCCCCGTTGTACTGAGATGTTGGCATACCTTCATGAATAAAATACTACGTGAGGTTGTCATGAAGGTCTTGATCACTTGTGGTATGTGAGTAGCAAGAAAGGATGGAGGCATGCCCTTGCTTCTTCTCTTTGAGGCTTTAGTGACCATCGGAATGAAGCCCACATCATTATATTCATGATGATGGGTTTCAGGATGTCGGGGGGATAAAGGTAGTGGGGGAGGCGATTGTTCGCCGTTGGAGCGGTGATGCACTTCACATTTCACAGAACACAGAAGCGCCTTATTGATTGATATGCTGGCAACGGGAATGTACCCATATGGAGACGAATTTCATTGTGATGAAGACCTTAGTAAAATCAACACCTTGGTTCATTTTGTTGTCTGCCATGATCACCTGATTAATATAAAAGGTGTACATATATACATGGTTGCTTTTTTTAGCATTTCTCAAACATGGAGGAAAAGTGTGCTCGTGGTCGACAAATTTTGTCGACGCGGAGTTGGCTAATGCCAACCCTGCGATCTTTATGTTTATTAGTTTTGGTTTGAGTGTGCTTGACTCATTACTCAAAGTGGAGAACGAATAGCGTTCTCATTCAACAATGACCCAAAGAACTTATGACCTTGATGTTATTTTGTTTAACCAAACTAATATGGAATGATTGTAATCGATCCAATACTTGAAACAAAGAACCATAAAATGGTCCTTTTTATTAAGCAATGAATCAATCAAATCATGTCCATACTGTTATTAAAAAATAAAGTAAAATTAATGGAAACCACACTTCTAAAGAATATAATACCAATCTCTTAAGAATGAGGTCTAAGGACCACCAATCATGAAGTAGGGCTATTTATCTCTTTATTAATTACCTTTACAAAAGAATAACCTCGATTAAGAGAAAATGTAACGTCTATGGTTTTCCTATACATAAATAAGTCTTTTTACATCTTTCCATGTGTCGAAATATTTTTTCTTGATGCTTCATTTAGAAGAAGATACTTTAAAATGATTGTTTTACATTTAAAAATAATTAATATAATTTTAAAAAATTTTAAGCAATTGATTTGTACCTTTAGAACAGAAAAAGGGCTTCATGGAATATTTTAATATTAGAAAAATATAATTAATTTTAAACCAAATCTTCTTCCAATATGAAGAAAACATTAAGGTCGATTTTCTATAATTTTTCCATGCATTTCTAATAGATTTAGCTATTTTAAAATAATTTTTTTAACTAATTAAAAACAAATTTTAAAGGTTTTATAAAGAAAAAAAGAAAGAGTTTCGAATCGGGTCGGATCCTACTCGACCCGACCCGCTTCGCTCTCACCAGCTGTCACTAGCAAGTGGACCCCATGCGCAAGCGCGTGGGGGGAACATCGACGAGCGAGCCCACGTGGGGTTGTTGGATATATATGTCCTGGAGGCCATTATTGTATTGTACAGAATTGTATATTACATATGGATACTTGGGATATATATGTATAAGACAATCTTGCTCGATATAATAGTATGCTATCTGGTTTGTTTTTACCTCAACATGTGTATATGTTCTATTTTATATTACGCATCTCGATTACATGTTGGTAATGCACGTAGGATATTTGCTTGACTACTATAGTTGTGATGGCTATCATACTCGTAGGGTCTAGGTAGTCTATAAGCACATCCTTAAATTGTCTCTAGCCGTTAGAGTTTCAAGATAGGGCATCGATACTCCGTAGTAGACTAGTGTATATGTTTCTTATTCTCATGAGGGAAGATGCCATGTCCCACAGCCATTGGCGTTTGGCACCAAAGATAGCATACATGTGCTTATTAGATTATGAGTTACATTGGACGGACTCGCCGAGAACTTCTAGATGGTTATATACCTATCGTCGGATATTAGTTCTCTTATGACATAGGTACATGCTAGTCTTTAGACCTGACATCGTCAATTGTCTCGAGTGTGTTCCTACTGTACTTAGATTACTACCCTACTAGGGATTTAAAGAGTCGTGCAAACAGCCTTTAGTTAGGTACAGTCCCAAATCACTTGAGGGCAGTAAGCAATAGAATGGATTCGTCTTTCCCGGTATATGGAGTTGATGTCGTGCTGTGTTCGATTGATCATCACCATAAGACCTTGGCCAAGATAGTTGAGATTTACTGATTATGAGATCAGTAGTTTCTCGGGATGGTTTTGGGTTACATCGACATGAGTTATTGGGTTATTAGGGGTTGACGTTTTCTACCTCCCTAGACCCAGTATGCAATACTCTCAGACGAAGAGACATGACCGTATGGAGATTGTCACTTTCAGACTCAGTAGGGATACAGACAAGTTTTTCTTTTCGGCTTTCCTTTCATTCAATACCTGGGTAGCCATTACGTACAGCTAGTGCCGCTGACGTGCTTGTGGTTAAATCCACTGCCAGCGTCTTTTCGAGTCTTTAGAGTCTCATACAGAGAGTTTCCCAGCTTAGGTGAAACAATGTAGTGTACGTATTTTGATACATACTTGGGTTTGATTATATACGTGTTTTTGTACACGTAATTTTAATCAGACATTTTGTTAATACTAGCAGATTTGAAGATAGCCAAGTTTGAAAGATTTGGATGAAATGTGTGCTAGTATTATATATATCAGTTTAATCTCTCTCTTTTCATATTCGTATTTTGACAGAATAAGGTATTTATAGGAATACGGGTATTTGTATAAATATTGTGTTTTGATATAAATACGGGTATTTGTATCTTAATTCAAATACGGGTATTCGTATGTTATACAAATACAAGTATATGTATTTTTATACGAATACGAGTGTATGTATTTGTAGCATATACTTGTTTTAGTGTATGTATATATGTGTGTGTACACAAATGTGGTGGCTCTCTCTTATCCTCACTTCTTTTCTTGTATTGGTGAGAAGAGTGTGGGCTTGTAACTCACCATGGCGAGTCATAAGTCCACCCACTCTCACATTGAAAGAAAAGATGAGAATGAAAAGAGTTTAGAGATTATCTTTTTGTGCCATGCTTGTGTTTATTATCACCATCACCATTATCTTCTTCTTCCTCTCTTCTTGAGTTTTCTTTAGTTGAGAAAGAGAAAGATTAAGAGAGAAAAACTTAGAGATAGCCACTACCACATCTTCCAGTGACCAATTCCTAGCAAGTTTTGATCACTAGTTGCTTCACTTGGTATTTAGTGTGAAACTATAGCCTCAGCTAGGGTTTTCTCGGGTGGATCATCTTCGATAAGGAAGACCGACCCCAAGCTCATTCCCGGTAGACCTAGGAGTGTAAGAAGTGGAAAGAAGACGAGGGACATGATTACAAAGGGAGATATCACTATCCGAGTAGTTAACTCCTTTTCTAGTTCACTAGTTTAGTGTTTGGTTTCGATTCTAGCTCGTAGAAGTTCATGCTCTTTGTATAGAATTTTTGTTTTGTATTCCTCCTTGGTCTTTAGTTAGCGGCATGAGCACAAGAATCTAGTTATATGGTATCAGAGCCATCCAAATACTTTAAACTAGTTAGACGATATTTACATTTCGAAACTAAAAATTTACGTATTTTCATAACTCTAAAATCAAGTTTCTGTTGAAATTTATTTGATCTCTAAAATTTTTTTAAACAAGTGCAGAGATCTTATTATGAGATAAAAGAACTTAGGAAGAAAAACGAGGACCTAACTCCACCGAAAAACCGCCAAAATTCACCATTTCGCCGACCTGGTCGGTTTTTGTGTGGCCTCTGGTCTCCAATTTTTTCCAGGTGCTTTATCTCATTAAAACTTGGATTTTGGTTATGTTTGTTTTGCCCCAGATTTCACTTTGTGTTATCTTTGTATTCGGTCAACTTGGCTAGATTTAAGACTCGAATCTTTTTCATTGTGTATATCTTTAGTTCGTATTTGTGTTTGTATACGTCGTCTAATTGCTATAGGTCGATTAGACGGGGTTACAAATACTTTCTCTTGCTGTGGTTATATATATCTTGAGATGAATTAGACGGATAGTCATGGTGGATAACCCCTCATCATAGAAATTGATGTATATTTGTATATTCAAGACAAGCGGCCAGATTGTGGCCGTCGTTATCCCTTCATGTATATTTTTTTGTTGGAACACGACCAGGTTGAGGTCGATGTTACCATTGTATATTCAGTCATTCATGTATTAGGATTACCCACAGAGAAATGCTCGAATAGCCGGGTTTTATAGTGTACTAGGTGGTCGTCTCACAGTGGCGAGTTCGAGCTGCCTCGCTCTAGAATTAGTAGGCTATTCGTTGCACTTGTAGACGTATAGGATAGATCCACAGTGGATTGCTCAAGTTGCCGGATTCCATGAAGTGCCGGGTGGCCCACTTATTTCATTAAGTGATGGGTGCCTCACTTCTAGAATTGACGGGTTGCTTGCCGTGCTCGTAGGGGTCTTTGGTACAGGTGATGTTTGAACTATCCACACAATTGGGAAACGTTGCTTTTCGTTTGCGGCTCAAACGAAACACGGAGCTCCTAATTTATCCACTAATTCCATCTTTTTTATCGCACGCTTGTGATGTTTATTATCTGCCTTTGATGATATATATAAATGTTGTATATATTTTGCATCCGCGCTAGCCCTGCCCATACACTGCCGTAAGTTAAGTAACCATACGGTGAAGTCCCCGGACCCAGTGGAGAATGCGGGCGGTATATACGTACATTCTATTTTGGTTGTTTTCTGTGATGTTTAGGCTTAATTGATGGGGCCGCATTAATTCATATTAATGCAAGAAAATAAACATAAAAAGACGTTGTTAGAATCAAATTTCAAAACCACTAGATTCTTTTCAAAACTACTCGGTTTTTCACAAAACAAAAAGTTTTTAAAATTAAGATTGAACCACTCATTTAGAAATCACTAGTTTCCTTCAATGATATCAATTTCATCACGTTAAAGGTTTTTCACCAAAAACCAGCCGTGGCCCTCCATCGTTTCATTTAATTAGTAATTAGTATTCGTGCTGCGTTTGTTGATTATTCGTCAAGATGTAGTGTACGGTAGCTAAGTAATGATTATCTGTAGCATAAATAATGCGATTGGTTAGGACAGTCATATGACTTTATTGATTATTCGTCAAGGGTCATGCCGGTGGGTCTAATGCAATGTTGGATAATAACGGGTTGAACTTGACTAGGACCTTTTGATTTGTTGATTTTTCATCTAGGTCACTAGGATCCTAAGGGTAAAAACATCCTCGGGAGTTTCAAATATACAGGAAACTTTCTAGTGTTGCATACCTTCTGGAGTGTAGTGACTAGAGTGGCTTCCATCTAGCTTATCACACGATGATAGTTGGGTCCCGAGAGCACTAATGAGTAGGATTACACCCGGGAGATTTTCGCTTCACAACTAGCTAACCCATTAGGTGTCTAGAAAGGTGTTAACAGGGTTATGCCTCTGTGGAAACGATGTTATTTAATTAGGTCCGTGCAAAAGCACGGGGAGCCTCCCTTGGAGTACCAAACTTGTAAGAGTATACGCTGAGTGTTTCTTTTCTCTCTCCTAATTATAGCTACCATGTCACGCATTTATCGAGATAATAAAATGTATAACTTGACTGACCTGAATTTTTATTTGGAGCTGGGGAATGTCGGTTCGGTTCTGACTTGTGACAGATGTCACGAGCATAACCAAGTGAAAGAGGATTGCATGAATTCCTTGATGACCCCGGTAAAGAAGAAGCATACTATTGTGTCTCCTTCAGGTGCTCTTCTAATTGAAAACTGTTTTTCGATTAGTCCTATCACCTGGGTACTAGATACCGAATCAGGATCTCATATCTGTAATTTATTGTAGGGACTGAGAAAAATTAGGATGGTTGGACCTTGTGATATGGGTCTCAGAGTAGGGAACGAAGCACAAGTTGATGTTGCTGCCGCCGTCGGTGAATATCACCTGGTTTTGCCAAGCAGTAATACTATGATTTTAAACAACTGCTACTATGTACCATCCATGCTTTGCAATATCATACCAGTTTCTTTAATTAATAAAGAAGGATATAACTTTGTTTTAGATTGAAATATAATGAACATTTACCTTAAAGAGGTATTGGTTGCAAAAGGTACACTATGTAATGGTATATATTTTCTAAATCAAAACACAGTTTTTAATGTATAAAACACATGCAAGAGGAAAAGTTCAGATACGAACGAAATCTACTTGTGGTATTGTAGACTTGGTCATATCAATGAGAAAAGATTAACTAAGTTGCATAAGAATGAATATTTGGATCCGTTAGAATTTATATCTTATGAAACCTGCCAATCTTGTCTCAAAGGTAAGATGACCAAATCTCCGTTCACCGGACAAGGAGAAAGAGTAACAGAGCTCTTGGGACTCATGCATAATGATGTGTGTGGTCCAATGTCTATACATGCAAGCGGTGTGTTCTCCTACTTCATTTTATTCACTGACGATCTCTCTAGATTCGTATATATGTATCTTTTGAAACACAAATCTGAAACTTTTAAGAAATTCAAAGAATAGAGAAACGAAGTAGAGAACCAGACTGGCAAAAGTATCAAGATCCTCCGATCCGATAGAGGAAGGGAGTATTTAAGCATGGAGTTTCTCGACTACTTAAAAGAGAATGGTATTCTCTCTCAGCTTACTCCTCTTTATACACTACAACACAACGGTGTATCTTAGTGGAGGAACTGTACCATGTTGGATATAGTTCACTCCATGATGAGTGTGTTGATCTGCCTCTTTCATTCTGAGGATATGCGTTTCAGACAACATCATATCTTTTGAATCAAGTTCCATCCAAATATTTGCCTACTACTTCATATGAAATATGGAGTGGTAAGAAACCGTGTTAAATTCATTAAGATATGGGGTTGTCAGGCTTATGTTAAAAAGCAAAATCCGGAAAAACTTGAGGCACAATCATTTCTATATAAGTTTGTGGGATATCCTAACAATTCATTAGGATATATGTCTACCACACTAAGGAACAGAAGGTATTTATAACTTGCCACGCCGCCTTTTTAGAAAGGGAATTTCTTGCAAAAGAAATTAGTGGAGCACGATAGAACTGGAAGAAATTCAAGAATCACAAAATGTTACTAAGGATTTGGAGGAACAGCAGGATTCAATAATCCCGGATGAATCTCAGCTACTCCGTAGATCTAGTTGGATTTCTCATCCACCCGAGAGATACTAAAATTTTCTCATAAACGGGGATCAGAGGATTACATCTTGGAAGAAGATGCTCTTACTAGTTTTGAGCAAGCCATTTCCAGTAGGGACTCTCTGAAATGGCTGGATGCTATGTGATCTGAAATGGAGTCCATATACACCAACAAAGTTTAGATTTTAGACATTGCAACACAAAGGGTAAAACCAGTCGGCTGCAAATGGATCTTCAAGAAGAAGATTGGTGCAGATGGACATATTGAAACCAATAAAGCTAGACTTGTTGCAAAAGGTTTTCGTCAAAGACCAGGGGTGGACTATGACGAAACCTTTTCTCCAGTGGCTATGCTCAAATCCATTTGGATCCAATATTCTATTGCTGCCTTCCATGACTATGAGATCTGGTAGATGGACATAAAGACCGATATTCTAAATTGCGCTTCAGAAGAGTGTGTCTATGCGGATCAGCCAGATGGATTCATAGACAGTGGGAGCAGCGGAAAGGTGTGCAAGATGCTTAAATCCATTTATAGATTAAAGCAGGCATCTTGGAGATGGAACATATGTTTTGATGAAATAGCCAAGGAATTTGACCTTATCAAAACATAGTTGAGCCTTGTATTTACAAGAAGATTGTAGGGAGAACTGTGGTATTCCTCGTATTGTACGTGGATGACATTCTCCTAATAAGAAATGATATTCCTATGTACAGTCTGTCAAACTGTTCTTGTCTTACAAGTTCTCCATGAAGGACTTAGGTGATACCTCCTACAATCTGCGGATCAAGATCTATCGTGATAGATCTAAGAGAATGTTGGGACTTTCACAGTCCAGGTACATTGACACCATACTAAAGAGATATAGCATGGAAGATTCTAAGCGTGGTGATCTACTGGCTTGTCATGGAATCACCCTCTCCAAAAAGATGTCTCCCAAGACTTCTGAGGAAAGGGCTCGCATGAGCATCATACCCTTCGCTACGGCGGTAGGATCTATAATTTATGCGATATTATGTACCAGACTAGATGTGGCTTACGCACTCAGCGTAGTAAGCCGGTATCAGTCAAACCCAGGGAAGAAGCATTGGACAGCTGTGAAGAACATTCTGAAGTATCTGAGAAGGACTAAGGATACGTTTTTAGTGTACGGTAATGGATACCTCCAGATGGGTCTTTTACCGATTCAAGCTTCCAAAGCGACACGGCTGACAACAAATCTATCTCGGGTTATGTGTTTACCCTTAATGGAGGGACGTTCTGTTGGAAGAGTTCCAAACAGGACACCGTAGCAGACTCGACGATGGAGGCTGAATACATTGCTGCTAGCGATGCCGCAAAAGAGGCTGTCTAGATGAGAAAGTTCATTTATGAACTTGAGGTGGTTCCGTCTATTGTTGATCCAATACCCTTGTAATATGACAACAATGGGGCTATAGCATTAGTGAAGGAACCACGGTCCCATCAGAAATCTAGACATATCTTAAAGTAGTATCACCTGATCAGGGAGATCATTGATCGCCAGGAGATCGAGGTCAGGAGAGTAGACATAAAAGACAACACATCGGGCCCACTCACAAAAGAACTTCCTCAGACTCAGCTCGAGCGGGTATTGGAGATGATTGGCCTTTGATACGCAAATACATGGCTTTAGTACAAGTGGGAGATTGTTGGATGTATATGCCCTAGAGGTCATTACTGTATAGTACATGATTGTTTATAACATACGGATACTTGGGATATATATGTACAGGACAATCTTGCTTGATGTGATAGTATACTATCTAGTTTGTCTTTACCTCAACATGTGTAAATGTTTATTTTTATTACGTATCTCGATTACATGTTGGTAAAGCCCATAGGATCTTTTCTTGACTACTAGAGTTGTGATGGCTATCATACGCGTGGGGTTTAGCTAGTCTAAAAGCACATCCTTAAATTTTCCCTAGTCGTTGGTGTTTCGAGATAGGGTATCGATACTCCAGAGTAGACTAGTGTATATGTTTCTTATTCCCGTGAGGGAATGCGGCGTGTCCCATAGCCAATGGTGTTCTGCACTAAAGATAGTATACGTGTGCTCATTAAGTTATGAGTTACACTGGACGGACTCGCCGAGAACTTTTAGATGGTTATATACTTATCATCATATATTAGTTCACTTGTGATATATGTACATGTTAGTCTTTAGACCTGACATCGTCATTCGTCTCGAGTGTGTTCCCACTGTACTTAGATTACTACCCTACCACGGCTTTAAAGAGTCGCGCAAATAGGTTTTAGTTGGGTACAGTCCCGAAGCACTTGGGGGCAGTGAGCGATAAAAGGGATTTGTCTATCCCAGTATAGGAAGTTGATGTCGTGCTGTGTTCGATTGGTCATCACCATAAGACCTTGGCCAAGGCAGTTGAGATTTACTGATTGTGAGATCAGTAGTTTCTTGGGATGGTTTTGGGTCACATCGACACAACTTATTGGGTTATTAGGGGTCTGACGTTTTCCACCTCCCTAGACCCAGTATGCGATATTCTCAAACAAAGAGACCGGACTGTATGGAAATTGTCACTTTCAGGCTCAGTACGGATACAGATAAGTTTGCTTGTCAGCCTTCCTTTCGTTCAATACCTGGGTAGCCATTACGTACAACTAATGCTGCTGGCATGCTTGAGGTTAAACCTACCGCCAGCGTAATGTCGAGTCTTTAGAGTTCCACAAAGAGCGTTTCCCAGCTTAGGCAAAATGATGCAGCGTACGTATTTTGATACGTACTTGGGTTCGATTAAATACGTGTTTTTGTACACGTATTTTTAATCAGACATTTTGTTAATACCAGAAAGTTTTAAAGATAGCCGGATTATCATATTTGGATGAAATGTGAGCTAGTATTATATATCTCTTTTTAGTATCTCTCTTTTCTTATTCGTATTTGGATAGAATAAGGTATTTATACGAATACGGGTATTTGTATAAATATGTGTATTTGTGTCTTGATATAAATACGTATATTTGTATCTTAATATAAATACGGGTATTCGTATTTTATACGAATACGGGTATATGCATTTTGAGAGGAACACGAGTGTATGTATTTGTACCATATACTTGTATTAGTGTATGTATGTATATGTGTGTGTGTGTGTGTGTGTGTGTACACAAATGAGGTGGCTCTCTCTTATCTTCTCATCTTTTCATGTATTTGTGAGAAGAGTGTGGGCTTGTGACTCACCATAGTGAGTCATAAGTCCACCCACTCTAACATTAAAAGAAAAGATGAGATTGAAAAGAGTTTATAGATTATCTTTTTATGACATGCTTGAGTTTATCATCACCATCAACGTTATCTTCTCCTTCCTCTCTTCTTGAGTTTTATTTAGTTGAGAAAGAGAAAGATTAAGAGAGAGAAACTTAAAGATAGCCACTACTAAATCTTCTAGTGACCAATTCCTAGCAAGTCTTGATCACTATTTGCTTCACTTGGTATTTAGTATGAAGCTATAGCCTTAGCTAGGGTTCTTTCGGGTAGATCATCTTCGACAAGGAAGACAGACCCCAAGCTCGTTCTCGGTGGACCTAGGAGCGTAAGAAGTGGAAAGTAGACGAAGAGCACGACTACAAAGGTAGCTATCACAATCTGAGTAGTTAACTCCTTCTCTAGTTCACTAGTATAGTGTTTTGTTTCGATTTTAGCTTGTAGAAGTTCGTGCTCTCTGTATAGAATTTTTGTTATGCATTCCTCTTTGGTCGCTAGTTAGCGGCACGAGCACGAGCATCTACTTATAAAAAAAACCCCGCCATTCGATCAAAGATCGAACGGCTGAGGCGAGCGGATGTGAAGGCAGCCGGCAAGATGTAAGTCGATGTCGCACACTCCACATGGTTTGTAAAGAGGTGGAATTAAACAAAAAACAAATTTATAGCAAGCAACATCGGCTAAACTTCCAAGATCTACCATAAGCCCTAGCTAACAAAACTTACGAAGGTTCTAATCTACTATGAAGTGATTTATACCTTTGTGTTCAAGTCTTTCGGGTATTCTTATCCACTTCTTAAGCTTCTCGTTTGTATGGATCGAGCTTGGTCATCGTCCTCCTCATGTCGAAGACGATCCTACCGAGAGTCTATGGTTCAAACTTTAACCTCAAGAGTGAGGTAACTAAACTACCTAGTTTGCTAATTTAGGTAGCTTAGATGATGTAGAGAATGTTTATTGGATTAGTTTGTTTCAATTACCCAAGGTTTCTCAACTCATGAGAGTGTTAGGGTTTGAGGAAGAAGAAGAAAGCAAAGGATGAAAGAGAATGTGAAGTGAAGAATGAGTTGAAGAATTGCTAAGTCCTGGTAATATCAAACATAACATTTACAATAAAAATAATGTGACATGCTTCAATAGTTATCCAAATGAATGAGTCATCCAAAGTAGCCATGCTTCAACCATGATTAAATAACACCGCATTTTTCCACCGCATTATCCATTTAAATAAATGGATTTATCACAAATGAGTTGTCTTCTTCTAGAAGAACTCTTATGAAAATACAAGAATACCCCTCATCCTGTATACATACCTGTATTCGTACCACGAATACCAAGAGATGAAAATAATCCAATATTATAATACTAGAATGCGGCTTAATCCTAAGCCCGCTCGTATTATCCGTCTGAACAAAAATATGAGTAGCTAGTACACGTATATGACCGAAACCCTGTACGTAAAACCATACGGCCTCTATATCATTTCGCTTGAACCAGGAAAACCCTCTATGTAGGACTCTAAAGACTCGAAAGTACACTGGCAGTGGGTTTAACCACAAGCACATCAGTGGCACTAGCTGTACGTAACGGCTACACAGGTGTCTGTTGAAAAGAAGGCCGACGAGCAAACTCGTCCGAACTCCTACTGAGCCTGTCCGTGACAATCTCCGTAGAGTCTGGTCTGTTCGTCTGACAGTATCGCATGCCGGGTCTAGGGAGTGGAAAACGTCAGACCCCTAATAACTTGACAAGTTGTGCCGATGTGGCTCAAGAGCATCCGAGAATCTACTGATCTAACTATCAGTAATTCTCAATCCGCCCTGGCCAGGGACTTATGGTGTTGGCCAACCAAACACATCGCAAGATCGACTCCCTATACCGGGAGAGTCGAATCCCCAACAATCGCTCACTACCTTCATGTAGCTCAGGACTTTACCTAACTAAAAACTGCTTGCACGACTCAGCAGATCCGTGGTAGGGTAGTTGTTACAACCCGAAATTGGCACGTGACCAGCACTTGGATCACGTGAAGTCTATAGGACCCCACCGTAACCCAAGTAAGCCGAAAACCCATAAATCTAAACCTTTTTAGGAAGATAATGGAGGTGAAGTTTTAAAATAAAGGTATAATGAAATCAAGTTCTTTCTTTTGAAGTATATATAAAGTTCGTTTGAAATGCAAGTGGATTATATACTATAATTTAAAAACATTTTTGTCAGTTGAAATTTGGGCAGCACTTCCTTTATAAATTTTGATCCAAAACCAATATATAATCAACAATAATATTTGCATCTCCAAGCGGATGCTGGCTCTTCGCCAATCGGCGGAAACACAATCACACAACAAGAATATACGACGTCCAGGGCGAAGATTAATCAAAGATAAGAAAGTAAAGAAAAACTAAAAGCATCATCAAATTCAATATAAAGAATAATACAAGTTTCGCCACTAATTCTGAAACAATATACAAACTGGTCTCTAAGTCTGCCAAATATACATAGACTGGTTGATGGAGCTTTTAATTAGATTACAACTGAATAAATATATACAAATGGTGGTCACGATCCGAAGTGTAACCCACCTACCAAGCAAACCACCCAAAAGAAGCAATGTGCTAACAAATCGCTAATGATCCGAGCGGTCGATCCTGTAAGAAAACTATAGCACAATGGGGATGAGTTGCCAACTCATGAGTAGAAAACAGCATCAAGTAGAAATTGAATGTATGACGATCTCTTAGGTCATACAGTAATATAATAATATATCGTACCGTATGGTATCGAAGGTGATCGTGTATACATATGTATATAAGTATATAATATCATGCCTATGTCAATATGTGATACCATATCATCTGTATCATATATATGTGTCATCCAATGTGTGTCCATCAACGACACATCAAAATCATCATAAAATCCGGAATGCCCAGCATTGACACTCGAAATCATCATAAAACCCATGTCCAGTATCGACAAGTAAATCGTCATATCTCAGGCGCCGTCTTTTCGAATCGGCCCTCATATCTCAGGCACCGTTTCATCGGATCGGTTCTCATATCCATTTGTCTCATATTACTCCGGTCGGTATCCTCCGGATATCCGTCGAGTCCAAATACTGTCACTGGTAGGTAGTGTTCCCCTGCCAGGCTCAACGCCTTTCTATACGATCTTCTTGTCCCGGGGTACCATACCGGGTCGACCATGTATCCGCAATCGGTTCCTCCCCTTGCCTCGATTCGAATAATCATCATAGCTCAACACCGAGAAATCTCATGGTGGACGTCGAAATATCATATCAAGAGAAAACGCATTTTTAAAATATTCACATGTTTTTCAACGGTTTCTCAAATTCAGAAATCTCATGAAAACAGAATCTCATAAGAATATGCAATAATGAAACAATAGGTACATGCACAGAACAATACTATAATGCATAGCAAGTGTGTTCAAATGAGTGTGCCGTGTAGCATGGTAAAGAAGTGCAATAACTGAACTAGTATGTGGTACTGAGTACTAAACAGTAACTAAAATACTAACAGGTTTTAAGGTGATACGATAACATAGAGAGTTCTAATGTCTATGCGGCATGTCAATTACCGATGATGTGTGTGTGAGCCGGCAAGTATGTATACGTGCAATATGTGCATCATCGGTAATGGTGCGTTTGTCCTAGCAAACAATGTCATGTAAAGCTAAGGGTATGAAACGTAATATATATACCATAAAAGAAAATAATTTAAGCGTATGCAGAAATAAGAAATCGTAGCGCAATTGTAAACAGAATAGAGAAATCGTAAATGTGAACAGTATAAAAATATGCAACTACGTATGAGCCACACAGTTGTAGTTTAAAATAGTACGAATCATTGTTTTTAGAAAATAGGGGGCTACGATATTTTTGAAAAAAAAACCATTTGGAAAGTCGTTGTGTCCCTTGAAATTATCATATAAAAGTGCGTAACGATTTGTTAGTTTTGAAAATAGTTATGACTCTAAACATAGCATACTATCTATTTGAGTGATTTTAAACATTTCTTTTCGAGTCGAAAATAATATCGGCAATCCATCCTCATCATATCACGTGCGGAATAATCCATCGTATGATATCATCAAATTAATAGTACGGATTTATAATCACGTACATCATCTCATCTCATATCATCATATATCATCAAATGTCCTCATGTTAGGAATATGTATGCCCTAAAGACCATTATTGTAGATTATAGTGGATGCTTGGACATACACACACACACACACATACATACATACATACATACAAACATACATACATACATATATATATATATACATATACATACATACATATATACATACATACATATATACATACATAAATATATATAGATATAGATACATACATACATACATACATATACCTACATACATATACATACATACATACATACATACATACATACACACACACACACACACACACATAAGAATTTCTTGCTCAACATGATAGTATGCTATCTGGTTGCTCTTTATCTTAACATATGCATTTGTTTTAGTTTACTGTCTTATTGATACATGTTGATAAAGCCCTTAGGATGTTGGCTTGACTATACAGACTATGATATAGATCATACTAGTGGGGCTTGTGTAGTCCATCAGCACATCCTTAACAGTTTCTAGTCGAGAGAGTATCGAGACAGGGCATCGATATTCCAGAGTAGACTAGTGTATACGTTTCCTGACCCTGTATAGGGTGATGGCTAATCCCACAGCCATTGGTGTTTGACATCAAAGATTGTACACATGTGCTCATTAGAGAATGCATACACCAAATGGACTCGCCGACAACTGCTAGATGGTACCATACCTATCGTCAGATAGCAGTTCTCCGGTGACACTTGTACATGTTAGTCTGTAGACCCGAGATCGTCATAGTATGTTGTATGGTTCCCACTGTGCTTTGATTTCCACCCTACCACGCTCTACTGAGTCATGCAAATAGGTAGTTTTTTGGTACAGTCCTGAGTCACATGGAGGCAGTGAGCGATAGGAGGGGTTTCTTCTCTTCCGGTATTGGGAGTTGATGTTTTACTATGCTCGATTGGCTATAACAGCAAGTCTTTGGCCAGGGCTGATGAGATTTACCGATAAGTGTTATCATTAGTTTCTCAATTGGTTATAGGCCACACATCGGCATGCCTTATTAAGTTATTATGGTCTGATGATTCCACCCCCTAGACTCGATATGCGACATATCAGACGAAGAGATCGAACTGTACAGCTAGTGTTGCTTATAGGCCCTGCGGGAGTTTGGACAAGTTTTCTTATTGATCTTATATTCGTTCAATAGTTGGGTAGCCATAACGTCGAGCTAGTACCCTTCGCTACGGCGGTAGGATCTATAATTTATGCGATATTATGTACCAGACTAGATGTGGCTTACGCACTCAGCGTAGTAAGCCGGTATCAGTCAAACCCAGGGAAGAAGCATTGGACAGCTGTGAAGAACATTCTGAAGTATCTGAGAAGGACTAAGGATATGTTTTTAGTGTACGGTAATGGATACCTCCAGATGGGTCTTTTACCGATTCAAGCTTCCAAAGCGACACGGCTGACAGCAAATCTATCTCGGGTTATGTGTTTACCCTTAATGGAGGGACGGTCTGTTGGAAGAGTTCCAAACAGGACACCGTAGCAGACTCGACGATGGAGGCTGAATACGTTGCTGCTAGCGATGCCGCAAAAGAGGCTGTCTAGATGAGAAAGTTCATTTATGAACTTGAGGTGGTTCCGTCTATTGTTGATCCAATACCCTTGTAATATGACAACAATGGGGCTATAGCGTTAGTGAAGGAACCACGGTCCCATCAGAAATCTAGACATATCTTAAGGCAGTATCACCTGATCAGGGAGATCATTGATCGCCAGGAGATCGAGGTCAGGAGAGTAGACATAAAAGACAACACATCGGGCCCACTCACAAAAGAACTTCCTCAGACTCAGCTCGAGCGGGTATTGGAGATGATTGGCCTTTGATACGCAAATACATGGCTTTAGTACAAGTGGGAGATTGTTGGATGTATATGCCCTAGAGGTCATTACTGTATAGTACATGATTGTTTATAACATATGGATACTTGGGATATATATGTACAGGACAATCTTGCTCGATGTGATAGTATACTATCTAGTTTGTCTTTACCTCAATATGTGTAAATGTTTATTTTTATTACGTATCTCGATTACATGTTGGTAAAGCCCATAGGATCTTTTCTTGACTACTAGAGTTGTGATGGCTATCATACGCGTGGGGTTTAGGTAGTCTAAAAGCACATCCTTAAATTTTCCCTAGTTGTTGGTGTTTCGGGATAGGGTATCGATACTCCAGAGTAGACTAGTGTATATGTTTCTTATTCCCGTGAGGGAATGCGGCATGTCCCATAGCCAATGGTGTTCTACACTAAAGATAGTATACATGTGCTCATTAAGTTATGAGTTACACTGGACGGACTCGCCGAGAACTTTTAGATGGTTATATACTTATCATCATATATTAGTTCACTTGTGATATATGTACATGTTAGTCTTTAGACCTGACATCGTCATTCGTCTCGAGTGTGTTCCCACTGTACTTAGATTACTACCCTACCATGGCTTTAAAGAGTCGCGCAAATAGGTTTTAGTTGGGTACAGTCCCGAAGCACTTGGGGGAAGTGAGCGATAAAAGGGATTTGTCTATCCCAGAATAGGAAGTTGATGTCGTGCTGTGTTCGATTGGTCATCACCATAAGACCTTGGCCAAGGCAGTTGAGATTTACTGATTGTGAGATCAGTCGTTTCTTGGGATGGTTTTGGGTCACATCGACACAACTTATTGGGTTATTAGGGGTCTGACGTTTTCCACCTCCCCAGACCCAGTATGCGATATTCTCAAACAAAGAGACCGGACAGTATGGAAATTGTCACTTTCAGGCTCAGTACGGATACAGATAAGTTTGCTTGTCAGCCTTCCTTTCGTTCAATACCTGGGTAGCCATTACGTACAACTAATGCTGCTGACATGCTTGAGGTTAAACCTACCGCCAGCATATTGTCGAGTCTTTAGAGTTCCACAAAGAGCGTTTCCCAGCTTAGGCAAAATGATGCAGCGTACGTATTTTGAAACGTACTTGGGTTCGATTAAATACGTGTTTTTATACACGTATTTTTAATCAGACATTTTATTAATACCAGCAAGTTTTAAAGTTAGCCGGATTATCATATTTGGATGAAATGTGAGCTAGTATTATATATCTCTTTTTAGTATCTCTCTTTTCTTATTCGTATTTGGATAGAATAAGGTATTTATACGAATACGGGTATTTGTATAAATATGTGTATTTGTGTCTTGATATAAATACGTATATTTGAATCTTAATATAAATACGGGTATTCGTATTTTATACGAAACGGGTATATGCATTTTGATACGAACACGAGTGTATGTATTTGTAGCATATACTTGTACTAGTGTATGTATGTATGTGTGTGTGTGTGTGTGTGTGTGTACACAAATGAGGTGGCTCTCTCTTATCTTCTCATCTTTTCATGTATTTGTTAGAAGAGTGTGGGCTTGTGACTCACCATAGTGAGTCATAAGTCCACCCACTCTAACATTAAAAGAAAAGATGAGATTGAAAAGATTTTATAGATTATCTTTTTATGACATGCTTGAGTTTATCATCACCATCAACGTTATCTTCTCCTTCCTCTCCTCTTGAGTTTTCTTTAGTTGAGAAAGAGAAACATTAAGAGAGAGAAACTTAAAGATAGCCACTACTAGATCTTCTAGTGACCAATTCCTAGCAAGTCTTGATCACTATTTGCTTCACTTGGTATTTAGTATGAAGCTATAGCCTTAGCTAGGGTTCTTTCGGGTAGATCATCTTCGACAAGGAAGACAGACCCCAAGCTCGTTCTCGGTGGACCTAGGAGCGTAAGAAGTGGAAAGTAGACGAAGAGCACGACTACAAAGGTAGCTATCACAATCTGAGTAGTTAACTCCTTCTCTAGTTCACTAGTATAGTGTTTTGTTTCGATTTTAGCTTGTATAAGTTCGTGCTCTCTGTATAGAATTTTTGTTATGCATTCCTCTTTGGTCGCTAGTTAGCGGCACGAGCACGAGCATCTACTTATAAAAAAACCCCGCCATTCGATCAAAGATCGAACGGCTGAGGCGAGCGGATGTGAAGGCAGCCGGCAAGATGTAAGTCGATGTCGCACACTCCACATGGTTTGTAAAGAGGTGGAATTAAAAAAAAAACAAATTTATAGCAAGCAACATCGGCTAAACTTCCAAGAACTACCATAAGCCCTAGCTAACAAAACTTACAAAGGTTCTAATCTACTATGAAGTGATTTATACCTTTGTGTTCAAGTCTTTCGGGTATTCTTATCCACTTCTTAAGCTTCTCGTTTGTATGGATCGAGCTTGGTCATCGTCCTCCTCGTGTCGAAGACGATCCTACCGAGAGTCTATGGTTCAAACTTTAACCTCAAGAGTGAGGTAACTAAACTACCTAGTTTGCTAATTTAGGTAGCTTAGATGATGTAGAGAATGTTTATTGGATTAGTTTGTCTCAATTACCCAAGGTTTCTCAACTCATGAGAGTGTTAGGGTTTGAGGAAGAAGAAGAAAGCAAAGGAGGAAAGAGAATGTGAAGTGAAGAATGAGTTGAAGAATTGCTAAGTCCTGATAATATCAAACATATCATTTACAATAAAAATAATGTGACATGCTTCAATAGTTATCCAAATGAATGAGTCATCCAAAGTAGCCATGCTTCAACCATGATTAAATAACACCGCATTTTTCCACCGCATTATCCATTTAAATAAATGGATTTATCACAAATGAGTTGTCTTCTTCTAGAAGAACTCTTATGAAAATACAAGAATACCCCTCATCCTGTATACATACCTGTATTCGTACCACGAATACCAAGAGATGAAAATAATCCAATATTATAATACTAGAATGCGGTTTAATCATAAGCCCGCTCGTATTATCCGTCTGAACAAAAATATGAGTAGCTAGTACACGTATATGACCGAAACCCTGTACGTAAAACCATACGGCCTCTATATCATTTCGCTTGAACCAGGAAAACCCTCTATGTGGGACTCTAAAGACTCGAAAGTACACTGGCAGTGGGTTTAACCACAAGCACATCAGTGGCACTAGCTGTACGTAACGGCTACACAGGTGTCTGTCGAAAAGAAGGCCGACGAGCAAACTCGTCCGAACTCCTACTGAGCCTGTCCGTGACAATCTCCGTAGAGTCTGGTCTGTTCGTCTGACAGTATCGCATGCCGGGTCTAGGGAGTGGAAAACGTCAGACCCCTAATAACTTGACAAGTTGTGCCGATGTGGCTCAAGAGCATCCGAGAATCTACTGATCTAACTATCAGTAATTCTCAATCCGCCCTGGCCAGGGACTTATGGCGTTGGCCAACCAAACACATCGCAAGATCGACTCCCTATACCGGGAGAGTCGAATCCCCAACAATCGCTCACTACCTTCATGTAGCTCAGGACTTTACCTAACTAAAACTTGTTTGCACGACTCAGCAGATCCGTGGTAGGGTAGTTGTTACAACCCGAAATTGGCACGTGACCAGCACTTGGATCACGTGAAGTCTATAGGACCCCACCGTAACCCAAGTAAGCCGAAAACCCATAAATCTAAACCTTTTTAGGAAGATAATGGAGGTGATGTTTTAAAATAAAGGTATAATGAAATCAAGTTCTTTCTTTTGAAGTATATATAAAGTTCGTTTGAAATGCAAGTGGATTATATACTATAATTTGAAAACATTTTTGTCAGTTGAAATTTGGGCAGCACTTCCTTTATAAATTTTGATCCAAAACCAATATATAATCAACAATAATATTTGCATCTCCAAGCTGGTGCTGGCTCTTCGCCAATCGGCGGAAACACAATCACACAACAAGAATATACGACGTCCAGGGCGAAGATCAATCAAAGATAAGAAAGTAAAGAAAAACTAAAAGCATCATCAAATTCAATATAAAGAATAATACAAGTTTCGCCACTAATTCTGAAACAATATACAAACTGGTCTCTAAGTCTGCCAAATATACATAGTCTGGTTGATGGAGCTTTTAATTAGATTACAACTGAATAAATATATACAAATGGTGGTCACGATCCGAAGTGTAACCCACCTACCAAGCAAACCACCCAAAAGAAGCAATGTGCTAACAAATCGCTAATGATCCGAGTGGTCGATCCTGTAAGAAAACTATAGCACAATGGGGATGAGTTGCCAACTCATGAGTAGAAAACAGCATCAAGTAGAAATTGAATGTATGACGATCTCTTAGGTCATACAGTAATATAATAATATATCGTACCGTGTGGTATCGAAGGTGATCGTGTATACATATGTATATAAGTATATAATATCATGCCTATGTCAATATGTGATTCCTTATCATCTGTATCATATATATGTGTCATCCAATGTGTGTCCATCAACGACACATCAAAATCATCATAAAATCCGGAATGCCCAGCATTGACACTCGAAATCATCATAAAACCCATGTCCAGTATCGACAAGTAAATCGTCATATCTCAGGCACCGTCTTTTCGAATCGGCCCTCATATCTCAGGCACCGTCTCATCGGATCGGTTCTCATATCCATTTGTCTCATATTACTCCGGTCGGTATCCTCCGGATATCCGTCGAGTCCAAATACTGTCACTGGTAGGTAGTGTTCCCCTGCCAGGCTCAACGCCTTTCTATACGATCTTCTTGTCCCGTGGTACCATACCGGGTCCACCATGTATCCGCAATCGGTTCCTCCCCATGCCTCGATTCGAATAATCATCATAGCTCAACACCGAGAAATCTCATGGTGGACGTCGAAATATCATATCAAGAGAAAACGCATTTTTAAAATATTCACATGTTTTTCAACGGTTTCTCAAATTCAGAAATCTCATGAAAACAGAACCTCATAAGAATATGCAATAATGAAACAATAGGTACATGCACAGAACAATACTATAATGCATAGCAAGTGTGTTCAAATGAGTGTGCCGTGTAGCAAGGTAAAGAAGTGCAATAACTGAACTAGTATGTGGTACTGAGTACTAAACAGTAACTAAAATACTAACAGGTTTTAAGGTGATACGATAACATATAGAGTTCTATTGTGTATGCGGCATGTCAATTACCGATGATGTGTGTGTGAGCCGGCAAGTATGTATACGTGCAATATGTGCATCATCGGTAATGGTGCGTGTGTCCTAGCAAACAATGTCTTGTAAAGATAAGGGTATGAAACGTAATATATATACCATAAAAGAAAATAATTTAAGCGTATGCAGAAATAAGAAATCGTAGCGCAATTGTAAACAGAATAGAGAAATCGTAAATGTGAACAGTATAAAAATATGCAACTACGTATGAGCCACACAGTTGTAGTTTAAAATAGTACGAATCATTGTATTTAGAAAATAGGGGGCTACGATATTTTTGAAAAAAAAACCATTTGGAAAGTCGTTGTGTCCCTTGAAATTATCATATAAAAGTGCGTAACGATTTGTTAGTTTTGAAAATAGTTATGACTCTAAACATAGCATACTATCTATTTGAGTGATTTTAAACATTTCTTTTCGAGTCGAAAATAATATCAGCGATCCATCCTCATCATATCACGTGCGGAATAATCCATCGTATGATAGCATCAAATTAATAGTACGGATTTATAATCACGTACATCATCTCATCTCATATCATCATATATCATCCCATGTCCTCATGTTAGGAATATGTATGCCCTAAAGACCATTATTGTAGATTATAGTGGATGCTTGGACACACACACACACACACATACATACATACATACATACAAACATACACACATACATATATATATATATACACACATACATACATACATATATACATACATACATATATACATACATAAATATATATAGATATAGATACATACATACATACATATACCTACATACATATACATACATACATACATACATACACACACACACACACACATAAGACTTTCTTGCTCAACATGATAGTATGCTATCTGGTTGCTCTTTATCTTAACATATGCATTTGTTTTAGTTTACTGTCTTATTGATACATGTTGATAAAGCCCTTA
This sequence comes from Agapanthus africanus, assembly GCA_030015575.1. Lineage (NCBI taxonomy): Eukaryota > Viridiplantae > Streptophyta > Magnoliopsida > Asparagales > Amaryllidaceae > Agapanthus > Agapanthus africanus. Next base: position 240,050,010 of record CM057351.1, read on the forward strand.
GGATGTTGGCTTGACTATACAGACTATGATATAGATCATACTAGTGGGGCTTGAGTAGTCCATCAGCACATCCTTAACAGTTTCTAGTCGAGAGAGTATCGAGACAGGGCATCGATATTCCAGAGTAGACTAGTGTGTACGTTTCCTGACCCTGTATAGGGTGATGGCTAATCCCACAACCATTGGTGTTTGACATCAAAGATTGTACACAGGTGCTCATTAGAGAATGCATACACCAAATGGACTCGCCGACAACTGCTAGATGGTACCATACCTATCGTCAGATAGCAGTTCTCCGGTGACACTTGTACATGTTAGTCTGTAGACCCGAGATCGTCATAGTATGTTGTGTGGTTCCCACTGTGATTTGATTTCCACCCTACCACGCTCTACTGAGTCATGCAAATAGGTGGTTTTTTGGTACAGTCCTGAGTCACATGGAGGCAGTGAGCGATAGGAGGGGTTTCGTCTCTTCCGGTATTGGGAGTTGATGTTTTACTATGCTCGATTGGCTATAACAGCAAGTCTTTGGCCAGGGCTGATGAGATTTACCGATAAGTGTTATCATTAGTTTCTCAATTGGTTATAGGCCACACATCGGCATGCCTTATTAAGTTATTATGGTCTGATGATTCCACCCCCTAGACTCGATATGCGACATATCAGACGAAGAGATCGAACTGTACAGCAAGTGTTGCTTATAGGCCCTGCGGGAGTTTGGACAAGTTTGCTTATTGATCTTATATTCGTTCAATAGTTGGGTAGCCATAACGTCGAGCTAGTACCGCTGACGGCTTGTGGGTATTTGATATGATCATTACCTACTGCTAGTGTATTGGCGAGTCTTTAAAGTCCCACATAGAGGTTTCCTAGCTCAAGAGAAATGAATTAGGGCTTGTATGGAGATATGCGCGGGAGCTTGATTAAATACGAGTATATGATACTGTATTCTAATCTTGCGTTATTTGATATTAGCCGGGTTATATATGATATAACCAGTTTATTGAATCAAGTGTTGATTTAATAATTTGATATATATATATATATATATATATATATATATATATATATATATATATATAAACAGAAGAAAATCTTAAGTGAGCTTAATATTAGTTTATATATATATGCACATTGTATCATGGTTGATGATACATAGAACATGGATGTGTGAGAATCACAATAAAGATCAAGATGAGAGGATAATGATTTAGATATATGAATTAGAGAAAAGAATAACGAGTCATTCTTTGGTTGCTTGGAGAAGCATTGAGAAGCCATGACTCATTTTCTTTATTTATACATATTCATCATTTTTCCTCATCTCATCTTATCCTCAAGGTTTATTCTCATCTCCATGTTCACTTCTTCTTCGATCTAGTTTTCTATCTAGGTTGAGAAAAAGAAATAGAAAGAAAGATTTTTTAGTGGACAAAATCTCTACTTCATCAACCTAAACCATTCTAGAAATTTAGTTTAGGTTGTTATCTTTTCTAATACTTTGATTAATGAAGTGTGAGCTTGAGTGTGAAGCTTCGAGGTAGATCATTTTCGACAACGAAGACTTCGAGCAAGCTCATTCCATCCTTCAAGTGAAGTCAAAGAAGAGTTCTAGGGACTACTACTTGGAGCTTTTGAAGTGAAGGACTAGACTACAAAGGTTGTATCCTCTCTTCACATAGTTTAGAACTTGTTTTGCTATGTTTTAGAAACCCTAATCTCTAGTTTGATTCTTGGTAAGTAGACTTAGTCCTGTAGAATTTCAAAATTTCTCACTTGCTCTTGTTAAAACCCTAGCAGAGGTGCTAAGACCAACTTTCACCTCATATACCATATCATGTAATATCGCCTCATATCATCATATCCAATCATATCGACTCGTATCATCAAATCGGATCATATCCTCATTTTATCGTATCATATTGAAAAATATATGTATTTATATACTTCATAAGTAGATATAGCTCATAGGGTAAGATACAGTACTAGGGTATATATTTCTACTAAATCTAGTACTATCACATATAGTATCCTAATAACCCTATAGGCTAGGTATAAATATCTCATATATTTATATATAACTATATATCTAGTATCCTAGTATTATAGTTGTGGGGGTGCTATACGCCATCCACCCGACTTCCCCCGTAGATATATATCTACTCACCTACAATGCCTCGTTCTAGTCGATCCCGACGGATGTCTTGCCCTCCTTCAACATCCCGGAAGTCCACGCACTTGTACCTACAATCAAAGCATATCATATGGCATAAAAATCCAAATCGAAAACCGATACGACAAACGAAGGGCACATAGGTTAGAATCTATGGTCCACGCGTGCTAAAACGATAAAATACTCTCTAACGTCGACGTATGAACGTCGAGTGACTAAGTCACTTCAAGAAAATTCAAAAACCAAGTTTCAAATATCGTAAAATATTGAAAAAAATCAAGTAAAACAATTCTAGATTTTTTTAAGGTGAATTTAGGTATTTTAGCATATATGATAGGCCTAGTTATCTAGTGAGTGAGCTACAGACTAAATCCCAGACCCTAACTCCTAAAACGACCCGCAATTTATGGCCATTGGCAATTTATTTGCCGCCAAGAATTGAGGGCTTGGGCTCAGGCTTCTACGGTGGTTTTCTACATGTCTACACATCTCACTATATCCGCTATTTAATTTTCAGAGTTCACAAGTCATCCAAGGTTCTAATTGATCACCAAAACTCAATGAAAACCGATATCGGGAAAATTCTAAACTCGTGTTTGAAACTTCTAAACTCATTTAGGTCAAAAATTCTGTCACTAATTAGGGTTGTAATTACTAACCAAGTCTTTACTGCACCACTTCTACTCATTTGATCTACTAAATCTCACTCTAGAATTTTCCTAGTTCAGTAAACATAAACTTTTTAACTCTAAACATATATTGGAGGTCACGAAACATAAAAACTAATCTAATGATGGAGTTATTACCTCAAAAAGTAACTCAAGAAATTTCTAAGATGGCCAAATAAGCCCAAAATTGAAACATGATTACTCCAAGATGCTTAGGATGAGATGAAGAACATTTTTCGTGAAGGAAACAAGGGATTTTGAGGTGGTTTTGGTAGGGGTGTATGGTAGTAGTGAGGGTGGTGGAGGAAGAGAAATAATATGGAGGAGAAATGAGAGGAAGATGATGAAGGAAATAAGAAGTGGAATGATGAATGGTTGCCATGCTCCCTCTCTCTCTTTCCTCTTGAGCCCATACCCTCATGTCCCCCCTTGTCTCCCTCTCTCATAATTATTTTCTTTTCTCTTTTCTATTCTTTTTTTAAAATAAAACATAACACCATAATACAATTCATAAATAACATGTTACATGTCATGCACACAAAGCATGTTTAACAAGATAAACTTGGTTTAATACTAAATTAGTGAAATACTAATCAATTTTAATATTAAACTTGTATGAAAATAATAATATATTAATTTATAAAAAGCCCAAGTCAAATGAATGCTATCATAAATGATAATTTATTTTAATTTCCAATTATTTCCCAAAATATAGGTATATAATCATATCATTCTACGAAAACTCAAATCTATATTCATATAATATCCGTGATATTTATTATTATTTTTATTTAATTTCCAAAATAATGTTTTATATTTTCTGAAATGTTACAGTTGTAATCAAAGCATAGTGGGAACTCACGCGAGACAAATTACGACATTAGGTCGACAGACTATCTGTACTCATGTCATCAGAGAACTGCTATCTGACGATAGGTATAATCCATCTAGCCAGTTCTCGGCGAGTCCATTCGGTGTACTCATTCCCTGTTGGCTATAGTGCCCTCAAGTCAATTATTATGATCGCAGGCACGCGATTGTGATGATTGAGGGAGGAGTTGTACGGATAGAACAGTCTTACTCAAAATGATAGTATGCTATCTGGTTTGTCTCTATCATCATGTGCATGCATTATATGGTATTATAGATCACTATTACATGTTGATAGAGCCTATAAGATTCTTGCTTGACTACCAGCATTATGATGGCGATCACATACGTGGGAGCTGGATGGTCTATAAGCACATCCTTAAATATCCCTAGTACAGAGAGTATCGAGACTGTGCATCGATACTCTGGAGTAGACTAGTGTATAATTTTCGAGACCCCGATGAGGGGTGATGGCCAGTCTCACAAGCCATTGGTGTCTGTCAGTCACCTAAGATAGTATACAGGTGCTTATTGGGTTATGAGTATACTGGACGGACTCGCCGGGTACATGCTAGTTGGTATTATACCTATTGTCAGATAGCAGTTCCCAGGTGACATGGGTACAGCTTAGCCTGTCGACCTGAGATCGTCATTTGTCTCGTGTAAGTTCCCACTGTGCTTTGATTAATATGCTACCATGGCTCAAAAGAGTCGTGCAAACAGGTTTTAATTGGATATAGTCCCGAGCTACATGGAGGCAGTGAGCGGATCGTCGGGGATTCATCTCTCCCGGTATTGGGGGTTGATGTCGCGCGGTGCACAGGTGGCCATCATCAGAAATCCTTGGCCAAGGTAGACAAGAATTACTGATTTGGATCAATAGTTTCTCAGTGGGTGATGGGCTTCATACCGACACGACATATCGCGTTATTAGGGGTCTGAATTTATCCACCCCCTAGACTTGATATGTGATACTCTTAGACGAACAGACCAGACTGTATGAGGATTGTCATAGACAGGCTCAGTAGGGGTTCGGATAAGTTTGCTCATCGGCCTTCCTTTTACTGAATACCTAGGTAGCCGTTATGTTAGATATATGTATGCCCTCGAGGCTATTATATGTATAGTGGATGCTTGGACATGTATATATGGATTTAGATGACTTTCTCGCTCAACATGATAGTATGCTATCTGGTTTACTTTATCTTGACATGTTGATTTGATCATGCTTTTATTCATTTGCACATGTTGATAAAGCCCTTAGGATATTTGTTTGACTACTGTGACTATGATGCAGATCATACTAGTGGGGCATGTGTAGTTTATAAGCATATCCTTGAACTGTTCCTTGTCGTGGGTGTATCGAGACGGGGCATCGATATTCCAGAGTAGACTAACGTATACTATTCTTTTCCCATATGATGGGCGATGGATGATCCCATATCCATCTGGTGAGGTGACATCAAAGATTGTATGCGGGTGATCAGTGGAGACTGGGTACACTGAACGGACTAACAGAGAACTCCTATGTGGTATTATATCTATCGTCGGATAGCAGTTCTCAGGTGACACTGGTACAGGTTAGTCTGTAGACCCAAGCTCGTCATAGAGTCTTGTGTGTCCTCCCACTGTACTTTGATATCCACCCTACCATGGCTCTACTGAGTCGTGCAAACAGGTGGACTTTGGGTACAGCCCCGAGGCACATGGAGGCGATGAGCGATAGGAGGGGTTTCGTCTCTCCCGGTATTGGGAGTTGATGTTGTGCTATGCTCGATTGGCTATAACAGGAAGTCCATGGCCAGGGATGCTGAGATTTAGTGATAAGCGTTATCAGTAGTTTCTCGATTTGTTATGAGCCACACAACAGCATGACATATTGAGTTATTGGGGTCAACGATTCCATCCCTAGACTCGATATGCAACATATCTGACGAAGAGACCGGACTGTACGGTAAGTGTTGCCAGTTGGCTCGACGGGAGTTTTGACAGCTTCACTGGTTTTTTTCTGATCGCTCAATACCCGGATGGCCGTTACGTTTAGCTGACCGCTTACGGCTTGTAGGTATTTGATATGATCATTACCTACTGCTGGCGTATTGACGAGTATTAGAGTCCCACAATGAAGTTTCCTGGCTCAGGCGAAAAGATGTGGTGTGCATATGAGATATGCGCGGGGACCCGATTAAATACGAATATGTGATACCGTATATTAATCGGGCATTTTCTATTGGTCGGGTCATATGTGATATGACCGGTTTGCAAAATCAAGTGTTGATTTAACAAATGACTTTTGGATTAATTCTTTATCTAAACCCTTTTTTCTATTTTTGTATGCATGCATGTATGCACATGATGATGTGCATGGACACATACATACATACATTGTATCATGGTTGTTGATACAAAATTGGTGGCAATGCAAGACTCATATTATAGTAATTATATATATATATATATATATTTATCATTTTGAGTTAATGGAAAGGATAATTCACTCATGGTTGATGTTTATCATCTTTGACTAAACCTCACCTAACATTTAACCATGAGTTAATTCTCCTTTGGAAATTAACTCAATAAATAAATATCTACATAATTACTAACCAAGGTTGAAGTGAGAAGGATTAATATGGATTATTCTTTTCTCATTTCAATTATTCTATCATATCATTTCTCTTTGAGCTCAAGCTTAGCCACCATCTTCTTCTTCCTCTCTTGAAAATTTCTTTGAGTGAAGTTGATAAAAAGAAAGGGTTTTGATTATAGAATACAAACCACATCATCATACTACACACATCTAGCCCATTTGTGTAGGGTGTTTGCTCTACTTCATTCACATATCAAGTAAAGTAAGGAGCTTTGGGCAAAGGGACTTCGGGTGAATCATCGTGGACTAGGAAGGCTTCCATCGATCCGTTCCAAAATCTCAAAGTGTCAAGGAGTCACCAAGGGAGGTCTACAAAGGTTGTAATCTCTACTCTTAGTGATACTTTCTCTTTTGCATGTGATGCTTAGTCAAAAGAAACCCTAAATTTTTAGTTATGATTCTTTGCAAGTTCACTTAGCACCTTAAAACTTTGATTTTGGCATATGTGATGCTTCTAAACCCTTGATGAGGTGCTTGGTAAACCCAACAATGGTATCAGAGTCAAGCTAGAGCTTTAGGCGAAGTTTAGGCGAAGTTAAAACTCCGATCGAACCACTAAATAAGGAATTAGGCCCTTCTCTGGACATTTTTTAAAACTGTGATTTTTTCTGAATTAAAAATACTTAAAAAATTCAGCAGGGAACTATAAGCATAACTGTAAAAAACGACACCATGATCCGTACATACCGCCGCGGAACCGCGGCCATACCTTGCTTGGGCCGCGGATCCGCGGCCGTACAGAAGCTTTATGGCATCGATTTTGTTCAGTAATGTCAGTAGCTGCTTGTACATATTTTTGGGTATTTTTAATCTGACTCAAGTGTTGAGTGTTCTTGGGATTATTTTGGATTCGTTGATTCGATCGGAAAATTTAATTTCGTGTTGTTTTCGGGTAATTTAGAAAGTATTAAAAAGTTCGAACGGATATCATTAACTCACTTTTTCCCAGCACGAAAAACTTTCAAGTGTTGATTTTTTTTTGAGTTTAAATCTTTCGGAAAAACGTGCAAGTAACGTGCTGGACCCTCTAGAAGAACACAAACCTTAACTCGATTATGTGACCTTCTGAACCGCCTCTAAACCTTAGGGTTTGGGGCAGTACGGCGTGCCACATGTGAGGCGTTGGCTTGACCCTTCTACGGTTGGGCCACTGCTACTGTGACACATTCTGGGATTTTTGAACTCCGCTCAAGTGTTGAGCTAATTAGGAAATCTTGGGTATTTGATTATTCGATCGAAAAGTTTAATACTATCTATTTATCTGGAATGTGATTCAATATATGGAATTCATATAGTTAGGCATGAAATGCGAAGTATGTGATATTTCGGATTTACGATGTCTAAAGAGATTGTGGATTCCAAATGTTGTAGTTTTACACTTTATTTTCTGTGACCATAAGTGTAGTATGTAGTTGTATTGCCGGTTTTCGTTGCTATACATCAACGACGATCGGTGTATGCATACTTACTTACGTTGATGATATGAGATATTATGTGTTGCTGAGATATGATGTGCAGGATTGTCGCGATTGAATAGCCTGGGTTTTTTTTATGTGAGATGAGAGTTTTATTTTCATTCATGTATAAATCAATTGTATGTAATATTCTTTTATTTGGGGCACTTCCGTGATGAGGAAGATGTTTCCATCATTGTATATTATTTACTTTTCCGCATTAGGATAGACCCAAGGAGGGGAGCACAAGTGACCGGGTTCTAGGGTTCAGTGGGAGGCTATCTCGAGGAGTCGAGACCGGATCTCCTAAACTCTAGAATTGGCAGGATCACATGCCGCTCTCGTAGGGGTCTAGGGGTGTGGGCTTGGCTATTCATCGCGACCGTAGAATCCGTATTTTCTATTGTTGGCTGAATATAAAATACGGACATCCTAGATATCCTTTTATTTTCATATGTGCTTCTGCTATTGATATTCTGTAATGTGATTACTTAGTATCTGAGATGAATGGATTATTATTATATATATGATATATAATAAACGTTGTTTATGTTTTACACCCGCACTAGTCCCGTCCCGCTATGCCGTTAGTTATGTAACCTAACGGTGCATAACGGGACACTGTGGCGAATGCGGATGGCATAACTGTACGTTCTATTTTCGTTTCTTTTCTGTGATGGCTTAGGAACTTAAATGATGGGATTACATTAATGAAATTAATGTAAAGAAATAGAAACCTAAAAGATGTTGTAGAATCAGAATTGAAACCCACTCGGCCTTTTTATGAAAAATGCAAGTTTCAAAAGATGCGGAGCATAAGCCACTCCTTTTCTTAAACCATTTTGATTCTACAACGAGATCAAGTTCAAAGCGTTAAAGGTTTTCAAAAAAATCATACGCAACCCTCCGTCATTTTAGGAAGCAGAGTACTTAGTATTCGTGCTGCGTATTTTGATCATAGTCAAGGCGTAGTGTATGGTAGCTAAGTGATGTCTTCCTACAAAGCATATGATGTGACCGGTTAGGACATTCATGTGATTATGTTGATCATAGTCAAGGGTCATATGGGTGGGTCTAGTTGATCTCGAAATGACGGGTAGAACTTGACTAGTACTTATGATATTTTGACCATAGCCAAGGTCATAAGTAACTAGGGGTGAAAACCATATCGGGAGTTTCAAGAGCTGAAATTTGCAATGAGATTGCATACCATCTATATGATAGTTGGATCCCGATCCCACTGTGAGTAAGTGTTATTTCCAGGAGAATTTTGCACTTTACAATTAGCTGATCCAGTAGGTGTCTAGAAAGGTGTTAACGGGGTTTGACCTCTGGGAAAACGAGGTTTACTTTAATTAGGTCCGTGCGAAAGCAAGGGGAACCTCCTTCAAAGTACCGACACTGGCCTGGCTGACGGGTTAGAGAAACTGTAGAATGTAATTAATCCTGGCTAGATTTCTTTTGAGGTTTTGAAAGAAAATTTGATTAAAGCAGTGGGAGACATCGATTAGATAAGATAATAACCAATCTAATTCTTTGCAAGAGCATTTCGCTGAGTGTATTCTTTTCTCTCTCCTAATGGTAGATACCTATGACAGAACTTAAGCTTCTACTAGAGAAAAATAAACTGACGGGACAGAACTCTAAAGAATGGTTGAAGAACTTGAACATCGCACTTACATATGATAAAGTATCATATGTCCTCACAACCAAAGTCCCACCCGTCCCAGGACCTGAATCATCTGTCTCGGATAGGGAGATCCGAAAAACTTGGGATGCTGATTGTAACACAGCCAAATGCCTCGCGCTTGCTTCTATGGACAATATCCATCAGAGGCAACACGAGAATATGGATGTACAATCCATCTTTCTTCATACAAAGGACTTGTATGAAGAGCAATCTCGTACTTTGAGATACGAGGCATCTCGAAAGCTGTTTCAGATGCGAATGGCCCCTGGTACATCAGTAGGAGACCATGTTTTGAAGATGATTGGTCTTATAGAAGAAGTTGAGGAACTGGGATGGGCCATGGACAATGAGCAGCATACAGATATTGTTCTACAGTCTTTCCCCCCTGCCTTTGCTCCGTTCATAGTGAACTTTAATATGAATGATTTGGAGAAATCATTATCTGAACTTCTCAATATGTTGAGAAGTGCAGAGAGTACGTTAAAAACAATGAAAACTCCCGCTCTGTTATATGGGCCATCTTCCTCTTCGGTCCCAAAAGCCAAGGCCAAGGAAAAGAAAAAGAAGAAGTCCATCATACAGAAAGGTGGAGTTAAAAAGGCAAAGGGGAAAGTCAAATCCGGAATGCGGGAAGAGGGAAAGGAGAATGTTTTTACTGCCACAAGTCAGGACATTGGAAACGCAACTGTGTTGTGTATCTTGCTGATCTCAAGAAGAAGAAGCATGCTGATGCTTCCACTTCAGGTGTGTTTGTAACTGAAAACTATTTTTTTTTAAACTCTGCATCTTGGGTATTAGATACCGGTTCTGCTTCTCACATCTGCAATTGTATGCAGGGATTGAGAAATAGTAGAGTTTTGAAGACAGGTGACCATACTCTGCGGATTGGAAATGGTTCCAATGTACATGCTTTATCCGTGGGAGAGTATCATCTTGGGTTGCCTTCGGGTTGTATTTTGGTTTTGAACCCGTGCTATTTTATACCAAGTATGCTATGTAATATAATATCCGTTTCTTTGTTGGACAATGAAGGATATCATTTTGTATTGCAAAATAATGTTATGAACATTAACTTGAATCAAGAGTTGATTGGGTATGGTACACTAAATAACGGTATTTACGTCCTGAACCAACACACAGTTTTCAATATACACCATACTAATAAAAGAAAGTTTTCAGATATAAATGAAGCTTTTCTTTGGTATTGTAGACTTGGTCATATTAATGAAACAAGACTAAACAAACTGCATAAAGATGGATATTTAAATCCTTTTGAATATAAATCTTATGCGACTTGCCAGTCTTGTATCGAAGGTAAAATGACCAAAACTCCGTTTACTGGACACGGAGAAAGAGCTGTGGAACTCTTAAGCCTCATACATAGTGATGTATGTGGACCAATGTCTACACATGCTAGAGGTGGTTTTTCATACTTCATTACTTTTACTGATGATTTCTCAAGATTCGGACACGTGTTTTTGATAAAGCACAAATCCGAAGCTTTCGAGAAATTCAAGGAGTACAAACTTGAAGTAGAAAAACAAACAGGCTTGAGCATCAAGAAACTTCAATCAGATCGAGGTGGAGAATATTTAAGTACAGAGTTTTTAGACTTCTTAAAAGTGAATGGGATTATCTCTTAGCTCACTCCTCCTTACACACCACAGCATAATGGTGTGTCAGAACGGAGGAATCATACCCTATTAGATATGGTGCGATCCATGATGTGTGATGCTGAGTTACCGCTTTCCATTTGGGGGCATGCATTGGAGACAGCGATGTATCTGTTAAACAGGGTTCCAACCAAGACCGTGTCTACCACTCCATATGAGATATGGAGTGGAAAGAGACCATCTCTTAAAAGAGTTAGGATTTGGGGTTGTCCGGCTTTTGTTAAAAAGAAGAATCCAGACAAACTCGAGACACGATCGGTTATGTGTAAATTTATGGGGTATCCAAAAAATTCGTATGGATATCTATTCTACCACAAGGAGGAACAAAAGGTGTTTGTTGCTCAGCATGCCACATTTTTGGAAAATGAAATCTTTACAGACAGTACTGATGGCAATGCGGTAGAACTAGAAGAGGTTCTAGAGACACAAATTACTCAGGACGAATTGGTTGAAACTGATATTTCAGTAGAACTTCAAGAACCTCAGCCGCTCTGGAGATCTGGTAGAACTTCTCGCCCACCAGAGAGATACTATGGGTTTCTCTTTGATGGTGATAGAGAAGATTGCATCATGGATGATGATGACCCTACTAGTTTTCAGCAAGCTATCACGAGTGGTGACTCAGTGAAGTGGCTGGAAGCTATGAGATCCGAAATGGAGTCCACGTATACCAACAAAGTATGGACTTTGTACGTTTCGCCTCCTGGGATAAAACCCGTTGGGTGCAAATGGATCTTTAAAAGAAAGATTGGTATAGATGGGCAGGTAGAGACCTCTAAAGCAAGGCTAGCAGCGAAAGGTTTTCGTCAAAGACCAGGATTGGACTATGATGAAACTTTCTCTCCAGTAGCAATGCTTAAATCCATTAGGATCCTACTTGCTATTGCTGCTCACTATGATTATAAAATCTGGCAGATGGACGCTAAAACTGCATTTCTAAATGGTGATTTAGAAGAATACGTTTTTATGGATCAGCCAGAGGGTTTCATTGACAGTGGCAGCAGCGGGAAAGCATGTAGAATGCTTAAATCCATTTATGGATTAAAGCAGGCCTCACGGAGCTGGAACATCTGCTTTGATGATACAATCAAAGAGTTTGATTTTATCAAAAATATAGATGAACCATGCATTTATAAGAAGATTGTAGGGAGTACTGTCACATTTCTCGTATTGTACGTAGATGACATTCTCCTGATAGGAAATGATATTCCTATACTACAATCGGTCAAACTATCCTTATCACAAAGGTTCTTCATGAAGGACCTGGGTGATGCCTCATGCATTTTGGGCATAAGGATCTATAGATATAGATCCAAGAGGTTATTGGGATTGTCCCAATCAAAGTACATAGACACCATCCTAAAAAGGTTTAGTATGGAAGATTCCAAGCGTGGTGCCTTGCCTGCTTGTCATTGTTAGTGTATATGCCCTAGGGGCCATTATTGTATCATACTTGCATGTATATTACTTAATGGAAGCTTGGGATATTCACAGTTGTATATACAGTCTTGCTAAAAATAGTAGTATGCTACTTGGTTTGTGTCTACTTTAATATGTGCATATGTTTCTTGTAACGTATCACTTATATATATTAGTAGAGCCCATAGGATCTTTGCTTGATTACCAGCGTTGTGATGGTAGTCACACTAGTGGGGGCTGGGTAGTCTATAAGCAACATCCTATACTTGTCCCTAGTCGTAGGATTATCGAGACAGGGCATCGATACTCCGGAGTAGACTAGTGTGTACGCTTCTCATCCCAGTTGGGGAGATGGCCTGTCCCACAGCCATCAGTACGTCGTACTGGAGATAGTATACAGGTCCTCGTTGGGTTACGGGTACACAGGACAGGACTCCCAGGAGAACTGACTGGATGGTATTATACCTAACGTCAGATAGCAGTTCTCAGGTGACAAGCGTGCAGATAGTCTGTTGACTTAGAGTTCCTACTGTGCTTTGATTTCTACCCTACCACGGCTCAAAAGAGTCGTGCAAACAGGTTTTAGTTGGGTACAGTCCCAAGCCACATGGAGGCAGTGAGCGACTGTTAGGGATTCGTCTCTCCCCGTATAGGGAGTTGATATCACACTGTGATTGGTTGGTCATTACCATAAGTCCCTGGCCAGGGCTGAATGAGAATTACTGGTGGACTGATCAGTAGATTCTCAAATGGTCTTTGAGCCTTACCGGCACGACTTGTACGGTTATTAGGGGTCTGACATTCACCACCTCCCTAGACCATACATGAGATACTCTTAGACGAACAGACCGGACTGTGCGGATATTGTCACGGACAGGCTCAGTAGGAGTTCGGATGAGTTTCCTCATCGGCCTTCTTATCGACATCTACCTGGGGACCATTACGTACTGCTAGTGCCGCTTGCGGTCTATGGTTAAACCCACTGCCAGCGTAGTGTCGAGTCTTCAGAGTCCCATACAGAGAGTTTCCCTGCTCCAGGCGAAACGATATAGAGGTCGTATGGTTTTACGACAAGGGTTCGAACGCATACGAGTTTAAACGCACGTACGACGTTCGGACAGTATTTACTAGCCAGCTTTGGTTTAAGCCAGATTCTAGTATCGGGTTATTGGATTTATACAGTCTAAAGTTTTTTCGTGTTTTCATGGATAGGAGGGGCGTTCTCATAATTTTCCGGGAAGCTTCTAGATGTATGATGAGTTGGAGGCTAAGGTGGCATTTGCATTAATTTGATTAATGAGTCATGTAGTGATTCATACATTGAGTTAATGATTCATTTAATGTTTTATATGACTCATGTGATGAATCACTTAGTGTATTAATGAAACGTGGTGATTATTCATTATTTTTTATTTACTTAATATTATCATATGTTTCATATATACAAAAATGATTTCATTCATCCAAAAGGATTTACTTTCTCACCTTCTCTCTCCTCAAGCTCTCTCTCTTCAAACCCTAACCCTAACCTCTCATGTGTTGAGATCAAGGGTTAGCTAGACTAACACATCCCTAATCCAACTCTATATCACCTAGGTAGCTTAGATTAGCACTTTGAGCAACCTAGTTATCTCAAGTTAGAGATCAAGCTTAGAGTAGGAGCTCTCGGGTGGATCGTCTTTGACTCGAGGAGGCCGTTGAGGTGCCGATGTTCCAAAGATCCTACGAGGAGTGGAGGATAGCGATGAAGACCCGAAGGACAAGTAACGCGAGGTATAACTTCGAATCCGAGTTGTTAAACCTCTCGTAGTTAGTTAGTAACTGTTTAGATACGATCATGCGCTCAAGTCCGTGTTACGAAGCTTTGATAATCGTTTTTCATATATTCCGCCTCCTCGCAAGTTCGTGGGGTGTGTGACATGGACTTACAGTTGTATCAGAGCAAACTAAACCATTACTAGCCTGTTAGAAACTAATTAGAAATTCGTTCGACGGAAAAACACGAAAACGAAACCCCGCTACCCTAACAGTTTCTGTAAATTTTAAACGTGTCGAAAAAAATATTTGATATGCCTTAAAATTCACAGCAGGGAAATATAAGATTACTGGGAAAATACGAGCACTCAACTCGACTTGACGGCAGCGGATCCTCGGCCAAATGGTGCTTTTGGCCGCGGATCTACCGCCGAGTCAACTCCGAGTTGACTCGGATTTGCTCTGTAATTCATGAATTTTGGTGTTTTGTTTTCCTGTATATTCTGTTTCTACCCAGGTTACTTCTGTGCTGATTTGCTTTTGGGGTAGACACGGAAGAAGGTAGTCGATCGATGTTCTAAATTATTTGCTAATTGGGTTTTTATCTGTAATGTTTAATGTGTTCGTAAACCTCCCCTAACTGCTAGTATGTCGGTTGGTAGGGGGTTGCACATTTCTGTAATGTTTACTGTTTGTGTTTATGGACTTGATTGGAATGTTGTGATGATTAGCCGGGGTTTGAGATGTGTTTTATATTCATTCATTCGATGTAAATGTGATATGATGTAATATTCTTTTGCGGGGCACATCCAGGTTG
This sequence comes from Agapanthus africanus, assembly GCA_030015575.1. Classification (NCBI taxonomy): domain Eukaryota; kingdom Viridiplantae; phylum Streptophyta; class Magnoliopsida; order Asparagales; family Amaryllidaceae; genus Agapanthus; species Agapanthus africanus. The sequence goes on from CM057351.1 coordinate 240,065,179, forward strand.
CTGTTGTAGCCACCGTTGTATTATTTCTTTTTACTGTTTTTGTTCCTAGGATAGACCCAAGGTGGGGTGCACAAACTACCGGGTACTTTGATGTGTTTAGTGGCCTACTCACGTTGTTGAGGGAGACCGCTTCACTTCGGATACTTAGCGGGTAGTTTGCCATACCCGTAGGGGTCTAGGGTGGGGTAATGGCTATTCATCACAACTGTGTAATCCGTCTTTTATTGCAGGCTCAAAGCAAATGCGGATTGCTAGTATATCCAATAAAGTTCATCTATGATCTGGAATGCCTATTATTGCGTTTGACGAATATACAATATCTATATATGATAGCTATTGGACGTCACTTATGTTTTACACCCGCGCTAGCCCAGCCCCACTCTGTCGTTAGTTAAGTAACCTAACGGGTGATGACGTGACCCCGTGGCCAATGCGGATGGTATAAGAGGACGTGGTATTTTCGTTGTTTTCTGCAATGATAGGATAAATGATGGGACGCATTATTATAATGCAAAAAAATAAACCAAAGTTAAATCGTTGGAATAAATTTAAAAGAAACCACTCGGTTATTTTAAAAAGAGAAGAATTTTTAATTGCGGAGCTTTAACCACTCATTTTAAAAAGTATCAGGTTCCTTCGATTATATCAAGTTCTCTACGTTCACGGTTTTTCCAAAACCATTCATAGCCCTCCGTCATTTCGTATGAATATTCAATAGTATTGAAGCTATGTTTGTTAACCTTCGTCAAGGCATAGTGATTGGTAGCTGTTGGGTGTTCATATGCGACATAGATAGATGCGTTGGTTTGGGACAGTCGTATTACCTTATTGACCTTCGTCAAGGGTATGTACGGGTGGGTTCAAATTAACCTAGATAATGACGGGTAGAACTTGACATGTGACTTATGATTTGTTGACCTTCATCAAGGTCATAAGAGCATAGGGCAAAAATCCACATCGGGGGTTTCTAAAGAAACTGAAACTTGCTAGTGTTGCATACCATTTGGAGTTTGATGGATGTTGGTAGGATTCCTTCAACATTATCATACGATGTTATTTGGATCCCGATCCTACTGTGAGTATATACTACTTATCAGGAGATTCGTCACTTAACGATCAATGCTATAAACCAAGTAGGTGCCAAGAAAGGTGTCAGCGGGGTTACGCCCCCAGAGAAAAGAGGTTCTTTAATTAAGAAACTTCGCGAAAGCGTTGGAAAACCTCCCTCGAAATATCGACACTGGCCTGGCTGAATGGTTAAGCAAGTATTGTACGGTGAGAATAGTCCTGGCTAATTCTTCTTTTATGGTTTGAGGAAGGATTCGAGAAACAGTGGGAGCCATCCTGTTTAGATAAATTAAAAACCACTCTAAACTTGCAAGAGCATCATGCTAAAAGTGTTTTCTTCTCTCTCTATTAAATTGCAGCGACCTTGTGACCACGACTAGGTTATATCTAGATAACAATTTGACTGAATCTAACTTATTTGACTGGCAGAGGTCTGTCCAGATGTCCACTGCCTATGACAAGCTGGACCACCCTATTGAGGGACGTTCCTATTGTTATGGGATTAGGCATAGGCAGAAAGATTACAAGGCTTTGGAAGCCAGTAGCCAGGATACGAAGCATGTTGTGGCTTCAGCCTCAAGTTTGTTAGTAATTGAGAACTGTTTATCAATTAACTCTACTTCCTGGGTACTAGATACCGGAGCAGGATCTCATATCTGTAATTCATTACATGCTTTGAGAAACCGTAGAGTTATAAAGGTAGGTGATTGGTCTTTCAGAGTTGCAAAGGAATGAGCGTGGACGCTGAATCCGTGGAAGAATATCGTCTAGGTTTGACAAGTGGGCAGATATTGATTCTACGTAACTGTCTGTATGTACCTAGTATGACTTGTAATATCATATCAGTGTCATCACTTTCGAAAGAGGGATATGATTTTACATTCATAAGCGATGTAGTTCATATCCACCTTGTAAGTCCATGCTACCTCTCCCGGTACATACGGGCTTGCAGAAATGATGAAAAACGATTTTTCTAGAGGTGGTAACATGGACTCAAAATACGGATCTTTGTTAAACAACCATCTAACAAACCTAACTAAGAGTTTTACCTACTCGGTTAGGGGTTACACCTTTCTTGAACTCCTTCGTCTTCAACTCTTGTGGTGTACAGACCGGCCTCCCCTCGTCGTCTTCTCGCGCCGAAGATGGATCCACCCGAAAGCTTCTACCTTTTGGCTTCTCTTCAAACTTGAAGAAACTAGAAAACATGGTTTGCTAAACCTTTTGAACTAGGATGAGTAGAGGAGTGTGTTGGGTTTTATCTCAATGGTTCTTGCTTCTCAACACATGAGACAAGTGAACCATGAACTAGAGAGAGAGCAAGAGGAAGAGGGAGAGCTCAAGCAAGAGAGAGAAAGGAAATGAGAGAATGAGTAACTCTTTTGCCATCCAAGCTCTCATAATCCAAAACCATCATAAAAAAAATAGTAATCAATTATTATGTGATGGTTCAAGTCAAAATGGCTATATCATTTCATGAACTCATTTTGCAAAAAGAAACAAGCAAGCAAAAGTCCTAGCCATGAAATGATAGCCATTGTCATGATGATGGTCAACTAGTCCAACCTAGTCAACCGGTCGACAAAGTCAACAAGTCAACAAAGTCAACCCCTCAACAACCATGTCACTATAATACTTAATTAATATTATTGTTAATCATATTTCTTATTCTCATTAGGGTTTAGCAAAAAGTCAATAGTCAACAGTCAAAACCCCAATGAGAATCCTCCGCCTCTGTCTCTCTGTCAACTGTGCATACACACCCGCATCCGCGTTCCGAGGAACACGAATACAAACGAGATAAAACCAATCCCAAAATGTACACTAGGATCTGGTTTAAACCAAAGCCCGCTAGTGTTAACTGTCCGGACACAAAACGTGCACAACTGCACGGATGTGACCGAACCCTGTCGCAAAACCATGCGACATCTACTCTTTTGCCTAAAGGCGAATAGCTCTCTGTGTGGGACTCTAAAGACTCGACACTACGCTGGCAGTGGGTTTAACCACAGACCGCAAGCGGCACTAGCTGTGCGTAATGGCCCCCAGGTAGATGCCGATAAGAAGACGGACGAGGTGAAACCCATCTGAACTCCTACTGAGCCTGAATATGACAGTCTCCGTACAGTCCTGTCTGTTCGTCTGATACATCGCATGGCGGGCCTAGGCGGCGGTAAACGTCAGTCCCCTACTAGCGGTACAAGTCGTGTCGGAGTGTAGCCCAGAACACCTGAGATAACACAGGAAACCTACCAGTCTATCTCGCTTGCCCTGGCCAGGGACTTTATGTAATGGCTCTCCTAGACACAGCGCGATATCAACCCCCAATACCGGGAGAGACGAATCCTGTCTAACCGTCACTGCCTCGAAGTGCTTCAGGACTGCACCCAAAAACTACCTGTTTGCACGACTCCTTTGAGCCGTGGTAGGGTAGTAATCAAAGTACAGTGGGAACACACTCGAGGCTAAGTGACAGTGTCAAGTCAGCGGACTAAGCTGTACTCATGTCACCTGGGAACTGATAACTGACGATAGGTATAATACCAACCAACAGTTCCCGACGAGTCCTGTCCAGTGTACTCGTAACCTAACGAGCACCCGCATACTATCTCAAGTAGACATACTGACGGCTGTGGGACAGACCATCTCCTAAGCTGGGATAAGAAGCGCATACGCTAGTCTTCTCCGGAGTATTGATGCCATGTCTCGATAGTCCTGCGACTAGGGACCTATATAAGGATGTGCTTATAGATTACCCAGCGCCCACGAGTGTGACTGCCATCACAACGCTGGTACTCAAGCAAAGATCCTAAGGGCTCCACTAATGTGTAAAGGCGATATGCTAAAAGAAACACATGCACACATTAAAGAAGAAACAAACCAAGTAGCATACTACCATTTTGAGCAAGATTGTCAATACAAGGTGAATATCCCAAGCTTCCATTAAGTAATATACATACTAGTATGATACAGTAATGGACTCTAGGGCATATACACTAACAATCTCCCACTTGCACTAGGGCCATGTACCGGCGTATCGAAGACCTATCATCTCGATCAGCCGCTCGAACTGAGTCTGGGGTAAGGCCTTCGTGAATGGATCAGCAGTATTATCTTCCGTAGAAACTCTCCGAATCTCGATCTCCTGGCGACCCACGATCTCCCTGATCATGTGATACCGCCTCAAGATGTGTCTGGACTTCTGATGGGACCTGGGTTCCTTCGCTAAAGCTATAGCTCCGTTGTTGTCACAATACAGCGGTATTTGATCAACAATGGTAGGAACCACCTGAAGCTCCGTGAGGAACTTCTTTATCCAGACGGCTTCTTTTGCGGCATCTGCAGCAGCGATATATTCCGCTTCCATCGTCGAGTCAGCAACGGTTTCCTGTTTGGAACTCTTCCAACACACCGCCCCTCCATAGAGGGTAAAGACATAACCCGACATGGACTTGGAATCATCCTTGTCACTCTGGAAGCTAGAGTCAGCAAAGGCCTCGATCTGGAGGTCTTTTCCACCATACACCATGAACATCTCCTTAGTCCTTCTCAGGTACTTCAGAATGTTCTTTACCGCTATCCAGTGTTTCTCCCCAGGGTTTGACTGATACCGGCTTACCACACTCAGTGCATAAGCTACATCTGGTCTGGTACACAACATCGCATACATTATAGAGCCTACCGCAGAAACGTAGGGTATAATAGACATCCGATCCCTTTCCAAATCAATCTTGGGAGACATCTCTTTGGAGAAGGTGATCCCGTGACAAGCCGGCAGATTACCGCGCTTGGAATCTTCCATACTGAACCTTTTCAGTATGGTGTCGATGTACCTGGACTGTGAGAGTCTTAATATCCTCTTGGATCTGTCACGATAGATCCGGATCCCCAGAATGTATGAGGCATCACCCAGGTCTTTCATGGAGAACCTGTGTGACAAGAACCCTTTGACAGATTGTAGCATAGGAATGTCATTTCCTATTAGAAGAATGTCATCCACGTACAATACGACGAATACGACAGTTCTTGCTACAAATCTACTATAGATGCATGGTTCATCTGGATTTTTGATAAAGCCAAATTCTTTGACTGTCTCATCAATGCAGATGTTCCAACTCCGCGATGCCTGCTTTTGTCTATAAATGGACTTAAGCAACTTGCACACCTTTCCGCTGCTCCCACTCTGAATGAAACCCTCTGGCTGGTCCATATAGACACACTCCTCTAAATTTCCATTTAGAAAAGCGGTCTTTACGTCCATCTGCCAAATCTCATAATCGTAGAAAGCAGCAATGGCAAGAAGGATCCGAATGGATTTCAGCATAGCCACTGAAGAAAAGGTTTCATCATAGTCCAAACTAGGTCTTCGACGAAAACCCTTTGCAACAAGTCTAGCCTTATAGGTCTCAACCAGTCCATCTACACCAATCTTCCATTTGAAGATCCACTTGCATCCTACGGGTTTTACCCCATCTGGAGCAATGTCCAACGTCCATACTTTGTTGGTGTACATGGACTCCATTTCGGTCCGCATTGCATCCAGCCATTTTACCGAGTCAACGCTCTGAACGGCCTGCTGGAAGCTAGTAGGCTCATCAAAATCAATGATGCAATCCTCTCTATCCCCGTCTATGAGAAAACCGTAGTATCTCTCAGGCGGATGAGACTGCCTACTACTCCTGTGGAGCGGCGTAGGAATGTCATGTTCTTTCGAACCCTCTGGTTCTACTAAGCTTTCAGTAATAGTCTGTGGTTCTGGAATTTCTTACAGTTCTATTGTGCTCCCACTTATTTCTTTTTCTAAGAACTGGTGTTCCATGAAGTGGGCATGACGAGAAACAAAAACCTTTTGTTCATCTTCGCAATAGAAGAAATATCCCTTGGCGTTGTTTGGATATCCCACAAACTTGCACTGTACTGAGCGTGCATTGAGTTTGTCCGCATGCTGCTTTTTAACAAAAGCTGGATATCCCCATGTCTTAATGTGATTAAGATAGGGACTCTTCCCACACCACATCTGATATGGTGTAGTAGGCACAGTCTTAGTTGGAACTCGGTTCAAAAGGTATGCAGCTGATTCTAGTGCATATCCCCAGAATGATCGCGGTAACTCAGCGTTACTCATCATGGACCGTACCATATCCAATAGGGTTCGGTTCCGTCTCTCCGATACACCGTTATGTTGCGGAGTGTATGGAGGAGTAAGCTGAGAGAGAATTCCATTCTCTTTTTGGTAATCCAGGAACTCGGCACTCAAGTATTCACCACCTCGATCAGATCTCAGAGTCTTGATACTTTTGCCGGTTTGTTTTTCTACTTCATTCTTGTATTCCTGGAATTTTCCAAAGGCTTCGGATTTATGTTTCATTAAGAAGACATAAACGTACCTTGAAAAGTCATCCGTAAAAGTAATGAAGTAAGAATAACCGCTTCGTGCATGCATAGACATTGGACCGCACACGTCGCTGTGTACGAGTCTCAAGAGCTCACTCGCTCTCACTCCGTGTCCAGTGAACGGAGTCTTTGTCATCTTTCCTTTGAGACAGGATTGACAAGTTGCATATGATTGATATTCGAACGGATCCAAATATCCTTCTGTATGTAACTTCGTCAACCTTCTCTCATTGATCTGACCTAGTCTACTGGACATTGAAAATCTGTGGTTGGTTTAATACGCATATACCATTGCTTAATGTACCCGACCCAATCAGAACTTGATTAAGGTGAATGTTCACAACATTACTTACAAATGCAAATTCATAACCTTCTTTAGATAATAAAGATACAGAAATGATATTACAAGTTGCATTAGGTACAAAATAGCAATTACGCAAAACCAAAACGTGTCCATCTGACAACCCCAGGTGATAGTCCCCCACGGACTCAGCATCCATGCTAGCTCCGTTTGCAACTCTGAGGGTCATATCACCTGCCTTCAAAACCCTACACTTTCTCAACGCCTGCAAAGAATTACAGATATGAGATTCTGATCCGGTATCCAATACCCAGGACGTAGAGTTTATTGAAAGACAGTTTTCAATAACATACACACCTGAAGCTGAAGCCGCAACCTTCTTCAGATCCTGTGTTCTGGCTTTCCAAGCCCTGCAATCTTTCTTCTAGTGTCCACTCTTGTGACAGTAAAAGCATTCTTCTTTATCCACAAGCTTCCCCGCTACCTTTGTTGCTTTTGCCTTTCCTTTCGTATCCACCTTACTAACACCGCCCCTTGGTTTGGCGGGGGTTTTCTTCTTCTTTCCCTTGGCTTTCGCCTTGGACCTAGAAGAGGAAGATCCTCCTACAAACAAAGTGGATGTTTCCCTACCTTTCTGTAGGGTGCCCTCTGCACTCCTCAGCATGTTGAGGAGCTCTGAAAGTTCAACATCCTTTTCTTGCAAGTTGAAATTCAGGATGAACTGGGCGTGAGTGGAAGGAAGGGACTGAAGAATCAAGTCCGTATAGAGCTCATTCTCTTACGTGGTCCCAAGGTCCATGAGCTCCTCTATGTAGCCAATCATCTTAAGCACGTGTTCCGCTACCGATGATCCGACGGCCAATCTTGCCGAAAACAACTTCTTCGACACTTCGTATCTGGCGATACGAGATTGCTCTCCATACAGTTCTTTTGTATAGAGAAATATGGAATCGAGGTCCATATTCTCGTGCCACCTCTGATGTTCGTTGTCCATAGAGGCAAGCAAAAGGCACTTGGCCTTCGCGCAGTCGATTTCCCAGGTCTTACGGATTTCCCTATCCGCGACACTGGTTTTGGGACCTGGGACAGGGAGAACTTTGGTGGTAAGAAGATACCCCAACTTGTCATAAGTGATTGCCATTTTGACATTCCTGAGCCAATCTTTGTAGTTTGGCCCTGTCAGTATGTTTTTATCTAGAAGTAACTTAAATTCGGTCATGACGATTGGTCGCTGCAATTAGGAGAGAGAGAAGAAACACTCGGCATGATACTTTTGCAAGTTTAGAGTGGTTTTTAGTTTGTCTAAACAGGATGGCTCCCACTGTTTCTCGAATCCCTCCTCAAACCATAAAGGAAGAATTAGTCGGGATCAATCTCACCGTACAATACTTGCTTAACCGTTCAGCCAGGCCAATGTCAGTACTTCGAGGGAGGTTTTCCAACGCTTTCGCGAAGTTCCTTAATTTAAGAACCTCTTTTCCCTGGGGGCATAGCCCCGCTAACACCTTTCTAGACACCTACTAGGTTTATAGCATTGATCGTTAAGTGAGAAATTTCCCAAGGAGTACCATATACTCACAGTAGGATCAGGATCCAAATATCATTGCGTGACAAAACTGAAGGAATCCTACCAGAATCTTCATACTCCAAATGGTATGCAATACTAGCAAGTTTCAGTTCTTTTGAAACTCCCGATGTGGATATTTGCCACATGCTCTTATGACCTTGATTTTGGCCAAAATATCATAAGTCACATGTCAAGTTCTACCCGTCATTCTCCAGGTTAATTTGAACCCACCTGTACATACCCTTGACTTTGGCCAACCTGGCAGTACGACTGTCCTAAACCAACGCATCTATCTATGCTGCACATGAATACCCAATAGCTACCAATCACTATGCCTTGAGTTTGGCCAACATACATAGCTTGAATACTATTGACTATTCATGTGAAACGACGGAGGGCTACAAATGGTTTTGGCAAAACCGTGAACGTAGTGAACTTGATATAATCGATGGAACGAGATAGCTTTTAAAAGGAGTGGCTCAAGCTCCGCATTTAAAAGTTAGTTTTTGAAAAGAACCGAGTGGTTTTGAAAGTGTTCCAACGACTTTACTTTGGTTTATTTTCTTGCATTAATTCTTTTTAATGCGTCCCATCATTTAATCCTGCCATTGCAGAAAACAACCAAAATATGACGTACGCTTATGCCATCCGCATTCGCCACGGGGCCCCATCATTACCCGTTAGGTTACTTAACTAACGACAGAGCGGGGGCTGGACTAGCACGGATGCAGAACATAAGCAACGCCTAAATAGTTATCATATATAGATATATTGCAATGATAGCCATTTCAGATCACAGATGAACACATTGGATATACTAGGAATCCGCAATTCGTACGAGCCTGTAACGAAAAGCGGATTACAAGGTCGCGGTGAATAGCCAAACCCCACCCTAGACCCCTACGGGTGCGGCAAACTACCCGTCAAGTACCCGAAGCGAAGCAACCTCCCTCAACTCGTGAGTAGGCCACTCGGCACTTCGAGATACCCGGTAGTTTGTGCACCCTACCTTGGGTCTATCCTAGGAGCAAAAACAGTAAAAAGAAATTATACAATGACGGCTACAACCACGACCCGGTTGTGCGGCCATACAAATAATATTACATCAATTTACAAATTTACATGAATTGAAAGAAAAGAAAACTCTCATCTCACAACCCCCGGCTATTCACCCGCGACAATCCAATGAATTCATATACACATACCATCAACATTACAGATTACAGATATGTATAACCCACACTAATCGACATATAGCGATTAGCAGACGTTCAATACATATAACACATCACAGATATAAACCCGTTAGCTTTAGTCTTTAGAAGTTCAATCAAAATACGGTTTTTTAAGCCCCAAAAACAAATTTTGCTTTCTGGAAAATCTGGGCAGACAAAACATATTGTAAAAATCCCAAAACACCCATGTGACCTCACTGCAAGAAAAATCGTCCACGGCCGAGTCAACTCGGCTGCGGATCCGTGGCGGGAGCAAGCTCTAGCCGCGGTTCCGCGGTTCGTTGATGGGCTCTCTGGACCATTTTTCTACAGTGAGATGTAAAAACCCTGAGTCGAATTTTAAGCCAAGATTTATTAATTTTAGAACAGAGGAAAAATTCGACAAAAAGTGTGCAAACCTGGCGTGTTTCGCGACTTTTTCTCCGATCGAACTTCTACATACTATGCTAACATGTTAGATAGTGTTTAACTAGGCTCTGATACCACTGTAAGACCATGCTACCTCTCTCGGTACTTACGGGCTTGCGGAAATGATGAAAAACGATTTTTCTAGAGGTGGTAACATGGACTCAAAATACGGATCTTTGTTAAACAACCATCTAACAAACCTAACTAAGAGTTTTACCTACTCGGTTAGGGGGTTATACATTTCTTGAACTCCTTCGTCTTCAACTCTTGTGGTGTACGGACCGGCCTCCCCTCGTCGTCTTCTCGCTCCGAAGATGGATCCACCCGAAAGCTTCTACCTTTTGGCTTCTCTTCAAACTTGAAGAAACTAGAACACTTGGTTTGCTAAACCTTGTGAATTAGGATGAGTAGAGGAGTGTGTTGGGTTTTATCTCAATGGTTCTTGCTTCTCAACACATGAGACAAGTGAACCATGAACTAGAGAGAGAGCAAGAGGAAGAGGGAGAGCTCAAGCAAGAGAGAGAAAGGAAATGAGAGAATGAGTAACTCTTTTGCCATCCAAGCTCTCATAATCCAAAACCATCATAACAAAAATAGTAATCAAGTATTATGTGATGGTTCAAGTCAAAATGGCTATATCATTTCATGCACTCATTTTGCAAAAAGAAACTACCAAGCAAAAGTCTTTGCCATGAAATGATAGCCATTGTCATGATGATGGTCAACTAGTCCAACCTAGTCAACCGGTCAACAAAGTCAACATGTCAACCCCTCAACAACCATGTCACTATAATACTTAATTAATATTATTGTTAATCATATTTCTTATTCTCATTAGGATTTAGCAAAAAGTCAATAGTCAACAGTCAACAGTCAACAACCCTAATGAGAATCCTCCGCCTCTGTCTCTCTGTCAACTGTGCATACACACCCGCATCCGCGTTCCGAGGAACACGAATACAAACGAGATAAAACCAATCCCAAAATGTACACTAGGATCTGTCTTAAACCAAAGCCCGCAAGTGTTAACTGTCCGGACACCAAATGTGCACAAGTGCACGGATGTGACCGAACCCTGTCGCAAAACCATGCGACCTCTACTCTTTTGCCTAAAGGCGAATAGCTCTCTGTGTGGGACTCTAAAGACTCGATACTATGCTGGAAGTGGGTTTAACCACAGACCGCAAGCGGCACTAGCTGTGCGTAACGGCCCCCAGGTAGATGCCGATAAGAAGACGGACGAGGTGAAACCCATCTGAACTCCAACTGAGCCTGAATGTGACAGTCTCCATACAGTATGGTTTGTTCGTCTGATACATCGCATGGCGGGCCTAGGAGGGCGGTAAACGTCAGTCCCGTACTAACGGTACAAGTCGTGTCGGAGTGTAGCCCAGAACACCTGAGAAAGCACTGGAAGCCTACCAGTCTATCTCGCTTGCCCTGGCCAGGGACTTTGTGTAATGACTCTCCTAGACACAGCGCGATATCAACCCCCAATAGCGGGAGAGACGAATCCTGTCTAACCGTCACTGCCTCCAAGTGCTTCGGGACTGCACCCAAAAACTACCTGTTTGCACGACTCCTTTGAGCCTTGGAAGGGTAGTAATCAAAGTACAGTGGGAACACACTCGAGGCGAAGTGACAGTGTCAAGTCAGCGGACTAAGCTGTACTCATGTCACCTGGGAACTGATAACTAACGATAGGTATAATACCAACCAACAGTTCCCGACGAGTCCTGTCCAGTGTACTTGTAACCTAACGAGCACCAGCATACTATCTCAAGTACGACGTACTGACGGCTGTGGGACAGACCGTCTCCCTAGCTGGGATAAGAAGTGCATACGCTAGTCTACTTCGGAGTATCGATGCCCTGTCTCGATAGTCCTGCGACTAGGGACCTGCATAAGGATGTGCTTATAGATTACCCAGCCCCCACGAGTGTGACTGCCATCAAAACGCTGGTAATCAAGCAAAGATCCTAAGAGCTCTACTAATGTGTAAAGGCGATATGCTAAAAGAAACACATTCACATATTAAAGCAGAAACAAACCAAGTAGCATACTACCATTTTGAGCAAGATTGTCAATACAAGGTGAATATCCCAAGCTTCCATTAAGTAATATACATACTTGTATGATACAGTAATGGCCTCTAGGGCATATACACTAACACACCTAAATCAAGTTCTGATTGGGTTCGGTAAATTAGATAACGACATATGTTGGATATAGTGCCCTCAGAGTCAATTATTGGATCACAGGCAAGTGATTGTAATGATTGAGGGAGGGCCTATACCGGTAGGACAGTCTTACTCGAGATGATAGTATGCTATCTGGTTTATCTTTATCATCGTGTACTGCTTTAGGTGACCTTACGAGTCGCTATTACACGTTGATAGAGCCTCTAGGATTCTTGCATGACTACCAGCAGTATGAGGGCGATCATATACGTAGGAGCTGGGGTTTATAAGCACATCCTTAAAAGGTCCCTAGTCGTGGGAGTTTCGAAACAAGGCATCGATACTCCGGAGTAGACTAGTGTATACAGTCGAGACCCCGACGAGGGGCGGTGGCCGGTCTCATAAGCCACTGGTGTCAGTTTGTTCACCTAAGATGTATACAGGTGCTCATTGGGTTATGAGTACACCGGACAGGACTCGCCGGGAATCTGCTAGTTGGTATTATACCTGACGTCAGATAGTAGTTCCCTGGTGACATGTGTACAAGTTAGTTCATCGACCTGAGATCGTCATTTGTCTCGTGTGAGTTCCCACTGTGCTTTGATTACTACCCTACCACGCTCAAAGAAGACGTGCAAACAGGTTTTAGTTGGGTACAGTCCCGAGCCACATGGAGGCAGTGAGCGGATCTGCAGGGGTTCGTCTTTCCCGGTATTGGGGTTGAGGTCGTGCTGTGTCTAGGAGAGCTAGAACATGAAAAGTCCTTAGCCAAGGCAGGAGATTTACTGGTAGGTTTTCCAGTAGTATCTTAGGGTGTTCTGGGCTACACTCCGACACGACTTGTACCGCTTTTGGGTGTCTGACTTTTACCAACCCCCTAGGCCCGCCATGCGATGCTCATAGACGAACGGACCGGACTGTACGGATATTTTCACTGACAGGCTCAGTAGGGTGTCAGGATGAGTTCGCTCATCGACGTCCCTTTTGGTCAGTACCTGGTAGCCCGTTACGTATTGGCTGATACCTGTGACGTGCTAGTGGTTAAATCCACAGCCATAGAGGTGACGAGTCTTTAGAGTCCACCACACACACAGTTACTCAGGTTTCGGGCGAAATGCTATAGAGGCCGTATAGAGATATGGCAGGGTTCGATCAGATACGTGCGGTATTGCACGGATCGTGATCGGACGGTTTTTACTAGCCGGCTTTGGCTTAAGCCGGATCATAGTATTAGATAGTGTAGTTTTTTGTCTCTTTGCATTTGTGTTCAGTGGGAATACAAATGCGGGTATGTATATGCAGTAGCGGGTTTTTCCTGCAATTTATTACAGGATCAGTTTTCTGAAGTTGCCAGTTTGTATTCCGTTCCGACCGGTTTTCCTTTGTTGCTTCGCGGCCGGACTTTTCGATGGAGAGGGTAATTTGCAATTGTGCAAATTACTTTTTGTGGAGGGGTTTTATTGTATCATGTGGCTTCCTCATCATGAGATTCTTTTCTAGTCTTTATCCTTGCATTTATGAGATTAGATGAGGAGTTGATTTGGATTAGAAATGGTGTGACTTTATTTAGCATTATTTTTTCTTTTTCTCCTCTTGGATTATTATTTCTTTTTCTCCACCTTTTGGATGAGGGGCCGGCCATCTTTTTGGGAGAGGAGAGAGAAGTTCATTTTTGGGGTGTGGCATTTTATCTTCATCTCATTCTATGGTTGCAAAAATATAGCTCCAAAGCTCATTCTCAAAAGTTCATCCTCCTCCTCAATTCCTCCATCATGGCAACTATCATAAACCCCAAAAGAGACATAGCCTACTACACTTGCCTACAGTAAATCTTGGACGCGTCGGCTAGCCAACTTCGCGTCCGAATTGCCTCGGTCAAAAGGTGGGAGCCCGTAAAAGAGATCGGCTACGTGGTGCCCTTTCCGACGAGGAGGTGACGGACGGAGATTCCGCGGGAGATCGGAGTGGAGACGAAGACCGAAGGACACGGATCGCTTGGTATATCTCTTCACCCATCTTTTAGTTTTCTAGTAGCTATGTTAATGGCCCGATCCGGGATAAAAGTGCGCGGTGGTGCCGGTTTGGTAGTTTGCAAAGTTTTTGTTTCCGCGTTTCCGGCGTCGGATCGACGGCCGGGGCGCCGCCGCGGACTTACATTGGTATCAGAGCCACGCCGTTAACCTAGTCTAGCTTGCTCTAGTATTTTTAAAACTCGATCGATCAAAAATCCCAAAAACCGTATTTTCACATGCACAGTTTCTGTCGAAATTTTTTGGGCACCAAAAATTTTTCAGGTTGTTTCAGAATGATGTGCAGGCAATTGTAAGAATTCTGGGAAATTTTGGTAAGGTGATACGTTAGTACGACCGCGGAAACGCGGCCAAACCCCTGGTTTGGCCGCGGTTCCGCGGTGAAAAAGTGTCAACGCCGTACCAATTTTTTTCAGAGGGTCGTATACATGGAAATAGGGGTTTTGGGATATTATTTTTGGCCCCAGAATTTCTTTATGTGCTACAGTAGTGCTTGGGGCCCACTTGGGTAAATTTGATCGATCGGATATTTTAAACATGTTAGTTCACAGTATTTACATTATATTTGCGACCGTGAATGTCATTCGATCGGTAAATCCAGTCTATCTGCTATAGCCCTTTTAGACGGATTTGCGAACGTGACATTCACGTTGATATTCTGTGTTGTGCTGTGATGTTGCGGATTGGTCGTGGGGGATAGCTTGGATGCAATAGTAGTACAGTTTTTGTTGTATTATGTACATTTGATATTGCGGGGCGAGCGTACGACATGTGGACTGCCGTCACTGCCTGTTTGTATTATTCTTTTGGGGCACGACCAGGTTGCGGTCGATGTACCCGTTGTATGTATATTTTACTTTCTGTACTAGGATTACCCCGCGGAGGGGTGCACGGATAGCCGGGTTCTAGAGGGCAACGGGCCCGCATCTCATGGCATTGAGACGAAGGGGGCTTTACTCTAGAATTGGCGGGCTATTCGTCGCACTCGTAGGGGGTATAGGTTGACCCAGGAGGGGTGCCCAAGTTACCGGATTCCGTGAAGTGCTGGGTGGTCCATTCACGTAGCTGAAGGGGGCTGCCTCGCTTCAGGTTTTGGCGGGTACCTTGCCGCGCCCATAGGGGTCTAGGATTTCGTTGCACAGGCTATCCACACGACCAGGGGAACGTCGTGTTTCAGTAGCGGCTCTATGAAACCCGGGGATCCCAGATATCTGTATTGTTCTGTGATGCTGTACATTTCTGTGATTTTGAATTTTATCACGCCTTGAGCGAAAATTATATATTATATATATACTAGTAGATGTTGTATATGTTTTGCATCCGCGCTAGTCCAGTCCGCGCTCTGTCGTTAGTTAAGTAACCTAACGGGTGATGACGGGACCCAGTGGCGAATGCGGATGGCATATACGTACATCATTATTTTCGTTCTTTTGTGGTGTGATCAATTGATGGGACTGCGTTGATTCGGATCAGTGCATGATAAACAAACCTATTCTGATGTTGTTGGAACATTTTTCAAAAAGCTGTTATTGCAAGGGCGTTCTCTTTTGTTTTGCACAGTGGTATTCAGTTGGAATATCCTGCTCCTCAATCGACGAGGCAAGGGCCGAGATCCCTTCACCGGGAGTGACCCCTTGGACAAAAGTTTTCGTTAGGGCAATAACTTCACTATAGCCGATTACTTTTGCTTTGCATCGTGGTATTCAGTTGGAATATCCTGCACCTCATTCTACGGGGAAAGAGCCGAGATCCCTTCACCGGGAGTGACCTCTTTAGCAAAGGTTTTCGTCACTATATTTTTAAAAGCTATCCGGTTCCTTCAACGATATCAAGTTCATTACGTTAAAGGTTTTCGCCAGAAACCATTCGTTGCCCCCCGTCGTTTCAGACGGGTAGCACGTAGTATTCATGCTATGTTTGTTGGCCTTCGTCAAGGCATAGTGTATGGTAGCTGCTTATTGCCTTTCTGCTGCATAGATATATGCGTTGGTTTGGGACAGTCATATAGCCTTGTTGGCCTTCGTCAAGGGCTTGTACGGGTGGGTTCAAATCAACATGGAGAATGACGGGTAGAACTTGACATGTGACTTGTGATTTGTTGGACTTCGTCAAGGTCATAAGAGCATGGGGCAAAAATCACATCGGGAGTTTCTAAAGAAACTGAAACTTGCCAGATATGCGCATACCTTCTGGAGTGTTATGGCATGAGCGGATTCCGTCACGTTATCATGCGATGATAGTTGAATCCCGATTCCTACTGATGAGTTATTTTACTCCTCGGATGATCCCGACTAATTCTTCTTTCGGGTTTGGAGAAGAATTTGAGTTACAGTGGGAGGTTTCCAGATTAGATAAAGTGATAACCATTCTGATCTAGGTTAGAGTGCACGCTGAGTGTTTCTTTTCTCTCTCTCTTTGGCAGCGACCATTGACCCGACCCAAGACTATGACTCAGTGACCAAGTTGACCGAACCTTCTTAACACTGGCTTTTGGATTGTCAGAGTTGCAAACCTCATTGCCACTCCTACTTTTACCCTTTTCTCGAGGACACCCCGTATTACTACGAACTTCCACTTCCATTGGACAAAACCATCGTATGGTTATATACGAACTCGAAGGAATTCGAGGATGGTTTCCGGTTCTGGAGAAAACGAATAGGACTATTCAGTTGTCTTTTCCTTTTACCTTCTCTCAGGTTGCCTGTACTCCTTGGTTTAGGAGATAGTACACCTTTTAGGCAAATTGGATAGTCTTCTTCCAAACCATAGGCAGGTGCCGACCGGTAGGGAATGAAGAAAACTAATTAGCCTAACGGTGGTGTACAGAAGGTATTATGTAAAGACAAAGAAAGAGATTAGTAAGAGGGCAAAGTAAATTGCGACTGCTATTCAAGACCAAACCAAGTATTTCCTCGCCAATCCTAAATCACCTTTGTATTTCTCCAGGACACTCCGTATCACTACGAAGATCCACAGTTTATTGGATAATCCATCGTATGGTTATATACGAACTCGAAAGGAACTTGTTCCTGTTCGGGGATGGATCCTGGTTCAGGAGAAATAGGAATAAGATTTATTCGGTTGTCTTTTATCTTCACCTTCTCTCGCATTGCGAGTGTAGGATCAGGACAGTACATCCATTATGCTTATTGGATAGTCTTCTTCCAAACCATAGGCTGGTGCCGATCGGTAGGGAAGGAAGAAAACCATTTGGCCTAAAGGGGTGTACAGAAGGTAATGACTAAAGACATATAAAGTGATTTGGAGAGATGGCAAAGAATTATACGGTTACAGTTGTGAATCTGGATAATGGAAGAGGCATTACTAGGAATACCCAGATACCCCATCGAAACTTTTCAATGTTTCAGTTTAACTGTGTACTGTTAAAAGAAAACTGATTTCCCAATTAGACACTTGCTCCAGGGTATGTATTTACCAGGTTTGGTTCTCACATCTGTATGGTTTTACAGATGATGAGTGGGAGTAAGTTATTGGAAATTGGGTGATCATCCTCATTATATCAGAATTCGTTGTAATTGGTGATATTTGAGGAAGTCACCTAGGTTGTTTGCCGGACGACAAATATTTGGTTTTGAATATCCGTTGTTTTGCACCAATTTCAAATTGATATATATGTACGTCTATTTTTATAGATTGAGATATACCTTTTTGAAATTATGTCTATGACATTTACCTATATCAGTGGATGGTTAGGTAAGGAGCATTGAACAGCGGTGTAATTCTTCTTAACCATAAGTACAGTTTTCAAACTACGACACACAGTGAATGAGTTATTAGACTCAAGGGACTTATACAGAGTATTGTATATTGTTCAGTGTCCATTAGGACAGAGGGGTTGGTCCTCGTACTATATTCGGTTTACTTATGACTTCTCTGGTTCTTAGACAAGTGTTCGTAGAAACACAGGGTACAAGTTTTGAGAAGTTATGGGAATATGAATAAAGTAGAGAACCAGGTGTTGCAAGTATCGGGATTCTTCAAGGTGATCGAAGATGTAGATACTTGTATATGGTATTCAGTTGATAGTAGTGGTTAAGAGAACTTGCTTCTCTTTCAGGTTACTCATAATTGGAAGCACTCCTAAGTTGAGTAACGCTGATTGGCCTCCTTCCATTTAGTTGACATGCACTAGAGACAGCTGCATGATTTGAATCTGGTTCCAATTAAATCAGTGTCTCTTTTTCTATATTGGATATAGAACAGTTCATATCTTGACAATGTTAAGATACGGGGAGTTGTCCGGCTTATGCTTAAAACCAGACACTAGAAAACTCAAGGCACGTTTCTGTAATGGCTGTTTGTGGGTAGACCCGGGCTATGACGAGGGTTGACTTTCTACCATCTGGAAGATCAATAGTGATATTGTTCTTGACTCGCCACAGTTTTAATAAAAATGGATTTTTTCAGAAAACAGTAGTGGGAGTTGTTGCGCCACGGCAGCGCCCCGGCCGTCTATCCGAGGCCAAAATGCGGAATCAAAAATTTTCCTTACTTGGAAACCGGCGCTACCTCGGACAAAGAAAACCCGGATCGTTAACCATTAACCTATACTAGCTAACAAGAGATGGGAAGAGAAGTATACCGAGTGATCCGAGTCCTCCGGTCTTCTCGTCATCGTCCCGATCTCCCGCGGAAAGTCTTGTCTCCACATCGTCGCCTCCTCGCCGGAAGGGCACCACATCGCCTGCGTCTTTTACGGGCTCCTGCCTCAATACCGAGGCAACTCGGGCATGAAGCCGGCAACTCGACATGCTCAAGATGTGCTGTAGAATGTGTAGTGTAAAGGCTATGTCTCATTTGGGGTTTGTTGCCTTTGAAGATGATGGAGGAATCGAGATTAGAAAAATGGTGCTTGCATTTTTCTAGCATGAAAATGAGATCAAGAATGAAACTCTCAAGATGAAGCTCTCATCTTCTTTCTCTCTCAAAATGTCTTCAACCATTTTTCTCATGAGAATGGTGGAGGAAGGAATTACATAAGCAAGAGGGAGGTGGGTGTAGGAAAGGAGAGAGGGTGACCATATCCTAACACCATCATAACCAAATCAAATCAACTCCAAATCACTTCTTATCAACAAAAAGCAAGTGATGAGAATGGTATCAAAAGATGCTTTCATAATAAATACATTTGCAAGAAAACCCTCCACAATGTGTTATTTGCAAACTTGTAAATAACACCCTCCATCGAAAAAGTCCGGCCGGGAAAGATCAAAGGAAAACCGGCCGGAACGGAATGCAAACTGGCAACTCCAGAAAACTGGTCCCGTAATAAATTACAGGAAAACCGCGATACTGTGCATACACACCCGCATCTGTATTCCGTCCGGATACAAAAGCAATGAGACAAAATCTACACTGACTAAACTAGGACCGGCTTAAGCCAAAGCCGGCTAGTAAAATCCGTTCGATCCTGATCCGTGCAATACCGCACGCATATGATCGAACCCTGCCATATGACCATACGGCCACTAGTACAAAACTGTCCGATCCTGATCCGTGCAATACCGCACGTATCTGATCGGACGCTGCCATATCTCCATACAGCCACTACAGCGTTTCGCCCGAAAGCTTGAGTAACTGAAAGTGTGGTGGACTCTAAAGACTCGTCAATACTATGGCTGTGGATTTAACCACTAGCACGTCAGAGGTATTAGCCAGTACGTGACGGACCACCAGCTATTGACCAAAAGGGACGTCGATGAGCGAACTCATCCTGACACCCTACTGAGCCTGTCAGTGACAATATCCGTACAGTCCGGTCCGTTCGTCTATGAGCATCGCATGTCGGGCCTAGGGGGTTGGTAAAAGTCAGACCCCCAAAAGCGGTACAAGTCGTGTCGGAGTGTAGCCCAGAACGCCCTGAGATACTACCGGAATACCTACCAGTAAACCTCCTGCCTCGGCCGAGGGCTTTGCGTAATGGCTCTCCTAGACACAGCGCGACCTCACCCCCAATACCGGGAGAGACGAACCCCTGAAGATCCGCTCACTGCCTCCATGTGGCTCGGGACTGTACCCAACTAAAACCTGTTTGCACGACTCCTTTGAGCCGTGGTAGGGTAGTAATCAAAGCACAGTGGGAACTCACACGAGACAAATGACGATCCCCAGGTCGATGAACTAACCTGTACACATGTCACCAGGGAACTGCTATCTGACGTCAGGTATAAGACCAACTAGCATGTTCCCGGCGAGTCCTGTCCGGTGTACTCATAACCCAATGAGCACCTGTATACATCTTAGGTGAACCAACTGACACCAGTGGCTTGTGAGACCGGCCACCGCCCCTCGTCGGGGTCTCGACTGTATACACTAGTCTACTCTGGAGAATCGATGCCCTGTCTCGAAACTCCCACGACTAGGGACCTTTTAAGGATGTGCTTATAGACTACCAGCTCCCACGTATATGATCGCCATCATACTGCTTGTAGTCAAGCAAGAATCCTAGGGGCTCTATCAACGTGTAATAGCGACATGTCAGGTCACCTAAAGCAGTACACGATGATAAAGATAAACCAGATAGCATACTATCATCTCGAGTAAGACTGTCCTACCGGGATAGGTCCTCCCTTAATCATTGCAATCACGTGCCTGTGATCCAATAATTGACTCTGAGGGCACTATCTCCAACAATCTCCCACTTGCACTCAAGGCTAATTATTGCGATGCCGCATACTCACAGCCCGTGTGATACCGAACACCCAACTCCTCTACTAGTCAGTCTCACAAAGCTCGTTTGCGAAACTATTGCGTTCGAGGAATAGCCTCAGTGAGTGGATCCGCTGTGATGTTTCTTTCTATGTCTCTCTATATCTCAAGTTCGCGGAGAAAGCCATCTCCCGAAATGAGCAATACCTGTCTTAGAATGTCTGGATGTCTGATGGGACCTAGCTCATAAATGAACTCCAAATCCAAACTTCTTAGACTGTATCGATAACTGAACTTAATCAGTACCCAGCGCCATGCCTCCCTCAGTATTGCCTTGGACCACCTGTCCAAAATACTGCCCCTCGTCAGAAGGAAAAACTATAACTCTGACAGCCACTCTGCCATCCATGTCACCTTGGAAGCCTGGAATGATAACCGTCTCTTAAAAGAGGCTGTCGTTATCACATCCCTAGAACATCAACTTATGTTCTAAAACTGCTTCCGACCGTTTCTCCAGGATTGGATTAATATCAACTTATTGCACCTACTGTAAGAATAACATCTGGTGTGGTACTTGACATCTCATGATTGACTCAATTGCCTAAGCAAGTGATCTGCCAATCATGCACATCCCTCTCTACTTTAGTCTATAAGACACCTTTAGAGAGGGTGACTCCATCACCTGCAGGTACACTACCGTGCCAGGAGTCGTCCATTCTAAATACTCTTAGAATGTTGTCAAAGTACCATGATTGGGAAACCACCCAAATCTAGATCTAAAACCTAGATCTAGTAACCATTATGTCTGATATAATGTCCAAGTCCTTTGTGGAGAAACCACTGTGTGACGACCAAAGTATAACCGATCGTAGTATAGGAGTTTCCTTTCCTACTCTGTGTATGTCATCCAAATACCAGGATATCACACCCTACTACCTTCTCAACAGATCCATCCACTATTCTGATGACGTCAAACCTATGACTGTCATGTCAGAAATAGATGATCTATCTCCGCTATATCTGCTTTAGTCTATAAATAGACATAAGCCTGATGTCCACCAATGCTTCCGCTGCTCCCACTGACTATGACAACCCTCTGGCAGAGTCATATACACGTACACTTCTGAAGCTAGTTCAGAATGACGCTATACTCATCCTCCTGCCGGGTCTCGCGGCCTGGAACAACAGCAATGGCAAGTGTGGGTAAACAAGAACTTCCCTGTCACCGTCCTTGAGGCTACCGGAGTACCTCTCGGGTGCCTGAAGTTACCCACCGTATCTGCGGAGTGGCCAATGGAATGTCAAACCAGATTGAATCTTTAGGTTTCTTATCAAATCTTCAGTAATCGTTTGCGGTTCTGGAATCACTTCCAGTTCTACCATACTCCCACTACTGTTTTCTAAAAATCCATTTCTTTTAAAAATGTGGCGAGTCAAGAACAATATCTCTATTGATCTTCCAGATGGTAGAAAGTCAACCCTCGTCATAGCCTGGGTCAACCCGCAAACAGCCATTACAGAAACGTGCCTTGAGTTGTCATGTGTCTGGTTTTAATCATAAGCCGGACAACTCCCCGTACCTTAACATCGTTAAGATATGAACTGTTCTATATCCAATATAGAACCAGAGGCTCTGATTTAATTGAACCAGATTCAAATCATGCAGCTGTCTCCAGTGCATGTCAACTAAATGGAAGGAGGCCGATCAGCGTTACTCAACTTAGGAATGCTTCTAATTATGAGTAACCTGAAAGTGAAGCAATTTCTCTTTATCATTACTATCAACTGAATACCATACACAAGTATCTACATCTTCGATCACTTTGAAGAATCCCGATACTTGCTATACCTGGTTCTCTACTCTATTCAAATACCTATAACTCCTCAAAACTTAGACCCTGTGTTTCCACGAAACACTTGTCTAAGAACTAGAGAAGTTAAAAGTAAACAGAATATAGTATGAGGACCAACCCCTCTGTCCTAATGGACACTGGACAACATACAATACTCTGTATAAGTCCGCTGAGTCTAACAATTCTTTCACTGTGTGTCGTGGGTTGAAAACTGTACTTATGGTTAAGAAGAATTACACCGCTGTTTAATGCTCCTTACCTAACCATCCACTGATATAGGTAAATGTCATCGACATAATATCAAAAGGTATATCTCACTCTATGAAAATAGACGTACAGGTATATCAATTTGAAATTGGTGCACAACAGCGGATATTCAAAACCAAATATTTGCCGACCGGCAAACAGCCCAGATGATCTCCTCAAATATCATCGATTACAACGAATCCCGATATAATGAGTATGATCACCCTATTCCCAATGACTTACTCCCACTCATCATCTGTAAAACCATACAGATGTGAGAATCATACCTGGTAAATACATACCCTGGAGTAAGTATCTAATCGGGAAATCGGTTTTCTTTTAACATTACACAGTGAAACTGAAACATTGAAATGTTTCGGTGGGGTATTCTGGTATTCCTAGTAATGCCTCTACCATTATCCAGATTCACAACTATAACCGTATAATTCTTTGCCACCTCTCCAAATCCCTTTATATGTCTTTAGTCATTACCTTCTGCACACCCCTTAGGCCAAATGGTTTTCTTCCTTCCCTACCGTTCGGCACCAGCCTATGATTTGGAAGAAGACTATCCAATAAGCATAAAAGGTGTACTGTCCTAATCCTAGGAGCATTCGCAAAGCGAGAGAAGGTGAAGATAAAAGACAACCGAATAAACTTTATTCCTATTTCTCCTGGACCAAAATCCATCCCCGAACTGGAACAAGTTCCTTTCGAGTTCGTATATAACCATACGATGGAGTATCCAATAAACTGTGGATCTTCGTAGTGATACGGAGTGTCCTGGAGAAATACAAAGGTGATTTAGGATTGGCGAAGAAATACTTGGTTTGATCGTGAATAGCAGTCACATTTTACTATGCCCTCTTACTAATCCCTTGCTTTGTCTTAACTTAATACCTTCTGCACACCATCGTTATGCTAATTGGTTTTCTTCATTCCCTACCGGTCGGCTCCAGCCTAAGGTTTGGAAGAAGACTATCCAATTTGCGTAATAGGTGTACTATCTCCTAAACCAAGGAGTACTCGTAATGAGAGAAGGTGAAAAGAAAAGACAACTGAATAATCCTATTCGTTTTCTCCAGAACCAGAAACCATCCTCGAAGTCCTTCGAGTTCGTATATAACCATACGATGGTTTTGTCCAATGGAAGTGGACGTTCGTAGTAATACGGGGTGTCCTGGAGAAAAGGGTAAAAGTAGGAGTGGCAATGAGGTCTGCAACTCTGACAATCCAAAAGCCAGTGTTAAGAAGGTTCGGTCAACTTGGTCACTGAGTCATAGTCTTAGGGTCGGGTCAAAGGTCGCTGCCAAAGAGAGAGAGAAAAGAAACACTCAGCGTGCACTCTAACCTAGATCAGAATGGTTACCAATTTATCTAATCAGGAAACCTCCCACTGTAACCTCAAATTCTTCCCCAAACCTTAAAGATGAATTAGTCGGGGTCACCCGTGGAGTAAACTAACTCATCAGTGGGAATCGGGATCCAACTATCATCGCATGATAACTTGACGGAATCCACTCAAGCCACCACACTCCAGAAGGTATGCGCATGCCTGGCAAGTTTCAGTTCTTTTGAAACTCCCGATGTGTGTTTTTACCCCTAGGACTCAAGTGACCTTGACGGAGTCAACAAATCAAAGAGTCATAGTCAAGTTCAACCCGTCATTATCTGGATTGCATTAAACCCACCCGTACGTGCCCTTGACGGAGTCAACAAGGCCGCACGACTGTCCTAACCAATCCCATTTATGCAACAAACAAGCACCACTTAGCTACCGTACACTACGCCTTGACGGAGTCAACAAACGCAGCACGAATACTTAATAATACTCATAAGAAATGACGGAGGGCTACGAATGGTTTTTGGCGAAAAACCTTTAACGTAAAGAACTTGATATCGTTGAAGGAACTGCATAGCCTTTTATAAAAATATAGTGACGAAAACATTTGCTAAAGAGGTCACTCCCGGTGAAGGGATCTCGGCTCTTTCCCCGTAGAATGAGGTGCAGGATATTCCAACTGAATACCACGATGCAAAGCAAAAGTAATCGGCTATATTGAAGTTAATGCCCTGACGCAAACTTCTGTCCAAGGGGTCACTCCCGGTGAAGGGATCTCGGCCCTTGCCTCGTCGACTGAGGAGAAGGATATTCCAAATGAATACCACGATGCAAAACAAAAGTGAACGTCCTTGCAGTAACTGTTGGTTGTATGTATGCCCTAGAGGCCAGTATTGTACAGATGTTGTATATTATATTGGATGCTTGGACATATATAGAGATGACTTTCTTGCTCGATATGATAGTATGCTATCTGGTTATTCTTTATCTTAACATGTACACTAGTCTCTTTATACTGTCTTATAGTTACATGTTGGTAAAGCCCTTAGGATGTGTACTTGACTACCTGGACTATGATGCAGATCATACTAGTGGGGACATGGTAGTCCATAAGTACATCCTTCAAGGTCCCTAGTCGTGGGTGTATCGAGACGGGGCATCGATATACCAGTGTAGACTAGCGTATACGCTTCTCGACCCATGTGATGGGCGATGGATGATCCCATATCCATTGGTGTTTGACATCAGAGATGGTGTACGGGTGCTCAGTGGAGACTGGGTACACTGGACGGACTCGCCGAGAACTCCCAGATGGTATTATACCTCACGTCAGATGGCAGTTCTCAGGTGACACTTGTACAGGTTAGTCTGTAGACCCGAGATCGTCATAGAGTCTTGTGTGATTCCCACTGTGCTTTGATCTCCACCTTACCACGTCCATAAGGGCGTGCAAAACGGTGGTCTTTGGGCACAGTCCCGAGTCACATGGAGGCAATGAGCGATAGGAAGGGTTTCGTCTCTCCCGGTATTGGGGGTTGATGTTGCGCAGTGCTCGATTGGCCGTAGCAGGGAAGTCCCTGGCCAGGGCTGATCAGAGATTTGCTGGTAAGTGTTACCAGTAGTTTCTCGACCCGTTATGAGCCTCACATCGGCACGACTTATCGGGTTATTGGGGTCTGACGTTTACCACCCCTAGACTTGATATGCGATATATCAGACGAAGAGACCGGACTGTACGGTAAGTGTTACTGGTCGGATTCGCAGGAGTGTGAGCGGGCTAGCTCGTCGATCTTCTGATCGCTCAATACCCGGGTGGCCGTTACGTTTAGCAGACCGCTTGCGGCTTGTGGGTGCTTGATATGATCATCATCTGCTACCGGCGTATTGACGAGTCTTTAGAGTCCTACACAGAGGTTTCCTGGTTCAAGCGAAACGAAATAGGAGCGCATATGAGATATGTGCAGGACCGAGAATAATGCGTGTATGTGATACCGCATTTCATTCTCGCGATATATGTTTTCGATTGGTTATATTCGATATGACCTAGTTATCGAATCATTGATTCGATAAATCGATACATTGAATACTAGTCGGTCATGTGCCACATGACCGGATCATTGAATCAAATGTTGATTTAATGATTTAATGTATAATTATATATTTGATATGTTACTTTGCATTAACTAGTATTGGTTCACTTTAAACGGATTTTTCTCACTTGGATTGCACATTGTATATGTGATATACTTTTGTGCACTTTTTGTATCATGTTTGATGATACTTGATCATTTAGTTAAGTGTATAGAATTAATCCATGGTTAATTTGATAATTAGGGTTTTGCATATTCATTTATTTATTTATTTTTTTATTTATTTATTTGAAATGGATTAAGATAAGAATGGTGGCTTTATTTGTTTTATGTTGAAGCTTCATGAAGCTTTGACTTTGCTAACCATTCTTGTCTTCATGCTTAACCCTAACCCACTCAAATGACCATGGTTTATTCTCTACACTTAACCCTAGTTTAAGTTATGATAAGTATTGTTTTTCTATTTCTTTTTTTGAATAGAACTTATCATAACCATCTTCATCTTCTTCTTCTTCAAGCTTGCTACTTTAATGGCAACTTGTGATCTAGAGTGAGAAATCCAAATCTAAAGTTAACCCATCTCCTATTTCTTCATCCTCTACCTCTTGCCAAGTGGTTTTGGGTGTTTTCTTCACAAGTTTTACAAGTTTGTGAAGTCGGAGCTTGAACTAGTGCAACCTCGACGTAGATCGTCTTTGACACGAAGCCGACGACCTTGCTCGCCCGATTTTCCGATGAATCCGACGTGCGAGTCGAGGATTCATGATGGACAGCGAGAGCATGACCAAGTGGAGCTAAGGAGGTGGAAATCCGGATCTACAAAGGTTGTAGCATCTAACCTATAGTTAATTTGTTAACTAGCTTTATCGTTTCGCCTAAACATCTAGTCTAAAGATCCGTAGTCTAGGGTTTCTCGGCACCAAAAATTTTAAATTGGCATGTCCGATCCTTGTGAGACCTTACTAGAGTGCCTAGGAATCTTTCAGTAACAGCTTTTTGAAAAAAGGACAGAGAGCTATTTTGGAGTTGGTTTCGGGTTCGTTCGGGTTTCAAATTCCGTCTAGACTTCGCCTAAGGCTCTAGCTAGGCTCTGATACCAGTGAAAGGTTCCTAGGCACCTTATAGAGGTCTCACAAGGCATCGAATATGCCAATATAAAATTTTATGGGTGCCGAGAGACCCGACTACGGATCGTCGGCTAGATATTTAGGCGAAACAATAAATTAGTTAACACTTAACTAAGAGATACGGAAATACAACCTTTGTAGATCCGGTTCTCCACCTCCATAGCTCCGCAATGAAGTCTCCTCGCTGTCCATAACAAGTCCCGGGCTCTAGCGTCGGCTTCATCGGAGAATGGACGGGCTAGGTCATCGATTTCCATGCCGAAGATGATCTACGTCGAGGCATCGCTAAATCAAGCTCCGACTACACTAAGTCAAGAAACTTGTGAAGAAAACACACTCTACTACTTGGCAAGAGGTACAGGATGAAGAAATAGGAAGTGGGTAGACTTTAGAATTGGAATTCTCACTCATTTCCATCAATCACCATTGATGGAGCTTGCTTTCTTCATGGAAGAAGATGAAGAAGAAGAAGAAAGTCTTATGATAAGAATAATTGAATTAGAATAATAATCATTTCTTATCATAATGCTAACTATGGTAATGTGTAGAGAATCAATCATGGTTAAAGGAATGGTTAGGGTCAAGCTAGAGACAAAATGGTCACTTAGTCAAAGTGTTCATGAAGCTTCATGAAAACAACAAATGAAAGCCACCATTTCATTTCATTTTCTTTTATTCATTTATCAAAAATAAATGGATAACTAAATAAGATAAATGAATAACAAATAATAAACCCTAACCATTTCATTAACCAAGGTTTAATACTTTACACTTAACCAAAAAGCATGTATCATCAAACATGATACAAGCAAGTGCACAAAATCATATCACATATATAATGCGCACATCCGAGCGAGAAAAACCATTTAAAGTGAACCAATACTAGTTAATGCGAAGTAATATATCAAATATATAATTATGCATTAAATCATTAAATCAACACTTGATTCAATGATCCGGTCATGTCGCACACAACCGACTAGTATACAATGTATCGGCTTATCGAATCAACGCTTGAATCGATAACTAGGTTATATCGCATACAACCATTCGACACATTGATCGCGAGAATGAAATACGGTATCACATACACGCATTATTCTCGATCCCGCACATATCTCATATGCGCTCCTATTTCGTTTCGCTTGAGCCAGGAAACCTCTGTGTAGGACTCTAAAGACTCGTCAATACGCCGGCAGGTGATGATCATATCAAGCACCCACAAGCCGCAAGCGGTCTGCTAAACGTAACGGCCACCCGGGTATTGAGCGATCTGAAAATCGACGAGCAAGCCCGCTCACACTCCAGTGAATCCAACCAGTAACACTACCGTACAGTCCGGTCTGATCGTCTGATATGTCGCATATCTTGCCTAGGGGTGGTAAACGTCAGACCCCAATAGCTCGATAAGTCGTGTCGATATGAGGTCTATAACAATTCGAGAAACTACTGGTAACACTTACCAGTATATCTCAGCAACCCTGGCCAGGGATTTCCTGTTATAGCCAATCGAACACAGCGCAACATCAACCCCCTATACCGGGAGAGACGAATCCCCTCCTATCGCTCATTGCCTCCATGTGACTCGGGACTGTACCCAAAAACCACCTTTTTGCACGCCTTCCTGGACGTGGTAAGATGGAAATCAAAGCACAGTGGGAACCACACAAGACTCTATGACGATCTCGGGTCAACAGACTACTCTGTACCAGTGTCACCAGAGAACTGCCATCTGACGTGAGGTATAATACCATCTGGGAGTTCTCGGCGAGTCCGTCCAGTGTACCCAGTCTCTACTGAGCACCCGTATATCATTTCTGATGTCAAACACCGATGGATATGGGATCATCCATCGCCCATCTGTATGGGTCGAGAAGGTACACGCTAGTCTACTCTGGTATATCGATGCCCCGTCTCAATATACCCACGACTAGGGACTTTGAAAGATGTACTTATGGACTACCATGTCCCCACTAGTATGATCCGCATCATAGTCCAGGTAGTCAAGTACACATCCTAAGGGCTTTACCAACATGTAATAGAGAGGCAATCTGTATACACGTTAAGGTAAAGAGCAACCAGATAGCATACTATCATGTCGAGCAAGAAAGTCCTCCCTATATATGTCCCAGCATCCACTACAATATACATCCAATGTACAGTAATGGCCTCTAGAGCATACATATAACTGACAATCTCCCACTTGCACTAGGGCCATCTGTAGCAGTGGTTGTAGTATCTCATACTCAACCATCCCATAAAAGTCTCTCTCTGGGAACAGGCCTTCGTGAGTGGATCCACTGCGTTATCCTCTAAGTCTGCTCTCCTTGCCTCGATCAACCTGGAGATCAACCATCTCCATGATCAGGTGATACTGCCTTAGAATAAGTCTGGATCACTAATGGACCGGTGTTCCTTGGCATAAGCCACAACTCCATTGTCTCACAATGGTAGGAACGTAGTTCATCTCATGAACCATTATACATCCAAACAGCCTCTTTGGTAGCATCATAAGTAGCGATGTATCCTGCCTTTATTGTCTAGTATGTCACGGTATCTAGCTTGGAACTCTTCCAACATACCGTCCCTTTACTGAGGGTAAAGACAATGCCTGCGACTGACATTCAGTCGTCTTTATCACCCTGGAACACTTCCAGTGATTCTTCCCAGGATCAACAGATACCATCTCACTACACCTAGTGAGATTCCTAACATCCAATTAGATCTATCTCATAGATCCAAAATCCAGGATTTAGTAGGTATCACTTTGATCCTATGTGGAGAAACATTGTGATAAGCGGAGATTGATCGAGCGTAGCATAGAAAACTCCTTCCCTATCAAGAGTATGTCATCCACGTACTCTACGAGGATTTTCACCATACTCCCTACTACCTTTTTGTTTATACAAGGTCCATCTACCATTTTGATGATGTCAAACTCTTTGACTACTCCATCAAAACAGATGTTCCAACTCCGCGATGCCTGCTTTATCCTATAAAGCATCTTGTACACGTTTCCGCTGCTCCCACTGTCTACGAGGCCCTCTGGCTGTGTACTTATAGACGCACTCTTCTAAATCAGTATTTAGAAAAGCAGTCATGACACCCAACCGCCAGATATCGTAGTCATGGTATGTAGCCGTGGCAAGTAGTATCTGGATGGACTTAAGCATAGGTACTGGAAAAGGTTTCATCATTATCCACAGCTGGTCAATGATGCAAACTTTTAACAAGTCTAGCTTTGAAAGTCTCAACTTTTCCATGTACACCAAGTAATCTTCTCAAGATATACTTGCTCCTGATGGGGATTTAACCCTTCAGATATAGCAACTAAAGTCCATACTTTGTTGGTGTATAAGGATTCCATCTCAGATCGATAAACATCCAGCCATTCTCACAGAGTCTCACTCCTGATGGCCAGCTCGAAACTAGTTGGGTCATCATCTCATGATGTAATCCTCGCTCCCACTGTCATAGAGAAACCGAAGTATCTCTCAGGTGGTTGAGGAACCCTACTAGATCGGCGGAGAGGCTGAGGTTCGTTGGAATCTACTGAATCCTTTGGTTCTGTCAAATCATCAGCTGCAATTTGCATAGCTGGAACATTTCCAGTTCTACATAACAGATCTTGCCTCGAGCTTGTCCGGATTTTACTTTTAGACAAAGCCGGACAACCCCAAATCTTAACTAGCTTAAGACATGGGCTCTTCCCTTTCCATATCACATATGAAATGGTAGGCAACTGATTTGATTGGAACCCTATTCAATAGGTATGCAGCTTCTTAAGTGCACAACTCCCTTAAGGAAAAAGGTAACTCAGTATTACTCATCATAGAGCACACCTTATCATATAGGGTGTATCTGCTCCGCCCCGATATACCATCGTGCTATGGTGTAAACGGAGGAGTAATGCTGAGAGAGAATCTCATTCTCCTTTAGAATAGTCCAGGATTTCCGTGCTCAAGTATTCTCCTCCTCGATCACATCAAAGGACATAATACTTATACCCGTATTTTGGTTCTCTACTTCTAAATCATATTCTGTGAATATCTCAAAAGGTTCGGACTTGTGTTTCAACAGGAACATATGTCTGAATCTTGAGAGATCATCAGAGAATGTAATGAAGTATAAAGAACCGGTCTTGGTATGTGTAGACTCGAGACCTTACATACATCATCATGTATCAGTCCCAAGAGTTCACTAACTCTTTCTCTGTTTCGAATAAACAGAGCTGTGGTCATCTTATCTCTGTGACATGACTGGCAAGTTTTCACAAGATGTAAATTCAAACTGATTTAAATATGCATCTAAATGTAACTTCAGCCAGTCGGGTCGCATTGATATGACCTAGTCTACAATACCTCAAGAAGGATCCGTTCATTTCTAAACTCTTTCTCTTGTGTGTGTTCCATATACTAAGAACTGTAGTTTGATTTAGAACGTCAATGCTTTTAGACAACGTGCCTGAACCGATCAACTTTTGATATAGGAAATGTTCAAAACATTATCCAACAATACAAAATTTTATCGTTTCTTTACTAATAAAGAGACAGATATGATTTTGTATATCAGGTTCGGTATCTAATAACATTCGTTCAGAATCAATGTATTACAATACAGGGTGACAGTGACCAACAGACTTGGATGCAACACTTGTCCCGTTTTCTGCCTCATGAAACTTATCACCCGTTCTCAGTTTTTCTACCCTTTTGTAGCCCTATGTAACATCTTACATATCTGGGATCCTGATCCGGTATCAAATACCCAGGATACGGAGGATACTGAGAAACAGTTCTTTGTAATGAACACACCCGAAGATGATGCATCAGCATGCTCTCTCTTCGTTTGGGCGGCACGGGAAATCTGGTATTCCCCAATTTCCTGCTCTGTCTTATAACAATTATAAGTTGGAGCGGGACCAACGTTCCCCAGCTCAGTAGAACAAGCGGGTTCGGTCAATAATCCGTTTTATTATCTTGATTAAGGCGTGATATGGTCGCTACCTGGAGAGAGAGAAAAGAAAACACTCAGCGTGCGCTCTTGCAAGAATAGATTGGTTTTATTTTATCTAATCAGGATGGCTCCCACTGATTTTTATCAAATCTTCCTTCAAACCCTAAAAGGAAAGACTAGCCGGGATTAATTACACACTACAAGTTCGCCAATCTTTCAGCCAGGCCAGTGTCGGTACTTTGAGGGAGGTCCCCCGTGCTTTCACACGAACCTAATTAATGTAAACCTCGTTTTCCCAGAGGCGTAACCCCGTTGACACCTTTCTAGACACCTACTTGATCGGCTAATTGTAATGTATAAAACTCTCCCAGGAGTAACTCTTACTCGCAGCGGGTATCGGGATCCAACTATCTCATAGAAGGTATGAAATCTCATTGCAAATTTCAACACTTGAAATTCCCGATAACATTTTGCCCCTAGAACCCTATGACCTTGACGGAGGCCAACAAACCATAGGCTACTAGTCAAGTTCAACCCGTCATTTCTTGATCGAATCAAACCCACCCGCACGACCCTTGACGGAGGCCAACAAGGTCGCACGACTACCCTAACTCAATCTGCATCATATGCATAAGCAGATAAATACTGGTTAGCTACCGCACACTGCGCCTTGACGGAGGCCAACAAACGCAGCACGAATACTAAACAGCACTTATCTGAAATGACGGAGGGCTACGACAGGTTTTTATGAAAACATATTGCGTAATGAACTTGATATCGTTGTAGGATCGAATGATTTTAAAAATGGAGTGCTTTTGAGGCTTTTCTAGTTTTGCTAAAGGAGTCACTCCCGGTGAAGGGATCGTCGGTCCTTTCCTCGTCGAATGAGGTGCGGGATATATCATATATATCACTGTGCAAAGCAAAAACTCTTAAAAGCAATCAAAAGACTAACCGAATATGTAGCATCTGCCAGTTATTGCTAAAGGAGTCACTCCCGGTGAAGGGATCTCGGTCCTTTCCCTATCGAATAAGGTGCAGGATATATCATATATACCGCTGTGCAAAGCAAGAACTGTAGCTACCTGTTTTATTTTGAAATTCGATTCTACAACATCTTAGGTTTCTTTTATTTCATTAATCATATTAATGAAGTCCCATCATTTAATGTACCTAAACATCACAGATAAATACGACGTACACTTATGCCATCCGCATTCGCCTCGATGTCCCCTCGTGCACCGTTAGGTTAGGTAACTAACGACAGAGCGGGGCAGGGCTAGCGCGGGTGTAAAACATAAGTAACGTCTATATAATATATCATATATACTATATACTGTATCTATCACAGAACATCACATGATCACATCATAGATATCGCAGCAGAAGAAACATATGAAATATTGGATATACTAGGACGTCCGTGTTTTCAATACGAGCCAGTATAAAACACGGATTCCACGGTCGTGATGAATAGCCAAACCCACACCCCTAGACCCCTACGAGAGCGGCAAGCAACCCTACTAATTCTAGAGTTAGGAGACCCGGACTCGACTCCTCTAGTTGGTCTGCCACTGGACTCCAGAACCCGGTTACTTGTGCTCCCCTCCTTGGGTCTATCCTAGTGCGGAAAAGTAAATAATATACAAATGGTGACAACATCCGCTACCTGGAAGTGCCCCAATAAAAGAATATTACATACAAGTTTTTACATGAATGAAAATGAAAAAAAAAACACTCATCTCACATAAAAACCCCCGGCTATTCAAACACGACGATCCAATATAACATATCCAGCAACACATAACATCACATGTCATCAACGTAAGTAAATATGTGCATCCCAATTGTCGTTGACATATAGCAACGAAACCGGCGATATCACATATTACACTTACGGTCACAGAAAAGAAAGTGTAAAACTACAACAGTTGGAATCCGCAACCATCTCAGACATCGCATGCCTGACCAAATGAATTACTTAGACATCGCATGCCTAACAATTATAAACCCCGCGTTTTAGTCTCTAAATCGAAAACACTTTTCAATATCAAGTCGGGCAATTCAACAGGATTCCCGACATCCTGATCGAATGCTCGTCGCAAACTTCAGTAGACGGCTGCACCCCCGATACCGTCGACGAAGTGCACCATGGCGGAACACCGCTACCGCGAGCACCCGGACGGATGCTTTCGGCGACGGGGTTCTCCTACAGTCACTTGGTCGGGGCTATGGGGTGAGGCTATCTATTAAGTTTATCCGGCGAGTATCCGCGTACGCTACGTGATTGCGACGGACTTTTGATCACATCAAAATTCCGTGGCAACCGATCAAGTGAGACTAAACTGCTATGTTTATAAGATTCATTCAGTTATCACATAACTTTTGTGAATTCCAATTATTGTATCCCATTCCAGATAAACAGAAAATGTTAAACTTTTCGATTGAACAGTCAAACACCCAAGTTTTCCCGATACAGCTCAACACATGAAATAAGTCTAACAACATTCAGTTCGTGCCTCAGTACCAACGGTCCAGCCGTAGAAGGGTCAAGCCAACGCCTCACATGTGGCACGCCGTACTGCCCCAAACCCGAAGGTTCAAAGGGCAGTTCAAGACGGTCACATAATCGAGTTAAGGTTTGTTCTCTTCTAGAGGGTCCATCGCGTTACTTGCACTACTTAGAACGTCGTTAAACTACGAAAAAATCCAACACTTGGAAATTTCCCGACAGGGGAAAAATTGGGTATTTATATCCAGTCGAACTTTTTAACGTATTCTAAAATTTATCCGGAAAGCCACACAGACAAAATTTGATAATCCGATCGATACTCCGAGTCCCCAAAACAACCCCAGAAAATTCAACTCTTGAATTAATATCAAAAATTCCCAGAAAATCCAGCATAATTTAGTAAGAGTTACTGTGCAAACAGTGGAGGATTACGTCATCAATAGGTCGCGGAACCGCCGCATAAGCCATGCTTATGCCGCGGTTCCGCCGCACATTATACTGTTCATGGGAAACTTTTTGCGCCGTAATTCTTATATTTCCTTGCTGAATTTTTTAGCAATTTTTAATTTGGAAAAATCCCAGTTTTTGAAAAAAGGACAGAGAGCTATTTTGGAGTTGGTTTCGGGTTCGTTCGGGTTTCAAATTCCGTCTAGACTTCGCCTAAGGCTCTAGCTAGGCTCTGATACCAGTGAAAGGTTCCTAGGCACCTTATAGAGGTCTCACAAGGCATCGAATATGCCAATATAAAATTTTATGGGTGCCGAGAGACCCGACTACGGATCGTCGGCTAGATATTTAGGCGAAACAATAAACTAGTTAACACTTAACTAAGAGATACGGAAATACAACCTTTGTAGATCCGGTTCTCCACCTCCATAGCTCCGCAATGAAGTCTCCTCGCTGTCCATAACAAGTCCCGGGCTCTAGCGTCGGCTTCATCGGAGAATGGACGGGCTAGGTCATCGATTTCCATGCCGAAGATGATCTACGTCGAGGCATCGCTAAATCAAGCTCCGACTACACTAAGTCAAGAAACTTGTGAAGAAAACACACTCTACTACTTGGAAAGAGGTAGAGAATGAAGAAATAGGAAGTGGGTAGACTTTAGAATTGGATTTCTCACTCATTTCCATCAATCACCATTGATGGAGCTTGCTTTCTTCATGGAAGAAGATGAAGAAGAAGAAGAAAGTCTTATGATAAGAATAATTGAATTAGAATAGTAATCATTTCTTATCATAATGCTAACTATGGTAATGTGTAGAGAATCAATCATGGTTAAAGGAATGGTTAGAGTCAAGCTAGAGACAAAATGGTCACTTAGTCAAAGTGTTCATGAAGCTTCATGAAAACAACAAATGAAAGCCACCATTTCATTTCATTTTCTTTTATTCATTTATCAAAAATAAATGGATAACTAAATAAGATAAATGAATAACAAATAATAAACCCTAACCATTTCATTAACCAAGGTTTAATACTTTACACTTAACCAAAAAGCATGTATCATCAAACATGATACAAGCAAGTGCACAAAATCATATCACATATATAATGCGCACATCCGAGCGAGAAAAACCATTTAAAGTGAACCAATACTAGTTAATGCAAAGTAATATATCAAATATATAATTAAGCATTAAATCATTAAATCAACACTTGATTCAATGATCGGGTCATGTCGCACACAACCGACTAGTATACAATGTATCGGCTTATCGAATCAACGCTTGAATCGATAACTAGGTTATATCGCATACAACCATTCGACACATTGATCGCGAGAATGAAATACGGTATCACATACACGCATTATTCTCGATCCCGCACATATCTCATATGCGCTCCTATTTCGTTTCGCTTGAGCCAGGAAACCTCTGTGTAGGACTCTAAAGACTCGTCAATACGCCGGCAGCCGGTGATGATCATATCAAGCACCCACAAGCCGCAAGCGGTCTGCTAAACGTAACGGCCACCCGGGTATTGAGAGATCTGAAGATCGACGAGCAAGCCCGCTCACACTCCAGTGAATCCAACCAGTAACACTACCGTACAGTCCGGTCTGATCGTCTGATATGTCGCATATCTTGCCTAGGGGTGGTAAACGTCAGACCCCAATAGCTCGATAAGTCGTGTCGATATGAGGTCTATAACAATTCGAGAAACTACTGGTAACACTTACCAGTATATCTCAGCAACCCTGGCCAGGGATTTCCTGTTATAGCCAATCGAACACAGCGCAACATCAACCCCCTATACCGGGAGAGACGAATCCCCTCCTATCGCTCATTGCCTCCATGTGACTCGGGACTGTACCCAAAAACCACCGTTTTGCATGCCCTCTTGGACGTGGTAAGATGGAAATCAAAGCACAGTGGGAACCACACAAGACTCTATGACGATCTCGGGTCAACAGACTACTCTGTACCAGTGTCACCAGAGAACTGCCATCTGACGTGAGGTATAATACCATCTGGGAGTTCTCGGCGAGTCCGTCCAGTGTACCCAGTCTCTACTGAGCACCCGTATATCATCTCAGATGTCAAACACCGATGGATATGGGATCATCCATCGCCCATCTGTATGGGTCGAGAAGGTACACGCTAGTCTACTCTGGTATATCGATGCCCCGTCTCAATATACCCACGACTAGGGACTTTGAAGGATGTACTTATGGACTACCATGTCCCCACTAGTATGATCCGCTTCATAGTCCAGGTAGTCAAGTACACATCCTAAGGGCTTTACCAACATGTAATAGAGTGGAAATCTGTGTACACGTTAAGGTAAAGAGCAACCAGATAGCATACTATCATGTCGAGCAAGAAAGTCCTCCCTATATATGTCCCAGCATCCACTACAATATACATCCAATGTACAGTAATGGCCTCTAGAGCATACATATAACTAACAGATATAACCCTTCAGATAAAGCAACCAAAGTCCATACTTTGTTGGTGAACACATATTCCATCTCAGATCGCTTAGCATCCAGCCATTCTCACAGTGTCCCCACTCCTGATGGCCTGCTCGAAACTAGTTGGGTCATCATCTCATGATGCAATCCTCGCTCCCACTGTCATAGAGAAACCGAAGTATCTCTCAAGTGGATGAGGAACCCTACTAGATCGGCGGAGAGGCTGAGGTTCGTTGGGAGCTATTGAATCCTCTGGTTCTACCAAATCATCAGCTGTAGTTTGTATAGCTAGAGCTCCTTCCAGTTCTACCTCATGACCACTAATTTCTTCACAAGAAATTCCCTTTCCAAAAGGTGGCATACTAAGAAATAAAACACTTTTTGTTCCTCAGTGGGGTTGAAGATATTCCCTTGCGAATGCTTGGGATATCCAACATACTTCTACAGAACTGACCTTATCTCGAGCTTGTCCGGATTTTGCTTTTAGACATAGGTGTTAGTCGATGTACAACACCCCTCGACTAGTGGGGAGGCGGAAATATGAAAAACGATCTTGTTCTTTGCTTAAACATCGACTAACCGCATGAATCGAAGCTAAACGATAACTAACAACAAACATAGAAGTTCTAAACTACTATGTGAAGGGATTATACCTAAAGAACCGTGTTCTTCGTCTTTACGAACTCCACCTCCTCCTCGGCCTTCTCCAAGTAGTAGAAGATCCACCACGAGAGCTAAACTCCAAGCTTTGCCTCTAAACTTGAGGCAACTAGGTATCTTTAAGTGCTAATCAAAGTACCTAGATGAAATAGAGTATGGTTATGGATTAAGTAGTCTAACTAATCCTTGTACTCAACACATGAGAGGGGAGGATTAGGGTTTGAAGAGAGAGAGCTTGAGGAGAGAGAAGGTGAGAATAATAATGAAATGAGAAAATGAGTTATCATAATATATATCAAGCATTATTGTTTTTCAAGAAAAGAAAAGAAAATGATTTACAACCATACTTGATAAATATCTAATGGTGATTCATCTTCATGAGTCATTAAGCAATTATGAAGCATTAATGACAAGGATGAATCATCCATATTGTTAGTGTATATGCCCTAGAGGCCATTACTGTATCATACTAGTTTGTATATTACTTAATGGAAGCTTGGGATATTCACCTTGTATATACAATCTTGCTCAAAATAGTAGTATGCTACTTGGTTTGTTTCTACTTCAATGTGTACATGTGTTTATTTTAGTATATCACCTATACACATTAGTGGAGCCCTTAGGATCTTTGCTTGATTACCAGCGTTGTGATGGCAGTTACACTAGTGGGGGCTGGGTAATCAATAAGCACATCCTTATACAGGTCCCTAGTCACAGGATTATCGAGACTGGGCATCGATACTCCGGAGTAGACTAGCGTATGCGCTTCTCATCCCAGTGTGGGAGATGGTCTGTCCCACAGCCATTAGTACGTCGTACTGAAGATAGTATACGGGTGCTCGTTAGGTTACGAGTACACTGGACAGGACTCGTCGGGAACTGACCGGTTGGTATTATACCTATCGTCAGTTATCAGTTCCTAGGTGACATGAGTACAGCTTAGTCCGCTAACTTGACACAGTCACTTCGCCTCGAGTGTGTTCCCACTGTACTTTGATTACTACCCTACCACGGCTGAAAGGAGTCGTACAAACAGGTGGTAGTTGGGTGCAGTCCCGAAGCACTTGGAGGCAGTGACGGTTAGACAGGACTCATCTCTCCCGGTATTGGGGGTTGACATCGCGCTGTGTCTAGGAGAGCCATTACACGAGTAGTCCCTGGCCAGGGCAATCGAGATATACTGGTAGGCTTCCAGTGTTATCTCAGGGTGTTTTGGGCTTCACTCCGACACGACTTGTACCGCTATTAGGGGACTGACGTTTACCGCCCCCTAGGCCCGCCATGCGATGTATCAGATGAACAGACCGGACTGTACGGAGATTGTCACATTCAGGCTCAGTAGGAGTTCAGATGGGTTTCACCCCGTCAGTCTTCTTGTCGGCATCTACCTGGGGACCGTTACGCACAGCTAGTGTCGCTTGCAGTCTGTGGTTAAACCCACTGCCAGCGTAGTGTTGAGTCTTTAGAGTCCCACACAGAAAGCTATTCGCCTTTAGGCAAAAGAGTAGAGGTCGCATGGTTTTGCGACAGGTCGCATGGTTTTGCGACAGGTCGCATGGTTTTGCGACAGGGTTCGGTCACATCCATGCACTTATGCACGTACAGTGTCCGGACAGTTTACACTAGCGGGCTTTGGTTTAAGCCAGATCCTAGTGTACATATTGGGATTGGTTTTATCCAGTATGTATTCGTGTTCCTCGGAATGCGGATGCGGGTGTGTATGCACAGTTGACGGAGAGACAGAGGCAGAGGATTCTCATTAGGGTTGTTGACCGTTGACTGTTGACTATTGACTTTTTGCTCAACCCTAATGAGAATATGATATATGATTAACAATAATATTAATTAAGTATTGTGGTGACATGGTTGTTGAGGGGTTGAATTTGTTGACTTGTTGACTTTGTTAACCGGTTGAATAGGTTGGACTAGTTGACCATCATGATGATAATGGCTATCATTTCATGGCAAAGACTTTTCACTTGCTTGTTCTCTTGTGCAATATGAGTGCATGAAATGATACAGCCATTTTGACTTAAACCATTTACATAATACTTGATTACTATTTTTGTGATGATGGTTTTGGATTATGAGAGCCAAGAGAGAAAAGTCTTTCTCATTCTATCATTCTCATTCTCTCTCTTGTTCTTGAGCTCTCATCTTCTTCCTCTTGCTCTCCCTCTCTTGAGTCTATGGTTCACTTGTCTCATGTGTTGAGAACCAAGAACCATAGAGTAAAACCCCAACACACTCTTTTCTACTCATTCTAGTTCATATGGTTTAGCAAACCAAGTGAACTAGTTTCTTCAAAGACCGAAGAAGAAGCCAAAGATAGAAGCTTTCAGGTGGATCTTTCTTCGGCGCAAGGAGACGACGGGGTGAAGCCGGTCCGGACAACCATCAAGAGTCAAAGAAGAAGGAGTTCAAGAAAGAAAGGTATAACCCCCTAACCGAGTAGTTAACAACTCCTAGTTAGGTTGTTAGTTAGATGTTTAACAAACATCCGGTTTTGAGTCCTTGATACCACCTCTAGAAAAATTGTTTTTCACCAAATTCCGCATGCCCGAAAGTACCGGGAGAGGTAGCATGGACTTACACATATGACTCACTAATCTCATTTAATGTATATGCCACCCTAACCTCCTTAGTCACCATCTTCTAGAAGCTTCTCGCGCAATTACGAGAACGCCCCTCCTATCCGTGAAAACACGGAAAAACTTTAGACTGTATAAATCCAATAACCGGATACTAGTAACTGGCTTAAACCAAAGCCGACTAGTAAAAACTGTCCGAAAGTCGTACGTGCGTAAACACACGTATGCGTCCGAACCCTTGTCGTAAAACCATACGACCTCTATATCGTTTCGCCTGGAGTAGGGAAACTCTCTGTGTGGGACTCTAGAGACTCGACTACTACGCTGGTAGTGGGTTTAACCACAGACCGCAAGCGGCACTAGCTGTACGTAACGGTCCCCAGGTAGATGTCCATAAGAAGGCCGATGAGGAAACCCATCCGAATTCCTACTGAGTCTGATGTGACAATCTCCATACAGTCCGGTCCGTTCGTCTAAGACTATCGCATATCGGGCCTTGGGGGGGCGGCAAGCGTCAGTACCCTAATAGCGGTATAAGTCGTGTCGGAGCGAAGCCCATTACACCCTGAGAAACTACTGGAACCTACCAGCAAATCTCGCTTGCCCTGGCCAGGGACTTTGCGTAATGGCTCTCTGACACAGCGCGATATCAACCCCCAATACCGGGAGAGACGAATCCTGTCTAACCGCCACTGCCTCCAAGTGCTCGGGAATGCACCCAACTGCTACCTATTTGCACGACTCCTTTGAGCCGTGGTAGGGTAGCAATCTAAGAACAGTGGGACACACTCGAGGCGAAGAAGCAGTGTCAAGTCTGCGGACTATGCTGTACTCATGTCACCTGGGAACTGTTCACTGACGACTGGTATAAAACCAACCAACAGTTCCCTGTGAGTCCTGTCCGGTGTACCCGTAACCTAACGAGCACCTGCATACTATCTCCAGTACGACGTACTGACGGCTGTGGGATAGACCATCTCCCCAACTGGGATGAGAAGCGTATACACTAGTCTACTCCGGAGTATCGATGCCCTGTCTCGATAATCCAACGACTAGGGACCTGAATAAGGATGTGCTTGTAGACTACCTAGCCCCCACTAGTGTGACTGCCATCACAACGCTGGTAGTCAAGCAAGATCCTAAGAGCTCTATCAATACGTATACTCACATATTAAGATAGAAAAACCAAGTAGCATACTAGCATGTTTAGCAAGACTGTTATATACATGTGAATATCCCAAGCTTCCATTAAGTAATATACAAACTAGTATGATACAATAATGGCCCCTAGGGCATATACACTAACAATCTCCCACTTGCACTAGGGCCATGTACTGGCATATCGAAGACCGATGATCTCGA
Source organism: Agapanthus africanus (assembly GCA_030015575.1). Taxonomy (NCBI): domain Eukaryota; kingdom Viridiplantae; phylum Streptophyta; class Magnoliopsida; order Asparagales; family Amaryllidaceae; genus Agapanthus; species Agapanthus africanus. The sequence goes on from CM057351.1 coordinate 240,107,684, forward strand.
GTAGCCTCTCGAACTGAATCTGAGGTAGGGACTTCGTGAATGGATCAGCAATGTTCTCTTCAGAAGCAACACTCCGAACCTCGATCTCCTGACGATCAATGATCTCCCTGATCAGGTGATACCGCCTTAAGATGTGTCTGGACTTCTGATGGGACCTTGGTTCCTTTGCTAAAGCTATAGCTCCGTTGTTGTCGCAATACAGAGGTATTGGATCAACTATGGTAGGAACCACCTAAAGTTCTGTTAGGAACTTCTTCATCCAGACTACTTCTTTTGCGGCATCGCAAGCAGCTATATACTCCGCTTCCATCGTCGAGTCAGCAACGGTGTCCTGCTTGGAGCTCTTCCAGCATACCGCCCCTCCATTGAGGGTAAAGACATAACCCGACATGGACTTGGAATCGTCCTTATCACTCTGGAAGCCGGAATCAGCAAAGGCCTCCAACCCGAGGTCTTTTCCGCCGTAAACCAAGAACATCTCCTTAGTCCTTCTCAGGTACTTGAGAATGTTCTTTACTGCTATCTAGTGCTTCTCCCCTGGGTCTGACTGATACCGGCTTACCACGCTCAGTGCGTAAGCTACATCTGGTCTGGTGCACAACATCGCATACATTATAGAGCCTACCGCAGAAGCTGAGGGTATAATAGATAAGCGTTCCCTTTCCAAATCAGTCTTGGGAGACATCTCTTTGGAGAGGGTGATTCCGTGACAAGCCGGTAGATTACCGCGCTTGGAATCTTCCATATTGAACCTTTTCAGTACAGTGTCGATATACCTGGACTGTGAAAGTCCCAACATCTTCTTGGATCTATCACGATAGATCCGGATCCCCAGAATGTAAGAGGCATCACCCAGGTCTTTCATGGAGAACTTGTGTGCAAAAATCCTTTGACAGATTGTAGCATAGGAATGTCATTTCCTATCAATAGAATGTCATCCACGTACAAGACGAGGAATACGACACTTCTTGCTATAACTTTACTATATATGCACAGTTCATCTGGATTTTTGATAAAGTCATATTCTTTGACTGTCTCATCAAAACTGATGTTCCAACTCCGCGATGCCTGCTTTAGTCCATAAATGGACTTAAGCAGCTTGCATACTTTCGCGCTGCTCCCACTCTGATTGAAACCCTCTGGCTAATCCATATAGACGTACTCTTCTAAATTTCCATTTAGAAAAGCCGTCTTTACGTCCATTTGCCAGATTTCATAATCATGGAAGGCAGCAATAGCAAGAAGGACCCGAATGGATTTGAGCATAGCCACTGGAGAAAAAGTTTCGTCATAGTCCAAACCAGGTCTTTGACGAAAACCCTTTGCAACAAGTCTAGCTTTATAGGTTTCCACCTGTCCATCTACACCAATCTTTTTCTTGAAGATCCATTTGCATCCTATGGGTTTCCCCATCTGGAGCAAAGTCCAAAGTCCATACTTTGTTGGTGTACATGGACTCCATTTCGGTCCGCATTGCATCTGGCCATCGTACCGAGTCGCCGCTCTGGATGGCCTGCTGGAAGTCAGTAGGTTAATCATCATCTATGATGCAATCCTCTCTATCCCCATCTATGAGAAAAACGTAGTATCTCTCAGGCGGATGAGACGGCCTACTACTCCTGCGGAGGGGTGCGGGAATGTCTTGTTCTTCTTGAACTTCCGGTTCTACCAAACTTTCAGCATTAGTTTGTGGTTCTGGAATTTCTTCCAGTTCTATTTCGCTCCCACTTATTTCCTTTTCTAAAAACTGATGTTCTAGAAAATGGGCATTACGAGAAACAAAAACCTTTTGTTCCTCTGCGTAATAGAAATAATATCCCTTAGAGTTCTTTGGATATCCCACAAACTTACATTTTACTGATCGTGCCTCGAGCTTGTCCACATGCTGCTTTTTAACAAAAGCTGGACATCCCCAAATCTTCATATGCTGAAGATGGGGTTTCTTCCCAGTCCACATCTAATATGGAGTGGTAAGCACAGTCTTGGTAGGAGCCCTGTTCAGAAGATATGCTGCTGATTCTAGCGCATAACCCCAAAAAGATCGCGGTAACTCAGCATTACTCATCATGGATCGTACCATATCCAATAGGGTTCGATTCCGTCTCTCCGATACACCGTTATGCTGTGGAGTGTATGGAGGAGTAAGCTGAGAGAGAATTCCTTTCTCTTTTAGGTAACTTAGGAACTCGGCACTCAAGTATTCACCACCTCGATCAGATCTAAGTGTCTTGATACTTTTGCCATTTTGGTTTTCTATTTCATTCTTATACTCTTGGAATTTCTCAAAAGCCTCGGATTTATGTTTCATCAGATAAATGAATCCGTATCTTGAGTAATCATCCGTGAAAGTAATGAAATAGGAAAAACCACTTCTTGCATGCGTAGACATTGGACAACATACATCGCTGTGTATGAGTCCTAAGAGCTCGCTCGCTCTTACTCCATGTCCAGTAAATGGAGTCTTTGTCATCTTTCCTTTGAGATAAGATTGACAAGTGTCATAAGTTTTATATTCGAACAAGTCCAAATATCCTTCTCTATGCAACTTAGTCAACCTTCTCTCATTGATGTGACCCAGTCTACAATGCCATAAGAAAGCTTTATTTAAATCTGGAGACTTTCTTTTTAGTGTGTTCTGGACATTGAAAACTTGGAGTTGGTTTAAAACATATATACCGTTATTTAGTGTACCGGACCCAATCAAACCATGATTAAGGTGGATGTTAACAACATCTCTTACAAACGTGAAATCATAACCTTTATTTGATAACAAGGAAACTGATATGATATTACACGTTAAGCTTGGTACAAAAAAACAGTTATGTAAGACCAAAATGTGTCCACTCGTCAATCCCAGGTGATAATCCCCGACGGACGCAGCTCCCGTGCTAGCTCCGTTAGCAACCTTTAGGGTGATATCACCTTTCTTCAGCACTCTACGGTTTCTCAGTGCCTGCAATAAATTGCAAATATGAGATCCTGATCTGGTATCCAATACCCAGGAAGTAGGGTTGATTGACAGACAATTCTCAATTACAAACACACCTGAAGTCGAAGCCACAGCTTGCTTCGGTTCCTGGTTCTTGGCGTTCCACGCCTTGCAATCCTTTTTCCAGTGCCCTTTCCTGTGACAATGGAAGCACTCATCTTGGCCCACTACCGGTACCGAAAACTTTTTCTTTCCCTTCCCTCCCACCTTACTTACACCTCCTCTAGGTCTGGGGGCGGCCTTCTTCTTCATTCCTTTGGCCCTAGCCTTGGACCCGGAAGAAGATGCACCGCCAACAAACATAGCGGGTGTTTCCCTTTCTTTCTGCAAGGTGCCCTCTGCACTCCTTAACATGTTCAAGAGTTCCGGAAGTTCAACTTCTTTTCTTTGAATGTTGAAGTTCAGGTTAAACTGGGCGTAGGTGGAAGGAAGGGACTGGAGAATAAGGTCTGTATAGAGCTCATTATCCAAAGTCGTCCCAAGGTCTGCGAGCTCTTCTTTATAACCGATCATCTTTAGGACATGTTCTCCTACTGATGACCCGACAGCCAACCTCGCTCGAAACAAGTTTTTAGAGGTCTCGTATCTTGCTATACGAGATTGCTCTCCATAAAGTTCCTTTGTATGGAGAAATATGGCATCTAGTTCCATATCCTCGTGCCTCCTCTGATGTTCATTGTTCATCGAGGCAAGCACGATGTACTTGGCTTTCGCGCAATCGAAATCCCAGGTTTTGCGGATTTCCTTATCCGTATTACTGGATTTGGGACCAGGGACAGCAGGTGCCGTAGCGGTGAGGACGTACCCCAATTTGTCATAGGTCAAAGCCATTTTGACATTCCGCAGCCAATCATTATAGTTTGGCCCTGTCAGTATATTTTTCTCTAAAAGTAACTTAAGTCCAGTCATTTTCAGGGTCGCTGCAATTAGGAGAGAGAGAAGAAAACTCTTTAGCATGATGCTCTTGCAAGTTTAGAGTGGTTTTTAGTTTATCTAAACTGGATGGCTCCCACTGTTTCTCGAATCCTTCCTCAAACCATAAAAGAAGAATTAGCCAGGACTATTCTCACTGTACAATTCTTGCTTAACCGTTCAGCCAGGCTAGTGTCGATACTTCGAGGGAGGTTTTCCAACGCTTTCGCGAAGTTCCTTAATTAAAGAACCTCTTTTCTCTAGAGGCGTAACCCCGCTGACACTTTTCTTGACGCCTACTAGGTTTATAGCATTGATCGTTAAGTGACGAATATCCTGATAAGTAGCATATACTCATAGTAGGATCGGGATCCAAATATCATCGTATGATAATGTTGAAGGAATGCTACCAACATTCATCAAACTCGAAATGGTATGCATCTCTTTGCAAATTTCAGTTTCTTTAGAAATTCCCGATATAAGTTTTTGCCCCATGCTCTTATGACCTTGGCTTTGGTCAAAATGTCATAAGTCACATGTCAAGTTCTACCCGTCATTATCTTGTCAATTTGAACCTATCCGTATATACCCCTGACTTTGGTCAAATGATAATACGACTGTCCCAAACCAACTCATCTATCTTATGTAACAAATGAAAACCCAGCAGCTACCAAACACTATGCCTTGACTTTGGCCAAAATGCATAGCTTGAATACTACTGAATACCCAAATGAAATGACGGAGGGCTACGAATGGTTTTGGCGAAACCGTGAACGTAGTGAACTTGATATAACCGAAGGAACCTGATAGCTTTTAAAAGGAGTGGTTAAAGCTCCGTATTTTAAAAATATCTGTTTTTAAAATTAACCGAGTGGTTTCTTTTAAATTGTTCCAACGATTAAACTTTTGGTTTATTTTCTTTGCATTATAAATAATGCGTCCCATCATTAACCTATCATTGCTGAAAACAACGAAAATACAACGTCCTCTTATGCCATCCGCATTCGCCACGGGGTCCCGTCATCACCCGTTAGGTTACTTAACTAACGACAGAGCGGGGGCTGGGCTAGCGCGGGTGTAAAACATAAGTGACGTCTAAATAGCTATCATATATAGATATTGTACATTCGTCAGACGCAATAATAGGCATTCCAGATTACAGATGAACTTAATTGGATTTGCAAGCAATCCGTGTTTGTTTTGAGCCTGCAACAAAAGACGGATTACACAGTTGTGATGAATAGCCATTACCCAACCCAAGACCCCTACGGGTACGGCAAACTACCCGCCCGGCAGTTTGTGCACCCCACCTTGGGTCTGTCCTGGGAGCAAAAACAGTAAAATGAAATAATACAACGATGGCTACAACCGCAACCTGGATGTACCCCGCAAAATAATATTACAACAAATTATATTTACATCAAATGAATTAAATAATAACCCATCACATAACCCCGGCTAAACATCACAACAGTCCAACACAGTTCATATCCACAAACAGTAAAAACCATTACAGAAATGTGCAACCCCCTGCCAACCGACATACTAGCAGTTAGGGGAGGTTTACGAACACATTATACAAACACAGATATAATCCAACAAGCAAATACCGTATAATTTCGATCGATTAAACACATTTAATTTTGCTCCAATACTTCTCTGTAAATCTGAAACCTGAGCAAAAATTAAAAACGTCCAGAAAATTCCAAATATCACAGAGAATCAACACTGGAAATTTGGGATGATGAATCGGCAACTCGGCGGCGGAATCGCGGAGGATCGGTGGGATCCGCGGCGCTTTAGCCGATTCATGATCCCAGTTTTCTTGGGTGTTCTTCTACTATCATTTAAGGCTTTCTGAAGGTCCCTGAAAAAATTTTGGACCTCATTTCAAAATCGACAGAAACTCATGATATCGGGGTTTTCCGGTTTTGTTTTTTCCGTTCGAAATTCATACAATTTTGCAAGTGAGTTAATTATTGTTTAGCGAGGCTCAGATACCACTGTAAGTCGATGTACAACACCCCTCGACTAGCGGGGAGGCGGAAATATGAAAAACGATCTTGTTCTTTGCTTAAACATCGACTAACCGCATGAATCGAAGCTAAACGATAACTAACAACAAACATAGAAGTTCTAAACTACTATATGAAGGGATTATACCTAAAGAACCGTGTCCTTCGTCTTTACGAACTCCACCTCCTCCTCAGCCTTCTCCAAGTAGTAGAAGATCCACCACGAGAGCTAAACTCCAAGCTTTGCCTCTAAACTTGAGGCACCTAGGTATCTTTAAGTGCTAATCAAAGTACCTATATGAAATAGAGTATGGTTATGGGTTAAGTAGTCTAACTAATCCTTGTACTCAACACATGAGAGGGGAGGATTAGGGTTTGAAGAGAGAGAGCTTGAGGAGAGAGAAGGTGAGAATAATAATGAAATGAGAAAATGAGTTATCATAATATATATCAAGCATTATTGTTTTTCAAGAAAAGAAAAGAAAATGATTTACAACCATGCTTGATAAATATCTAATGGTGATTCATCTCCATGAGTCATTAAGTAATTATGAAGCATTAATGACATGGATGAATCATCCATATGACTCACTAATCTTATTTAATGTATATGCCACCTTAACCTCCTTAGTCACCATCTTCTAGAAGCTTCTCGCGCAATTACGAGAACGCCCCTCCTATTCGTGAAAACACGGAAAAACTTTAGACTGTATAAATCCAATAACCGGATACTAGTAACTGGCTTAAACAAAAGCCGACTAGTAAAAACTGTCCGAAAGTCGTACGTGCGTAAACACACATATGCGTCCGAACCCTTGTCGTAAAACCATACGACCTCTATATCGTTTCGCCTGGAGTAGGGAAACTCTCTGCGTGGGACTCTAGAGACTCGACTACTACGCTGGCAGTGGGTTTAACCACAGACCGCAAGCGGCACTAGCTGTACGTAACGGTCCCCAGGTAGATGTCGATAAGAAGGCCGATGAGGAAACCCATCCGAACTCCTACTGAGTCTGATGTGACAATCTCCATACAGTCCGGTCCGTTCGTCTAAGACTATCGCATATCGGGCCTAGGGGGCGGCAAGCGTCAGTCCCCTAATAGCGGTATAAGTCGTGTCGGAGCGAAGCTCAATACACCCTGAGAAACTACTGGAACTTACCAGCAAATCTCGCTTGCCCTGGCCAGGGACTTTGCGTAATGGCTCTCTGACACAGCGCGATATCAACCCCCAATACCGGGAGAGACGAATCCTGTCTAACCGCCACTGCCTCCAAGTGCTCGGGACTGCACCCAACTGCTACCTGTTTGCATGACTCCTTTGAGCCGTGGTAGGGTAGCAATCTAAGAACAGTGGGACACACTCGAGGCGAAGTAGCAGTGTCAAGTCTGCGGACTATGCTGTACTCATGTCACCTGGGAACTGTTCACTGACGACTGGTATAAAACCAAGCAACAGTTCCCTGTGAGTCCTGTCCGGTGTACCCGTAACCTAACGAGCACCTGCATACTATCTCCAGTACGACGTACTGACGGCTGTGGGACAGACCATCTCCCCAACTGGGATGAGAAGCGTACACACTAGTCTACTCCGGAGTATCGATGCCCTGTCTCGATAATCCAACGACTAGGGACCTGAATAAGGATGTGCTTGTAGACTACACAGCCCCTACTAGTGTGACTGCCATCACAACGCTGGTAGTCAAGCAAGATCCTAAGAGCTCTATCAATACGTATACTCACATATTAACATAGAAAAACCAAGTAGCATACTACCATGTTTAGCAAGACTGTTATATACATGTGAATATCCCAAGCTTCCATTAAGTAATATACAAACTAGTATGATACAATAATGTCCCCTAGGGCATATACACTAACAATAGGCCGGACAACCCCAAATCTTAACTTACTTAAGAGATGGGCTCTTCCCATACTATATCACATATGGAATGGTAGGCACCTGATTTGGTTGGAACCCTATTCAATAGGTATACAACTTCTCAAGTGCATAACCCCCAAAATGAAATAGGCAACTCAGTAGTACTCATCATAGAGCACACCTTATTACATAGGGTGCAATTGCTCCACCCCGATACACCGACGTGCTGTGGTGTATACAGAGGAGTAATGCTGAGAGAGAATCTCATTCCCTTTTAGAATAGTCCAGGAATTCCGTGCTCAAGTATTCTCCTCCCTAATCACATCAAAGGACATAATACTTATACACGTTTTGGTTCTCTACTTCTAACTTATATTCATTGAATTTCTCAAAAGGTTCAGACTTGTGTTTCAATAGGAACATATGTCCGAAGCTTGAGAGATCATCAGTGAATGTAATAAAGTACAAAGAACCAGTCCTGGCATGTGTAGACAGGTGACCTATATACATCATCATGTATCAATCCCAAGAGTTCACTAACTCTTTCTCTGTTTCCAATAAACGGAGCTATGGTCATCTTATCTTTGTGACATGACTGGAAAGTTTCACAAGATGTAAATTCAAACTGATTTAAATATGCATCTTTATGTAACTTAGCTAGTCGGGTCGCATTGATATGACCTAGTCTACAATGCCTCAAGAATGATTCGTTCAATTCTGAACTCTTCCTCTATTGTGTGTTTTGTACATTAAGAACAATGGTTTGATTTAGAACGTATATGCTTTTAGATAACGTACCTGAACCGATCAACTCTTGATATAGGAAATGTTCAAAACATTATCCAACAATACAAAATTATATCCTTCTTTACTAAATAAAGAGACTGATATGATGTTGTATATTAGGTTCGGTATCTAATAATATTCGTTCAGAATCAATGTATTTGATAATACTGGGTGATAACTGCCAACAGACTTGGCTACAACAATTGCACCATTTCTAACTCTTAAAACTTATCACCCATTCTCAGTTCTCTACCTATCTGTAGCCCATATAACAGATTACATTTGTGGAATCCTGATCCGGTATCTCATACCCAGGAAGTAAAGGATACTGAGAAACAGTTCTCGATAATGAACACACCCGAAGAAGATGCATCATCATGTACTTTTTTCGTTTGGGCGGCACGGGAATTCTGGAAATCCCCTATTTCCTGCTCGGTCTTATAACAATTATAAGTTGTAGCAGGACCAACGTTCCCCAGCTCAGTATAACAAGCGGGTTCGGTCAATACATCCATATTATTATCTTGATTAAGGTGTGACATGGTCGCTACTTGGAGAGAGAGAGAGAAGAAAACACTTAGCGTATGCTCTTGCAAGATTAGATTGGTTATTAATTTATTTAATCAGGATGGCTTCCACTGTTTTTGTCAAATCATCCTTCAAACCCTAAAAGGAAAGAATATCTGGGATTAATTACACCCTACAAGTTCGCCAATCTTTCAGCCAGGCCAGTGTCGGTACATTGAGGGAGGTTCCCCGTGCTTTCGCACGGACCTAATTAAAATAAACCTCGTTTTCCCAGAGGCATAACCCTATTGACACCTTTCTAGACACCTACTTGATCGGCTAATTGTAATGTGTAAAACTCTCCCAGGAGTAACTCTTAGTCGTAGTAGGTATCGAGATCCAACTATCTCATAGAAGGTATGCAATCTCATTGCAAATTTCAACACTTGAAATCCCCGATAATATTTTGCCCCAAGCGTCCTATGACCTTGACAGAGGTCAACAAACCAAAGACTGCTAGTCAAGTTCAACCCGTCATTTCCTGATTGAAGTAAACCCACCCGCACGACCCTTGATAGAGGTCAACAAGGTCGCACGACTACCCTAAATCAATCACATCATATGCTTTGCAGATAAGCAGTAATCAGCTACCGCACACTACGCCTTGACAGAGGTCAGCAAATGCAGCACGAATACTGACTATTACCCAACTGAAATGACGGATGGCTACGACAGGTTTTTTAAGAAAACCTTTTGCATAATGAACTTGATATCGTTGTAGAATCAAATGATTTAAAATGGAGTGTTTTTGAGGATTTTACTAGTTTTGCTAAAGAGGTCACTTCCAGTGAAGGGACCGTCGGCTCTTTCCTCATCGAATGAGGTGCAAGATATTTCACAAATACCACTATGAAGAGCAAAAACTATAGAAGCAATCAAAAGAAAAACCGAGGGTTGTAGCATCTGCCAGTTATTGCTAAAGAGGTCACTCCCGGTGAAGGGATCTCGGCTCTTTCCTTATCGAATAAGGTGTTGGATATTCTACACGGAATACCGCTATGCAAAGCAACAACTAGAGCTACCTGTTTTTGAAAATTCGATTCCACAACATCTTTAGGTTTCTTTTATTTCATTAATCTCATTAATGAATTCCCATCATTTAAGTTACTTAAACATCACAGATAAATACAACGTACTCTTATGCCATCCGCATCCGCCTGGATGTCCCCTCGTACACCGTTAGGTTAGGTAACTAACGGCAGAGCGGGGCAGTGATAGCGCGGGTGTAAAACATAAGCAACGTCTATATAATATATCACATATAATATATTCAGTATCTATCTCAACATATATCAAATGATCACATCACAGATATCGTAGCAGAAAACAACATATGAAATATTGGATATACTAGGATTTCCGTGTTTTATTTTAAGCCTGTATAAAACACGGATTCCATGGTCATGATGAATAGCCAATCCCACACCCCTAGACCCCTACGAGAGCGGCAAGCAACCCAACCAATTCTAGAGTTAGGAGACCTGGTCTCGACTCCTCGAGATGGTCTCCCACTAGACCCTAGAACCCGGTTACTTGTGTTCCCCGCCTTGGGTCTATCCTAATGCGGAAAAGTAAATAATATACAATGGTGACATCATCCTCAACCCGGAAGTGCCCCAATAAAAGAATATTACATACAATGAATTTTATATGAATGAAAATGAAGAACCTCTCATCTCACATAAAACCCCCGGCCATTCAAACACGACGATCTAATATAACATATCACAGCAACACATAACATCACATGTCATCAACGTAAGTAAATATGCGTATCCCAATTTTTGTTGACATATAGAAACGAAACCGGCGATACACCACATATTACACTTACGGTCGCAGAAAAAAATTGAAAAACTACAACAGTTGGAATCCGCAACCACTTTAGACATCACATGCCTAACCAAATGAATTCCTTAGACATCGCATGCCTACCAATTATAAATCCCGAATTTTAGTCTCAATATCGAAAACACTTTTCAATAACAAGTCATGCAATTCAACAAGATTCCCGACATCCTGATTGAATGCTCGTCGGAAACTTTAGTAAACGGCCGCACCCCCCGATGCCGTCGACGAAGTGTACTATGGCGGAACACCGCTGCCGCGAGCACCCAAACGGATGCTTTTGGCGACGGGGTTATCCTACAGTCACTTGGTCGGGGCTATGGGGCATGGCTATCTATTAAGTTTACCCGGCGAGTATCCACGTACGCTAAATGATTGCGACGGAGTTTTGATCACATCAAAATCCCGTGGCAACCGATCAAATGAGACTAAACTGCTAGGTTTAAAAAATTCAAACTAGTTATCTCATAACAACATGTGGATTCCAAATATTGTATCCAATCACATAATATCTGGACGACGTTAAACTCTTCGATCGATTCATCAAAGTCCCACAATTTCCCGACAGCTCAACACTTGCGTACGGTTTTAATAATACCCAGAAGATGCCACAGTACCTATGAACCAGCCGTAGAAGGGTCAAACCAACGCCTCACTTGTGACAACGCTGAACCACCACAAACCCTAGGGATTAGTGGTGGTTCTGACGATGACATAATCGAGTTAAGGTTTCGTTCTTCTAGAGGGTCCACAGAATCACTTGCATATTTTTCCGAATATGTTAAACTTGGAAAAATGGGTTTTTGACAATTGTTCGAACTTTTTAACTTCTTCTAGACAACATGCGAATAACCCGAAACTATGTTAAAACTACGAATACGAAACACTCCGAATTATTTATAGTGTAAGATTACATCACATGCAAAATTAGCAAAAATAAACAACACCTGAAACATCAAAACCAAGTCACTAGAACACAGACAAAATTTCAGGGGGGTGCTCGGATTTGGCCGAGATGTGCATGGTAGTGGCCGGCCAAAAAGTTTCCAAACTGCCTCAAATTTTGTCAGTGTTCATGTTATATCACAAATAGCACTTTGTACGTGTTTAAAATTTTTTTTGACAATTATTTAAAATCGACAGAAACATGATTTTCGCGTTTCAAGTTTCGGTGTATTTCGGTTTCGTAATCCTAACATAATCCGTATTAATTTCTAGCATGGCTCTGATACCACTGCAGGGTTACCTAGGACGGCAGCAAGGTTTCGGGAGGCATCGTCCATGCCAAATTCAAAAATTTGCCATTTTAGCTAACCCTAACTAAGAATCGTTAACTAGAAATCGACGGAAATGTAAATGCAAACACTTTGCAAGTATAGTGAGCAAGGAATACAACCTTTGTAGACCGGTCCTTCACTTCAATAGCTCCGTGTAGTTGTCCCTTCGCTGCAATCGTGAACTCTGGAATCTAGAGAGGCTCTCATGAAGAAACGAGCATGCTTGCTTCGAAGTCTTCGAGGCCGAAGATGATATACGTCGAGGAGACACTAACCCAAGCTATCTCTTCACTAATTACGGAATTAGTGAAGAAAACACCCTGTACTAAATGTCAAGTAGTAGAGGATGATGAAGTAGGAAGTGGGCTCACTTTATATTTCATTTTCTCACTCATTTTCTCACATCTCCATTGAAGCTAGAAAGTTTTTTGGAAGAAGAAGAAGATAACTCTTATGATAATTATCAAGTGAATGAAAAATAAATCATGAGGTTAGAAAATAAACCATGGTGAGTATATGACATCCTTTAACCCTTGTAGAGAGTTAACCATGGCTAGGTTTAATTGGTTGGGTTAATAAAAATCTAACGCAAAACAAAAGAGTGGACTTGGTCAAAGATAACTACAAGCTTCTACAAGCTTTCATCCATGACAAAATACCACCATTTTATGATTACCAAAATAAATAAAAACCTATCAATTAAACCAAGTATGGTGTAAGTCATACACACACCCATATCTATGTATCATCAAGCATGACACAAAATAATGTACACTTGCATATATCACATATATACAAGGGAGAAAAGAAATCTTAAGTGAATTAATATTAGTTATTGTAATTTAATATATCAAATATATAATTATAAATTAAATCATTAAACCAACAATTGATTTAATAATCCGGCTATATTACATATAACCGACTAATATCAAATATAACAACTTATCGAATCAACACTTGATCCGATAACCCGGCTATATCTCATATAACCGAGCGATATCACATGACGCGAGAATAGAATACGGTATCACATATCGTATTAATCTCGGTCCCGCACATATCACATATGCGCTCCTACTCCATTTCGCTTGGGCCAGAAAAGCCCTGTGTAGGACTCTAAAAACTCGTCAATGCGCCGGCAGTAGGTGATGGTCATATCAAACACCCACAAGCCGCAAGTGGTCTGCTAAACGTAACGGCCACCCGGTTATTGAGTGATCAGAAGATCAACAAGCAAACCTGATCGTACTCCTGCGAATCCAATCAGTAACACTACCGTACAGTCCGGTCTCTTCGTCTGATATGCCGCATATCTCGTCAAGGGGTGGTAAACGTCAGACCCCAGTAACTCGATAATTCGTGTCGATATGAGGCTCATAACGGGTCGAGAAACTACTGATAACACTTACCAGTATATCTCTAAAGAATCCCTGGACAGGGACTTCCTGTTATAGCCAATCGAGCACAGCGCAACATCAACTCCAATACTGGGAGAGACGAAACCCCTTCCATCGCTCATTGCCTCCATGTGATTCGAGACTGTACCCAAAAGCCACCGTTTTGCATGTTCTCTTGAACTTGGTAAGGTGGAAATCAAAGAACAGTGGGAATCACACAAGACTCTATGACGATCTCGGGTCTACAGACTAACCTTTACCAGTGTAACCAGAGAACTGCCATCTGACGTGAGGTATAATACCATCTGGGAGTTCTCGGTGAGTCCGTCCAGTGTACCCAGTCTCCACTGAGCACCCGTATACTGTCTCTGATGTCAAACACCAATGGATATGGGATCATCCATCGCCCATCTGCATGGGTCGAGAAGCTATACGCTAGTCTACTCTGGTATATCGATGCCCTGTCTCGATACACCCACGACTAGGAACATTTGAAGGATGTACTTAACGACTACTCTGTCCCCACTAGTATGATCTGCGTCATAGTCCTGGTAGTCAAGTACTCATCTTAAGGGCTTTATCAACATATAACATAGAGACAATCAGAGTACATGTTAAGATAAAGAGCAACCAGATAGCATACTATCATGTCGAGCAAGAAAGTCCTCCATGTATATGTCTAAGCATCCACTACAATATACATCATATGTACAGTAATGGCCTCTAGGGCACACATATAACTAACAACGACGCTAAGTGCATAAGCTATATCCGGTCTGGTACATAACATTGCTTACATTATCGACCCTACCGCCAAAGCATAAGGTACAATGCTCATGTGAGCCCTCTTCTCATCAGTCTTGGGAGACGTCTCTTTGGAGAGGGTGATCTCGTGACAAGCGGGTAAATTACCATGCTCTGAATCTTTCATACTAAACCTCTTAAGTACGGTGTCTATGTACCTCGACCATGAAAGTCCCAACATTCTTTTAGATATGTCACGATAGATCTTAATCCCTAGAATGTACAAGACATCTGTTGGCTCTAGTGCCCTCAAGTCAATTATTGTAATTGCAGGCACGCGATTAGATGATTGAGAGAGGACCTATACGGGTAGAACAGTCTTACTCAAGATGATAGTATGCTATCTGGTTTAGCTTTATCATCATGTACATGCTTTAGGTGGCATTACAGTTCACTATTACATGTTGATAGAGCCTATAGGATTCTTGCTTAACTACCAGCATTATGATGGCGATCATATACATGGGAGCTGGGTTGTCTATAAGCACATCCTTAAATGTACCTAGTCGTGGGAGTATCGAGACTGGGCATTGATACTCAAGAGTAGACTTGTGTATACTGATCGAGACCCCGATGAGGGGCGGTGGCCGGTCTCACAAACCATTGGTGTTAGTTTGTTCACCTAAGATAGTTTGCAGGAGCTCATTGGGTTATGAGTACACTGGACGGACTCGCCGGGAACCTTCTAATTAGTATTATACCTATTTTCAGATATCAGTTCCCAGGTGATATATGTACAGATTAGTCTGTCGACCTGAGATCGTCATTTGTCTCGTGTGAGTTCCCATTGTGCTTTGATTACTACCCTACCACGGCTCAAAGGAGTCGTGCAAACATGTTTTGGTTGGGTACAGTCCCGAGACACATAGAGGCAGTGAGCATATCATCGGGGATTCGTCTCTCCCGGTATTAGGGGTTGATGTCGCGTTGTGCACGGGTGGCCATCACCAGAAATCCTTGATCAAGATAGTAGAGAATTACTGATTTGGATCAGTAGTTTCTCAGTTTGTGATGGGCTTCATACAGACAAAAAATGTCGCGTTATTAGGGGTCAGACTTTATCCACCCTCTATACTCGATATGCGATACTCTTAGACGAACAGACCGTATTTTACGGATATTGTCACCGACAGGCTCAGTAGGGGTCAGGATGAGTTTGCTCGTTGGCCTACTTTTCGCTCAATACCTGGATAGCCGTTACGTACAGCTAGTGTCGATGTAGAGGCCGTATGGTTTTACGGCAGGGTTCGATCATATACGTGCACTTCTACACGTATCATGATTCGAACAGATAATACAGTGGGTTTTGGTTTAATCCGGATCCTAGTATTATATTGTTGGATTATTTTTGTCTCATTGTATTCGTATTTTTCGGAATACGGATGCGGGTATGAATATACGGATGAGGGGCATTCTTGTAATTTATTACAAGATTGTTTTCTAGAAGATTACACCTCATTATGTTTATTAACCATTTAGGTTAAATGGTTAATTGAGGTGGATGGATGAGTGTGCTTAGCTTTTATTCAAGCATGCTACTTAGTGACTCATGGCGGTGACACATGGGGTGACTCATTGTGTGACTCATGATACATTATTCTAGCATGCTTGACATTTGTTGTGGTGGTGAGACATTTGTGAAGACCTGATATAATTTTTCTTTAGTTGCTTCATTCTTTTTTCACACTCTCACAACACTTAGCCTTTTCTAATGTTGAGCTCTAGCTTCACACTCTCATTCTCTCATGGCTTCCTCCTCCTCCTCCATCCTAACCCTCTCATGTGTTGAGAAACCGAGAGTGTTTAGAGACAAATTAATTCCTCATTAGACACTACATCATCTTGGCTATCTAGTTTAGTAAACTAGATAGCCCAGTTACTTCGGTTATGAAGTAGGAGCTCAATTCATAGACTCTCGGGTGGATCATCTTCGATGGAGGGAGGCCGGTGACCAAACTTGATCATGGTGGCCACTAGGAGCTTGGGAAGAAGTTAAAGACCGAAGGACATGGATCATTCGGTATAACATTCCAAAATCTTTTTATTGCTTGCTAGATTTAGGGTTAATGGTCGATCCATACTCGGGGGTTGTGGTAGCGTCGGTTTAGTAAATTTTTGTTCCGCATTCGGCCACGGTTTGATGGCCAGGGCGCTGCCATAACCCAACATGGTATCAGAGCCAACCCTTTAACCTTAATCTATCTTGTTCTTACGTGGTTAAAAGATCCATCAAGCAAAATTTCCGAAAACACAATTCTAAATTTCTAGTTTCTGCCGATTTATAAAAGTTGTCAAAAAGTTATTTACAGAGTCTCAAAAATTTGTGCAGGGTATTTTAGAAGCCGACAAGAAAATTGGGCACAAGATTGTTTCAAACCGCCGCGGAACCGCCGCATTTGGTGCCTATTTGCGGCGGTTCCACGGTCGTTTAGTGGTCTCTGTGCACAAATTTTCTTGTGGTGCTCTATTGTTTGGAAATGTGGTCTCTGGGGTTTTTTGTATTTGGCCCAGATTTGTTTGAGTACTGGATTGCACTTGGGGCCAATACGAATGCTTTTGTCGAACGAAATTTTAAATAAGTAAGTTTACCGTACATGGATGACTATTTGTGACCGTGAATGTCATTAGAGCGGTACAACTCATCTAATTGCTATATGCTTTTTTAGACGGGTTTGAGAATATGACATTCACGTTGATGTTCTGTGTTGTGCTGTGGTTGTGGTTGGATCGTCATGGTCGATAGCCAGTGGTGCAATGGTAGTACAGTTTAGATTCAGTTTGTATATTTGATATTGCGGGGTGACCGTCCGACTTGTGGACTGTCGTCACTGCCGTTTTGTATATTATTTGTTTGGGGAACGACCGGGTTGAGGTCGATGTTACCCTTGTACTTATTTTCTTTTCTGTACTAGGATTACCTTAAGGAGGAGTGCACAAATAGCCGGGATCTAGAGGGAAACGGGTTCGCATCTCATGGCGTTGAGACGGAGGGGACCTTACTCTAGAATTGGCGGGCTATTTGCCGCATTCGTAGGGGGTACAGGTTGACCAAAGTGGGGTGCTCAAGTTAACGGATTTTGTGAAGTGCTTGGTGGCCCATTCACGTTTTTGATTGGGGTTACCTCGCTTCTGGGATTGGCGGGTAACTTGCCGCACTTGTAGGGGTCTAAGTTTTCATTGCACAGGCTATCCACACGACATGGAACGTCGGGTCTCATTTGCGGCTCAAGTGAAACCCGAGGCTCCAGGATTATCCACCACTCTGTGTTGCTTGGTCGAGATTCTGTGATGTTGCTTTATATCATACCTCGAATGATTGTTATATATATTTATATATATACTAGTAGATGTTGTATATGTTTTGCACCCGTGCTAGTCCAGTCCCCGCTCTGCCGTTAGTTAAGTAACCTAACGGGTGATGACGGGACCCATTGGCGAATGCGGGTGGTATATACGTATATCATATTTTCTTTCCTTTATCTGGTATGATATGTTTAATTCATGGGACTGCGTTGATTCGGATCAATGCAAGGATAAAACAAACCTATATGATGTTGTTGGAACCAAGTTTCTGAAAAACAGACATTACAGAAATTTACTTTTGCTTTGCACAGTGGTATTCAATTGGGAATATCCTGCACCTCATTCGACGAGGCAAGGGCCGAGATCCCTTCAACGGGAGTGACCCCTTGGGTAGAAGTTTGCGTTATCGTAATAACTTTACTATAGTTGATTCTTTTTCTTTGCATCGTGGTATTCAGTTGGGAATATCCTGCACCTCATTCTACGAGGAAAGAGCCGAGTTCCCTTCACCGGGAGTGAGCTCTTTAGAAAAAGTTTGCGCCACTATATATTTGTAAAACCACTCGGTTCCTTCAACGAGATCAAGTTCATTACGTTAAAGGTTTTTTCGCCAGAAACCAACCGTAGCCCTCCGTCATTTCCTACGAGTAATACTTAGTATTCGTTTCGCGTTTGTTGACTCCGTCAAGGCGTAGTGTGCGGTAGCTGGGTGGTGCTTGTTTGTAGCATGGATATGCGATTAGTTAGGACAATCGTGCGTCATTGTTGACTCCGTCAAGGGCTCGTACGGGTGGGTTTAATGCAATCAAGATAATGATGGGTTGAACTTGACTAGGACTCTTTGATTTGCTGACTCCGTCAAGGTCACTTGGGTCCTAGGGGTAAAAATCACATCGGGAGTTTCAAACATAGAGGAAACGTGCCAGGCATGAGCATACCTTCTGGAGTGTGGTGACTTGAGTGGATTCCATCAAGTTATCATGCGATGATAGTTGGATCCCGATTCCTACTGATGAGTAGGTTTACTCCTCGGGTGATTTTAGATGATCCCGACTGATTCTTCTTTTGGGTTTGGAGGAGAATTCGAGGAAACAGTAGGAGACATACTAATTAGATAAATAAATAACCAATATAATCTAGTTGAGAGTGCACGATGAGTGATTTCTCTCTCTCTCTCTCTCTCTCTTTGGCAGCTACCTTGACCCGACCTAAACTAAATCTCATGAACCAAGTTAACCGAACTTTCTTAAAACACTTTGGCTTTTGGATTGTCATAGTCGCAAATATCATTGTCGCTCTTATATTACCCTTTGAATTTCTCCGGAACACTCCGTATCAGTACGAAAATCCACATTTATTGGATTTGTCGTCATATAGTTATATACGGACTCGAAGAAACTTGTTTCAGATTCGAGAATGGTTTCCGGTTCTGGAGAAATCGAATATGACTATTCAGCTTTCTTTCCCCTTTACCTTCTCTCGGGTTGCAAGGGCTCCTTGGATTAGGAGAGTACACCTATTACGTTTATTATATTGTCTTCTTCCAAACCATAGGCTGGTACCGAAAGGTAGGGAAGGAAGAAAACCAATTAGCCTTAGTGTGGTGTATAGAAAGTAATAAGTAATGACATATAAAGGGATTAGAAAGAGGGCAAAGGAAATTGCGACTGCTATCATTCACGACGAAACCACGATTATCATTGTAAGTGCACGGCGGTGCCCTGGCCGTCAATCCGACGCCGGAATGCGGAAACGAAAAACTTTTCAAACTAGAAAACCGGCACCACCGCGCACTAAAATCTCGGATCGGGCTATTAAACTAACTCTAGCAAACAAGAAAACGAGTAGAGAAGCTATACCGAGCGATCCGTGTCCTTCGGTCTTCTCGTCGTCGTCCCGATCTCCCGCGGAATCTCCGTTCGTCACCTCCTCATCGGAAAGGGCACCACGTAGCCGAATTCTTTTACGGGCTCCCACCTCTGGAACGAGACAACTCGGGCTCGAAGTTGGCTAGCCGACGCGTCCAAGGTATGCTGTAGGCAAGTGTAGAGAGCATGTCTCATTTGGGGTTGAAGTTGCCATGGTGATGAAGGAAGATAATGAACAAAGGAGATGAACTTTGGTGTATCAAGAATGAGATGATAATTTCCCTTCACAAGAAAAATGAACTCTCTCTCCTTCTCATTCAAAGTGGCCGGCCCCTTTTCTCTATGGTGGAGAGAAAAAAGAATAAATTCTAAAGAAGAAAATGAAAGATAATGAGAAGAAAATAGTCACATCAAAGTCTTTTATTTCTCATGTCATTTTAATCTCATAAATGCAAAAGAGTTGATGGAAAAAGAATCTCATGATGATACAACTATCATGAAGCCACAAATTACAAATAACACCTCCACAAAAGGTAATTTACACAACTGCAAATAACCCGTTCCATCGACAAAGTCCGGCCGTGACGGAACAAAGGAAAACTGGCCGGAACGGAATGCAAACTGGCAACTTCAGAAAACTGATCCCGTAATAAATTACAGGAAAACCCTGCGACTGTATATACATACCCGCATTTGTATTCCCACTGAATACAAATGCAAAGAGACAAAATCTACACTGTCTAATACTAGGATCCGGCTTAAACTAAAGCCCGCTAGTATTATCCGTCCGATCACGATCCGTGCAATACCGTACGTATCTGATCGAACCCTGCCATATCTCCATACGACCTCTACAGCGTTTCGCCCGAAACTTGAGTAACTGTGTGTGGTGGACTCTAAAGACTCGTCAATACTATGGTTGTGGATTTAACTACTAGCACGTCAGAGGTATTAGCCATACGTGACGGGCTACCAGCTATTGACAAAAAGGGACATCGATGAGCGAACTCATCCTGACATCCTACTGAGCCTGTCAGTGACAATTTCCGTACAGTCCGGTCCATTCGTCTATGAGCATCGCATGGCGGGCCTAGGGGGTTGGTAAAAGTCAGACCCCCAAAAGCGGTACAAGTCATGTCGGAGTGTAGCCCAGAACACCCTGAGATACTACTGGAATACCTACCAGTAAATCTCCTGCCTTGGCCACGGACTTCGTGTAATGGCTCTCCTAGACACAACGCGCCCTCACCCCCAATACCGGGAGAGACGAACCCCTGAATATCCGCTCACTGCCTCCATGTGGCTCGGGACTGTACCCAACTAAAACCTGTTTGCACGTCTCCTTTGAGCGTGGTAGGGTTGTAATCAAAGTACAGTGGGAACTCACACGAGATAAATGACGATCTCAGGTCGATGAACTAACCTGTACACATGTCACCAGGGAACTGCTATCTGACGTCTGGTATAATCCCAACTATCAGGTTCCCGGCGAGTCCTGTCTGGTGTACTCATAACCCAATGAGCACCTGTATACATCTTAGGTGAACCAACTGACACCATTAGCTTGTGAGACCGGCCACCGCCCCTCGTCGGGGTCTCGACTGTATACACTAGTCTACTCTAAAGTATCGATGCCCTGTCTCGAAACCCCCACGACTAGGGACCTTTTAAGGATGTGCTTATAGACCCCAGCTCCCACGTATATGATCGCCCTCATACTGCTGGCAGTCAAGCAAGAATCCTAGGTGCTCTATCAATGTGTAATAGCGACCTGTAAGGTTACCTAAAACAGTACACGATGATAAAGATAAACCAGATAGCATACTATCATCTTGAGTAAGACTGTCCTACCGGCATAGGTCCTCCCTCAATCATTGCAATCACGTGCCTGTGATCCAATAATTGACTCTGAGGGCACTATATCCAACAATCTCCCACTTGCACTCTAGGCTAATTATTGCGATATCGCATACTCATAGCCCGTGTGATACCGAACAACCAACTCCTCTACTAGTCAGTCTCACAAAGCTCGTTTGCGAAACTATTGCGTTCGAGGAATAGCCTCATTGAGTGGATCCGCTGTGATGTTTCTTTCTATGTCTCTCTTTATCTCAAGTTCGCGGAGAAACCCATCTCCCGAAATGAGCAATACCTGTCTTAGAGTATGTCTGGATATCTGATGGGACCTAGCTCATAAATGAACTCCAAATCCAAACTTCTTAGACTGTATCGTCAACTGAACTTAATCAGTATCCTGCGCCATGCCTTCCTTCAGTATCCAGCTGGACCACCTTTCCAAAATACTGCCCCTCGTCAGAGGGAAAACTATAACTCTGACAGCCACTCTGTCATCTAGGTCACCTTGGAAGCCTGGAATGATAACCGTCTCCCAAAAGAGGCTGCCGTTATCATATCCCTAGAACATTCACTTATGTTCTAAAACTGCTTCCGAATGTTTCTCCAGGATTGGATCAATATCAACTTATTGCACTTACTGCAAAAACAACATCTGGTGTGGTACTTGACATCTCATGGTTGACTCAATTGCCTAAGCAAGTGATCTGTCAATCATGCACATCCCTCTCCCATTTAGTCTGTAAGACTCCTTTAGAGAGGGTGACTCGATCACCTGCAGGTATAATACCATGCCAGGAGTCATCCATTCTAAAAACTCTTAGAATGCTGTCAAAGTACCCTGATTGGGAAACCACCAAAATCAAGATCTATAGATCCAGTAACCAGAATGTCTTGATATTATATCCAAATCCCATGTGGAGAAACCACTGTGTGACAATCAAAGTATAACCGATCGAAGTATAGGAATATCACTTCCTACTCTGTGTATGTCATCCAAATACCAGGACATCACACCCTACTACCTTCATAACAGATCCATCCCCTATTCTGATGAAGTCAAACCTATGACTGTCACATCAGAAATAGATGATCTATCTCCGCTGTATCTGCTTTAGTCTATAAATAGACATAAGCCACATGTCCACCAATGCTTCCGCTACTCCCACTGACTACGACAACCCTCTGGCAGAGTCATATACACGTGCACTTCTAAAGCTAGTTCAGAACGACGCTATACACATCCTCCTGCCGGGTCTCACAGCCTGGAACAACAGCAATGGCAAGTCTGGGTAAACAAGAACCTCCCTGCCACCATCCTTGAGCATACCGAAGTACCTCTCGAGTGCGTGAGGTTATCCACCATATCTGCGGAGTGGCCAATGGAATGTCAAGCCAGATTGAATCTTTAGGTTCTTATCAAACTTTCAGTTATCTTTTGCGGTTCTGGAATCACTTCCAGTTCTACCATACTCCCACTACTGTTTTCTGAAAAAAATCTATTTTTATTAAAACTGTGGCGAGTCAAGAACAATATCACTATTGATCTTCCTGATGGTAGAAAGTCAACCCTCGTCATAGCCTGGGTCAACCCACAAATATCCATTACAGAAACGTGCCTTCAGTCGTCCAGTGTCTGGTTTTAAGCATAAGCTGGACAACTCCCCGTACCTTAACAATGTCAAGATATGAACTGTTCTATATCCAATACAGAAACAGAGGTACTGATTTAATTGGAACCAAATTCAAATCATGCAGCTGTCTCCAGTGCATGTCAACTAAATGGAAGGAGGCCGATCAACGTTACTCAACTTAGGAGTGCTTCCAATTATGAGTAAGCTGAAAGAGAAGCAAGTTCTCTTAATCATTACTATCAACTGAATACCATTCACAAGTATCTACATCTTCGATCACCTTGAAGAATCCCGATACTTGCAATAGCTGGTTCACTACTTTATTCACATACCTATAACTTCTCAAACTTAGACCTCGCATTTCTACGAAACACATGTCTAAGAACTAAGGAAGTCACAAGTAAACAGAATATAGTACGAGTACCAACCCCTCTGTCCTCATGGACACTGGACAATATACAAAACTCTGTATAAGTCTCTTGAGTCTAATAACTCATTCTCTGTGTGTTGTAGGTTGAAAACTGTACTTATAGTTAAGAATAATTACACCGCTGTTCAATACTCCTTACCTAACCATCCACTGATATAGGTAAATGTCATAGACATAATTTCAAAAGGTATATCTCACTCTATAAAAATAGACGTACAGATATATCAATTTGAAATTGGTGCACAACGACGGATATTCAAAATCAAATATTTGTCGTCCGACAAACAGCCGGGGCGATTTCCTCAAATATCACCAATTACAACGAATCCCGATATAATGAGGATAATCACCTAATTCCCAATAATTTACTCCTACTCATCATCTGTAAAACCATACAGATGTGAGAATCAAACCTGGTAAATACATACCCTGGAGCAAGTGTCTAATTAGGAAATCTGTTTTCTTTTAACAGTACACAGTGAAACTGAAACATTGAAATGTTTCGTAGGGGTATCCTGGTATTCCTAGTAATGCCTCTTCCATTATCCAGATTCACAACTGTAACCGTATAATTCTTTGCCATCTCTCCAAATCCCTTTATATCTCTTTAGTCGTTACCTTCTGTACACCCCTTTAGGCCAAATGGTTTTCTTCCTTCCCTACCTTTCGGCACCAGCCTACGGTTTGGAAGAAGACTATCCAATAAGCATAATGGGTGTACTGTCCTAATCCTAGGAGTACTCGCAACACGAGAGAAGGTAAAGATAAAAGACAACCGAATAAACCTTTTTCCTATTTCTCCTAAACCAGAATCCATCCC
The DNA here is from genome assembly GCA_030015575.1 of Agapanthus africanus. Taxonomy (NCBI): domain Eukaryota; kingdom Viridiplantae; phylum Streptophyta; class Magnoliopsida; order Asparagales; family Amaryllidaceae; genus Agapanthus; species Agapanthus africanus. The sequence continues at coordinate 240,132,073 of CM057351.1, forward strand.
CGAACTGGAACAAGTTCCTTCGAGTTCGTATATAACCATACGATGGAGTATCCAAATAAACTGTGGATCTTCGTAGTGATACGGAGTGTCCTGGAGAAATACAAAGGTGATTTAGGATTGGCGAAGAAATACTTGGTATGGTCGTAAATAGCAGTCGCAATTTACTTTGCCCTCTTACTAATCCCTTGATATGTCTTTACTTAATACCTTCTGCACACCATCGTTATGCTAATTGGTTTTCTTCATTCCCTACCGTTCGGCACCAGCCTAAGGTTTGGAAGAAGACGATCCAATTTGCATAATAGGTGTACTATCTCCTAAACCAAGGAGTACTCACAACCTGAGAGAAGGTAAAAGGAAAAGACAACTGAATACTTTTATTCGTTTTTGTTAGTTATATGTATGCCCTAGAGGCCATTACTGTACATTGGATGTATATTGTAGTGGATGCTGGGACATATATAGGTAGGACTTTCTTGCTCGACATAATAATACGCTATCTGGTTGTTCTTTATCTTAACATGTATACTTTCTGTCTCTCTGATTACATGTTGATAAAGCCCTTAGGATGTGTACTCGACTTCCAGGACTATGATGCAGATCATACTAGTGGGGCCTGGGTAGTCAATGAGTACATCCTTCATTGTTCCTAGTCGTGGGAATATCGAGATGGGGCATCGATATTCCAGAGTAGACTAGCGTATATCTTCTCGACCCATGCGATGGGCGATGGATGATCCCATATCCATTGGTGTTTGACATCGGAGATGGTATGCGGGTGCTCAGTGGAGACTGGGTACACTGAACGGACTCGCCGAGAACTCCCAGATGGTATTATACCTCACGTCAGATGGCAGTTCTCTGGTGACACTGGTACAGCTTAGTCTGTTGACCCGAGATCGTCATAGAGCCTTGTGTGTCTCCCACTGTGCTTTGATTTCCACCCTACCACGGCTCTACTGAGTTGTGCAAACAGGTGGTTTTTGGGTACAGTCCCGATTCACATGGAGGCAATGAGCGATAGGAGGAGATTCGTCTCTCCCGGTATTGGGGGTTGATGTTGCGCTATGCTCGACTGGCCATAACAGGAAATCCCTGGCCAGGGTTGCAGTGATATACTGGTAAGAGTTATCAGTAGTTTCACGAATGTTATGGACCCTACGTCGGCATGACTTATCGAGCTATTGGGGTCTGACGTTTACCACCCCTAGGCGAGATATGCGACATATTAGACGAACTGACCGGACTGTACGGTAAGTGTTACTGGTTGGATTCACAGGAGTGTGAGCGGGCTTGCTCGTCGATCTTCTGATCGCTCAATACCCGGGTGGCCGTTACGTTTAGCAGACCGCTTGCGGGTTGTGGGTATTTGATATGATCATCATCTGCTGCCGGCGTATTGACTAGTCTTTAGAGTCCTACACAGAGGTTTCCTGGCTCAAGCGAAACGAAATAGGAGCACATATGGGATATGTGCAGGACCGAGAATGATGCATGTATGTGATACCGTATTTCATTCTCGCGATGTTTGTGTCGAATGGTTGTATGTGATATAACCTAGTTATCGAATCAAGGATTGATTCGATAAGCCGATACATAGCATACTGGTCGGTTATATGCGATATGACCGGATCGTTAAATCAAGTATTGATTTAATGATTTAATGCATAATTGTATATTTGATATATTACTTTTCATTAACTAGTATTGGTTCACTTTAAATGGATTTTCTCACTTGGATTGTGCACATTGTATATGTGATATATTTTTGTGCACAAGATTGTATCATGTTTGATGATACATGCAAGCTTAGGTTTGTGTAAAGAATTAAACAATGGTTAAGTTAGTGGTTAGGGTTTACTTTTATCTCATTCATTTACCTATTGATTTATCTATTTATTTCTTTTTGGAAAAGATAAAGAGAATGGTGGCTTTTTTGTAGTTTTGTGGAAACTTCATGAAATGTTGAAATCTTGACCATTCTTGTTCTTTTCCTAAACCTAACCATTAACCCTAACAATGGTTTATTCTCTACACCTAACTATGGTTACTATCATGATAAGTATCATTTTATTTGATAATTTAAATATACTTATCATATTCTTTTTCTTCATCTTCTTCTTCTTCAACAAAAGAAAAAGCTTGCAACCTTTAATGGCAACTAGCCAAAACAAGTGAGAAATCCAATTCTAAAGTTTACCCACTTCCTATTTCTTCATCCTCTACCTCTTGCCAAGTTGTATAGGGTGTTTCCTTCACAAGTTTTCATGGCTTGGTGAAGTTGGAGCTTGATCTAGCGATGCCTCGACGTAGATCATCTACGGCATCGTCGTCGATGACCTAGCCCGCTTTTTCTCCGATGAAGCCGACGCTAGAGCCCAAGATACGATTTGGACAGCGAGGGGACTTCATCACGGAGCCTAGGAAGTGGTGGACCGGATCTACAAAGGTTGTAGCCCCTTTCCTTTAGATACATTTCCGTTTACTTGCTTGTTTTGCCTTGATTTCTAGTTAACGATCCGTATTAGGGTTTGTAGGCACAAGGAATTTTTGATTTGTGCATGTTTGATCACTTGTGAGACACCATTAGAGTGCCTAGGAACCCTACAGTGGTATCAGAGCCTAGCTAGAGCCTTAGGCGAAGTCTAGATGGAATTAGAAGTTCGATCGACTCGAAACCCCGATTTTAACATGCTCTCTGGACATTTTTGAAAAACTGGGTTTTTTCCAGATTAAAAATATTCAGAAAACTCAGTACAATATTCTAAGAATTACTGTTTAAAACGGGGGCTCTAAATCGTTAATAGGGCGGCTGAACCGCCGCATATGCATGCCCAATGCGGCGGTTCCGCGGCAAGTTTGACTCTTCAGTCACGTTTTCCTGCACAGTAATTCTTATATATTATTTCTGGTGTTTCTGGGAATTTTTAATTATTTTTAAAGAGTTGAAAATTCTGGGTTGTATTGGGGACTCGGTGTTTCGATCGGATTGTCTAATTTTGTCAGTGTGGCTTTCCGGATAAATTTGTTGAATATGTTAAAAAGTTCGACCGGATATAAATACCCACTTTTTCCCCTGCCGGGAAATTTCCAATTGTTGGATTTTTCCGTAGTTTAACAACGTTCTAAGTAGTGCAAGTAACTCGATGGACCCTCTACAAGACAACAAACCTTAACTCGATTATGTGACCGTCTTGAACTGCCCTTTGAACCTTCGGGTTTGGGGCAGTACGGCGTGCCACATGTGAGGCGTTGGCTTGACCCTTCTACGGCTGGACCGTTGGTACTGAAGCACGAACTGAATGTTGTTAGACTTATTTCATGTGTTGAGCTGTATCGGGAAAACTTGGGTGTTCGATTGTTCGATCGAAAAGTTTAGCATTTTCTATTTATCCGGAATGTGATACAACATTTGGAATTCACAATTAGTTATGAGATAACTGAATGAATGTTATAAACATAGCAGTTTAGTCTCACTTGATCGGTTGCCACGGAATTTTGATGTGATCAAAAGTCCGTCGCAATCACGTAGCGTACGCGGATACTCGCCGGATAAACTTAATAGACAGCCTCACTCCATAGCCCCGACCAAGTGACTGTAGGAGAACCCCGTCGCCGAAAGCATCCGTTCGGGTGCTCGCGGTGCGGTGTTCCGCCTTGGTGCACTTGGTCGACGGCGTCGGGGGTGCGGCCGCCTACTAAAGTTTGCGACGAGCATTCGATCAGAATGTCGGGAATCCTGTTGAATTGCCCGACTTGATATTGAAAAGTGTTTTCGATTTTGAGACTAAAATGCAGGGTTTATAATAGTTAGGCATGCGATGTCTAAGTAATTCATTTGGTCAGGCATGCGATGTCTGAGGAAGTTGCGGATTCCAACTGTTGTAGTTTTACACTTTCTTTTCTGTGACCGTAAGTGTAATATGTGATATCGCCGGTTTCGTTGCTATATGTCAACGACAATCGGGATGGACATATTTACTTACGTTGATGACATGTGATGTTATGTGTTGCTGGATATGTTATATTGGATCGTCGTGTTTGAATAGCCGGGGGGTTTTTTATGTGAGATGAGTGTTTTTTCATTTTCATTCATGTAAAAACTTGTATGTAATATTCTTTTATTGGGGCACTTCCAGGTTGCGGATGTTGTCACCATTTGTATATTATTTACTTTTCTGCACTAGGATAGACCCAAGGAGGGGAGCACAAGTAACCGGATTCTGGGGTACAGTGGGAGACCAACTCGAGGAGTCGAGTCCGGGTCTCCTAACCCTAGAATCGGTAGGGTTGCTTTCCGCTCTCGTTGGGGTCTAGGGGTGTGGGATTGGCTATTCATCACGACCGTGGAATCCGTATTTTATACTGGCTCGTATTGAAAACACGGACGTCCTAGTATATCCAATATTTCATATGATACTTTCTGCTGCGTTATCTGTGATGTGATCATGTGATGTTCTGTGATAAATATGGTATATAGTATATATGATATATTATATAGACGTTGCTTAAGTTTTACACCCGCGCTAGCCCTGCCTCGCTCTGCCGTTAGTTACCTAACCTAACGGTGCAAACGGGACATCGAGGCGAATGCGGATGGCATAAGCGTACGTTATATTTATCTGTGATGATTAGGTGGAATTAAATGATGGGATATTCATTAATGAGATTAATGAAAGAAAATAAACCTAATTGATGTTGTGGAATCGAATTTCAAAATAAAACAGGTAGCTACAGTTCTTGCTTTGCATCGCGGTGTTCCTTGTAGAACATCCTGCACCTTATTCGATAGGGAAAAGACCGAGATCCCTTCACCGGGAGTGACTCCTTTAGCAATAACTGGCAGATGCTACATCACTCGGTTTGTCTTTTGATAGCTTCTATAGTTTCCGCTTTGCACAGTGATATATATGATATATCCCGCACCTCATTCGACGAGGAAAGGGCCGACGATCCCTTCACCGGGAGTGACCCCTTTAGCAAAACTAGAAAAGCCTCAAAAACATTCCATTTAAAAACCACTTGATTCTGCAACGAGATCAAGTTCAAAGCGTTAAAGGTTTTCACAAAAACCATTTGCAACCCTCCGTCATTTTAGGAAGTAGAGTACTTAGTATTCGTGCTGTGTTTGTTGACTTTAGTTAAGGCACAGTGTACGGTAGCTAAGTGATGTCTTCCTACACCGCATATGATGCGATTAGTTAGGATAGTCGCGTGACTTTGTTGACCTTAGTTAAAGGTCATGTGGGTGGGTCTAATTAATCACGAAATGACGGGTAGAACTTGACTAGTACTTATGATTTGTTGACCTTAGTTAAGGTCATAAGTGCTAGGGGTAAAAACCATTATCTTGAGTTTCAAGTGTTGAAACTTGCAATGAGATTGCATACCTTCTATATGATAGTTGGATCCCGATACCCACTGCGAGTAATTGTTACTCCTGGGAGAGTTTTGCACTTTGCAATTAGCCGATCAAGTAGGTGTCTAGAAAGGTGTCAACGGGATTACGCCTCTGGGAAAACGAGGTTTACAGTAATTAGGTCCGTGCGAAAGCACGGGGAACCTCCCTCAAAGTACCGACACTGGCCTGGCTGAAAGATTGGCGAACTTGTAGAGTGTAATTAATCCCGGCTAGTCTTTCCTTTTAGGGTTTGAAGAAAGATTTGATAAAAACAGTGGGAGCCATCCTGATTAGATAAAATATATAACCAATCTGATCTTGCAAGAGCGCACGCAGAGTGTTTTCTTCTCTCTCTCTCCAGGTAGCGACCATATCACGCCTTAATCAAGATAATAATATGGATGTATTGACCGAACCCGCTTGTTATACTGAGCTGGGGAACGTTGGTCCCGCTCCAACTTATAATTGTTATAAGACAGAGCAAGAAATTGGGGAATACCAGAATTCCTATGCCGCCCAAACGAAGAAAGTGCATATGATGCATCTCCTTCGGGTGTGTTCATTACAAAGAACTGTTTCTCAATATCCTCTGCATCCTGGGTATATGATACCGGATCAGGATCCCAGATATGTAATATGTTACATAGGGCTACAAAAAGGTAGAAAAACTGAGAACGGGTGATAAGTTTCATGAGGTAGAAAACGGGGCAAGTGTTGCAGCCAAGTCTGTTGGTCACTGTCACCCTGTATTACCAATACATTGATTCTGAACAAATGCTATTAGATACCGAACCTGATATACAAAATCATATCAGTCTCTTTATTAGTAAAGAAATGATATAATTTTGTATTGTTGGATAATGTTTTGAACATTTCCTATATCAAAAGTTGATCGGTTCAGGCACGTTATCTAAAAGCATTGACGTTCTAAATCAAACTACAGTTCCTTGTATACTGAACACACACAAGAGGAAGAGTTCAGAAATGAACGAATCCTTCTTGAGGCATTGTAGACTAGGTCACATCAATGCGACCCGACTGGCTGAAGTTACATTTGAGATGCATATTTAAATCAGTTTGAATTTACATCTTGCGAAACTTGTCAGTCATGTCACAAAGATTAGATGACCATAGCTCTGTTTATTAGAAACAGAGAAAGAGTTAGTAAACTCTTGGGACTGATACATGATGATATATGTAAAGTCTCCTGTCTACACATGCCAGGACTGGTTCTTTATACTTCATTATATTCTCTGATAATCTCTCAAGATTCAGTCATATGTTCCTGTTGAAACATAAGTCCGAACCTTTTGAGATATTCATAGAATATAAGTTAGAAGTGGAGAACCAAAATACGGGTATAAGTATTATGTCCTATGATGAGGTCAGGGAGGAGAATACTTGTGCATAGAATTCCTGGACTATTCTAAAGGAGAATGAGATTCTCTTTCAGTGTTACTCCTCTGAATACACCACAGCATAACGGCATATCAGGGCGGAGCAATTGCACAATATTAGATATGGTGTGCTCTATGATGAGTATTACTGAGTTACCTATTTCCTTTTGGGGTTATGCACTTGAGAAGCTGCATACCTATTGAATTAGGTTTGAATCAGGTTTGAATCAAATCAGTGCCTACCACTCCATATGAGATATGGTATGGGAAGAACCCATCTCTTAAGCGAGTTAAGATTTGGGGTTGTCCGGCCTATGTTTAAAGCAAAATCCGGACAAGATCGAGGCAGGATCAGTTCTGTAGAACTGGAAAGGTTCCAGCTATACAAAACTGCAGTTGATGATTTGACAGAACCAAAGGATTCTATAGTTCCCGACGAACCTCAGCCTCTCCGCCGATCTAGTAGGGTTCCTCATCCGCCTGAGAGATACCTCGGTTTCTCGATGACAGTGGGAGCGAGGAATGCATCATAAGATGATGACCCAACTAGTTTCGAGCAGGCCATCGAGAGTAAGGACTCTGTAAGAATGGCTGGATGCTTAGTGATCTGAGATGGAATCCATGTACACCAGCAAAGTATGGACTTTAGCTGCTATATCTGAAGGGTTAAATCCCCATCAGGAGCAAGTATATCTTGAGAAGATTACTTGGTGTAGATGGAAAAGTTGAGACTTTCAAAGCTAGACTTGTTAAAGGTTTTCGTCATCGACCAGGCGTGGATAATGATGAAACCTTTTTCCAGTAGCTATGCTTAAGTCTATCCAGATCCTACTTACCACGGCTACATACCATGACTACGATATCTGGCGGTTGGGTGCCATGTCTGCTTTTCTAAATACTGATTTAGAAGAGAACGTCTATAAGTACACAGCCAGAGGGCTTCGTAAACAGTGGGAGCAGCGGAAACGTGTGCAAGTTGCTTTACATAATGAAGCAGGCATCGCGGAGTTGGAAAGTCTGTTTTGATGTGGTAGTCAAAGAGTTTGACTTCATCAAAATGGTAGATGAACCTTGTATATACAAAAGGGTAGTATGGAGTATGATGATGATCCTCGTAGAGTACGTGGATGACATACTCTTGATAGGAAAGGAGTTTCCTATGCTACGATCGGTCAATCTTCTATTATCACAAGGATTCTCCAAAAAGGATCAAAATGATACCTCCTAAATCCTAAGTTTTTCATCTATGAGATAGATGTAATTGGAAGCTAGGATTCTCACTAGATGTAGTGAGATGGTATCAATCGATCCTGGGGAGAATCACTGGAAGAGTTCCAGGGTGATAAAGACGACTGAATGTCAGTCACAGGCACTGTCTTTACCCTCAGTAAAGGGACGGTATGTTGGAAGAGTTCCAAGCTAGATACCGTGGCAAACTAGATGATAAAGGCTGGTAACATCGCTATTAAAGATACAACCAAAGAGGAAGTTTGGGTGTATATTGGTTCATAAGATGAACTAGGTTCCTGCCATTGTATGACAATGGAAGTGTGGCTTCGGTCATGGAACCCTGGTCCAATCAGTGACCCAGACAAATTCTGAGGAAGCATCACCTGATCATGGAGATAGTTGATCTCCGGGGTGATCGAGGTTAGGAGAGAAGACTCAGAGGACAGCACGGCGGATCCACTCACGAAGGCCTTTTCCCAAAGAGAGACTTTTAGGGGATGGTTGAGTATTAGATACTGCGACCACTGCTACAGATGGCCCTAGTGCAAGTGGGAGATTGTTAGTTATATGTATGCCCTAGAGGCCATTACTGTACATTGGATGTATATTGTAGAGGATGCTGGGACATATATAGGTAGGACTTTCTTGCTCGACATGATAGTACGCTATCTGGTTGTTCTTTATCTTAACATGTATACTTTCTGTCTCTCTGATTACATGTTGATAAAGCCCTTAGGATGTGTACTCGACTTCCAGGACTATGATGCAGATCATATTAGTGGGGCCTGGGTAGTCAATGAGTACATCCTTCATTGTTCCTAGTCGTGGGAATATCGAGACGGGGCATCGATATTCCAGAGTAGACTAGCGTATATCTTCTCAACCCATGCGATGGGCGATGGATGATCCCATATCCATTGGTGTTTGACATCGGAGATGGTATGCGGGTGCTCAGTGGAGACTGGGTACACTGAACGGACTCGCCGAGAACTCCCAGATGGTATTATACCTCACGTCAGATGGCAGTTCTCTGGTGACACTTGTACAGCTTAGTCTGTTGACCCGAGATCGTCATAGAGTCTTGTGTGTCTCCCACTGTGCTTTGATTTCCACCCTACCACGGCTCTACTGAGTTGTGCAAACAGGTGGTTTTTGGGTACAGTCCCGATTCACATGGAGGCAATGAGCGATAGGAGGGGATTCGTCTCTCCCGGTATTGGGGGTTGATGTTGCGCTATGCTCGACTGGCCATAACAGGAAATCCCTGGCCAGGGTTGCAGTGATATACTGGTAAGAGTTATCAGTAGTTTCACGAATGTTATGGACCCTACGTCGGCATGACTTATCGAGCTATTGGGGTCTGACGTTTACCACCCCTAGGCGAGATATGCGACATATCAGACGAACTGACCGGACTGTACGGTAAGTGTTACTGGTTGGATTCACAGGAGTGTGAGCGAGCTTGCTCGCCGATCTTCTGATCGCTCAATACCCGGGTGGCCGTTACGTTTAGCAGACCGCTTGCGGCTTGTGGGTGTTTGATATGATCATCATCTGCTGCCGGCGTATTGACGAGTCTATAGAGTCCTACACAGAGGTTTCCTGGCTCAAACGAAACGAAATAGGAGCACATATGGGATATGTTCGGGACCGAGAATGATGCGTGTATGTGATACCGTATTTCATTCTCGCGATGTATGTGTCGAATGGTTGTATGCGATATAACCTAGTTATCGAATCAAGGATTGATTCGATAAGCCGATACATAGCATACTGGTCGGTTATATGCGATATGACCGGATCGTTAAATCAAGTATTGATTTAATGATTTAATGCATAATTGTATATTTGATATATTACTTTGCATTAACTAGTATTGGTTCACTTTAAATGGATTTTCTCACTTGGATTGTGCACATTGTATATGTGATATATTTTTGTGCACAAGATTGTATCATGTTTGATGATACATGCAAGCTTAGGTTTGTGTAAAGAATTAAACAATGGTTAAGTTAGTGGTTAGGGTTTACTTTTATATCATTCATTTATCTATTGATTTATCTATTTATTTCTTTTTGGAAAAGATAAAGAGAATGGTGGCTTTTTTGTAGTTTTGTGGAAACTTCATGAAATGTTGAAATCTTGACCATTCTTGTTCTTTTCCTAAACCTAACCATTAACCCTAACCATGGTTTATTCTCTACACCTAACTATGGTTACTATCATGATAAGTATCATTTTATTTGATAATTTAAATATACTTATCATATTCTTTTTCTTCATCTTCTTCTTCTTCAACAAAGGAAAAAGCTTGCAACCTTTAATGGCAACTAGCCAAAACAAGTGAGAAATCCAATTCTAAACTTTACCCACTTCCTATTTCTTCATCCTCTACCTCTTGCCAAGTTGTATAGGGTGTTCCTTCATAAGTTTTCATGGCTTGGTGAAGTTGGAGCTTGATCTAGCGATGCCTCGACGTAGATCATCTTCGGCATCGTCGTCGATGACCTAGCCCGCTTTTTGTCCGATGAAGCCTACGCTAGAGCCCAAGATACGATTTGGACAGCGAGGGGACTTCATCACGGAGCCTAGGAGGTGGTGGACCGGATCTGCAAAGGTTGTAGCCCCTTTCCTTTAGATACATTTCCGTTTACTTGCTTGTTTCGCCTTGATTTCTAGTTAACGATCCGTATTAGGGTTTGTAGGCACAAGGAATTTTTGATTTGTGCATGTTTGATCACTTGTGAGACTCCATTAGAGTGCCTAGGAACCCTACAGTTTTCTCCAGAACCGGAAACCATCCTCGAATAAATTCCTTCGAGTTCGTATATAACCATACGATGGTTTTGTCCAATGGAAGTGGACGTTCGTAGTAATACGGGTTGTCCTAGAGAAAAGGGTAAAAGTAGGAGTGGCAAAGAGGTTTGCAACTCTGACAATCCAAAAGCCATTGTTAAGAAGGTTCGGTCAACTTGGTCACTAAGTCATAGTCTAAGGTCGGGTCATAGACGCTGCCAAAGAGAGAGAGAAAAGAATCACTCAGCGTGCACTCTAACCTAGATCAGAATGGTTATCACTTTATCTAATCAGGAAACCTCCCACTGTAACCTCAAATTCTTCTCCAAACCCGAAAGAAGAATTAGTCGGGATCACCCGAGGAGTAAACCAACTCATCAGTGGGAATCGGGATCCAACTATCATTGCATGATAGCGTGACGGAATCCGCTCATGTTATCACACTCCAGAAGGTATGCGCATATCTGGCAAGTTTCAGTTTCTTTAGAAACTCCCGATGTGATTTTTGCCCCATGCTCTTATGACCTTGACTTTGGTCAACAAATCATAAGTCACATGTCAAGTTCTACCCGTCATTCTCCAGGTTAATTTGAACCCACCCGTACAAGCCCTTGACTTTGGCCAACAAGGCTATACGACTGTCCCACACCAACGCATCCATCTATGCTGCATATGAATACCCAATTGCTACCAAACACTGTGCCTTGACTTTGGCCAACAAACACAGCTTGAATACTATTGACTATCCATATGAAACGACGGAGGGCTACGAATGGTTTCTGGCGAAAACCTTTAACGTAATGAACTTGATATCGTTGAAGGAACTGGATAGCTTTTATAAAAATATAGTGGCGAAAACCTTTGCTAAAGAGGTCACTCCTGGTGAAGGGATCTCGGCTCTTTCCCCGTGGAATGAGGTGCAGGATATTCCAACTGAATACCACGATGCAAAGCAAAAGTAATCGGCTATAGTGAAGTTATTGCCCTGACGCAAACTTTTGTCCAAGGGATCACTCCCGGTGAAGGGATCTCGGCCCTTGCCTCGTCGACCGAGGAGCTGGATATTCATAACCGAATACCACTGTGGAAAACAAAAGAGAACGTCCTTGCAATAACAGCTTTTTGAAAAATTGTTCCAACAACATCAAACAGGTTTGTTTAGCTTGCATTGATCCGAATCAACGCAGTCCCATCAATTGATCACACCACAAAAAAACGAAAATAATAATGTACGTATATGCCATCCACATTCGCCACTGGGTCCCGTCATCACCCGTTAGGTTACTTAACTAACGACAGAGCGGGGACTGGACTAGCGCGGATGCAAAACATATACAACTTCTACTAGTATATATATCAATATATAATATTCGCTCAAGGCGTGATAAAATGCAACATCACAGAAATGTAATCAGCATCACAGAACAATACAGATATCTGGGATCCCCGGGTTTCATAGAGCCGCTACTGAAACCCGACGTTCCCCTGGTCGTGTGGATAGCCTGTACAATGAAATCCTAGACCCCTACGAGAGCGGCAAGTTACCCGCCAAAACCTGAACCGAGGCAGCCCCCTTCAGCAACGTGAATGGACCACCGAATCCGGTAACTTGGGCACCCCTCCTTGGGTCAACCTGTACCCCCTACGAGTGCGGCAAATAGCCCGCCAATTCTAGAGTAAAGCCCCCTCCGTCTCAACACCATGAGATGCGGGCCTGTTGCCCTCTAGAATCCGGCTATCCGTGCACCCCTCCGCGGGGTAATCCTAGTACAGAAAGTAAAATAGACATACAACGGGTACATCGACCTCACCCCGGTCATGCCCCAAAAGAATAATATACAAACAGGCTGTGACTGCAGTCCACATGTCGGACGCTCGCCCGGCAAAATAAAATGTACATATAAAACAAAACTGTACTACCATTGCATCCAGGCTATCCCCTACGACCAATCCGCAACATCACAGTACAACACAGAACATCAACGTGAATGTCAAGTTCGCAAATCAGTCTAAAAGGGCTATAGCAGATAGACTGGATTTACCGATCGAGTGACATTCACGGTCGCAGATATAATGTAAATACTGTGAACTAACAAGTTTAAAAATCTCGATCGATCAAATATACCCATGTGGGCCCCAAGCACTACTGTAGCACTCACAGAAAATCTGGGCCCAAGAAGAATATTCCAAAAACCCTATTTTCAACCCAAAAGCCCACTGGGAAAATTTGGTCAATTGAACAGTCTACCTTGCGGCGGAACCGCGGCCAATGCGTGGGTTTGGCCGCGGTTCCGCGGTGGAAAGGTGACATCACGCTACGAAATTTTCTCAGATTGCTTATAATTACCTGCACGTGTTTCTGCAACAACCTGAAAAATTTTTAGAGCCCAAAAATATTTCGACAGAAACATGTGCAATGGAAATCGGGTTTTCTGAAATTTGTTCGATCGAACTTGTAAACACATTAGAGCAAGCTAGACCAGGTTAATGGCGTGGCTCTGATACCAGTGTAAGTGCACGGTGGCGCCCCGGCCGTCAATCCGACGCCGGAATGCGGAAACGAAAAAATTTTCAAACTAGAAAACCAGCACCACCGTGCACTAAAATCCCGGATCGGGCCATTAACTAACTCTAGCAAACAAGAAAAGGAGTAGAGAAGCTATACTGAGCGATCCGTGTCCTTCGGTCTTCTCGTCGTCGTCCCGATCTTCCGCGGAATTCCGTTCGTCACCTCCTCGTCGGAAAGGGCACCACGTAGCCGAATTCTTTTATGGGCTCCCACCTCTAGACCGAGGAAACTCGGGCGCGAAGTTGGCTAGCCGACGCGTCCAAGGTATGATGTAGGAAAGTGTAGAGAGCATGTCTCATTTGGGGTTGAAGTTGCCCTGGTGATGGAGGAAGATAATGAACAAAGGAGATGAACTTTGGTGTATCAAGAATGAGATGATAATTTCCCTTCACAAGAAAAATGAACTCTCTCTCCTTCTCATTCAAAGTGGCCGGCCCCTTTCTCTATGGTGGAGAGAAAAAAGAATAAATTCCAAGAGAAGAAAATAGTCACATCAAGGTCTTTTATTTCTCATCTCATTCTAATCTCATAAATGCAAAAGAGTTGATGGAAAAAGAATCTCATGATGATACAACTCTTATGAAGCCACAAATTACAAATAACACCTCCACAAAAGGTAATTTGCACAACTGCAAATAACCCCTTCCATCGACAATGTCCGGCCGTGAAGGAACAAAGGAAAACTGGCCGGAACGGAATGCAAACTGGCAACTTCAGAAAACTGATCCCGTAATAAATTACAGGAAAACCCCGCGACTGTATATACATACCCGCATTTGTATTCTCATTGAATACAAATGCAAAGAGACAAAATCTACACTGTCTAATACTAGGATCCGGCTTAAACCAAAGCCCGCTAGTATTATCCGTCCGATCACGATCCATGCAATACCGCACGTATCTGATTGAACCCTGCCATATCTCCATACGGCCTGTACAACGTTTCTCCCGAAACTTGAGTAACTGTGTATGGTGGACTCTAAAGACTCGTCAATATTATGGCTGTGGATTTAACCATTAGCACGTCAGAGGTATTAGCCATACGTGACGGGCTACCAGCTATTGACAAAAAGGGACGTCGATGAGCGAACTCATCCCGACACCCTACTGAGCCTGTAAGTGACAATTGTAAGTCCACGTTGCCCACCCCGGTGCTTGCGGGGAGGCGGAAAACGGAATAAAAATCGTATTTTTATCACTTTAGGCAACATGGACTAGACAAAGAAGGATCTTTGCTAAACAAAAACAAGCTAAAGCTAACTAGAACTAGCTAAAAGGTAGAATGGTTATACCTAGGGCTTTATGTCCTTCTCTCCTTGCTCCTTGGAGTAGTAGAAAGGGATCACCTTTGTCATCTTCTCACGTCGAAGAAGGATCTACCCGAAAGCCTCAACCTTTGGCTTCAACTCCAAGCTAGAAGTAACTAGGGTGCTAGAAGTGCTAATCCTAGAACCCTATATGAGAGAAGAGATTATCAAGAAGAGGTTTTTCTCAAGCTCAAGTGTTTCTCAACACATGAGAGGGGAGAGCTTGAGGAAGAGGAAGAGCAAGAGAGAGAAAGTAAATGATAGAATGAGAGAAATATTAAGCATTCTCACATATATGTGTGTATTATTATAAATAGATAATTAGTTAGATAATTGTCATGGCTTAATCAAGACATGACTATTATCATTTCATATTTAATGCTAATTGCAAGGATGAAAGAGCATCTTTTATATGGAATGATGATGGTCAACATGTCAACTAAGGTCAACAAGTCAAGATGGTCAAATGGTCAACAACCATAACCATGCACAATTATATTAAACTAATATCAATTAACCATAATACAGAAAAAAGCATTAGGGTTAATAAAATGACAATGGTCATTAACCCTAATCAAAGTCCTCTCCCTCTGTCTCAAGCAACTGTGCATACGCACCCGTATTCGTGATCCGAGGAACACGAATACAAAGAGAGAAAAAAAACCAATCCCAAATCATATAATAGGATCTGGCTTAAACCAAAGCCCGCTAGTATAAGCTGTCCGGACAACAAACGTGCACAAGTGCGCGGATGTGAATGAACCCTGTCGCAAAACCATGCGACCTCTACTCATTTTTCCTAAAGGCGAATAGCATTCTGTGTGGGACTCTAAAGACTCGACACTACGCTGGCAGTGGGTTTAACCACAGACCGCAAGCGGCACTAGCTCTACGTAACGGTCCCCAGGTAGATGCCGATAAGAAGACTGACGAGGTGAACCCTATCTGAACTCCTACTTAGCCTGTATATGACAGTCTCCGTATAGTCCGGCTTATTCGTCTGATACATCGCATGGCGGGCCTAGGGGGGCGGTGAACTTCAGTCCCCTAATAGCGGTACAAGTCATGTCGGAGTGTAGCCCAGAACACCCTGAGATAACACTGGAAACCTACCAGTATATCTCGCTTGCCCTGGCCAGGGACTACTTATGTAATGGCTCTCCTGGACACAGCGCAATGTCAACCCCCAATACCGGGAGAGAGGAATCCTGTCTAACCGTCACTGCCTCCAAGTGCTTCGGGACTGCACCCAAAAACTACCTGTTTGCACGACTCCTTTGAGCCGTGGTAGGGTAGTAATCAAAGTGCAGTGGGAACACACTCGAGGCGAAATGACAGTGTCAAGTCAGCGGACTAAGCTGTACTCATGTCACCTGGGAACTGATAACTTACGATAGGTATAATACCAACCAACAGTTCCCGACGAGTCCTGTCCAGTGTACTCGTAACCTAACGAGCACCCGTATACTATCTCAAGTACGACGTACTGACGGCTATGGGACAGACCGTCTCCCACACTGGGATGAGAAGCGCATACGCTAGTCTACTCCGGAGTATCGATGCCCTGTCTCGATAGTCCAACGACTAGGGACCTGTATAAGGATGTGCTTATGGATTACCCAGCTCCCATGAGTGTGAGCGCCATCACAACGCTGGTAATCAAGCAAAGAACCTAAGGGCTCTACTAATATGTATATCAGCGATATGCTAAAAGAAACACATGCACATATTAAAGCAGAGACAAACCAAGTAGCATACTACCATTTCGAGCAAGATTGTATATACAACTGTGAATATCCCAAGCTTCCATCAAGTAATATACAAACTAGTATGGTATAGTAATGGCCTCCAGGGCATATACACTAACAATCTCCCACTTGCACTAAGGCCATGTACTGGCGTATCGAAGACCTATCATCTCGATCAGCCGCTCGAACTGAGTCTGGGGCAAGGCCTTGGTGAATGGATCTGCAGTGTTATCTTCTGAAGCCACCCTCCGAACCTCGATCTCCTGGCGATCCATGATCTCCCTGATCAGGTGATACCGCCTCAAGATGTGTCTGCATTTTTGATGGGACCTGGGTTCCTTCGCTAAAGCTATAGCCCCGTTGTTGTCGCAATACAGAGGTATTGAGTCAACAATGGACGGAACCACCTGAAGTTTTTTCAAGAATTTGCTCATCCAGACAGCTTCTTTTGCGGCATCAGATGCAGCGATGTATTCCGCTTCCATAGTCGAGTCAGCAACGGTTTCCTGTTTGGAGCTCTTCCAACACACCGCCCCTCCATTGAGGGTAAAGACAAAACCCGACATGGACTTGGAATCATCCTTGTCACTCTGGAAGCAGGAGTCAGCAAAGGCCTCAATCTGGAGGTCTTTTCCGCCATACACCAAGAACAACTTCTTAGTCCTTCTTAGGTACTTGAGAATGTTCTTTACTGCTATCCAATGTTTCTCCCCAGGGTTTGACTGATACCTGCTTACCACACTCAGTGCATAAGCCACATCCGGTCTGGTACACAACATCGCATACATTATAGAGCCTACCGCAGAAGCGTAGGGTATAATAGACATGCGATCCCTCTCCAAATCAGTCTTGGGAGACATCTCTTTAGAGAGGGTGATCCCGTGACAAGCCGGTAGATTACCGTGCTTGGAATTTTCCATACTGAATCTCTTCAGTATGGTGTCGATGTACCTGGACTGTGAAAGTCCTAATATCCTCTTGGATCTGTCACGGTATATCCGGATACCCAGAATGTATTAGGCATCACCCAGGTCTTTCATGGAGAACCTGTGTGACAAGAACCCCTGGACAGATTGTAGCATAGGAATGCCATTTCCTATTAAGAGAATGTCATCTACGTATAAAATGAGGAATACTACTGTTCTCGCTACAAATCTACAATAGATACATGGTTCATCTGGATTTTTGATAAAGCCAAATTCCTTGACCGTTTCATCAAAACAGATGTTCCAACTCCGCGATGCTTGCTTTAGTCCATAAATGGACTTAAGCAACTTGCACACCTTTCCGCTGCTCCCACTCTGAATGAAACCCTCTAGCTGGTCCATATAGACACACTCCTCTAAATGTCCATTTAGAAAAGCTGTCTTTACGTCCATCTGCCAAATCTCATAATCGTGGAAGGCAGCAATGGCAAGAAGGATCCGAATGGATTTCTGCATGGCTACTGGAGAAAAGGTTTCGTCATAGTCCAAACTAGGTCGCTGACGAAAACCCTTTGCTACCGGTCTAGCTTTATAGGTCTCAACCTGTCCATCTACACCAATCTTCCTTTTGAAGATCCACTTGCATCCTACGGGTTTTACCCCATCTGGAGCAATGTCCAACGTCCATACTCTGTTGGTGAACATAGACTCCACTTCGGTCCGCATTGCCTCCAGCCATTTTACCGAGTCGACGCTCTGAATGGCTTGCTGGAAGCTAGTAGGCTTATCACAATCTATGATGCAATCCTCTCTATCCCCGTCAATGAGAAAACCGTAGTATCTCTCGGACGGATGAGATTGCCTACTACTCCTACGGAGTGGCGTGGGAATGTCCTGATCTTTCGAACCCTCTGGTTCTACTAAGCTTTCAGTAATAGCTTATGGTTCTGGAATTTCTTCCAGTTCTATTGCGCTCCCACTTATTTCTTTTTCTAAGAACTGATGTTCCAGAAAATGGGCATTACGAGAAACAAGGACTTTTTGTTCCTCTGCGTAATAGAAAAGATACCCCCTGGAGTTCTTTGGGTATCCCACAAACATGCACAGTACTGAGCGTGCCTCTAGTTTGTCCGCATGCTGCTTTTTGACATAAGCTGGACATCCCCAAATCTTCAAGTATTGAAGATAGGGTTTCTTCCCACTCCATAACTCATATGGTGTGGTAGGCACAGTCTTAGTGAGAACTCGGTTCAAGAGGTATGCAGCTGATTCTAGCGCATATTCCCAGAACGATCGTGGCAACTCAGCGTTACTCATCATGGACCGTACCATATCCAATAGGGTTCGGTTTCGTCTCTACGATACACCGTTATGTTGCGGAGTGTATGGAGGAGTAAGCTGAGAGAGAATTCCATTCTCTTTTAAGTAACCCAGGAACTCGGCACTCAAGTATTCACCACCTCGATCAGATCTTAGTGTCTTGATACTTTTGCCTGTTTGTTTTTCTACTTCATTCTTATATTCCTGGAACTTTTCAAAAGCTTCGGATTTATGCTTCATCAAGAAGACATGTCCGAACCTTAAGAAATCATCCGTAAAAGTAATGAAGTAAGAATAACCGCTTCGTGCATGTGTAGACATTGGACCGCACACGTCGCTGTGTACGAGTCCCAAGAGCTCGCTCGCTCTTACTCCTTGTCCAATGAACGGAGTCTTTGTCATCTTTCCTTTGAGACAGGATTGACAAGTTGCATACGATTGATATTCGAACGGATCCAAATATCCTTCTGCATGTAACTTAGTCAACCTTCTCTCATTGATGTGACCCAGTCTACAATGCCATAAGAAAGTTTTATTGATTTCTGGAGACTTTCTTTTGTGTGTATTCTGGACATTGAAAATCTGTGGTTGGTTTAATACGTATATACCGTTGTTCAATGTACCTGACCCAATCAAAACATGATTAAGGTGAATGTTCAGTACATTACTTACAAATGCAAATTCATAACCTTCTTTAGATAATAAAGATACAGAAATGATATTACAGGTTGCATTTGGTACATAATAACAACTACGCAAAACCAAAAAGTGTCCATCCGACAATCCCAGGTGATAGTCCCTCACGGCCTCAGCATCCATGCTAGCACCGTTTGCAACTTTGAGGGTCATGTCACCTGCCTTCAAAACTCTACGCTTTCTCAACGCCTGCAAAGAATTACAGATATGAGATCCTGATCCGGTATCCAATACCCAGGAAGTAGAGTTTATTGATAGACAGTTTTCAATAACATACACACCTGAAGCTGAAGCCGCAACTCGCTTCAAACCTTGTCTTCTGGCCTTCCAAGCCTTGCAATCCTGTTTCCAGTGACCACTTTTGTGACAGTAGAAGCATTCTTCCTTCCCTACCAGCTTTTCCGCTACCTTTGTTTCTTTTCCTTTTCCCTTTGTATCCACTTTACTGACACTGCCTCTTGGTTTGGCGGGGGCTTTCTTCTTCTTAACCTTGGCTTTCGCCCTGGATCTAGAAGAGGAAGATCCTCCTACAAACAAAGTGGATGTCTCCCTACCTTTCTGTAGGGTGCCCTCAGCACTCCTCAACATGTTCAGAAGTTCGGAAAGTTCAACCTCCTTTCCTTGCATGTTGAAGTTAAGGATAAACTGGGCGTAAGTGGAAGGAAGGGACTGGAGAATCAAATCAGTATAGAGTTCATTCTCCAACGTGGTCCCAAGGTCCGCGAGCTCCTCTATGTAGCCAATCATCTTAAGCACGTGTTCCGCTACCGATGATCCGACGGCTAATCTTGCCGAAAATAGCTTCTTCGACACTTCGTATCTTGCGATACGAGACTGCTCTCCATACAGTTCTTTTGTATGGAGAAATATGGACTCTGAGTCCATATTCTCATACCTCCTCTGATGTTCGTTGTCCATCGAGGCTAGTATGAGGCATTTGGCCTTCGCGCAATCTATTTCCCAGGTCTTGTAGATTTCCCTATCTACGACACTGGTTTTGGGACCTGGGACAGGGGAGCTTTGGTGGTAAGGACATACCCCAACTTGTCGTAAGTGATTGCCATCTTGACATTCCTGAGCCAATCTTTGTAGTTTATCCCTGTCAATATGTTTTTATCTAGTAAGAACTTAAGTCCGGTCATGTTGAATGGTCGCTGCAAATAGGAGAGAGAAAAGAAACACTTTAGCATGATGCTCTTGCAAGTTTAGAGTGGTTTTTAGTTTGTCTAAACTGGATGGCTCCCACTGTCTCTCGAATCCCTTCTCAAACCGTAAAGAAAGGATTAGTCAGGATCAATCTCACCGTACAATACTTGCTTAACCGTTCAGCCAGGCCAGTGTCGGTACTTCGAGGGAGGTTTTCCAACGCTTTCGCGAAGTTCCTTAATTTAAGAACCTCTTTTCCCTGGGGGCGTAGCCCTGCTAACACCTTTCTAGACACCTACTAGGTTTATAGCATTGATCGTTAAGTGAGAGTTTTCCCGAGGAGTAGCATATACTCACAGTAGGATCGGGATCCAAATATCTTCGCGTGATAAAACCGAAGGAATCCTACCAGAATTATCACACTCCAAATGGTATGCAGCGCTAGCAAGTTTCAGTACTTATGAAACTCCCGATGTGGATTTTTGCCCCTTGCTCTTATGACCTTGGCGTGAGGTCAAAATGTCATAAGTCACATGTCAAGTTCTTCCCATCATTATCCCGGTTAATTTGAACCCACCCGTACCTACCCTTGACGTAGGCCAAAATGGCAGTACGACTATCTCAAACCAACGTATTCTATCTATGCAACAGATAAATATCCGGCAGCTACCAATCACTATGCCTTGGCGTGAGGTCAAAATACATAGCTTGAATACTACCGAATATTTAACTGAAATGATGGAGGGCTACGAATGGTTTTGGCGAAACCGTGAACGTAGTGAACTTGATATAATCGATGGAACGAGATAGCTTTTAAAAGGAGTGGTTCAAGCTCCGCATTTAAAAGTTTAGTTTTGAAAAGAACCGAATGGTTTTCAAAGTGTTCCAATCGACTTTTACTTGGTTTATTTTCTTGCATTAGTTCTTTTAATGCGTCCCATCATTTAATCCTACCATTGCAGAAAACAACCAAAATATGACGTACGCTTATGCCATTCGCATTCGCCACGGGGCCCCATCATCACCCGTTAGGTTACTTAACTAACGACAGAGCGGGGGCTGGGCTAGCGCGGCTGTAAAACATAAGCAACGCCTAAATAGTTATCATATATAAATATATAGCAATGATAGACATTACAGATCACAGATGAATACATTGGATATACTAGGAATCCGCAATCCGTTCGAGCCTGCAACGAAAAGCGGATTACACGGTCGCGGTGAATAGCCAAAACCCCACCCAAGACCCCTACGGGTGCGGCAAACTACCCGCCAAGTACCCGAAGCTAAGCAACCTCCCTCAACACCGTGAGTAGGCCACTCGGCATTTCGAGATACCCGGTAGTTTGTGCACCCCCTCCATGGGTCTATCCTAGGAGCAAAAACAGTAAAAAGAATTATACAATGACGGCTACAACCCCGACCCGGTTGTGCGGCCATACAAATATTATTACATCAATTTACATATTACAATGAATGAAAGAAAAAGAAACACTCATCTCACATCCACCCCGGCTATTCACCCGCGACAATCCAACGCATTCATATACACATACCATCATCAAACAAAGATCACAGATATGTATAACCCCGACTAATCGACATATAGCGATTAGCCGACGTTCAATACATATAAACATCACAGATATAACCCTTTAGTCAAAGTGTAGTGAAGTCCGACCAAAAATACGGATTTATAGGTCCCCAAAAACAAATTTCTTTTCTGGAAAACCTGGGCACATATAAACCATCTTAAAAATCCCAAAACCAAGCCAGAAGAACACTGCACCAAACTCGACCGAGAACCGAGTCAACTCGGCCGCGGTTGCGCGGCAATAGCTTGCTATTGCCGCGGAACCGCGGCGCTTTGATCGATTCACTGGACCGGGTTTAGTGAGTTTCTTAACAAAACCCTGAGAAGATTTTTGGAGTATGATTTATTTTATTTTGAACAGGAAAAATTTTAACAGAAAGTTAGGGTTTTGATATTTTGGTTTTTCGATTTTTTCGATCAAACTTCCATACACTTTTACTACCTAGCTAGTTTATGTTTAGTTAGTCTCTGATACAAATGTAAGTCCACGTTGCCCACCCCGGTGCTTGCGGGGAGGCGGAAAACGGAATAAAAATCGTATTTTTATCACTTTAGGCAACATGGACTAGACAAAGAAGGATCTTTGCTAAACAAAAACAAGCTAAAGCTAACTAGAAACTAGCTAAAAGGTAGAATGGTTATACCTAGGGCTTTATGTCCTTCTCTCCTTGCTCCTTGGAGTAGTAGAAAGGGATCACCTTTGTCGTCATCTCACGTCAAAGTAGGATCCACCCGAAAGCCTCAACCTTTGGCTTCAACTCTAAGCTAAAAGTAACTAGGGTGCTAGAAGTGCTAATCCTAGAACCCTAGATGAGAGTAGAGATTATCAAGAAGAGGTTTTCTCAAGCTCAAGTGTTTCTCAACACATGAGAGCGGAGAGCTTGAGAAAGAGGAAGAGCAAGAGAGAGAAAGTAAATGATAGAATGAGAGAAATATTAAGCATTCTCACATATATGTCTGTATTATTATAAATTGATTTTTAGTAAGATAATTGTCATGGCTTAATCAAGACATGACCATTATCATTTCATATTTAATGCTAATTGCAAGGATCAAAGAGCATCTTTTATATGGAATGATGATGGTCAACATGTCAACTACGGTCAACAAGTCAAGATAGTAAAATGGTCAACAACCATAACCATGCACAATTATATTAAACTAATATCAATTAACCATAATACACACATAAGCATTAGGGTTAATAAAATGACAATGGTCATTAACCCTAATCAAAGTCCTCTCTCTGTCTCAAGCAACTGTGCATACGCACTCGTATTCGTGATCCGAGGAACACGAATACAAAGAGGAAAAAAAACCAATCCCAAATCATATACTAGGATCTGGCTTAAACCAAAGCCCGCTAGTATAAGCTGTCCGGACAACAAACATGCACAAGTGCACGGATGTGAACGAACCCTGTCGCAAAACCATGCGACCTCTACTCATTTTGCCTAAAGGCGAATATCTCTCTGTGTGGGACTCTAAAGACTCGACACTACGCTGGCAGTGGGTTTAACCACAGACCGCAAGCGGCACTAGCTGTACGTAACGGTCCCCAGGTAGATGCCGATAAGAAGACTGACGAGGTGAACCCCATCTGAACTCCTACTGAGCCTGTATGTGACAGTCTCCGTACAGTCCAGTCTGTTCGTCTGATACATCGCATGGCGGGCCTAGGGGGCGGTGAACGTCAGTCCCCTAATAGCGGTACAAGTCATGTCGGAGTGTAGCCCAGAACACCCTGAGATAACACTGGAAACCTACTAGTATATCTCGCTTGCCCTGGCCAGGGACTACTTATGTAATGGCTCTCCTGGACACAGCGCGATGTCAACCCCCAATACCGGGAGAGACGAATCCTGTCTAACCGTCACTGCCTCCAAGTGCTTCGGGACTGCACCCAAAAACTACCAGTTTGCACGACTCCTTTGAACCGTGGTAGGGTAGTAATCAAAGTGCAGTGGGAACACACTCGAGGCGAAATGACAGTGTCAAGTCAGCGGACTAAGCTGTACTCATGTCACCTGGGAACTGATAACTGACGATAGGTATAATACCAACCAACAGTTCCCGATGAGTCCTGTCCAGTGTACTCGTACGAGCACCCGTATACTATTTCAAGTACGACGTACTGGCGGCTGTGGGACAGACCGTCTCCCACACTGGGATGAGAAGCACATACGCTAGTCTACTCCGGAGTATCGATGCCCTGTCTCGATAGCCCAACGACTAGGGACCTGTATAAGGATGTGCTTATGGATTACCCAGCTCCCACGAGTGTGAGTGCCATCACAACGCTGGTAATCAAGCAAAGATCCTAAGGGCTCTACTAATATGTATATCAGCGATATGCTAAAAGAAACACATGCACATATTAAAGCAGAGACAAACCAAGTAGCATACTACCATTTCGAGCAAGATTGTATATACAACTATGAATATCCCAAGCTTCCATCAAGTAATATACAAACTAGTATGATATAGTAATGGCCTCTAGGGCATATACACTAACAACAATATCCGTACAGTCCGGTCCGTTCGTCTATGAGCATCGCATGGCGGGCCTAGGGGGTTGGTAAAAGTCAGACCCCCAAAAGCGGTACAAGTCGTGTCGGAGTGTAGCCCAGAACACCCTGAGATGCTACTGGAATACCTACCAGTAAATCTCTTCCCTTGGCCAAGGACTTCGTGTAATGGCTCTCCTAGACACAGCGCGACCTCACCCCCGATACCGGGAGAGACGAACCCCTGAAGATCCGCTCACTGCCTTCATGTGGCTCGGGACTGTACCCAACTAAAACCTGTTTGCACGTCTCCTTTGAGTGTGGTTGGGTAGTAATCAAAGTACAGTGGGAACTCACACCAGACAAATGACGATCTCAGGTCGATGAACTAACCTGTACACATGTCACCAGGGAACTGCTATCTGACGTCTGGTATAATCCCAACTAGCAGGTTCCCGGCCAGTCCTGTCAGGTGTACTCATAACCCAATGAGCACCTGTATACATCTTAGGTGAACCAACTGACACCAGTGGCTTGTGAGACCGGCCACCGCCCCTCGTCGGGGTCTCGACTGTATACACTAGTCTACTCTGGAGTATTGATGCCCTGTTTCGAAACTCCCACGATTAGGGACCTTTTAAGGATGTGCTTATAGACCCCAGCTCCCACATATATGATCGCCCTCATACTTGTAGGGTTCCTAGCCACACTAATGAGGTCTCACAATAGATCAAACATGCCCAATTCAAATTTTTTCATGTGCATACAAACCCTAATACGGATCGTTAACTAGATGATAAGGCAATGGAAGCAAGTAAACAACTTTATTGCTAAAGGAAAGTGACTACAACCTTTGTAGATCCGGTCCTCCACTTCCTAGGCTCTGTGATGACGTCCCTCCGCTTTACCTATCGGAATCCGGACGCTGGCGAAGGTTTCGTCGGAGAAATGATCGGGCTAGTTCGTTGACTTCGATGCCGAAGATGATCTACGTCGAGGCAACTCAAGATCAAGCTCCAGCTTCACCAAGTCATGAAACTTGTGAAGAAAACACCCTATACTACTTGGCAAGTGATAGAGGATAAAGAAATAGGAAGTGTGTTCACTTTAGAATTGGATTTCTCACTCTTTTTCACATGTTGCCATTAATGGTAGCAAGCTTTCTTCTTGTTTAAGAAGAAGAAGAAGAAGAAGAATATGATAAGTATTTTTGAAAATAGAAAATAAAATGATACTTATCATATTTGCAACCATGGTTTAGTGTAGAGAATTAACTAGGGTTTAGTTGAATGGTTAGGGTTAGGAGATGAAGACAAAAATGGTCACTTAGTCAAAGATGCATGAAGCATCAAGAAGCTTCTTGTATGAAAGCAACCATTTTGTTTTCCTTTTTCTTTTAACCAAAATAAATAGATAAATAAATAACTGAAATAAAACCCTAACCATTCAATAAACATGGTTTAAGTCATACACAAACCCAAGTTTGCATGTATCATCAAACATGATACAAACAAGTGCACAAAAATATATCACATATACAACTTGTGCATTTCAAGTGAGAAAGTCAATCTTGAGTGAACCAATACTAGTTAATGTAAAGTAATATATCAAATATATAATTATACATTAAATCAATAAATCAACACTTGATTCAATGATCCGGTCATGTCGCATATAACCGACTAGTATCCAATGTATCGACTTATCGAATCAATCTTCGATTCGATAACTAGGTTATATCGCATACAACCAATCGATACATTCATCGCGAGAATAGAATACGGTATCACATACACGCATTATTCTCGGTCCCGCACATATCTCATATGCGCTCCTATTTCGTTTCGCTTGAGCCAGGAAACCTCTGTGTAAGACTCTAAAGACTCGTCAATACGCCGGCAGCAGGTGATGATCATATCAAACACCCACAAGCCGCAAGCGGTCTGCTAAACGTAACGGCCACCCGGGTATTGAGCGATCAGAAGATCGACGAGCAAGCCCGCTCACACTCCTGTGAATCCAACCAGTAACACTTACCGTACAGTCCGGTCTGTTCATCTGATATGTCGCATATCTCGCCTAGGGGTGGTAAACGTCAGACCCCAATAGCACGATAAGTCATGCCGACGTGAGGTCCATAACTATCGTGAAACTACTGATAACTCTTACCAGTATATCACTGCAACCCTGGCCAGGGATTTCCTGTTATGGCCAGTCGTGTATAGCGCAACATCAACCCCCAATACCGAGAGAGACGAATCCCCTCCTATCGCTCATTGCCTCCATGTGAATCGGGGTTGTACCCAAAAACCACCTGTTTGCATGCCTCAGTAGAGCCGTGGTAGGGTGGAAATCAAAGCACAGTGGGAGACACATAAGACTCTATGATGATCTCGGGTCAACAGACTAAGCTGTACCAGTGTCACCAGAGAACTGCCATCTGACGTGAGGTATAATACCATCTGGGAGTTCTCGGCGAGTCCGTTCAGTGTACCCAGTCTCCACGGAGCACCCGCATACCATTTCTGATGTCAAACACCAATGGATATGGGATCATCCATCGCCCATCACATGGGTCGAGAAGATATACGCTAGTCTACTCTGGAATATCGATGCCCCGTCTCGATATTCCCACGACTAGGAACATTGAAGGATGTACTCATGGACTACCCACGCCCCACTAGTATGATCTACATCATAGTCCTGGAAGTCGAGTACTCATCCTAAAGGCTTTATCAACATGTAACAGAGAGACAGAAAGTATACATGTTAAGATAAAGAGTAACCAGATAGCGTACTATCATGTCGAGCAAGAAAGTCTTACCTATATATGTCCCAGCATCCACTACAATATACATCCAATGTACAGTAATGGCCTCTAGGGCATACATATAACTAACAATCTCCCACTTGCACTAGGGCCATCTTTAGCAGTGGTTGCAGTATCACATACTCAACCATCCCATATAAGTCTCTCTCTGGGAAAAAGCCTTTCTGAGTGGATCCGCCGTGTTGTCCTCTGAGTCTACTCTCCTAACCTCGATCATCCTGGAGATCATCTATCTCCATGATCAGGTGATGCTGCCTCAGAATATGTCTGGGTCACTGATGGGAACAGGGTTCCTGGGCCAAAGCCACACTTTCATTATCATACAATGATAGGAACCTAGTTCATCTCATGAACCAATATACACCCAAACTGCCTCTTTGGTAGTATCTTTAATAGCGATGTTACCAGCCTTTATTGTCTAGTTTGTCACGGTATCTAGCTTGAAACTCTTTCAACATACCGTCCCTCCACTGAGGGTAAAGACAATGCCTGCGACTGACACTCAGTCGTGCTTATCAGTCTGGAACTTTTCCAGTGATTCTCCCCAGGATCGATTGATACAATCTCACTATACCTAGTGATAACCCTAACAACCCTTTAGATCTATCTCATAGATCCAAATCTCCGGATTTATGAGGTATCATCTTTATCCTATTGGAGAATCCATGTGATAAGAGGAGATCGACCGATCGTAGTATAGGAAACTCTTTTCCTATCAAGAGTATGTTGTCTACGTACAATACGAGGATGACCACCTTACTCTCTACTACCTTTTTGTACATACAAGGTTCATCTACCATTTTGACGAAGTCAAACACTTCGACTACCACATCAAAACAGACGTTCCAACTCCGCGATACCTGCTTTATTCTGTAAAGCAACTTGCACACGTTTCCGCTGCTCCCACTGTTTACGAAGCTCTCTGGCTGTGTTCTTATAGACGTTCTCTTCTAAATCATAATTTTAGAAAAGCAGTCATGGCACCCAACCACCAGATATCGTAGTCATGGTATGTAGCAATGGCAAGTAGGATCTGGATGGACTTAAGCATAGTCCCTGGAAAAGGTTTCATCATTATCCATGCCTGGTTGATGACGAAAACCTTTAACAAGTCTAGCTTTGAAAGTCTCAACTTTTCCATCGACACCAAGTAATCTTCTCAAGATATACTTGCTCCTGATAGGGATTTAACCCTTCAGATATAGCAACCAAAGTACATACTTTGCTGGTGTACATGGATTCCATCTCAGATCGCTAAGCATCCAGCCATTCTTACAGAGTCCCCACTCTCGATGGCCTGCTCGAAACTAGTTGGGTCATCATCTCATGATGCATTCCTCGCTCCCACTGTCATCGAGAAACGGAAGTATCTCTCAAGCGGATGAGGAACCCTACTAGTTCGGCGGAGAGGCTGAGGTTCATCGGGGACTATTGAATCCTTTGGTTCTTTCAAATCATCAGTTGCAGTTTTGTATAGCTGGAACTTTTCCAATTCTACAGAACTGACCTTGTCTCGATCTTGTCCAGATTTTGCTTTAGACATAGGCCGGACAATCCAAAATCTTAACTTACTTAAGAGATAAGCTCTTCCTATACAATGTCTTATATGGAGTGGTAGGCAGTGATCTGATTCGAACCTAATTCAATAGGTATGCAGCTTCTCAAGTGCACAACCCCAAAAGGAAATAGGTAACTCAGTAGTACTCATCATAGAGCACACTATATCCAATATGGTGCGATTGCTCTACCCCGATACACCGTTGTGCTGTGGTGCATTCAGAGGAGTAACACTGAGAGAGAATCTCATTCTCTTTTAGAATAGTCCAGGAATGCCACGCACAAGTATTCTCCTCCCTGATCTTATCATAGGACATAATACTTATACCCGTATTTTGGTTCTCTACTTCTAATTTATATTCTGTGAATATCTCAAAAGGTTCGGACTTATGTTTCAACAGGAACATATGACTGAATCTTAAGAGATCATCAGAGAATGTAGTGAAGTACAAAGAACCGGCCCTGGCATGTATAGACAGGGGACCTTACATACATCATCATGTATCAGTTCCAAGAGTTTACTAACTCTTTCTCTGTTTCCAATAAACAGAGCTATGGTCATCTTATCTTTGTGACATGACTGGAAAGTTTCACAAGATGTAAATTCAAACTGATTTAAATATGCATCTAAAATGTAACTTCAGCTAGTCGGGTCGCATTAATATGACCTAGTCTATAATGCCTCAAGAAGGATTCGTTCATTTCTGAACTCTTCCTCTTGTGTGTGTTCTGTATACTAGGAACTGTAGTTTGATTTAGAACGTCAATGCTTTTAGATAACGTGCCTGAATCGATCAACTTTTAATATAGGAAATGTTCAAAACATTATCCATCAATACAAAATTTTATCATTTCTTTACTAATAAAGAGACTGATATGATTTTGTATATCAGGTTCAGTATCTAATAGCATTTGTTCAGAATCAATGTATTAGTAATACAGGGTGACAGTGACCAACAGACTTGGCTGCAACACTTGCCCCGTTTTCTGTCTCATGAAACTTATCACCCGTTCTCAGTTTTCTACCTTTCTGTAGCCCTATGTAACAGATTACATATCTGGGATCCTGATCCGGTATCAAATACCCAGGATGCAGAGGATACTGAGAAACTGTTCTTTGAAATGAACACACCCGAAGGAGATGCATCATATGCACTTTCTTCATTTGGGCGGCATAGGAATTCTGGTATTCCCCTATTTCCTGCTCTGTCTTATAACAATTATAAGTTGGAGCGGGACCAACGTTCCCCAGCTCAGTATAACAAACGGGTTCGGTCAATACATCCATATTATTATCTTGATTAAGGCGTTATATGGTCGCTATCTGGAGGGAGAGAAAAGAAAACACTCTGCTTGCGCTCTTGCAAGATTAGATTGGTTATTTATTTTATCTAATCAGGATGGCTCCCACTGTTTTTTATCAAATCTTCCTTCAAACCCTAAAAGGAAAGACTAGCCGGGATTAATTAAACTCTACAAGTTCTCCAATCTTTCAGCCAGGCTAGTGTCGGTACTTTGAGGGAGGTTCCCCGTGCTTTCGCACGGACCTAATTAAAGTAAAACTCGTTTTCCCAGAGGCGTGACCCCGTTGACACCTTTCTAGACACCTACTTGATAGGCTAATTGTAAAGTGCAAAACTCTCCCAGGAGTAACAATTACTCACAGTGGGTATCGGGATCCAACTATCACATAGAAGGTATGCAATCTTATTGCAAATTTCAACACTTGAAACTCCCGATAATGGTTTTCACCCCTAGCACCTATGACCTTGGCTAAGGTCAACAAATCATAGGTACTAGTCAAGTTCTACTCGTCATTTCGTGATTAGTTAGACCCACCAACATGACCCTTGGCTAAGGTCAACAAAGCCACATGACTGTCTTAACTAATCGCATCATATGCGGTGTAAGAAGACATCACTTAGCTACCGTACACTACGCCTCGGCTATGGTCGACAAACGTAGCACGAATACTAAGTACTGTACTTCCTAAAATGATGGAGGGTTGAGGATGGTTTTTAAGAAAACTTTTAACGCTTTGAACTTAATCTCCTTGTGGAATCAAATGGTTTTTAAATGGAATGTTTTTGAGGCTTTTCTAGTTTTGCTAAAGGGGTCACTCCCGGTGAAGGGATCGTCGGCCCTTTCCTCGTCGAATGAGGTGCGGGATATATCATATATATCACTGTGCAAAGCAGAAACTATAGAATCAATCAAAAGACAAACCGAGTGTGTAACATCTGCCAGTTATTTCTAAAGGAGTCACTCCCGGTGAAGGGATCTCGGTCCTTTCCTCATCGAATAAGGTGCAGGATGTTCTTCAAGGAACACCGTGATGCAAAGCAAGAACTGTAGCTACCTGTTTTTATTTTGAAATTCGATTCCACAACATCAATTAGGTTTATTTTCTTTCATTAATCTCATTAATGAATATCCCTTTATTTAAGTCCACCTAAACATCACAGATAAATATAACGTACGCTTATGCCATCCGCATTCGCCTCGATGTCCCGTCTGCACCGTTAGGTTAGGTAACTAACGCCAGAGCGAGGCAGGGCTAGCGCGGGTGTAAAACATAAGCAACGTCTATATAATATATCATATATACTATATATAATATCTATCTGAACATATCACATGATCACATCACAGATAACGCAGCAGAAAATATCATATGAAATATTGGATATACTAGGACGTCTTGTTTTTAATATGAGCCAGTATAAAACACGAATTCCATGGTCGTGATGAATAGCTAATCCCACACCCCTAGACCCCTACGAGAGAGCCAAGCAACCTTACCAATTCTGGGGTTAGGAGACCCGAACTCGACACCTCGAGATAGTCTCCCACTGGATCCTAGAACCCGGTTACTTGTGCTCCCCTCCTTGGGTCTATCCTAATGCGGAAAAGTAAATAATAAACAAATGGTGACATCATCTGCAACCTGGAAGTGCCCCAATAAAAGAATATTACATAGATGTTTTTACATGAATGAAAATGAAAAACACTCATCTCACATAAAAAAAAACCCGGCTATTCAAACAAGACGATCCAATATAACATATCCAGCAACACATAACATCACATGTCAGCAACGTAAGTAAATATGCGCATCCCAATTGTCGTTGACATATAGCAACGAAACCGGCGATATCACATATTACACTTACGGTCACAGAAAAGAAAGTATAAAACTACAACAGTTGGAATCCGCAACCTCTTTAGACATCGCATGCCTAATCAAATGAATTCCTTAGACATCGCATGCCTAACAATTATAAACCCCGCATTTTAGTCTCATTATAGAAAACTCTTTTCAATATCAAGTCGAGCAATTCAACAGGATTCCCGGCATTCAGATCGAATGCTTGTCGCAAACTTTGGTAGACGGCCGCACCCCCGATGCCTTCGACGAAGTGCACCAAGGCGGAACACCGCTGCCGCAAGCACCCGAACGGATGCTTTCGGCGACGGGGTTCTCCTACAGTCACTTGGTCGGGGCTATGGGGTGTGGCTGTCTATTAAGTTTATCCGGCGAGTATCCGCGTACGCTACGCGATTGTGACGGACTTTTGATCACATCAAAATTCCGTGGCAACCGATCAAATGAGACTAAACTTCTAGATTTATAACATTCATTCAGTTATCACATAACTACTTGTGAATTCCAATTATTGTATCACATTCCAGATAAATAGAAAAGGTTAAACTTTCCGATCGAACAATCAAACACCCAAGTTTTCCCGAAACAGATCAACACATGAAATAAGTTCAAAAACATTCACTTCATGCCTCAGTACCAACGGTCCAGCCGTAGAAGGGTCAAGCGAACGGCTCACATGTGGCACGCCGTACTGCCGCAAACCCTAAGGTTCAAAGGGCAGTTCAAGACGGTCACATAATCGAGTTAAGGTTTGTTGTCTTCTAGAGGGACCATCGCGTTACTTGCACCACTTACAACGTCATTAAACTACGGAAAAATCCAACAATTGGAAATTTTCCGGCAGGGGAAAAATTGGGTATTTATATCCGGTCGAACTTTTTAACATATTCTAAAATTACCCGGAAAAACACATAGACAAAATTAGACAATCCGATCGAAACACCGAGTCCCCAATACAACCCAGAAATCTCAACTCTTGAGTGCAGATTAAAACTTCCCAGAGAACAGAGGAAACAGATACGGGCATTACTGTATAAAAATTAATCCCTAATCAGTACATACGGCCGCGGAACCACCGCAAATATCATGGTAAGGCCGCGGTTCCGCGGCGATCTAGGGGAGTTAGGGGTTCGTTTTCTACAGTAACTCTTAGAATGTCCTGCTCTATTTTCTGAGAATTTTTAATTCACAAAAATCCACAGTTTTGAAAATTGTCCAGAGAGGGTTGAAAGATTAGGGTTTCGGTTCGATCGGACTTCTAACATCGTATACGCATCGCCTAATGCTCTAGCTAGGCTCTGATACCACTGTAGGGTTCCTAGGCACACTAATGAGGTCTCACAACAGATCAAACATGCCCAATTCAAATTTTTTCATGTGCCGACAAACCCTAATACGGATCGTTAACTAGATGATAAGGCGATGCAAGAAAGTAAACAACTTTATTGCTAATGGAAAGTGACTACAACCTTTGTAGATCTGGTCCTCCACTTCCTAGGCTCCGTGATGACGTCCCTCCGCTGTACCTATCGGAATCCGGGCTCTGGCGAAGGTTTCGTCGGAGAAATGATCGGGCTAGGTCGTCGACTTCGATGCCGAAGATGATCTACGTCGAGGAAACTCAAGATCAAGCTCCAACTTTACCAAGTCATGAAACTTGTGAAGAAAACACCCTATACTACTTGGCAAGTGTTAGAGGATGAAGAAATAGGAAGTGGGTTCACTTTAGAATTGGATTTCCCACTCTTTTTCTCATGTTTCCATTAATGGTAGCAAGCTTTCTTCTTGTTTAAGAAGAAGAAGAAGAAGAATATGATAAGTATTTTTGAAAATAGAAATAAAATGATACTTATCATATTTGCTACCATGGTTTAGTGTAGAGAATTAACTAGGGTTTAGTTGAATGGTTAGGGTTAGGAGATGAAGACAAAAATGGTCACTTAGTCAAAGATGCATGAAGCATCAAGAAGCTTCTTGTATGAAAGCAACCATTTTGTTTTCCTTTTTCTTTTAACCAAAATAAATAGATAAATAAATAAGTGAAATGAAACCCTAACCATTCACTAAACATGGTTTAAGTCTTACACAAACCCAAGTTTGCATGTATCATCAAACATGATACAAACAAGTGCACAAAAATATATCACATATACAACTTATGCATTTCAAGTGAGAAAGTCAATCTTGAGTGAACCAATACTAGTTAATATAAAGTAATATATCAAATATATAATTATATATTAAATCATTAAATCAACACTTGATTCAATGATCCGGTCATGTCGCATATAACCGACTAGTATCCAATGTATCGACTTATTGAATCAATCTTCGATTCGATAACTAGGTTATATCGCATACAACCAATCGATACATTCATCGCGAGAATAGAATACGGTATCACATACACGTATTATTCTCGGTCCCGCACATATCTCATATGCGCTCCTATTTCGTTTCGCTTGAGCAAGGAAACCTCTGTGTAGGACTCTAAAGACTCGTCAATACGCCGGCAGCAGGTGATGATCATATCAAACACCCATAAGCCGCAGCAGTCTGCTAAACGTAACGGCCACCCGGGTATTGAGCGATCAGATGATCGACGAGCAAGCCCGCTCACACTCCTATGAATCCAACCAGTAACACTTACCGTACAGTCCGGTCTGTTCGTCTGATATGTCGCATATCTCGCCTAGGGGTAGTAAACGTCAGACCCCAATAACCCGATAAGTCATGCCGACGTGAGGTCCATAACAATCGTGAAACTACTGATAACTCTTACCTGTATATCACTGCAACCCTTGTTAGTGTATATGCCCTAGAGGCCATTACTGTATCATACTAGTTTGTATATTACTTAATGGAAGCTTGTGATATTCACCTTGTATAAACAATCTTGCTCAATATAGTAGTATGCTACTTGGTTTATTTCTACTTCAATGTGTACATGTGTTTATTTTAGTATATCACCTATACACATTAGTGGAGCCCTTAGGATCTTTGCTTGATTACCAGCGTTGTGATGGCAGTCACACTTGTGGGGGCTGGGTAATCTATATGCACATCCTTATGCAGGTCCCTAGTCACAGGACTATCGAGACAGGGCATCGATACTCCGGAGTAGACTAGCGTATGCGCTTCTCATCCTAGCACGGGAGACGGTCTGTCGCACAGCCGTCAGTACGTCGTACTTGAGAAAGTATGCGGGTGCTCGTTAGGTTACGAGTACACTGGACAGGACTCGTCGGGAACTGACTGGTTGGTATTATACCTATCGTCAGTTATCAGTTCCCAGGTGACATGAGTATAGCTTAGTCCGCTGACTTGACACTGTCACTTCGCCTCGAGTGTGTTCCCACTGTACTTTGATTACTACCCTACCACGGCTCAAAGGAGTCGTGCAAACAGGTAGTTTTTGGATGCAGTCCCGAAGCACTTGGAGGCAGTGACGGTTAGACAGGATTCGTCTTTCCTGGTATTGGGGGTTGACATCGCGCTGTATCTAGGAGAGCCATTACACGAGTTGTCCCTGGCCAGGGCAAGCGAGATATACTGGTAGGCTTCCAGTGTTATCTCAGGGTGTTCTGGGCTTCACTCCGACACGACTTGTACCGCTATTAGGGGACTGACGTTCACCACCCCCTAGGCCCGCCAAGCGATGTATCAGACGAACAGACCGGACTGTACGGAGACTGTCACATTCAGGCTCAGTAGGAGTTCAGATGGGTTTCACCTTGTCAGTCTTCTTGTCGGCATCTACCTGGGGACCGTTACACACAGCTAGTGCCGCTTGCGGTCTGTGGTTAAACCCACTGCCAGCGTAGTGTCGAGTCTTTAGAGTCCCATACAGAAAGCTATTCGCATTTAGGCAAAAGAGTAGAGATCGCATGGTTTTACGACAGGACGCATGGTTTTACGACAGGGTTCGGTCACATCCGTGCACTTGTGGAAGTTTAGTGTCCGGACAGTTAACACTTGCGGGCTTTGGTTTAAGCCAGATCCTAATGTACGTTTTGGGATTGGTTTTATCTCGTATGTATCTGTGTTCCTCGGAACGCGGATGCGGGTGTGTATGCACAGTTGACGGAGAGACAGAGGCAGGGGATTCTCATTAGGGTTGTTGACTGTTGACTATTGACTTTTTGCTAAACCCTAATGAGATTATGATATATGATTAACAATAATATTAATTAAGTATTATGGTGACATGGTTGTTGAGGGGTTGACTTTGTTGACTTGTTGACTTTGTTGACCTGTTGAATAGGTTGGACTAGTTGACCATCATGATGACAATGGCTATCATTTCATGGCAAAGAATTTTGCTTGCTTGTTTCTCTTGTGCAAAATGAGTGCATGAAATGATATGGCTGTTGTAGCTTAAACCATCACATAATACTTGATTGCTATGATTTGTTATGATGGATTTGGATTATGAGAGCCAAGAGAGAAAAGTCTTGCTCATTCTATCATTTCCATTCTCTCTCTTGTTTTGAGCTCTCACCATCTTCCACTTGCTCTCCCTCTCTCTCTAGTCTATGGTTCACTTGTCTCATGAGTTGAGAAGCAAGAACCATAGAGAAAAATCCCAACAAACTCTCCTCTACTCACTCTAGTTCACAAGGTTTGGCAAACCGAGTGAACTAGTTTCTTCAAAGCTCGAAGAAGCAGCCAAAGGTAGAAGCTTTCGGGTGGATAGATCTTCGACGCAAGGAAACGACGGGGTGAAGCCGATCCGTACACCATCAAGTGTAGAAGACGAAGGAGTTCAAGAAAGAAAGGTATAACCCCCTAACCGAGTAGTTAACAACTCCTAGTTCGGTTGTTAGTTAGATGTTTAACAAAGATCCGGTTTTGAGTCCATGTTAACGCCTCTAGAAAATCGTTTTTCATCAAATTCCTTAAGCCCGTAAGTACCAGGAGTGGTAGCATGGACTTACATTGGTATCAGAGACTAGTTAAACACTACCTAACATGTTAGCATAGTAACTAGAAATTCGATCGGAGAAAAAGTCGCGAAATACACCCGGATATCAAACTTGCTGTCGATTTTCAAAGTGCTGTAAAAGTAATAAATCATGCTTTAAAAATCGACTCTGGGTTTTTATAGTATACTGTAGAAAAACGGTCCAGATATCCCACCAAACCACCGCGGAAACCCGGCAATAGCTTGTTATTGCCGCGGTTCCGTGGCCGATTTATCTCCTCTGTAGATCGTCTTCTTTGCAGTTTGTTCAGTGGGGTATTTTGGGATTTTTGGTATATGTTTTTTCAGCCCAGATTTTCCAGAAAGAAAATTTTGTTTTTGGAGCTTTAAAAACCGTATTTTGATCAAGTTTCTTATGACTTAAGCTGACGGGTTTATTTTTGTGATGTGATATTTGTATTGAACGTCTGCTAATCGCTATATGTCGATTAGTGGGGGTTATACAAATCTGTGATCTGTAATGTTATTGGTTTGTGTATATGAATTCATTGGATTATCGCGGGTGAATAGCCGGGGGTTGTAAGACGAGAGTTTTCTTTTCTTTCAATTCATGTAAATTTGTAAATTGATGTAATAATTATTTATATGGCCGCACAACCGGGTCGGGGTTGTAGCCGTCATTGTATAATTTCTTTATACTGTTTTTGCTCCTAGGATAGACCTATGGAGGGGGTGCACAAACTACCGGGTATCCCGAAGTGCCGTGTGGCCTACTCACGGAGTTGAGGGAGGTTGCTTCGCTTCGGGTACTTGGCGGGTAGTTTGCCGCACCCGTAGGGGTCTTGGGTGGGGTTTTGGCTATTCACCGCGACCGTCTAATTTGCTTTTCGTTACAGGCTCGTACGAATTGCGGATTCCTAGTATATCCAATGTATTCATCTGTGATCTGAAATGGCTATCATTTCAATATATCTATATATGATATTATTTAGGCGTTACTTATGTTTTACAGCCACGCTAGCCCAGCGGGGACGCATTAAAAGAACTAATGCAAGAAAAATATGCATTAAAAGAACTAATGCAAGAAAATAAACCAACTAAAAGTCGTTGGAACACTTTCGAAAAACCACCCGGTTCTTTTCAAAACCAACTTTTAAATGCGGAGCTCGAGCCACTCCTTTTAAAAGCTATCTAGTTCCATCGATTATATCAAGTTCACTACGTTCACGGTTTCGCCAAAACCATTCGTAGCCCTCCGTCGTTTCACATGAATAGTCAATAGTATTCAAGCTATGTATGTTGGCCAAAGTCAAGGCATAGTGATTGGTAGCTATTGGGTATACATGTGCAGCATAGATAAATGCGTTGGTTTGGGACAGTCGTGCTGCTATTTTGGCTAACGTCAAGGGTAGGTACGGGTGGGTCCAAATTAACCAGGAGAATGACGGGTAGAACTTGACATGTGACTTATGATATTTTGGCCAAAGTCAAGGTCATAAGAGCATGGGGCAAAAATCCACATCGGGAGTTTCATAAGTACTGAAACTTGCTAGAGTTGCATACCATTTGGAGTGTGATGATTCTGGTAGGATTCCTTCAGTTTCGTCACGCGATGATATTTGGATCCCGATCCTACTGTGAGTATATGCTACTCCTCGGGAAATTTCTCACTTAACGATCAATGCTATAAACCAAGTAGGTGTCTAGAAAGGTGTTAGCGGGGCTACGCCCACAGGGAAAAGAGGTTATTTAATTAAGGAACTTCGCGAAAGCGTTGGAAAACCTCCCTCAAAGTACCGACACCAGCCTGGCCGAATGGTTAAGCATGAATTGTACGGTGAGATTGATCTTGACTAATTCTTCCTTTTTGGTTTGAGGAGGGATTCGAGAGACAGTGGGAGCCATCCTGTTTAGACAAACTAAAAACCACTCTAAACTTGCAAGAGCATCATGCTGAGTGTTTCTTCTCTCTCTCCTAATTGCAGCGACCAATCGACATGACTGGACTTAAGTTACTTCTAGATAAAAACATACTGACAGGGCCAAACTACAAAGATTGGCTCAGGAATGTCAAAATGGCAATCACTTACGACAAGCTGGGGTATCTTCTTACCACCAAAGCTCCCCCTGTCCCAGGTCCCTAAACCAGCGTCGCGGATAAGGAAATCCGTAAGACCTGGGAACTAGACTGCGCGAAGGCCAAGTGCCCCATGCTTGCCTCTATGGACAATGAACATCAGAGGAGGCACGAGAATATGGACCTCGAATCCATATTTCTCCATACAAAAGAACTGTATGGAGAGCAATCTCGTATCGCAAGATACGAAGTGTCGATGAAGTTGTTTTCGGCAAGATTGGCCGTCGGATCATCGGTAGCGAAACACGTGCTTAAGATGATTGGCTGCATTGAGGAGCTCGTGGACCTTGGGACCACGTTGGAGAATGAGCTCTATACGGACTTGATTCTCCAGTCCCTTCCTTCCACTTACGCCCAGTTTATCCTGAACTTCAACTTACAAGAAAAGGAAGTTGAACTTTCAGAACTCCTCAACATGCCGAGGAGCGCAGAGGGCACCCTACAGAAAGGTAGGGAAACATCCACTTTGTTTGTAGGAGGATCTTCCTTTTCTAGGTCCAAGGCAAAAGCTAAGGGAAAGAAGAAGAAAGCCCCCGCCAAACCAAGGGGCGGTGTTAGTAAAGTGTATACGAAGGGAAAGGCAAAAGCAACAAAGAAAGTGGGGAAGCTTGTGGATAAAGAAGAATGCTTCTATTGTCATAAGAGTGGACACTGGAAGAAAGATTGCAGGGCTTGGATGGCCAGAACACAGGATCTGAAGCAGGTTGCGGCTTCAGCTTCAGGTGTGTATGTTATTGAAAACTGTCTTTCAATAAACTCTACTTCCTGGGTATTGGATATCGGATCAGGATCTCATATCTGTAATTCTTTGCAGGCGTTGAGAAACCGTAGGTTTTTGAAGGCAGGTGACATGACCCTCAAAGTTGCAAACGGAGCTAGCATGGATGCTAAGGCCGTGGGGGACTATCACCTAGGAATGTCAGATGGACATGTTTTGGTTTTGCGTAATTGCTTTTTTGTACCCAACGCAACTTGTAATATCATTTCTGTATCTTTGGTTTCTAAAGAAGGTTATGAATTTGCGTTTGTAAGCAATGTTGTAAACATTCACCTTAATCAAGTTCTGATTGGGTCAGATACATTGAGCAATGGTATATACGTATTAAACCAACCACAGATTTTCAATGTCCAGAATACACACAAAAGAAAGTCTCCAGAAATCAATCAGACTTTCTTATGGCATTGTAGACTGGGTCACCTCAATGAGAGAAGGTTGACGAAGTTACATACAGAAGGATATTTGAATCCGTTCGAATATCAATCGTATGCCACTTATCAATCTTGTCTCAAATGAAAGATGACAAAGACTCGGTTCACTGGACACGGAGTAAGAGCGAGCGAGCTCTTGGGACTCGTACAAAGCGACGTGTGCGGTCCAATGTCTACGCATGCACAAAGCGGTTATTCTTACTTCATTACTTTTACGGATGACTTTTCAAGGTACGGTTATGTCTTCTTAATGAAACATAAGTCCGAAGCCTTTGGAATATTCCAGGAATATAAGAATGAAGTAGAAAAACAAACCGACAAAAGTATCAAGATTCTAAGATCGGATCGAGGTGGTGAATACTTGAGTGCCGAGTTCCTGGACTATTTAAAAGAGAACGGAATTCTCTCTCAGCTTACTCCTCCATACACTCCGCAACATAACGGTGCATCGGAGAGACGGAACCGAACCCTATTGGATATGGTACGGTCCATGATGAGTAACGCTGAGTCACCGCGATCATTCTGGGGGTATGCGCTAGAATCAGCTGCATACCTTTTGAACCGAGTTCCAACTAAGACTGTGCCTACTACACCATATGAGATGTGGTGTGGGAAGAGACCCTATCTTAATCACATTAAGACATGGGGAAGTCCATCTTTTGTCAAAAAGCAGCATTCGGACAAGCTCGAGGCATGCTCAGTACAGTGCAAGTTTGTGGGATATCCAAAGAACTCCAAGCGATATTTCTTTTACTGCGAAGAGGAACAAAAGGTTTTTGTTTCTCGTCATGCCCACTTTCTAGAACACCAGTTCTTAGAAAAGGAAATTTGTAGGAGCGCAGTAGAACTGAAAGAAATTCCAGAACCACAGACTATTACTGAAAGCTTAATGGAACCAGAGGGTTCAAAAGAACAGGACATTCCTACGCCGCTCCGCAGGAGTAGTAGGCAGTCTCATCCGCCCGAGAGATACTACGGTTTTCTCATAGACGGGGATAGAGAGGATTGCATCATAGATTATGATGAGCCTACTAGCTTCCAGCAGGCCGTTCAGAGCGTTGACTCGGTAAAATGGCTGGATGCAATGCGGACCGAAATGGAGTCCATGTACACCAACAAAGTATGGACGTTGGACATTGCTCCAGACGGGGTAAAACCCGTAGGATGCAAGTGGATCTTCAAAAGGAAGATTGGTGTAGATGGACAGGTTGAGACCTATAAAGCTAGACTTGTTGCAAAGGGTTTTCGTCAAAGACCTGGTTTGGACTATGACGAAACCTTTTTTCCAGTGGCTATGCTGAAATCCATTCGGATCCTTCTTGCCATTGCTGCCTTCCACGATTATGAGATCTGGCAGATGGACGTAAGACCGCTTTTCTAAATGGAAATTTAGAGGAGTGTGTCTATATGGACCAGCCAGAGGGTTTCATTCAGAGTGGGAGCAGCGGAAAGGTGTGCAAGTTGCTTAAGTCCATCTATGGACTAAAGCAGGCGTCGCGGAGTTGGAACATCTGTTTTGATGAGACGGTCAAAGAATTTGTCTTTATCAAAAATCCAGATGAACCATGCATCTATAGTAGATTTGTAGCGAGAACTGTTGTATTCCTCGTTTTATACGTGGATGACATTCTCTAAATAGGAAATGACATTCCTATGCTGCAATCTGTCAAGGGGTTCTTGTCACACAGGTTCTCCATGAAAGACCTAGGTGATGACTCATACATCCTAGGGATCCGGATCCATCGTGATTGATCCAAGAGGATATTAGGACTTTCACAGTCCAGGTACATCGACACCATACTGAAAATATTCAGTATGGAAGATTCCAAGCGCGGTAATCTACCGTCTTGTCACGGGATCACCCTCTCCAAAGAGATGTCTCCCAAGACTGATTTGGAAAGGGATCGCATGTCTATTATACCCTACGCTTCTGCGGTAGGCTCTATAATGTATGCGATGTTGTGTACCAGACCGGATGTAGCTTATGCACTGAGTGCAGTAAGCCGGTATCAGTCAAACCATGGGGAGAAACATTGGATAGCGGTAAATAACATTCTCAAGTACTTGAGAAGGACTAAGGAGATGTTCTTGGTGTATGGCGGAAAAGACCTCTAGATCGAGGCCTTTGCTGACTCCAGCTTCCAGAGTGACAAGGATGATTCCAAGTCCATGTCGGGTTTTTTCTTTACCCTCAATGGAGGGGCGGTGTGTTGGAAGAGTTTCAAACAGGAAACCGTTGCTGACTCGACTATGGAAGCGGAATACATCGCTGCATATGATGCCGCAAAAGAAGCCGTCTGGATGAGGAAGTTCTTGAAAGAACTTCAGGTGGTTCCGTCCATTGTTGATCCAATACCTCTGTATTGTGACAACAACGGGGCTATAGCTTTAGCGAAGGAACCCAGGTCCCATCAAAAATCCAGACACATCTTGAGGCGGTATCACCTGATCAGGGAGATCGTGGATCTCCAGGAGATCGAGGTTCGGAGGGTTGCTTCAGAAGATAACACTGCAGATCTATTCACCAAGGCCTTGCCCCAGACTCAGTTCGAGCGGCTGATCGAGATGATAGGTCTTCGATATGCCAGTACATGGCCTTAGTGCAAGTGGGAGATTGTTAGTGTATATGCCCTAGAGGCCATTACTGTATCATACTAGTTTGTATATTACTTAATGGAAGCTTGGGATATTCACCTTGTATAAACAATCTTGCTCAATATAGTAGTATGCTACTTGGTTTGTTTCTACTTCAATGTGTACATGTGTTT
The DNA here is from genome assembly GCA_030015575.1 of Agapanthus africanus. Lineage (NCBI taxonomy): Eukaryota > Viridiplantae > Streptophyta > Magnoliopsida > Asparagales > Amaryllidaceae > Agapanthus > Agapanthus africanus. The sequence continues at coordinate 240,175,301 of CM057351.1, forward strand.
ATTTTAGTATATCACTTATACACATTAGTGGAGCCCTTAGGATCTTTGCTTGATTACCAGCGTTGTGATGGCAGTCACACTAGTGGGGGATGGGTAATCTATAAGCACATCCTTATGCAGGTCCCTAGTCGTAGGACTATCGAGACAGGGCATCGATACTCCGGAGTAGACTAGCGTATGCGCTTCTCATCCCAGCAAGGGAGACGGTCTGTCCCACAGCCGTCAGTACGTCGTACTTGAGATAGTATGCGGGTGCTCGTTAGGTTACGAGTACACTGGACAGGACTCGTCGGGAACTGACTGGTTGGTATTATACCTATCGTCAGTTATCAGTTCCCAGGTGACATGAGTACAACTTAGTCCGCTGACTTGACACTGTCACTTCACCTCGAGTGTGTTCCTACTGTACTTTGATTACTACCCTACCACGGCTCAAAGGAGTCGTGCAAACAGGTAGTTTTTGGGTGCAGTCCCGAAGCACTTGGAGGCAGTGACGGTTAGACAGGATTCGTCTCTCCCGGTATTGGGGGTTGACATCGCGCTGTGTCTAGGAGAGCCATTACACGAGTTGTCCCTGGCCAGGGCAAGCGAGATATATTGGTAGGCTTCCAGTGTTATCTCAGGGTGTTTTGGGCTTCACTCCGACACGACTTGTACCGCTATTAGGGGACTGACGTTCACTACCCCTAGGCTCGCCATGCGATGTATCAGACGAAAAGACCGGACTGTACGGAGACTGTCACATTCAGGCTCAGTAGGAGTTCAGATGGCTTTCACCTCGTCAGTCATCTTGTCGGCATCTACCTGGGGACCGTTACGCACAGCTAGTGCCGCTTGCGGTCTGTGGTTAAACCCACTGCCAGCGTAGTGTCGAGTCTTTAGAGTTCCACACAGAAAGCTATTCGCCTTTAGGCAAAAGAGTAGAGATCGCATGGTTTTGCGACAGGTCGCATGGTTTTGCGACAGGGTTCGGTCACATCCGTGCACTTGTGCACGTTTAGTGTCCGGACAGTTAACACTAGCGGGCTTTGGTTTAAGACAGATCCTAATGTACGTTTTGGGATTGGTTTTATCTCGTATGTATTCGTGTTCCTCGGAACACGGATGCGGGTGTGTATGCACAGTTGACGAAGAGACAGAGGCAGAGGATTCTCATTAGGGTTGTTGACTGTTGACTGTTGACTGTTGACTTTTTGCTAAAACCTAATGAGAATATGATAAATGATTAACAATAATATTAATTGAGTATTATGGTGACATGGTTGTTGAGGGGTTGACTTTGTTGACTTGTTGACTTTGTTGACCGGTTGACTACGTTGGACTAGTTGACCATCATGATGACAATGGCTATCATTTCATGGCAAAGACTTTTGCTTGCTTGTTTCTCTTGTGCAAAATGAGTGCATGAAATGATATGGCTATTGTAGCTTAAACCAACACATAATACTTGATTGCTATGATTTGTTATGATGGCTTTGGATTATGAGAGCCAAGAGGGAAATGTCTTGCTCATTCTATCATTTCCATTCTCTGTCTTGTTTTGAGCTCTCACCCTCTTCCTCTTGCTCTCCCTCTCTCTCTAGTCTATGGTTCACTTGTCTCATGAGTTGAGAAGCAAGAACCATAGAGAAAAATCCCAACACACTCTCCTCTACTCACTCTAGTTCACAAGGTTTGGCAAACCGAGTGAACTAGTTTCTTCAAAGCTCGAAGAAGAAGCCAAAGGTAGAAGCTTTCGGGTGGATCGATCTTCGGCGCAAGGAGACGACGGGGTGAAGCCGATCCATACACCATCAAGTGTAGAAGACGAAGGAGTTCAAGAAAGAAAGGTATAACCCCCTAACCAAGTAGTTAACAACTCCTAGTTAGGTTGTTAGTTAGATGTTTAACAAAGATCCGGTCTTGAGTCCATGTTACCGCCTCTAGAAAATCGTTTTTCATCAAATTCCGCAAGCCCGTAAGTACCGGGAGAGGTAGCATGGACTTACAACCCTGGCCAGAGATTTCCTATTATGGCCAGTCGTTCATAGCGCAACATCAACCCCCAATACCGGGAGAGACGAATCCCCTCCTATCGCTCATTGCCTCCATGTGAATCGGGACTGTACCCAAAAACCACCTGTTTGCACGACTCAGTAAAGCCGTGGTATGGTGGAAATCAAAGCACAGTGGGAGACACACAAGACTCTATGACGATCTCGGGTCAACAGACTAAGCTGTACCAGTGTCACCAGAGAACTGCCATCTGACATGAGGTATAATACCATCTGGGAGTTCTCGGCGAGTCCGTTCTATGTACCCAGTCTCCACTGAGCACCCGCATACCATCTCTGATGTCAAACACCAATGGATATGGGATCATCCATCGCCCATCACATGGGTCGAGAAGATATACGCTAGTCTACTCTGGAATATCGATGCCCCGTCTCGATATTCCCACGACTAGGAACATTGAAGGATGTACTCATGGACTACCCAGGCCCCACTAGTATGATCTACATCATAGTCCTGGAAGTCGAGTACTCATCCTAAGGGCATTATCAACATGTAACAGAGAGACAGAAAGTATACATGTTAAGATAAAGAGTAACCAGATAGCGTACTATCATGTCGAGCAAGAAAGTCCTACTTATATATGTCCCAGCATCCACTACAATATACATCCAATGTACAGTAATGGCCTCTAGGGCATACATATAACTAACAATACTGCTGGCAGTCAAGCAAGAATCCTATGGGCTCTATCAACATGTAATAGCGACCTGTAAGGTCACCTAAAACAGTAGACGATGATAAAAATAAACTAGATAGCATACTATCATCTTGAGTAAGGCTGTCCTACCGGCATAGGTCCTCCCTCAATCATTGCAATCATGTGCCTGTGATCCAATAATTGACTCTGAGGGCACTATATCCAACAATCATCGCCACTCCTTCTTCACCTTTGCATTTCTCCGGAACATTCCGTATCACTACGAAGATCCACATTTATTGGATACGCCATCGTATAGTTACATACAAACTCGAAGAAACTTGTTTCAGATTCGAGGATGGTTTCCGGTTCTGGAGAAATAGAATAGGACTATTCAGTTGTCTTTTATCTTTAACTTCTCTCAGGTTGCGAGAGCTCCTAGGATTAGGAAGGTGCACCTATTACGCTTATTGGATAGTCTTCTTCCGGACCATAGGGTGGTGCCGAAAGGTATGGAAGGAAGAAAACCATTTAGCCAAAAAGTTGTGTACATAATGTAATAAATAAAGACATATAACAGGATTGGCGAGATGGCAAGGAAATATATGGTTACAGTCATGAATCTGGATAGTGGAAGAGGCATTACCAGGAATACCCGGATACCCCTTCGAAACATTTTCATGTTTCATTTTCACTGTACAGTGTTAATTGAAAACTTTATTCCCAATTAGATTCTGACTCCAGGGTATATATTTACCAGATTCGATTCTCACATCTGTATAGTGTTACAGATGATGAGTAGGAGTAGAATATTGGGAATTATGTGACTAAATCCTCATTATATCGAAATTCTTTGTAATTGGTGATATTTGAGGAAATCACCTGGGTTTTACCTGACGGCAAATTATTTGTTTTGAATATCCGATATTATGATCCAATTTCAAAATGATATATATGTACGTTTATTTTATAAAGTGAGATATACCTTTTTGAAATTATGTCTGTGACATTTACCTATATCAGTTGGTGATTAGGTAAGTAGCATTTAACAACGGTATAATTCTTCTTAACCATAATACAGTTTTCAACCGACGACGCACATGGTATGAGTTATTTAACTTATGGTACTTTTACAAAGTATTGTATGTTTTCCGGTGTCCATTAGGACAAGGGGGTTGGTACTCGTACTATATTCTGTTTACTTTTTGACTTCTCTAGTTTTAGACAAGTATTTCGTAGAAACGCAAGGTCCAAGTTTTGAGAAGTTAAAGGTATAAGAATAAAGTAGAGAACCATATGTTGCAAATTATCAGGATTCTTCAAGATGATCGAAGATGTAGATACTTATGCTGGGTATTCCGTTGATAGTAATGGTTTTGAGAATTGCTTCTCTTTCAGATTACTAATATGTGGATAAACTCCTAGATGAGTAATGTTGATTGGCCTTTTTCCATTTGGTTGATATACACTGGAGACAGCTGCATGATTTTTAATCTGGTTCCAATTAAATTAGTGCCCTTTTTTCTATAGTAGATACAGAATGGATCGTATCTTAACTATGTTAAGGTATATGGAGTTGTCCGGCTTATGCTTAAAACCAGAATCCGGATAAACTCAAGGCACGTTTCAGTAATTGCAGTTTGTGGGTTATCCATGGCTTTGACGAGGGTTAACATTCTACTATCTGCAAGATCAATAGTAATATTGTTCTTGACTCGCCACCAGTTTTAGTAAAATGGATTCTTTTCAGAAAACATAAGTGGGAGTATGGTAGAACTGGAAGTGATTCCAGAACCACAAACGGTTACTGAAAATTTAGTAGGACCTAAAGATTCAATAGGATTCGACATTCCATTAGCCACTCCGCAGATTTGGTGGGTAACCTCAGGCACCCGAGAGATACTTCGGTCTCCTCAAAGACGGTGACAGAGAGGTTCTTGTTTACCCAGACTTGCCACTACTCTTGTTCTAGACTATGAGATCCGGCATGAGGATGAGTCAAACGTCGTTCTAAACTAGCTTTAGAACTGCACGTGTATGTGACTCGGTCAGAGGGTTGTTGTAGTCAGTGGGAGCAGCGGAAGCATAGTGGCGAAGTTTCTTATGTCTATTTATAGACTAAAGTGGGTATAGCGGAGATAGATCATCTATTTTTGATGTGACAGTCATAGAGTTTGACTTCATCAGAATAAGAAATGGATCTGGTAAAAAGTTAGTAAGAGGTGATGTCTTGGTATTTGGATGACATGCACTTGATAAGAAGTGAAATTCCTATACTACGATCGGTTACACTGTGGTTGTCACAAGATGGCTTCTCCACACAGGATCTGGATAATATATCAGTATTCTGGTTACTGGATCTATGGTTTTAGATCTAGTTTTGGGAAGTGTCTCAATTTGGATACTTTGACATTATTCTAAAGGTCTTTTAGAATGGTTGACTCCTGGCATGGTGGTGTACCTGCAGGTGATGGAGTCACCCTGTCTAAAGGATGTCTTCTAGACTAAAGGGGAGAGGGATTTGCATGATTAGCATATCACTTGCTTAAGCAATTGAGTTAATCATGTAATGTTAAGTACCACACCAGATATTGTTTTTGCACTAGTTGCAATAAGTGTGTGTGTGTGTATCCAATCCTGGAGAAATGGTGGGAAGCAGTTATGAACATAAGTAGATGTTCTTGGGAATTGGTAACGGCAGCCTCTTTCGGGAAGCGGTTATCAGTTCAGGCTTCCAAGGAGACCTGGATGCCAGAGTGACTGTCTGAGTTATAGTTTTCCCTCTTTTGAGGGACGGTATGTTGGACAGGTGGTCCAAGAGGATACTGAGGAAGGCATGGTGCTGTATACTGATTAAATTCAGTGGTTGATAAAGTCTGAGAAGTTTGTTGGATTTGGAGTTCACTTGTGAACTAGGTCCCATCAGATATCCAGACAAATTCTAAGACAGATATTGCTCATTTCGGGAGATAGTTGTTCTCCGCGAAGTTGAGATATAGAGAGATATAGAAATAAATATTGAAGAGAATCTACTCACTGAGGCTATTTCTCGAATGCAATAGTTTCACAAACAATCTTTGAGAAACTGATTAGTATAGGAGTTGGATGGTCGGTATCACACGAGCTGTGAGTATGCGACACCGCAATAATTAGCCTTAAGTGCAAGTGGAAGATTGTTGGCTATAGTGCCCTTAAGTCAATTATTGTAATCACCGGCACGTGATTAGATGATTCAGTGAGGACCTATACGGGTAGAACAGTCTTACTCAAGATGATAGTATGCTATCTGGTTTATCTTTATCATCATGTATATGCTTTAGGTGACATTACAGTTCAGTATTACATGTCGATAGAGCCCATAGGATTCTTGCTTGACTACCAGCATTATGATGGAGATCATATACATGGGAGCTGGGTGGTCTATAAGCACATCTTTAAATGTCCCTAGTCGTGGGAGTATCGAGACTGGGTATTGATACTCCAGAGTAGACTAGTGTATACTGATCGAGACCCAGACGAGGGGCGGTGGCCGATCTCGCAATCCATTGGTGTTAGTTTGTTCACCTAAGATAGTGTGCATGTACTCATTGGGTTATGAGTACACTTGACCTACTTGCCGGGAACCTGCTAATTGGAATTATACCTATTGTCAGATAGCAGTTCCCAGGTGACATGTGTAAAGATTTCTCTGTCGACCTGAGATCGTCATTTATCTCGTGTGAGTTCCCACTGTGCTTTGATTACTACACTACCACGACTCAAAGGAGTCGTGCAAACAGGTTTTAGTTAGGTACAGTCCCGAGCCATAAGGAGGTAGTGAGCTGATCGTTGGGGGTTCGTCTCTCCCGGTATTGGAGGTTGATGTCGCATTGTGCACGGGTGGCCATCACCCGAAATCCTTAATCAAGGTAGTCGGGAATTAATGATTTAGATCAGTAGTTTCTCAGTTTGTGATGGGCTTCATACCAACACGAAATGTCGCGTTATTAGGGGTCTGACCCCCCTATACTCGATAACTCGATATATGATACTCTTAGACGAACAGACCGTACTGTACGGATATTGTCACCGACTGGCTCAGTAGGGTTCAGGATAAGTTTGCTCATCGGCCTTCCTTTCGCTCAAAACCTGGGTAGCCATTACGTACAGCTAGTGTCGCGGACGTGCTTGTGGTAAAACCCACTGCCAGCGTATTGACGAGTCTTTAGAGTCCCACACAGTGGATTTCCCTGCTTCGGGCAAAACGATGTAGAGGTCGTATAGTTTTACGGCAGGGTTCGATCATATACGTGCACTTGTGCACGTATCTTGATTCGGACATATAATACTAGTGGGCTTTGGTTTAAGCCGGATCCTAGTATTATATTGTTGGATTATTTTTGTCTCATTGTACTCATATTTTTCGGAATACGGATGCGGGTATATATATACAGATGATGGGCATTCTTGTAATTTATTATAAGATTGTTTTCTAGTAGATTACACCTTATTATGTTTATTAACCATTTTGGTTAAATGGTTAATTGAGGTGCAGGGATGAGCGTGCTTAGCTTTAATTCAAGCATGCTACTTAGTGACTCATGGTGGTGACACATGGGGTGACTCATAGTGTGACTCATGATACACTATTCCAGCATGCTTGACATTTATTGTGGCGGTGAGACATTTGGGAAGACTTGAGTTAATTTTTCTTTAGTTGCTTCATTCTTTTTTCACACTCTCACAACACTTAGCCTTTTCCCATGTTGAGCTCTAGCTTCACACTCTCATTCTCTCATGTCTTCTTCTTCTTCCTCCACCATAACCCTCTCATGTGTTGAGAAACCGAGGGTGTTTAGAAACAAATTAATCTCTCATTAGACTCTACATCATCTTGGCTATCTAGTTTAGCAAACTAGATACCCTAGTTACTTCGGTTATGAAGTAGGAGCTCGATTCATAAACTCTCGGGTGGATCATCTTCGATAGAGGGAGACCGGCGACCAAACTTGATCATGGTGGACACTAGGAGATTAGGAAGAGGTTAAAGACCGAAGGACACGGATCATTCGGTATAACATTCCAAACTCTTTTTATTGCTTGCTAGATTTAGGGTTAATGGTCGATCCGTATTCGGGGGTTGTGGTAGCGTCGGTTTAGTAAATTTATGTTCCGCATTCGGCCATGGTTTGATGGCCAGGGCGTTGCCATAACCGAACAATATCACCCAGGTCTTTCATAGAGAACTTCTGTGACAAGAACTGCTTGGCCGATTATAGTATAGGATTATCATTTCCTATCAGGAGAATATCATCTACGTATAAAATGAGGAATACCACAGTTCTCCCTAAAATCTTCTTATTAATACAAGGTTCATCTAAATTTTTGATAAAGTCAAATTTCTTGACCATCTTATCAAAGCAGATGTTCTAACTCCGCGATGCCTGCTTTAATCCATATATGGATTTAAGAACCTTGCACACCTTTCGGCTGCTCCCACAGTCTATAAAACCTTCTGGTTGATCCATGTAAACACACTCTTCTAAACTTCCATTTAGAAAAGCGGTTTTAACATCCATTGGCTAGATTTCATATTCATGGAAGGACGCAATGGCAAGTAGGATCCGAATGGATTTAAGCATAGCCACTGGTGAAAAAGTTCGTCATGTATAATCCTGGTCTTTGACGAAAAGCTTTAGCAACAAGTCTAGCTTTGTAGGTTTCTACGTCTCCATCTACACTATTCTTCTTTTTAAATATCCATTTGCATCCAACGGGTTTTACCCCAGGAGGAGAAACATCCGAAGTCCGTACTTTATTAATATACATGGATTCCATCTCGGATCGCATAGCATCCAGCCACTCCACCGAGTCTCTACTTGTGATGGCTTGCTGAAAACTAGTCGGCTCATCATCATCGATGATGCAATCCTTGTTAGTGGTATATGCCCTAGAGGCCATTATTGTATAGTACTGGATTGTATATTACATTTTAGAAGCTTAGGATATACACAGATATAATAATAGTCTTGCTCAATATGATAGTATGCTATCTGGTTTGATTCTATCTTAATATGTGTATATGTTTCTTTTAGCATATCGCTAATACATATTGATAGAGCCCTTAGGATCTTTGCTTGACTACCAGCGTTATGATGGCAGTCACACTAGTGGGGGCTGGGTAGTCTATAAGCACATCCTTATACTTTTTCCTAGTCATAGGATTATCGAGACAGAGTATCGATACTCCAATGTAGACTAGTGTATACGCTTCTCATCCCAGTTAGGGAGATGGCCTGTCCCGCAGCCATTGGTATGCGAAACTGGAGATAGTATACAGGTTCTCATTGGGTTAAGAGTTACACTAGACGGACTCGATGGGAACTGCCGGTTGGTATTATACCTATCGTCAGTTAGTAGTTCCCGGGTGACATGAGTACAGGTTAGTCCATTGACTTGACATCACTATTCGTCTCGAGTGTATTCCCACTGTACTTAGATTACTACCGTACCACAGCTCAAATGAGTCATGCAAACATGTAGTAGTTGGATGCAATCTCGAAGCGCTTGGAGGCAGTAGGGGTTAGAAAGGATTCGTCTCTCCCGGTATTAGGAGTTGATATCGCGCTGTGTTCGGATATCCATTACAAAAAGTCCCTCGCCAGGGCAAGCGAGATTTACTGGTAGGTACACCAGTAGTTTCTCAGGGTGTATTAGGCTCTACACCGACATGACTTATTGTGCTATTAGGGGTCTGACGTATACCACCCCTTAGGCCCAATATGCAATACTTTTAGACGAACAGACCGAACTGTACGGAGATTGACATGGATAGGCTCAGTAGGACTTCTGATGAGTTCGCTCGTCGGCTTTCTTTTCGACATGTACCTGGGTAGCCGTTACGTAAAGCTAGTGCCACTGACAGACTTGTGGTTAAACCCACTGCCAGCATACTGTCGAGTCTTTAGAGTCCCACAAAGTGGGTTTCCCTGGTTCAGGCGAAATGATGTAGATGCCGTATTGTTTTACGTGCACGGTTCCGATCATATACGTATACTGGCTGCACGGATGTTGTTTGGACGGATAATACTAGTGGGCTTTGGCTTAAGCCAGATTCTAGTACTATATTATTGGATTATTTTTATCTCATCGTATTCATATTATTGCAGTACGAATACAGATATGTATATACGGTGAGGGCATTCTTGTAATTTTATAAGAGACGCTTCTAGAAAGGGACACCTCATTAATGGATTTATCTATTTTGGAAAATAGATTAATGAGGTGGAAATGGAGATATTTGTAGCATGTGTGAAGGATGGATAATTCTTTAGTTTAATAGTTTGGATCTATTATTGAAGCATGGCTATAATTTCCAATTGAAAATAATGCATGCTTCATGAGAGAAAAAGGATGAGCCATTCTTCACTTGCTATCATTCACTTGCTCATTTTGTTTTTGCTCTTGATCTCTCCACTTTCCTCCCCTCCTTCTTCCTCAAGACCCTAACCCTCACACGTGTTGTGAATCCTAGGGTCACTTGAGATTAAATAGTCCAATTATCACTCTGCATCTTCTAAGTTACCTAGTTTAGCAAACTAGGTACTTTAATTAGGTTGGAGCTTGAATCATAGAATCTCGGGTGGATTGTCTTCGACACGAGGAGGTCGACAACCGAGCTAGATCCACACTTCCTACGAGCTCAAGCAAATGAGAAGAAGACCCGAAGGACTAGAATCAAGGAGGTATAAAACTCTAACAAATTAGTTAGAACCTCTAAGTAGTTTAGCTAGTTAAGGTTTCCGATAAGATCCTGGAGTTTAAGTCGGTGTTGCAAAGTTAAAAATTGTTTTTTTGTAAATTACGCCTCCCCACAAGTGCGTGGGGTGTGCGACATCGACTTACAAACCTCTCGATCCCCATCTACGAGAAAACCGTAGTATCTCTCAGGCGGACGAGACTGCCTACTAGATCCGCGGAGTGGCGTAGGTACGTCCGGTTTCATTGAAACTTCAGGTTTTACTAAGTCTTCAGTAATAGTTTGTGGTTCTGGAATTTCTTCCAGCTCTATTGCACTCCCACTAATTTCGTTTTCAAGAAATTGAGTTTCCATAAAACGGGCAAGATGAGAAACAAAGACTATTTGTTCCTCAGCGTAATAGAAAAAATACGCCCAAGAATTCTTGGGGCATCCCACATACTTACATAATACTGAACGTGCCTTGAGCTTGTCCGGGTGAATCTTTTTGACAAAAGCAGGACAACCCTATATCTTAAGATACTTAAGAAAGGATTTCTTCCCACTCCATATTCATAAAGAGTGGTATGCAAAGACTTAGTTGGAACCTTATTCAATAGGTATGCAGCAGATTCTAGTGCATAACCCTAGAAGGATGGCGGCAACTCAGTATTACTCATCATAGAACACACCATATCAAGCAAGGTGCGATTCCGTCTTTCTGATACACCGTTATTTTGTGGTGTGTATGGAGGAGTAAGCTGAGAGAGATTTTCATTGTCTTTTAGATATTCCAGCAAATCGGCACTTAAGTATTCACCACCCTAATCAGATCGAAGCATTTTTGTACTTTTGCCGGTTTGCTTTTCCGCTTCATTCTTATACACCTGGAATTTCTCAAAAGCCTAAGATTTATGCTTCAACAAGAATTCATGTCCATACCTTGAGAAATCATCGGTAAAAGTAATGAAGTAGGAATAGCCACTTCTTACATGCGTAGATATTGGCCCACATATGTCGCTGTGTATGAGTCCCAGTAGTGCAGCGGCTCTTTCTCCATGTCCATTAAAGAGAGTTTTGGTCATCTTTCCTCTGATACATGACTGGCAATTTTCATATGATTGATATTCAAACGGTTCTAAATATCCATCTTTAAATAACTTAGTCAATCGTGTTTCATTGATATGACCAAGTCTACAATGCCATAAGAAAGCTTGATTTGATTCTGGAGTCTTTCTTTTTAACGTGTTTTGGATGTTGAAAACTTGATGTTGATTGAGAACGTATATTCTGTTATTCAGTATACCCGACCCAATCATTTCATGAATTTGGTGAATGTTTATGACATTGCTTTCAAGTGTAAAATTATATTCTTCATTAGATAACAAAGATATAGATATAATATTACACATCATACTGGTTACACAAAAGTAGTTATGTAACAACAAAATATGTCCATGTTGGATATAGTGTCCTCAAGGCAATTATTATGATCGCGAGTAGACGATTATGATAATTGAGGGAGGACCTATAAAGGTATAACAGTCTTACTCGAGATGATAGTATGCTGTCTGGTTTGTCTTCATCATTGATAAATCCCGTACAATTGTTGCTTGACAACCAGCATTATGATGGCAACCATATATGTGGGAGCTGGGTTATCCATAAGCACATTCTTGAATGTCCCTAGTAATGGGAGTATCGAGACTGGGCATCGATATTCCGGAGTAGACTAGCGTATACGCTTTGAGACCCTGACGAGGGGCGTTGGGCGGTCTCACAAGCCATTGGTGTTGTGACACCTAATATAGTATATAGGTGCTCACTGGAGGTGAGTACACTGGACGGACTCGCCGAGAACTTCTAGATGGTATTATACCTATCGTCAGATGGAAGTTCTTAGGTGGCATTAGTACATATTAGTCATTTGACCTGAAGTCGTCATTTGTCTCGTGTGAGTTCCCACTGTACTTTGTTTACTACCCTACCACGGCTTAAAGGAGTCATGCAAACATGTTTTTGTTCGGTACAGTCCTGAGCCACATGGAGGCAGTGGTCGTCTGTCAGGGATTCGTCTCTCCTGGTACCAGGAGTCAATGTCGCGCTATGTTCAGTTGGTTTTCACCAGAAATCCGTGGCCATAGTTGGTGAGATTTACTGATAGTTGATCGGTAGTATCTCGGTTGGTGATGAGCTTCACTCAGATGTGACTTATCGGGTTAGTTAGGGTCTGACGTTATCCACCCCTAGACCCAATATGCCATACTATTTGATGAAGAGACCGGACTGTACGGAGATTGTCATATTGAGGCTCGGTAGGCTAAGGACACACTTGATTGTCGACCCCCCTTTCGATAAGTACCTAGGTAGCCATTACATACAACTAGTGCCGCTGACATGCTTGTGGTTAAACCCATTGCCGGTGTATTGTCGAGTCTTTAGAGTCCCACAAAGAAGGTTTTCCCAGTTTAGGCGACAGATGTGGGAGCCATACGATCGTACGTGCAAGGGGTCCGATTAAATATGTGTACACGATACATGGACTTTAATCAGAAGGTTGATAATACTAGCCGGCTTAGGACTAAGCCGGATTATTTAATCAGGTTTTGATTTAATAATTTATATATGTATTTTGATATATATATTTTAGTATTATTGTTCACTATTCATTTTCTCTCTTTGGTGCTATCCGTATTTTTATATGGATACGCGCATATGTAGTGATATATATACCGGATGAAGTATTCTGTATTTATACGGGAATGCTTCTAGAAGGACACCTCATATTTATTTTTCTATTTTAGAAAATAAAAAAAAATGAGGTGGAAATGAGGAATTAATGAAGGATGGGTTGGAGGGATGGCTTGGATTGGCTTGTGCATTTATTATGCACTATTGCATCATGGTTGCTAGACTTCATAGCCATTTCTCACATTCATTTTTGACTTGGTTGGATTTTTGCCTCTACACTTGATGATTTTCTTCATCTCCTACAAGCATGCTTCATGGTCTCCTCTAGATCTTGTCCTTCTTCTTCTTGCTCTACATTTTTTAGCATAGTTCATGTTAGGAATATGTATGCCCTAGAGGCCATTATTGTATGATATAGTAGATGATTGGACATATATATAAAGGGCTTTCTTGCTCGACATGATAGTATGCTATCTGGTTGCTCTTTATCTTAACATGTACACTAGTATTATTACATGTTTATAAAGCCCTTAGGATGTTAGCTTGACTACCAGGACTATGATGCAGATCATACTAGTGGGGCTTGTGTAGTCTACAAGAACATCCTTTAAACAGTTCCTAGTCGAGGGAGTATCGAGACAAGGCATCGATATTCCAGAGTAGACTAGTGTGTACGTTTCTTGACCTTGTATGGGGCGATGGTTGATCCCACATCCATTGGTGTTTGACATCAAAAATTGTACACTGGTCCTCATTAGAGAATGGGTACACCGAACAGGACTCGCCAAGAACTCCTAGATGGTACCATACCTATCATCAGATAGCAGATCTCTGATGACACTTGTACAGTTTAGTCTGTAGACCCGAGATCGTCATAGAGTCTTGTGTGGTTCCCACCACGCTTTGATTTCCTCCCTAACACGGCTCAATGGAGTCGTGCAAACAAGTGGATTTTGGGTACAGTCCCGAGTCATATTGAGGCAATGAGCGATAGGAGGGGTTTCGTCTCTCCCGGTTTAGGGAGTTGATGTTGCTCTATGCTCGATTGGCTATAACAGCAAGTTCCTGGCCAGGGCTGATGAGATTTACTGATAAGTGTTATCGGTAGTTTCTCGAATGGTTATAGGCCACACATCGGCGTGACTTATCAAGTTACTGGGTCTGAGGATTCTACCCCTAGACTCGATATGCAACATATCAGATGAAGAGACGGTACTGTACGGTAAGTTTTGCTTATAGGCTTTGCAGAAGTTTGGACAAGCTTTCTTGTTGATCTTCTATTCGCTCGATACCTGGGAAGCCGTTACGTCCAGCTAGTACCGCTGACGGCTTGTGGATATCTGATATGATCAATACCTACTGCTGGCATATTGACGAGTCTTTAGAGTCCCATACAGAGGTTTCCTAGCTCCAGCGAAACGAAGTAGGCCACATATGGTGATATGTGCGGGAGGTTGATTAAATACGAGTATGTGATATTGTATTCTAATCTCACGATATTTGATATCGGTTAGGTTATATGTGATATAACCGCATTGTTAAATCAAGTGTTGATTTAATGATATGTTATATGTATATATATTTGATATTGGCCGATTATATATGATATGACCGGATTATTGAATCAAGTGTTGATTTAATAATTTAATATATATTTATATTTGATATATTTATATATTAACTAATATTGTGCTCACTAAAGTTTTTATTCTCTTGTTATATATAATGATATATATATATATATGTATGTATGTATGTATGTATATATTTATTTATATATATATATATATATATATAATTCTTTTGTGTCATGGTAGATGATACATTAAACATGGGTGTATGAGACTCACACCAAGTATGAAGATAGTTTGGGTAATAATTTATTTAGAGTAAATTAATAATGAAGTGGAAATGAGCATGGCTTAGATGCTTGTAGAAGTATGTAGAAGCCATGACTCATCCCACTAATTTTTGTTTTACTCTAGATATTTTTCTCACCCAACTCTTATCTTTAAACCATGGTTCGCTCTCTCACTTCACTACTTGAGATTTTTCCTCACCCAAGTTCATCTTCTTCCTCTCTAGGTTTTCTTGAGTTGAAGAAATAAAAAAGAGATATTGATTTCTAAAGTGAGCAAAATTCCTACTTCATCAACCTACACTTATCTAGCCCATAAGTTTAGGTTGTTAGCTTCACTAATACTTGATTAGTGAAGCATTAGCTTGAGTTAGAGAGACTTCAAGGTGGATCATCTTCGGCCTCGAAGACGACGTAGCAAGCTCGATCTTTTCTTCAAGTGGAGCCAAGAAGAGTTCTAGGGACCAATACTTGGAGCTTAAGGACTACTACTTGGAGTTATTGAAGTGATGGACTTGGTCTACAAAGGTTGTAACCCTCTTCACTTAGTGTAAAACTTGCTTACAAACCCTAATTCTCTAGTTCGATTCTAGGTTAGTGTAGCTTAAACCTCTAGTTTTTTAAAAATTGCATAATTGATGCTTGTGGAAAGCTGGTAGAGGTGCTAAGACACACTTTCAGTTTAAGAGAGAAATTTTTAGTGGAGTATTCCTACATCACCAACCATCCAAACCTAACGAGCTTGGATCGTCGGTTATAGCCTCCTCCGCATTCCCTTGGGTGGATCGTATTCGGTAAGGGTGGTCGATTCTCAAGTGCGATCTCGGCGGATACGAGCTTGGAGGGATCTTCAACAATTGGGTGGACATGCGACAAATGTTGTATTTTCTCAACCCCTTGCATGTTTTAGATTTCTAGTTTAGTGTGTTTGGATTGAATTCTCGGGTATGTGCGTCCTTTGCCCGCAAAAAGTTTTTGTTTTCACTTCCGCCTCGCCCGCGGCCTCCGCGTCACGGGCGCCGGACTCCAACATGCTATCAGAGCCACCAAAACACCCCAAACTAGTGTTAGACGATGCTTTAGTTTCAAAATCGAAAACTCCGATTTCGAAACCCAGTTTCTGTCCAGAAAACATTTTGGTCTCTAAATTTTTTTTAAACAAGTGCAGAAGCTTACTCTATACTAGATATAGTCACACAATGAAAACGAGAACATTCCGTCATGTTTCGACAGGCAGAAATCGGTTTTTGGCCGGCCTTACCTTTTTACTATTCACATTTAGAACTCGTTTTCATGCTGTGCCTTGGGTTTTGTAAATTGGTATTTTTGGTGTTGTTTGATTTGTCCCAAATTTCACTTTGTGTCATCTTAGCTTTGGGACAACTCGGGAGTTTTAAAAACTCGAAACTTTTGAATCGTCGGTATCTGTTATGTTATAAATGTATTGCTGAACGGCGTCTGATTGCTATATATTCATTTATACGGGGTTGCACACATTATGTTGTTGCTTGCTTCTGCGGTTATATATATATATATATATATATATATATATATATGGTTATGGTTTGTGCGGATTGTCGTGTGGGATAGCCTTTAGTGCGATATTGATTGTACAGTTCAGATTCATTTGTATATTGTTTATTGCGAGGCGAGCATCCGACATGTGGACTGCCTTTTCTGCCAGTATGTATATTCTTTTATTCGGGCACGACCGGATTGAGGTCGTTGTCACCATTGTATATATTTTTTTATTTTTTATACTAGGATTAACCCGCAGAGGAATGCTCGAATTGCCGGGTTCAAGACGGCAATAGGCCCGTATCTCATGGCGTTGAGACTGGGGGGCCTTACTCTAGAATTGGTGGGCTATTCGCCACACTCGTAGGGGGTATAGGTTGATCCACGGAGCGGTGCTCAAGTTACCAGATTCCGTGAAGTGATGGGTGGCCCATTCACTTTGTTGATTGGGGTTGTGATCAGTCGAAAATAATGTATTTTTAACACGGCAATTTCCCCATCTTTTGCATACATTTAGAAGTGTTCGTTATTCATATTTCACATATTAGCAAATCATTCGTAAAATACCAGATTTCATGTATTAGACTTTTAAACCGACACTTTAAGGGAAATTAACCGCATTTCATGGCATCGCATCATTTCTGTATTTGCGCAACACTTGTCTTGAGTCTGTGCAGGAAATACGAAGGAAAAGCAAAAGAGCTGATCAAATATACGCCAACTAAATCATTTCAGATCTGGTAGCAATTCAGATGGAGAAATACAAATCAATACATCAAAAGAAGGCCCAACAATCATCCCAAGAGTGTACCAGAAATATCAAAGCCCATGGCCTACAAGTAGCCACGGATCCGCGGCGGGAGCTTGCTTGTGCCGCGGATCCGCCGCTCTCTTGCCACGTCATCAGCTAATTTTCAGTGTACAATTCTCATCTCAGGGCCCACACCTCATTGTGACATGTCAAATTCCATAATTCTCCAGAAGCTACTGCCAGATCAGCAAAGAAGATTAAGTAAGGCTAATCCTAATTAAGCTCCTAATTAATCCTCTTCTAGAAGCTCCCTCCTAACTAATCACATCTAGAAGCTTCTCCCCTAACTAACTTTTGGAGGGAAATTTGAATTTCTTCAACAAACTTTAGGAGGGAAACTTAGAATTTGAAATCCTAGATCTAGGGTTTAGATGTCTATAAATAGAGCCTAGATCTAAGGGTTAAGGTTGTTCTTCATTAGTTAAATAATCTCTCATTCCCTCTTACATCATCTTCTTCCACAAGTCTAGTGACAAGGCTTGTGCGAAACCCTAACCCTAATTCCACTCCAAATCCAAGATCTTGAGTACCAAATCAAGTGCGAAGCCTTCAACCTTTTAGGAGCCGAGCCGATCTTCAATCGGGCACGTGATCCAAGCCGATCCGCGATCCACGGAGACGAGCGAAGCCAAATCGACGATCAAGTTCTTCCTCCTGTAGTTCTTGAGCGAATGTAACTAAATTGTTGATATAAATAAAAGGTGAAATTCTTTTATCTTGCTTTCTTTTAATTCTTGCATCATGATTAGATCTCAATTTGTAATTGTTGCTCTTGTTGTGATGTGTGAGTAAAACTCCGCTCGTTAAGGAGTCGAGACGATAAATAGAATGATGATGTAACAAATCTTTAAACGATTTTTAAGTCCTACGAGTTTTGTAAACTCTAGCAAGTTCAAGAATCGATGACCTAGTTTCGTAGTGATGCTTTCTTGATTGCGATCGCTCGAAATTAGGGATCTACGATCGTTTCTTGAATTTACTAGAGGCTAGAATGTGAATGATATCGACGAAGGAACAAGGGATGAGATGAAACCCTAGTTTCACAAGAAATCCTTAATTCTCGATCGATCATGATCGATCTAGTATCAATTCATCGAAGGATAAGAATACGTAATTGTAAGATTACATCACATCTATAGATCCGATCGATTCCTACGAGCCTCATTTCGATTCTTGAGATTTGGTTTGGAAAAATCATTAAACGATCAATTCTTGATTCTATCTTTTAATGCTTTCTTAGATCTAGTTTTTTCTCTTTCTTGAACTTCAAATATAAATCATGAATTGTTTTCTTTTCTTTTCATTAATGTTTTGACTCATCTAATTCAAAAGACGAACGGTTACACTTTCCCTGAGGACGATCCGCACTCACCTACAATCTACAATCCGACACCGTAGTTGATTGCGGTCAAATAATTTTTGGTTGTGATTTCTTTACAATTTCATACTATACACGTCAAAAATTCATTTCAATCAAATGGCGCCGTTGCCGGGGACTATTTGATTCGATACTTTTACATCCAATCAAGAAAAATTTACAATCAAATGGCGCCGTTGCCGGGGATAGTGCGCTAATAGTTCGTATTTTGAAATTTGAGTTGAACAATTTATTTCAGCATAATTTTTAGATCTAAACTCGTACAAACCCTAATACGTGTGCTGTGATTTGATTGCGAGGAAATCTGGAATCATTGGAGCTTGGATAAAATTTTTCTGAAAATTCCAGAGAGCTCAGGAGACAATTAGGAACAGTACCAAAAATTTCAGTGCAGTGATCACCTCAAGAGACCGCGGAAACGCGGCATTAGTGCTCATTTGCGGCGGATCCGCCGCGTGATGACGTCATCATTCCTCCAAACTTTCTCAGGTATCTTCTAACTTTCTTATCTCCTCCTTTCTCTGCTCCAATTAATATTTTGTGCAGGTTTCTTTGCAAATAAATCGCTGCGCCGCAAAAGCAAAATAAAATTTGTGCGTGTTTTGATTCTTTTGGTTGTTTGCATATTAATACGGAAATTTAAGGGGCACGACCAAATTCAAATTAGGTAGGGAGTTCATTACCCTTCCTAGGCCCCGAAAATCGCAAAACTTGCATCCGCATTGACCCACATTAACTAAAAAATATCTAGAGATGACTCTAAGGACCGTCGCGCTCAATTAGGACAGAAGAGGGTCGTGGGTAATTCATTGCTTATCCGCGTTTTCTTGTGGTGCCTAAGGCGAGTGTGTCTAAGGCTAGTGGTTTTTAATTAGGCCCACAACTTACGTAGTGGAGTACCTTCCCACTTACCTGGCACTTATCCGGCCACAGGGGAACAAAGAGGCAGTAGAGGATTCTATCCTGCGACTTGTCTTTTGGCAGTTAGGAGCGGTCTAGAGCCAGACCTAGGTGACCACTAGATTCTAGGGTTTTGTGTGTTGCATTTGTTGTGTTGCATCATTTTTTCAAAATCCGTACCAATTTTCAAAACAAACACCGCATTCATATCATTTCCCCTAATTATAAATTCACGCTGCCACTTGTACTAACCCTTTTTAGTGCAAGATAGGCTGGACAACGGGTTTCTAGTGCCCGTTAGTCCGCGTTTCCCTCATCGACCCTAAAGTCGGTATTTCTACATTTACCTTTTCTTTACCCACCACCACACCCACATCGATGGATCCACCTCCATCGATCTTCTTTTCCACTACTCTGCCGCCGTCCGTTGGTGCGCAGAATCCACCTCGCATCTCTCTCCAAGAGAGGTGCTATCCTACACGAGGCCCACTTTCCACCTGTCTTTCCATTCCACCAGCCAACGGGGAAAATTTTCAAATAAAACCCCAATACATCAACCTTCTACCAAAATTTCACGGTCTCGAGTCTGAGGACGCATACGTGTTTATCACGAAATTTGAAAATGTATGCGCAATGATGGGTACTTCACAGCTTTCTGTGGATGCTTTATGTCTACGTCTTCTCCCATTCACCTTGTGCGATTTAGCCGAGAAGTGGCTATATAACACTACCGCACATTCCATTTCAAATTGGAATAAATTCGTCAAAGCATTCCTTAAGAAATTCTACCCACATCACAAAACAGCTCGAGTCCGTAGCGAAATCTATCAATTCACCCAGCTTCCAAATGAAACATTTTCAAAATGTCTTGACCGCTTCAAGGATCTGTTAGTCCAGTGTCCACATCACGGCATCCCGAGATGGGAACTGTGCCGAATCATTTATGAGGGCATTACTCCTTACACAAGACAGACCCTTGAATCCATGTGTCAAGGCAACTTTATGACCAAAGATGATGGGGAAGCCTGGAACTTTCTAGAAAATTTCGCTGAAAAATCTTTACAGTGGGAGGGTGTGAGTCAATCATCTAGGGATGGCAATGATATTTCCATAGGAGTTAGAGCTGACATTGCAGCTATCAATAAGAAACTCGAGAATATGGAAAATAAATTTTTAGCCGCCGCCCTAAGTCAAATATCACTCTCCAAAACTGTATGTGGATGTTGTTCTGATCCGTCTCACTTGACGGAAGAATGTCCATTTCAAGGTCCTGAGCATACCAATGCCGCATTTCAAAGACCTAGAAACGATCCATCTTCCTCCACATATGATCAGGGTTGGAGGAATAACCCTAACTTTGCTTGGAACCAATTCCAATTTCAAAACACGGTTCCAACCCAAAACAATTTCCAAGGGGCCCCTTCACCACAACAGCACCCACAACTTCAATTGAGTCAGCACCCCTTTCAAGCACAAAATTTCCAAAATCCGGCCAACACTTTTGCACCGTCTAGTCCTTTGCAATTGACCGGTACAGATAATACCTCTGCACTAGCACAAACCTTGGATACTTTCATGAAACAATCCATCCAAGGGACGGCAAGTTTGCAATCTTCCGTTGAGAATGTGATGAAGATCATTATCTCTCAAAATGAAAACATCAAATCGATGGAAGAACAAATTGCACAACTAAAAGCCGAGATGAGTGCGAGAGAGAAAGGGAAACTTCCAGCTCAACCTTTACCCAATCCTGGCTATTCACATCCTGTGGATGCAATCACGTTGAGATCTGGAAGAGTGCTTGACAATCATGTTGGGGAAGAGTTTGATGATACTGATAAATCAATCAATAACACCCCGGCTGAGACCTTTCCTCACACACACACTTCTGACCCCAGTTCTTCTACCCCACCATCTTCTTCCGAGCCTATTCTTCGTTTCTCAAAAGGCTCGCCACTACAGCCCACCTCTTTTACCCCTCCACGGACGATCCCCACTTCTATTTTGGGATCGGTTCCACACACACTTCCTTCTCCTATGATGGACCCAGCGCTTATTGCTAAAGCACCTTATCTAAATCGGTTAAGGGCTAACACACCGAGTCCACATATGGAGAAGATTATGAACATTTTTAAGCAAGTAAACACCAACATCCCTCTCCTAGATGCCATCCAACAAGTTCCGTCCTATGCGAAAACTCTTAAGAACTTGTGCACTAGAAAGAGGAAGACTCAAGCGCCCAAGAAGATATTCATGGAAAAGACAATAGACACGGCTTTCCCCCAACAATTACCGAGGAAACGTAAGGATCCTGGATATCCTACTATTTCCGTTTCTATTGGGGAAAAACACATCAACCGTGCTCTACTAGACCTTGGCGCTAGTGTTAACTTGCTTCCATACTCGGTATATGAGCAACTAGGGATCGGAGAGTTGAAGCCAACCAATTGCACTCTCCAGATGGCTGACCGATCAATCACCAAACCTAGGGGTGAACTGGAGGATGTGTTAATAAAAATCGGAGAATTTATATTCCCGGTAGATTTTATTGTAATTGATACACAGCCTGTAGCGAACCCACGGAATCAAATTCCGGTGATTTTAGGTCGCCCCTTTTTGGCCACTTCCAATGCAATAATCAACTGTCGTAATGGTTCTATGACCCTATCTTTCGGGAATAGGTCAATAGAGCTGAATATTTACAAGTTGGGAAGTGTACCCTCCGAACCTACTGCTCAGGTCTGTTCTGTCGACTTAATGGATGTCGACAGCAGCGAATTTGATGATCCTCCTGATACTGATCTTGACTCTTTTCATATGTTATTGTTTGATCCAACTATGTATCATACACATACGGACTCTTCCACCGAGATGTCCGGGTCAACAATTAACACTGATTATGAACTAATTTTAGAGTCTGAAGATCACCACGCACTTTGTGATGACATTATTCATCGGGGCATTGATGGAACTTTTGAGGAGATCTTCGCTGATGAACTCGCATTTTTGAATGACACGGGTGTTGAGATGAATCATCTCCCAATCAATGAAATTGAACCTCCACCCCTTTTTCTGAACTGTAAAAAGAATGCGAGTAATCCATCACATGCAGTGCATCGTCTCTCCAAAATGAGACGCACACACATTCTCTTCCACCACTTACCTTTTTCCCACTTTTTCTTCCACCAACCCGAGCACTGCATTGATAAAATTTTTGAATGGTTGGTGTTAACATTCGGTCTTTGCAAAGCTTGGCATCGACCACTAATTTTTAACCCCCTCATGTGATTTTCAAAGATTAACATTGCATAAGTTTGGGGGGGTACATTTTTCTGGCTCCTGAAAAGAAAATTTTTACAAAATGATGAGCCAAAAATAAGTTTCGGGGAGGTTCTTCACTTAAATATTTTGCCCCCACTAATAAATTCCTCCCAAGCTAACAGGTTTTTCGAGATTTAGTAGATGGCAACAGTGAGGACACTGTTGAAAACAAGTTTGGGGGAGGTTTGTGCTTATTTGCGCATCATTTGCTTATCATTTGCATAAGCACAAAACATTTTTTGAAAACCTATAAAAATTTAAAAATTTTCAAAACTATAAAAATATTTTTTGTATATAAATAAGATAATAAAAGATTAGATAGTGAACAATTACATCCATGAGATTAGAAAAATTTAAGAAAATTAGAAGTTTTCTTATACGAACTAGTAATAAGTAGTTATGAGCCGTTGTCCCAAGGGTTAGTAAGATGAAGGAAGTCACTAATCTGAGGATAAAAATAAGTCTGAAAAATAGTTTTTATTCTGGAAGCCAAACATTTTGAACGTTGACACCCTGCTATTCGCACTTACACACGTCTTAAAGCCTGGGATAGTAGAGGATACCTTGAAATGCTCTTGTCTTAAAAGCCGATATATGAAGGAAATAAAGAAAAAAGTGAATAAAAAAATATATAAAGTGGTGAGAAAAATGGACACTGGTTTTGTTATCACCAAGGGCAATAAAAAAATGTATAGCGAGGGTGCCTCTTCACCTAGTGTTCTAAGGCCAACTGGTCTGAGAGTCACTGCTATGCCTGAGGTGGTGCAAGACGAGGAAAATACACCAAGTAAGCATGCACATGAGTAATCGGTCGGTTAGTACCTCAAGAAGTATTAACGGTCGCATGAAAGTGTGTGAGCAATTTCGTCTAAATATTCATTAATTAAAAAGTACTGAGGCTGATGGGCAAGAGTATGATAGCTTGAATTGAATTCTCCGGGTGTAGGGATGTCTTTACACACACGCAGGGTTATATGATCGATGTTTGGAAGAAAGATAGGAATGAAGAATAAGACGATGTTTTATTGAGGGAGGACGTGATTTCTGACTTCTTTTCATGACCATTAAGATAGGGCTCATGACAACTGAAAAGCTAGCTTAGTTGGAAACCCTAATTTTCAAAGTCTTTCTTTTACAATTCTTGTCTTTAAATGTAATATTCATGATCTTCCTTTTATTATTGGATTTTGTGGGTGCAATCCGCTGAAAACCCTTAGGAGACAATACTCCTCCTACTAGGGACACCTAGAGGTTTAATGGCTTGTTGCACGTGCTCAGTGCAATCGTGTTGCCTACGAAAGTGTGCTAGTTAGTTTTTCTCTTTCTTTATTTTCTCCTTCTCTTTTTAATAAAACATTCGCTCGAGACGATCGAAATTAAGTTTGGGGGTATTTGATCAGTCGAAAATAATATATTTTTAACACGGCAATTTCCCCATCTTTTGCATACATTTAGAAGTGTTCGGTATTCATATTTCACATATTAGCAAATCAGTCGTAAAATACCAGATTTCATGTATTAGACTTTTAAACCGACACTTTAAGGGAAATTAACCGCATTTCATGGCATCGCATCATTTCTGTATTTGCGCAACACTTGTCTTGAGTCTGTGCAGGAAATACGAAGGAAAAGCAAAAGAGCTGATCAAATATACGCCAACTAAATCATTTCAGATCTGGTAGCAATTCAGATGGAGAAATACAAATCAATACATCAAAAGAAGGCCCAACAATCATCCCAAGAGTGTACCAGAAATATCAAAGCCCAAGGCCCACAAGTAGCCGCGGATCCGCGGCGGGAGCTTGCATGTGCCGCGGATCCGCCGCTCTCTTGCCACGTCATCAGCTAATTTTCAGTGTACAATTCTCATCTCAGGGCCCACACCTTATTGTGACACGTCAAATTCCATAATTCTCCAGAAGCTACTGCCAGATCAGCAAAGAAGATTAAGCAAGGCTAATCCTAATTAAGCTCCTAATTAATCCTCTTCTAGAAGCTCCCTCCTAACTAATCACATCTAGAAGCTTCTCCCCTAACTAACTTTTGGAGGGAAATTTGAATTTCTTCAACAAACTTTAGGAGGGAAACTTAGAATTTGAAATCCTAGATCTAGGGTTTAGATGTCTATAAATAGAGCCTAGATCTAAGGGTTAAGGTTGTTCTTCATTAGTTAAATAATCTCTCATTCCCTCTTACATCATCTTCTTCCACAAGTCTAGTGACAAGGCTTGTGCGAAACCCTAACCCTAATTCCACTCCAAATCCAAGATCTTGAGTACCAAATCAAGTGAGAAGCCTTCAACCTTTTAGGAGCCGAGCCGATCTTCAATCGGGCAAGTGATCCAAGCCGATCCGCGATCCACGGAGACGAGCGAAGCCAAATCGACGATCAAGTTCTTCCGCTTGTAGTTCTTGAGCGAATGTAACTAAATTGTTGATATAAATAAAAGGTGAAATTCTTTTATCTTGCTTTCTTTTAATTCTTGCATCATGATTATATCTCAATTTGTAATTGTTGCTCTTGTTGTGATGTGTGAGTAAAACTCCGCTCGTTAAGGAGTCGAGACGATAAATAGAATGATGATGTAACAAATCTTTAAACGATTTTTAAGTCCTACGAGTTTTGTAAACTCTAGCAAGTTCAAGAATCGATGACCTAGTTTCGTAGCGATACTTTCTTGATTGCGATCGCTCGAAATTAGGGATCTACGATCGTTTCTTGAATTTACTAGAGGCTAGAATGTGAATGATATCAACGAAGGAACAAGGGATGAGATGAAACCCTAGTTTCACAAGAAATCCTTAATTCTCGATCGATCATCATCGATCTAGTACAATTCATCGAAGGATAAGAATACGTAATTGTAAGATTAGATCACATCTATAGATCCGATCGATTCCTACGAGCCTCATTTCGATTCTTGAGATTTGGTTTGGAAAAATCATCAAACGATCAATTCTTGATTCTATCTTTTAATGCTTTCTTAGATCTAGTTTTTTCTCTTTCTTGAACTTCAAATATAAATCATGAATTGTTTTCTTTTCTTTTCATTAATGTTTCGACTCATCTAATTCAAAAGACGAACGATTACACTTTCCCTGAAGACGATCCGCACTCACTTACAATCTACAATCCGACACCGTAGTTGATTGCGGTCAAATAATTTTTGGTTGTGATTTCTTTACAATTTCATACTATACACATCAAGAATTCATTTCAATCAAATGGCGCCGTTGCCGGGGACTATTTTATTCGATACTTTTACATCCAATCAAGAAAAATTTACAATCAAATGGCGCCGTTGCCGGGGACTATTTGATTCGATACTTTTACATCCAATCAAGAAAAATTTACAATCAGGTTGCCTCAGTTCGGGAATTGGCGGGTAATTTGCAACACTCATAGGTGTAAGGCTACGCCAGCGTCCCGGCCATCAATCCGTAGCCGAACGCGGAACAAAAACTTTTAAAACTTGGCGCTAACGGAACCCTAAACGACGGATCGTGCCATTAACCATATACTAGTTAACTGTAAAGAGGTTTAAGAGATTATACCGATCGATCCGTGTCCTTCGGTCTTCAATCTCTGTTCTTAGCGTGTTGTGTAACAACTCCAATATTTGTATACATAAAATTGATTTAAATTTGAAGTATACTTGGTGTATTTAATGTTGTTGTTACCACTTTAAGTATTTATTTTCCCACAATAATTACAAGAAAGAGCTTGTGGCTCACTGGTAAGACCTTGCACTGCTGAACCAAGCCACCAGAGTTCAAATCCCATACCCCACATTATTTTTAATATTGATTTTTTTAAACCTTTAGAATACCAAGAGTTTACACGTGCATATCTCACAAAAACCCCACTACACCCAAACATGTAACACTTGTAGGAGTTAGATGAACCGTCGGGGGAGATCCAGGCCGCCGGACTTGGCCGGGAATCGGCCGACTCGGCGTTGACTCGGCCGACTCAGTGCTCCGACCGAGTCACGGCCGAGTCATCCCCGAGTCGGCCGATTCCGGCGACGTCCACAACATGAAAGTTGTGTCTTTTCATATTCCCTATGCACCTGCAAAATTTCAGCCTCAGACCACTTCTAGAGCTTTTTAAAAACCCCAATTACTCCACTTTTAATACATTTTTATTACATTTTATCACATTTTTATTTTTAACTTTTCATCTACCCTAACCCTAGCCTAACCCTATAAATACCAACCCTACACACTACCCTCTCACCCCCAAAATCTTGAGCTACTCTCTCAAAAGTTTTCCAAGAAGTGTGTGCTTTGAAAACAAGTTCGCAGCGAAGCTCCGACGAGATTCCGGCAGGAATTCCGGCTACGTTTTTAGAAACAACCGGCGACGAAGCAATGCCTCGGCAACTATTTTAGTTCCCCTATACTCTTTAGTATAGATCGAAACCCGTAAGTCCCATTATATCTCCCTTTCTAATTCTCAAAAATACGAAATTACGAAACCCGACGGAATCGGAACAAATCCGATTTCTGATTCGGTTTTCTATAAAATTTCACTTCTAATCAATTCAAACATGTCTAAACATTTTTATCACGATTATTAAACATGTAAAAATCAATTTGAATAAGTTTTCACACATGAAATGATAATCTTTTTAACTTACCGTATTTTTTTCACTTTAATACCATCATGTTTCAATTTCACATTTAACCCGTTAACATTGCTATACCTTAGAATAGATCATGAGGTAATGACCTACCTCTTCACACACACATATGCAACCATAATACGCTATCTTGAAAACTCCTAATACGATAAAACAAGATTTTACATTAAAATACCATTTCCTTAATAAAACCTTTTATAAAAATTTAGGTTTGATACATTTATTTAAACAATATCTTTAATAGGAAAAATACGACAAGTTGTGGACATCGATCGTTTATCTAAACCTGATTTTGTGGTGTCTAGGCAAGTGTGTCTAGGGCAAGTGGTTACTTAATTAGGGCCACTACTTGTAGTGGAGAGCCTCCCATTTACCTAGCACTTACCTGGCCGCAATTAGCGGTGAAGAGGCGATTTGAGCCTTCTAACGACTTGCCGTTTAGACCTTTTAGAAATGGGCTAGTTGGCTTAGGAAACCCTAGAATCTAAAATACGGAAAATTACACTTTGCAAATAAATACCTTTTACTTTATAAAACCGTTTTCTAAAGGATTGGTATTTTACAATCTTTGCAAAGCGCCGGTACAACCCATCTTGGGGGAACCCGTTCGGGATCTTGCGGTTTATCGCGCACCCTCGGGCTAGTATTGTGAGATTCAGACCTCCGCAAGGAGCATTCGGTCTCGAAAGGTTTAAAATACGACATCTTAAGAAAATGAAATTTTTGGAATATAAAATATTTATTAAAACTATTTTTGTATAAATATATGTATATTTATCATTTAAATATCTATTTTATTATAATATAAATATTACACCTTTTTCTAAAAATCACAAGAATAAATTTTACACTAAAACACCATGAACATCAAATAAATCAATATTACAGATAAATACCCTTATTTATAAAACTAGGATATTTTCATTAGAAATGTAACAACATAAAATCCACCCTCATTACAACTCTAAATATGAACAATAAATACTTGAGGTGTATTTTGAAACGTATATAAAAGTAGTTTTACATAAAACCCCCTCAAGTTTATAAATTACCCTAAGGACCCTAGCAATTATAAGACTTCGATTCACATTTCTGATTGTCTGACTCGGGTTTGAGTCTGATTAATCTTACTTGAATATGATTTAAGTCAATCTATAATTTACAAGATTCTAAGTCTGTATCTTTCCTTTAATCGTCTAGTATGTCACGGTATCTAGCATGGAACTCTTCCAACATACCATCCCTCCACCGAGGGCAAAGACAATGCCTGCGACCGACATTCAGTCGTCCTTATCATCCAGGAACCTTTCCAGTGATTCTCCCAAGGATCGATTGATACCATCTCACTACAACTAGTGAGAATTCTAACATCCAATTAGATCTATCTCAAAGATCCAAAACCCAGGATTTAGGAGGTATCATCTTGATCCTATATGGAGAATCCTTGTGATAAGCGGAGATTGACCGAGCGTAGCATAGGAAACTACTTCCCTATCAAGAGTATGTCATCCACGTACTCTACGAGGATCACCACCATATTCTCTACTACCTTTTTGTATATACAAGGTACATCTACCATTTTGATGAAGTCAAACTATTTGACTACCACATCAAAACAGACGTTCCAACTCCACGATGCCTGTTTTATCACATAAAACATCTTGCACACTTTTTCGCTACTCCCACTGTCTACGAAGCCCTATGGCTGTGTACTTATAGATGCTCTCTTCTAAAATAACATTTAGAAAAGCAGTCATGACACCCAACCACCAGATATCGTAGTCATGGTATCTAGCAGTGGCAAGTCGGATCTGGATGGACTTAAGCATAGCTTTGAAAGTCTCAACTTTTCCATGCACACTAAGTAATCTTCTCAAGATATACTTGCTCCTGATGGGGATTTAATCCTTCAGATAAAGAAACCAAAGTCCATACTTTGTTGGTGTATAAGGATTCCATCTCAGATCACTAAGCATCCAGCCATTCTTACAGAGTCCCACTCCTGATGGCCAGCTCGAAACTTAGTTGGGTCATCATCTCATGATGCAATCCTCGCTCCCACTGTCATAGAGAAACCGAAGTATCTCTCAGGTGGGTGAGGAACCCTACTAGATCGGTGGAGAGGCTAAGGTTCGTTAGAATCTATTGAATCCTTTGGTTCTACCAAATCATCTGCTGTAGTTTGTATAGCTGGAACTCCTTCCAGTTCTACCTCATGACCACTAATTTCTTCATAAGGAATTCCCTTTCACAAAGGTGGCATGTTGAGAAACAAAACATCTTTTGTTCCTCGGTTAGGTAGAAGATATTCCCTTGCGTATGCTTGGGATATCCAACAAACTTCCACAGATCTGACTTTGCCTCGAGCTTGTCCGGATTTTGCTTTTTAGACATAGGCCGGACAACCCCAAATCTTAACTTACTTAAGATATGGGCTTTTCCCATTCCATATCACATTTGAAGTGGTAGGCAACTGATTTGATTTGAACCCTATTCAATAGGTATGCAGCTTCCCAGGTGCATAACTCCCAAAAGGAAATAGAAAACTCAGTAGTACTTATCATAGAGTACACCATATCACATAGGGTGTTATTGCTCCTCCCCGATATACCATCGTGCTATGGTGTATATGGAGGAGTAATGCTGAGAGAGAATCTCATTCTCCTTTAGAATAGTCCAGGAATTCTGTGCTCAAGTATTCTCCTCCTTGATCTCATCAAAGGACATAATACTTATACCTGTATTTTGGTTCTATACTTCTAACTTATATTCTGTGAATATCTCAAAAGTTTCGGACTTGTGTTTCAACAGGAACATATGTCTGAATCTTTAATCATCAGTGAATGTAATGAAGTCCAAAGAACCGGTCTTGGCATGTGTAGACAGGGGACCTTCATACATCAGCATGTATCAATCCCAAGAGTTAAATAACTCTTTCTCTGTTTCCAATAAACAGAGCTATGGTCATCTTATCTTTGTGACATGACCGGCAAGTTTCACAAGATGTAAATTTAAACAAATTTAAATATGCATCTTAATGTAACTTCAGCTAGTTGGGTCGCATTGATATGACCTAGTCTACAATGCCTCAAGAAGGATTCGTTCATTTCTGAACTCTTCCTCTCGTGTGTGTTCTGTATACTAAGAACTGTAATTTGATTTAGAACGTCAATGCTTTTAGAGAACGTGCCTGAACCGATCAACTCTTGATATAGGAAATGTTCAAAACATTATCCAACAATAAAAAACTATATCCTTTCTTTACTAATAAAGAGACTGATATGATGTTGTATATCAGGTTCGGTATCTAATAACATTCGTTCAGAATCAATATATTCTGGTAATACAGGGTGATAGTGACCAAGAGACTTGGCTGCAACACTTGCACCGTTTTCTGTCTCATGAAACTTATCACCCGTTCTCAGTTCTCTACCTATCTGTAGCCCATGTAACAGATTACATAGGTGGGATCCAGATCCGGTATCAAATACCCAGGACGTAAAGGATACTTAGAAACAGTTCTCTGTAATGAACATACCCAAAGAAGATGCATCAACATGCACTTTCTTCGTTTGGGCGGCACGGGAAATCTGGTATTCCCCAATTTCCTGCTCTGACTTATAAAAATTATAAGTTGGAGCGGGACCAACGTTCCCCAGCTCAGTATAACAAGCGGGTTCGGTCAATACATCCATATTATTATCTTGATTAATGCGTGATATGGTCGCTACCTGGAGAGAGAGAGAAGAAAACACTCAGCGTATGCTCTTGCAAGATTAGATTGGTTATCTAATATATCTAATCAGGATATCTCCCACTGTTTTAGTCAAATCTTCCTTCAAACCGTAAAAGGAAAGACTAGCCGGGATTAATTACACGCTACAAGTTCGCTAATCTTTCAGCCAGGCCAGTGTCGGTACTTTGAGGGTGGTCCCCCGTGCTTTCGCGCGAACCTAATTATAGTAAACCTCATTTTCCCAGGGGCGTAACCCCGTTGACACCTTTCTAGACACCCACTTGATCGGCTAATTGTAATGTGTAAAACTCTCCCAGTAGTAACTATTACTCGCAGCGGGTATCGGGATCCAACTATCGCATAAAAGGTATGCAATCTCATTGCAAACTTCAACACTTGAAATTCCCAATAATATTTTACCCCTAGCGTGCTATGACCTTGACGCATGCCAAACAACCCACAGTCTGCTAGTCAAGTTCAACCCGTACATTTCTTGATTGAATTAAACCCACCCGCACGACCCTTGACGCATGCCAAACAACGCCGTATGAATACCCTAATCCAATCGCATCGTATGCTAGCAGATAAGCACTAGTTAGCTACCGTACACTACGCCTTGACGCATGCCAAACTACTGCAGCACGAATACTAAGTGGTACTTATCTGAAATGACGAAGGGCTACGACAGGTTTTTAAGAAAACCCTTTGCGTAATGAACTTGATAGCGTTGTAGAATCGAGTGATTTTAAATGGAGTGTTTTTTAGGCTTTTCTAGTTTTGCTAAAGAGGTCACTCCCGGTGAAGGGATCGTCGGCTCTTTCCTCATCAAATAAGGTGCAGGATATATCATATATACCACTATGCAAAGCAAGAACTATCGAAGCAATCAAAAGACAAACCGAGTTTGTAGCATTTGATAGTTTCACTAAAGAGGTCACTCCCGGTGAAGGGATCTCGGCTCTTTCCTTATCGAATAAGGTGCTGGATGTTCTACAAGGAACACCGCTATACAAAGCAATAACTAGAGCTACCAGTTTTTAAAAAAGTTTCTACAACATCTTAGGTTTCTTTTATTTCATTAATCTCATTCATGAAGTCCCAATTTATTATGCTTCGCAAGCATCACATTTGAAACGAAATCTGCAATATAACATATATCTCATATATATAATATAAACATTCGTCTTAGGCAGTAATATGATCTCATCAAAGAACATTGCAGCAGAAGAACATATATGAAATATTAGATATACTAGGACGTCCGTGTTTTAATACGAGCCTGTATAAAACACGGATTCCACAGTCGCGATGAATAGCCAAACCCATATCCCTAGACCCCTAAGAGAGCGGCAAGTAACACTGTCAATTATAGGGTTAGGAGACCCGGTCTCGACTCCTCAAGATGGTCTCCCACTGGACCGTAGAACCCGGTTACTTGTGCTCTCCGCCTTGGGTCAACCTAATGCGGAAAAGTAAATAATATACAATGGTGACATCATCCTCAGCCCGGAAGTGCCCCATTAAAAGAATATTACATACAAATGAATTTTACATGAATGAAAATGAAAAACTCTCATCTCACATAAAACCCCCTTCTATTCAAACACGACGATCCAATATAACATATCACAGCAACACATAACATCACATGTCATCAACGTAAGTAAGTATGCATACGCCGATTGTCGTCGATGTATAGCAACGAAAACCGGCGATACAACTACATAGTACACTTACGATCACAGAAAAGAAAGTGTAAAACTACAACAGTTGGAATCCGCATCCTCATTAGACATCGCATGCCTAACCAAATGAATTCCTTAGACATCGCATGCCTAACAATTATAAACCCCGCATTTTAGTCACTTTATCGAAAACACTCTTCAATATCAAGTCGGGCAATTCAACAAGATTCCCGACATCTTGATTGAATGCTCGTCGCAAACTTTATTAGACGGCCGCACCCCCGATGCCGTCGACGAAGTGCACTAAGGCGGAACACCGCTGCCGCGAGCACCCGAACGGATGCTTTTGGCGACGGGGTTCTCTTACAGTCACTTGGTCGGGGCTATGGGGCGTGGCTGTCTGTTAAGTTTACCCGGCGAGTATCCGCGTACGCTACGTGATTGCGACAGACTTTTGATCACATCAAAATTCTGTGGCAACCGATCATCTGAGACTGAACTGCTATGTTTATAATATTCAAATTAGTTATCTCATAACTATATGTGGATTCCAAATATTGTATCACATTCCAGATAAATAGACAATGTTAAACTTTCCGATCGAATAATCAAACATCCATGTTTTCCCAAATAGTTCTCAACACTTAAAATTAGTTTAAAAACATCCATCTTATGCATCAGTACCAATGGTCCAGCCGTAGAAGGGTCAAGCCAACGCCTCACATGTGGGACGCCGTACTGCCAAAAACCCTAAGGTTCAGAGGCAGTTCAAGACGGTCACATAATCGAGTTAAGGTTTGTTGTCTTCTAGAGGGTCCACCGCGTTACTTGCACGACATAGAACGGTCTTAAACTATGAAAAAATCCAACGCTTGGAAATTTTCCGGCAGGGGAAAAAGTGAGTTATTGATATCCGTTCGAACTTTTTAACACGTTCTAAAAATTAGCCGGACAAACTAAACAAAGTTAAATTATCTGATCGAATCAGCGAGTCCCCAATACAACCCTAGAAAACTCAACACTTGAGTGGAATTAAAAAATTCCCAGAAAAAAATGACAAGAAAGGACCTAAGAATAAATATATGAAGTTCCAGGGACTAATTCAAAATTTTGGCCGCAGAAACACCGCCAAACCCTTGGTTTGGCCCGGTTCCGCAGTCAAATTAGCGCATTAATGGTCCGTACTTCACAGTAATTCTTAGTTTTTCCTACTTATTTTTCTGAGTATTTTTAATGTAGAAAATATCACATTTTTAGAAAATGTCCAGAGAAGGGTTCGTGTCGGGGTTTCCGGGTTCGATCGGATTTTAAATTTCATCTAGACTTCGCCTAAAGCTCTAACATGGCTCTGATACCACTGTAGGGATGCTAGACACACGCACAAGGGTCTACGAGGCATCAGCCATGCCTGATTAAAAGGCAAGATACATCGTTACCAAGGATGCTACCAAAGAGGCAGTCTGGATATTTATAAGTTCATGAGATGAAATTTGTTCCTACCATTGTGTGACAATGGAGTTGTGGATTTTGCCAAGGAACGCCCATCCCATCAGAAATCCAGATATAATTCTTAGACAGTATCACCTGATCATGGAGATGGTTGATCTCCATGGAGATCGAGGTTAGGAGAGTAGACATAGAGGACAACAACGTAGATCTACTCACAAAGGCCTTTTTCCCAGTAGAGACTTTTATGGGATGGTTGAGTATGAGATACTTCAACCGCAGCTAAATGTTGGGTATGTGATACCACAACAGATGGCCCTAGTGCAAGTGGAAGATTGTTAGTTATATGTATGCCCAAGAGGCCATTACTGTACATACGATATATATTGTAATGGATGCTTGGACATATATAGGGAGGACTTTCTTCCTCGACATGATAGTATGCTATCTGGTTGTACTTTATCTTAACATGTACTGTGATTGTCTCTGTATTACATGTTGATAAAGCCCTTAGGATATGTACTCGACTACTGAGACTATGATGAGATCATACTAGTGGGGCCACGGTAGTCGACGAGTACATCCTATAACTGTTCCTAGTCGAGGGTGTATCGAGACAGGGCATCGATACACCAGAGTAGACTAGCGTATACGGATCTTGACCCATATGATGGGCGATGGATGATCCCATATCAATCGGTGTTGACATCAAGGATGGTGTACGGGTGCTCAGTAGAGACTGGGTACACTGGACGGACTCGCCGAGAACTCCCAGATGGAATTATACCTCACGTCAGATGGCAGTTCTCCGGTGACACTGGTACAGAGTAGTCTGTTGACCCGAGATCGTCATAGAGTCTTGTGTGATTCCCACTGTGCTTTGATTTCCATCATACCACGTCCAAGAGGGCATGCAAAAAGGTGGCTTTTGGGTAAAGTCCTGAATCACATGGAGGCAATGAGCGATAGGAGGGGATTCGTCTCTCCCGGTATAGGGAGTTGATGTTGTGCTGTGTTCGATTAGCTATAACTGGAAATCCCTGGCCAGGGTTGCTGAGATTTACTGGTAAGTGTTATCATTAGTTTCTCGAACTGTTATAGACCTCAAATCGACACGACTTATCGAGCTACTGGGGTCTAACGTTTACCACCCCTAGGCGAGATATGCGACATATCAGATGACGAGACCGGACTGTACGGGAGTGTTACTGATTGGATTCACAGGAGAATGTACAGGCTTGCTTGTTTATCTTCTGAGTGCTCAATACCTGGGTAGCTGTTACGTTTAGCTGACCGCTTGCAGCTTGTGGTTGTTTGATATGATCATCACCTACTGCCGGCGTATTGACGATTCTTTAGAGTCCTACACAGAGGTTTCTTGACTCAGGCAAAATGGAGTAGGAGCACATATGTGATATCTGCGGGACCGAGGATAATGCGGTATGTGATACCGTATTGGATTCTCGCGATATGAGATATCGGCCGGGTATATGTGATACAGCCGGGTCATCGTATTAGTCGGTTATATGCGATATAGCCGGATTTTCGGATCAAGTGTTGATTCGATAATTTAATGTATAATAATATATATGATATATTAAATTATATTAACTAATATTAGCTCACTAAAAAATTCTTTTTCTCGCTCGGGTAATACATTGATATATATGCGATATATATTAATTGTATTATTTTATTTTGTTACAATAAATATTATATATGTGATATATAATATTGTAACATGATATGGTTATTAATGCTGCATGATTAGTGGAGATTAAACATGGTTAGGGTTTGATTAGGGTTAAGCTCTTCTAGAAGTTTCTAGAAGGTTATGTTTTGTTTTGTGCAAAGATATTTGTTTAGATTTTTTTGCATGATATTTCCTTAACCCAACCACACCCCTTAACCCTAATTCAATCTCTACAAAGGTTACTTGACCATGGTTGCATTATTCATCATAATTATCCTTTCATTATTCATCACAACGGGATTGATCACCATTCTTCTTCTTCTTCTTCCTTGAAGCAAAGCTTTCTTGCTTTGCTCTTTGTGATAAAAGTGAGTGAGAATAAGAAAACAAATGAGAGAAAAAATCCTACTTCATCATCCTCATCTACACTTGCCCTTTAGATAAGGGTGTTCACTTCATTTAGTGAGTGTTAGCTTGTGTTAATGAAACTTCAAGGTAGATCATCTATATTATCGAAGATCGGAAGCAAGACTGCATCTTTCTCTTCGTGGAGCCTCTCGAGAGTCCGGAACACGATGATCACAGCGAAGGAACCTCAACACGGAGCTTAAGAAGTGAAGGACCGGATCTACAAAGGTTGTAATCCCTCTCACTTAGTGTTAAAGTGTTTAACATGGTTGTTTTCGCATAAACTCTTGTTTAAAGATCCGGCTTTGGGTTGTTCGGCACGGCTAAAATTTTAATCTCCACTAACCATGTTTAATCTCCACTAATCATGTTACATTAATAACCATATCATGTTACAATATTATATATCACATATATAATATTTATTGTAACAAAATAAAATAATACAATTAACATATATCACATATATATCAATGTATTACCCGAGCGAGAAAAAGAATCTTTTAGAGAGCTAATATTAGTTAATGTAATTTAATATATCATATATATTATTATACATTAAATTATCGAATCAACACTTGATCCGACAATCCGGCTATATCGCATATAACCGACTAATACGATGACCCGGCTATATCACATATACCCGGCCGATATCTCATATCGTGAGAATCCAATACGGTATCACATACCGCATTATCCTCGGTCCTGCATATATCACATATGTGCTCCTACTCCGTTTTGCCTGAGTCAAGAAACCACTGTGTAGGACTCTAAAGAATCGTCAATACGCCGGCAGTAAGTGATGATCATATCAAACACCCACAAGCTACAAGCGGTCAGCTAAACGTAACAGCTACCCAGGTATTGAGAGCTCAGAAGATCAACAAGCAAGCCTGTACATTCTCCTGTGAATCCAATCAGTAACACTCCCGTACAGTCCGGTCTCGTCGTCTGATATGTCGCATATCTCGCCTAGGGGTGGTAAACGTCAGACCCCAGTAGCTCGATAAGTCGTGTCGATTTGAGGTCTATAACAGTTCGAGAAACTAATGATAACACTTAACAGAAAATCTCAGCAACCTTAGCCAGGGATTTCCAATTATAGCCAATCGAATACAACAGAACATCAACTCCCTATATCGGGAGAGAAGAATCCCCTCCTATCACTCATTGCCTCCATGTGATTCGGTACTGTACCCAAAATCGACCTTTTTGCACGCCCTCTTGGACGCGGTATGATGGAAATCAAAGAACAGTGGGAATCACACAAGACTCTATGACGATCTCGGGTCAACAGACTACTCTGTACCAGTGTCACCGGAGAACCGCCATCTGACGTGAGGTATAATACCATCTGGGAGTTCTCGGCGAGTCCGTCCAGTGTACCCAGTCTCTAATGAGCACCCGTACACCATCCTTAATGTCGAACACCGATGGATATGGGATCATCCATCTCCCATCATATGGGTCAAGATGCGTATACGCTAGTCTACTCTGGTGTATCGATGCCCTGTCTCGATGCCCCCTCGACTAGGAACAGTTATAGGATGTACTCGTCGACTACCGTATCCCCATTAGTATGATCTCATCATAGTCCCAGTAGTCGAGTACATATCCTAAGGGCTTTATCAACATGTAATATAGAGACAATCAGAGTACATGTTAAGATAAAGTACAACCAGATAGTATAATATCATGTCGAGCAAGAAAGTCCTCCCTATATATGTCCAAGCATCTATTACAATATACGTCGTATGTACAGTAATGGCCTCTAGGGCATACATATAACTAATAAAGTCAATATGAACACATGAATCCATGAATACCATCATCAATTTACATAACTTGACTGAACCAAACCAAGGATATATATTCCTTTTACATGATTCTCAGTACTCCATTTACATGACTCTACGGTTATAACCGTTTCCTAATATCATGGTTTCGGTCAGTCGGTCAATCAATCATACAACCAACACAATTTACAAGATAACAATACAAACAAGACATCGCGCGGTTTAAGGGGTAGATTGGTATGGAAGGTGTTAAAGGTGGTATGAGGTGGTCAGACTTAACACACCTAACATGAATCCAGTTGCTGTTGTACCATGGCATAAACGGTAACTTGTACTATACGTGCCCTTAGTCTCTGGCATATAGAGACTCCCCTCGTATACACTGGCATCCTTCTGTACCAAGCTACAAACAACAGCGTTGACATAACATTACAACAATAGTTTACACTTTAAAATGTATCTTCTTATTCTGTCTTTTTCTACTTCCGTCTTACCTTTGGGACTTACCGAGCGACCTGTTCGCTGACGACATTCTGTTTCTCTCTTCTTTGAATGTCGTCAGGTGATTTGGACCCGGCAGAGGTTGATCCATCGTAAGAAGACTTGGGGCAGTTTACTGAATACCCTGCATTGTAGTTTCATTGTACACTTTTCCTTTCTGTACTTTTCATTTCCTGTTATGCCACTGTTTAGGCATCTTATTATTTCAGTTGTATTTCCTTTCATGTATTGTACAAAGAATGTTAGTAAATAAAAGTTGTTGTTCTTTTTATTCTTATTTCTTGTGTATTTATTTTATATTGCTTAGATACACTTAGTGTATGTACTTCTGAGTATATACGTAGCGGATCTCATCGCGTCCCCTTCGACGTACACTGGGAAGCGGGGCGTGACAGGTTTTGTCGGTGGCCCATGCAAGTCAGAGCTGTATAAATCCCTATCATGCAGTTCTGGTCTGCGTGAACAACCTAAGCAATATAACACAAGAACCAGCAACTAAAACATTCTCTACAATTCATGTTCCTTGAATCTTGCAATTCCATATTCCTCGAATCTTATCATTTCATGTACTTGAATCTGTCCTAACCCAAATTTTTCTTCAGGGTTATGGATTCCCCAAACAACACCAGCACCAACGTCAACAACACACATCCAGCACTATCTCTCACACCAGCTATTCCTGCGCCACCTACCGAGCAAACAGTGCAACTTGAGACAATCCGCAGCCTTCTCGAGGGACTGCAACAACTCTTGAACCGTCCCGAGACTGACGCTCCGGGGGTAAAGCAATTTAAGGCTTTACATCCGAAGCAGTTCTCAGGAAAGGGGAGCCCACTGGAAGCTGAGGAATGGGCTCAAAGTATCGAGGATGATCTGGCCGCAGCACAAGTGCCAGACATCTCTTGGGTCTGTGTAGCAAAACTACAACTCACGGACAACGCTCACAACTGGTGGAAGGAGGAAGAAAGCCGTCTTGCATAGCCTATTGAATGGAAAACGTTTCGCGAGAAGTTCGACGCGAAATACTTCCTTGTGACTGCCAGGTTTTCCATGGAGCAGCAGTTCATTCATTTACAGCAAGGATCAATGTGGGACAAATCGGTAGATGAATACGACGCTGAATTCACCATGTTAAGCCGGTAAGATATGTCGCAATAGTTCAGTTTTAAATATCACATACCATAAAGCTAACACTATCCTTGAACAGATTTGCGGCACATTTGATACCGACGGACGAGATCAGGGCCCGTCGCTTTCAACAAGGACTGGACATGGAAATTCAGGCTGCTCTAGCCACAGGTAATTTTTGACTCATTAGGATGCTCTGGAAGCTGCCCGCAGTTATGAGGCACTGATAAAAGCAAGGGGCAGACCTCAGTCTGCAGGAGTCAAGCGCCCTGCCTGCCAGATGGCAGGTGGAGCCTCGTCCAGACTACCTTTTGTGCCAGGACGTCCTGGAGCACCAATCAGCAGACCCAGCCCAGCCTTTTGTAACTACTGTAAGAGAAATGGGCATCTGGCGAGAGATTGCCGTCGTGCGAACAACCTTTGCTTAATCTGCGGCTCAGCTGCTCATGGTATTGGGGCTTGTCCTCATAAACAAAACCCAATTGCTGCACCTAGGCCAGCAAACAATTATCCACAGCGTCCAGCCATCCAAGCCCCTGCTCCAAGACTTGCACTGCCTGCACCACCCAGAGGACCACAAGCTGCACCACCTCCTCGTCAGTTCTATCAAGCTCAAAGGAATGTTCCGAGGAATGCTCCTCAGACCAAGAGGAATATACCCAAGCGTCAGGCCTTCACGATGTCTGTGGAAGAAGCCGATGCCACTGGCCAAGTCATTACTGGTAAACATTCCCTCTCAAACTTATCTTTTAGTCCTGGTTATATACACACTTTCCCTATACCTAAAACATATCCCATATACCTTAGGTACAATCCTAGTAGCTTCACTACCTGCACTTGCACTGTTTGATACTGGAGCATCCCACTGCTTTATGTCGCAATGGTTTGTTCGAACCCATGCGATTCCAGTCTCACCGCTTGTATCCAGCTGGAATGTCAGTTCCGGAAATGGCGTTCTAAAGGAAACTATGGGATACAGCCTGTATCCAGTCATCGTCTGCAGTCGAGAGTTTTATGCTGACTTCAAAGTACTTGACATACCGAACTTCGATGTGGTTCTAGGAATGGATTGGCTTGGAACCTTTTATGCTACCATCGACTGTCGTCAAAGGAGGGTAGTATTCGAGATTCCAGACCATCCGGTCTTCTATTTCAAGAGCGGAGATCGTACCCTGGAGCCAGCTACCTACAAAGCGATGCCAAGAGAAGCAGTAGTTGCGGCAGCTCAAGCGGAAGAAGAATTCAGACCAGAGGTAGTTCGAGAGTTCGACGATGTATTTCCTGACGATATATCAGGTTTGCCTCCCGATCGAGCTCTTGAATTCAGTATTGATTTAGTACCAGGAGCACAACCGGTGATCAAAGCACCTTACAGACTAAGTCCGGAAGGATTGAAGGATGTCCGAACACAGTTGGACGAATTATTGGCAAAAGGATGGATTCGTCCCAGCACTTCAAGTTGGGGAGCACATGTACTGCTGGTGAAGAAGAAGGAAGGTTCATACAGAATGTGCATCGATTATAGGGCCTTGAACGAAGTCACTATAAAGAACAAGTATCCACTCCCGCGCATCGATGATTTATTCGATCAGCTAAGTGGATCTTGTGTTTTCTCTAAATTGGATCTTCGTTCAGGTTATCATCAAGTGAAGGTCAAGGAAGCTGATATTCACAAAACAACTTTAAGAACTCGCTATGGACATTACGAATTTCTGGTGATGCCATTTGGAGTGACCAATGCACCAGCAATATTCATGAACCTAATGAACCAAGTTTTCCGGGAGTATTTAGACGGGTTTGTTGTCATCTTCATCGACGACATCCTGGTATATTCTAAGAATCGGAAAGAGCATGCAGAGCATCTACGAATTGTCCTGGAAACTCTTCAACAACATAAGCTTTATGCCAAGTACAGCAAGTGCGAGTTTTGGCTAAATAAAGTTGGTTTTCTAGGACATATCGTATCAGGAGAAGGAATTTCTGTGGATCCATCCAAAGTTTCAGCAGTTAGCGAATAGCCTACACCAAAGTCAGTGAAAGATATTCGGAGTTCCTTGGGTTTAGCTGGATATTACAGAAGGTTCATTGAAGGATTCTTAAAGATAGCAACACCCCTGAACAAGCTCACACGAAAAGATGAAGAATTTGTGTGGTCAAAAGCATGCGAACAAGCTTTCGTAGAACTCAAGTCAAGATTGACATCTGCACCTATTCTCGTAATACCGGATCAATCTGGAGGATTCGAAGTGCATTGTGATACATCCGATAGGGGATTAGGATTTGTTCTACATCAGCACGGTAAGGTTGTGGCTTATGCTTCAAGACAACTGAAGACTCATGAGCGCAATTATCCGACGCATGATCTGGAGTTGGCAGCCGTCATCTTTGCTCTCAAGATTTGGCGCCACTACTTACTTGGTGAACGAGTGAACATCTACACAGATCATAAAATTCTGAAGTACGTGTTTACTCAGAAGGAGTTGAATATGCGGCAGAGAAGATGGTTAGAACTCATGGCGGACTTTGACATCAACTTGCAATATCACCCAGGGAAGGTGAACGTAATACCTGATGCTCTTCGTCGCCAACCCTTATCGATGAATCTCACCGCTCAGTGGAAGCTTCGGCAAGACTTACATCAGATGGAGATTGAAGTAGTCATGCCAGGTAATGCTTCAAGTTTGATAAATCTACAAGTTCAATCAACCATTGTCAATCAGATCAAACCAGCTCAAGCAAGTGATGCTAAGTTGCAAAGGATCAGAGAACAAGTGGAGAATGGACTCAGAACAGACTTCATCATCCATGAAGACGGATCTTTGGGATACG
The DNA here is from genome assembly GCA_030015575.1 of Agapanthus africanus. NCBI lineage: Eukaryota > Viridiplantae > Streptophyta > Magnoliopsida > Asparagales > Amaryllidaceae > Agapanthus > Agapanthus africanus. Next base: position 240,218,058 of record CM057351.1, read on the forward strand.
GCAGCAGATTGTTTGTACCAAAGGGTCCTGTTCAGGAAGAGTTAAAGAAAGAAGCTCACAGCTCTCCCTACTCAGTATATCCTGGAGGTACCAAAATATACAAAGATCTACGTCAGAATTATTGGCAGCATGGAATGAAGCGTGAAGTAGCCAGAAGCGTCGCAAAATACTTGGTGTTTCAGCAAGTAGAGGCTGAACATCACAGGGCAGCTGGACTACTTCAACCGTTACCAATCCGAGAATGGAAGTGGCAGCACATCACGTTGGACTTTGTGACTGCTCTTCCTCGCAGCACAATGGGTAACGATGCTATATGGGTCATCGTGGATCGACTCACAAAGTCGGCTCACTTCATCCCATTTCGGGTTGGCCAATCAACTAAGACACTAGCAAAGAAGTACATAGAGGTAATAATCTAATTAAGATTTAAACACTTCATAATGTACGTTCTCTGATACCCTTGAACTCATACAGGAAATTGTGAGACTTCATGGAGTACCGGTCTGCATTGTCTCCGATCGTGACACCAGGTTCCGATCACAATTTTGGCAGAGTCTGCAAGCTAGCTTGGGAACAAGTCTGAACTTCAGCACGGCTTATCATCCACAAACAGATGGTCAGTCGGAACGAACTATTCAGATCTTGGAGGATATGCTCAGAGCGTGTATGCTAGACTTCAAAGGATCGTAGGAAGATCACCTGCATCTTGTGGAGTTCGCGTACAATAACAGCTACCAAGCAAGCATAGGAATGGCACCTTTTGCAGCATTATATGGAAGGAAGTGTCGATCACCATTAAGTTGGGTCGACATCGGAGATAGGGAACTTCTTGGACCAGTGATGATAGTAGCGACCGTTGATGTGGTTCGTACTATCAGGGAAAGAATGCGGATAGCCCAAGATCAAAAGAAACACTGGGCTGATGCAAAGAGACGACACTTGGAGTTCCAGCCAGGAGACCATGTATTCTTGAAGATATCTCCGAACCGTGGAGTGATCCGATTTGGAATACGGGGTAAATTGAGTCCGAGATATATTGGACCGTTCGACAAACTCGAACGAGTCGGTGAAGTGGCATACCGCTTAGCGCTTCCACCCTCATTGGAAGGAGTGGATAACGTGTTCCACATATCCTAACTCAAAAAGTATGTGAGTGACCCCAGCCATGTACTTGATCATTCCGAGCTCACTATACAGCCCGACTTGTCTTGTGAGCAACAACCTGTGAAGATCCTGGACAGGAAAGTGAAGACACTTCGGAACAAGAAAGTTAACTTGGTCCGGGTAATGTGGAGGAAAGACACTCCAGGAGAATCCACTTGGGAAAGGGAAGATTAAATGCGTGCAAGATATCCTTACCTCTTTGTAAACTAGTCCTCAAATAAAAATAGCAAATTTCGAGGACGAAATTTTTGTAAGGAGGGTAGATTGTAACAACTCCAATTTTTGTATACATAAAATTGATTTAAATTTGAAGTATACCTGGAGTATTTAATGTTGCTGTTCCCACTTTAAGTATTTATTTTCCCACAATAATTACAAGAAAGAGCTTGTGGCTCACTGGTAAGACATTGCACTGCTGAACCAAGCCACCAGAGTTCAAATTCCATACCCCACATTATTTTTAATATTGATTTTTTTTAAACCTTTAGAATACCAAGAGTTTACACGTGCATATCTCACAAAAACCCCCACTACACCCAAACATGTAACACTTGTAGGAGTTAAATGAACCGTCGGGGGGATCCAGGCCGCCGGACTCGGCCGGGAATCGGCCCACTCGGCCTTGACTCAGCCGACTCAGTGCTCCGACCGAGTCACGGCCAAGTCATCCCCGAGTCGGCCGATTCCGGCAACGTCTACAACATGATAGTTGTGACTTTTCATATTCCCTATGCACCTGGAAAATTTCAGCCTCAGACCACTTCCAGAGCTCTTTAAAAACTCCAATTACTCCACTTTTAATACATTTTTATTACATTTTATCACATTTTTATTTTTAACTTTTCATCTACCCTAACCCTAGCCTAACCCTATAAATACCAACCCTACACACTACCCTCTCACCCCCAAAATCTTGAGCCACTCTCTCAAAAGTTTTCCAAGAAGTGTGTGCTTTAAAAACAAGTTTGCGGCGAAGCTCCGACGTGATTCCGGCGGGAATTCCGGCGACGTTTTTAGAAACAACCGGCGACGAAGCAACGCCTCGGCAACTTCTTTAGTTCCCCTTATACTCTTTAGTATAGATCGAAACCCGTAAGTCCCATTATATCTCCCTTTCTAATTCTCAAAAATACGAAATTACGAAATCCGATTTTCGATTTGGTTTTCTATAAAATTTCACTTCTAATCAATTCAAACATCTCTAAACATCTTTATCATGATTATTAAACTTGTAAAAATCAATTTGAATAAGTTTTCACAGCTTTTTAACTTACCGTATTTTTTTCACTTTAATACCATCATGTTTCAATTTCACATTTAACCCGTTAACATTGCTATACCTTAAAATAGATCACGAGGTAATGACCTACCTCCTCACACACACATATGCAACCATAATACACTATCTTAAAAACTCCTAATACGATAAAACAAGATTTTACATTAAAATACCATTTCCTTAATAAAACCTTTTATAAAAGTTTAAGTTTGATACATTTGTTTAAACAATATCTTTAATAAGAAAAATACGATAAATTGTGGACATTGATCGTTTATCTAAACCTGACTTTGTGGTTTCTAGGCAAGTGTGTCTAAGTTAGGTGGTTACTTAATTAGGGCCACTACTTGTAGTGGAGAGACTCCCACTTACCTGGCAGTTACCTGGCCGCAATTGGCGGTGAAGAAGCGATTTCAGGCTTCTAACGACTTGTCGTTTAGACCTTTTAGAAATAGGCTAGTTGGCTTAGGAAACCCTAGAATCTAAAATACTGAAAATTACACTTTGTAAATAAATACCTTTTACTTTATAAAATCGTTTTCTAAAGGATTAGTATTTTACAATGTTTGCAAAGCGCCACTACAACCCATCTTTGGGGAACCCGTTCGGGATCGTGCGGTTTATCGCGCACCCTCGGGCTAGTAGTGCGAGATTCAGACCTCCGCAAGGAGCATTCGGTCTCGAAAGGTTTAAAATACGACATCTTAAGAAAATGAGATTTTTGGAATATAAAATATTTATTAAAACTATTTTTGTATAAATATATGTATATTTATCATTTAAATATCTATTTTTATTATAATATAAATATTCCACCTTTTTCAAAAAATCACAAGAATAAATTTTACACTAAAACACCATGAACTTCAAATAAATCAATATTACAGATAAATAGCCTTATTTATAAAACTAGGATATTTTCACTAGAAATGTCACAACATAAAATCCACCCTCATTACAACTCTAAAGACGAACAATAAATACTTGAGGTGTATTTTGAAAAGTATATAAAAGTATTTTACATAAAACCCCCTCAAGTTTATAAATTACCCTAAGGACCCTAGCAATTATAAGACTTCGATTCACATTTCTGATTGTCTGACTCGGGTTTGAGTCTGATTAATCTGACTTGAATATGATTCAAGTCAATCTATAATCTACAAGATTCTAAGTCAATATGAACACATGAATCCATGAATACAATCATCAATTTACACAACTTGACTGAACCGAACCATGGATATATATTCCTTTTACATGATTCACGGTACTCCATTTACATGACTCTATGGTTATAACCGTTTCCTGATATCATGGTTTCGGTCAGTCAGTCAATCAATCATACAACCAACACAATTTACAAGATAACAATACAAACAAGACATCGCGGGGTTTAAGGGGTAGATTGGTACAGAAGGTGTTAAAGGTGGTACGAGGTGGTCAGACTTAACACACCTAACATGAATCCAGTTGCTGTTGTATCGTGACATAAACGGTACCTTGTACTATACTTGCCCTTAGTCTCTGGCATATAGACACTCCCCTCGTATACAATGGCATCCTTCTGTACCAAGCTACAAACAACAGCGTGGACATAACATTACAACAATAATTTACACTTTAAAATGTATCTTCTTATTCTGTCTTTTTCTACTCCCTCTTACCTTTGGGACTTACCGAGCGACCTGTTCGCTGAAGACATTCTGTTTCTCTCTTCTTTGAATGTCGTCAGGTAATTTGGACCCGGCAGAGGTTGAGCCATCGTAAGAAGACTTGGGGCAGTTTACTGAAGACCCTGCACTGTAGTTTTATTGTACACTTTCCCTTTCTGTACTTTTCATTTCCTGTTATGCCACTGTTTAGGCATCTTATTATTTCAATTGTATTTCCTTTCATGTATTGTACAAAGAATGTTAATAAATAAAAGCTGTTTTTCTTTATTCTTATTTCTTGTGTATTTATTTTATATTGCTTAGATACGCTTAGCATATGTACTTCTGAGTATATACGTAGCGGACCTCGTCGCGTCCCCTTCGCCATACACTGGGAAATGGGGCGTGACATGTTGCGGCTGCCTCGACCAAGTTCTCTCTCCGGTCTCCCTTGTCGAAGAGGATCCACATCGAGGATCCTTTATACGGGCTCCAGGTTCAAAACCAAAGCAACTCGGGCATCCAGTTTGCTAGCTTAGATGCACAAGATGATGTAGAGAGAGTGAGTGATCATTTTGTCTCAATATATCCATGGATTTTCAATTCATGAGAGGGTATGGATGGAGGTGAAGAAGAAGAAGTGTGAGCTCAAGACTTTTGCTTAAAGAAAAACAACCAAAGAAAAATATCTGTTCTTTTTTTTGTGTTGAGTTGTGTGAGATATTGTGAGCAAGTGAAAAAAAATCCTAGCACAAAAAATATCTCACGCCAAACCCAATACCATAAGTCACCAAGTGCACATGCCACCATGAATGCACAAGGCCAAGACTTGCACTCATGTGCCATGCCACAATCAATGCACCATGCCAAGACTTGCACTCACACTTCGCATCAACACAATATTAAACATTTAAACAAAAACCCTAAATGTTTAATACTAGAAAAAGAATTGGCATATTCAAAGTAAACTCGTAAAGAATTACAAGAATACCCCTCATCCGTATATACATACTTGCATCCGTATTCCGACTGAATACGAATACAACGAGACAAAAATAATCCAACAATATAATACTAGGATCCAGCTTAAACCAAAGCCCACTAGTATTATCCGTCCGATCATGATCCGTGCACTAGTGCACGTATATGGTCGAACCCTACCATAAAAACCTTGCGGCCTCTACAACGTTTTGCCCGAACTAAGGAAACCTTCTGTATGGGACTCTAAAGACTTGTCAATACGCAGGCAGTGGGTTTAACCACAAGCACGTCAATGGCACTAGTTATATGTAACGGCTGCCCATCTATTGAGCGAAAGGGAGGCCGACGAGCGAACTCATCCTGAAACCCTACTGAGCCTGACAGTGACAATATCCGTACAGTCCGGTCCATTTTTCTATGAGTATCGCATATCGGGTCTAAGGGGTTGGATAAAGTCAGACCCATAGTAACGCAATATTCAGTGTCGGTATGAAGCTCATCACCAGCTGAGAAACTACAGATCCGAATCAGTAATTCTAAACTACCTTGGCCAAGGATTTTTGGTGATGGCCACCCGTACACACCGTGACATCAACCCCCAATACCGGGAGAGACGAATCCCCTCACGATCCGCTCACTGCCTCCATGTGGCTCAGGACTGTATCCAACAAAAACCTGTTTGCATAAATCCTTTGAGCCGTGGTAGGGTAGTAATCAAAGCACGGTGGGAACTCACATGAGACTAATGATGATCTCAGGTCGATAGACTAACCTGTACACATGTCACCAGGGAACTGCCATCTGACAATAGGTATAGTACCAATTAGCATGTTCTCGGCGAGTCTGTCCGATGTAATCATAACCCAATGAGCACCTGTATACATCTTAGGTGAACCAACTGACACCAATGGCTTGTGAGACCAGCTACCTCCCCTCGTCGGGGTCTCGATCCTTATACACTATTCTACTATCGGAGTATCGATGCCCAGTCTCGAAACTCCCACGACTAGGGACACTTTAAGGATGTGCTTATAGACCACCCAACTCTCACGTATATGATAGCCATCATACTGCTGGTAGTCAAGCAATAATCCTATAGGCTTTATCAACATGTAACAGTGATCTATAATGTCACCTGAAGCATGTACATGATGATAAAGACAAACCAGATAGCATACTATCATCTCGAGTAAGACAGTCCTACCGGTATAGGACCTCCCTCAATCATTGCAATCATGTGCTTGCGAACCAATAATTGACTTGAGGGTACTATAACCAACAATCTCCCACTTGCACTTAAGGCTAATTATTGCGATGTCGCACACTCACAGCCCGTGCGATACCGAACATCCAACTCCTCTACTAATCAGTTTCACAAAGCTCGTTCGTGAAACTATTTCGTTCGAGAAATAACCTCAGTGAGTGGATCCGCTCCAATGTTTCTTTCTATGTCTCTCTTTATCTCAAGTTCGCTTAGAAAGCAATCTCCAGAAATGAGCAATACCTGTCTTAGAATATGTCTGGATGTCTGATGGGACCCAGTTCATATATGAACTCTAAATCCAGCAAACTTGTTAGACTGTATTGTCCACTAAATTTAATCAGTATCCTGCGTCATGCCTCTCTCAGTATCCGCTTAGACCACCTGTCCAAACTACAGCCCCTCAAAAAGAGGGAAAACTATAACTCTGACAGTCACTCTGTCATCCAGGTCACCTTGGAAGCCTGGAACGCTAATCGTCTCCCAAAGGAGGCTGCCGTTATCATATCCCTAGAACATCAACTTATGTTCAAAAACTGCTTCCGAACGTTTCTCAAGGATTGGATTAATATATCAACTTATTGCATCTAGTGCAAAAACAACATCTGGTGTGGTACTTGACATCTCATGATTGACTCAATTGCCTAAGCAAATGATATGCCAATCATTCACATCCCTCTCCCCTTTAGTCTATAAGACACCTTTAGAGAGGGTGACTGTTGGATATAGTGCCCTCAAAGTCAATTATTGGATCGCAGGCACGTGATTGCAATGATTGAGGGAGGACCTATACCGGTAGGACAGTCTTACTCGAGAGGATTGTGTACTATAAAGTTTGTCTTTATCATCGTGTATATGCTTTAGGTGACACTGCAGTTCGCTATTACACATTGATAAAGAATAGTATGCTACTTAGTTTATCTTTATCATCGTGTACAGTATTAGGTGACATTACAGATCACTATTACGCGTTGATAGAGCCCTTAGGATTCTTGCTTTACTACCAGTAGTATGATGGCGATCATATACGTGGGAGTCGGGGTCTATAAGCACATCCTTAAAAGGTCCCTAGTCGTGGGAGTTTCGAGACTGGGCATCAATACTCCATTAGTAGACTAGTGTATACAGTCGAGACCCCGACGAGGGGCAGTGGTCGGTCTTACAAGCCATTGGTGTCAGTTGGTTCACCTAAGATGTATACAGGTGCTCATTAGATTATGAGTACACCGGACAGGACTCGCCGGGAACATGCTAGTTGGTATTATACCTAGCGTCAGATAGCAGTTCCCTGGTGACATGTGTACAGGTTAGTTCATTGACATGAGATCGTCGTTTGCCTCGTGTGAGTTCCCACTGTGCTTTGATTACTTCCATACCACGGCTCAAAGAGTCGTGCAAACAGGTTTTAAAGTCCCGAGCCACATGGAGGCAGTGAGCGGATCGGCATGGGTTTCGTCTTTCCCGGTATCGGGGGTGAGATCGCGCCGTTTCTAGGAGAGCCAATACACGAAATCCTTAGCTAAGGAAAGAGATTTACTGGTAGGTATTCCAGTAGTATCTCAGGGTGTTCTTGGCTACACTCCGACACGACTTGTACCGCTTTTGGGGGTCTGACTTTTACCAACCCCCTAGGCCCGACATGCGATACTCATAGACCAACGGACCGGACTGTACGGATATTGTCACTGACAGGCTCAGTAGGATGTCAGGATGAGTTCGCTCATCGACCTCCCTTGTGGTCAATACCTGGTAGCCCGTTATGTACAGCTAGTACCACTAACGTGCTAGTGGTTAAATCCACAGCCAAAGTATTGACGAGTCTTTAGAGTCCCCCACAGACAGTTTCTCAAGTTTCGGGCGAAACGTTGTAGAGGCCGTATGATATATGGCAGGGTTCGATCATATACGTGCAGTCGTGCACGGATCATGATCGGACGGATCATACTAGTGGGCTTTGGTTTAAGCCGGATCCTAGTATTAGATTTGTTGGATTACTTTTGTCTCATCGCATTTGCATTCAGTCGGAATGCAGATGCAGGTATGTACATACAGGTGAGGGGTATCCTTGTGATCCGTCACGAGTTTACTTTAGATATTACCGTATCTTTTTATTGTTGTAAACATTTGGGTTAATGTTTACAAATGGAAATAATGAGCTAAAAGTCATGATTAGGAGCATTAATTGTGACACATGCACAAGTGGTGACTCATAGTCTCTTTCTTTGTGCATGTGTCACATTATTTCATGGTTTTGTGAGTTGAAATGATAAGATGAGAGAGAGGGGCAGTCATATGGTGAGATTTTGCTCTTGTATTATTGATTCTCACTCTCTCATTTTATCATACAACACATAAGAAAAAAGGCTCCACTTCTTCTTCTTCTTCCTCTAGCTCACCATTTCCATTAATGGCATCATCTTCAACCTCCATCCATACACTCTCATGCGATGAGAATCAATGGATGCTTGAGACGAAGTGATCACACACATTCTCTACTTCACCTTGGACACGTCGGCTAGCAAACTTCGTGTTCGAGTTGCTTCGGATGAAGCGGGAGCCCGTAAAAGTATTCGAAGATGTGGTGCCCTTTCCGATGAGAAGACCGAAGATCGGAGATGCCGCGAGGAGCTTGGGATGGTGTCCAAAGACCGAAGGACATGGATCGATCGGTATAGCCTTTCCAACCCTTTCTCTAGTTGCTAGTTGTAGGTTAATGGTTCGATCCGGGAAAAAGTCTGCCATAGCGCCAGTTTAAAGTTTTCGTTTCCGCATTTTGGCCTCGGACAGACTGCTGGGGCGCTACCGTAGACTTACATGGTATCAGAGCCACGCCATTAACCTTTACTAGCTTGCTCTAACGTATTTAAAACATATATCGAGCGAAATTTCCAAATCCACGATTCCAATTTGTGCAGTTTCTGTCGAAATTTTTTTGTCGTCGAAAAATTATTTTCAGTATGTCAGAAAATTGTGCAGGATTTTTTAAGAACACTGTAGAAATTTGGAAGTGTCTTTCCACCATAGCGCCGCGGAACCGCGGCATAACCCACGTTTTGGCCGCGGTTCCGCCGCGATACTGTAGCTTCCTTTTACCAATTTTTCTACAGTGCTCTTAAACTTGGAATTGGGGTTTCTGGTATATTTTGTTTGGGCCCAGATTTTGTTTGAGTACTGGATTTGTGCTTGGGGCCCACTTGGGGAAATTTTGTCGATCGAAAATTTTAAATATGTTAGTTTGCAGTTCTTACATTATATCTGTGACCGTGAATGTCATTCGAGCGGTAAATCTCGTCTAATTGCTATAGCACTTTTAGACGGGTTTTGTGAACGTGACATTCGCGTTGATGTTCTGTGTTGTGCTGTGATATTGCGGATTTGTCGTGGTGGATAGCCTGGTTGCAATGTTAGTACAGTTTGGTTTTATGTGTACACTTGATATTGCGAGGCGAGCGTCCAACATGTTGACTGCCGTCACTGCCTGTATGTATATTATTCTTTTGGGGCACGACCGGGTTAAGGTCGATGTACCCGTTGTATATATTTTATTTTCTGTACTAGGATTACCCCGCGGAGGGGTGCACGGATAGCCGGGTTCTAGAGGGCAACGGGCCCGCATCTCATGGCTTTGAGACGGAAGGGGCTTTACTCTAGAATTGGTGGGATATTTGCCGCACTCGTAAGGGGTACAGGTTGACCCAAGGAGGGGTGCTCAAGTTACCGGATTCCGTGAAGTGCTGGGTGGTCCATTCACCTTGTTGAAGGGGGCTGCCTCGCTTCCGATTTTGGCGGGTAACTTGCCGCGCCCGTAGGGGTCTAGGTTTTCATTGCACAGGCTATCCACATGACCAGGGGAACGTTGGGTTTCACTAGCGGCTCTATGAAACCCGGGGATCCCAGATTATCTGTATTGTTCTGTGATGCTTATTACATTTTTGTGATGTTGCATTTTATCATGCCTGGAGCGATTATTATATATTGATATATATACTAGTAGATGGTGTATATGTTTTACACCCGCGCTAGTCCAGTCCCCGCTCTGTCGTTAGTTAAGTAACCTAACGGGTGATGAGGGACCCAGTGGCGAATGCGAATGGCATATACGTACATCGTATTTTCATTCTTTTGTGGTGTGATCAATTGACGAGACTGCATTGTTTCGGATCAATGCAAGCCAAACAAACCTATTCTGATGTTGTTGGAACATTTTTTCAAAAAGCCGTTATTGCAAGTACGTTTTCTTTTATTTTGCACAATGGTATTCAGTTGGAATATCCTGCACCTCATTCGATGAGGCAAGGGCCAAGATCCCTTCACCGGGAGTGACCCCTTGGACAGAAGTTTGCGTCAGGGTAATAACTTCACTATAGTCGATTACTTTTTGCTTTGCATCGTGGTATTCAGTTGGAATATCCTACACCTCATTCTACGGGGAAAGAGCCGAGATCCCTTCACCGGGAGTGACCTCTTTAGCAAAGATTTTCGCCACTATATTTTTATAAAAAGCTATCCGGTTCCTTCAACGATATCAAGTTCATTACGTTAAAGGTTTTTCGCCAAAAACCATTCGTAGCCCTCCGTCATTTCAGACGGGTAGCACTTAGTATTCATGCTATGTTTGTTGGCCTTAGTCAAGGCATAGTGTATGGTAGCTATTTGTTACTTTTCTGCAGCATAGATAGATACGTTGGTTTGGGACAGTCGTACAGCCTTGTTAGCCCTAGTCAAGGGCTTGTACGGGTGGGTTCAAATTAACCTGGACAATGACGGGTAGACTTTGACATGTGACTTATGATTTGTTGGCCTTAGTCAAGGTCATAAGAGCATGGGTTAAAAATCACATCGGGAGTTTCAAACATATAGGAAACTTGCCAGATATGCGCATACCTTCTGGAGTGTGATAACGTGAGTGGATTCCATCACGTTATCATGCGATGATAGTTGGATCCTGATTCCCACTGATGAGTTGGTTTACTCCTCGGGTGATCCCGACTAATTCTTCTTTCAGGTTTGGAGAAGAATTTGAGATTACAGTGGGAGGTTTCCTGATTGGATAAATTGGTAACCATTCTAATCTAGGTTAGAGTGCACGCAGTGTGTTTCTTTTCTCTCTCTCTTTGGCAGCGACCATGGCCCGACCCTAGACTATGACTCAATGACCAAGTTGACCAAACCTTCTTAAAACACTGGCTTTTGGATTGTCAGAGTTGCATACCTCATTGCCACTCCTACTTTTACCATTTTTCTCCGGAACATTTCGTATCACTACGATCATCCACTTCTATTGGATAAAACCATCTTATGGTTATATACGAACTCGAAGGAACTTATTCGCGGTTGGTTTCCGGTTCGTGAGAAAATGAATAGAATTATTTAGTTGTCTTTTCCTTTTACCTTCTCTCAGGTTGCGAGTGCTCCTTGGATTAGGACAGTACACCTATTACGCTAAATGGATAGTCTTCATCCAAACCATAGGGAGGCGCCGAATGGTAGGGAATGAAGAAAACCATTTAGCCTAAGTAAGATGTACAGAAGGTAATAAGTAAAGACAAATAAAGGGATTAGAAAGAGGGCAAAGTAAATTGCGACTGCTATTCGTGACCAAACCAAGTATTTCATCGCCACTCCTACTTCACCTTTGTATTTCTCTAGAACAGCCCGTATCACTATGAACATCCAATTCTATTGGATAAATCCATCATATGGTTATATACGAACTCGAAGGAACTTTTTTGAGGATGGATTATGGTTCAGGAGAAATAGAAATAAGGTTTATTCAGTTGTCTTTAATCTTCACCTTCTCTCAGGTTACGATGCTCCTTGGATTAGGACGGTACACCTATTACGCTAATTAGATAGTCTTCTTCCAAAACACAGGCAGGTGCCGAAAGGGAGGGAATGAAGAAAACCATTTAGCTTAAGAAGGTGTACAGAAGGTAATGACTAAAGACCAATAAAGGGTTTTGGAGAGATGGAAAAGAAATGTACGTTTACAGTTGTGAATCTGATAATGGAAGAGGCATTACTAGGAATACCCGGATACCCCTACGAAACATTTTAATATTTCAGTTTCACTGTGTATTGTTAATAGAAAACTGATTTCCTAATTAGTCCTTGCTCCAGGGTATGTATTACCAGGTATGATTCTCACATCTGTATGGTTTTGCAGATGATGAGTGGGAGTAAGTTATTGGAATTAGGTGATCGTCCTCATTATATCGGAATTCGTTGTAATTGGTGATACTTGAGGAAATCGCCTGGGTTGTTTGCCGGACGGCAAATATTTGGTTTTGAATATCCGTTGTTATGCACCAATTTCAAATTGATATATCTGTACGTTTATTTTTATAAAGTGAGATATAAATTTTTAAAATTATGTTCATGACATTTACCTATATCAGTTGATGGTTAGGTAAGGAGCATTCAACAGCGGTGTAATTCTTCATAACCATAATACAGTTTTCAACCTACGACGCAGAGGGTTTGAGTTATCCGACTCAGGGGACTTATACAGAGTATTGTATGTTGTCCAGTGTCCATTAGGACAGAGGGGATGGTCCTCGTACTATATTCTGTTTACTTATGACTTCTCTAGTTCTTAGACATGTGTTTCGTACAAACACAAGGTCCAAGTTTTGAGAAGTTATAGGTATATGAATAAAGTAGACAACCAAGTGTCGCAAGTATCAGGATTCTTCAAGGTGATTGAAGATGTAGATACTTGTGTATGGTATTCAGTTGATAGTAATGGTTTTTGAGAAACTTGTTTCACTTTCAGGCTACTCATATCTGGATGCATTCCTAAGTTGAGAAACGCTGATCGGCCTTCTTCCATTTAGTTGACATGCACTGGAGACAGCTGCATGATTTCAATCTGGTTCCAATTAAATCAGTGCCTTTGTTTCTATATTGGATATAGAACGATTCATATCTTACCGATGTTAAGATACGGGGAGTTGTCCGGCTTATGCTTAAAACCAGACTCTGGATAACTCAAGGCACGTTTCTGTAATGGCTGTTTGTGGGTTGACCCGGCTATGAAGATGGTTGACTTTCTACCATCTGGAAGATCAATAGTGACATTGTTCTTGACTAGCCACGTTTTAAATAAAAATGGATTTTTTCAGAAAACAGTAGTGGGAGTATGGTAGAACTGGAAGTGATTCCAGAACCATAAACGATTACAGAAAATTTGATAAGAACCTAAAGATTCAATCAGGTTTGACATTCCATTGGCCACTCCGCAGATATGGTGGGTTAACCTCAGGCACTCGAGAGGTACTTCGGTATGCTCAAAGACGGTGACAGGGAGGTTCTTGTTTACCCAGACTTGACACTACTGTTGTTCCAGGATATGAGACCCGGCAGGAGGATGAGTATAGCGTCGTTCTAAACTAGCTTTAGAAGTACACATGTATATGACTCTGGCAGAGGGTTGTCGTGGTCAGTGGGAGCAGCGGAAGCATAGTGGACATGTAGCTTATGTCTATTTATAGACTAAAGCAGATATAGCGGAGATAGATCATCTATTTCTGATGTGACAGTCATAGGTTTGACTTCATTAGAATAAGTGATGGATCTGTTAAGAAGGTAATAGGGTGTGATGTCCTGGTACTTGGATGACATACACAGAGTAGGAAGTGAAATTCCTATACTACGATCGGTTATACTTTGGTTGTTACACAGTGGTTTCTCCACATTGGACTTGGATATTATATCAGATATTCGGGTTACTAGTTCTATGGTTTTAGATCTAGATTTGGTTTGTTTCCCAATCTGGGTATTTAGACAGCATTCTAAAGGTGTTTTAGAATAGACGACTCATGGCACGGTAGTATACCTGCAGATGATGGAGTCACCCTCTCTAAAGGTGTCTTACAGACTAAAGGGAAGAGGGATGTGCGTGATTGACATATCACTTGCTTAGGCAATTGAGTCAATCATGAGATATCAAGTACCATACCAGATGTTGTTTTTGCTCTAGCTGCAAAAAGTTGATATTAATCCAATCGTGGAAAAACATTAGGAAGCAATTTTTTAGAACATAAGCAGATGTTCTGGGGATATGATATTCACAACCTCCTTCGGGAGACGGTTATCATTCCAGGATTCCAAGGTGACCTGGATGATAGAGTGACTGTCAGAGTTATAGTTTTTTCTCTCGACGAGGGGCAGTAGCTTGGACAGGTGATCCAAGCGAATACTTAGGGAGGCATGGCGCAGTATACTGATTAAGTTCAGTTGACGATACCATCTAGGAAGTTTGGATTTGGAGTTCATTTATGAACTAGGTCCCATCAGATATCCAGACATATTCTAAGACAGGTATTGCTCATTTCGGGAGATGGTTTTCTCCACGAACTTGAGATTAAGAGAGACATAGAAAGAAACACAGGGCGGATCCACTCACTGGGGATATTCCTCGAACGCAATAGTTTCACAAACGGGCTTTGTGAGGCTGATCAGTAGAGGAGTTGGGTTTCGGTATCACACGGGCTGTGAGTATGCGACACCGCAATAATTAGCCTTGAGTGCAAGTGGGAGATTGTTGGATATAGTGCCCTCAAAGTCAATTATTGGATCGCAGGCACGTGATTGCAATGATTGAGGGAGGACCTATACCGGTAGGACAGTCTTACTCGAGAGGATTGTGTACTATAAGGTTTGTCTTTATCATCGTGTATATGCTTTGGATGACACTGCAGTTCGCAATTACACATTGATAGAGAATAGTATGCTACCCGGTTTATCTTTATCATCGTGTACAGTTTTAGGTGACATTACAGATCACTATTACGCATTGATAGAGCCCTTAAGATTCTTGCTTGACTACCAGCAGTATGATGGCGATCATATACGTGGGAGCTGGGGTCTATAAGCACATCCTTAAAAGCTCTCTAGCCGTGGGAATTTCAAGACTGGACATCGATACTCCATTAGTAGACCCTTCGCTCCATGTAGTGAACTTCCGGACTCTAGAGAGGCTCCACAAGATGAAAAGAACAAGCTTTCTTGAAGTCTTCGAGGCCGAAGATGATCTACATCGAGGAGACACTAACTCAAGCTACTTTTTCACTAATTTGGAATTAGTTGAGCAAACAACCAAAGCTAAATGGCTAATCTACTGTAGGTTGATGAAGTGGGAATTTTGCTCACTTTAGAAATAATTTTCTCAGTAATTTTCCTCACCTCCTCAAAACCTTAAGAGCTCACTCTTGTTGAAGAAGAAGATTAAGCCAATAATGTTATGAGTGAGAATAGCAAACATGGGTGAGATAATATCTCATATTAACTCATGTAGAGACTTAACCATGGATTAAGGTAATGGTTGGGTCAATAAATATCTTATGCAAAACAAAATTAGTCGACCAAGTCAATGGTTCCACAATCTTCCATAAGCTTCAACCTTGTGCTTAATTTCCAACTAATTATTTGATTTACATTAAATAAATAAACCACTCATTATAATAAGCATGGTGTGAGTCTCATACACCCATGTTGCATATGGTAACAAGCATGGCACAATAATATATATCACATATATATTAAGTGTACACATGTGAGAAAAAGAAATGCACAAGTGAGCTAATATTAGTCAATTTAAATTAATATATCAAATATATATAACTATATATTAAATTATTAAATCAACATTTGATTTAATAATCTGTCTATATCACATATAACCGACTAATATTATTTGTATCAACTTATCGAATCAACACTTGATTCGATAACCCGGCTATATCACATATAACAAACCGATATCATATATCGCGAGAATAGAATACGGTATCACATGCACGTATTAATCTCGGTCCCACACATATCACATATGTGCTCCTACTTCGTTTCTCCTGAGCCAGGAAACCTCTGTAGAGGACTCTAAAGACTCGTCAATACGCCGACAGTAGGTGATGATCATATCAGTCGCTCACAAGCCGTCAGCAGTACTAGCTGGACGTAACGGCTACCCGGGTATTGAGCGATCAGAATATCAACAAGCAAGGCTGCTCATACTCCTGTAAAGCCTGTCAGTAACACTACCGTACAGTCCGGTCTCTTCGTATGATATGTCGCATATCTAGTCTACGGGTGGTAAACGTCAGACCCCGGTAACCGATAAGTCGTGCCGATGCGAGGCTTATAATGGGTCGAGAAACTACTGATAACATTTACCAGTAGATCTCCGTATCAGCCCTGTACAGGGACTTCCTGTTATAGGCAATCGAGCACAGCGCAACATCAACCCCCAATACCGGGAGAGACGAATCCCCTCCTATCGCTCATTGCCTCCATGTGACTCGGGACTGTACCCAAAAGCCACCATTTTGCACGTTCTCTTGAACGTGGTAAGGTGGAAATCAATGCACAGTGGGAATCACACAAGACTCTATGACGATCTCGGGTCTACATACTAACCTGTACCAGTGTCACCAGAGAACTACTATCTGACGCTAGGTATAATACCATCTAGCAGTTCTCGGCGAGTCCGTTCAGTGTACCTAGTCTCCACTGAGCACCCGTATACCTTCTCTGATGTCAAACACCGATGGATGTGGGATCATCCATCACCCATCATATGGGTCAAAATGCGTATACGGTAGTTTACTCTGGAATATCAATGCCCTGTCTCGATACACCCTCGACTAGGAACTATTAAAGGATGTACTTGTGGACTATCCTGGCCCCACTAGTATGATCTCCATCATAGTCCTGGTAGTCAAGTACACATCCTAAGGGCTTTATCAACATGTTAGAGCAAGACAGTATCGCAATGCAAGTCTATATGTTAAGACAAAGAGCAACCAGATAGCATACAATCATGTCGAGCAAGAAAGTCCTCTCTCTATATGTCCAAGCATCCACTATAATATACATCATTGTACAATAATGGCCTCTAGGGCATACATATAACTTACAATCTCCCACTTGCTCTAAGGCCGGTTGTTGTAGTATCTCATACCAAACATCCCGATTAGCCTCACAAATTATATCTTGGGTATGGCTTTCGTGAGTGGATCCGCCGTGTAATTCTACGTGTCAACTCTCCTGACCTCGATCTCCCGGCGATCAACTATCTCCCGGATCAGGTGATACCGCCTCAGAATATGCCTGGATTTCTGATGGGACCTAGGTTCCTTGGCCAAAGCCACAGCTCCATTGTTATCACAATACAAAGGTATTGGATGCTCGATGGATGGAACCACACCAATTTCGGTTATGAACTTCTTCATCCAGAAAGCCTTTTTGGCAGCATCATTAGCAACGATGTATTCATCCTCCATCGTCGAGTCTGCCACGGTTTCTTACTTGGAACTCTTCCAACAAACCGCCCCTCCATTGAGGGTAAAGACAAATCCCGAGATCTACTTAGAGTCGTCCTTATCACTCTGGAAGCTCGAATCGGTAAAGGACTCCACTTGGAGTTCACCGTTACCATACACCAAGAACAGCTCTTTAGTCCTTCTCAAGTACTTGAGAATGTTCTTCACAGCTATCCAGTGACTCTCTCCAGGATCTGCTTGATGCCTACTCACTACACTTAGTGAGTATGCTACATCGAGTCTGGTACATTGCATCGCGTACATGATAGAGCCTACTGCCGAAGCATAGGGTATCCCTTGCATGCGAGCTCTCTACAATCAGTCTTGGGAGACATCTCTTTGGAGAGAGTGAGTCTTGAGATCGTGGGTAAATTCCCACGCTTGGATTCTTCCATACTAAACCTCTTTAGTACTGTGTCAATGTACCTGGATTGGGACAATCCCAGTATCTTTTTAGATCAATCTCTATAGATCTTAATCCCGAAGATGTAGGAGGCATCACCTAGATCTTTCATTAAGAATCTTTGTGATAAGAAGAGCTTGACCGAGTGCAGCATAGGAACATCATTTCCTATCAAGAGTATGTCATCCACGTACAATACGAGGAATACGGCCTTACTCTCTGCAACCTTCTTGTATATACATGGTTCATCTACGTTTTTGATGAAGTCAAACTCTTTGACTACCACATCAAAACAGATGTTCTAACTCCACGATGCCTGCTTCAACCCGTAGATTGATTTAAGCAGCTTCCACACCTTTCCGCTGCTCCCACTGTCCACAAAGCCCTCTGGCTGAGTCATGTACATGCTCTCTTCTAAATCACTATTTAGAAAGGCAGTCTTAACATCCATCTGCCAGATTTCGTAGTCATGGTACACAGCGATGGCAAGTAGGATCCGGATAGACTTAAGCATAGCCACTGGAGAAAAGGTTTCATCGTAATCCACACCTGGTCGTTGACGAAAACCTTTTGCAACAAGTCTAGCTTTGAAAGTCTCAACTTTTCCATCTACAGCAAGTTTCTTCTTAAAGATCCATTTGCTCCCAATGGGTTTAACCCCTTCGGGAGCAACTTTCAAAGTCCATACTTTGTTGGTGTACATGGATTCCATCTCAGATCGCATTGTATCCAGCCATTTCACAGAGTCCCCATTCGTGATGGCCTGCTCGAAGCTAGTGGGTCGTCATCTTCTATGATGCAGTCCTCGCTCCCACCATCAATGAGAAAATCGTAGTATCTCTCAGGTGGATGAGAAACCCTACTAGATCGGCGGAGAGGCTGAGGTTCGTTGGGAACAATCGAATCCTCTGTATCTACCAAATCTTCTGTCGTTGTTTGTATAGCTGGAACTTCTTCCAGTTCAACCTCTTTGCCACTAATTTCTTTTTCAAGAAATTCCTTTTCTAAAAAGGTGGCATGTTGAGAAACAAACACCTTTTGTTCCTCAGGGTGGTAGAAGATATTTCCTCGTGAATGCTTGGGATGCCCTACAAACTTACACAGAACCGACCTTGACTCGAGCTTGTCCGAATTTTTCTTTTTAACATAGTCCGAGCAACCCCATATCTTAACAAAATTAAGACACGGTCTCTTCCCTTCCCATATCTCATATGGAGTGGTAGACACCGATTTGGTTGGAACTCTATTCAATAGGTATGATGCTGTCTCAAGCGCATAACCCCAAAAGGAAATAGGTAACTCAGCGGTGCTCATCATAGAGTGCACTATATCCAATAGGGTGTGATTCCTCCGCTCCGATACACCGTTGAGCTGTAGTGTATACAGACGAGTATGCTGAGAGAGAATCACATTCTCTTTTAGATAGTCATAGAATTCCGTGCTCAAGTATTCTCCTCCCCGATCAGACGTAGGATTTTAATACTTTTACCCGTCTGGTTCTCAACTTCATGCTTATATTCTTTGAATTTCTCAAAAGCTTCAGACTTGTGTTTCAACAGGAACACATGACCGAATCTTGAGAAATCGTCAGTGAATGTAATGAAGTATGAGGAACCATCCCAAGCATGTGTAGAAATGGGACCACATACAACACTATGTTTCAGTCCCAAGAGTTCTGTAACTCTTTCTCCGTGTCCAGCAAACAGAGTTTTGGTCATCTTTCCTTTGAGACATGACTGGTAAGTTTCATAAGATGATAATTTGAACGGATTCAAATATCCATCCTTATGTAACTTAGCTAGTCGTGTCGCATTGATATGACCTAGTCTACAATGCCACAAGAAAGATTCGTTCATTTCTGAAGTCTTTCTTTCGTGTGTGTTTTGTACGTTAAGAACTGTGGTTTGATTTAGAATGTATATGCCATTACTTAGCGAGCTTGATCCAATCAACTTTTGATTCAGGAAGATGTTCATAACATTATCCTGTAATATAAAATTATATCCTTCTTTACTTAATAAAGAAACTGATATAATATTCCATAACAGGTTCGGTATGTAATAGCATTCATTCAGAATCAATGTATTACCATTTGGTAATACAAGGTGATATTCGCCAACAGCTCTGGCTGCAACATTTGCACTATTCCCTACTCTTACAGAATGATCACCTATTCCCAGTTCCCTATCTTTCCTTAGCCTATATAATATATTACATATGTGGGATCCTGATCCGGTATCTAATGCCTAGGGCGTAGAGTGTACTGAGAAACAGTTCTCGGTAACTAACACACCCGAAGAAAATGCATCAACATACTTATTCTTCGTTTGGGTGGCACGGGAATCATGATTTTCCCCTATTTCATTCTCAGACTTATAACAATTATAAGTTGGAGTGGAACCAACGTTCCCCAGCTCAGTATAACAAGCGGGTTCGGTCAATACATCCATATTATTATCTTGATTATGGCCTGACATGGTCTCTACCTGAAGAGAGAGAGAGAAGAAAACACTTAGCATATGCTCTTGCAAGATTAGATTGGTTATTATCTTATCTAATCATGATGGCTCCCACTGTTTTTATCAAATCTTCCTTCAAACCCTAAATGGTAAGACTAGCCGGGATTAATTACACCCTATAAGTTCGCCAATCTTTCAGTCAGGCCAGTGTTGGTACTTTCAGGGAGGTTCCCCGTGCTTTCGCACGGACCTAATTAAAATAAACCTCGTTTTCCTGGGGGCGTAACCCCGTTAACACCTTTCTAGACACCTACTTGATTGGCTAATTGTGATCTGTAAAACTCTCCTAGGAGTAACTCTTACTCGCAGTGGGTATCGGGATCCAACTATCTCATAAAAGGTATGCAATCTCATTGCAAATTTCAACACTTGAAATTCCCGATAATATTTTACCCCTAGCGTCCTATGACCTTGATGGAGGCCAACAAACCATAGGATGCTAGTCAAGTTCAACCCGTACATTTCATGATTGAATTAAACTCATTCGCACGACCCTTGACGGAGGCCAACAAAGTCGGATGACTACCCTAATCCAATTTCATCTTATGTTGCAGATAATCACTAGTTAGCTATCGCAAACTACGCCTTGACGGAGGCCAACAAACTTAGCACGAATAATAAGTATTACTTATCTGAAATGACGGAGGGGTATGACAGGTTTTTAAAAAACCTTTTGTGTAATGAACTTGATATTGTTTTAGAATCGAGTGTTTTTGAGGCTTTTGTTAAAGTGGTCACTCCAGTGTAAGGATCTCGGCTCTTTCCTCATCGAATAAGGTGTCGGATATTCATGAATATCACTATGCAAAGCAAAAACTAAAAAGCAATCAAAAACAAAACCGAGTGGGTTGTAGCATGTGCTAGTTTCGCTAAAGAGGTCACTCCCGGTGAAGGGATCTCGGCTCTTTCCTCATCTAATGAGGTGCTGGATATTCTACAAGGAATACCGCTATGCAAAGCAAAAACTAGAGCTACCTATTTAGAAAATTAGATTCCACAACATCTTTTAGGATTCTTTATTTTTCATTAATCTCATTAATGAAGTCCCATCAATTATTCTTCCTAAGCATTACAGAAGAAACGGAAATAGAACGTACGCTTATGTCATCAGCATTCGCCACAGTGTCCTGTTATGCACCGTTAGGTGACATAACTAACGACATAGCGTGGCGGGACTAGCGCGGGTGCAAAACATAAGCAACGTTTATTATATATCATATATATAATAATAAAGCATTCGTCTCACGCATATAAAGTGATCACATCACAGAATATCAGCAGCAGAAGTCAATATATGAAATATTGGATATAATAGGATTTCCGTGTTTTTTTATATTAAGCCAGTAATAAAACACGGATTCCACGGTCGCTATGCATAGCCAAACCCACATCCCTAGACCCCTACGAGAGCGGCAAGCAATCCTAACAATTCTAGATTTAGGAGACCCGGACTCGACTCCTCGAGATGGTCTCCCACTGGACACTAGAACCCGGTTACTTGTGCTCCCTACCTTGGGTCTATCCTAATGCGGAAAAGTAAATAATATAAAACAATGGTGGCATTATCCTCAACCCGGAAGTGCCCCAATAAAAGAATATTACATACAAGGTTTTACATGAATGAAAATGAAAAACTCTCATCTCACATAAAAACCCCCGGCTATTCAAAACACGACGATCCAATATAACTTATTCCATCAACACATAACTTCACATGTCATCAACGTAAGTAAATATGCGTATCCCAATTGTCGTTGACATACAGCAACGAAACCGGCGATACACCATATATTACACTTACGGTCGCAGAAAAGAAAATGTCAAACTACAACATTTGGAATCGACACAGTCCTAAGACATCATAAACCTGGAATATAAGATATTTCGGATTTCATGCATAACATTGTAAATCTTACATTTGGGTCTAACTCATGAAAACACATTTTCAAAAGAAAGCGGGTAATTCAACAAAATTCCTGATTCCCACCGAGACCGAAATGTTAAATTTACAAGCAACTAATCAATTTTCATAAAACTAATTAGTGTAGATTCCAAATATTGTATCACATTCCACAGATAGCTAGACGATGTTAAACATTCCGATCGAATTAACAAACACCCAAAATTTCCCAAAGAGCTCAACACTTGAGCACAGTTAAGAAATACTCAGAACATGCCACAGTACCTATGGACCATCCATAGAAGGGCCAAGCCTTGCCTCACCTGTGGCGCCGTGGAACTAACACAAACCCTAGGGTTTGATGGCGGTACCGGCGGTCACAGAATTGAGTTAGGGTTTTGCTCTTCTAGAGAGTCCATAGAATTACTTGCATGATTTTTGAATGTTTTTTAACTTGGAAAAAATCCAACTTTTGGAAAATTTCCACCGAGGGAGAAAATAGGTTATTGATATTCGTTCGAACTTTTTAACTCCGTCTAAATACCCGAAACGACGTTATAATTATGACTACGAAAAACTCCGAATTTCCTTTACAGAAAGATAACATCACATGCAATTTTAGAAAAAAACAAGCAACACCTGAAACACCAAACCCCAGAGACCAGAACACGAGACAAATATGAAGCCCAGAGGCATGATCCAGACCGGCCAGGCAGGTTTTTTTAGAGTATGTCGCCAAGTCAAATCCGGTGGATGGGGTTCGTATTTGTCTGGTGTTCATATTACATCTCATGTAACATTCTGCAGTTTCTTAAAAAAATTTAGACACTCTGAAAATTTCGACAGAAACTGGGCTTTTTGTTTCGATGTTTCGGAGTTGTTTCGGTTTCGTAATTCTACAAACATTGTCTAATAGTCTAGCTTGGCTCTGATACCACTGTAAGGTTACCTAGTACGACAACAAGGTTTCGGGAGGCATCATCCATGCCGTTTTCAAAAATTTGCCATGCTAAATAACCATAACCCTAAAATCATAAGTAGAGCACTAGACGAAACATAGAATGTAAACATCTTTACATGTAAGTGAACAAGGAAGAAAACCTTTGTAGACCGGTCCTTCACTTCAATAGCTCCGTGTAGTAGTCCCTTCGCTCCAAGTAGTGAACATCCGGACTCTAGAAATGCTCCACAAGATGAAAGGAACAAACTTGCTTGAAGTCTTCGAGGCCGAAGATGATCTACGTCGAGGAGACACTAACTCAAGCTACCTTATCACTAATTTGGAATTAGTGAAGAAAACAACCTAAACAAAATGGCTAATCTAGTGTAGCTTGATGAAGTAGTAATTTTGCTCACTTTAGAAATATTTTTCTCACTAATTTTCCTCACCTCCTCAAAACCTTGAAAGCTTACTCTTGATGAAGAAGAAGATGATGCCAATAATGTTATGAGTGAGAATAGCAACCATGGGTGAGATAATATCTCATATTAACTCATGTAGAGACTTAACCATGGCTTCAGGTAATGTGTGGATTAATAAATATCTTATGCAAAACAAAATTAGTGGACTCAGTCAATGGTTCCACAAGCTTCCACAAGTTTCAACCATGTGCTTAATTTCCAACTAATTATTTGATTTACATTAAATAAATAAACTCCTCATTATCATAAGCATGGTGAGTCTCATACATCCATGTTGCATATGGTAACAAGCATGGCACAATAATATATATCACACATATATTAAGTGTACACATGTGAGAAAAAGAAATGCGCAAGTGAGCTAATATTAGTTAATGTAAATTAATATATCAAATATATATAATTATACATTAAATTATTAAATCAATACTTGATTTAATAATCTGTCTATATCACATATAACCGACTAATATTATTTGTATCAACTTATCGAATCAACACTTGATTCGATAACTCGGCTATATCACATATAACCGAATGATATCATATATCGTGAGAATAGAATACGGTATAACATACACGTATTAATCTCGGTCCTGCACATATTACATATGTGCTCCTACTTCGTTTCTCCTGGGCCAGGAAACCTCTGTGTAGGACTCTAAAGACTCGTCGATACGCCGGCAGTAGGTGATGATCATATCAGTCACCCACAAGACGTCAGCGGTACTAGCTGGACATAACGGCTACCCGAGTATTGAGCAATCAGAATATTAACAAGAAAGCCTGCTCATACTCTTATAAAGCCTGTCAGTAACACTACCGTACAGTCCGGTCTCTTCGTCTGATATGTCGCATATCTAGTCTAGGGGTGGTAAACGTCAGACCCCAATAACCGATAAGTCGTGCCGATGTGAGGCTCATAACGGATCGAGAAAATACTGATAACACTTACCAGTAGATATCCGTATCAGCCCTGGCCAGAGACTTCCTGTTATAGCCAATCGAGCAAAGCGCAACATCAACCCCCAATACCGGGAGAGAAGAATCCCCTCCTATCGCTCATTGCCTCCATGTGACTCGGGACTGTACCCAAAAGCCACCGTTTTGCACGTTCTCTTGAATGTGGTTAGGTGGAAATCAAAGCACAGTGGGAATCACACAAGACTCTATGACGATCTCGGGTCTACAGACTAACCTATACCAGTGTCACCAGAGAACTGCTATCTGACGCTAGGTATAATACCATCTAGGAGTTCTCGGTGAGTCCGTTCAGTGTACCCAGTCTCCACGGAGCACCCGTATACCTTCTCTGATGTCAAACACCGATGGATGTAGGATCATCCATCGCCCATCATATGGGTCAAGAAGCGTATACGCTAGTCTACTCTGGAATATCGATGCCCTGTCTCGATACACTCTCGACTGGGAACAATTAAAGGATGTACTTGTGGGCTACCCTTGCCCCACTAATATGATCTCCATCATAGTCCTGGTAGTAAAGTACACATCCTAATGGCTTTATCAACATGTGAGAGCAAGACAGTATCGCAATACAAGTCTATATTTTAAGACAAAGAGCAACCAGATAGCATACTATCATGTCGAGCAAGAAAGTCCTCTTTATATATGTCCAAGCATCCACTATAATATACATCATATGTACAATAATGGCTTCTAGGGCATACATATAACTAACAACTATAACGTCTTTCCAAATGAGATTTTGGAAGTGTACATGTATATGACTCTGCCAGAGGGTTATCGTAGTCAGTGGGAGAAGCAGAAGGTGTGCCAGTTGCTTATGTCTATTCGTAGACAAAACCAAGGATAGCTGAGATGGATCATCTGTTATTGATGTGATAGTCAAGGTGATTGACTTCATCAAAACAAAGGCGAACCTAGTAATAAGTATGCAGGGAGTATTTTCCTGGAATTTGGATGACATACTCCAGATAGAAAGTGATGTTCCTATACTACTATCGGTCAGATTTTTGTTGTCACATAGTGTTTTCTCTACGTTGGATATGGATAGTATATTAGGAGTTCTGGTGACTAGATCTATGGTTTTAGATCCAGAATTAGGAAATTCCCAAATCGGGTATTTATACAGCATTCTAAAAGTATTTTAGAATGGACGACTTCTGACGTGGTAGTGTACCCACAGGTGATTGAGTCACCCTCTCTTAAAGGGATGTCTTCTAGACTGATGAAGAGAGGGGCTGGCATAAATAACATATCATTTTCTTAGGCAGCTGAGGCAATCATACAATGTCTTGTACAGCACCAGATATTGCTTTTGCACTAGTTGCAATAAGCATATATTAATTCAATCCTCGAAAAACAAAGGGAAGCAGTAAAGAACATAAAAGGATGTTCTTGGTATAGGATAACGACAGCCACCTCTGGGTGGCGGTTATCTGTTCAGGCTTCTAAGGTGACGTGGATGACAGAGATGCTGTCAGAGTTATAAGTTTAGCCACTTCTAAGGATCAGTGTACTCGATAATGTTCCAATAAGGATACTGAGGTAATCATGGTGCAAGATGTCGGTCATAACTCAACAGAGGATACAACCTAAGAAGTTTGTTGGATAGGAGTTGTTCATTGATGAACTTGGTCCCATTAGGTATCTAGACAAATTCTTGAGGCGTGGTATCGCTCATTTTGGGAGATTGGTAATCTACGCAAAGTTGAGATATAGAGAGATGAAGTTGGAACATTGTAGCGAGTCCACTCACTAAGGCTATTTCTCGAACACGTTAAGTTTCATAAATATAGTTTGCGAAACTGATTAGTAGAGAAGTTGGGTATTTGGTAGCATACGAGCTGTAGGTACACGATACCGCAATAATTGGCCTTAAGTGCAAGTGGGAGATTGTTGAATATAGTGCCCTCAAGGCAATAATTATGATTGCGAGTAGGCAATTATAATAATTGAAGAAGGACCTATACAGGTATAACAGTCTTATTCGAGATGATAATATGCTATCTAGTTTTTCTTCATTATTGATGAAGCCCGTAGGATTGTTTCTTGACAACTAGCATTATGATGGCGATCATATATGTGGGAGCTGGGTTATCCATAACCACATCCTTGAATGTCCTTAGTCGTGGGAGTATCGAGACTGGGCATCGATATTCCGGAGTAGACTAGTGTATACGCTTCGAGACCCCGACGAGGGGAGGTGGGCGATCTCACAAGCCATTAGTGTTGTGACACCTAAGACAGTATATAGGTGCTCACTGGAGGTGATTACACTGGACGGACTCGCCGAGAACTTCTAGATGGTATTATTCCTATCGTCAGATGGAATTTCTTAGGTGGCATGATTACATGTAAGTCCTTTGAACTGAAGTCGTCATTTTTCTCATGTGAGTTCCCACTGTACTTTGTGTTGGGTTAGCTTAGTATCTTAGCAAGGTTTTGGCAAGCATCAATCATGCTACTATAAAAATTTTAGGGTGCTAAACAAACCAACCAAGTAATCAAACTAGAGAATTAGGGTTTAACATGATATGTAAACACTTGACATCTAAGTGAACAAGGAATACAACCTTTGTAGACCAGTCCTTCACTTCAATAACTCCGTGTAGTAGTCCCTTCGCTGCGATCTCGAACTTCCGGACTCTAGAGAGGCTCCCATGAAGAAACGAACAAGCTTGCTTCGAAGTCTTCGAGGCCGAAGATGATCTATGTCGAGGAGACACTAGCTCATGCTATCTCTTCACTAATTGTGTAGATTAGTGAAGAAAACACCCTAAACTAAATGGCTAATAGTATAGGATGATGAAGTAGGAAGTAGGCCCACTTTAGATTTATTTTTCTCACAAGTTTTCATCACTTTTTGAAAAAGCTAGCAAACTTTTTCACTTGAAGAAGAAGTAATGAAGAGATGAATGAAAATATTTGGTTAGAAATGCAACCATGGTTAGTGTATGTCATGCACTAACCATCGTAGAGACTTAACCATAGTTATGAGTTAAGGGTTGGGTCAAAAAATATCTTAAGCTAGACAAACAAGTGGACTGAGTCAATATTTTCCACAAGCTTCTCCAAGCTTCAACCATGACTCATTATCCAAATGTTTGAATTACTTAAAACAAATAAAACCCTAACTTTAACCCAGCATGGTGTGAGTCTCATACATACATGTTGCATGTGTAACCTAGCATGATACAACAATATATATCACATATATATTTTGCGCAAAAAGAAAACAATACATTTAACATATATCACATATATATCAATGTATCATAAAGTGAGAAAAGAAATCTTAAGTGAGCTAATATTAATTAATGTAATTTAATATATCAAATATATAATTATACATTAAATTATTAAATCAACTCTTGATTTAATAATCCGGCTATATTACATATAACCGACTAATATCAATTGCAACAACTTATCGAATCAACACTTGATCGATAACCCGGCAATATCCCATATACCCGACCAATGTCACAAGTCGCGAGAATAGAATGCGGTATCACATACTCGCATTAATCTTGGTCCCGCACATATCATATATATGCTCCTACTGCGTTTCGCATGAACCAAGAAACCTCTGTGTAGGACTCTAAAGACTCGTCAATACATCGGCAGTAGGTGATGATCATATCAAACACCCGTAAGCCGCAAGCGGTCTGCTAAACGTAACAACCACCCGGGTATTGAGCGATCAGAAGATCAACAAGCAAGACTGCTCATACTACTGCGAATCCAATCAGTAACACTACCGTACAGTCCGGTCTCTTCGTCTGATATATCGCATATCACAGCCTGGGGGTGGTATAACGTCAGACCCCAATAGCCTGATAAGTCATGCCGATGTAAGTTCCATAACAGTTCGAGAAACTACTGCTAACACTTACCAATAAATCTCAGCAACCCTGACCAGGGATTTCCTGTTATAGCCAATCGAGTATAGCGCAACATCAACTCCTAATACCGGGAGAGACGAAACCCCTCCTATCGCTCATTACCTCCATGTGACTCGGGACTGTACCTAAAAACCACCTTTTTGCACGATCTGTTGACCGTGGTATGGTGGAAATCAAAGCACAGTGGGAATCACACAAGACTCTATGACGATCTCAGGTCTACAGACTAACCTGTACAAGTGTCACCAGAGAACTGCTATCAGACAATAGGTATAATACCATCTAGGAGTTCTCGGCGATTCCGTCCAGTGTACCCAGTCTCCACTGAGCACCCGTATACCTTCTCTGATGTCAAACACCAATGGATATGGGATCATCCATCGCCCATCATATGGGTCGATAAGCGCATACGCTAGTCTGCTCTGGAGTATCGATGCCCTGTCTTGATACTCCCACGACAAGGAACATTTGAAGGATGTACTTATCGACTACACTGTCCCCACTAGTATGATCTGCATCATAATCCTGGTAGTCAAGTAATCATCCTAAGGGCTTTATCAACATGTGATCACAAAACAATATTTGTTAGTATGTTAAGATAAAGTGCAACCAGATAGCATACTATCATGTCGAGCAAGAATGTCCTCCTTATATATGTCCAAGCATCTACTACAATATACATCGCATGTACAGTAATGGCCTCTAGGGCATACAAATAACTAACACTTTGATTACTAGCCTACCACGGCTCAAAGGAGTCGTGCAAACAGTTTTTAGTTGGGTACAGTCTAGAGCCAAATGGAGGCAGTGGTTGACTGTCAGGGATTTGTCTCTCCTAGTATCGGGAGTCGATGTCGCACCGTGTTCAGTTGGCTATCACCAGAAATCCTTGGCCACGATAGGTGAGATTTACTGATAGTTGATCAGTAGTATCTCAGTTGGTGATGTTCTTGACTCAGACACGACATATCAGGTTAGTAGGGGTCTGACGTTATCCACCCCTAGACCCGATATGCGATACTCTTTGACGAAGAGACTGGACAGTACGGAGATTGTCCCATTCAGGCTTGGTAGGGGAAGGACGCACTTGATTGTCAACCCCCCTTTCGACAAGTACTTGGATAGCCGTTACGTGCAGCTAGTGCCGCTGACGTGCTTATGGTTAAACCCACTGCCGGTGTATTGTCAAGTCTTTAGAGTCCCACACAGAGGGTTTTTCTGGTTTAGACGACAAATGTAGGAACCGTATGCTGGTACGTGCAGGGGTCCGATTAAATACGTGTACGCGATACACGGACTTTAATCTGACGGTTGATAATACTAGCCGGCTTGGGATTAAGCCGGATTATTAAATCAGGTTTTGATTTAATAATTTATATATGTATTTTGATACATATATTTTAGTATTATTGCTCATTATTCATTTTCTCTCTTTTTTGTGCTATCTGTATTTTTATATGGATACGCGTATATATAGTCATACATATACCGGGTGAAGTATTCCGTATTTATATGGGAAAGATTCTAAAAGAAGGACACCTCATATTTATTTTTCTATTTTAGAAATGTAAAAAAGAATGAGGTGGAAATGAGGAATTAATGAAGCATGGGTTGGAGGGATGGCTTGGATTAGCTGGTGCATTTATTATGCACTATTGCATCATGGTTGCTAGACTTCATAGCCATTTCACTCATTCATTTTTCACTTGGTTGGTTTTTTGCCTCTACACTTGATGATTTTCTTTTTCTGCTCCAAGCATGCTTCATGCTCTCCTCTAGCTCTTGTCCTTCTTCATGTTGCTCTCATTTTTTAAGTATGGTTCAAGAGAAATTTTTAGTGGAGTATTCCTACATCACCGACCATCCAAACCTAGCGAGCTTGGATCATCGGTTAGAGCCTCCTCCGCATTTCCTCGGGTGGATCGTCTTCGGTAAGGGTGGTCGATTCATAAGCGCGATCCCGGCGGCTACGAGCATGGAGGTGTCTTCCACAATTAGGTGGACACGAGACAAAGGTTGTATTTTCTCAACCCCTTTCATATTTTAGATTTCTAGTTTAGGGTGTTTGGATCGAATCCTCGGGTGTGCGCGTCCGATGCCCGCAAAAAGTTTTTGTTTTCGTTTCCGCCTCGCCCGCGGCCTCCGTGGCACCGGCGCTGGTCTCCAACAGTCCACTCATCAATCCTAGGTGAAATTCTCCCACTGCAACAGCATCTACACTGGTTCCGTTGCCATCCCAGAGGGTCATATCACCTTTCTTCAAAACTCTACGGCTTCTCAGCGCCTGCAAAGAATTACAGGTGTGAGATCCTGATCCGGTATCCAATATCCAGGAAGTAGAGTTAATATAGAAACAGTTTTCAATCGGGAACACACATGAAGCCAAAGCCACAACTTGCTTCGTGTCCTGATTCTTGGCTTTTAAATCCCGACAATCCTTCTTTCAATGTCCTTTTTTGCGATAGTAGAAGCACTCTTCCTTTGTGGCTGATCCCCCCATCTTTTCTTCTCCCTTTCCTTGCACCTTCTGCATACCACCTCTCGGTTTAGTGGGGGCCTTCTTTTTCTTCTCCTTGGCCTTAGCCTTGGATTTAGCAGAAGAAGATTCCCCAATAAACAAAGCGGGTGTTTCCTTGGATTTCTTCAAGGTGCCCTCTGCCACCCTCAACATGTTGAGGAGCTCAGGAAGTGTAACTTCCAGTTTCTGCATATTGAAATTCAATACGAATTGGGCATAAGTGGAGGGAAGGGACTATAGAATTAAGTCGGTATAGAACTCATTCTCCAATGTAGTTCCCAAGTCTGCGAGCTCTTCGATGAGAGTAATCAACTTTAGGACGTGGTCCCCAACAGATGATCTGACAGCCAACCTTGCTTGAAACAATTTCTTCGAGGTCTCGTATCTTGCAATACGAGATTGCTCTCCATATTAGTCTTTGGTATGGAGGAAGATGGAAGCAAGGTCCATCTTCTCGTGCTGCTTTTAATGTTTATTATCTATAAAGGCAAGCACGAGGCACTTAGTTTTCGCGCAATCCAGATCCCAAGTCTTACGGACCTCACTATCCGTGACTAAGGATTTTAAACCTGGAATGGGGGGAGGAGGGCTTTAGCCGTGAGGACGTTTGCAACCTTATCATAAGTAAGAGCCATATGGACGTTCCTCGGCCAGTCTTTATAGTTTGGCCTAATCAGTTTGTTTTTATCTAGTGTAAGCTTAAATCCTGTCATGGTCGCTGCAATTAGGAGAGAGAGAAAAGAAGCACTCAGCATATGCTTTTGCAAGTTTAGATTGGTTATTAGTTTATCTAAACAGGATGGTTCCCACTGTTTCCTTAAATTCTCCTTCAAACCCTAAAAGAAGAATTAGTCAGGATTAATCATACCCTACAAGTTCGCTTATCTTTCGGCCAAGCCAGTGTTGGTACATCAAAGGGAGGTGCTTCGTGCTTTCGCACGGACCTAATTAAATAACCTCGTTTTTCTAGAGGCATAGCCCCATTAACACCTTTCTAGACACCTACTTCATTAGCTAATTGAAAAGTTGAAAATTCTCCCGAAGAGTAGCTAATACTCACATTAGGATCAGGATCCAACCATCATTGTGTGATAATTTTGAAGGAATCCTACCAAAACTATGACACTCCAGAAGGTATGCAACACTATCAAGTTTCCTGTATATTTGAAACTCCCAATGTGGTTTTTTCCCCAAGCGCTTATAACTTTGACGAAGGTCAAAACATCATAAGTTGCAAGTCAAGTTCAACCCGTCATTATCCATATTAACCTACACCCATTCATACAAGCCCTTGATGAAGGTCAAAACAGCTGTACGCCTGTCCTAAATTAATGCATCTATTTATGCTACAGATAAGTAGCCGCTTGCTACCAAACACTATGCCTTGGCGAAGGTCAAAACAAATAACATGAATACTAGTTGATACCTATCTGAAATGACGGAGGGCTACGACTGGTTTTGGCGATAATCGTTAACGTAATAAACTTGATATAGTCGAAGGAACCAAATAGCTTTGGAAAAGGAGTGGTTTAAGCTCCGCTTTAAAAAGTTTTTTTTGAAGAAAACCGAGTGGTTTTGCAATTGTTCCAACGATGTCATCTTTTAGGTTTATTACCTTACATTAAGTGAGATTAATGCATTCCCATCAATTAACCTTATCACACCACAAAAAGAACGAAAATAGAATATACGTATATGCCACTTGCATTCCCCACGGGGACCCGTCATGCACCTAACGGCAGAGCGGGGGTTGGACTAACGCGGATGCAAAACATATACAATATTTATTGATACATACATACATACATACATACATACATATATATATATATCACAGGTATGATAAGAAACACAGGCAGATATAAGCATCATCGAGAATGGAAAAATGGATCATCTAGGAACATTTGCATATCAATGAGCCACCTATGAAACACAGTCCTCCATGGTCGTGTGAATAGCCGAGTGTGAATCATCTTAGACCCCTACGAGTGCGGCAAGCTACCTTCCAATCCTAGAATTGGGTGACCCAGCTCTCGGCTCCTCGAGATGGCCACCCACTGAATCATAGAACCCGATAGCTTGTGCACTCCTCTGTGGGTCAATCCTAGATGCGGAAATGAAAAGTAATATACACACGGTGACTACATCCTCAACCCGGATGCACCCCAATAAAAGAATATACATTAATTATTACATGAATTACAAAAAATCCACTCACATCTCACATCTAGATTCATACCGGGGCATTCACACGATGATCCATGAAACCATCCGCATCCGAACATCACAAGATATGTGCAACCCCTTCTAATTGTCGTATAGAGATTAGAAGACATTTAATAACACATATACACATCACAAAATCGAGTAAAGAAAACCACAACGTTAGAATTCCGCGCACAATTAGCGAATGAAACTAATTTTCTAAGACTTCAAAAACTGTCTAGTAAAGTCCTCAAAAAATTCATTTTAAGTCAATCCGGGAGTTGAAACGAACTCGAAATCCGTCCGAATCTTCACCGAGGTGAAGGAGCAAAAATTAACTATTGATCCAGGATCTTGAGAGGTAACCCACCCCTAGGGGCCACCATAAGGTGGCCCCTTTGGGTAAGCAGACCCGAGAGCACCCTATTGGGGTGCTCTCGGGTCACCACCCCCAAGGACGCCTTGTGGTGGTCTTGGGGGGTGGGACTAGCCTTCGGTCCCCCCAGGGTATCCCTAGGGTGCACATTCTTCTCCCCGCGGCTTCTTAGTTCAAACCGTTTGCCCACAGGGTGTGCAAACATCTCAAAATTTTATTTTTAGGGACTGTTTTTGTCGGCAGTTCGTGCGTGACAAAAACAGCGGATTTAAAACGTCTCTACGAGCTATCTAAGGCTTATGGAGTGTCTCTGATATCATGTAAGTCGATGTCACACACTCCACAGGGTTTGTAGAGAGACAGAATTAAAAAAATCAATTTTATAGCAAATGACATCGACTAAACTTCCAAGATCTAACATAAGCCCCAGCTAACAAAACTTACAAAGGTTCTAATCTACTATGAAGTAATTTATACCTTTGTGTTCAATTCCTTTGAGTCTTCTTATACACTTCTTAAGCTCCTCGTTTGTATGAATCGAGCTTGGTCGTCGGCCTCCTCGTGTCGAAGACGATCCACCCGAGAGTCTATGGTTCAAGCTTTAACCTCAAAAGTGAGGCAACTAAACTACCTTGTTTGCTAATCTAGGTAGCTTAGATGTTGTGGAGAATGTTTATTGGATTATTTTATCTCAATTACCTAAGGTTTCTCAACTAATGAGAGAGTTAGGGTTTGAGGAAGAAGAAGAGAGCAAAGGAGGAAGTGAATGTCAAGTGAAGAATGAGATGAAGAATGGCTATGTCTTGATAATATCAAGCATATCATTTACAATAAAAATAATGTGAAATAATTCAATAGTTATCCAAATGAATGAGTCATCCAAAGTAGCCATGCTTCAACCATGCTTAAATAACACCTCATTTCTCCACCTCATTATCCATTTAAATAAATGGATTTATCACAAATGAGGTGTCTTCTTCTAGAAGCACTCTTGTGAAAATACGAAAATACCCATCACCATATATACATACCCGTATTAGTACCACGAATACCAAGAGATGAAAATAATCCAATATTGTAATACTAGTATGTGGCTTGATCCTAAGCCCGCTAGTATTATCCGTCCGAATAAGAATACGTGTAGCTAGTACACGTATATGATCGAAATCCTGGACGTAAAACCATACGGCCTATACATCGTTTCTCCTGAACTAGGGAAACCCTCTATATGGGACTCTAAAGACTCGATAGTACGTTGGAAGTGGGTTTAACCAAAAGCACGTCAGTAGCATAAGCTGTACGTAACGGCTACCAATGTATCTATCGAAAAGAAGGCCGATGAGAAAAATCGTCCGAACTCTTACTGAGCCTGTCCGTGACAATCTTCGTACAGTACGGTCTGTTCATCTGAGAGTATTGCATGCCGGGTTTAGGGGGTGGAAAACGTCAGACCCCTAATAACCTGAAAATTCATACCGATGTGGCTCAAGACCATCCGAGAATCAACTGATCTAACTATCAGTAATTCTCAATCCGCCCTAGCCAGGGACTTATGGTGTTGGCCAACCGAACATAGCACGACATTGACTCCTCCTATACTGGGAGAGACTAATCCCCAACAATCGTTTACTGCCTCCATGTGGCTCGGGACTGTACCCAGTTAAAACCTGTTTGCATGACTCTGGAGAGACATGGTAGGGTAGTAATCAAAGCATAGTAGGGACTCACATGAGTCAAATGACGACCACAGGTCAATAGACTATCTGTACTCATGTCACCAGAGAACTGCTATCTGTCGATAGGTATAATACCATCTAGCCAGTTCTCGGCGGGTCCGTCCGGTGTACTCACCCCCAATGAGCACCTGTATACAATCTTAGGTGAATCATACCAATGGCTGCGAGACCAACCATCGTCCCTCGTCAGAGTCTAGAAATGTATATACTAGTCTATTCTGGAGTATCGATGCCCAGTCTTAATACTCTCACTACTTGGGACATTTAAGGATGTGCTTATGGACTACCCAGCTCCCATAAGTATGATTTCCATCATAACGCTGGTAGTCAAGCAAGGATCCTAAGGGCTTTATCGACATGTATAAGCGATATGCAATAACATATAAAACATATCACATGTTAAGATAAAGGCAAATCAAATAGCACACTATCATATTGAGCAAGATTTTCCTGTACATACATATCCCTAGCGTTCTATACAATGAAGGCCTCTAGGGAATACATATCCAACACAAAATTGGGGGATGCGATCGGCTTGATGAGCGGCTCGGGGTCGGTTAAGGAGGCTATAAATATCGGCATCCCTAGACTCTTTTGCCTCATACGACTTCATTCCTCGCTCAAACATTTCACAAAAGTATTCGTTGGATTCGTAACTCGAAGACCTTCACAGTGGTACTAACCTCAACCTCTAAAAAAATCAGAGGAAAAAGAAGGAGCTCCAAAGAGATCAAAGTTCGTCGTTCCGACACCAACTTTCAACCGGTAGGATTCTCTATCATTCTCCTTGCCCTTGTCGCCTTCTCCGATTATGTTCATCTCTGTTAGTTCTAACATATTCATAAATTTGTTTTGAATGTAGATTAATATTAGTTCAGTAATATTTAGTTACAAGTAACAACATCCTATTAATACCTTTCTCACCGACATCATACACGTTCTTAAAAGAACCCCTTTTTACACACCTTTGCACAGGGTAATGTCGTACCCACTTTTTATATGTCATCTGCGAAACCCACCTATGCCGCTATGCTGCCCAATTCCAAACTAGGAACAAGCCAATGTGCTTCCAAAATTTGAAATAAACTTTTGTCTTTTAAATACCCTGAAAACCTAAACATAATTTCTTGTAGCCACCATAGGTTTTCTAAAGTTTTTTTCACACCCGTATTTCACTAAAATACCCTAATCTTTCCTAAAACCCGTATTTCACTAAAATACCTTGAACTTCCCTAATGTTAGTATTTCACTAAAAGTCCTCGACTTGCTAAAGTCGTATTTTTTACCTAGACCTTCTAAAGTCATATTTTTTAAAGGCTTAATTGCACAAATATACCAATCAACTTTCATATTTTTTGCAATTTATATTATGAATTTTAATAATTAGAGATAAGTACTATGAACTATTTTTTTGACATAACTAATATACGACGTTAACTTTTGTGTCTTACTGGACCATTATACCCCTAGAAATCTTAGGGGTTGACTAAGAATAAAAGGGTAAAATGGGGAACACAAGTCAAATATTGATGACCTGGCAGTCAAATATAACGTTTGCAGGCGGAAGAAAAGTTGATGGTACTTAATTGCAATCGGGGGTGATAGTTCATGGTACTTGTTTGTAATTAAATTAGTTCATAGTATCAATCGCAAAAAAAAGAAAGTTGATGCGTATATTTATGCAATTTATCCTTTTTAAAATGATACCTTGACCTTCTAAAGTCGAATTTTTATAATGATACATCGACCTACTAAAGTCGTATTTTTAAAATAACCGTAACTTTCCAAAGTCACATTTTTTTAATTAAATACCTTAACTTTTATGATTTCTTTTTCACAATAATACCTTAAACTTGAAAACCCTTTATCGCTAAAACACCACAAACTTTTCTAAAATCATATTTCACTAAAAACCATATGCCTTTTCTAAAGTTGCGATTTTACTAATACACTATGAACTAAAATGGAAACCTAGTCACATGAGTATACCATGTATTCCGCATTGCCGCTAGTTTGCGGCACGAGTATGAGCGTCTACCTATATGGTATCAGAGTTACTAAGCAGAGATGTCGACCCATGGAGGGTTCTCACTGTGTGACAGTAGTGGCGAATCACAGGCTCTTACCTCCAGGATACCCGGTGCGGTTATATGGTCCGGCGGGTTGTAGTCCATCGCGAGGGATGACGTAAAAATTACCTGTTTAGGGACCTATGGGTACCACAGCCAGTTTCCGCTGCGTTGATTGACCTTACATGGTATCAAAGCCACCCAAACACTAGAACCTGTTAAGACGATGTTTAAAGTTTCGAACCGACAAATATCCGTATTTTCAAAACCTAAAATTCTTGTTTCTGTCAAAACTTTTTTGGTTTCAAAAATTTTTTTTGCTTATTATAGAGAGATGATAGAACTATGAATATGACACTGTACATAAACGAGGCCAATTGGAGAAAAATCAACAGTCGAAGAATTTCTAAAAACCGCAATTTGCGGCTAGATCTGCTCCAAATTGGTTCGCCTTTTTCCAGTGTCTTGGGCTTTGAAAATGGGGATCTTTGGTAAACTTATTTTTTGGCAAGATTTCACTTAGTTTTATTTTTGCATTCAGGAAACACGAAACGTTTTAAACTCAACACTTTTGCATCATTTATCTCTTTGTGTTTGTGAACATCGTCTAATTACTATAGGTCAATTAGACGAGATTGCAAATACTTGTTAGTTCTGTGATACTTCTTTGGATTGGAATAGTTATGGTCGTCGTCATGAATAGCCGGTTGTTTTTGTGAGATGAGAGTTTTATATTTGCATTTGTATATTCGTATTGCGGGACAAGCGTCCGACTTGTGGACTGCCGTCACTGCTTGATGTATATTCTTTTGAGGGGCACTTTCAGGTTGAGGTTGTGTCGCATATGTATTATATTTGATTCATCTCTTGTAATTAGGATATACCCAAGAGGAGTGTTCAAGTAGCCGGATTCTAGAAAGCAACGGATGGCCATCTCATAGAGTTGAGAACAGATCATCCCATTTTAGAATTGATGGGACTACTTGCCGCACTTGTAGGGATCTAGGGACTAGGGTTTGGCTATTCACACGACCGTGGAATCCGTGTTTCATCCTTGGCTGAAATGAAACACGGAATTCTTAGTATACCCTTATTTCATAGTGTTTGCTTCTACTGTGATTCTATGTTTGCGATATATTATCATGCCTGAGACAAATGGTGTTATATATATATATAGACACACACACACACACACACACACACACATCTAATAGATGCTATATATGTTTTGCATTCGCACTAGTCCTGTCCCCGCCCTGCCATACATTAAGTAACGTTACGGTGAAGACCCGAGACCCTGTGGAAAGCGGATGGCATATATGTGCGTGCCTATTTTCGTTTCTTTTGGTGTGATATTATTAATTGATGGGATCGCATTATAGGTTTAATGCAACTAAAACAAATCTAATTGTTATTGTCGGAACGAATTTTTAAAACTACTCAATTTTCTTCAAAACCACGTATTTTAAAAGTGGAGCCTAAGCCACTCCTTTTTAAAGCCACTCGAGTTCTTTCAACGATATCAAGTTCATTATGTTAAAGGTTTCTGGCCAAAAAACCAGCCGTAGCTTTCCGTCATTTCATACGTGTAGTGGTTAGTATTCATGCTACGTTTGTTGACCTTGTCAAGGCGTAGTTTACGGTAGCTAATTGGTGCTTGTTTGTAGCATTAGATGCGATTGGATTAGGACAGTCGTTCAACCTTGTTGACCTTGTCAAGGGTCTGTGCGGGTGGGTCTAATGTAATTAAGATAATGATGGGTTGAACTTGACTTGGACCCTTTGACTCGTTGACCTTGTTAAGGTCATTTGGGTCCTAAGGGTAAAAATCAATATCGGGAGTTTCAAAGGAAACTTGCCAGGCATGTGCATACCTTCTAGAGTATGGTGACTTGAGTGGCTTCTATCAAGTTATCATGCGATGATAGTTGGGTCCCAATTCTCACTGTGAGTAGGTATTACTCTTCGATAGATTTTTCACTTCACAATTAGCTAACCTATTAGGTGTCTAGAAAGTGTTAACGAGATTACGCCTCTGTGGAAAAGGGGTTATTTAATTAGGTCCGTGCGAAAGCATGAGAAGTTTCCCTCGGAGTACCAACGCTATCATGGCTGAACAGTTAGCGAACTTGTAAGGTGTAAATGATCCCGACTAGTTCTCCTTTTAGGGTTTGAAGGAGAATTCATGGATATAGTGGGCGCTATCCGGATTAGATAAACTGATTAACCAATCTAATCTAGATTAGAGAGCATGCTGAGTGTTTCTTTTATTTCTTTCTTTCGCAGCGACCATGACCTGACCTTAAACTAAAACTCGTAAACCAAGTTGACTGCACCTTTTTTTATAAAACTGGCTTTCGATTGTCACGATTCATGAAAAAGTCACATATATCCATACCACTCCTGCTATACCCTTTTCTTTCTCCAGAATATTCCGTATCACTACGAAGATCAACATAGAATGGATATAACCATCATATATAGTTATATATGAACTCGTAGAAATTTATTTCAGTTCAAGGATGGATTCCGGTTCTAGGGAAATAGAATAGGATTATTCGGTTGTCTTTTCTCTTTAGCTTCTCTCAGGTTGCGAGGGCTCCTAGTATTAGGAGAGTATAACTATTACGCTTATTGGATAGTCTTCTTCCAAACTTTAGACATGTGTCGACAGGTAGGGGAAAAAAGAAAACTAATTAGCCTAAGTATGGTGTACAGAAGATAAGAATTAAAGACATATAAAGATATTAGAGTAAGGGCAATGGAAATTTTAACTAATGTCATGAGTCTTGTATTGGAAAAGGCATTACTAGGAATACCTGGCACCCTCGCGAAACATTTTCATGTTTCAGTTTTACTGCGCGGTGTTAATTGAAAATTGTTTTCCCAATAAGATTCTGACTCCAGGGTATGTATTTACCAGACTTGATTCTCACATCTATACGGTGTTACAGATACTGAGTGGGAGGAGAATATTGGGAATTGGATGATTAGATCCTCAAAAATCAGAATTCTTTGTAATTGGTGATATTTAAGAAAATCACCTGGGTTTTGCCTAACGGCAAATATTTGATTTTGAATATCCATTGTTATGCACCAATTTCAAACTGATATATTTGTACATTTATTTTATAAAGTGAAATATAAATTTTTGAAATTGTGTTTATAACACTTACCTTTATCAGTTGATGATTAAGTAAGGTGCATTCAATAACGATGTAATTCTTCTTAACCATAATACAGTTTTCAACCTATGCCACACAGTGACTGAGTTATTAAACTCAGATGACTTATACAAAGTATTGTATGTTGTCCGATGTCCATTAGGACAAGTGGTTGGTTCTCGTACTATATTCCGTTTACTTGTGACTTCTCTGGTTTTAGACATGCATTTCATTGAAATACAAGGTCTAAATTTTGAGAAGTTATAGGTATAAAAATAAAATAGAGAACCAAGCGTTGGAAGTATCAGGATTCTTCGAGGTGATCGAAAATGTAGATACTTATGCTAGGTATTCTGTCATAAGTAATACATTTGAGAACTTGCTTCTCTCTGAGGTTATTCATCTGTAGGTGCGCTCCTTGATGGGTAATGTTGTATGGTCTTTTCCTCTTCGGTTGTGCACTGGAAACAGCTGTATAATATTTGAATCTAGTTCCAATTAAATGAGTGCCTTTGTTTCTATAGAATGGATTCATATCTTAACGATATTAAGGTATATGGAATTGTCTGGCTTATGCTTAAAACCAGAATCTGGATAAACTCGTGGCACGTTTTTAGTAATGGCAGTTTGTGGGTTATCCCTGGCTTAGACGAGGGTTAACATTCTACCATCTGCAGGATCAATAGTTATATTTTTCTTGACTCACCACATTTTAGTAAAATGAATTCTTCTAAGAAAATATTAGTGTGAGTATGGTAGAATTGGAAGTGATTCCAGAACCACAAATGGTTACTGAATATATAGAATTTATGCCCTACAAGCAGGTCAATACCGACTCTTGTATACAATTCACAGGTATAAACAGATGAAAGTAAGCAATATGCTCCACCAAATGCTACCAAGCAAGGAATGCTTCAGCAAAGATTCGAGTTTCAGCGGCGCCATATAAGCCTAAAGACTACTGAGAGCTACTTCGTCCCCCAAGTGATTTAGTGGCAACCTCTCAAGAAAATTAAAGTGGAGTAAAGACATATTCCTAACTCCAGGTCTCGATGGCAATATATGTGGCCTAAAGACCAATATGACGTAACTCGTACTCCAGCAGAGTACACATGTGGTGTCAACAAAGCTCTAAGGAGCCGAAGATAAAGCGGGGTGACGGTATATTCATAACTCCAGATCTCGATGGCTACATATACAGCGTAGAGATTATATCGGCGTTCCTTTTCATTCCAGTAGAGTACACATATGGTGTCAACAAAGCTCTAAGGAGTCAAAGCTAAAGAGGGGTGACGACATATTCCTAACCTCAGATCTTGATGGCAACATATATATCCTAGAGATTATCTGGACATCTCTCTCATTCCAGCAGGGTGCAGACATTGTTGGAGATAGTGCCCTCAGAGTCAATTATTGGATCACAGGTACGTGATTGCAATGATTGAGGGAGGACCTATCCCGGTAGGACAGTCTTACTCGAGATGATAGTATGCTATCTGGTTTATCTTTATCATCGTGTACTGCTTTAGGTGACCTGACATGTCGCTATTACACGTTGATAGAGCCCCTAGGATTCTTGCTTGACCACCAGCAGTATGATGGCGATCATATACGTGGGAGCTGGTAGTCTACAAGCACATCCTTAAAAGGTCCCTAGTCGTGGGAGTTTCGAGACAGGGCATCGATTCTCCAGAGTAGACTAGTGTATACAGTCGAGACCCCGACGAGGGGCGGTGGCCGGTCTCACAAGCCACTGGTGTCAGTTGGTTCACCTAAGATGTATACAGGTGCTCATTGGGTTATGAGTACACCGGACAGGACTCGCCGGGAACATGCTAGTTGGTCTTATACCTGACGTCAGATAGCAGTTCCCTGGTGACATGTGTACAGGTTAGTTCATCGACCTGAGGATCGTCATTTGTCTCGTGTGAGTTCCCACTGTGCTTTGATTACTACCCTACCACGGCTCAAAGGAGTCGTGCAAACAGGTTTTAGTTGGGTACAGTCTCGAGCCACATGGAGGCAGTGAGCGGATCTTCAGGGGTTCGTCTCTCCCGGTATTGGGGGTGAGGTCGCGCTGTGTCTAGGAGAGCCATTACGCAAAGCCCTAGGCCGAGGCAGGAGATTTACTGGTAGGTATTCCAGTAGTATCTCAGGGCGTTCTGGGCTACACTCCGACACGACTTGTACCGCTTTTGGGGGTCTGACTTTTACCAACCCCCTAGGCCCGACATGCGATGCTCATAGACGAACGGACCGGACTGTACGGATATTGTCACTGACAGGCTCAGTAGGGTGTCAGGATGAGTTCGCTCATCGACGTCCCTTTTGGTCAGTAGCTGGTGGCCCGTCATGTATTGGTTAATACCTCTGACGTGCTAGTGGTTATATCCACAGCCATAGTATTGACGAGTCTTTAGAGTCCACCACACTTTCAGTTACTCAAGCTTTCGGGCGAAACGCTGTAGAGGCCGTATGGAGATATGGCAGGGTCCGATCAGATATGTGCGGTATTGCACGGATCAGGATCGGACGGATTTTACAAGCCGGCTTTGGCTTAAGCCGGTCCTAGTTTAGTACAGTGTAGATTTTGTCTCATTGCATTTGTATCCGGACGGAATACAGATGCGGGTGTGTATGCACAGTATCGGGGTTTTCCTGTAATTCATTACGGGACCAGTTTTCTGGAGTTGCCAGTTTGCATTCCGTTCCGGCCGGTTTTCCTTTGTTCTTTCCCGGCCGGACTTTTCCGATGGAGGGGGTTATTTGCAATTGTGCAAATAACTTTTGTGGAGGGGGTTTTCTTGCTATTGTGTTGATTATGATATCTTTCATCCATGCTTTTGCATTAATGAGATATGATGTGATTAAGATGTAAGCATGGTTGATGTTTTCTTGTCTAGGATGTGGTCACCTCTTTTCACTTCCTACACTCACCTCCCTTCATGCTTCATAACCTTTGCTCCACCATTTTCTAAGGATGAGGGTTTTAATTAGAAAAGAGAGAAGAAGAAAACAAAAAGAAGAGAGCTTCATCTTTGAGAGAGTAGCATTCTTGATCTCATTTTTGATGCTAGAAAAATGCAAGCACCATTTTTCTTACCTTGATTCCTCCTTCATCTACAAATGGCAACAAACCCCAAAAGAGACTATGATTCTACACTACACTTCCTACAGCATATCTTGAGCATGTCGAGTTGCCGGCTTCAAGCCCGAGTTGCCCCGGTATTGAGGCGGGAGCCCGTAAAAGACGCAGGCGATGTGGTGCCCTTCCGGCAAGGAGGCGACGATGTGGAGGCAACACTTTCCGCGGGAGATCGGGACGATGAAGAGAAGACCGGAGGACTCGGATCACTCGGTATACTTCTCTTCCCATCTCTTGATAGCTAGCATTAGGTTAATGGTTAACGATCCGGGTTTTCATTGTCCGCGGTAGCACCGGTTTCCGAGTAAGGAAAAATTTTGATTCCGCATTTTGGCCTCGGTAAGACGGCCGGGGCGCTGCCGTGGCGCAACATCGTATCAGAGCCACGCCATTAACCTTACCTAGCTTGTTCTAATGTGTTTTGCATTTCCGATCGACCGAAATCCCAAAAACCACATTTTCCTTTGCATCAGTTTTCTGTTGGATTTTTTTGGTGTCTAAAAAATTTTTCAGGTTGTAGAAAACTACTGTAGAAGACATTATAAGACTTCTGTAAAAATTCGACAGTGTCAGTCGATAAGTCAGGCGCGGAACCGCGGCCAAACCCCCCCTTGGGCCGCGGTTCCGCCGCACTCTACTGTTCTCGCTGAGTCCAAATTTTACAGTGGCCTTATGGAATGATTTTGTGGGTTTTGGAATATTAAATTTGGGCCCAGGTTTTCTGTGACTGCTACAGTATTAGTTGGGGGCCCACTTGTTAATTGTTTTATCGATCGGATATTTTTAAACACATTATTTCACAGTATTTACATTATATCTGCGACCGTGAATGTCACTTGATCGGTAAATCCCGTCTAACTGCTATAGCCCGG
Source organism: Agapanthus africanus (assembly GCA_030015575.1). Taxonomy (NCBI): domain Eukaryota; kingdom Viridiplantae; phylum Streptophyta; class Magnoliopsida; order Asparagales; family Amaryllidaceae; genus Agapanthus; species Agapanthus africanus. The sequence goes on from CM057351.1 coordinate 240,262,937, forward strand.
TTAGACGGATTTGCGAACGTGACTTTCACGTTGATGTTCTATGTTTATGCTGTGTTGTTGCGGATCGGTCGTGGGGGATAGCCTGGATGCAATGGTAGTACAGTTTGTTGTATTATGTACATTTGATATTGCGGGGCGAGCGTCCGACATGTGGACTGCCGTCACTGCCTGTTTGTATTATTCTTTTGGGGCACGACCTGGTTGCGGTCGATGTACCCGGTGTATGTATATTTTACTATTCTGTACTAGGATTACCCCGCGGAGGGGTGCACGGATAGCCGGGTTCTAGAGGGCAACGGGCCCGCATCTCATGGCATTGAGACGGAGGGGGCTTCACTCTAGGATTGGCGGGCTATTCGCCGCACTCGTAGGGGGTACAGGTTGACCCAGGAGGGGTGCCCAAGTTACCGGATTCCGTGAAGTGCTGGGTGGTCCATTCACGGTACTGAAGGGGGCTGCCTCGCTTCAGGTTTTTGCGGGTGACTTGCCGCGCCCGTAGGGGTCTAGGATTTCATTGCACAGGCTATCCACACGACCAGGGGAACGTCGGGTTTCAGCAGCGGCTCTGTGAAACCCGGGGATCCCAGATATCTGTATTGTTCTGTGATGCTGTAAAATTCTGTGATGTTGCATTCTTATCACGCCTTGAGCGAATATAATATATTGGTATATATATTAGTAGATGTTGTATATATTTTACATCCGCGCTAGTCCAGTCCCCGCTCTGTCGTTAGTTAAGTAACCTAACGGGTGATGACGGGACCCAGTGGCGAATGCGGATGGCATATACGTACATCAGTATATTTTCGTTCTTTGTGGTGTGATCAATTGATGGGACTGCGTTGATTCGGATCAATGCAAGATAAACAAACCTATTCTGATGTTGTTGGAACATTTTTCAAAAAGCTGTTATTGCAAGGACGTTCACTTTTGTTTTGCATAGTGGTATTCATTTGGAATATCCTGCTCCTCAGTCGACGAGGCAAGGGCCGGGATCCCTTCACCGGGAGTGACCCCTTGGACAGAAGTTTGCGTCAGGGCATTAACTTCACTATAGCCGATTACTTTTGCTTTGCATCGTGATATTCAGTTGGAATATCCTGCACCTCATTCTACGGGGAAAGAGCCGAGATCCCTTCACCGGGAGTGACCTCTTTAGCGAAGGTTTTCGTCACTATATTTTTATAAAAGGCTATGCAGTTCCTTCAACGATATCAAGTTCATTACGTTAAAGGTTTTTCGCCAAAAACCAGCCGTAGCCCTCCGTCATTTCCTACAGGTATTATTTAGTATTCGTGCTGCGTTTGTTGACCTAGTCAAGACGTAGTGTTCGGTAGCTGAGTGGTACTTGTTTGTTGCATAAGTGGGATTGGTTAAGACAGTCGTGCGGCCTTGTTGACCTAGTCAAGGGCACGTACGGGTGGGTTTAATGCAATCCAGAATAATGACGGGTTGAACTTGACTGGCGGTTTATGGTTTGTTGACCTAGTCAAGGTCATAAACCGCTTGGGGTAAAAATCACATCGGGAGTTTCAAAAGAACTGAAACTTGCCAGGCATGCGCATACCTTCTGGAGTGTGGTGACTTGAGTGGATTCCGTCAAGTTATCATGCGATGATAGTTGGATCCCGATTCCTACTGATGAGTTAGTTTACTCCTCGGGTGACCCCGACTAATTCTTCTTTCAGGTTTGGAGGAGAATTGAGGTACAGTGGGAGGTTTCCAGATTAGATAAAGTGATAACCATTCTGATCTAGGTTAGAGTGCACGCTGAGTGTTTCTTTTCTCTCTCTCTTTGGCAGCGACCATTGACCCGACCCTGGACTATGACTCAGTGACCAAGTTGACCGAACCTTCTTAACACTGGCTTTTGGATTGTCAGAGTTGCAGACCTCATTGCCACTCCTACTTTTACCCTTTTCTCCAGGACACCCCGTATTACTGCGAACGTCCACTTCCATTGGAAAAAACCATCGTATGGTTAGATACGAACTCGAAGGACTTCGAGGATGGTTTCTGGTTCTGGAGAAAACGGATAGGACTATTCAGTTGTCTTTTCTTTTCACCTTCTCTCAGGTTGCGAGTACTCCTTGGTTTAGGAGATAATACACCTATTACGCAAATTGGATAGTCTTCTTCCAAACCTTAGGCTGGTGCCGAACGGTGGGGAATGAAGAAAACCAATTAGCATAACGATGGTGTGCAGAAGGTATTAAGTCAAGACAAAGCAAGGGATTAGTAGGAGGGCAAAGTAAATTGCGACTGATATTCACGACCAAACCAAGTATTTCTTCGCCAATCCTAAATCACCTTTGTATTTCTCCAGGACACTCCGTATCACTACGAAGATCCACAGTTTATTGGATACTCCATCGTATGGTTATATACGAACTCGAAAGGAACTTGTTCCAGTTCGGGGATGGATTCTGGTTCAGGAGAAATAGGAATAAAGTACATTCAGGTGTCTTTTATCTTCACCTTCTCTCGTATTGCGAGTGTTCCTAGGATTGGGACAGTACACCCTTTATGCTTTTCGGATAGTCTTCTTCCAAACCATAGGCTGGTGCCGAACGGTAGGGAAGGAAGAAAACCATTTGGCCTAAGGGGGTGTACAGAAGGTAATGACTAAAGACATAGAAAGGGATTTGGAGAGGTGGCAAAGAATTATACGGTTACAGTTGTGAATCTGGACAATGGAAGAGGCATTACTAGGAATACCAGGATACCCCGACGAAACATTTCAATGTTTCAGTTTCACCATGTACTGTTAATGGAAAACTGATTTCCCAGTTAGACACTTGCTCCAGGGTATGTATTTACCAGGTATGATTCTCACATCTGTATGGTTTTACAGATGCTGAGTGGGAGTAAGTTATTGGGAATTGGGTGATCATCCTCATTATATCGGGATTCGTAGTAATCGGTGATATTTGAGGAAGTCACCTGGGTTGTTTGCCGGTCGGCAAATATTTGGTTTTGAATATCCGCTGTTGTGCACCAATTTCAAATTGATATATCTGTACGTCTATTTTCATAGAGTGAGATATACCTTTTGATATTATGTCGATGACATTTACCTATATCAGTGGATGGTTAGGTAAGGAGCATTAAACAGCGGTGTAATTCTTCTTAACCATAAGTACAGTTTTCAACCTACGACACACAGTGAAAGAGTTGTTAGACTCAGCGGACTTATACAGGGTATTGTATGTTGTCCAGTGTCCATTAGGACAGAGGGGTTGGTCCTCATACTATATTCTGTTTACTTTTAACTTCTCTAGTTCTTAGACACGTGTTTCGTAGAAACACAGGGTCTAAGTTTTGAGGAGTTATAGGTATTTGAATAGAGTAGAGAACCAGGTGTAGCAAGTATCGGGATTCTTCAAAGTGATCGAAGATGTAGATACTTGTGTATGGTATTCGGTTGATAGTAATGATAAAGAGAACTAGCTTCTCTTTCAGGTTACTCATAATTGGAAGCATTCCTAAGTTGAGTAACGCTAATCGGCCTCCTTCCATTTAGTTGACATGCACTGGTGACAGCTGCATGATTTGAATCTGGTTCAATTAAATCAGTGCCTCTGGTTCTATATTGGATATAGAACAGTTCATATCTTAACGTTGTTAAGGTACGGGGAGTTGTCCGGCTTATGATTAAAACCAGACACTGGACAACTCAAGGCACGTTTCTGTAATGGCTGTTTGTGGGTTGACCCAGGCTATGACGAGGGTTGACTTTCTACCATCTGGAAGATCAATAGTGATATTGTTCTTGACTCGCCACAGTTTTAATAAAAATGGATTTTTTCAGAAAACAGTAGTGGGAGTATGGTAGAACTGGAAGTGATTCCAGAACCGCAAACGATTACTGAAGATTTGATAAGGAACCTAAAGATTCAATCTGATTTGACATTCCATTGGCCACTCCACAGATAAGGTGGGTAACTTCAGGCACCCGAGAGGTACTCCGGTAGCCTCAAGGACGGTGACAGGGAAGTTCTTGTTTACCCACACTTGCCATTGTTGTTGTTCCAGGCTGCGAGACCCGGCAGGAGGATGAGTATAGCATCGTTCTAAACTAGCTTTGGAAGTGCACGTCTATATATGACTCTGCCAGAGGGTTGTCGTAGTCAGTGGGAGCAGCGGAAGCATTGGTGGACATCAGGCTTATGTCTATTTATAGACTAAAGCAGATGTAGCGGAGATAGATCATCTATTTCTGACGTGACAGTCATAGGTTTGACTTCATCATAATAGGGGATGGATCTGTTGAGAAGGTAGTAGGGTGTGATATCCTGGTATTTGGATGACATACACAGAGTAGGAAAAGAAACTCCTATACTACGATCAGTTATACTTTGGTCGTCACACAGTGGTTTCTCCACATGGGACTTGGACATAATATCTGACATACTGGTTACTAGATCTATGGTTTTAGATCTAGATTTGGGTGGTTTCCCAATCTGGGTACTTAGACAGCATTCTAAGAGTATTTAGAATGGACGACTCCTGGCATGGTAGTGTACCTGCAGGTAATGGAGTCACCCTCTCGAAAGGTGTCTTACGGACTAAAGGGGAGAGGGATGTGCATGATTGGCAGATCACTTGCTTAGGCAATTGAGTCAATCATGAGATGTCAAGTACCACACCAGATGTTGTTCTTGCACTAGATGCAATAAGTTGACATTGATCCAATCCTGGAGAAACAGTCGGAAGCAGTTTTAGAACATAAGTGAATGTTCTAAGGATATGATAACGACAGCCTCATTTGGGAGACAGTTATCATTCCAGGCTTCCAAGGTGACATGGACGACAAGGAGGTTGCCAGAGTTATAGTTTTCCTTCTAACTAGGGGCAGTATTTTGGACAGGTGGTCCAAGGCAATACTGAGGGTGGCATGGCGCAGGATACTGATTGAGTTCAGTTGACGATACAGTCTAAGAAGTTTGGATTTGGAGTTCATTTATGAGCTAGGTCCCATCAGACATCCAGACATTCTAAGACAGGTATTGCTCATTTCGGGAGATGGCTTTCTCCGCGAACTTGAGATATAGAGAGACATAGAAAGAAACATCACAGCGGATCCACTCACTGAGGCTATTCCTCGAACGCAATAGTTTCGCAAACGAGCTTTTTGAGACTGACTAGTAGAGGAGTTGGGTGTTCGATATCACATGGGCTGTGAGTATGCGGCATCGCAATAATTAGCCTTGAGTGCAAGTGGGAGATTGTTGGAGATAGTGCCCTCAGAGTCAATTATTGTATCACAGGTACGTGATTGCAATGATTGAGGGAGGACCTATCCCGGTAGGACAGTCTTACTCGAGATGATAGTATGCTATCTGGTTTATCTTTATCATCGTGTACTGCTTTAGGTGACCTGACATGTCGCTATTATACGTTGATAGAGCCCCTAGGATTCTTGCTTGTCCACCAGCAGTATGATGGCGATCATATACGTGGGAGCTGGTAGTCTACAAGCACATCCTTAAAAGGTCCCTAGTCGTGGGAGTTTCGAGACAGGGCATCGATTCTCCAGAGTAGACTAGTGTATACAGTCGAGACCCCGACGAGGGGCGGTGGCCGGTCTCACAAGCCACTGGTGTCAGTTGGTTCACCTAAGATGTATACAGGTGCTCATTGGGTTATGAGTACACCGGACAGGACTCGCCGGGAACATGCTAGTTGGTCTTATACCTGACGTCAGATAGCAGTTCCCTGGTGACATGTGTACAGGTTAGTTCATCGACCTGAGGATCGTCATTTGTCTCGTGTGAGTTCCCACTGTGCTTTGATTACTACCCTACCACGGCTCAAAGGAGTCGTGCAAACAGGTTTTAGTTGGGTACAGTCCCGAGCCACATGGAGACAGTGAGCGGATCTTCAGGGGTTCGTCTCTCCCGGTATTAGGGGTGAGGCCGCGCTGTGTCTAGGAGAGCCATTACGCAATGCCCTCGGCCGAGGCAGGAGATTTACTGGTAGGTATTCCAGTAGTATCTCAGGGCGTTCTGGGCTACACTCCGACACGACTTGTACCGCTTTTGGGGGTCTGACTTTTACCAACCCCCTAGGCCCGACATGCGATGCTCATAGACAAACGGACCGGACTGTACGGATATTGTCACTGACAGGCTCAGTAGGGTGTCAGGATGAGTTCGCTCATCGACGTCCCTTTTGGTCAGTAGCTGGTGGCCCGTCATGTATTGGCTAATACCTCTGACGTGCTAGTGGTTAAATCCACAGCCATAGTATTGACGAGTCTTTAGAGTCCACCACACTTTCAGTTACTCAAGCTTTCGGGCAAAACGCTGTAGAGGCCGTATGGAGATATGGCAGGGTCCGATCAGATACGTGCGGTATTGCACGGATCAGGATCGGACGGATTTTACTAGTCGGCTTTGGCTTAAGCCGGTCCTAGTATAGTACAGTGTAGATTTTGTCTCATTGCATTTGTATCCGGACGGAATACAGATGCGGGTGTGTATGCACAGTATCGGGGTTTTCCTGTAATTCATTACGGGACCAGTTTTCTGGAGTTGCCAGTTTGCATTCCGTTCCGGCCGGTTTTCCTTTGTTCTTTCCCGGCCGGACTTTTCCGATGGAGGGGGTTATTTGCAATTGTGCAAATAACTTTTGTGGAGGGGGTTTTCTTGCTATTGTGTTGATTATGATATCTTTCATCCATGCTTTTGCATTAATGAGATATGATGTGATTAAGATGTAAGCATGGTTGATGTTTTCTTGTCTAGGATGTGGTCACCTCTTTTCACTTCCTACACTCACCTCCCTTCATGCTTCATAACCTTTGCTCCACCATTTTCTAAGGATGAGGGTTTTAATTAGAAAAGAGAGAAGAAGAAAACAAAAAGAAGAGAGCTTCATCTTTGAGAGAGTAGCATTCTTGATCTCATTTTTGATGCTAGAAAAATGCAAGCACCATTTTTCTTACCTTGATTCCTCCTTCATCTACAAATGGCAACAAACCCCAAAAGAGACTATGATTCTACACTACACTTCCTACAGCATATCTTGAGCATGTCGAGTTGCCGGCTTCATGCCCGAGTTGCCTCGGTATTGAGGCGGGAGACCGTAAAAGACGCAGGCGATGTGGTGCCCTTCCGGCAAGGAGGCGATGATGTGGAGGCAACACTTTCCGCGGGAGATCGGGACGATGAAGAGAAGACCGGAGGACTCGGATCACTCGGTATACTTCTCTTCCCATCTCTTGATAGCTAGCATTAGGTTAATGGTTAACGATCCGGGTTTTCATTGTCCGCGGTAGCGCCGGTTTCCGAGTAAGGAAAAATTTTGATTCCGCATTTTGGCCTCGGTAAGACGGCCGGGGCGCTGCCGTGGCGCAACAGACATTACGTCAACAAGGACTTAAGGGTCAAAATGAAGTGGAGTAATAGCAAATTCCTAGCTCCAGATCTCAATAGAAATATATACAGCCCAGAGACTATATGGATTTTTACCCTACTTAAGTGAAGAATCGGCGCAACATCATCAAAGCAAAAGTGAAGTGATGGCATATTCTTAGCTTTAGGTCTTGATGGAAAGATATGCAAGCCTAACGACCATTGGATGTCCTCCCACCTCAAAAGGGTGCGGTCATGACTCCCCCAAGGCTCCAAATAGAGCCAAACCTTAAGGTAAAGCGCCTTGGCTACGCCTAACGCTGAATCTTTTGATGATAATGTGGATATTCCAACCTAAGAAAATTACTTGAAGACGTCGTATCCAACCTAAGAAGGGATCAGAGACACAAAAAATGCGTGGTTACTCGAGCCGCAACCTAAGGGACTGCATGTCGAGAAGATATCAGCCAATGCGACTGTACAATGGACTTAACCCTGTACTACAAACCTAACAAATTCCTATAATAAAATGGGTTATGTATTAGGATGAGTTTATCCGTATGCCTAAGGGAATGGTAAACTGAACGCTCCAGGATGTGTAAAAAAACTAATCTAGGTCACTTTGGAACAACCGATAGTGTGAAGAAGCCACTTACGGGTCTTCTCAACTCATAAGGGAAAAACACTGTTGTGAGATCCATATGACTTTCAAGTGAAAAGACACTTGGGAGTCCTCACGACTTCTAAGGAGAATACACACATACGAGATCCATTCGAATCGTTGGGAGAAAAACCTTCATAAGGCCCTCCCGGCTCATAAAGTTGAAAACCCTTAGGTGATAGGGATCTAAACCTATTTCCTAAGCCATCGCTGCCCTACAGACTGTCTCCATATTGACTACCGTATACTATCCATAGGTTACATATGACAAAAGACATCTTCCACTGGCTAACCAAGATACCAATGAGGAGGAGAAGCCACTTACGTATCCCCTTGACTCATAAGGAGAAAATACTCGAGTGAGATCTTTACAAATCATAAAGGTAAAATCTACTTAGGATCCCTCACGGTTTCTAAGGAGAAAATACACCTATGAGATCCTCTCGACTCACAGGTAGAAATGCCATCATGATGTTGGATATAGTGGCCTCAAGATAATTATTGTAATTGTAGGTAGGAGATTATGATAACTGAGGGAGGACCTATACAGGTAGAACAATCTTACTCGAAATGATATTATGCTATTTGGTTTGTCTTTATCATTGATGTACATACATTTTACTTGTTATTACATATCGCTAATACATAATGATAAAGCCCGTAGGATTCTTACTTGACTACCAGCATTATGATGGTGATCATATATGTGAAAGCTGGGTAGTCCATAAGTACATCCTTAAATGTCCTTAGTCATAGGAGTATCGAGACTGGGGATCGATATTCCGGAGTAGAGTAGTGTATACGTTTCGAAACCCCGACGAGGGGCTGCGGCCGTTTTGACAAGCCATTGGTGTTGTGCCACTTAAGATATTATACAGATGCTTAATGATGGTGATTACACCGGACGAACTCCCCAAGAACTTCTAGATGGCATTATATCTATCGTCAGATGGAAGTTCTCTAGTGGCACGAGTACATGTTAGTCTTTTGAAGTGAGATCATCATTTGTCTCACGTGAGTTCCTATTGTACTTAGATTGCTACCCTACCATGGCTCAAAGGATTCAGGCAAATAGGTTTTAGTTGGGTATAGTCTCGAGCCATATTAAGGCAGTAAGTGATTGTCAGAGATTCGACTCTCCTAGTATTAGGAGTTGATGTCGCGTTATGTTCGGTTGGCATCACCCTAATTCCGTGGCTATGGTGGATGAGATTTACTGACAAGAATTCAGTAGTTTCTCGGTTAGTGATGAGCTTGATTCCGACATGACTTATCGGGTTATTAGGGGTCTGACGTTATCCACTCCCTAGACCCGGTATGCGATACTCTTAGACGAAGAGACCAGACTGTACAGAGATTGTCACATTCAGGCTCAGTAGCGTACGGACAGACTTGATTGTAGACCCCCCTTTCAACATATACCTGGGTAGTCTTTACATACAATCGTACCGCAGACGTGCTTGTGGTTATGCATTTATCCAATAACTCACTGCCAGCGTATTATCGAGTATTTAGAGTGCCACACAGAGGGTTTCGGTTCAGACGATATGATATAGATGACGTATGTTTGTACATATAAGTGTCCGATTAAATATATGTGCAGGCTACACGGACTTTAATCGGACGGTTGATAGTACTAGACGGCTTAGAATTAAGCCGGATTATTAAATCAAGTTTTGATTTAATTATATATATATATATATAATACACACACACACATTCTACTATTTTTGTTCACTATTCATTTTCTCTCTCTTGATTGTTCGTATTTTTATACGGATACGCGTATATGTATTTTGATACATATAATGGGAAGTATTCCGTATTTATACGGAAATATTTCTAGAAGATGGACACCTCATTATATGATTTTATTTTTAGAAAATCATTTACAAATGAAGAGGAGGGTGAGGTGGCATTGAGTATGGTTGAGGACATGTAGAGAGGAATGTGCTTTATTTGTACATTGTGAAAAGTTTATGATATTTTATAAAGATGGAAAAATAATGAAGCCATTCATTTTCTTCTCTCATTCACATACTCATTCTTGTTATGACAACCTCTTCATCACCTTCTCATTCTTCTTCAATAGCTCTCTTGAGCTTAGTTTTTGAGAGAAAATGATAGTGGAAAATTCCTACATCCCTACTCTCCATTCCTAGCGATCTTGGAGCGTCGGTTGCTTCATTAGGTGAACCTGGAGCTTGGATCGGTTCCCTCAGGTGTATCATCTTCAGCAAGGGCGGTCACCATTCAAGCTTGTTCCTGATGGCTTAAGAGGAGCCTGGAGGGGTCTTCCACGATTGGGTGGACACGCGTCAAAGGTTGTATTCCCTAAACCTTGTATGCTAGTTTGCTAGTTTTGGTGTTTGGAAAGATTGTTAGGGATTTGGTTCTAGTGCTCTTTTGATAATTTTTGATTTTTGGTTCTGCATCGACTGCGGTTGCTGCGGCGAGGGCACTAGGAACTTTCAATGGTATCAGAGCAACTAGGTAGGGATGCCGATCCATGGAGGGTTCTCACTGTGTGACGGTAGTGGCGAAGCATAGGCTCTTACATCCAGGGTGCCTCATGCGGTTATTGTCATGACCCGGGAATGGCACGCGACTGGCATTTGAATCACGTAAAGTCTATAGGACCCCACCGTAACCCAGGTAAGCCGAAACCCAGAAATCTAAACCTTTTTAGTAAAATAGTGGAGTTGGAATTTTGAAAAAGGGGTATAATTGAAATCAAGTTCTCTTTTAAAATAGGTGTAAAGTTCGTTTGAAATTTGGGTAGCACCTCCTTTGTAAATTTCAATCCAAAACCAGTACATATCAAGTATAATATGGCATCCCCAAGCGGGAGCTAGCTCTTCGCCAATTGGCAGAAACAACCATACAAATACAAATATACGACGCCCGAGGCGAAGATCAACACAGAAAATAAAATAAAGAAAACCAAAACATCATCGAACCCTAAATAAAGAATAATATACACATCTCGCTCTAAGTCTGAAAATTATGCAAGTCTCGGTTTCCTAAGTCTGCCAAATATACATAGTCTGGTTGATGGAGCTTTTAACTAGATATAATGAACATATATGTGTGTGTGTGTGTGTGTGTGTGTGTGTGTGTACACAATGGCGGTTACGATCCAAAGTGTAACCCACCTACCAAAGCAAATCACCAAGAAGAAAACTGTGTGCCATCAAGCTGCTACTGATCCGGGCGGTCGATCCTGCAAGAAAACAATGGCACAATGAGGTTTAGTTGCCAACTCGTGAGTAGAAGATATCAGCACGTAGAAATCAAATGTATAATGATCTCCTAGGTCATACTGTAATATAATAATATCGTACCGTGTGGTATCTAGGGTGATCGTGTATACATATGTGTAATAATAATAATGTCATGCATGTATCAATATATAGTACCAAGTTATCTGTGTCATACGTATGTATATACGTGTATCATCCAACGTGTGTCCATCAACGACACATCCAATCATCATAAAACTTAATTGCCCAGCATCGACACTCGAAATCATCATAAAACCCATGTTTAACATCGACACATAAATCCTCATATCTCAGGCATCGTCTAATCAGATCGGTCCTTATATCCATCTGTATCATATTACTCTGATCGGTATCTTTTGGATATCCGCTGAGTCCAATACCATCACCGGTAGGTAGTGTTCCCCTGCCGGGCTCAACGCCTTTCTATACGATCTTCTTGCCCCAGGGTACCGTACCGGGTCCACTATATACCCACAGATGGTGACTCCTCACTCCTATAATCGGGTAATCATCATAGCTCAGCACTGAGAATACTCATGGGGCATGTCGAAATATCATATCAAGAGAAACCGTGTTTTGAAAACAATCATAAGACTTTAAAAGTATATCTGTGGTTTCTCAAATCCAGAAATCTCACAAAAAAAGAATTTCATAAGCATGTAACCATAATGGAACAGAAAGTACAAGCACAGAACAGTACTGCAAGTATAGCAATTGCTTTCGTATAAGCATGTCGTGTAATTAGGTAAGGAAGTGCAAAATTTGAACTAGTATGTGCAGTAATGAGTACTAAACATTTACTACAATTCTATAGGTTAGAAAGAGATACAATGACATAGTGATCTCTAGTGTGTACGTGGCATCGCAATTACCGATGATGTGTGTGTGAGCCGGCGAGTAGGTGTACGTGCAACATGCACATCATCGGTAATGGTGCATGTGTCCTAGCATACAATGTAATAATAAGGCAAGTACACGTAGCATAGGATATATATGTCGTAAAGGAAAATAGTACGAGCGTCTGCGGAAATAAGATATCGTAGCGTGAACAGTATAAAATGCGTAACCACGTATAAGCCATACAGCTAAAGTTAAGATAGTACGAATCGTTTTTTTTTTTAAAATAAGGGCTGCGATGTTTTAGAAAGAAGATACCAATTGAAAATCTGTAGCATTCCTTGAAGTTATCATTTAAAGGTGCATAAAGATTCGTTGGTTTTGAAAAAAAGGTACGGTGATAAATATATCCTAATGTCTACCTAATGATCTTAATCAATATTTCTCGAGTCGATATATATATATATATATATATATAAATATATATGTCGGCGACCCATTGTCATGACCCGAATTTTGGCCCGTGGCCGGCACTTAACCACGTAACGTCTACAGGCGTAACGCGACTAAGTGAACCGAAAACTAAGAAATCAAACCAGTAAAAATATAGAGTGTTTTAAACATTAAATGGAAGCATTTATTAAATGTTAAGAGATCCAAGTAACCAATCACCAAGATAGCAATATACGACGCAGTAGCGAAGATCAAGAGCAACAAGTGAGAACATCACAGATAGAATAGACTGCATAAGTAAAGTCGGCTCACAACGAGCTCGACACCAGAATACCAGTAATATACATCATCGTCCTCACACCGTCTCTAAGTCAAATACATATATGGTAGATGGAGATTACTAGATACAAAAGTGTGTACAATAAAAGCAACCAGATACCACAACCCACCTAACAGCAAAACAGCTCACGCACCAACTGTAGTGGTATCTGCAGCCAAAAGATGTAAGAAAGCAGCCTGCCGCGACTACTCCGAAGGGCAACCTGCAAATACTGTGGCACAACGGGGGTGAGTTGCCAACTCATGAATAGAAATAACATATAAAGGTAATCGCCAGCATGCACCTACTGCGCTACACTAACATATGCCAGCAGATGATATCAATGCGTGATAAGCAGTATGTGCAATAATCATGCAAGTGCTCTATCAGGTGACATAACTACAGGATGAGATGAAATAATGAATGCTGAGCATGGGAATATAACATCTACATGGAATGTCAATGTGGAATATATATATATATATATATATATATATATATATATATATATATATATATATATATATATATATATATACCGCAAATCCCAACAACCCAGACGCCGGCACTGCTATCGTCCCTCAAATCCTGTACATCCCTGAGATTCATGAGTACCCAACATCGGCACCCAAATATCATAAATACTCGTGTCTAGCATCGACACGCAAATCCTCCTCTATCGGGCATCCGTTAATCTGGGTCAGCCCTCTCTCAATATATCGAGCATCCGTCAGTCTGGGTCAGCCCTCTCTCAATATATCGGGCATCCGTCAGTCCGGGTCAGCCCTCTCTTAATATATCGGGTATCCGTCAGTCCGGATCAGCCCTCTCTCAATATATATCGGGCATCCATCAGTCCGAGTCAGCCCTCTCTCATATATGCTACTCTAGCACCGAGAAAACACAGGGTGGGCGCACCAAAATATCATATCAAGGGAACCGGGTTTTTAAATAATTACATTTTTGAAATTGCCACGGTTCCCAAATCCAGAAATCACATGTAATCTAAACCAATATGCAAGTCAATGTGATGTGATATGTGCATCAAGTATGAATATCACGTCAAGTCACATAAAAGATGAGATACAACATAATGATCTGATGTGATATATGCATCAAGTATGAATATCATGTCAAATCACATAAAGGATGAGCTACAACATAATGATCATGGAAATTCTACAGTGTGAGTGTCATGGCAATTACTAAAGGTGTGCGTGTAATATGCAGGATAGTCCTCGTGCGACACGAACCGTTAGTAATGGTGCGGTGTTTTATCAATTCTAGTTTATATATATATATATATATATATATATAGCAGGGAACATGATATGCACTAAATAGTAGCCATGAACAGTCAATGTATAGAGATGTAGCTATAAGGTCCTATCAGCCCTGACGTAGAACGCCATGCGGGCGATATCCCCGTAGATGTTAAATCTACTCAACGTAGTCTCTCGCTAGGTATAGCCGACAACTTGTTTCCCCTTCTTCGCGGCGTCCATCATACTTGCCGGGGAACCTAGAATTTCACAGAGTCTCACACATAAGCTCAAAACCATGCAAACACGACATTTAAGTCAACTAGAAACCCGTGTCGCAACCCAAGCGCGCGTGTGCGCGATACGCTAAAACGTGTGATTACGCGCCTGAAGTCACTCCGACGCGTCGCGATACGCAGAAACCCTAAACCCACACACACGTATCATGCGTGTCGCGAAAGATTAAAAAAATACGGGAAATAAGGTATTCTACTCCGGATTTTGCTACAGAATAGATATTATAAAAATAGATATACCAAAATACTCCACATAGCAGCAGGCTCCAGTGGACCAAACCCCAAACCCCAACTCACCCATCTGGCCGCATATTGCGGCCAGAATGATTATTCCGGCGGCCCGTCTGGGGAATTGGTCTCCCAGGTTTGGTGTGTGCACTCTATACCCCCTACAAAAGCTACAGTAATTCCAATTTCACTCTGAAACGTCTCGGGTATTAACAGATTCCACAGAGCCCCAATTCTAGTTAAAAATCACATTTTTACACTAAAATGATACTTTATGGTATTTTTCAGAAATCTGAAGCAAACTCAGGTCTAAAACCACACTAAAAACTCATTAACAAGCTAATCAAGCCACAACAACATAAATTTTAACATAACATCTCTAAATCCTCTCAAAAGCACTAAAATTACACAAAAAGGTGATATTTTGATACTAAACATGCAAGTTTTGGAGATAGGGTGCTAGGAGTGAGATTTATATCTTCAAATGACCTTAGAAAAACCAAAAGTTCCAGCTTTAACCTCAAGTGGGCAGATGTACCACCAAACACCTCAAATAGACCCTTTTTCCAATGTTTTGTGAAGGAAATGTGTTGATTTGTTTAGGGTTTTAGGTTGAGATCAAAGAGAAGTGAAAAGTAGAAGAAAAGATGAAGAAAAGAACGGTTATTCTGCTGGAATTTCTTCAGAAATTCTGAGATGGGGGAAAGAGAGAGAAGAGAAGGAAAATAGGGTCAAAAGTCAATTCCCTCTACCTAACACCATGCTTCTATATTCTAATACATTTTGAATTTTAAAAAGGGTTTTGTTTTGATAAAAGGGTGGGGAAAAACAACAACCATGCAACAAAAGAATGGTTAACATGCTAACACATTTTTACCTAGGTCACAAAAATTGTGCTAAGTGTGCATGTGTGCACTTAACACAAAATTTCCCAATTAGGGTAAACACGACTAAATTATAACTAGTAATCCTATGCACACATAAATATGTATATAACACTTCACAACACAAATATTTCCTAGCCAAGAAGGAAAATATGATACTCGGTCTTTTATGAACAGCACGCAACTTGCTATTTCACGCGAAAACATTCTATACGAATTTCAAAGTGTTACAATCTACCCCCCTTAAAGAAATTCGTTCCCCGAATTTAAAAATCTAACCACACGTACCTTCGAAAAGATAGGGATACCTCTTCCTCATCTCGCTCTCAGTATCCCAAGTGATCTCCTCTCTGCTCGGACCACGCCATAGTACCTTGACGTACGATATCTCTTTCGATCTCAATTTCTTCACTTGTCGGTCCAAAATGATCACCGGCTGCTCTGCATAGGAAAGGTCACGCTCAAGCTGGATCGTCGGGTGCTGAATCGTATGCGAAGGATCATGAAGATATCTGTGGAGCATCGAAACGTGAAATACAGGGTGCGCGTCTGGAAAACTGGGCGGAAAGGCTAACCGATACGCAACTGCACCAACACGCTCGAGGATCTCGAAGGGGCCCACAAATCTGGGACTAAGCTTCCCCTTCTTTCCAAATCTCATCACAGCTTTCATTGGGGAGACCCTCAAGAAAACATGATCACCAACCGAAAACTCAAGTATGCGCCGACGACGGTCCGCATAAGATCTCTGCCTACTCTGGGCTGCTTTCATCCTGTCGCGAATCAACTGGATCTTCACGGTCGTCTCCTCCACAATCTGTGGCCCTAAGATACTGCTCTCACTGAACTCTGTCCAACATGTGGGCGATCTGCATCTCGTCCCATAAAGAGCCTCAAACGGTGCCATCTCAATGGTCTCCTGGTAGCTGTTGTTGTAGGAGAACTCTACTAAGGGTAAATGATGATCCCAGCTACCTCCGAAGTCTAATATGCACGCTCTGAGCATGTCCTCGAGAGTCTGAATAGTCTGCTCTGACTGTCCGTCGGTCTGCGGATGAAATGCTGTGCTAAAACTCAAGCGAGTGCCCAAAGCCTCCTGAAGCTTCTGCCATAGTCGGCTGGTAAACTGGGTGCCTCTGTCGGACACGATACATGTCGGAACTCCGTGCAGTCATACAATCTCGTCAATGTAAATCTGGGCATACTGAGAAAAACCGAAAGTTGTCTTCACCGGTAAGAAGTGAGCCGCTTTCGTCAAACGATCAACGATCACCCAGATGGAGTCATACCCTCGACTAGTCCTGGGTAGACCCATAATGAAGTCCATAGAAATTTGATCCCATTTCCACTCCGGAATGGATAACGGCTGTAGCTCTCGCGCGGGCCTCTGGTGCTCAGCCTTGACTTGCTGACAAGTCAGGCATCTCGACACAAAATCTGTGATGTCTCTCTTCATTCCGTCCCACCAGTAAACACCTCTCATGTCATGGTACATCTTGGTGGAACCGGGATGAACAATGTATACCGATCGATGTGCCTCCTCAAGAATCTCGTGCCGCAGTCCCTCAGCATCTGGTACGCACAGCCTAACCCTAAATCGTAGTATCCCCTGATCATCGATCACGAACTCGGGAAATCTGCCCTGTCCAATCTGTGTCCTAATCTCTGAACATCGGTCGTCATTGTGCTGTGCCTCATGTATACGGTCGAGCAACTGTGGGCGTGCACGAACATGCGCAATCTGTCTTCCGATCGGCGTAAACTCGAACTGCACCCGGCTGTCGCACAATATCTGCCAATTTGCCGACGACTGCCTCTGTACTGCGCTCAAACAAGATAGACTACCCCCGGGCCTCCTGCTCAATGCATCCGCCACTACGTTAGCCCTGCCTGGGTGATACAAGATCTCACAATCATAGTCCTCCACTAACTCCATCCATCGGCGCTGTCTAAGGTTCAGGTCTCGATGCTGGAATATATACTTTAAGCTCTTGTGATCAGTGAATATCTGGCACGACTCGCCATATAGGTAATGTCGCCAGATCTTAAGTGCAAAGACCACTGCAGCCATCTCTAAATTGTGAGTGGGGTAGTTTTGTTCATGTTTCATTAATTGCCGCGAAGCATACGCGATCACCCTGTCCTGCTGCATCAATACGCACCCTAGCCCCACTCGTGAAGCATCACAATAGACCACAAACCCGCCTGATCCTGAAGGTAAAGACAACACTGGTGTCGTAGTCAGTAGAGCACGTAGCTGCTGAAAACTGTGCTCACACTCCTCCGTCCAATCGAAACGAACCCCCTTCCGGGTCAACCCTGTCAAAGGTGTAGCAATGCGAGAGAAGTCCTACACAAATCGCCTGTAGTAGCCTGCCAACCCTAGAAAGCTGCGAACCTCAGTAACTGACGTGGGTCTAGGCCAACTCCGAATAGCCTCAATCTTCCTCGGGTCTACACATATACCATCTCGTGTAATCACGTGCCCCAAGAAGTCGACGCTGTCCAGCCAGAAAGCACACTTTAAGAATTTGGCGAAAAGCTGATGCTCCCTCAAGGTCTGCAGTGTAATCCGCAGGTGCTGCTCGTGCTCCTCTCTACTATGAGAATACACTAAAATATCGTCAATGAATACTATGATGAAAAGATCAAGATACGGCCGGAAAATACGGTTCATCAAGTCCATGAATGCTGCTGGCGCGTTGGTGAGTCCTAACGACATCACCAAAAACTCATAATGGTCGTAACGCATGCGGAAAGCAATCCTAGGAATGTCCTCCTGTCGAACCCGCAGCTGATGGTAGCCCGATCGCAAATCGATCCTCGAAAAGTATCCTGCCCCCTGAAGCTGGTCGAACAAATCGTCGATGCGTGGCAAAGGATACCTGTTCCACACTGTCACCCTGTTCAGCTAGTGGTAGTCGATACACAAACGCATACAGCCGTCCTTCTTCTTGACAAACAGGACTGGAGCACCCCAAGGAGAAACACTGGGTCGAATAAGTCCCTTATCCAGCAAATCTTGCAACTCACCCTTCAATTCTCTAAGTTCCGCCGGGGCCATCCGATAATGCGGTACAGAAATAGGCCCCGTGCCAGGAACCAAATCAATACAGAAAGAAATATCACGCTCGGGCGGTAGCCCAGGAAGCTCGTCAGGGAACACATTAGGGAACTCGCTAATAACCGGAACCTGATCCAACGGAACCTCTGTAGCTCTAGTATCATAAACATAGGCGAGAAATCCCTGACATCCCTTCCGCAAAAGCTGTCCAGCGCGAAAGGAAGAAATCACACTGTGAGGGGTGGCACTACGGTCCCCCAACACAACAAAAAACGACTTGCCGAGAAAACAAAATCTAACTTTCTTCTCGCGGCAGTCAACAGAAGCATAGCACGTGGCTAACCAATCCATGCCCAAAATAACGTCGAAGTCCAACATCTCAAGAAGGATCAAATCAACCGGCAACTCTCTCTCGCCAATACAGACGGTACAGGATCGGAACACGTGCCTAGCAACAAACGACTCTCCCACAGGAGTAGTCACAACAAGCGGCAGATCAAGCAAACCGGACTCTCTACCTAAACTCGGCACAAAGTGTGTGGATACGTACGAGTGCGTGGATCCGGGATCGAATAATACGTGTGCATCAACCAAACATACTGGAAGGATACCTGAGACCACCGCATTGGACGCCTGCGCGTCCTGATGCGTCAAGGCAAAAACTCGTGCCTGCCCTCCACCTGTGACTGGCTGTCCCCTGCCGGCAGCTGGCTGTCCTCTGCCTCGGTCACCTCTTCCTCTATGAACAAATCCTCCGCGACCATGACCTCCCTGTGCATGCGTCTGACGCGGAGTAATAGTAGGTACAATAGGCAACGCCGTCTGGGGTGGTGAAGGTGGTAAAGTGACGTGCGGTGCCGCTACCTCCCTCCGGGGTATCTCAGGACAATCTCATACACGATGATAAGAACTCCCGCATCGAAAACAACCCGACGATGACTGCTGACCCTCCTGGGGATAGGAACTGAACAACCGGCCCCGCCCTGCATCTCTGCTGCCTGCAATACGTCTATCACGGCGCCGAAAAGGCTGTCTCTGCGCTGATGTATCCGCACGAACTCTCTTCGGCTCTGGAAATGCCGAAGTCTCAGCAAGGCGCTTCTCGACTAATAGGGCTGCGTCTACAGCTGCTGCATATGTCTCGTAATGCTGTGCGCTGATCGCTAGAAACAGTGGTGTAAGCAAGCCTCGGACAAATCTCTTGACTCGCAACTCCTCAGTAGCCACTAGGTACGGAGCATAAACTGATAGCTCGGTAAACAGCACATCGTACTCTGCCACTGACATCTCTGTCATCTGGCGCAAGGACTCAAATCTGCGTGCCAGGGCATCCCTAACACTCTGGGGAAGAAAACGGGCAAGGAATAGCGCCACAAACTCGGTCCAGGTCATAGGAGGAAGACCTGCTGCTCTACCTTTCTCAACTGATTCGCACCATTTCTGCGCGAGACCTTCCAGGCGAAAGCTCGCGAACTCAACCCATCTCACATCTGCGCATCTGAGGGAACGGCATATCCGAGCCATCCTATCGATGAAGGACTGTGGGTACTCGGCTGTATCGGTGCCTGTGAAAACCGGAGGCTTCAGCCTCATAAACTCTGACAGCGATACTGTAATAACCTCTGTAGCCGCAGGTGCAACTGCCTGCACTGTGGGTACCACCGCGGTCTCTGCAACGGGTGGAACTACCTCTGGTCGCTGTGCTCGAAGTGTCTCAACTAGAGATCCCATAATCTGGCGCATCTCCTGCATACTGGATCCCATCGTCTGGCGCATCTCCTGCACACCAGCCCCTAACATGGCAATCTGATCTGTCGCGACAGGAACAACCTGCTCGGGCATAACCGGTGTACTACCCGGATCAGTCCTCGTCTCGGACGAGTCAACTCGAATCTCGGCCCTCGCGGCCGCTCTCTGCGCCCTCGTAGTCTTTGGCGGCATAATGGCTGAAAGGAAAAGTAGGATTCGATAAGGATACGGAAATCGAATCGCAAGAATATATATACTCAAGAAGGAATTTAAATCAATAAGTCCTAAGGTCGGTTTGGCGGAGTACCGTGTCGTGAGTATGCCGCGGAACATACGCACGCTACGCCACTCTGCTTCAGCTACCTACTCCATCATACCAGGGTCATCCTAGGAACACTCTGAAAGGTAAAACCTACGCTCTGATACCAACTTTGTCACGACCCGAAGTTTGGCCCGTGATCGGCACTTAACCACGTAACGTCTACAGGCGTAACTCGGCTAAGCGAACCGAAAACCCAGAAATCAAACCAGTAAAAATATAGAGTGTTTTAAGCATTAAATGGAAGCATTTATTAAATGTTAAGAGATCCAAGTAACCAATCACCAAGATAGCAATATACGACGCCGTAGCGAAAATCAAGAGCAACAAGTGAGAACATCACAGATAGAATAGACTGCATAAGTAAAGTCGGCTCACAACGAGCTTGACACCAGAATACCAATAATATACATCATCGTCCTCACACCGTCTCTAAGTCAAATAAATATATGGTAGATGGAGATTACTAGATACAAAAATGTGTACAATAAAAGTAACCAGATACCAGAGCCCACCTAACAGCAAAACAGCTCACGCACCAACTGCAGTGGTATCTGCAGCCAAAAGATATAAGAAAGCAGCCTACCGCGACTACTCCGAAGGGCAACCTGCAAATACTGTGGCACAACGGGGGTGAGTTGCCAACCCGTGAATAGAAATAACATATAAAGGTAATTGCGAGCATGCACGTACTGCGCTACTCTAACATATTCCAGCAGATGATATCAATGCATGATAAGCAGTATGTGCAATAATCATGCAAGTGCTCTATCAGGTGACATAACTACAGGATGAGATGCAATAATGAATGCTGAGCATGGGAATATAACATCTACATGGAATGTCAATGTGGAATATATATATATATATATACCGTAAATCCCAACAACCCAGACACCGGCACTCCCATCGGCCCTCAAATCCTGTACATCCCTGAGAATCACGAGTCCCCAACATCGGCACCCAAATATCATAAATACTCATGTCTAGCATTGACACGCAAATCCTCCTCTATCGGGCATCCGTCAGTCCGGGTCTGCCCTCTCTCAATATATCGGGCATCCGTCAGTCCGGGTCAGCCCTCTCTCAATATACCGGGCATCCGTCAGTCCGGGTCAGCCCTCTCTCAATATATCGAGCATCCGTCAGTCCGGGTCAGCCCTCTCTCAATATATATCGGGCATCTGTCAGTCCGGGTCAGCCCTCTCTCATATA
This sequence comes from Agapanthus africanus, assembly GCA_030015575.1. Classification (NCBI taxonomy): domain Eukaryota; kingdom Viridiplantae; phylum Streptophyta; class Magnoliopsida; order Asparagales; family Amaryllidaceae; genus Agapanthus; species Agapanthus africanus. The sequence continues at coordinate 240,284,866 of CM057351.1, forward strand.
TGCCACTCTAGCACCGAGAAAACACAAGGTGGGCGCACCGAAATATCATATCAAGGGAACCGGGTTTTTAAATAATTACATCTTTGAAATAGCCACGGTTCCTAAATCCAGAAATCACATGTAATCCAAACCAATATGCAAGTCAATGTGATGTGATATGTGCATCAAGTATGAATATCATGTCAAGTCATATAAAAGATGAGCTACAACATAATGATCCGATGTGATATATGCATCAAGTATGAATATCATGTCAAATCACATAAAGGATGAGCTACAACATAATGATCATGGAAATTCTACAGTATGAGTGTCATGGCAATTACTAACGGTGTGTGTGTAACATGCAGGATAGTGCTCGTGCGACACAAACCGTTAGTAATGGTGCGGTGTTCTATTAATTCTAGTTTATATATATATAGCAGGGAACGTGATATGCACTAAATAGTTGCCATGAACAGTCAATGTGTAGAGATGTTGCTATAAGGTCCTATCAGCCCTGACGTAGAACGCCATGCGGGCGATATCCCCGTAGATGTTAAATCTACTCAACGTAGTCTCTCGCTAGGTATAGCCGACGACTTGTTTCCCCTTCTTCGCGGCGTCCGTCACACTTGCCGGCGAACCTAGAATTTCACAGATTATCACACATAAGCTGAAAACTATGCAAACACGACATTTAAAGTCAACTAGAAACCCATGTCGCAACCTAAGCGCGCGTGTGCGCGATACGTTAAAACTTGTGATTACGCGCCTGAAGTCACTCCGACGCGTCGCAATACGCAGAAACCCCAAACCCACACACACGTATCACACGTGTCGCGAAAGATTAAAAAAATACGGGAAATAAGGTATTCTACTCCAGATTTTGCTACAGAATAGATATTATAAAAATAGATATACCAAAATACTCCACATAGCAGCAGATTCTAGTGGACCAAACCCCAAACCCCAACTCACCCATCTGGCCGCAAATTGCGGCCAGAATAATTCTCCCGGCGGCCCGTCTGGGGAATTGGGCTCCCAGATTTGGTGTGAGAACTCTATACCCCCTACACAAGCTACAGTAATTCCAATTTCACTCTGAAACGTCTCGGGTATTAGCAGATTCCACAGAGCCCTAATTCTAGTTAAAAATCACATTTTTAGACTAAAATGATACTTTATGGTATTTTTCAGAAATCTCAAGCAAACCTAGATCTAAAACCACACTAAAAACTCATTAACAAGCTAATCAAGCCACAACAACATAAATTTTAACATATCATCTCTAAATCCTCTCAAAAGCACTAAAATTGCACAAAAAGGCGATATTTTGAAACTAAACATGCAAGTTATGGAGATAGGGTGCTAGGAGTGAGATTTATATCTTCAAATAACCTTAGAAAAACCAAAAGTTCCAGCTTTAACCTCAAGTTGGCAGATCTACCACCAAACACCTCAAATTGACCCTTTTTCCAATGTTTTGTGAAGGAAAAGTGTTGATTTGTTTAGGGTTTTGGGTTGAGATCAAAGAGAAGTGAAAAGGAGAAGAAAAGATGAAGAAAAGAAAGGTTTTTCTGCTGGAATTTCTTCAGAAATTCTGAGATGGGGGAAAGAGTTAGAAGAGAAGGAAAATGGGGTCAAAAGTCAATTCCCTCTACCTAACACCATGCTTCTATATTCTAATACATTTTGAATTTTAAAAAGGGTTTTGTTTTGATAAAAGGGTGGGGAAAAACAACAACCATGCAACAAAAGAATGGTTAACATGCTAACACTTTTTTACCTAGGTCACAAAAATTGTGCTAAGTGTGCATGTGTGCACTTAACACAAAAATTCCCAATTAGGGTAAACACGACTAAATTATAGCTAGTAATCCTATGCACACATAAATATGTATATAACACTTCACAACACAAATATTTCCTAGCCAAGAAGGAAAATACGATACTCGGGCTTTTATGAACAACACGCAACTTGCTATTTCACGCGAAAACATTCTAAACGAATTTCAAAGTGTTACACCCATCCTCATCATATCATGTACGGTATAAATCCATCATACGATATCATCAATCAATAGTTTGGATCTATAGTCATGTACATCACCTCATCTTATATCATCATATATCATCTCATGTCGTATCGTGTCATGCTATGTCATATCATATCATATATATATCACCTCGTATCCTCATATCAAATCATATCGACTCGTGTCATCATATACGATCATATCCTCATCTCATAATACCATCTTGTAATTATCCTCATGTGTGTGTGTGTATATAAGCGTCTATACATATAACTCATGGACTAAGAAAAACTAGAACTAGGGATATACCTTCCTACACGTACACTACTATTATTTATAGTATCCCAGAACCCTATTAGCTAGGTATACACATCTAAAATATCTATATATAACTGTATCTCTAGTATCCTAGTACTACGGTTGCGGAGGTGGTATACGCCAACCACTCGATTTCCCCCGTAGATAAACATTTACTCACCTACTATGCCTTACTCTAGTCAATCCCGACGGATGCCTTGCCCTCCTTCGTCGTCCCGGAAGTCCACATGCTTGTACCTACAAATCAAGTCCATAAACAAATCTAATGAAAACCCGAATCGAATTCAATAGAAATCCATATCCAAAACCAATATAACAAGCAAAAGGCATATAGGTTAGAACTTATGGTCAACGCGTGTTAAAACAACAAAACAACGCCCAACGTTGACGTATGAACGTCAAACGACCGAGTCAAAACTCAAATATCAAAAACCAAGTTTCAAAAGTCAGAAAACGTAATTAGAAACATAGTAAAACACTCCAAGATTCTACCTAAAGTGAAATTAGAACATTTTGCATATAGGGTAGGTCTAGTTATCTCAAGATTGAGCTACAGACCAAAAACCAAACCCTAACTCCTACATCTGGCCACAATTTATGGCCAATAAGAATATTTTGGTGGCCAAGAAAGGGAAGTGGGAGCTCGGGCTTCTGTAGTGGCTTCTTATTTTCCTGCACATCTCACTGTATCTGCTATAAAATTTTCAGAGTTATCGAGTCATCCCAGACTCTAATTAATCACCACATTTCATCCAAAACCGATATCGGAAAATTCTAAGTTCGTGTTTTAAACTTCAAAGCTCATTTTAAACAAGGCTACCATCACTACTGGGCTAATAGACACCCACTACACCTCTATTTACCTCTACCACAAGTTTTATCCACTATCCTCATCCTAGAATTTTCCAAGATCACAAAACTTAAACTTCTTAACTCTAAACTAATACTTGAGGTTAAGTAACTACATACTTGAACAAAAGTGAGTGTTTTACCTCAAGTGAGCAACTCAAGAAAATTCTTAGATGGTCCAAAGTGCTCAAAACTCCAACTTGATCCTACCATGATACTTGTAGTGATCTTATGAACAGTTTTTGTGATGGTTATATGAGGTTAGGATGAACATTTGGGAGAGTTTTGGTGGTGGTAGTGAAGTGGGGGAGGAGAAAGAGAAGGATGAAGAAAGAGGAGATGGAGAATGTTGAGTGAAAAGAAGAAGGGGAAAAAAATAGTTGAAAGCAACCATATGCCTCTCTCTCTTTCTTTTCTCACTCTATCTCCTCATAAATTCTAGTCGTATCATGTCTCTTCTCATTTCATTTTTTCTTTTTCTTTTCTTATTTTTTCCTGTCCTTTTCTTTAAAAACAAAACAAAACCATAATACAAAATCAAAATTTCAATGTTACATGTCATGACACATCAACATGGTTTTAACAAAATGACTTGGTTTATTGCACATTTAATGAAATACTAATTAAGTTTAACATAAACTTGTATGTAAATAATTGTATAATAATTTATAAAAGCCCAAATCCAATAAATGCTTTTATAAATAATAATTCATTTTAAATTTCTAAATATTTTCCAAAATATAGGTATATAATTATATCATTTTATTAAAACTTATTTCATACTTGCATAATATTCATAAAATTTATTATTTTATTATTTGAATTCCAAAAATATTATTTTATATTTTCTGAAATGTCACAGTTATATGGTCTGGCGGGTTGTAGTCCGTCGTGAGGGGACTACGGAAAAAGTAGCTGCTGAGAGACCTATAGGTGCCACGGCCAGTTTCCGCTGCGTTGAATGACCTTTTCAATGGTATCAAAACTTCCCAAATACCCTAATTTAGCTTGTTCCGACGTTAGAATTCTAGGTTTTTATGGCATCAAAAATTGTTGAAAAAACAGTCCAAAAAAATCAAGTTTTGAGTTGTTTGCGCACCCCGCGGGTTTATGCTTTGGACCGTGAAGCCGCTGGATGTTGCGTGGGCACCCCGGAGAGAACCCTAAGGGGACCGAAGGGCAGGGCCCACTCCCCAAGACCACCATGAGGTGATCTTGGGGTGTAGGGACCCGAGACTACCCCAATAGGTAGTCTCGGGTCTGCCTACCATCTTAGGCCACCATGTGGTAGCCTCGGGGGGTGGGTATCTGTTGGATATGTATGCCTTAGAGGCCATTATTGTATATGTATACATGTGGATGCTTGGACATATATATGTACAGGACAGTCTTGCTCGATATGATAGTATGCTATCTAGTTTGTCTTTATCTTAACATGTGCATATGTTTTACTTGCTATTACATATCATTCATACATGTTGATAAAGCCTGTAGGATCATTGCTATACTACCTGCGTTGTGGTGGCAATCATACTTGTGGGAGCTGGGTAATCGGTACGCACATCCTTAAAAGGTCCTTAGTCGTAGGAGTATCGAGACTAGGCATCGATATTCTGGAGTAGACTAGTGTATACGTTTCTAGACCCCGACGAGGTGCGATGGTACGGTCCCGCAACCATTGGTCTTTTGCACCTAAGATCGTATACAGGTGCTCACTGGGGGTGAGTACACTGGACGGACTCGCCGAGAACTTCTAGATGGTATTATACCTATCATCAGATGGAAGTTCTTAGGTGACATGAGTACAGGTTATTCTTTAAACCTGAGATCATCATTTATCTCGTGTGAGTTCCCACTGTGCTTTGATCACTACCCTACCATGGCTCTACTGAGTAGTGCAAACAGGTTTTGGTTGGGTACAGTCCCGAGCCACATGGAGGCGGTGAGCGATTGTTGGGGTTTCGCCTCTCCCGGTATAGGGAGTCGATATCGCAATGAGTTTGATTGGTTAGGACTATAAGACCTTGCCCAAGGCAGTTGGGATTTACTGATAAGTTGATCAGTAGTTTCCCGGATTGGTCCTGAGCCGTATCAGCATGTATTATCGGGTTATTAGGGCCTAACATTTACCACCCCCTAGACCCGGTACGCGATACTATTAGACGAAGAAACCGGACTATACAGAGATTGTCACGGATATGCTCTGTAGGAATCCGCATAAGTTTGCTCGTAGGCCTTCCTTTTCGACAGGTACCCGGGTAGCCGTTACGTACAGCTAGTGCCGCTGACGTGCTTGTGGTTATGGATTTATCCAGTAACTCACTGCCGGCATACTGTTGAGTCTTTAGAGTCCCACACAGAGGGTTTCCCTGGTTCAGGCGAAATGATGTAGTAGCCGTATTGGATACGTGCAGGGTTCCGATCGATTGATGTACTGTGTACCCGGAATTTCGATCGGACAGTTGGTATTACTAGCCGGCTCGGGTTTGAGCTGGATTATTAAATCAGGTATTAATTTAATAATTTACATATATGTATTTCGATATGTATATTCTAGTATTATTTTCTTCATTTTATTCTCTCTTTGGGCATTCGTGTTTTTATCCTAATGCAGGTATGTATATACGGTTCACTGTAATCCGTATTTCATTACGGATAACATTCTAGAAGGTGGACACCACATTAGTCTTTTTCCATTTATTCATTAAAATAGAAATGAGGTGTAAATTGAAGGGGATGGGGGTATAGTGAGAGCCATGGCTTCAGTAGTTGACAAATGAATTATTTATTCATTTATGGCAACTATTGAAGCATGGTTGATATTGTTTATTCATGGACATTGTTTCACAAAACCATAGTGAGTGATATTCTCTCTCATGGTTCCTCATTTTCATTTTGCGCTCACCATTTTGCTTCACCTCCTTCTCATTCTCTTGAGCTTCATCACCTTCATCATCTTCCTCCTTTCTACACTCTCATGTGTTGAGAAACAAGACAGGAGGCAAGATAGAGATAATAAAACACCTAGAACCTCACACTACATCCTAGAGTTCTTGCATTAGCATCCTAAGTTCTTTAGCTTCTCCTTTTGATACTTAGTTAGAAGCTAAAGCCATGGATCACATCCCTCGGGTGGATAATTTACGACAAAGGAGGACCGACGAGCAAGATCGATCCCAGAGAACCGAAAAAGCAAGCAAAGAAGATCAAGCGCGATAATGGTGGCCACTTGGAGCGTATGATGAGAAAAGAAGACCGAACGACACAGATCTTTTGGTGAGGCTTTCTTATCATAGTAGATAACTATTTTAGTTTAGCTAGTTAGGTTTATGGTAAGATCCGGTTTATTGGGTTATTCTAACGATGTTTTTAAACTCGTAGAAAAAAAATCGTTCCGCAAACCGCTACGGTTGATGACTAGGGCGTTAGTGTAACCCAACATGGTATCAAAGCCACCCCATAAAACCTATACTAGCTAGTTTTGGTGTGTTTTAAAGATCTATCCAGAAACATTTCCGAAATCACGTTTTCAAACTCAAGTTTCTGCCAATTTTCAAAACTGTTCAAAAAATTATTTCCAATGCCTTAAAAATTCATGCAAGGTTTTGTAGAGAAACAAAAGAAATTTGAGCACGTGATCACTTAATTCGACCACGCAACCGTGGCCAAATATGAATGTTTCCGCCGTTCCGCGGCATGAACAGGGTTTTTATGCACAAAATTTCTTCAGTTGCTCTACTATTTGGACATGTGATTTTTAAGAAGTATTACTTCTGGCCCAGATTTATTTGAGTACTCGTTAACGCTTGGGGCCTTTTCGGGAAAGTTTAGTTGATCGAAATTTTAAAATACATGGTTTTTATCAGTACTTACATTAGCATCTGCGACCGTGAATGTCATTTGATCGGTATAACCCGTCTAACTGCTATATGTTCTTTTAGACGAGTTTGCGAACATGCCATTCACGTTGATGTTCTGTGATTGTGCTGATATTGTGGTTGGACTGTCGTGGTGGATAGCCGGTAGTGCAATGGTTTAGTACAGTTTATATTCATTTGTACATTTGTTATTTGCGGGGCGAGCGTCCGACATGTGGACAGCCGTTTCTGCCATGTTGTATATTATTTTATTGGGGCACGACCGAGTTAAGGTCGATGTCACCATTGTACATATTTTTTTCTTTTTATGTACTAGTTTTACCCCATGGTGGAGTCCACGAATAGCAGGTTTCTAGAGGGCAACGAGCCGGCATCTCATGGCGTTGAGACGGAGGGGACTTCACTCTAGAATTGGAGGGCTATTCGTCGCACTCGTAGGGGGTATAAAATGACCCACGGAGGGGTGCTGAAGTTACCGAGTCCTGTGAAGTGCTGGGTAGCCCATTCACTTTGTTGATTGGGGTTGCCTCACTTCTGGGATTGGCGGGTAACTTACCGCGCTCGTAGGGGTCCAGGTTTTCATTGCACGGGCTATCCACACGACCGGGAACGTCGGATTTTATTTGCGGCTCAATTGAAACCCGAGGCTCTAAGATTATCCGCCATTCTGTGTTGCTTGCTGAGATTCTGTGATGTCGCTTATATCATGCCTGGAACGAATGTTCTATATATATATATATATATATATATATATATATATATATATATAGACACACACACACACACTATTAGAAGTTGTATATGTTTTGCACCTGCGCTGGTCCAGCCCTTGCTCTGCCGGTAGTTAAGTAACCTAACGGTGTATGACGGGGCCCCGTGGTGATTGCGGATGACATATACGTACATTTTATTTTCGTTCCTTTTTAGTGTGATAGGTGTTAAATGATGGGACCATATTAATTTTTATTAATGCAAGATAAGAAACCTAAAAGACGTTGTTGGAACAAATTTCGAAAAACTATACTTATTTTCTTTCGCTTTGCGTAGTGGTATTCGGTCGTGAATATCCAGCACCTCATTCCAGGAGGCAAGAGCCGAGATCCCTTCAGGGGGAGTGACCACTTGAGCAAAAGTCTATACTGTAGATTACTCGGTTTTCTTCAAAACCACTATTTTTAAAAAAGCGGAGCCTAAACCACTCCTTTTCAAAGCTATCTGGTTCCTTTAATGATATCAAGTTCAATACGTTCATGGTTTTTTCGCCGAAAAACCATCCGTAGCCCTCCGTCATTTCAGAAAAACAGCACATAGTATTCATGCGGTGTTTGTTGGCCAAAGTCAAGGCATCGTGAATGGTACCTATATGTTATTAATCCATGGCATAGATAGATGCATTAGATTAGGACAGTCGTACCACCTTGTTGGCAAAAGTCAAGAGTGTGTACGGGTAGGTCTAAATCAATCTGGACAATGACGAGTAGAACTTGACTTGCGCGTTATGATTTGTTGGCCAAAGTCAAGGTCATAAGCACTTGGGGAAAAAACCACATCGGGAGTTTGAAATATACTGGAAAATTTCTAGTGTTGCATAGCTTCTGGACTGTGATGACTAGAGTGGATTCCATCTACGTCATCAGATAATGATAGTTGGATCCCGATCCCACTGATGAGTAGGATTACTCTTGGGAGATTTTCTTACTTAACAATCGATGTTATAAACCAAGTAGGTGTCTAGAACGGTGTTAGCGGGGCTACGCCTCCAGGGAAAAGAGGTTATATAATTAAGGAACTTCGCGAAAGCGTTGGAAAACCTCCCTCGAAGTACCGACACTAGCCTGGCCGAAAGGTTATGCAAGTATTGTGACGTGCGATTAATCCTGACTAGTTCTTCTTTTAAGGTTTGAAGAAGAATTCGAGGAAACAGTGGGAGATATCCTGATTAGATAAACTAATAACCAATCTAATCTTGCCAGAGCGCACGCTGAGTGTTTCTTTTCTCTCTCTCCAGGTAGCAACCAATTCATGCCCTAATCAAGATAATAAAATGTATCGCTTGACCCATCCAAATTCTTATTCGGGGCTGGGGAACGTCGGTTTGGCTCTAACTTATGACAACAGTCATGAGTATGAGCAGAGGAAGGAGGATTGCATGAATTCCTTGATGACCCCATCGAAGAAGAAGCATACCATTGCGTCTCTTTCAGATGTTCTTGTTATTGAGAACTGCTTTTCGGTCAGTCCTATCTCCTGAGTACTATATACCGGATCAGGATCTCATATCTGTAATTTATTACAGAGACTGAGAAAAAGTAGGATGGTTGTACCTAGTGATATGTCCCTCAGAGTAGGGAACGGAGCACAAGTTGGTGCTTCTGCCGACGGTGAATATCACATAGGATTGCCAAATAGCAATACTATGATTTTGAACAATTGCTACTATTTACCTTCCATGGTTTGCAAGATCATATCAGTTTCTTTACTTGATAAAGATGGATATAAGTTTGTTCTTGATAGAAATATCATGAACATTTACCTTAATCAGGTATTGGTTGCAGAAGGTACACTGTATAATGGTATCTATCTTCTAAATCAAAACGCAGTTTTCAATATACAAAACACACATGAGAGGAAGAGTTCAGAAGTGAACGAATCTTACTTGTGGAATTGTAGACTTGGTCATATCAGAGAGAAAAGACTAAGTAATTTTCATAAAGATGGATTTTAGAATACGTTCGAATTTTAATCTTATGAAACTTGTCGGTCTTGTCTCAAAGGAAAGATGACCAAATCTCTGTTCACCGGACACGGAGAAAGAGCAGCAGAGCTCTTGGGACTCATACATAGTGATATATGTGGTCCAATGTCTATACATGCGAGGGGTGGGTTCTCATACTTCATCACATTCACTGACGATCTCTCTAGGTTCGGATATGTGTATCTTATGAAACATAAATCTGAAGCTTTTAAGAAATTCAAAGAATTCAGAAACGAAGTAGAGAACCAGACTGGAAAAAGTATCAGGATTCTCCGGTCTGATAGAGGAGGGGAGTACTTAAGCATGGAATTCCTAGAATACCTAAAAGAGAAAGGAATTCTCTCTCAGCTTACTCCTCCATATACACCACAACACAACGGTGTGTCGGAGAGGAGGAATCGTACCCATATGGATATGGTTAACTCCATGATGAGTAGTGCTGAGTTGCATCTTTCATTCTGTGGCTTTGCTCTTGAATCGGCTGCATTCTTATTTAATAGAGCACTAACCAAATCAGTGCCTACAACTCCATATGAAATATGCAGTAGGAAGAGACTATGTCTTAATTACATAAAGATATGAGGATGTCCTGCTTTTGTCAAAAAGCAGGACCCTAGTAAACTCGATACAAGATCTGTACTATGCAAGTTTGTGGGATACCCTAAGCATTCAAAGGGATATCTGTTCTACCACACTGAGAAACAGAAGGTGTTTGTATCTCGCCACGCTACCTTTTTGGAAAGGGAATTTCTTACAAAAGAAATTAGTGGGAGTACGGTAGAACTGGAAAAGATTTTTGAACCACAAACTATAACAGAAGATTTGGTAAAACCCCTAGATTCAGTTGTACCCAACGAACCTCAGCCACTCTGCAGATCTAGTAGGATTTCTCATCCACCCGAGAGATACTACGGTTTTCTTATAGACGAGGATTGAAAGGATTGCATCTTGGAAGAAAATGATCGTACTAGTTTCAGGCAGGCCATCATCAGTAGGGACTCTGATATATGGCTGGATGCCATGCGATCCGAAATGGAGTCTATGTACACCAATAAAGTGTGGACCTTGGATATTGCTCCACCTGGGGTAAAACCCGTTGGATGCAAATGGATCTACAAAAGGAAATTTAGTGTAGATGGGCAGGTGGAAACCTATAAGGTTAGACTTGTTGCAAAAGGTTTTCGTCAAAGACCAGGTATGGACTATAAAGAAACATTTCTCCAATGGCTATGCATAAATCCATTCGGATCCTACTTGCTATTGCTGCCTTCCATGACTATGAGATCTGGCAGATGGACATAAAAACGGCTTTTCTGAACAGAAGTTTAGAAGAGTGCGTTTATATGGATCAGCCGGAAGGTTTCATAGACAGTGGGAGCAGCGGGAAGGTGTGCAAGTTGCTAAAATCTATTTATGGATTAAAGCAGGCATCGCGGAGCTGGAACATCTGTTTTGATAAAACAGTCAAGGGATTTGACTTCATCAAAAGCAAGGATGAGCCTTGTATATATAAGAAGATTGTAGAACGAACTGTCGTATCCCTAGTCTTGTATGTGGACGGCATTCTTTTGATAGAAAATGATATTCATATGCTACAATCGGTCAAGCTGTTCTTGTCACAAAGGTTCTCAATGAAGGACCTGGGTGATGCCTCGTACAATCTGGGGATTAAGATCTACACAGATAGATCCAAGAGATTATTGGGACTTTCACAGTCCAGGTACATAGAGACCGTACTAAAGAGATTTAGTATGGAAGATTCCAAGCGCGGTAACATACCCGCATTGCACGAAATCACCCTCTCCAAAGAAATGTCTCCCAAGGCTGATGAGGAGAGGGTTCGCATGAACACTATACCCTACGCTTTGGCGGTAGGATCTATAATTTATGTGATGCTATGTACCCGACCAGATATAGCTTACGTGCTTAGCGTGGTGAGCCGGTATCAGTCTAACCTAGGTGAGAACCATTAGACAGCAGTGAAGAACATTCTTAAGTACCTGAGAAGGACAAAAGAACTGTTCTTGGTATTCGTTAATGGGGATCTCCAGATGGAGTCTTTAACCGATTTGAGCTTCCAGAATCACAAGGATGACAGCAAGTCTGTCTCGGGTTTTGTGTTTACCCTCAATGGAGAGGCGGTCTGTTGGAAGAGATCGAAACAGGACATTGTCGCAGACTCGACGATGGAGGCTGAATACATTGCTGCCAATGATGCCGCAAAAGAAGCCGTCTGGATTAAGAAGTTCATTACTGAACTTTAGGTGGTTTCATCCAATGTTAACCCAATACCGTTGTATTGCAACAACAATGGAGCTATGGCTTTATCAAAGAAACCATGGTCCCATCAGAAATCCAAGCACATCTTGAGGCGGTATCACCTGATCAAGGAGATCATTGATCTCCTGGAGATTGAGGTGCGGAGAGTGGACACAAAAGACAACACGGCAGATCCATTCACCAAGGCCCTTCCTCAAGCACAGTTCGAGAGACTTTTTGAGATGTTGGGTATTCGATACGCCAACAACTGGCTCTAGAGCAGACGTTGGGTACTCGATACGCCAATATATATAGGCTTAGTGAAAGTGGGAGATTGTTGGATATGTATTCCTTAGAGGCATTATTGTATATGTATACATGTGGATGCTTGGACATATATATATGTATAGGACAATCTTGCTCGATATGATAGTATGCTATCTGGTTTGTCTTTATCTTAACATGTGCATATGTTTTACCTACGATTACGTATCATTCATACTTGTTGATAAAGCCCGTAGGATCATTGTTAGACTACCTACGTTGTGTTGGAGATCATACTTATGGGAGCTGGGTAGTTGGTACGCACATCCTTAAAAGGTCCCTAGTCATGGGAGTATCGAGACTGGGCATCGATATTCCGGAGTAGACTAGTGTATACATTTCTAGACCCCGACGAGTGGAGATAGTACGGTCCCGCAACCATTGGTCTTTTGCACCTAAGATCATATACAGGTGCTCACCGGGGGTGAGTACTGTTAGTTATATGTATGCCCTAGAGGCCATTACTGTACATTGGATGTATATTGTAGTGGATGCTGGGACATATATAGGGAGGACTTTCTTGCTCGACATGATAGTATGCTATCTGGTTACTCTTTACCTTAACGTGTACACTGATTGTCTCTCTGTTACATGTTGGTAAAGCCCTAAGGATGTGTACTTGACTACCTGGACTATGATGCGGATCATACTAGTGGGGACATTGTAGTCCATAAGTACATCCTTGAAAGTCCCTAGTCGTGGGTGTATCGAGACGAGGCATCGATATACTAGAGTAGACTAGCGTGTACCTTCTCGACCCATACAGATGGGCGATGGATGATCCCATATCCATCGGTGTTTGACATCAGAGATGATATACGGGTGGTCAGTAGAGACTGGGTACACTGGACGGACTCGCCGAGAACTCCCAGATGGTATTATACCTTACGTCAGATGGCAGTTCTCTGGTGACACTGGTACAGAGTAGTCTGTTGACCTGAGATCGTCATAGAGTCTTGTGTGGTTCCCACTGTGCTTTGATTTCCATCTTACCACGTCCAAGAGGGCGTGCAAAACGGTGGTTTTTGGGTACAGTCCCGAATCACATGGAGGCAATGAGCGATAGGAGGGGATTCGTCTCTCCCGGTATAGGGAGTTGATGTTGCGCTGTGTTCGATTGGCTATAACAGGAAATCCCTGGCCAGGGTTGCTGAGATTTACTGGTAAGTGTTACCAGTAGTTTCTCGAAATGTTATAGACCTCATATCGACACGACTTATCGAGCTATTGGGGTCTGACGTTGACCACCCATAGGCGAGATATGCAACATATCAGACGGACAGACCGGACTGTACGGTAAGTGTTACTGGTTGGATTCACAGGAGTGTGAGCTGGCTTGCTCGTCGATCTTCTGATCGCTCAATACCCGGGTGGCCGTTACGTTTAGCAGACCGCTTGCGGCTTGTGGATGTTTGATATGATCATCATCCGCTGCCGGCGTATTGACGAGTCTTTAGAGTCCTACACAGAGGTTTCCTGGCTCAAGCGAAACGAAATAGGAGCGCATATGAGATATGTGCGGGACCGAGAGTAATGCGTGTATGTGATACCGTATTACATTCTCGCGATAAATGTATCGATTAGGTTATATGCGATATACCCTAATTATCGAATCAAGGATTGATTCAATAAACCGGTACATAGGATACTAGTCGGTTATATACGATATGACCGGATCGTTAAATCAAGTGTTGATTTAATGATTTAATGCATAATTATATATTTGATATATTACTTTACATTAACTAGTATCGGTTCACTTTAAATGGATTTTCTCGCTCGGATGTGCGCATTGCATATGCGATATGATTTTGTGCACTTGCTTGTATCATGTTTGATGATGCATGCAAACCTGGGTTTGTGTAAAGATTGAACCATGGTTTTATGAGTGGTTAGGGTTTATTATTTTCTTATTCATTTATTCTATTTAGTTATTCATTTGGAAAAAGAAAAAGAGTGAGAAAATGGTGGCTTTTCTTTGTTTGTAAATGAAGCTTCATGAAGCTTTCATTATGTCACCATTTTGTCTCATGTTAAAACCTAACCACTGCACTTAACTATAGTTCTCTCTCTACACTTAACCAAGGTAAGAGTTATGATAAGAATGGATTTTCTTTTCTATTTTAATAAATTCTTATCATAACATTCTTCTTCTTCTTCTTCTTCATTTTCTTCATGGAAGAAAGCTTGCTCCATTAATGGCAAGTGATGATAAAGAGTGAGAAATCCAATTCTAAAGTGAACCCACTTCCTATTTCTTCATCCTCTACCTCTTGCCAAGTAGTATAGGGTGTTTCCTTCACAAGTTTTCATGGCTTGGTGAAGGTGGAGCTTGATCTAGCGATGCCTCGACGTAGATCATCTTCGGCATGGACATCGACGACCTAGCTCGCCATTTCTCCGACGAAGCCGACGCTAGAGCCCGGGAATTCATTTGGACAGCGAGGGGACTTCGTTGCGGAGCTATGGAGGTGGAGCACCGGATCTACAAAGGTTGTATTTCCGTTTAAACTTTAGTTAAGTTGTTAACTAGTTTCTTTTTCGCCTAAACATCTAGCCGACGATCCGTTCTAGGGTTTCTCGGCACCGTTAAAATTTGAAATTGGCATGGTTGATGCCTTGTGAGACCTCATTAGGGTGCCTAGGAACCCTACAGTGGTATCAGAGACTAGCTAGAGCCTTAGGCGAAGTCTAGACGGAGTTAGAAGTCCGATCGAACCAAAACCTAACCCGGAAAACGGCTCTCTGGACTTTTTTGTAAAATGTGTATTTTTGTAAATTAAAAATATGCAGAAAAATCAGCAGGCGATTTTATGGGTTACTGTAAAATTCGAGTCCATAATTCCATCATTCCGCCGCGGTTCCGCGGCACGAGCATGGCTCGTGCGGCGGATCCGCGGCTATTTTGTCGTATTGTTCATCGAATTTTACACTATAATTAATAATTTTCAGTACTGCTTTTCCTGGGAATATTTTAATATTTATTCCAGAGTTTTATTTTATGGGTTGTATTGGGGACTCGGTGTATCGATCGGATTATCTAATTTTGTCTATGTGGCTTTCCGGGTATTTTTGAATATGTTAAAAAGTTCGACCGGACAATAATACCCAATTTTTCCCCTGTCGCGAAATTTCCAATTGTTGGATATTTCTATGGTTTAAAGACGTTCTAAGTAGTGCAAGTAACACGATGGACCCTCTAGAAGACAACAAACCTTAACTCGATTATGTGACCGTCTTGAACTGCCCTTTGAACCTTAGGGTTTGGGGCAGTACGACGTGCCACATGTGAGGCGTTGGCTTGACCTTTCTACGGCTGGACCGTTGGTACTGAGGCACGAACTGAATGTTTTTAGACTTGTTTCATGTGTTGATCTGCATTGGGAAAACTTGGGTGTTTGAATGTTCGATCGGAAAGTTTAACATTTTCTAATTATCCGGAATGGGATACAATAATTGGAATTCACAAAAGTTATGTGATAACCGAATGAATGTTATAAACATAGAAGTTTAGTCTCACTTGATCGGTTGCCACGGAATCTTGATGTGATCAAAAGTCCGTCGCAATCACGTAGCGTACGCGGATACTCGCCGATAAACTTAATAGACAGCCTCACTCCATAGCCCCGACCAAGTGACTGTAGGAGAACCCCGTCGCCGAAAGCATCCGTTCGGGTGCTCGCGGCAGCGGTGTTCCGCCTTGGTGCACTTCGTCGACGGCGTCGGGGGTGCGGCCGCCTACTGAAGTTTGCGACGAGCATTCGATCAGGATGTCGGGAATCTTGTTGAATTGCCCGACTTGATGTTGAAAAGAGTTTTCGATAAATGAGACTAAAATGCGGGGTTTATAATTGTTAGGCATGCGATGTCTAAGTAATTCATTTGATTAGGCATGTGATGTCTATGCAGATTGCGGATTCCAACTGTTGTAGTTTTACACTTTCTTTTCTGTGACCGTAAGTGTAATATGTGATATCGCCGGTTTCGTTTCTATATGTCAACGACAATTGGGATGCGCATATTTACTTACGTTGATGACATGTGATGTTATGTGTTGCTGGATATGTTATATTGGATCGTCGTGTTTGAATAGCCGGGGGTTTTTATGTGAGATGAGTGTTTTTCATTTTCATTCATGTAAAAACTTGTATGTAATATTCTTTTATTGGGGCGCTTCCAGGTTGTGGAAGTTGTCACCGTTGATGTATATTATTTACTTTTCCGCACTAGGATAGACCCAAGGAGGAGGGCACAAGTAACCGGGTTCTGGAGTCCAGTGGGAGACCAACTCGAGGAGTCGAGTCCGGGTCACCTAACTCTAGAATTGGTAGGGTTGCTTGCCGCTCTCGTAGGGGTCTAGGGGTGTGGGTTTGGCTATTCATCACGACCGTGGAATCCGTGTTTTATACTGGCTCATATTGAAAACACGGACGTCCTAGTATATCCAATATTTCATATGTTTCTTCTGCTGCGATATCTGTGATGTGATCATGTGATGTTCTGTGATAGATACAGTATATAGTATATATGATATATTATATAGGCGTTACTTATGTTTTACACCCGCGCTAGCCCTGCCCTGCTCTGCCGTTAGTTACCTAACCTAACGGTGCACGAGGGGACATCGAGGCGAATGCGGATGGCATAAGTGTACGTCGTATTTATCTGTGATATTTAGGTACTTAAATGATGGGACTTCATTAATGAGATTAATGAAATAAAAGAAACCTAAGATGTTGTAGAATCGAATTTCAAAAATAAAATAGGAAGGTACAGTTCTTGCTTTGCACAGCGGTATATGTGATATATCCTGCACCTTATTCGATGAGGAAAGGACCGAGATCCCTTCACCGGGAGTGACTCCTTTAGCAATAACTGGCAAATGCTACACACTCGGTTTGTCTTTTGATTTCTTTTAAGAGTTTCTGCTTTGCACAGTGATATATATGATATATCCCGCACCTCATTCGACGAGGAAAGGACCGACGATCCCTTCACCGGGAGTGACTCCTTTAGCAAATCTGGAAAAGCCTCAAAAACACTCCATTTTAAAATTCATTCGATCCTACAACGATATCAAGTTCATTACGCAATAGGTTTTCAGAAAAACCTGTCGTTGCCCTCCGTCATTTCAGATAAGTAGTAGTTAGTATTCGTGCTGCGTTTGTTGGCCTTTGTCAAGGCGTAGTGTGCGGTAGCTGACTGGTGCTTATCTGCTTATGCATATAATGCAAATTGAGTTAGGGTAGTCGTGCGACCTTGTTGGCCTTTGTCAAGGGCCGTGCGGGTGGGTTTAATTCAATCAGGAAATGACGGGTTGAACTTGACTAGCATCCTATGGTTTGTTGGCCTTTGTCAAGGTCATAGGAGGTTAGGGGCAAAATATTATCGGGAATTTCAAGTATTGAAATTTGCAATGAGATTGCATACCTTCTATGAGATAGTTGGATCCCGATACCCGCTGCGAGTAAGAGTTACTCCTGGGAGAGTTTTACACATTACAATTAGCTGATCAAGTAGGTGTCTAGAAAGGTGTTAACGAGGTTATGCCTCTGGGAAAACGAGGTTTACATTAATTAGGTTCGTGCGAAAGCACGGGGGACCTCCCTCAAAGTACCGACACTGGCCTGGCTGAAAGATTAGCGAACTTGTAGTGTGTAATTAATCCCGGCTAGTCTTTCCTTTTAGGGTTTGAAGGAAGATTTGATAAAAAGCAGTAGGAGCCATCCTGATTAGATAAAATAAAACCAATCTATTCTTACAAGAGCGCACGCTGAGTGTTTTCTTCTCTCTCTCTCCTGGTAGCGACCATATCACGCCTTAATCAAGATAATAATACGGATTATTGACCGAACCCGCTTGTTATACTGAGCTGGGGAACGTTGGTCCCGCTCCAACTTATAATTGTTATAAGACAGAGCAGGAAATTGGGGAATACCAGATTTCCCGTGCCGCCCAAACGAAGAGAGTGCATGATGATGCATCATCTTCGGGTGTGTTCGTTACACAGAACTGTTTCTCAGTATCCTCTGCATCCTGGGTATTTGATACCGGATCAGGATCCCAAATATGTAAGATGTTACATAGGGCTACAAAAGGGTAGAAAAACTGAGAACGGGTGATAAGTTTCATGAGGCAGAAAACGGGGCAAGTGTTGCAGCCAAGTCTGTTGGTCACTGTCACCCTGTATTGTAATACATTGATTCTGAACGAATGTTATTAGATACCGAACCTGATATACAAAATCATATCAGTCTCTTTATTAATAAAGAAATGATAAAATTTTGTATTGTTGGATAATGTTTTGAACATTTCCTATATCAAAAGTTGATCGGTTCAGGCACGTTATCTAAAAGTATTAATGTTCTAAATCAAACTACAGTTCTTAGTATACAGAACACACACAAGTGGAGAAGTTCAGAAATGAACGAATTCTTCTTGAGGTATTGTAGACTAGGTCAGATCAAAGTGACCCGACTAGCTAGAGTTACATATAGATGCATATTTAAATTAGTTTGAATTTACATCTTGTGAAACTCGCCAGTCATGTCACAAAGATAAGATGACCATAGCTCTGTTTACTGGAAACAGAGAAAGAGTTCGTAAACTCTTGGGATGATACATGTTGATGCATATAGGTCTCCTGTCTACACATACCAAGACCGGTTCTTTATACTTCATTGTATTCTCTGATAATCTCTCAAGATTCAGTCATATGTTCCTGTTGAAACACAAGTCCGAACCTTTTGAGATATTCACAGAATATAAGTTAGAAGTAGAGAACCAAAATACGGGTATAAGTATTATGTCCTTTGATGTGATCGAGGAGGAGAATACTTGAGCACGGAAATCCTGGATTATTCTAAAGAAGAATGAGATTCTCTATCAGCATTACTCCTCCGTATACACCACATCACAACGTTGTATCGGGGCGGAGCAATCACACCCTATATGATATGGTGTGCTCTATGATGAGTACTACTGAGTCACCTTTTTCCTTTTGGGAGTTATGCACTTATGAAGTTGCATACCTACTGAATAGGGTTTCGATCAAATCAGTAGCCTACCGCTTCATATGTGATATGGAAAGGGAAGAGCCCATATCTTAAGTTGGTTAAGATTTGGGGTTGTTCGGCCTATGTCTAAAAGCAAAATCCGGACAAGCTCGAGGCAAGGTCAGTTATGTAGAACTGGAAAGGTTCCAGCTATACAAACTTCAGCTGATGATTTGGTAGAACCGAAAGATTCAATAGTAACCAACGAACCTCAGCCTCTCCGCCGATCTAGTAGGGTTCCTCACCCACCTGAGAGATACTTTGGTTTCTCGATGACAGTGGGAGCGAGGATTGCATCATGAGATGATGACCCAACTAGTTTCGAGCTGGCCATCAGGAGTGAGACTCTGTAAGAATGGCTGGATGCTTAGCGATCTGAGATGGAATCCTTATACACCAACAAAGTATGGACTTTGGTTGCTATATCTGAAGGGTTAAATCCCCATCAGGAGCAAGTATATCTTGAGAAGATTACTTGGTGTACATGGAAAAGTTGAGACTTTCAAAAATAGACTTGTTAAAGGTTTGCATCATTGATCAGGTAAGGATTTTGTTGAAACCTTTTCTAAGGATCTATGCTTAAGTCCATCCAGATCCTACTTTCCACGGCTACATACCATGACTACGATATCGGGCGGTTGGATGCCATGACATCTTTTCTAAATGATGTTTTAGAAGAGAACGTCTGTAAGTACACAGCCAGAGGGCTACGTAAACAGTGGGAGCAGCGGAAACGTGTGCAAGATGTTTTATCTGATAAAGCAGGCATCGCGGAGTTGGAACATCTGTTTTGATGGATTAGTCAAAGAGTTTGACATCATCAAAATGGTAGATGAACCTTGTATAGACAAAAAGGCAGTAAGGAGTATGGTGGTGATCCTCGTAGAGTACGTAGATGACATACTTTTGATAAGAAAGGAGTTTCTTATGCTACGCTCGATCAATCTCCGCTTATCACAATGATTCTCCATATAGGATCAAAGTGATACCTCCTAAATCCTGAGTTTTAGATCTATGAGATAGATTTAATTGGATGTTAGGATTCTCACAAGTTGTAGTGAGATGGTATCAATCGATCCTGGGGAGAATCACTGGAAGTGTTCCAGGGTGATAAAGACGACTGAATGTCAGTCGCAGGCATTGTCTTTACCCTCAGTAAAGGGACGGTATGTTGGAAGAGTTCCAAGCTAGATACCGTGGCATACTAGACGATAAAGGCTGGATACATCGCTACTTAAGATGCTACCAAAGAGGCTGTTTGGGTGTATATTGGTTCATGAGATGAACTACGTTCCTACCATTGTGAGACAATGGAGATGTGGCTTATGCCAAGGAAAGGCTGTCCCATCAGTGATCCAGACATATTCTAAGGCAGTATCACCTGATCATGGAGATGGATGATCTCCAGGGTGATCGAGGCAAGGAGAGCAGACTTAGAGGATAACGCAGCGGATCCACTCACGAAGGCCTATTCCCAGAGAGAGACTTTTATGGGATGGTTGAGTATGAGATACTACAACCACTGCTACAGATGGCCCTAGTGCAAGTGGGAGATTGTTAGTTATATGTATGCCCTAGAGGCCATTACTGTACATTGGATGTATATTGTAGTGGATGCTCGGACATATATAGGGAGGACTTTCTTGCTCGACATGATAGTATGCTATCTGGTTACTCTTTACCTTAACCTGTATACTGATTGTCTCTCTGTTACATGTTGGTAAAGCCCTAAGGATGTGTACTTGACTACCTGGACTATGATGCGGATCATACTAGTGGGGACATGGTAGTCCATAAGTACATCCTTGAAAGTCCCTAGTCGTGGGTGTATCGAGACGGGGCATCGATATACCAGAGTAGACTAGCGTGTACCTTCTCGACCCATACAGATGGGCGATGTATGATCCCATATCCATCGGTGTTTGACATCAAAGATGATATACAGGTGCTCAGTAGAGACTGAGTACACTGGACGGACTCGCCGAGAACTCCCAGATGGTATTATACCTTACGTCAGATGGCAGTTCTCTGGTGACACTGGTACAGAGTAGTCTGTTGACCTGAGATCGTCATAGAGTCTTGTGTGGTTCCCACTGTGCTTTGATTTCCATCTTACCACGTCCAAGCGGGCGTGCAAAACGGTAGTTTTTGGGTACAGTCCCGAATCACATGGAGGCAATGAGCGATAGGAGGGGATTCGTCTCTCTCGGTATAGGGAGTTGATGTTGCGCTGTGTTCGATTGGCTATAACAGGAAATCCTTGGCTAGGGTTGCTGAGATTTACTGGTAAGTGTTACCAGTAGTTTCTCGAAATGTTATAGACCTCATATCGACACGACTTATCGAGCTATTGGGGTCTGACGTTTACCACCCCTAGGCCAGATATGCGACATATCAGACGGACAGACCGGACTGTACGGTAAGTGTTACTGGTTGGATTCACAGGAGTGTGAGCGGGCTTGCTCGTCGATCTTCTGATCGCTCAATACCTGGGTGGCCGTTACGTTTAGCAGACCGCTTGCGGCTTGTGGATGTTTGATATGATCATCATCCGCTGCCGGCGTATTGACGAGTCTTTAGAGTCCTACACAGAGGTTTCCTGGCTCAAGCGAAACGAAATAGGAGCGCATATGAGATATGTGCGGGACCGAGAGTAATGCGTGTATGTGATACCGTATTACATTCTCGCGATAAATGTATCGATTAGGTTATATGCGATATACCCTAATTATCGAATCAAGGGTTGATTCAATAAACCGGTACATAGGATACTAGTCGGTTATATACGATATGACCGGATCGTTAAATCAAGTGTTGATTTAATGATTTAATGCATAATTATATATTTAATATATTACTTTGCATTAACTAGTATCGGTTCACTTTAAATGGATTTTCTCGCTCGGATGTGCGCATTGCATATGCGATATGATTTTGTGCACTTGCTTGTATCATGTTTGATGATGCATGCAAACTTGGGTTTGTGTAAAGATTGAACCATGGTTTTATGAGTGGTTAGGGTTTATTATTTTCTTATTCATTTATTCTATTTAGTTATTTATTTGGAAAAAGAAAAAGAGTGAGAAAATGGTGGCTTTTCTTTGTTTGTAAATGAAGCTTCATGAAGCTTTCATTATGTCACCATTTTGTCTCATGTTAAAACCTAACCACTCTTTTTGAAGTGGTTGATCCATATAGACGCACTCTTCCAAATTTCCATTTAGGAAAGCCGTCTTTACGTCCATCTGCCAGATTTCATAATCGTGGAAGGCAGCAATGGCAAGAAGGATCCGAATGGATTTCAGCATAGCCACTGGAGAAAAAGTCTCGTCTTAGTCCAAACCAGGTCTTTAACGAAAACCCTTTACAACAAGTCTAGCTTTATAGGTCTCAACCTGCCTATCTACACCAATCTTCTTTCTGAAGATCCATTTGCAGCCTACGGGTTTTACCCCTTCTGGAGCAAAGTCCAAAGTCCAAACTTTGTTGGTGTACATGGACTCCATCTCGGTCCGCATTGCATCCGGCCATTTTACCGAGTCACCACTCTGAATGGCTTGCTGGAAGCTAGTAGGCTCACCATAATCCATAGTGCAATCCTCTCTATCCCCGTCTATGAGAAAACCGTAGTATCTCTCGGGCGGATGAGACTTCCTAGTACTCCTGCGGAGTGGCGCTGGGATGTCCGGTTCTCTTAAAACTTCTGGTTCCTTCAAACTTTCAGTAATAGCTTGTGGTTCTGGAATTTCTTCCAGTTCTATTGCGCTCCCACTTATCTGATTTTCCAAAAATTCAGTTTCTAAGAAGTGGGCATGTTGAGAAACAAAAACCTTTTGTTCCTCTGCGGAATAGAAAGGATACCCCCTGGAGTTCTTTGGGTATCCCACAAACTTACACAGTACTGAGCGTGCCTCGAGCTTGTCCGCATGCTGCTTTTTTACAAAAGCTGGACACCCCCATGTCTTAAGATACTTAAGACAGGGTTTCTTCCCACTCCACATCTGATATGGGGTGGTAGGCACAGTCTTGGTTGGAGCCTTGTTTAAGAGATATGCAGCTGTTTCTAGTGCATAACCCCAGAAAGATCGCGGCAACTCATCCTTACTCATCATGGAACGAACCATATCCAATAGGGTTCGATTCCTCCTTTCCGATACACCATTGTGTTGTGGTGTGTATGGAGGAGTAAGCTGAGAGAGAATTCCATTCTCTTTTAAGTAGCCCAGAAACTCGGCACTCAAGTATTCACCACCTCAATCAGATCTCAGTGTCTTGATACCTTTGCCTCTTTGTTTTTCAACTTCATTCTTATATTCCTGAAATTTCTCAAAGGCCTCGGATTTGTGCTTCATCAGAAGACATACCCATACCTAGAGAAATCATATGTGAAAGTAATGAAGTATGAATAACCACTACGCGCATGTGTAGGCATTGGACCACACACATCACTGTGTATGAGTCCCAAGAGCTCGCTTGCTCTTTCTCCATGTCCAGTGAACGGAGTCTTTGTCATCTTTCCCATGAGACAAGATTCACAAGTGGCATAAGACTGATACTCGAACGGATTCAAGTATCCCTCTTTATGTAACTTTATCAACCGTATCTCATTAATATGACCCAGTCTACAATGCCATAAGAAAGCCTGATTTGTTTCCGGAGACTTTCTTTTAAGTGTGTTATGGACACTGAAGATCTGAGCTTGATTCAATACGTATATCCCGTTTTGTAATGTACCTGACCCAATCAGAACTTGATTTAGGTGGATGTTAACTACATCGCTTATAAAAGTAAAATCATATCCTTCCTTAGAAAGTAAGGATACAGATATGATATTACAAGTCGCTCCTGGTACATAAAAACGGTTACGCAGAATCAATATCTGCCCAGTTGTCAGTCCTAGATGATATTCCCCTACGGATACAGCATACATGCTCATTCCGTTAGCAACCCTGAGAGTCATATCACCTTTCTTGATAACCCTACGGTTTCTCAGAGCCTGTAACGAATTACAGATGTGATATCCTGATCTGGTATCCAATACCCAGGAAGTAGGGTTAACTGACATACAGTTCTCTATTACAAACACACCAGAAGCCGAAGCCACAACATGCTTCGAATTCTGGCTGCTGGCTATACTAGCCCTGCAATCCTTGTGCCAATGTTCATTCCCATAACAATAGGAACGTCCTACTTTTACTACATCCAGTCCTGAAACTTCTGCCCTTCCCTTTCTTTCTACTTCCCTGGTTTCCTTCAGGGTAGTAGATAGAGACTGTTGAACTAAGTCAGCATCTGACTCGTTCTTCAACGTGGTCTTCAGGTCCGTGAGCTCAAAAAAGCTGGTCTCTGTAAGGACGTTTCCCCTACAGATGACCCGATAGCCAACCTCGCTGGAAGCAATTCGTTCGAGGTCTCATATCTTGCGATACGAGATTGCTCTCCATTTAAATCTTTGTTATGGAGAAAGATAGAAACTGAGTCCATCTTCTCGTGCTGCCTCTGGTTTGCACCACCAACTGAGGCTAACACGAGGCACTTGGCTTTCGCACAGTCTTCTTCCGATGTATCGCGGATATGAATATCCATGACAGGGGAAACTGGACCTGAAATGGCAGGGGTTGGATCAGTCAAGAGGTGTCCCAGCTTGTCATGGGCAATGGACATCTGGACAGACCTTTGCCAGTCATAACATTCAGATTCAGTAATTTTATTATGTAGATGTAACCTAGGTGCGGTCACTGGGTCGCTGCAATTAAGAGAGAGAGAAGAAAACACTCAGCATGATGCTCTTGAAAGTTTAGATTGGCTTTTAATTTATCTAAACAGGATGGCTCCCGCTGTCTCTCGAATCCCTCCTCAAACCATAAAGGAAAAATTAGTCGGGATCTTTCTCACCGTACAATACTTGCTTAACCGTTCAACCAGGCTAGTGTTGGTACTTCGAGGGAGGTTTTCCAACGCTTTCACGAAGTTCCTTAATTTAAGAACCTCTTTTCCCTGGGGGCGTAGCCCGCTAACACCTTTCTAGACACCTACTAGGTTTATAGCATTGATCGTTAAGTGAGATATTTCCCGAGGAGTAGCATATTCTCATAGTAGGATCGGGATCCAAATATCATCGCGTGACAAAACTGAAGGAATCCTACCAGAATCATCACACTCCAAATGGTATGCAACACTAGCAAGTTTCAGTACTTTTGAAACTCCCGATGTGGATTTTTGCCCCATGCTCTTATGATCTTGATGAAGATCAACAAATCATAAGTCCCATGTCAAGTTCTACCCGTCATTGTCCTGGTTAATTTGAACCCACCCGTACATACCCTTGACGAAGGTCAACAAGGTAATACGACAGTCCCAAACCAACGCATCTATCTATGCTACATATGAATATCCAACAGCTACCAATCAATATGCCTTGACGAAGGTCAACAAACATAGATTGAATACTATTGAATATTCATACGAAATGACGGAGGGCTACGAATGGTTTTGGAGAAACCGTGAACGTAGTGAACTTGATATAATCGATGGAACGAGATAGCTTTTAAAAGGAGTGGTTCAAGCTCCGTGTTTAAAAAGCTGGTTTTTGAAAAGAACCGAGTGATTTTGAAAGTGTTCCAACGACTTTTACTTGGTTTATTTTCTTGCATTAATTCCAACGTGTCCCATCATTTAACCCTACCATTGCAGAAAACAACCAAAATATGGCGTACGCTTATGCCATCTGCATTCACCACGGGGCTCCGTCATCACCCGTTAGGTTACTTAACTAACGACAGAGCGGGGGCTGCACTAGCGCAGATGCAAAACCTAAATAGATATCATATATAGATATATAGCAATGATAGTCAATCCAGATCACAGATGAACACTTTGGATATACTAGGAACCAGCGATTCGTTCGAGCCTGCAACGAAAAGCGGATTACACGGTCGCGATGAATAGCCAATACCCCACCCTAGACCCGTACGGGTGCGGCAAACTACCCGCCAAGTTCCCGAAGCGAAGAAACCTCCCTCAACCCGTGAGTAGCCACTCGGCACTTCGAGATACCCGGTAGTTTGTGCACCCTACCTTGGGACTATCCTAGGAGCAAAAACAGTAAAAAGAAATTATACAATGACGGCTACAACCCCAACCCGGTTGTGCGGCCATACAAATAATATTACATCAATTTACAAATTACAAGAATTGAAAGAATAAGAAAACTCTCATCTCACAACCCCCCGGCTATTCATCCACGACAATCCAACGAATTCATATACACAAACCAACAAGCATTACAGATCACAGATATGTATAACCGCCACTAATTCGACGTATAGCGATTAGCGGACGTTCAATACATATATCACATCACAGAAAATATGCATTAGCCAAAGTCTACGGAATATCGATCAAAATACGGATTTGTAACCATCCCAAAAATCAATTTGTTCTCTGAAAAATCTGGGCAGAAACAACGTGCACTAAAAATCCCAAAACAGCCCAAATAGAACACTGCAGCAAAACGGAGCTGCGGCCGAGTCAACTCGGCCGTGGTTCCACGGTGAGTTGGTCGAGTCAGCAGCTCATTTTTTTTGTGTGTTTTATAAAAACCCTGAGACAATTTTTCATGTATGTTAAATTAATTTTTGAACAGTATAAAAAATCGACAGAAACTTGGGTTTTTCCGGACGTGTTTTGCGACTTTTTTCCGATCGATATTCAAAACACTTTGCTAACATACTAGTTTATGTTTAGCTAGGCTCTGATACTACTGTAAGTCCACGTTGCTCACCCCGATTATTACGGTGAGGCGGAAACGGCGAAAAACAAATTTTTGGCGCAAGGCAACATGGACTAAAAGCCGGATCTTTGCTAAACTAGAAACTAGCAAACTACTAGAGGCTTTAACTACTATGCCGTAGAAATTATACCTCACGAAACCGGTCCTTCGGGTCTTCATTCCGCTGTCCCAGTCGTCCGTCCAAGCTCCAAGGAACGATCCGGATCTTGGTCACCTCCGCGGCCTCCATGAGTCGAAGACGATCCACCCGAGAGTTGTACACCGAGCTCCACCTCGAGCCGAAGCAACTAGGGCAACAATATCGCTAGTCTTGTTGTCCTAGGTTGTGTAGAAGTAGTAGAGAGATGGTTTTGTCAAGTGGGATCCTTTTCTCTCAATACATGAGATCAAATGAAGAAATCAAGAGGAGGAAGAAGGAGGAGAACAAGCAACCATGGAGCTCTTCTTTTCTTTTCACTTTCAAGAAAGAGAATGAGAATGAGAAAATGAATATCATCACAAAAGAAAAAAGGCACCATGGTCGCAATAATAGAAAAACAACATCATTACAAATCCTATCATGATAAAGTTGATTCTACATTGAATTGACCATTTTCATAATCAAAAAGAAAAAGAAAATCTAAAGAAGAGTGTAGACCTCTTATGAAGGTCAATGGTCAACTCCGGTCAACGGGTCAACAAAGTCAAGAGAGGTCATGGTGGTCAAATGGTCAATGCAATTAGCCATCACAAAATTATCACTAAAAGGATTAGTAATTAATGTCTCCGGCTCATAATGGTTTTGACCGAACGAATTTCCAAAACCCTAATGAGCCTGCCACATAACGGTTTTGGCCGAACCAACTGCCAAAACCCAAATTAGGCACCTCCTCCTTCATCGCTCCTCAAAACTGTGCATACACACCTGCATCCGCATTCCGTAGAATGCGAATGCACAGAAGACAAAACTAATCCATCTGTGCAATACTAGGATCCGGCTTAAACCAAATCCCACTAGTATTGCCTGCCCGAACAGCATACGTACACAAGTGCACGTAAGTGATCGCAGCCCTGCCGTAAAACCATACGGCCTCTACACGTTTCGCTCAGTGCAGGGAAACTCTCTGTGTGGGACTCTAAAGACTCGACACTACGTTGGCAGTGGGTTTAACCACAGACCGCAAGCGGCACTAGTTGTACGTAACGGTCCCCAGGTAGATGTCGATAAGAAGGCCGATGAGGTAAACCCATCCGAACCCCTACTGAGCCTGTATGTGACAATCTCTGTACAATCCAGTCTGTTCGTCTGATACATCGCATGGCGGGCTTAGGGGGTGGTGAACGTCAGTCCCCTAATAGGGGTACAAGTCGTGTTGGAGTGTAGCCCAAAACACCCAGAGATAACACTGGAAACCTACCAGTATATCTCGCTTGCCCTGGCCAGGGACTACTCGTGTAATGGCTCTCCTAGACACAGCGTGATGTCAACCCCCAATACCGGGAGAGACGAATCCTGTCTAACCGTCACTGCCTCCAAGTGCTTCGGGACTACACCCAACTACTACCTGTTTGCACGACTCCTTTGAGCCGTGGTAGGGTAGTAATCTAAGTACAGTAGGAACACACTCGAGGCGAAGTGACAGTGTCAAGTCAGCGGACTAAGCTGTACACATGTCACCTGGGAACTGATAACTGACGATAGGTATAATACCATCCAGCAGTTCCCGACGAGTCCTGTCCAGTGTACTCGTAACCTAACGAGCAGCCGCATACTATCTCCAGTACGACGTACTGATGGCTGTGGGACAGACCATCTCCCCTACTAGGATGAGAAGCGTATACGCGTGTCTACTCCGGAGTATCGATCCCTGTCCCGATAGTCCTACGACTAGGGACCTGTATAAGGATGTGCTTATAGACTACCCAGCCCCCACGAGTGTGACTGTCATCACAACGCTGGTAATCAAGCAAAGATCCTAAGGGCTCTACTAATATGTATAAGCGATATGCTAAAATAAACACATGCACATATTGAAGTAGAAACAAACCAAGTAGCATACTACCATTTTGAGCAAGATTGTCTATACAACTGTGAATATCCGAAGCTTCCATTAAGTAATAAACAAGCTAGTATGATACAGTAATGGCCTCTAGGGCATATACACTAACACGTTCACCGGACATGGAGAAAGGGCAGCAGAGCTCTTGGGGCTCATACACAGTGATGTATGTGGTCCGATGTCTATACATCCAAGGGGTGGATTCTCGTACTTCATCACGTTCACTGACGATCTCTCTAGGTTTGGATATGTGTATCTGATGAAATACAAATCTGAAACTTTTGAGAAATTCAAGGAATTCAGAAATGAAGTAGAGAACCAGATAGGCAAAAGTATCAAGATCCTCCGATCTGATTGAGGAGGGGAGTACTTAAGCACGGAATTCCGAGATTACTTAAAAGAGAATGGCATTCTCTCTCAGCTTACTCCTCCTTATACACCACGGCACAACGGTGTATCGGAGAGAAGGAATCGTACCCTATTGGATATAGTTCGATCCATGATGAGTAATGCTAAGTTACCTATTTCATTCTGGGGACTTGCGCTAGAAACAACGGCATACTTACTGAATCAGGTTCCGTCTAAATCTGTGCCTAAGACTCCATATGAAATATGGAGTGGTAAAAAACCGTATCTTGAACGTATTAAGATATGGGGTTGTCCGGCCTATGTAAAAGTACAAAATCCGGACAAGCTTAAGGTATGGTCAGTTCTGTGCAAGTTTGTGGGATATCCTAGAAATTCTCTCGGATATCTGTTCTACCACACTGAGGAACAGAAGGTGTTCGTTGCTCGTCGCGCCACTTTTTTAGAGTGGCAATTTCTTGCAAAAGAAATAAGTGGGAGCACGGTAGAACTGGATGAAATATCTGATCCACAAACTCAAACAGAGGATTTAGTAGAACCAGAAAATTCAATAGTCCCAGATGAACCTCAGCCACTCCGCAGATCTGGTCGGATTTCTCATCTGCCCGAGAGATACTACGGTTTTCTCATAGACGGGGATCGAGAGGATTGCATCTTGGAAGAAGATGACCCTACCAGTTTCTTGCAGGCCATTATCAGTAAGGACTCTGATAAGTGGCTGGAAGTTATGCAATCCGAAATGGAGTCCATGTACACCAATAAAGTGTGGATCTTGGATATTGCTCCACCTGGGGTAAAACCCGTTAGATGCAAATGGATCTACCAAAGGAAACTTGGTGTAGATGGGCAGGTAGAAACCTATAAAGCTAGACTCGTTGCAAAAGGTTTTCGTCAAAGACCTGGTTTGGACTATGACGAAACTTTTTCTCCAGTGGCTATGCTCAAATCCATTCGGATCCTACTTGCCATTGCTGCCCTCCATGACTATGAAATCTGGCAGATGGACGTAAAGACGACTTTTCTAAACGGCTGTTTGGAAGAGTGCGTTTACATGGATCAGCCAGAGGGTTTTGTCGATAGTGGGAGCAGCGGGAAGGTGTGCAAGTTGCTTAAGTCCATTTATGGATTAAAGCAGGTATCGCGGAGCTAGAACATCTGTTTTGATGAAGAAATCAAGGAATTTGATTTCATTAAGAACGAAGATGAACCTTGTGTCTATAAGAAGATTGTAGGACGAACTGTCGTGTTCCTAGTCTTGTACGTGGATGACATTCTTTTGATACGAAATGAAATTCCTATGATACAATCGGTCAAGTTATTCTTGTCACAACGGTTCTCCATGAAGGACCTGGGTGATGCCTCGTACATTCTGGGGATCAAGATCTACAGAGATAGATCCAAGAGAATACTAGGACATTCGCAGTCCAGGTACATAGAGAATGTACTAAAAAGATTTAGTATGGAAGATTCCAAGCGCGGTAACATACCCGCATTGCACGGAATCACCCTCTCCAAGAAGATGTCTCCTAAGACCGACGAGGAGAGGTTTCGCATGAGCACTATACCCTACGCTTCGGCGGTAGGATCTATAATGTATGCGATACTATATACAAGACCAGATATAGCTTACGTGCTGAGCGTACTGAGCCGGTATCAGTCAGACCCAGGTGAGGACCACTGGACAGCAGTGAAGAACATTCTCAAGTACCTGAGAAGGACTAAGGAGATGTTCCTGGTTTACGGTAATGGAGACCACAGGGTCGAGTCCTTTACCGATTCAAGCTTCCAGAGTGACAAAGATGACAGCAAGTCTGTCTCGAGTTTTGTGTTTACCCTCAAAGGAGGGGCGGTGTGTTGGAGGAGTTCCAAACAGGATACCATTGCAGACTCGACTATGGAGGCTGAATACATTGCTGCAAGCAATGCCATAAAAGAGGCGGTCTGGATGAAGAAGTTCTTCAGTGAACTTCAGGTGGTTCCGTCCATTGTTGACCCAATACCTTTGTATTGTAATAACAATGAGGCTATAGCTTTAGCGAAGGAATCAAGGTCCCATCAGAAATCCAGACACATCTAATGGCGGTATCACCTGATCAGGGAGATCTTTGATCGCCAGGAGATCGAGGTACGGAGAGTGGACACAAAAGACAACACGGCGGATCCATTCACAAAGGCCCTTCGTCAAACATAGTTCGAGCGACTTTTTGAGCTATTGGGTATGCGGTACGCCAGCAGCTGGCCTTAGTGCAGACATTGGGTATGCGGTACACCAATTACTAGCCTTTAGTGCAAGTGGGAGATTGTTGCATATGTATGCCCTAGTGGCCATTATTGTATAGTACTAGTATGTATAATGCATTTTTGAAGCTAGGGATATATACACGGGTTTACAACAGTCTTGCTCGATATAGTAGTATGCTACTTGGTTTGTATCTATCTTAATATGTGTATATGTTTCTTTTAACATATCGCTAAAACATATTGATGGAGCCTTTAAGATCTTTGCTTGACTACCGGCGTTATGATGGTGATCACACTAGTGAGGGCTGGGTAGTCTATAAGCACATCCTTATTTTGGTCCTTAGTCGTAGGATTATCGAGACAGGGCATCGATACTCCAGAGTAGACTGGTGCATACACATCTCTTCCCAGCAGGGGAGATGGTCTGTCCCACAGCCATCAGTACGTCGCACTGGAGATAGTATGCAGGTGCTCGTTAGGTTATGAGTACACTGGACAGGACTCGTCGGGAACTGTTGGTTGGTATTATACTTATCGTCAGTTAACAGTTCCCAGGTGACATGAGTACAGCTTAGTCCGTTGACATGACACTGTCACTTCGCCTGAAGTGTGTTCCCACTGCTCTTAGATTACAACCCTACCATGGCTCTATTGAGTCGTGCAAATAGGTAGTAGTTGGGTGCAGTCCCGAAGCATTTGGAGGCAGTGACGGTTAGACTGGATTCGTCTCTCCCGGTATTGGGGGTTGATATCGAGCTGTGTCTAGGAGAGCCATTACACATAGTCGTCCCTGGCCAGGGCAAGCGAGATTTGCTGGTAGTGTTATCAGTAGTTTCTCAGGGTGTTCTGGGCTACACTCAGACACGACTTGTACCACTATTAAGATCATACTAGTGGGGCCACGGTAGTGGACGAGTACATCCTGTAACTGTTCCTAGTCGAGGGTGTATCGAGACAGGGCATCGATACACCAGAGTAGACTAGCGTATACGCATCTTGACCCATAAGATGGGCGATGGATGATCCCATAACCATCGGTGTTTGACATCAAGGATGGTGTACGGGTGCTCAGTGGAGACTGGGTACACTGGACGGACTCGCCGAGAACTCCCAGATGGTATTATACATCACGTCAGATGGCAGTTCTCCGGTGACACTGGTACAGAGTAGTCTGTTGACCCGAGATCGCCATAGAGTCTTATGTGATTCCCACTGTGCTTTGATTTCTATCATACCACGTCCAAGAGGGCATGCAAAAAGGTGGCTTTTGGGTACAGTCTCGAATCACATGGAGGCAATGAGCGATAGGAGGGGATTCGTCTCTCCCAGTATAGGGAGTTGATGTTGTGCTGTGTTCGATTGGCTATAACCGGAAATCCCTGGCCAGGGTTGCTGAGATTTACTGGTAAGTGTTATCAGTAGTTTCTCGAACTGTTACAGACCTCATATCGACACGACTTATCGAGCTACTGGGGTCTGACGTTTACCACCCCTAGGAGAGATATGCGACATATCAGACGACGAGACCGGACTGTACGGGAGTTTTACTGATTGGATTCACAGGACAGTGTATAGGCATGCTTGTTGATCTTCTGAGCGCTCAATACCTGGGTGGCTGTTACGTTTAGCTGACCGCTTGCAGCTTGTGGGTGTTTGATATGATCATCACCTACTGCCGGTGTATTGACGATTCTTTAGATTCCTACACATAGGTTTCTTGGCTCAGGCAAAACTGAGTAGAAGCATATATGTGATATGTGCGGGACCGAGGATAATGCGGTATGTGATACCGTATTGGATTCTCGCAATATGAGATATCGGCCGGGTATATGTGATATAGCCGGGTCACCATATTAGTTGATTATATGCGATATAGCCGGATTGTCGGATCAAGTGTTAATTCGATAATTTAATGTATAATAATATATATGATATATTAAATTACATTAACTAATATTAGCTCACTAAAAGATTCATTTTCGCACGGGATAATACATTGATATATATGCGATATATGTTAATTGTATTATTTTCTATTGTTACAAAATATATTGTATATGTGATATATAATATTGTAACATGTTAGGGTTATAAATTTAACAATAGTTTAGGGTTTAAACTTGGTTAGGGTTTGGATTAGGGTTAGCTTATGCATGAAGCTTCCATGAAGCTTTGAATTTGTTTTTAGCTAGATATTTTGTTAACCCAATCCAAACCATTAACTCTAGTCAATTCTCTACATGGGTTAACTCCTTCATGCTTAACCCTTGGTTAGATTTGTAACCACTAAAATAATTCATTATTCATCACAAAAGGATTCATGGTTCTTCTTCCTTGAGTTCCTTCTTGAAAAAGCTTTCTAGTTTTGCTTTTGTGATGAAAGTGAGTGAGAAGAAGATTATAAATGAGAGCAAAAATCCTACTTCATCATCCTCATCTACCCTTGCCTTTTAGATGAGGGTGTTCACTTCATTTACTGAGTGTTAGCTTGTGTTAATGAAACTTCAAGGTAGATCATCTATGTTATCGAAGATCGGAAGCAAGGTTGCATCATTCTCTTCGTGAAGCCTCTCGAGAGTCCGGAACACGATGATCGCTGCGAAGGGACCTCAACACGGAGCTTAAGAATTGAAGGACCGGATCTACAAGGGTTGTAATCCCTTTCACTTAGTGTTAAAGAGTTTAACATGCTTGTTTTCGCCTAAACCCTAGTTTAAAGATCCGTATCCGGCTTGTTCGGCACGACTAAAATTTTAATCGGGCATGGTCGATGCCTCGTAGACCCTTGTGCGCGTGCATAGCAACCCTACAGTGGTATCAGAGCCAAGCTAGAGCTTTAGGCAAAGTCTAGACGAAGTTTAAACTCCGATCGAACCCGGATACCCCAATAACAACCCTTCTCTTGATATTTTTTCAAAATGTTGATTTTTGTGAATTAAAAATCCTCAGAAAATAAAGCAGGGAAATATAAGGATTACTGTAGAAAATGACCCCCTGAATCCACTGTAGAGCCGCGGAACCGCGGCCGTACACTGCTTTTAGCGGCGGTTCCGCGGCCGTATGTAATGATCAGGGACTTCTGTTTCTACAGTAAGCTCCGTAGGTGATTCCTGATTCTTTTGGGAATTTTTATTTTCACTCAATTGTTGAGTTTTCTGGGTTGTTTTGGGGACTTAATGTTTCGATCGGATAATTTAACTTTGTTTGGTTTTTCCGGATAATTTTAGAAACTGTTAAAAAGTTCGAACGGATATCAATAACTCACTTTTTTCCCAGTCGGAAATTTTTTTCAAAAGTTGGATTTTTTCTCGAGTTTGAAACTTTCTAAGTCGTGCAAGTAACGCGGTGGACCCTCTAGAAGACAACAAACCTTAACTCAATTATGTGACCGTCTTGAACTTCCTCTAAACCTTAGGGTTTGTGGCAGTACGGCGTGCCACATGTGAGGCGTTGCCTTGACCCTTCTACGGCTGGACCATTGGTACTGTTGCATGTGATGGATGTTTTTAAACTGATTTCAAGTGTTGAGATATATTGGGGAAATCTTGGGCGTTTGATTATTCGATCGAAAAGTTTAACACTGTCTTTTTATCTGGAATGTGATACAATATTTGGAATCCACAGGTAGTTATGAGATAACTAATTTGAATGTTATAAACCAACCAGATCAGTCTCAGATGATAGGTTGCCTCGGAATTTTGATGTGATCAAAAGTCCGTCGCAATCATGTAGCGTACGCGGATACTCGCCGGGTAAACTTAACAGACAGCCATGCCCCATAGCCCCGACCAAGTGACTGTAGGAGAACCCCGTCGCCAAAAGCATCCGTTCAGGTGCTCGCGGCAATGGTGTTCCGCCTTAGTGCACTTCGTCGACGGCATCTGGGGTGCGGCCGTCTACTAAAGTTTGCGACGAGCATTCGATCAGGATGTCGGAATTCTTGTTGAATTGCCCGACTTGATATTGAAAAGAGTTTTCGATAAAGTGACTAAAATGCGGGGTTTATAATTGTTAGGCATGCGATGTCTAAGGAATTCATTTGGTTAGGCATGTGATGTCTAAGGTGGTTGCGGATTCCAACTGTTGTAGTTTTACACTTTCTTTTCTGTGACCGTAAGTGTAGTATGTAGTTGTATTGCCGGTTTTCGTTGCTATACATCAACGACGATCGGTGTATGCATACTTACTTACGTTGATGATATGAGATATTATGTGTTGCTGTGATATGTTATATTGGATCGTCGCGTTTTGAATAGACGGGGGTTTTATGTGAGATGAGGGTTTTTATTTTCATTCATGTAAAATTCATTTGTATGTAATATTCTTTTATTGGGGAACTTCCGGGCTGAGCATGCTGTTACCATTGTATATTATTTACTTTTCCGCATTAGGTAGACCCAAGGTGGGGAGCACAAGTAACCGGGTTCTAGGGTCCAGTGGAAGACCATCTCGAGGAGTCGAGACCGGGTCTCCTAACCCTAGAATTGGCAGAGTTGCTTGCTCCTCTCGTAGGGGTCTAGGTATGTGGGTTTGGCTATTCATCACGACCGTGGAATCTGTGTTTTATACAAGCTCGTATCGAAAACACGGACGTCCTAGTATATCCAATATTTCATATATGTTCTTCTGTTGCAATATTCTGTGATGAGATCATATTACTGCCTGAGACGAATGTTTATATTATATATATGAGATATATATTATATATTGTTGATTTCGTTTCATATCTGATGCTTGTGAAGCATATTAAAATGAGACTTCATTAATGAGATTAATGAAATAAAAGAAACCTAAGATGTTGTAGAAACTTGTTTAAAAACTGGTAGCTCTAGTTCTTGCTTTGCATAGCGGTGTTCCTTATAGAACATCCAACACCTTATTCGATAAGGAAAGAGCCGAGATCCCTTCACCGGGAGTGACCTCTTTAGTGAAACTAGCAGATGCTACAAACTCGGTTTGTCTTTTGATTGCTTCTATAGTTCTTGCTTTGCATAGTGATATTTGTGAAATATCCTGCACCTTATTCGATGAGGAAAGGGCCGATGATCCCTTCACCGGGAGTGACCCCTTTAGCAAAACTAGAAAAGCCTCAAAAACACTCCATTTAAAATCACTCGATTCTACAACGATATCAAGTTCATTACGCAAAAGGGTTTTCTTAAAAACACGTCGTAGCCCTCCGTCATTTCAGATAAGTACTTCATAGTATTCGTGCTGCGTTTGTTGACCTTGTCAAGGCGCAGTGTGTGGTAGCTATTTATGCTTATTTATATAAGCATATGATGCGATTGGATTAGGGTAGTCGTGCGACTTTGTTGACCTTGTCAAGGGTCGTGCGGGTTGGTTTAATTCAATCAGGAAATGACGGGTTGAACTTGACTTGCGGTCTATGGTTTGTCGACCTTGTCAAGGTCATAGATCGCTTGGGGAAAAATATTATCGGGAATTTCAAGTGTTGAAATTTGCAATGAGATTGCATACGTTCTAAGCGATAGTTGGATCCCGATACCCGCTGCGAGTAAGAGTTACTCCTGGGCGAGTTTTGCACATTACAATTAGCTGATCAAGTAGGTGTCTAGAAAGGTGTTAACGGGGTTACGCCCCTGGGAAAACAAGGTTTATTTTAATTAGGTCTGTGCGAAAGCACGGGGAACCTCCCTCAAAGTACCGACGCTGGCCTGGCTAAAAGATTGGCGAACTTGTATAGTGTAATTAATCCCGGCTAGTTTTTCCTTTTAGGGTTTGAAGGAAGATTTGATTAAAACAGTGGGAGACATCCTGATTAGATATATTAGATAACCAATCTAATCTTGCAAGTGCATACGCTGAGTGTTTTCTTCTCTTTCTCTCCATGTAGCGACCATGTCACGCCTTAATCAAGATAATAATACGGATGTATTAACCGAACCCGCTTGTTATACTGAGCTGGGAACGTTGGTCCCCCTCCAACTTATAATTGTTATATGACAGAGCAGGAAATTAGGGAATACCAGATTTCCCGTGCCGCCCAAACGAAGAAAGTGCATGTTGATGCATCTTCTTCGGGTGTGTTCATTACAGACAACTGTTTCTCGGTATCCTTTACGTCCTGGGTATGAGATACCGGATCAGGATCCCGCATATGTAATCTGTTACATGGGCTACAGATAGGTAGAGAACTGAGAACGGGTGATAAGTTTCATGAGATAGAAACGGTGCAAGAGTTGCAACCAAGTCTGTTGGTCACTATCACCCTGTATTACCATAATATATTGATTCTGAACGAAAGTTATTAGATATCGAACCTGATATACAAAATCATATTAGTCTCTTTATTAGTAAAGAAATGGTATAATTTTGTATTGTTGGATAATGTTTTGAACATTTCCTATATCAAGAGTTGATCGGTTCAGGTACGTTATCTAAAAGCATTGACGTTCTAAATCAAACTACAGTTCTTAACGTACAGAACACACACAAGAGGAAGAGTTCAGAAAGGAATGAATCCTTCTTGAGGCATTGTAGACTAGGTCATATCAATGCGACCCGACTAGCTAAGTTACATATAGATGCATATTTAAATTAGTTTGAATTTACATCTTGTGAAACTTGCCGGTCATGTCACAAAGATACGATGACCATAGCTCTGCTTATTAGAAACAGAGAAAGAGTTAGTGAACTCTTGGGTTTGATACATGTTGATGTATGAAAGTCCCCTGTCTACATATGCCATGACCGGTTCTTTGTACTTCATTACATTCTCTGATGATCTCTCAAGATTCGGACATACGTTCCTGTTGAAACACAAGTCTGAACCTTTTGAGATATTCACAGAATATAAGTTAGAAGTAGAGAACCGAAAATGGGTATAAGTATTATGTCCTTTGATAAGATCAAGGAGGAGAATACTTGAGCACGGAATTCCTGGACTATTCTAAAGGAGAATGAGATTCTCTCTCAGCATTACTCCTCCGAATACACCATAGCACGATGGTATATCAGGGCGGAGCAATAGCACCCTATGTGATATGGTGTGCTCTATGATGAGTACTACTGAGTTGCCTATTTCCTTTTGGGAATTATGCACTTGAGAAGCTGCATACCTATTGAATAGGGTTCAAATCAAATCAATTGCCTACCACTTCATATATGATATGGAAAGGGAAGAGCCCATATCTTAAGTTTGTTAAGATTTGGGTTGTCCGGCCAATGTCTAAAAAGAAAAATCCGGACAAGCTTGAGGCAAAGTTAGATCTATGGAAGTTTGTTGGATATCCCAAGCATACGCAAGGAAATATCTTCTACCAAACCGAGGAACAAAAGATGTTTTGTTTCTCAACATACCACCTTTGTGAAAAGGAATTTCTTGTGAAGAAATTAGTGGTCATGAGGTAGAACTGGAAGGAATTCCAGCTATACAAACTACAGTAGATGATTTGGTAGAACTAAAGGATTCGATAGTTTCCAACGAACCTTAGCCTCTCCGCCGATCTAGTAGGGTTCCTCACCCACCTGAGAGATACTTCTGTTTCTCTATGACAGTGGGAGCGAGGATTGCATCATGAGATGATGACCCAACTAGTTTCGAGTTGGCCATCAGGAGTGGGACTCTGTAAGAATGGCTGGATGCTTTGTGATCTGAGATAGAATCCTTATACACCAATAAAGTATGGACTTTGGTTGCTTTATCGGAAGGGTTAAATCCCCATCAGGAGCAAGTATACCTTGAGAAGATTACTTGGTGTACATGGAAAAGTTAAGACTTTCAAAGCTATGCTTAAGTCCATCCAGATCCTACTTGCCACTGCTACATACCATGACTACGATATCTGGTGGTTGGGTGTCATGACTGCTTTTCTAAATGATGATTTGGAAGAGAGCGTCTATAAGTACACAGCCAGAGGGCTTCGTAGACAGTGGGAGCAGCGGAAACATGTGCAAGTTGTTTTATGCGATAAAGCAGGCATCACGGAGTTGGAACGTCTGTTTTGATGTGGTAGTCAAAGAGTTTGACTTCATCAAAATGGTAGATGAACCTTGTATATAAAAAAAGGTAGTAGGGAGTATGGTGGTGATCCTCGTAGAGTACGTGGATGCCATACTCTTGATAGGGAAGGAGTTTCCTATGCTACGCTCGGTCAATCTCCGCTTATCACAAGGATTCTCCATATAGGATCAAAGTGATACCTCCTAAATCCTGGGTTTTGGATCTATGAAATAGATCTGATTGGATGTTAGGATACTCACTAGTTGTAGTAAGGTGGTATCAATCGATCCTGGTGAGAATCACTGGAAAGGTTCCAAGGTGATAAGGACGACTGAATGTCAGTCGCAGGCATTGTCTTTACCCTTAGTGGAGGGACGGTATGTTGGAAGAGTTCCAAGCTAGACACCGTGACATACTAGACGATTAAAGGCAAGATACATCGTTACCAAGGATACTACCAAAGAGGCTGTCTGGATAAATAAGTTCATGAGATGAACTTCGTTCCTACCATTGTGTGACAATGGAGTTGTGGCTTATGCCAAGGAACCCCCCGTCCCATCAGAAATCCAGATATAATACTTAGGCAGTATCACCTGACCATGGAGATGGTTGATCTCCAGGGAGATCGAGGTTAGGAGAGTAGACACAGAGGACAACAGCGCGGATCCACTCACAAAGGCCTTTTTCCCAGTAGAGACTTTTATGGGATGGTTGAGTATGAGATACTTCAACCGCAGCTAATTGTTGGGTATGTGATACCACAACAGATGGCCCTAGTCCAAGTGGGAGATTGTTAGTTATATGTATGCCCTAGAGGCCATTACTGTACATACGATGTATATTGTAGTGGATGCTAGGACATATATAGGGAGGACTTTCTTGCTCGACATGATAGTATGCTATCTGGTTGTACTTTATCTTAACATGTACTCTGATTGTCTCTATATTACATGTTGATAAAGCCCTTAGGATATGTACTCGACTACTGGCACTATGATGAGATCATACTAGTGGGGCCACGGTAGTTGACGAGTACATCCTATAACTGTTCCTAGTCGAGGGTGTATCGAGACAGGGCATCGATACCCCAGAGTAGACTAGCATATACACATCTTGACCCATATGATGGGCGATGGATGATCCCATATCCATCAGTGTTTGACATCAAGGATGGTGTACGGGTGCTCAGTGGAGACTGGGTACACTGGACGGACTCACCGAGAACTCCCAGATGGTATTATAGATCACGTCAGATGGCAGTTCTCCGGTGACACTGGTACAGAGTAGTCTGTTGACCCGAGATCGTCATAGAGTCTTGTGTGAATCCTACTGTGCTTTGATTTCCATCATACCATGTCCAAGAGGGCGTGCAAAAAGGTGGCTTTTGGGTACAGTCCCGAATCACATGGAGGCAATGAGCGATTGGGGGGGATTCATCTCTCCCGGTATAGGGAGTTGATGTTGTACTGTGTTCGACTGGCTATAACCGGAAATCCCTGGCCAGGGTTGCTGTGATTTACTGGTAAGTGTTATCAGTAGTTTCTCGAACTGTTATAGACCACATATCGACACGACTTATCGAGCTACTGGGTCTGACGTTTACCACCCCTAGGCGAGATATGCGACATATCAGACGATGAGACCGGACTGTACGGGAGTGTTACTGATTGGATTGACAGGAGAGTGTATAGGCTTTCTTGTTGATCTTCTGAGCGCTCAATACCTGGGTGGCTGTTACGTTTAGCTGTCCGCTTGCAGCTTGTGGGTGTTTGATATGATCATCACCTACTGCCGGCGTATTGACGATTCTTTAGAGTCCTACACAGAGGTTTCTTGGCTCAGGAAAAACGGAGTAAGAGCACATATGTGATATGTGCGGGACCGAGGATAATGCGGTATGTGATACCGTATTGGATTCTCGCGATATGAGATATCGGCCGGGTATATGTGATATAGCCGGGTCACCGTATTAGTCGGTTATATGCGATATAGCCGGATTGTCGGATCAAGTGTTGATTCGATAATTTAATGTATAATAATATATATGATATATTAAATTACATTAACTAATATTAGCTCATTTAAAGATTCATTTTCTCACGGGATAATACATTGATATATATGCGATATATGTTAATTGTATTATTTTTTATTGTTACAAAATATATTTTATATGTGATATATAATATTATAACATGTTAGGGTTACAAATTTAACAACGGTTTAGGGTTTAAACTTGGTTAAGGTTTGGATTTGGGTTAGCTTTTGCATGAAGCTTCCATGAAGCTTCATGAAGCTTTGACTTTGTATTTAGCTAGATATTTTGTTAACCCAATCCAAACCATTAACTCTAGTCAATTCTCTACATGGGTTAACTCCTTCATGCTTAACCCTTGGTTAGATTTGTAACCACCAAAATAATTCATTATTCATCACAAAAGGATTCATGCTTCTTCTTCCTTGAGTTCCTTCTTGAAAAAGCTTTCTAGTTTTGCTTTTGTGATGAAAGTGAGTGAGAAGAAGATTATAAATGAGGGCAAAAATCCTACTTCATTATCCTCATCTACCCTTGCCATTTAGATGAGGGTGTTCACTTAATTTAGTGAGTGTTAGCTTGTGTTAATGAAACTTCAAGGTAGATCATTTATGTTATCGAAGATCGGAAGCCAGGTTGCATCATTCTTTTTGTGAAGCCTCTCGAGAGTCCGGAACACGATGATCGCAGCAATGGGACCTCAACACGGAGCTTAAGAATTGAAGGACCGGATCTACAAGGGTTGTAATCCCTCTTACTTAGTGTTAAAGAGTTTAACATGCTTGTTTTCGCCTAAACCCTAGTTTAAAGATCCGTATTCGGGTTGTTCGGCACGGATAAAATTTAAATCGGGCATGGTCGATGCCTCGTAGACCCTTGTGCGCGTTCATAGCAACCCTACATGAACTCCAAGTAGAGTCCTTTACCGACTCGAGCTTCCAGAGTGATAAGGACGACTCTAAGTCGGTCTCGGGTTTTGTCTTCACCCTCAATGAAGGGGCGGTTTGTTGGAAGAGTTCCAAGAAAGAAACCGTGGCAGACACGACGATGCAGGCTGAATATATCGCTGCCAAAGATGCCGCCAATGAGGCTGTCTGGATGAAGAATTTCATAACCGAACTTGGTGTGGTTCCGTCCATCGAGCATCTAATACCTTTGTATTGTGATAACAATGGAGCAGTGGCTTTGGCCAAGGAACCCAGGTCCCATCAGCGATCCAGGCATATTCTGAGGCGGTATCACCTGATTCGGGAGATAGTTGATCGCCGGGAGATCGAGGTCAGGAGAGCTGTAAGTGCACGGCGGCGCCCCGGCCGTCAATCCGACGCCGGAATGCGGAATCGGTTATTTACTTTAACTTTTCAAACTGGCACCACCGCGCACTATAAACCCGGATCGTACCAGTAATCCAGTCCTAGCTATCTAGAGAGGGCGTAGAGAGATATACCGAGCGATCCGTGTCCTTCGGTCTTCTCGTCGTCGTCCCGATCTCCTTGCGGAATCTCCGGTCTCCACCAAGTCGCCGGAAGGGCACCACGTCACCTGCTTCTTTTACGGGATCCCACCTGTTGGGGTAAAAATTTACACCCCGGTTGACCAAGTCAAAATCAAAGTCAACCCCAAGCCAAGTGGGCCCAAGCCCAGATCCAGTGGGCCCATGCCTGGGTCGAGCCCGAACATGAAGCGGCCGGCCTCCCCCCATGCCAAGATAAAAAATTTTGTAATAAATAATTTTGTTGCATTTCTTTTATTTTATTTATGGATAAATGTAAGAAAAATAGGCATAAAGCCAAATTTTTGTAAAGCCCATGGCTTATGTGCAAAAAAAATGGCACATGAGCCATGAAATAGGCAAAATGCCATTTTGTGAAGCCCAAGGGGCTATGTGTAAAGTGTATGGCCTATAAAGGCAAGGATAATGAAATATCCCAACAACCTTTTTCTCTCTCCAAAAAAAAGTCTCAGAGCTGAGCTCTTTCTTCTATCTTCAAGGTTCCAAAACCTTCTTCTTTCTTTTGAATTAAATCAAGAGTTTTACTCTTCCTTTTTCAAAACTAAATAGTTTTTCACCACAAAACCCATCAAGGGGAACTCAGATCTTCCATCAGATCTCAAAAAGAAAAGATTTTGAAATCCCACATCTCTTGATCTTCAAGATCCAGCTAATAGAGAAGGAAGAAGAAGAACATCTTTCACTAAACCCTCAAAAAAAGAAGAAAAACACATTCAGGAGTCCAACTCCTCTCTGATTTCTCTTCTGAGAAATTTTTTCAGGCTAAAAGCCTCTTGTGCCTCTCCGGCGCGCAGCGCAAGTGCGCAAGGCGCCAGCGTGCCGACACGTGGCGCGCGCGCTTGCGCACCTGCGCGCTTGCGCAGGTGCGCAAGGCGCCCGCGCGCCGACACGTGGCGCGCGCGCTTGCGCACCTGCTCAAGTGCGCAAGGCGCCCGCGCGCCGACACGTGGCGCGCGCGCTTGCGCACCTGCGCAAGTGCGCAAGGCGCCCGCGTGCCGACACGTGGCCCCCACGCATCCCTTGGATGCCTTTTCCCTCTCTTTTTATGTACATACATATACACATACATATGTATAAAAATTCACACATATACACATACATACGTAAAAACTCTGCGTGGCTCCCGATATATCCAAAACCCCCTTTCAAAACACACGCACACTGCACATTGAGTTCGCATGACCAGTTTAACCCGTCAATCGGAGGTTCCCTCGCCCCAAAGGCGATGGGTAATTAACGGCAGCTTAGTTCGCGGCTGCCGGAGATTCGGATCCCCACAATCATTAAACCCCGGCCTACCCTAGGCAGGGGGAATCTGTAGTACGCCTGACAAGCGCGCGCGTATTCCCATCTCACTGGGGTGACGAAAAACACCCTACAGATTCTGGCACGCCCGGTGGGACGCATCTCTCCTCCCATATTTCGTGTTAAACGTTC
Organism: Agapanthus africanus; assembly: GCA_030015575.1. Lineage (NCBI taxonomy): Eukaryota > Viridiplantae > Streptophyta > Magnoliopsida > Asparagales > Amaryllidaceae > Agapanthus > Agapanthus africanus. The sequence goes on from CM057351.1 coordinate 240,329,711, forward strand.
ATGCGAACTCAATCAATATACATACCTGTATTTATACTAAAAATAATGCTTTTTCATGCAGATTTTCAAGCAATCAACCTTCGACGACAATGTCTCCCCAGACGAATTCAGCTTCCAACGGCACCCCGATTCTGTACGTGGTCAAGATCAACGCTCGTGTGGTTCTCCCCGCAAGCTTCAGTCGACAGTGGGAGGAACCGCCCCGCCAGTTCGGCTCCGTCATCATCTACCCTGCCGGAAGCGCTCATCTGGCGGAGATCCCGGCGGAACAGGTGGCCAAGCCGGTCTCAAGGGGAAAGAGGCCGAATGTCGTTATCGCCAAGGCACCACAACCGAAACTCAAGACGCTATCTGAACGACTCCCTGGCGCTCTAGCTGGGGGCAAGACTTCCAATGCGAAGGGCAACATCAAATGTCGCGGACGAGCTCAGGCGATGACTCTAACAAATGCACAATCGGGCGTATCTCCAAGGCTCTCCATCAACCGGTCTGCGGCATCTTCCCAAAAAGTCGAAGTCTGCCAGGTGCTTAGAACATAAAAGTTAAGGCAGAAGCGGCTCAGGTATCGAGCCAACAAGAGGGCCAAGGCTTCGGCCAAATGGAATCGTGTGAAGTTCCAAGTGCAGGGTTGCCCGGCGACGACGGCCGAGTCGGACGTAAGAATCAGCAATTCCTTCGAGCCTCTGAAGTGGGTTCAGAAAAACGCCATGACCGCCAGAATCAAGAAGACAGCGGTCCGAACAGTGCCACAAAGAGACGTGTCCCGGCCCCAACAGAAAAAGTATGACACTGTCTCTTCAAGAGTCTATCAAGCACTCTGTGCCGCGCGAAAGCAGCGGGGCAAACCCAGAAAAGAAGCGCCAGCACCATTCAAGAACCTGGTTAGGCCGGCCGCCTTCAATCGACTACCATCTACCGAAACAAGGGGGTCAAGACAGCGAGCCGTGAAATCAGCTGCCAATGATAGAGAGACGGCCGGATATATCATCCATACGGTCTATATGGCGGGCGGGCGCCCCAGCGACAACCTTCGCAGCAAAAGCAAGGACGGGGCCACCACATCCCAAGCCCAATCTAGCCTGAATGTGGTTGCCGCCGCCCAAGAACAGCCGCCCCTGCTGGATGAAGAAAACCCTCTCGATGAGGATGATAGGCAGATAGACCCCTCGGTCCATGTAGAGTCAAGCTCGGACAGCGAGGAAGAGCCGACTTTCCGCCCTAGGACTGCGGAGCAAGAGCTGCTTCAAGAACTTCGAAAACAGCTCAGGAGCAAAGATAAAGAGATGGCCAAGCTCTATTCGAAGATTGACGACTTAACGAACGTGGTGATGCAGCTTATGGCTCAAATTGCTCGAGCGCCTCCTAATCAAGCACAAGCCGCTACTAATCAGCCGGGTGATGACAATCCGAGGCAGCCAATGCCTGTTCCTTTGGGACCAAGACTGGTCGAGCCGAATGAAAGCCGGCTACATTCCGCTTCTGGGGACGCCTTGGCCCCAGATAGCACCATCCCGCTAACACAGGATCGGATAATGGATTTGGTCACCAGCAAGGTTAAAACATTGGTGGCCGAAGCTGAAGCTCAGAAAGAAATCGGCAGTAGTGGACGGCCATATCCCGCGCAGTACGATCTGATTGAGTTCCCTAGCGGCTATGTCATTCCTAAGTTCGGAAGATTTGATGGAACGGGGAATGCAAATCAGCACGTCGCCCACTTCAAAGCATCGTGCGGAAATACAGGGGGCAATGACGCGCTCCTTCTTCGTCAGTTTGTCAACAGCCTGACCGGTGTCGCTTTCGACTGGTACGCGAGCATACCAGACGGGTCCGTAATTACCTTCGCCCAAATGGAGTCTCTGTTCCGGCAAAGGTTCATGAGCGTCAGTGATAAAATCTCCATTGCCGACCTTGTGAGGACCAAGCCGGGGAAGAATGAAAGCAACACCGACTTTATCGCCCGATGGCGCAATCGCACAGTCAAGTGCGAACCGCCGCTGGAGCAGGACCAGTCCGTTAGCCTTCTCATTGGGAACCTCAGCAATTGGATGGTCCCATTCTTGTGTACGGCAGGCCTCAAGACATTTCAGGAGCTAACCAAGAAAGTCCAAATGCTGGAACGCTCGAAGCAAGAGTCCCCGCCGGATTCTCAGAGAGACAAAACTTGGAAAAGCAAGCGGGACGACAACCGTAGAAGCGGGAGTTCCAGCAGTACCAATGTCTTCAATGCCTCCGACAATGAAGAAAAGCGAAGGGCGGGCGAATCCAAAGCCAACCGGTCTCGAAAGCCATTGCTGGGAGGAGATGGGCCTTCCCTAGAGGAGAAAAAGAACAAGGTTTACTCTTTCAGAAGGGACAAGGTCCGCAAGATATTTAAAGATGCCTTGAACAATGGCCTACAACTGCCGGAGTCGAAAAGACCCCAAGAAGCAAAAATGACCGACAATCCCCTGTATTGCCCGTACCACCGAGTAGTGAGCCATGCGATCGAGGATTGCTATATCTTCAAGGATTGGGTCGAGAAGCAGTACAAGGCTGGAGAGATCGAGCTGTCCAAAAGCGTGTTGGTGAACAATCAAGTTGCAACCGCCAACTTTATACAGACGGAAGCTGAAGCCTTCTGGGAGCAGACAGCCGAACCCGCTGCCCTGACAAACGAAACTGACTCATCGCGGCCTCCGTGGAGTACGCACATATCTAATAAGACGAAGAAGATGATAAAGCTACTTCGGAAAGAACCCAGGATGGAATGGGAAGGACAGAAGAAGCCTACCAGTCAAAAGCTGCCAATGCGGCTCCATCAGGCTCAAAATCCAAGAAGCTCAAGAAGAAGAAAAGTGCAGCTCGGCGCGAAAAAGAGTCTGCAGGGAGATCGACCATTCAAAAGTATATCGATTCCCTCGAAGAATATGAGCAAAAGGAAAGAACATTGATTCAATTGAAGGAGTTCTTCCCTGTACAAGCGGCTGAAATTCTGGAGGAGTTAGAAGAAGACTCCAATGAAGAAATTCCAGTAGTGACCTGCTACGCCATCCATCTTGGCAGCGACTCTGAGGATGATCTCTGTTTTCCGGAAGAGGACGAGGAGCTCACCACAAAGGCCAATCAAATCCAGCTCAGAAGCGGCAGGGCTCTACCGCAAAATCAGGGCAACGCCCCAAAAGGGAAGGAAAAACAAGTCGCTAATGAAGAAGATGGCAGAGAACCGGCTGATGAAAACATAAGTCCTTCCTCGGTGGACTATAATGTCTTGGCGCATCTCCGGAAGCTTCCGTCTCTCCTGAGCATCTACGACGCCTTGGTCCTATCTAAGGAGCTTAGAGATGTTCTCATCCACGCTCTGCAAAACCCCGAGCGGTATCAGGCTCACTTTGCGGAAATTAACATGAATGAAGCCCAGCATACTTTGTATGCCTCCGCAGTCACATTTAAGGATGAAGACTTGCTACTGGGAACGGCTGAGCATAATCGGCCGCTTTACGTGACCGGGTACAGCGACGGAGATCGAATTAATCGCATATTGATTGATCCAGGGTCCTCAGTGAACATCATGAACTTGCGAACTCTGAAGAGTTTGTCAATGGACGTCCGACACCTGTCAAGGGAAAGGATTGTCATTCAAGGCTTCAACCAAAATTGCCAGCAAGTTCTGGGGTCTATAGCTCTGCCAATCAAATTTGGGGATCTGCAAACTGAAGCTAAGATATACGTGATCGACGCCGACACGTCTTATAAGATTCTCTTGGGGCGGCCGTGGCTCCACGATTACGGCATCATTCCGTCAACTCTCCATCAATGCATGAAGTACACAAAAAATGGCGAAGAAAGACGCATTGACGGAGACATCCAGCCGTTCGGTGTGCATGAAGTCCGATATGAAGATTCTCGGTACTTTACGAACCACCAAAATGCTAAGCCACAACTGACTGAGGATAGAACGGCCCCAAGACTCAAAAGCAAATCTGCGCCGGCTATCACTTTCAAAAGCAAAAATACCCAAGTGCGCCCGCATTTCGGCAGCGACTCTGATGAGTCCGACGCTGGAAGCCCGTCCTTCCGCAAAACTCGCCCTCATTTCGGCAGCGATACGGACGAATCTGTTACTGAAGGCCCATCTAGCAGCAAAGTCCGCCCTCATCTTGGCAGTGACACTGAAGAGTCATAGGAGGAGGACCTGTCGTGCAACAGCGGTGCAGATTGGACCCCCACGCAACAAGCGAAACTACGAGAGACCTACGAAGTTGCAGAAGGGTCCCTAGCCGTTACAAGGGTACCAGAGCAAATGTGCAAAGAGCTCGATGCATTATCAATCTCCACCGTGGACCAGCTGAAAACTTTCTACGTTCCCGGGAGGAAAAGTGGACAGAAGGGCATCTTGTTTTATGGGTCAAACCCCGTTGTGCACCCGGACGACCTTTCTGTCGCGTGCCTTCCCTATGAGAGAGGCATAAGAGCCGTCCTCAATCCCAGATACTATGCGCCCGAGATGCGGGAATACTTTAAGAAGTGCGGATGCCGGTTATATCAAACGGAGTCCGAAGCAAAGTTTTACGAAGGGCTATGGTATCCGCCCCAGGTCCGAGCACTCATCGATGGACGGATTCCAGATAGACGGGGCATAGGCTACATTCAACCTGATTCCGAAGCGTGCTACATGATCCATGTTGGTGAGACCAGCGAAAGATCAAATGATGATGACGAGATAGCCGAGCCAGAAGAAGCTCCTCAAGAGCTCGAAGATGGCGGACAAGCAACCTTTGATGAGCTAACCGAGATTGACTTAGGAACGCCCGATAATCCAAGGCCGACCTACATCAGCTCACTCTTGTCGGAGGAAATGAAAGAGCAGATAATTGCCCTGCTGCGTGAGTTCGTCGACTGCTTCGCGTGGACGTACAAAGAAATGCCTGGCCTTTCCCCTGAGGTAGCCGTGCATAAGCTGGCTATATCTCCTGATGCTAAGCCAGTCAAACAAGCTCCTCGAAGAATGAGAAGGGAGTTGGAAGAAAAGGTCATCGAGGAAACCAAGAAGCTCATCGATGCCGGCTTCATCAGGGAAGAGAAATATGCAGACTGGATCGCATGCATAGTCCCAGTGAAGAAGAAAAATGGGCAGATCCGAGTTTGTGTCGATTTCAGGGACCTCAATAAGGCATGTCCTAAAGACGACTTCCCGCTACCGGTCATGGAAATGATGGTCGATGACACCTCAAATTACGAACTGTTCACCTTTATGGATGGCTCGTCTGGATATAATCAGATCAAGATGTCGCCTGAGGATGAGAAGCACACAGCATTTCGAACCCCGATCGGAATATATTGCTACAAGGTAATGCCATTCGGACTGAAGAACGCAGGTGCTACATATCAAAGGGCGATGACTAATATCTTTGATGCCCTAATCCATAAAGTCGACGAATGCTATGTTGATGATCTGGTCGTCAAGACTAAAGCCAAGGCCGATCATATCCAAGATCTCAGGACCGTTCTCACCAGACTGAGGGAATACGATCTGAAGATGAATCCTCTGAAGTGCTTTTTGGCGTGTCATCGGGAAAATTCCTGGGCTTCATAGTCCGACATCGAGGGATCGAAGTTGACCCATCAAAGATAAAGGCCATCATGGAGATGCCCCCTCCGAAGAGTCTGACGCAGCTAAGGTCTTTTCAAGGCAAGCTTGCTTATATACGGAGGTTTATCTCAAATTTATTGGGGAGATGTAGGCCCTTCTCAAAGCTTATGAAGAAAGGAGCTCCTTTTATCTGGGATGCCGAATGTCAAGCAGCGTTCGAAAGCATCAAACAATACTTGTTGCACCCTCCAGTGCTGGCCGCTCCCATTCCAAATAAACCGCTGATTCTCTACACTGCCGCGCTGGACGAGTCACTCGGTGCGCTCCTTGCGCAGAATAACGAGGAGGGAAAAGAAAATGCCCTCTACTACCTCAGTCGAACTCTAGTCAGGGCGGAACACAACTACTCCCCAATCGAAAAGCAATGCCTGGCTCTGATATTTGCTGTGAAGAAGCTGAGGCACTATCTGCTCGCTCATCGGGTTATGCTGATCTCCAAGGTCGACCCGCTCAAACACTTGATGACCAAAGCAAGCCTAGCCGGCAGAATGGCAAGATGGGCTGTCATGCTACTTGAGTTTGACATAGTTTACACTCCTCAGAAAGCAGTAAAAGGGCAAGCTCTTGCAGACTTTCTCGCTGCTCATCCCATACCAGAAGGGTCGCCACTAAATTGTGAGTTACCCGACGAACAAGTGCTGCATCTCGAGAATGACGAGCCATGTTGGGAGCTCTACTTCGATGGGGCCTCATCGATAAGAACCTCCAGTAAATCAAGCGTCCCGGAGATAAAAGCAGGGATAGGATTGGTGTTCATCACACCATCAATGGGAACCCTACGGCGTTCTTTTGCTCTCACCGAGCCTCGGACAAACAATGAAGCTGAGTATGAAGCTCTGATAGCTGGTTTGGAGCTCGCCATAGAAATGGAAATCCGTCGGCTACGAGTTTACGGTGACTCCCAGCTCGTCGTCAACCAAGTAAGCGGCGACTATAAGATATACAAACCCGAGTTAGCTCGGTACAGAGGTCGAGTGGTGGAACTCATGAAACGGTTCACTCATATTGAACTAACGAGAGTCCCTAGAGCGTTGAACGGAAAGGCTGATGTACTCGCTCGCTTGGCCAAGGAACTGGCTGATCCTGAAATGGACAAAATTCTGATCACAGTCAGGAGCCGGCAAATTCTACCCCCAGTCTCTCTACGAGAAGAGGAAAGCGCGGAACAGAAGAGCAGTCTTGCGGAAGAAGCTTCGATCATCCAAGACGAGCCCGATTGGAGAGAACCCTTCATAGAGTACCTCCGATACGACAAGCTGCCCGAAGAAAAATCTGCGAGGATTCAGCTGAAGAAAAGAGCTCTCCGATACGTGTTTGTAAATGACACGTTATACCGCAGGTCATATGACCAACTCTGGCTCAGGTGTCTGTCATTGGCCGAAGCCCAAAAGGTCATGAAAGATGTCCACTCGGGCGTTTGCGGTGCTCACCAATCTGGCCCCAAGATGCGACATCAAATCAAACGGCTTGGGTATTACTGGCCCACCATGATACGAGATTGCGGAGAGCATGCAAAGAAATGTTATATCTGCCAAATTCACGGTGATTTTATTCACAAGCATCCCAACCCATTGCATCCTACAGTGGCGTCGTGGCCCTTCGAAGTTTGGGGCACCGACATTGTTGGCCCAATTGATCCTCCGTCATCTAAAGGCCACCGGTTCATACTGGCCGCGACAGACTACTTCTCCAGGTGGGCTGAAGCTGTCCCGCTAAAAGAAGTCAAGACAAAGGATATTCTGACATTCTTCCAGCATAATATTCCATACCGCTTCGGTACACCAAGAAGAATCATTTCTGACAACGGGCCTTCTTTCAAAAGCTTCAATGTCTCAAGATTCGCTACTCAGCACAAGATAGACTGGAGGTATTCCTCCATCTATAATCCAAGAGCCAATGGGCTAGCCGAAGCCTTCAATAAGACTCTATGCAAGCTTCTGAGGAAAAATGCTTCAGCCAACAAGAGAGACTGGAATCTCAAGCTTCACGAGGCATTGTGGGCATATCGTACCACGCACCGTACTCCAACTCAGTCCACTCCATACTCATTGCTCTTCGGAGTGGAGGCGGTCCTCCCCCTCGAAGTTGAAGTTCCGAGCTTAAGAATGGCCGTCCAACATGAGTTGACGGAGGAAGAAAACGTGCTCCTTCGACTTGAAGAACTCGATGCCCTCGAAGAAAAGAGGCTCGCGGTGCAACAAAATCTGGAGCTATACCGAGCCCAAATGTCACGGGCTTATGACAAGATAACCCGTCTCTGCGCCTTCAAGAAAGGTGAATTGGTGTTGGTCCTCAAAAGACCGATTATCCCCAATCGGCATGCCAAGGGAAAATTCGAGCCAAACTGGGAAGGACCATACGTCATCGAGAAAGTGTTTGACGGAGGATCCTACCAACTAATAAGTGCCGAGGGAGAAAGGCCCATGCCACCCATTAATGGCCGATATCTCAAGAAATACTACACGTGAATGCTCCAAGTCGCAGGCGAATTGAGCACATCAGCCCTACGGTCTGGATCAGACATCCTGCAAAACCGTATGCAATCCACGGGCGTAAATGACCCCTATTTCTCCCAAATCCTGCCGGTGAGACTACTTTAAAGTCCCACCAGCGGCAAAAAAAAAAAAAAAAAAAAAAAAAAAAAAAAACGGTATGTCCACAAGCAAAACGGGCACGGATGAAAACCCGAAAGGGCTCCGTGAGTAAAAACAGCAGGACTACCGGCGAGTCTGTGAAAACCCGAAAGGGCGCAAACTCGTAAAAAGGAAAAGAGGTGAAATACACTCACAAAGTCCTCTCGACCTTGTGAGGAGAAAACCCCTGCGTGAGATCCTTACGACTCACAAAGGAGCAACACACTTAGGAATCCTCACGATTCCTAAGGAGAAAATACACCTACGAGATCCTTTCGACTCGTAGGGAGAAAATGCTTTTATGGGACCCTCACGGCCTATAAAATTGAAAAGCCTTAGGTGGTAGGGACCCAAACCTAACTCCTAAGCCATCGTTCCCCAACGGGCAATGGCAAATGATGATTCGCTCCTGGCATTTCGCTTCAGTATTAGCGGTGCTGATGCCGACCGAAAATCCAAATCCCAAGTCCTCCCGAGGCAAATGATGAGTTGCTCCTGACATTATTCCAGTGCAGCAATGCTGATGCCAAACAATATCCAAATTCCAAGTCCCCAAACGGCGAATGATGAGTCGCTCCTGGTACCACATTCCAGTGCAGCGATGCAGACGCCAACCAAAATCCAATTTTTAAAAAATTCTCCCGGCCCTACGGTGGGTCCCCAAATTGACCATCGTATACAATCCACGGGCTCAAATAATTCTCATCATACCCATGCCTCACCGTAATCACCAGTTACGCGGCCGGTCTCCGCTTTGGGAATGATGCTCCATTGATAAGACCCACTCATGTGTCCTCACGATATATAAGGAGAACAAACCTTTGTGGGATCCTTACGACTCATAAAGGAAAAACACACTTAGGAGTCCTCATGACTCCTAAGGAGAAAATACACCTGCGGGATCCTTACGACTCGTAGGGAGAAAATGCTTTTATGGGACCCTCACGGCCCATAAAATTGAAAAGCCTTAGGCGATAGGGATCTAAACCTGTCTCCTAAGCCATCGCTCCCTAATCCCCAAATGGCGAATGATGAGTCGCTCATGGTACCATATTCCAGTGCAGCGATGCAGACGCCAAATAAATTCCAAATCCCATACCCCAACGGCGAATGATGGGTCGCTCCTGGTACCATGTTCCAGTGCAGCGATGCAGACGCCGACAAAGTCCCAAATTTTTTTTCGGCCCTACGGTCTGGATCATACATCCTGCAAAACCGTATACAATCCACGGGCGTGAAACAATCCCAATCTCTCCTAAATCCTCCCGGGGCAAATGATGAGTTGCTCCTGGCATTATCCCAGTGCAGCAATGCAGATACCAAACAAAAACCAAAATCCCAAAATCCTCTCCATGACAGATGATGATTCGCTCCTGGTACCATATTCCAGTATAGCGATGCTGATGTCAACCCAAATCAAAATCAACAGGTCAACTTCCACTCCGACACCGCGGAAAGCGAGGCGTGTCAGAATCCAATCTCGACACCGTAAGAAGCGGAGCAAGTCAAGTCTACCCCTGACACTGCAAAAAGCAGAGCAAGTCAAATCAAGAATCGACCGTCCACGTCGCTAAAATGGCAGCATCGACCGTCCACGTCGCTAAAATGGCAGAATCGACCATCCACGTCGCTAAAATGGCAGCATCGACCGTCCACGTCGCTAAAATGGCAGCGTCGACCGTCCACGTCGCTAAAATGGCAGAATCGACCGTCCACGTCGCAAAAATGGCAGCACCGACCGTCCATGTCGCAAAAAGGGCAGAACCGACCGCCCATGTCGCAAAAAGGGCAGAACCGACCGTCCAAGTCGCAAAAAGGGCAGCATCGACCGTCCACGTCGCAAAAAAGGCAGCACCGACCGCCCATGTCGCAAAAAGGGCAGAACCGACCGTCCAAGTCGCAAAAAGGGCAGCATCGACCGTCCACGTCGCAAAAAGGGCAGCACCGACCGTCTAAGTCGCAAAAAGGGCAGCATCGACCGTCCACGTCGCAAAAATGGTAGCACCGACCGTCCAAGTCGCAAAAAGGGCAGAACCGACCGTCCACGTCGCTAAAAGGGCAGCACCGACCGTCCAAGTCGCTAAAAGGGCAGCACCGACCGTCCAAGTCGCAAAAAGGGCAGCGCAGGATTCCTACAAAGCGGGAACCAGATAACTCCGGGCCAGGGAAAACGTCTATCACGGACACTCCGTCTCGGAGACATGTTAAGCAACGACCGTCCATGTCGTAAAAAGGGCAGTGCCAGCTTCCCAAAAAGCGGGAACCAAATCAAGTCGCCTCCACGTGAAAGAAGATCCATCAATTTCATGCACACGACCCACATATGTGGTGTGCATCTATTGATGGGGGGCAATTTGTTGGGGTAAAAATTTACACCCCGGTTGACCAAGTCAAAATCAAAGTCAACCCCAAGCCAAGTGGGCCCAAGCCCAGATCCAGTGGGCCCATGCCTGGGTCGAGCCCGAACATGAAGCGGCCGGCCACCCCCCATGCCAAGATAAAAAATTTTGTAATAAATAATTTTGTTGCATTTCTTTTATTTTATTTATGGATAAATGTAAGAAAAATAGGCATAAAGCCAAATTTTTGTAAACCCCATGGCTTATGTGCAAAAAGAAATGGCACATGAGCCATGAAATAGGCAAAATGCCATTTTGTGAAGCCCAAGGGGCTATATGTAAAGTGTATGGCCTATAAAGGCAAGGATAATGAAATATCCCAACAACCTTTTTCTCTCTCCAAAAAAAAGTCTCAGAGCTGAGCTCTTTCTTCTATCTTCAAGGTTCCAAAACCTTCTTCTTTCTTTTGAATTAAATCAAGAGTTTTACTCTTCCTTTTTCAAAACTAAATAGTTTTTCACCACAAAACACATCAAGGGGAACTCAGATCTTCCATCAGATCTCAAAAAGAAAAGATTTTGAAATCCCACATCTCTTGATCTTCAAGATCCAGCTAACAGAGGAGGAAGAAGAAGAACATCTTTCACTAAACCCTCAAAAAAAGAAGAAAAACACATTCAGGAGTCCAACTCCTCTCTGATTTCTCTTCTGAGAAATTTTTTCAGGCTAAAAGCCTCTTGTGCCTCTCCGGCGCGCGGCGCGCGGCGCAAGTGCGCAAGGCGCCCGCGTGCCGACACATGGCGCGCGCGCTTGCGCAAGGCGCAAGGCGCCCGCGTGCCGACACGTGGCGCGCGCGCTTGCGCACCTGCGCAAGTGCGCAAGGCGCCCGCGCGCCGACACGTGGCGCGCGCGCTTGCGCACCTGCGCAAGTGCGCAAGGCGCCCGCGCGCCGACACGTGGCGCGCGCGGTTGCGCACCTGCGCAAGTGCGCAAAGCGCCCGCGCGCCGACACGTGGCGCGCGCGCTTGCGCACCTGCGCAAGTGCGCAAGGCGCCGGCGTGCCGACACGTGGCCCCCACGCATCCCTTGGATGCCTTTTCCCTCTCTTTTTATGTACATACATATACACATACATATGTATAAAAATTCACACATATACATACTCCGCCACATTCTCCCCCTCCAAAAAATTTTCGGGCCGGGGCGCTGCCCCGAACCCCGCAAGGGGGCTGCTAGCCCCCTTGACTCTGCGTGGCTCCCGATATATCCAAAACCCCCTTTCAAAACACACGCACACTGCACATTGAGTTCGCATGACCAGTTTAACCCGTCAATCGGAGGTTCCCTCGCCCCAAAGGCGATGGGTAATTAACGGCAGCTTAGTTCGCGGCTGCCGGAGATTCGGATCCCCACAATCATTAAACCCCGGCCTACCCTAGGCAGGGGGAATCTGTAGTACGCCTGACAAGCGCGCGCGTATTCCCATCACACTGGGGTGACGAAAAACACCCTACACCACCTCTGGACCGAGGCAACTCGGGCACGAAGTTGGCGAGTCGACGTGCCCAAGGTTTGCTGTAGGATAGTGTAGAACCTATGTCTCATTTGGGGTATTAGAAGTTGCCCTTTTGTTGAGGAGAATGATATATCAACTTTTGTGGAGGAACTTGGGGATTTTGTAGCATGGAAAGAGCAAAAAATCCCCACTATAATTTTTGGACAGCCCACCCTCTCCTTTGGCCGCCAACTCTAGAGGAGGAGAAGAGAGAGGAGTGTGTATGGATCACAATATGAGAATGTGCACATAATGCAAGAGAGAGGTCAAAATGATATCATGAAAAGAAAATGATGACAAACTCAAACCCACACTCCACAACCACCTCCCATCATCAAGTCAAAAAGTCAAGCAATGATCACCTACCAAACCCAATACTCCATCAACTAATCATCAATAACCATGATGAAAAGAAGAAGAATTCAAATGAAGTCAATGTGATGGTGGAACTATCATGACACAAGAATAAGCAAAGACCACCCTCCATAAATGCTTATTTGCACAAATGCAAATAAGCCCTCCTCCACCAATCTTCGGCCAATGAAAGATACAAAGATATATGGCTGAAACGGAAAACAAACTGGCAACTCCAGAAAACTGGTCCCGTAATAAATTACAGGAAAACCCCGATACTGTGTGTACACACCCGCATCTGTATTCCGACCGAATACAAATGCAACGAGACAAAATCTACACTGTACTATACTAGGATCCGGCTTAAACCAAAGCCGGCTAGTATAATCCGTCCGATCCTGATCCGTGCAATACCACACGTATCTGATCGAACCCTGCCATATATCCATACGGACTCTAGTACTAACCGTCCGATCCTGATCCGTGCAATACCGCACGTATCTGATCGAACCCTGCCATATCTCCATACGGCCTCTACAGCGTTTCGCCCGAAACTTGAGTAACTGAATGTGGGGGACTCTAAAGACTCGTCATTACTATGGCTGTAGATTTAACCACTAGCACGTCAGAGGTATTAGCCATACGTGACGGGATACCAGCTATTGACCAAAAGGGACGTCGATGAGCGAACTCATCCTGACACCCTACTGAGCCTGTCAGTGACAATATCCGTACAGTCCGGTCCGTTCGTCTATGAGCATCGCATGGCGGGCTTAGAGGGTTGGTAAAAGTCAGACCCCCAAAAGCGGTACAAGTCGTGTCGGAGTGTAGCCCAGAACACCCTGAGATACTACTGGAATACCTACCAGTAAATCTCCTGCCTCGGCCGAGGGCTTCGTGTAATGGCTCTCCTAGACACAGCGCGACCTCACCCCCAATACCGGGAGAGACGAACCCCTGAAGATCCGCTCACTGCCTCCATGTGGCTCGGGACTGTACCCAACTAAAACCTGTTTCCACGTCTCCTTTGAGCGTGTTAGGGTAGTAATCAAAGTACAGTAGGAACTCACACGAGACAAACGACGATCCCCAGGTCGATGAACTAACCTGTACACATGTCACCAGGGAACTGCTATCTGACGTCAGGTATAAGACCAACTAGCATGTTCCCGGCGATTCCTTTCCGGTGTACTCATAACCCAATGAGCACCTGTATACATCTTAGGTGAACCAACTGACACCAGTGGCTTGTGAGACCGGCCACCGCCCCTCGTCGGGGCCTCGACTGTATACACTAGTCTACACTGGAGTATCGATGCCCTGTCTCGAAACTCCCACGACTAGGGACCTTTTAAGGATGTGCTTATAGACTGCCAGCTCTTACGTATATGATCGCCCTCATACTGCTGGCAGTCAAGCAAGAATCCTAGGGGCTCTATCCACGTGTAATAGCGACATATCAGGTCGCCTAAAGCAGTACACGATGATAAAGGTAAACCAGATAGCATACTATCATCTCAAGTAAGACTGTCTTACCGGGATTGGTCCTCCCTCAATCATTACAATCACGTGCCTGTGATCCAATAATTGACTCTGAGGGCACCATCTCCAACAATCTCCTACTTGCGCTCAAGGCTAATTATTGCGATGTCGCATACTCACAGCCCGTGTGATACCGAACACCCAACTCCTCTACTTGTCTGTCTCACAAAGCTCGTTTGCGAAACTATTGCGTTCGAGGAATAGCCTCAGTGTGTGGATCCGCTTTGATGTTTCTTTCTATGTCTCTCTATATCTCAAGTTCGCGGAGAAAGCCATCTCCCGAAATGAGCAATACCTGTCTTAGAATGTGTCTGGATGTCTTATGGGACCTAGCTCATAAATGAACTCCAAATCCAAACTTCTTAGACTGTATCGTCATTTGAACTTAATCAGTATGCTGCGCCATGCCTCCCTCAGTATTGCCTTGGACTACCTGTCCAAAATACTGCCCCTCGTCAGAAGGAAATATTTAACTCTGACAACCTCCTTGTCGTCCAGGTCACCTTGGAAGCCTGGAATGATAACTGTCTCCCGAATGAGGCCGTCGTTATCATGTCCTTAGAACATCCACTTATGTTCTAAAACTTCTTCCTAATGTTCCTCCAGAATTGGATCAATGTCAACTTATTGCATCTAGTGCAAGAACAACATCTGGTGTGGTACTTGACATCTCATGATTGACTCAATTGTCTAAGCAAGTGATCTGCCAATCATGCACATCCCTCTCCCCTTTAGTCTGTAAGACACCTTTAGAGAGGGTGACTCCGTCACCTGCAGGTATACTACCGTGCCAGGAGTCGTACATTCTAAATACTCTTAGAATGCTGTCTAAGTATCCATAATTGGGAAACCACCCAAATCTAGATCTAAAACCATAGATCCAGTAACCAGTTTGTCTGATATAATGTCCAAGTCCCATGTGGAGAAACCACTGTGTGACGAGCAAAGTGTAACCGATCGTAGTATAGGAATATCACTTCCTACTCTGTGTATGTCATCCAAATACCAGGACATCACACCCTACTACCTTCTCAACAGATCCATCCCCTATTCTGATGAAGTCAAACCTATGACTGTCACATCAGAAATTGATGATCTATCTCCGCTATATCTGCTTTAGTCTATAAATAGACATAAGCCACTTATCCACCAATGCTTCCGCTCCTCCCACTGACTACGACAACCCTCTGGCAGAGTCATATAGACGTACACTTCTGAAGCTAGTTTAGAACGATGCTATACTCATCCTCCTGCCGGGTCTCACAGTCTGGAACAACAGCAATGGTAAGTGTGGGTAAAAAAGAACCTCCCTGTCACCATCCTTGAGGCTACCAGAGTACCTCTCGGGTGCCTGAGGTTACCCACCGTATCTGCGGAGTGGCCAATGTAATGTCAAACCAGATTGAATCTTTAGGTTCCTTATCAAATCTTCAGTAATCGTTTGCGGTTCGGGAATCACTTTCAGTTCTACCATACTCCCACTACTGTTTTCTGAAAGAAAATCCATTTTATTAAAACTGTGGCGAGTCTAGAACAATATCACTATTGATCTTCCAGATGGTAGAATGTCAACCCTCGTCATAGCCTGGGTCAACCCACAAACAGCCATTACAGAAACGTGTCTTGAGTTGTCCAGTGTCTGGTTTTAATCATAAGCCAGACAACTCCCCGTACCTTAACACCGTTAAGATATGAACTGTTCTATATCAAATATAGAACCAGAGGCACTGATTTAATTGAACCAGATTCAAATCATGCAGCTGTCTCCAGTGCATGTCAACTAAATGGAAAGAGGCCGATCTACGTTACTCAACTTAGGAATGCTTCCAATTATGAGTAACCTGAAAGAGAAGCAAGTTCTCTTAATCATTACTATCAACTGAACACCATACACAAGTATCTACATCTTCGATCACTTTGAAGAATCCCGATACTTGCAATACCTGGTTCTCTACTTTATTCAAATACCTATAACTTCTCAAAATTCGGACCCCGTGTTTCCACGAAACACCTGTCTAAAAACTAGAGAAGTCATAAGTAAACCGAATATAGTACGAGGACCAACCCCTCTGTCCTGTTAGACCCTGGACAACATACAATACTCTTTATAAGTCCCTTGAGTCTTATAACTCATTCACTGTGTGTCGTTGGTTGAAAACTGTACTTATGGTTAAGGAGAATTACACCGCTGTGTAATGCTCCTTACCTAACCATCCACTGATATAGGTAAATGTCACAGACATAATTTCAAAAAGGTATATCTCACTCTATGAAAATAGATGTACAGATATATCAATTTGAAATTGGTCCATAACAGCGGATATTCAAAACCAAATATTTGCCGTCCGGCAAACAACCCAGGTGACTTCCTCAAATATCACCGATTACAACGAATCCCGATATAATGAGGATGATCACCCAATTCCCAATAACTTACTCCCACTCATCATCTGTAAAACCATACAGATGTGAGAATCATACCTGGTAAATACATACCCTGGAGCAAGTGTCTAATTGGGAAATCAATTTTCCTTTAACAGTACACAGTGAAACTGAAACATTGAAATGTTTCGATGGGGTATCCCGGTATTCCTAGTAATGTCTCTTCCATTATCCAGATTCACAACTGTAACCGTGTAATTCTTTGCCACCTCTCCAAATCCCTTTATATGTCTTTAGTCATTACCTTCTGTACACCCCTTTAGGCCAATTCGTTTTCTTCCTTCCCTACCGTTCGGCACCAGCCTATGGTTTGGAAGAAGACTATCCAATAAGCATAATGGGTGTACTGTCCTAATCCTAGGAACACTCGCAAAGCGAGAAAAGGTGAAGATAAAAGACAACCGAATAAACCTTATTCCCATTTCTCCTGAACCAGAATCCATCCCCGAAGTGGAACAAGTTCCTTTCGAGTTCGTATATAACCATACGATGGAGTATCCAATAAACTGTGGATCTTCGTAGTGATACGGAGTGTTCTGGAGAAATACAAAGGTGATTTTAGGATTGGCGAAGAAATACTTGGTTTGGTCGTGAATAGCAGTCGCAGTTTACTTCGCCCTCTTACTAATCCCTTGCTTTGTCTTAACTTAATACCTTCTGCACACCATCGTTATGCTAATTGGTTTTTTTCATTCCCCACCGTTCGGCACTAGCCTATGGTTTGGAAGAAGACTATCCAATAAGCATAATAGGTGTACTATCTCCTAAACCAAGGAGTACTCGCAACCTGAGAGAAGGTAAAAGGAAAAGACAACTGAATAGTCCTATCCGTTTTCTCCAGAACCGGAAACCATCCTTGAATTCCTTCGAGTTCGTATCTAACCATACAATGGTTTTGTCCAATGGAAGTGGACGTTCGTAGTAATACGGGGTGTCCTGGAGAAAAGGGTAAAAGTAGGAGTGGCAATGAGGTTAGCGACTTTGACAATCCAAAAGCCAGTGTTTAAGAAGGTTCGGTCAACTTGGTCACTGAGTCAAAGTCTTAGGGTCGGGTCAATGGTTGCTGCCAAAGAGAGAGAGAAAAGAAACACTCGGCGTGCACTCTAGCCTAGATCAGAATGGTTACCAATTTATCTAATCTGGAAACCTCCCACTGTCACCTCAAATTCTCCTCCAAACCTGAAAGAAGAATTAGTCGGGGTCACCCGAGAAGTAAACCAACTCATCAGTGGGAATCGGGATCCAACTATTATCGCATGATAACGTGACGGAATCCGCTCACGTCTTCACACTCCAGAAGGTATGTGCATATCTGGCATGTTTCGGTTTCTTTAGAAACTCCCGATGTGATTTTTACCCCATGCTCTTATGACCTTGGCGTGAGGTCAAAATATCATAAGTCACATGTCAAGTTCTACCCGTCATTGTCCAGGTTGATTTGAACCCACCCGTACATACCCTTGACGTAGGCCAAAATAGTAGTACGACTGTCCCAAACCAACGCATCTATCTATGCAACAGATAAATACCCGGCAGCTACCAATCACTATGCCTTGGCGTGAGGTCAAAATACATAGCTTGAATACTACCGAATATTTAACTGAAATGATGGAGGGCTACGAATGGTTTCTGGAGAAAACCATTAACGTAATGAACTTGATATCGTTGAAGGAACTGGATAGCTTTATAAAAATATAGTGGCGAAAACCTTTGCTAAAGAGGTCACTCCCGGTGAAGGGATCTCGGCTCTTTCCCCTTAGAATGAGGTGCAGGATATTCCAACTGAATACCACGGTGCAAAGCAAAAGTAATCGGCTATAGTGAAGTTAATGCCCTGACGCAAACTTTTTGTCCAAGGGGTCACTCCCGGTGAAGGGATCTCGGCCCTTGCCTCGTCGACTGAGGAGGAGGATATTCCAACTGAATACCACGATGCAAAACAAAAGAGAACGTCCTTGCAATAACAGCTTTTTGAAAAGTGTTCCAACAACATCAGAATAGGTTTGTTTTTAACTTGCATTGATCCGAATCAACGCAGTCCCATCAATTGATCACACCAATAAAGAACGAAAATATAATGATGTACGTATATGCCATCCGCATTCGCCACTGGGTCCCATCATTACCTGTTAGGTTAGCTAACTAACGACAGAGCGGGGACTGGACTAGCGCGGATGCAAAACATATACAACATCTACTAGTATATATACCAATATATAATATTTCGCTTAAGGCGTGATAAAATACAACATCACAGAAATGTACAGCATCACAGAACAATACAGATATCTGGGATCCCCGGGTTTCACAGAGCCGCTACTGAAACCCGACGTTCCCTTGATCGTGTGGATAGCCTGTGCAATGAAATCCTAGACCCCTGCGGGCGCGGCAAGTTACCCGCCAAAACCTGAAGCGAGGCAGCCCCCTTCAGCAATTTGAATGGACCACCCAGCACTTCACGGAATCCGGTAACTTAGGCACCCCTCCTGGGTCAACCTGTACCCCCTACGAGTGCGGCGAATAGCCCGCCAATTCTAGAGTGAAGCCCCCTCCGTCTCAATGCCATGAGATGCGGGCTTGTTGCCCTCTAGAACCCGGCTATCCGTGCACCCCTCCGCGGGGTAATCCTAGTACAGAAAGTAAAATATACATACAACGGGTAGATCGACCGCAACCTGGTCGTGCCACAAAATAATAATACAAACAGGCAGTGACGGCAGTCCACATGTCGGACGCCCTCCCCGCAATATCAAATGTACATAATACAACAAAACTGTACTACCACTGCAACCAGGCTATCCCCACGACCAATCTGCAACATCACAGCAATACACAGAACATCAACGTGAATGTCACGTTCGCAAATCCGTCTAACTGGGCTATAGCAGTTAGACAGGATTTACCGATCAAGTGACATTCACGGTCGCAAATATAATGTAAATACTGTGAACTAATGTGTTTAAAATATCCGATCGAACAAATTTCATCAAGCGGGCCCCAAGCATTACTGTAGCAGTTAAAGAAATTCTGGGCCCAAAAAATAATATTCCAAAACCCCAATTTCACTGTCCAAGACCCTCTGTAAAAAATTGGTCCAGTGAGGAGGCTAAGTGGCGGCGGAACCGCGGCCCAAGCATGGGTTTGGCCACGGTTCCGCGGTGATATAGTGAGATCACGAGACCAAATTTTCACAGAGGGCTTAGAATTCTATGCACAGTATTCTGAAACAACCTGAAAAATTTTTGGAGTCTAAAAAATTTCGACAGAAAACTGTTGTTTTGAAAAACATGGTTTTGGAACATTTGTTCAATCGGAAGTGTAAACACGTTAGACCAAGCTAGACTAGGTTAATGGCGAGGCTCTTATACCACTGTAAGTGCACGGCGGCGCCCCGGCCGTCAATCCGACGCCGGAATGCGGAAGCGGTGATTTACTTTATCTTTTCAAACCGGCACCACCGCGCACTATAAAACCGGATCGTGCCATTAATCTAGTCCTAGTTTTCTAGAGAGGGGGTAGAGAGATATACCGAGCGATCCGTGTCCTTCGGTCTTCTCGTCGTCGTCCCGATCTCCTCACGGAATCTCCGGTCTCCACCAAGTCGCCGGAAGGGCACCACGTCGCCTGCTTCTTTTACGGGCTCCCACCTCTGGACCGAGGCAACTCGGGCACGAAGTTGGCGAGTCGACGTGCCCAAGGTTTGCTGTAGGATAGTGTAGAACCTATGTCTCATTTGGGGTATTGGAAGTTGCCCTTTTGTGGAGGAGAATGATATATCAACTTTTGTGGAGGAACTTGGGGATTTTGTAGCATGGAAAGAGCAAAAAATCCCCACTACAATTTTTGGACAGCCCACCCTCTCCTTTGGCCGGCCAACTCTAGAGGAGGAGAAGAGAGAGGAGTGTGTATGGATCACAATATGAGAGTGTGCACATAATGCAAAAGAGAAGTCAAAATGATATCATGAAAAGAAAATGATGACAAACTCAAACCCACACTCCACAACCACCTCCCATCATCAAGTCAAAAAGTCAAGCAATGATCCCCTACCAAAACCAATACTCCATCAACTAATCATCAATAACCATGATGAAAAGAAGAAGAAGTCAAATGAAGTCAATGTGACGGTGGAACTATCATGACACAAGAATAGGAAAAGACCACCCTCCACAAATGCTTATTTGCACAAATGCAAATAAGCCCTCCTCTACCAATCTTCAGCCAATGAAAGATACAAAGAAATATGGCTGAAACGGAAAACAAACTGGAAACTCCAGAAAACTGGTCCCGTAATAAATTACAGGAAAACCCCGATACTGTGTGTACACACCGGCATCTGTATTCCGATCGAATACAAATGCAATGAGACAAAATCTACACTGTACTATACTAGGATCCGGCTTAAACCAAAGCCGGCTAGTATAATCTGTCCGATCCTGATCCGTTCAATACCGCATGTATCTGATCGAACCCAGCCATATATCCATACGGCCTCTAGTACTAACCGTCCGATCCTGATCCGTGCAATACCGCACGTATCTGATCGAACCCTGCCATATCTCTATACGGCCTCTACAGCGTTTCGCCCGAAACTTGAGTAACTGAATGTGGGGGACTCTAAAGACTCGTCAATACTATGGCTGTGGATTTAACCACTAGCACGTCAGAGGTATTAGCCATACGTGACGGGCTACCAGCTATTGACCAAAAGGGACGTCGATGAGCGAACTCATCCTGACACCCTACTGAGCCTGTCAGTGACAATATCCGTACAGTCCGGTTTGTTCGTCTATGAGCATCACATGGCGGGCCTAGGGGTTGGTAAAAGTCAGACCCCCAAAAGCGGTACAAGTCGTGTCGGAGTGTAGCCCAGAACACCCTGAGATACTACTGGAATACCTACCAGTAAATCTCCTGTCTCGGCCGAGGGCTTCGTGTAATGACTCTCCTAGATACAGCGCGACCTCACCCCCAATACCGGGAGAGACGAACCCCTGAAGATCCGCTCACTGCCTCCATGTGGCTCGGGACTATACCCAACTAAAACCTGTTTGCACGTCTCCTTTGAGCGTGGTAGGGTAGTAATCAAAGTACAGTGGGAACTCACACGAGACAAATGAAGATCCCCAGGTCGATGAACTAACCTGTACACATGTCACCAGGGAACTGCTATCTGACGTCAGTTATATGACCAACTAGCATGTTCCCGGCGAGTCCTTTCCGGTGTACTCATAACCCAATGAGCACCTGTATACATCTTAGGTGAACGAACTGACACCAGTGGCTTGTGAGACCGGCCACCGCCCCTCGTCGGGGTCTCGACTGTATACACTAGTCTACTCTGGAGTATCGATGCCCTGTCTCGAAACTCCCACGTCTAGGGACCTTTTAAGGATGTGCTTATAGACTGCCAGCTCTCACGTATATGATCACCCTCATGCTGCTGGCAGTCAAGCAAGAATCCTAGGGGCTCTATCAACGTGTAATAGCGACATGTCAGGTCACCTAAAGTAGTACACGATGATAAAGGTAAACCAGATAGCATACTATCATCTCGAGTAAGACTGTCTTACCGGGATAGGTCCTCCCTCAATCATTGCAATCACGTGCCTGTGATCCAATAATTGACTCTGAGGGCACTATCTCCAACAGTTGAAACGAAGAATAATACGGCGGATCCACTCAGGAAGGCCATATCCCAGATATAATTTGAGAGACTCTTCGCGATGTTGGGTATAAGTTACTACAACAACTGGCCTTAGTACAAGTGGGAGATTGTTAGTTATATGTATATTGTACATAATTGTATATTATAGTGGATGCTTGGACATATATAGAGAGGACTTTCTTGCTCGACATGATAGTATGCAATTTGGTTGATCTTTATCTTAACATTTAGACTTGTATTGTGATACTTTCTTTCTCTCATATGTTGATAAAGCCCTTAGGATGCGTACTTGACTACCAGAACTATGATGGAGATCATACTAGTGGGGCCAGGGTAGTCATCCTTTAATTATTCCTAGTCGAGGGTGTATCGAGATGGGGCATCGATATTCCAGAGTAGATTAGCGTATACGCTTCTTGACCCATATGATGGGCGATGGATGATCCCATATCCATTGGTTTTTGACATCAAAGATGATATACGGGTGCTCAGTGGAGACTGGGTACACTGAACAGGACTCGCCGAGAACTTCTAGATGGTATTATACCTGATGTCAGATAGCAGTTCTCTGGTGACACTGATACAGGTTAGTCTGTAGACCCGAGATCGTCATAGAGTCTTGTGTGATTCCCACTGTGCTTTGATTTCCACCTTACTACGTTCAAGAGAGCGTGTAAAACGGTGGTTTTTGGGTACAGTACCGAGTCACATGGAGGCAATGAGCGATAGGAGGGGATTCGTCTCTCCCGGTATTGGGGTTTGATGTTGCGTTGTGTTCGATTGGCTATAACAGGAAGTCCCTGGCTAGGGCTGATACGGAGATTTACTGGTAAGTGTTATCAGTAGTTTCTCGACCCGTTATAAGCCTCACATCGGCACGACTTATCATGTTATTGGGGTCTGACGTTTACCACCCCTAGACTAGATATGCGACATATCAGACAAAGAGACCGGACTGTACGGTAATGTTACTGTTGGATTCACAGGAGTATGGACAAGCTTGCTTGTTGATCTTCTGATCACTCAATACCCGGGTAGTTGCTACGTCCAGCTAGTACCGCTGACGACTTGTGGGTGACTGATATGATCATCACCTACTGCCGGTGTATTGACGAGTCATTAGAGTCCTACACAGAGGTTTCCTAGCTCAAGCGAAACGAAGTAGGGCACATATGAGATATGGGAGGGACCGAGATTAATACGTGCATGTGATACCGTATTCCATTCTCGCGATACAGGTTATATGAGATATAACCGGATTGTTGAATCAAGTGTTGATTCAATGATATGTTATATGTATATGCGATATGCATATAAATAATTTTAATCGGTTGTATGTGATATAGCCGAGTTATTAAATCAAGTGTTGATTTAATAATTTAATGTGTAATTATATATTTGATATATTAATAAACATTAACTAAAATTAGCTCACTTAAGAAAATGTTTTCTCCTTGTACATTTAATATATATGTGATATATGTTAATGTATTTATTTTTGTGTCATGCTAGATGATACATTGGACATGGGTGCATGACATTCATACCACACTTAAGATAATGTGAGATTTTAATTATTAAGGGTAAATCAAAATTAGGTGGAAAATTGTCATGCTTGTGAAGCTTGTAGTAACCATTGACTTAATCCACTAATTTTGTTTTACTCTATATATTTATTAACCTAACCATTATCTTTAGCCATGGTTTAGTCTCTACATGAGTTATATAAGATATTTACTCACCCATGGTTCACATAAGATCATTCTTGAGTTCATTTTCTTCATCTCCTCCATTGCCCTCTAGCTTTGAGTTTGAAGAAAAAGAGAGAAATAATTCTATAGTGAGCAAAATTCCTACTTCACCAATCTACACTAGAATAGCCATTTAGTATAGGTTGTTTGCTTCATTAATTCTCTATTAGTGAAGAGGTAGCTTGAGTTAGAGATTCTTTGACGCAGATCATTTTTGGCCTCGAAGATCCTTGAGCAAGCTCGTTCCTTTCACCTAGTGGAGCTAATGGAAAGTCCGGGACACCACTACTTGGAGCCAAAGGGATTACTACACGGAGCTTTAGAAGTGAAGGACCGGTCTACAAAGGTTGTATTCCAAATTCACTTAGTGTAAAATAGTTTACACGTTAGTTAAACCCTAATCCTCTAGTTATCGATTGCTTAGCACTCTAGGTTTTTTAAATTGCATACTTGATGCCCTAGAAAATATAGTGAGGGTACTAAGGAACCTATCAATCATGTACATGTTATATGTGGTATTACAGATCACTATTACATGTTGATAGAGCCCATAGGATTCTTGCTTGACTACCAGCATTATGATGGCGATCATATACATGGGAGCTGGGTGGTCTATAAGCAAATCCTTAAATGTCCCTAGTCGTGGGAGTATCGAGATTGGGTATCGATACTCCAGAGTGGACTAGTGTATACTTGTCGAGAACCCGACGAGGGGCGGTGGAAAGGTCTCATAAGCCATTGGTGTTAGTTTGTTCACCTAAGATAATATACATGTGCTCATCGGGTTATGAGTACACTGGACGGACTCGCCGGGAACCTGCTAGTTGGTAGTATACCTATTGTCAGATAGCAGTTCCCAGTTGACATGTGTACAGGTTAGTCTGTCGACCTGAGATCGTCATTTGTCTTGTGTGAGTTCCCACTGTGCTTTGATTACTACCCTACACGGCTTAAAGGAGTCGTGCAAACAGGCTTTAGTTGGGTACAGCCCCGAGCCACATGGAGGCAGCGAGCGGATCGTCGGGGATTCGTCTCTCCCGGTATTGGTGGTTGATGTCGTGCAGTGCACGGGTGGCCATCACCAGAAATCCTTAGCCAAGCTAGTCGAGAATTACTGATTCGGATCAGTAGTTTCTCAGGTGGTGATGTGTTTCATACCGACACTACATGTCACGTTATTAGGGGTCTGACTTTATCCACCCCCTAGACTTGATATGCGATACTCATAGATGAACGGATCGGATTGTACGGATATTGTCACTGTCAGGCTCAGTAGGTGTTTCAGGATGAGTTTGCTCGTCGACTCCCCTTTCGCTCAATACCTGGGTAGCCGTTATGGATAGCTATTGCCGCTAACGTGCTTTTAGTTAAACCCACTGCTAGCATATTGACGAGTCTTTAGAGTCCCACACATAGGGTTTCCCTGCTTTGGGTAAAACGATGTAGAGGCCGTATGGTTTTATGGCAGGGTTTGATCACATACGTGTACATGTGCACGGATGATGTTCGGACGAATAATACTAGTGGGCTTTGGTTTAAGCAGGATCCTAGTATTATATTGTTGGATTATTTTCGTCTTGTTGTATTCGTATTCTTCGGAATACGGATGCGGGTATGTATATACGGATGAGGGGTATTCTTGTAATTTCTTACAAGATTACTTTTAGAAGATTACACCTCATTATGGTTTAGAACTTTTTGGATTAAAAGGTTATTGAGGTGGAGGATGGGGTGTTTATTGCATTATTGTTGCATGACTTAGTAATGACCCATGGTTACTGTACTAAGCATGCTTAAGTTTTTGTTTTTTGTGAGATTATTGTTGACTTGAGATATTTTTGGTTGACTCTAGATATTTTGGAGAAATAGGATTTTTTATTGGGTGGCTCCATTATTTATTACAAATCTCACAACAAAGAAAAGACTAAGCCATTATTCATTCTCTCTCTTACAACACTCTCATCCTCATGGCATTTTCTTCCTCCACCCAAACCCTCTCATGTGTTGAGAAATCTTGGATGTCTTGAGACAAACTAATCCATCACCATACTCTACATCCTCTAGGCAATCTAGTTTAGCGAACTAGCCTAGTTACTTCGGTTATGAAGTTGGAGCTCGTTTCATGAATCCTCGGATGAATCATCTTTGATGGAGGTAGACCGGAGATCAAGCTTCATCAAGGAAGCCTCGAGGAGCTTGGGAAGGTAGATGAAGACCAAAGGATACGGATAAATTCTGTATAATCATTCTAACTTCTCTTTACATATTGCTAGTTTAGGTTTAATGGTAGATCCGGGCATTGGGTTCCATTGGCGCCGGTTTAGAAAATTTTTGTTCTGCATCTGGTCACGGATTGATGGCCGGGGTGCTAGAGAAACCCAACATAGTATCAGAGCCAACCCATAAACCCTAAACTAGTAGTAGACGATGCATTAGTTTCAAAACCGAAAAACTGCGATTTCAAAACCCACTCTCTGTTCTGGAATTTTTTTGATATCTAAAAATTTTTTAAACAATTTTAGAGTCTTAGTTATAACATGAGAATGATACAGGATGAAACCGAGGAATTTCCAAGAATTTTTGGCCGGCCATATTCCAAAAATTCCCGATCTCACCCGTTTTACTGTTCATTCAGGGCCTCATTTTCATCCAGTGTCTGGGGTTTTGTAAATTGGTGTTTTTGGTCTTGTTTGATTTCCCCATATTTCACCTAGTGTTATCTTTGCTTCTGGGGAACCTTGGAAAGTTTCAAAACTTGAAATTTTGCATCGTTTATTTCAGTACATACATTACAATCTGCGACCGTGAATGTCATTAGAGCTGTACAACCCGTCTAACTGCTATATGTTTTTTATACGAATTTGCAAACGTGACATTCATGTTGATGTTCTGTGTTGTGCTGTGTTGTGGCTGGATCATCGTGATGGATAGTTTGAGTGCAATGGTAGTACAGTTTAGTTTCATTTGTACATTTAATATTGCGGGGCAAACGTTCGACATGTGGACTGCCGTCTCTGCCAGTTTGTATATTATTTGTTTGGGGCACGACCGGGTTGAGGTCGATGTCATCCTTATACATTTTCATTTTTCTTTTCTGTACTAGGATTACCCCAAGGCGGAGTGCACGAATAGCTGGGTTCTAGAGGGCAATGGGTCCGCATCTCATGGCGTTGAGACGGAGGGGACCTTACTCTAGAATTGTTGGGCTATTCGCCGCACTCGTAGCGGGTATAGGTGTTGGATATAGTGCCCTCTAAGTCAATTATTGGATCGCAGGTACGTGATTGCATTGATTAAGAGAGGACCTATACCGATAAAACAGTCTTACTCGAGATGATAGTATGCTATCTGGTTTGTCTTTATCATCGTGTATATGTTGATAAAGCCCATAGGATTCTTGCTTGACTACCAGCAGTATGATGGCGATCATATATGTGGGAGCTGGGGTCTATAAGCACATCGTTAAAGTGTCCCTAGTCGTAGGAGTTTCGAGACAGGGCATCGATACTCCAGAGTAGACTAGTGTATATTGTCGAGACCCCGACGAGGGGCGGTGGCCGGTCTCACAAGCCACTGGTGTCAGTTGGATCACCTAAGATGTATACAGGTACTCATTGGGTTATGAGTACACCGGACTGGACTCGCCGGGAACATGCTAGTTGGTATTATACATATCGTCAGATAGCTGTTCCCTGTTGACATATGTACAGGTTAGTTCATCGACCTGAGGTCTTCATTTGTCTCATGTGAGTTCCCACTGTGCTTTGATTTATACCCTACCACGGGTCAAAGGAGTCGTGCAAACAGGTATATTTTGGGTACAGTCCCGAGCCACATTGGAGGCAAGTGAGCGGATCTTCGGGGATTCGTCTCTCCCGGTATTGGGGGTGAGATCACGCTGTGTTTAGAAGAGCCATTACGCGAAATCCCTGGCCAGGGTAATCGAGATATACTGGTAGGTATACCAATAGTATCTCAGGGTGTTCTGGGCTGCTCTCTGACACGACTTATGCAGCTATTGGGGGTCTGACGTTTACCAACCCCCTAGGCCTAATATGCGATACTCATAGACGAATGGACCGGACTGTACGGATATTGTCACTGTCAGGCTCAGTAGGGTTTATAGATGAGTTCGCTCGTCAGCTTCCCTTCCAATCAATACATAGGCAAACCGTTATGTACAGCTTGTACCTCTGACGTGCTAGTGGTTATACCCAATGCCAATGTGTTGATGAGTCATTAGAGTCCCCCACAGACACTTTCCCAAGTTCGGGCGAAACGTTGTAGATGCCGTATGGTATTATGGCAGGGTTCGGAAAATGCACGTGCATTTTCGCATGTGTCATATTTCGGGCAGATAATACTGGTAGGCTTTGGTTTAAGCCGGATCCCAGTATTATACTGTGTAGATATAATATCTTTGTCTCAGTTGCATTTGTATTCGATCGTAATACAAATGCGGGTATGTTTATACTGATACGGGGTTATCCTGAAATTCGTTGCAAGATCACTTTTGGAAGTTGCCAGTTTCCAGTTTTCTATCACCCGTATTTAACATTCGGTTAAATACGGATTTGTCTTTTCGTCTTGAGGGTGAGTCATGCTTCTAGAAGGTTCTAGAAGTGGTGATTAGGCTTGTGACTCATTTGTTCATTAATGGTGCTTTAATTATACATTTAATGTGTTCATATTTGGTGTCATTTATGGGTCATGCTTTGATGTTATGTTATGATAAGTTCAAAGCTTATGGCCACCCTCTTGCTTACTCCTACACTCACCCCTTCCTTGTTATAAGTGGCCGACCCCTTCTTTGAGGGAATGATTGATTCATTTTTGAGAAAAAGATACGAGAAATTTAGTGTATGGAAATTTCATATAGTTCAATTTCCATTTACCCGATTCCAATTGGCAACTTCATTAACCATTCGTCCATAGCCTTGGACATAACGAGACAAAGTGTTCTACTCATTCTCTAAAACATCTTGGTCGTCTCTTTTAGCAAACTTGACGATCGAGTTGCCTCGGTTCAGAGGCGAGAGCCCGTTTAAAGATCCGTCGACGTGGTGCCACCTGAACGACGAGACTGGAGTTTCAGAAGATCAAAACCGCCGCAACAAATCGTGGGATGATGGTTAAAGACCGAAGAACTCGGATCGTTCGGTATAACAATTCTACCCTCTTTACAATTTGTTAGTTTAGCTTTAATGGCAGATCCGGGTTATAGTACGCGATAGCGCCAGTCGTAAAAGTTTTGTTCCGCATATTGGCGTCTGTTAGACGGCCGGGGCGCTGCCGCATACTTACAGTGGTATCAGTGACTCACCATTAAGCTATACTAACTTGTGCTAACGTGTTTAAAACATCGATCGAACGGATTATCGAAAACTAAAATTTTTCTGTACGAAGTTTCTGTCGATTTTAAATCAAGCCTAAAAATTATTTTGAGCACTTCAGAGAAATGAGCAGGCTTTTTGAAGCACACTGTTAAAAGTTGGAGCAGTGTTCTTACCGAAGCGCCGTAGAAGTGCGGTCAAACCTAGGGTTTGACCGCGCATCCGTGGCCATTCTATAGGAACACGTGACCAAATTTTAACTGTAGCTTCTATATAGGAAAATGTGGTTTTTGGTATATTTTTTTGGGCCCATATTTTGTTACTGTACAGCAGATGCTTATGGGGCCCACTTCGGGAAATTTTATCGATCGAAATTTTAAACGTGTTAGTTTTTAGTACTTACTTTATATCTCCGACCGGGAATGTCATTTGATCGGTAAACCGCGTCTGATTGCTATAGTTCTTTTAGACGGGTTTGCGAACGTGACATTCGCGTTGATGTTCTGTGTTATGCTGTGATGTTGCGGATTTGTCGTGGTGGATAACAGGATGCAATGATAGTGATGTTTCGATTTATTTGTACATTTGATATTGTGGGGCGAGCGTCCGACTTGTGGACTGCCGTCACTGCCTGCTGTATAATATTCTTTTGGGGCACGACCGGGTTGAGGTCGATTTACCCGTTGTACATATTTTTATTTCTGTACTAGGTTTATCCCGCGAAGGAGTGCACGGATAGCCGGGTTCTGAAGGGTAACGGGTCCGTATCTCATGGCTTTGAGAGGCAAAGGGACCTCACTCTAAAATTGGCAGACTATTCGCCGCACTCGTAGGGGGTACAGGTTGACCCAAGGAGGAGTGCTCAATTTACCGGATTCCGTGAAGCGCCGGGTGTTCCATTCACTATGTTGTGGGGACCACCTCGCTTTAGGTTTTGGAGAGTAACTTGCCGCACCCGTAGGGGTCTAGGTTTTATTGCACAGGCTATCCACACGACCAGGGGAACGTCGGGTTTCAGCAGCGGCTCTGTGAAACCCGGGGATCCCAGATTATCTGTATTGTTCTGTGATGCTTATTACTTTTCTGTAATATTGCATTTATCATACCTGGAGCGATTATTGTATATTAGTATATATACTATTAGATGTTGTATATATTTTACACCCGCGCTAGTCCAGCCCCCGCTCTGTCGTTAGTTAAGTAACCAAACGAGTGATGACGGGACCCAGTGGCGAATGCGGATGGCATATACGTACATTTTATTTTCGTTCTTTTCTGGTGTGATTGATTGATGGGACTGCGTTGATTCTTATCAATGCAAGATAAAACAAACCTATATTTGATGTTGTTGGAACAAATTCAAAAAGGAATTATTACAAAGACGTTTCCTTTTGTTTTGCATAGTGGTATTCAGTTGGAATATCCTGCACCTCATTCCACGAGGAAACAGCCGAGATCCCTTCACCGGGAGTGACTTCTTTAGCAAAAGGTTTTCGCTACTATATTTTTTTATAAAAAGCTGCCAGGTTCCTTCAACGAGATCAAGTTCATTACGTTAAAGGTTTTTCGCCAAAAACCAGCCATAAACCTCCGTCATTTCTTATGGATGGTCAGTAGTATTTAAGCTATGTTTGTTGGCCTACGTCAAGGCGTAGTGTTTGGTAGCTGCTGGGTATTCATTTGTTGCATAGATAGATGCATT
Source organism: Agapanthus africanus (assembly GCA_030015575.1). Lineage (NCBI taxonomy): Eukaryota > Viridiplantae > Streptophyta > Magnoliopsida > Asparagales > Amaryllidaceae > Agapanthus > Agapanthus africanus. The sequence goes on from CM057351.1 coordinate 240,360,659, forward strand.
AGTTTAGGACAGACGTACAGCCTTGTTGGCCTACGTCAAGGGCATGTACGATGACCTAAATTAATCAGGACAACGACGGGTAGAACTTGACATGTGGCTTATGATTTGTTGGCCTACGTTAGGGTCATTAGTGCATGGGATAAAAAAATTATATCGGGAGTTTAAAACATATAAGAAACTTGCCAGACTTGCGCATACCTTCTGGAGTATGTTAACTTGAGTGGCTTCCATCAAGTTATCATACGATGATAGTTGGATCCCGATTCCTACTGATGAGTTGGTTTACTCTTCAGGTGATCCCGATTGATTCTTCTTTCTGGTTTGGAGGAGAATTTGAGATTACAGTGGGAGGTTTCCTAATTAGATAAAGTGATAACCATTCTGATCTAGGTTAGAGTGCACGCAGAGTGTTTCTTTTCTCTCTCTCTTTGACAACGACTTTTTGACCGACCCTAGATTACAACTCAGTGACCAAGTTGACCGAACCTTCTTAATATACTGGCTTTTGGATTATCCGAGTTGCATAAGTCATTGCCGCTCCTTCTTTTACCCTTTGTATTTCTCAGAACACCCCGTATTACTACGGACATCCACTTCCATTGGATAGATCCATCGTATGGTTATATACCAACTCGAAGGGACTTCTTCGAGGATGGATCCAGGTTCAGGAGAAATAGAATTGGTTTATTAAGTCTTTTATTATCACATTCTCTCAGGTTGCGAGGGTTCCTTGGTTTAGGAGAGTACACCTATTACGCTTATTGGATAGTCTTATTCCAAACCATAGGCAGGTGCCGAAAGGTAGGGAATGAAGAAAACCAATTAGCATAAGTAGGGTGTACAGAAGATAATAACTAAAGACAAAATAAAGGGATTAGAAAGAGGGCAAAGTAAATTGCAACTATTAACATTCGGGACCAAACCACGTATTTCATCGCCACTCCTACTTCACCTTTCATTTCTCCGGAACAACCCGTATCACTACGAACATCCAATTCCATTGGATAAATCCATCATATGGTTATATACGAACTCGAAGGATATTTTTTCGAGGATGGATTCTGGTTCAGGAGAAATAGGAATAAGGATTATTCAGTTGTCTTTTATCATCACCTTCTCTCAAGTTGCGAGTACTCCTAGGATTAGGAGAGTACACCTATTATGCTTACTGGATAGTCTTCTTCCAAACCACAGGCTGGTGCCGAACGGTAGGGAAGGAAGAAAACCATTTAGCCTAATGATGGTGTACAGAAGGTAACGACTAAAGACAAATAAAGGGAATTGGAAAGATGGCAGGGAAATATACTGTTAAAGTCATGATTTGGATTATGGAAGAGGCATTACTAGGAATACCAGGATACCCCTACGAAACATATTGTTGTTTCAGTTACACTGCGCATTGTTAATTAAAAACTGATTTCCCAATTAAACCCTTGCTCCAGGGTATGTATTTACCAGGTTTCATTCTCACATCTGAATAGTTTTACAGATAATGTGTGGGAGTAAGTTATTGGGAATTAGGTGATCATCCTCATTATATCGGAATTCGTTGTAATTGGTGATATTTGAGGAAATCGCCTGGATACAGTTTTCAACCTACGACGCACAGGTTTTGAGTTATTAAACTCAGCAGACTTATACAGAGTATTGTATATTGTCCAGTGTCCATCAGGACAAAGGGATAGGTCCTCGTACTATATTCTATTTACTTGTGACTTCTCTAGTTTTTAGACAAGTGTTTCGTAGAAATACAATGTCTAAGTTTTGAGAAGTTGTGGGTATAAGAATAAAGTAGAGAACCAGGTGTCGCAAGTATCGGGATTCTTATAAGAAATCGAAGATGTAGATTCTTGTGAATGGTATTCAGTTGATAGTAATGGTTTTGAGAAACTTGTTTCCTTTTCAGGTTACTCATAATTGGATGGATTCCTAAGTTGAGTAATGCTGATTAGCCTCTCTCCATTAAGTTGATATGCTCTGGAGACAGCTGCAGGATTTGAATCTGGTTCCAATTAAATAAGTGCCTATGTTTCTATATTGGATATAGATTGCTTCATATCTTAACGATGTTAAGGTAAAGGGAATTGTCCAGCTTATGCTTAAAAACAGACACTGGAAAACTCAAGGCACGTTTCTGTAATAGCAGTTTGTGGGTTGACCCTAGCTTTGACGAGGGTTGATTTTCTACCATCTCGAAGATCAATAGTGATATTGTTCTAGACTCGCCACAGTTTTAGTAAAATGGATTTTTTCAGAAAACAGAAGTGGGAGTATGGTAGAACTGGAAGTGATTCTAGAACCGCAAATGATTACGAAAAATTTGATAGGACCAATATATTCAATCAGATTTGACATTCCAATAGCCACTACGCAGACATGGTGGGTAACCTCAGACACCCGAGAGGTACTCCGCTAGCCTCAAGGACGGTGACAGGGAGGTTCTTGTTACCAAGACTTGACACTACAGTTGTTCCAGACTATGAGGCCCGGCAGGAGGATATGTATAGCGTCGTTCTAAACTAGTTTTAGAAGTACACGTATATATTATTCTGCCAGAGGGTTGTCGTAGTCAGTCGGAGCAGCAGAAACGTAGTGGGCAAGTAGCTTATGTCTATTTGCAGACTTGAGTAATTATAGCAGAGATAGATCATCTATTTTTTGATGTGACAGTCATGGGTTTGACTTCATCAGAATAAGGGGTGGATCTGTTGAGAAGGTAGTAGGGTGTGATGTCCTGGTATATGGATGACATACACAGAGTAGGAAGTAAAATTCCTATACTACGATCGGTTGTACTGTGGTCGTCACACAGTTGTTTCTCCACAAAGGACATGGATGTAATATCTGACATTCTGGATACAAGATCTATGGTTTTAGATCTAGATTTGGGTAGTTTCCCAATGTGGGTACTTTGACAGTATTCTAATAGTATTTTAGAATAAATGACTCCTGGCAAGGTGGTGTACCTGCAGGTAATGGAGTCACCCTCTCTAAAGATGTCTTACAGACTAAAGGGGAGAGGGATGTGCATGATTGGCAGATCACTTGCTTAGACAATTGAGTCAATCATGAGATGTCAAGTACCACACCAAATGTTGTTATTACACGAGATGCGATAAGTTTATATTAATCCAATCCTGGAGAAACATTAGGAAGCAGTTTTGGAACATAAGTGAATGTTCTACGGATTTGATGACGGCGGCCTCCTTCGGGAGACGATTATCATTCCAGGCTTCAAAGGTGACATGGATAACAGAGTGATTGTCAGAGTTATAGCTTTCCCTCAGACGAGGGACAGTATTGTGGACAGATGGTCCAAGAGGATATTGTGGGAGGCATGGTGCTGGATACTGATTAGGTTTAGTTATTAATACAGTCTAAGTAGTTTAGATTTTGTAACGTTTTGAAAATCGTTTCGGTGAAATTTCGAAAAAACGGTAAAATAAGGGAGTTTTCTGTAAAAAGTCAAAATGCAAATATCTTTATTATAAAATTAAATATACATATTCTAGCTATGTAATTGCTAGTATTTGGTGTTTATTGAGCCACTGGTGAAATTTCAAATTTTCTGAAAAATTTTCCGAAATTAATTATTTTAATATTATTTTAAGCCGTCACTAATATATTTAATTAGGAAAATTACAAATTGGAATGAGTTGAAACAAATTTTGTGCATCATAAAACATTAAATAAAATTTTATCATGTGGTTTTTGAAACGAAATCGCTTGCCAAAACGATTTAGAAATTATTGAAGAAAAAAGGCTTTTTTTTAGTGTAAATGGATGTTTGGGGTATAGTATTTATCATTTTCCATCACCCCACACCCATACCCACACTCACACACCCCCATTTTCCCTCCCCCTTGGCTGAATTCAGCAGCCCCCCTCTCTTGTCCCCACTTGTTTTGCAAAAGAAAAGAAAATAAAAGAAAAGAGAATGATAGAAGTAAAAGGTGGACTTTGACTTTTCTTCTCACTTTCTCCACCTCACTCTCTCTCCTCCCTCACCCCCCACAATTTCTGGACGAAATTCCACAGGCCAACAGCAGCCCCCCCTTCCTTCTTCTCCTCTCTTTTCCATCAAAAAAAAATTGTCAAAAAAATCAATTAAAACCTCACCGAAATCAAAATCCGACTCCTACCCATTTTCCCTCATCTCCTTTAGCATGGATCTTGGTGCAATGATTTCAATATGGAGGTCTAGAATTCAAGTTTGATCATGGTTTGTGAGGTATAACTTTTGACCCATTATTAATCCCAAATAACATATAATTGTTGGTGTGTATACGCATCCGTATAAACCACCACGGACTGCGGGGGTGCTATACGCCATCCAACTACTTGTTTTAAATTGGTTTTCCTTCACTCTACTACTTTTCTTGGTTTGGATTTCTGGGTTTTCGGCTTACTTAGATTACGTACGCCTCGAGACATTTCGTAGTTTAAGTGCCGGTCATGTTCCATCTTTTCGGGACGTGACAGATTTGTAGTTCATTTATGAACTAGGTCCCATCAGATATCCAAACATATTCTAAGACAGGTATTACTCAATTCGAGAGATGGTTTTCTCCGCGAAGTTGAGATATAGAGAGATACAGAAAGAAACACCGAAGCGGATCCACCCACTGAGGCTATTTCTCAAACACAAAAGTTTTACAAACGAGCTTTATGAAACTGATTAGTAGAGGAGTTGGATGCTCGGTATCACACGAGCTGTGAGTATGTGTCATCACAATAATTAGCCTTAAGTGCAAGTGGGAGATTGTTGGATATAGTTCCCTCTAAGTCAATTATTGGATCGCAGGTACGTGATTGCAATCATTGAGGGATGACCTATACCGATAAATCAGTCTTACTCGAGATGATAGTATGCTATCTGGTTTGTCTTTATCATCGTGTATATGTTGATAAAGCCCATAGGATTCTTGCTTGACTAACAGCAGTATGATAGCGATCATATATGTGGGAGCTGGGGTCTATAAGCACATCCTTAAAGTGTCCCTAGTCGTAGGAGTTTCGAGACAGGGCATCGATACTCCAGAGTAGACCAGTGTATACAGTCGAGACCCCGACGAGGGGCGGTGGCCGGTCTCACAATCCATTGGTGTCAGTTGGATCACCTAAGAAGTATACAGGTGCTCATTGGGTTATGAGTACACCGGACAGGATTCGCCGGGAACATGCTAGTTGGTATTATACATATCGTCATATAGCAGTTCCCTGGTGACATGTGTACAGGTTAGTTCATCGACCAGAGGTCGTCATTTGTCTCGTGTGAGTTCCCACTGTGCTTTGATTTATACCCTACCACGGGTTAAAGGAGTCGTGCAAACAGGTATATTTTGGGTACAGTCCCGAGCCACATTGGAGGCAAGTGAGCGGATCTTCGGGGATTTGTCTCTCCCGGTATTGGGGGTGAGATCGCGCTGTGTTTAGGAGAGCCATTACACGAAATCCCTGGCCAGGCTAATCAAGATATACTGGTAGGTATACCAGTAGTATCTCAGGGTGTTCTGGGCTGCTCTCTGACACGACTTATGCAGCTATTGGGGGTCTGACGTTTACCAACCCCCTAGGCCTAATATGCGATACTCATAAACGAATGGACCGAACTGTACGGATATTGTCACTGTCAGGCTCGGTAGGTTTTATAGATGAGTTCGCTCGTCAGCTTCCCTTCCAATCAATACATAGGCAAACCGTTACGTACAGCTTGTACCTCTGACGTGTTAGTGGTTATACCCAGTGCCAATGTGTTGATGAGTTATTTGAGTCCCCCACAGACACTTTCCCAAGTTCGGGAGAAACGTTGTAGATGCCGTATGGTATTATGGCAGGGTTCGGAAAATGCACGTGCGTTTTCGCACGTGTCATATTTCGGGCAGATAATACTGGTAGGCTTTGGTTTAAGCCGGATCCTAGTATTATACCGTGTAGATATAATATCTTTGTCTCAGTTGCATTTGTATTCGGTCGTAATACAAATGCAGGTATGTTTATACTGATACGGGGTTATCCTGAAATTCGTTTCAGGATCACTTTTGGAAGTTACCAGTTTCCAGTTTTCTATCACCCGTATTTAACGTTCGGTTAAATACGGATTTGTCTTTTCGTCTTGATGGTGAGTCATGCTTCTAGAAGGTTCTAGAAGTGGTAATTAGGCTTGTGACTCATTTGTTCATTAATGGTGCTTTAATTGTACATTTAATGTGTTCATACTTGGTGTCATTTATGAGTCATGCTTTGATGTTATGTTATGATAAGTTCAAAGCTTATGGTCACCCTCTTGCTTGCTCCTACGCTCACCCCTTCCTTGTTATAAGTGGCCAGCCCCTTCTTTGAGGGAATGATTGATTCATTTTTGAGAAAAAGATACGGGAAATTTAGTGTATGGAAATTTCATATAGTTCAATTTCCATTTACCCGATTCCAATTGGCAACTTTATTAACCGTTCGTCCATAGCCTTGGACGTAACGAGACAAAGTGTTCTACTCATTCTCTACAACATCTTGGTCGTCTCTTTTAGCAAACTTGACGATCGAGTTGCCTCGGTTCAGAGGCGGGAGCCCGTTTAAAGATCCGTCGACATGGTGCTACCTGGACGACGAGACTGGAGTTTCAGAAGATCGAAGCCGCCGCAATAAATCGTGGGATGATGGTTAAAGACCGAAGGACTCAGATCGTTCGGTATTACAATTCTACCCTCTTTACAATTTGTTAGTTTAGCTTTAATGGAAGATCCGGGTTATAGTACGCGATAGCGCTAGTCGTAAATTTTTGTTCCGCATATTGGCATCTGTTAGACGGCCAGGGCGCTGCCACATACTTACAATAGGTTGACCCACTGAGGGGTGGCCAAGTTACTGGATTCCGTGAAGCGCTGGGTGGCCCATTCACGTTGTTGATTGGGGCTGCCTCGCTTCTGGGATTGGCTGGTAACTTGCCGCACTCGTAGGGGTCTAGGTTTTCATTGCACAGGATATCCACACGACAGGGAACGTCGGGTCTCATTTGCGGCTCAATTGAAACCCGTGGTTTCAGGATTATCCACCACTCCGTGTTGCTTAGCTGTGATTCTCAGATGTTGCTTTATATCATGCCTGGGTCGATTGTTATATATATACTAGTAGATGTTGTATATGTTTTGCACCCGCGGTAGTCCAGCCCCCGCTCTGTCGTTAGTTAAGTAACCTATCGGGTGTTGACGGGACCCAGTAGCGAATGCGGATGGCATATACGTACATTAAATTTTCGTTCCTTTATTTGGTGTGATATGTTTAATTGATGGGACTGCATTGATTCTTATCAATACAAGGAAAATAAACCAATTTGATGTTGTTGGAACCAAGTTTTTGAAAACAGACATTACAGACATTTCCTTTTGCTTTGCACAGTGGTATTCGATTGGGAATATCCTGCACCTCATTTGACGAGGCAAGGGCCGAGATCCCTTCAACGGGAGTGACCCCTTGAGCAAAAGTTTGCATCAGCGTAATAACCTCACTATAGTCGATTCTTTTGTTTTGCATTGTGGTATTTAGTTTAGGATATCCTGCACCTCATTCAATGAGGAAAGAGTCGAGATCCCTTCACCGGGAGTGACCTCTTTAGCAATAGTTTGCGCCACTATATATATTTGTAAAACCACTTGGATTCCTTCAACGATATCAAGTTCATTATGTTAAAGGTTTTTCGCCAAAAATCAGCCGTAGCCCTCCGTCATTTCGGATTGGTAGTGCTTAGTATTCGTGCTGCGCATTTCGATCTTTAGTCGAGGCGTAGTGTTCGGTAGCTATGTAGTTCTTTTCCGTCGCATGGATATGTGGATTGGTTAGGACAGTCGTGCGATCATTTTGATCTTTAGTCAAGGCTCATAAGGGTGGGTCTAATGTAATCAAGAATATGACAGGTAGAACTTCACTAGGACCTTTTGACATTTTGATCTTTAGTCAAGGTCACTTGGGTCCTAGGGGTAAAATTTACATCGGGAGTTTCAAACATACAGGAAACTTGCCAAGCATGCGCATACCTTCTGGAGTGTGGTGACTTGAGTGGCTTCCATCAAGTTATCATGCGATAATAGTTGGATCCCGATTCCTACTGATCAGTAGGATTACTCCTCGGGTGATTTTAGATGATCCCGACTAATTCTCCTTTTAGGGTTTGAAGGAGAATTTGAGGATACATTGGGAGCCATCTGGATTAGATAAAGTGATTAACCATTCGGATCAAGTTTAGAGTGCATGCTGAGTGTTTCTTCTCTCTCTCTCTCTCTTTGGCAATGACCATGGCCCGGCCCTAGAGTAAAACTCATGAACCAAGTTAACCGAACCTTCTTAAAACAATTTGGCTTTTGGATTGTCACGGAGTCGCATATATCATTGCCACTTCTACATCACCTTTACATTTCTCCAGAACACCCCGTATCCCTACGAAGATCCATATTTTTTGGATAATCCATTGTATAGTTACATACGAACTCGGAAGAACTTGTTCCATTTCGAGGATAGATTCTGGATCAGGAGAAATTGAATCGGATTATTTGGTTGTCTTTTCCCTTTACCTTCTCTCAGGTTGCGAGAGCTCCTAGGATTAGGAGAAGGTACACCTATTGCGCTTATTGGATAGTCTTCTTCCAAATCATAGGCTGGTTCTGAAAGGCAGGGAAGGAAAAAAACCAATTAGCCTAAGTTTGGTGTGCAGAAAGTAATAAGTAAAGACATATAAAGGGATTAGAATAAAGGCAAAGGAAATTGCGACTGCTATCATTTATGACAAAACCGCGTATACCCTTGCCACTCCTACATCCACTTTGGATTTCTTCAGAACACTTCGTATCACTACGAACGCCCATAATGCTTGGATACACCATCGTATAGTTACATACGAACTCGAAGGAAGTTGTTCCATATTCGAGGATGGTTTCCGGTTTAGGAAAAATTGAATAGGATTATTCAGTTGTCTTTTCTCTTTACCTTCTTTCAGGTTGCGAGGGCTCCTGGTATTAGGAGAGTACACCTATTACGCTTATTAGATAGCCTTCTTCCAAACCTTAGGCTGGTGCCGAAGGGTAGGGAAGGAAGAAAACCAATTAGCCAAAAGGTGGTGTCCAGAAGGTAATAAGTAAAGACATAATATGAGAGTACACCTATTACGCTTATTGTATAGTCTTCTTCCAAACCTTAGGCTGGTGCCGAAGGGTAGGGAAGGAAGAAAACCAATTAGCCTAAAAGTGGTGTCCAGAAGGTAATAAGTAAAGACATAATAAAGGGATTGGAGTGAGGGCATGGAACTATACGGTTACAGTCATGAATCAGGATAGTGGTAGAGGCATTACTAGGAGTACCAAGTTACCCTTTCGAAACATTTTCATGTTTCAGATTTACCGTGCAATGTTAATTGAAAACTGTCTTCCCAATTGGATTCTAACTCCAGGGTATGTATTTACCAGATTTGATTCTCACATCTATATGGCATAACAGATGGTGGCTGGGAGTAAGATATTGGGAATTAGATGATTAGATCCTCAATGTATATCATAATTCTTTGTAATTAGTGATATTTGAGGAAATCTCCTGGGTTTTTTGCCTGACGGCAAATATTTGGTTTGGAATATCCGTCGTTATACACCAATTTAAAACTGATATATCTGTACGTTTATTTTATAAAGTGAGATATAACATTTTGAAATTACGTCTATGACATTTACCTGTATCAGTTGGTGATTAGGTAAGGTGCATTCAACAGCGGTGTAATTCTTCTTAACCATAGCTCAGTTTTCAATCTACGACGCACGGGGTTTGAGTTGTTGAACTATGGGAATTATATAAAGTATTGTATGTTGTCCAGTGTCTATTAAGACAAAAAGGTTGGTACTCGTACTATATTCTGTTTACTCATGACTTCTCTAGTTCTAGACAAGTATTTCGTTGAAATACGAAGTCCAGATATTGAAAAGTTATAGGTATAAGAATAAAGTAGAGAACCATTTGTTGGATGTATCAGGATTCTTAGAGGTAGTCGAAGATGTAGATACTTATGTTTTGTATTTTGTTGATAGTAATGGTTTTGAGAAGTTGCTTCTCTTTTAGGTTACTTATATATGGATGCACTCCTAGTTGAGTAATGTTGATTGGCCTCCTTCCATTTGGTTGATATGCACTGGAGACAGCTGCATGTTTTTGAATCTGGTTCCAATTAAATTAGTGCCATTGTTTCTATATAGTATATAGAATGGTTTCGTATCTTAACGATGTTAAGGTATAAGGAGTTGTCTGGCTAATGCTTAAAACCAGAATCTGGACGAACTCAAGGCACGTTTCAGTTTGGCAATATGTGGGTTATCCCGGGCTTAGGCAAGGGTTAACATTCTACCATCAGGAAGATCAATAGTTATATTGTTCTTGATTCGCCACCAGTTTTAATAAAATAGATTCTTTTCAGAAAATATTAGTGGGAGTATCGTAGAACTAGAAGTGATTCCAGAACCACAAACGATTACTGAAAATTTAATAGAACCTGAGAATTCAATTGGTTTCTACATTCCATTAGCCACTCCGCAGATTTGGTGGGTAACCTCAGGCACCCGAGAGGTACTTCGGCCTTCTCAGAGACGGTGACAGGGAGGTTCTTGTTTACCCAGACTTGCCGTTGCTGCTGTTCTAGACTATAAGACCCGGCAGGAGGATGAGTATAACGTCGTTCTAAATCATCTTTGGAAGTGAACGTGTATATGACTCTGCCAGATGGTTGTTGTAGTCAGTGGGAGCAGCGGAAGCATTGAGGGAAAGTAGCTTATGTCTATTTATAGACTAAAGCAGGTATAGCAGAAATTGATCATCTATTTTTGATGTGACAGTCATTGGTCTTGACTTCATCAGAATAGGAGATGGATCTGGTAAAAAGGTAGTAGAGAGTGATGTACAGGTATTTGGATGACATGCACTTGATAGGAAGAGATATTCCTATACTACGATTGGTTATACTGTAGTTTTCACAAGGTGGTTTCTCCACATAGGATATGGATATAATATCAGGGATTTTGGTGACTAGATCTATGGTTATAGATCTGGATTTGGGAAGTGTCCCAATTCAGGTACTTTGACACTATTCTAAAAGGTATTTTAGAATGGATGACTCCTGGCGAGGTGGTGTACCCGCAGGTGATGGAGTCACCCTCTCTAAAGGGATGTCTTATAGACTGATGGGAAGAGGGATTTGCATGATTGACATATCACTTGCTTAGGCAATTGAGTCAATCATGAGATGTCAAGTACAACACTAGATATTGCTTTTGCACTAGCTGCAATAAGCATATATATTAATCCAATCCTGGAGAAACGTTGGGAAGCAGTTATGAACATAAGTAGATGTTCTTGGCATATGGTAACGGCAGCCTCCTTCGGGATACGGTTATCATTTCAGGCTTCCAAGGTGATCTGGATGACAGAGTGGCTGTCTGAGTTATAGTTTTCCCACTTTTGAGGGACAATATATTAGACAGGTGGTCCAAGCGGATACTATGGATGGCATGGCACAGGATACTGATTAAATTCAGTGGATGCTACCGTCTAAGAAGTTTGTTGGATTTGAAGTTCATTTATGAACTGCGTCCCATCAGATATCCAGACAAATTCTAAGACAGGTATTGCTGATTTTGGAAGATAGTTTTTCTCCGTGAAGTTGAGATATAGAGAGATATAGAAAGAAACATTGGAGTGGATCGACTCACTGGGACTATTTCTCGAACACAATAGTTTCACAAAAAAGCTTTGCGAAACTGATTAATAGAGAAGTTGGGTATTCGGTATCACATGAGCTGTGAGTATGCGACACCGCAATAATTAGCCTTAAGTGCATGTAGGAGATTGTTGGCTATAGTGCCCTCAAGTCAATTATTGAATCGCAGGCACGAGATTGCGATGATTGAGGGAGGACCTATACGGATAGAACAGTCTTACTCAAGTTGATAGTCTGCTATCTGGTTTGTCTTTATCATTATGTACATGCTTTATGTGGTATTACAGATCACTATTACATGTTGATAGAGCCCATAGGATTCTTGCTTGACAACTAGCATTATGATGGCGATCATATACGTGGGAGCTGGGTGGTCTATAAGCAAATCCTTAAATGTCCCTAGTCGTGGGAGTATCGAGACTGGGCATCGATACTCCAGAGTAGACTAGTGTATACTGATCGAGACCCCGACGAGGGGCGGTGGCCAGGTCTCATAAGCCATTGGTGCTAGTTTGTTCACCTAAGAAGTATACAGGAGCTCATTGGGTTATGAGTACACTGGACGGACCGCCGGGAACCCGCTAGTTGGTAGTATACCTATTGTCAGATAGAAGTTCCCAGGTGACATGTGTACAGGTTAGTCTGTCGACCTGAGATCGTCATTTGTCTCGTGTGAGTTCCCACTATACTTTGATAACTACCTTTCCACGGCTCAAAGGAGTCGTGCAAATAGGTTTTAGTTGGATGCAGTCCCGAGCCACATGGAAGCAGTGAGCGGATCGTCGGGGATTCATCTCTCCCGGTATTGGGGGTTGATGTTGCGCAGTGCACGGGTGGCCATCACCAGAAATCCTTGGCCGAGGTAGTCTAGAATTACTGATTCGAATCGGTAGTTTCTCAGGTGGTGATGGGTTTCATACCGACACTACATGTCGCGTTATTAGGGGTCTAACTTTATCCACCCCCAGAATCGATATGCAATACTCATAAACGAATGGACCGGACTGTACGGATATTGTCACTGTCAGGCTCAGTAGGGTTTTCAGGATGAGTTTGCTCGTCGGCCTCCCTTTTGCTCAATACCTGGGTAGCCGTTACATACAACTATTGTCGCCGACGTGCTTGTGGTTAAACCCACTGCCAGCATATTGACGAGTTTTTAGAGTCCCATACAGAGGGTTTCCCTGCTTCGGGAAAAACGATGTAGAGGTCGTATGATTTTACGGCAGGGTTCGATCACATACGTGTACTTGTGCATGAATGATGTTCGGACGGATAATACTGGTGGGCTTTGGTTTAAACCGGAACCTACTATTATATTGTTAGATTATTTTCGTCTCATTGTATTCGTATTCTTTAGAATACGGATGCGGGTATGTATATACGAATGAGGGGTATTCTTTTAATTTCTTACAAGATTACTTTTAGAAGATTACACCTCATTATGGTTTAGACCTTTTTGGATTAAAAGGTTATTGAGGTGGAGGATGAGGTGTTTATTGCATTATTGTTGCATGGCATAGTAATGACCCATGGTTACTATACTAAGCATACTTAAGTTTTTGTTTGTTGTGAGATTATTGTTGACTTGAGATATCTTTGGTTGACTTTAGATATTTTAGAGACATGGGATTTTTTATTGGGTGGCTCCATTATTTATGAAAAATATCACAACAAAGAAAAGACTAAGTCATTATTCATTCTCTCTCCTATAACACTCTCATCCTCATGGCGTCTTCTTCCTCCACCTAAACTCTTTCATGTGTTGAGAAACCTTGGGTGTCTTGAGACAAACTAATCCATCACCATACTCTACATCCTCTAGGCTATCAAGTTTAGCGAACTAGATATCCTAGTTACTTCGGTTATGAAGTAGGAGCTCGTTTCATAAATCCTCAGGTGGATCATCTACGATGGAGGGAGACCAGAGATCAAGCTTGATCAAAGAAGCCTCGAGGAGCTTGGGAAGGTGGATGAAGACCGAAAGACACGGATCGATTCGGTATAACCATTCTAACTTCTCTTTACACATTGCTCGTTTAGGGTTAATGGTAGATCCGGGCATCGGGTTCCATTGGCGCCAGTTTAGAAAAATTCTGTTCCGCATTTGGTCACGGATTGATGGCCGGGGCGCTAGCGAAACCCAACATTACTCGGTTGTCTCAACCCTTTACCTTCTCTCAGGTTGCGAGAGTTCCTTGTATTAGGACAGTACACCTATTACGCTTATTGGATAGTATTCTTCCAAACCTTAGGCTGGGGCCGAAAGGTAAGGTAGGAAGAAAACCAATTAGCATAAGTGCAGTGTATAGAAGGTAAGATGTAGAGACATATAAATTGATTGAAGTGAGGGCAAAGGAAATTACGACAATTTTAATGAATCTGAATAATGGAAGAGGCAATACTAGGAAAACTCGGCCACCCCTTGAAACATTTATGTTTTAGATTTTCTGTGTACTTGTAAATGAGAACTGTTTTCCCAATTAATTCTGACTCTAGGGTATGTATTTACCGGATTTGGAACTCACATCCGTACCTAGTTACAGATGCTGAGTAGGAGTAGAAATTGGGAAATGGACGATTTGAGCCTCAATTTCGGAATTCATTGCAATTGGTGATATTGGATTAAATCACCTGGCTTTGCTTAACGGCAAATATTTGGTTTCGAATAACCATTGCTATGTACCATTTTTAAAATGATATATCTGTATCTTTATTTTATAAAGTGAGATATAAATTTTGAATATTGTGTTTCAAATATTTACCTTTATCGGTTCAGGATAAGGTAAGGTGCATTGAATAACGGTGTAAGACATTCTTAACCAAAATACAGTTTTCAACCTACAACACACGGAGTTCGAGTTATTGAACTCTTGGGGCTTATACATGAAAAAGTATGTTGTCCAATGTCCTTCAGGATAAGGGGTTGGTACTCTTACATCATTCAGGTTTACCTATGAGTTCTCTGGTTTTAAACACACATTCGTTGTAATGCAAGATCGAAAGATTTTGAGACGTTTATAGATATAAGAATAAAGTAGAGAACCATACGTTGGAAGTATTAGGATTCTTCGAAGTGATCGGAAATGTATATACTTATGCTATGTATTCCATCATAGTAATATTGAGAACTTGATTCTCTCACAGGTTACTCATTTGTGGGCGCGCTCCTTGATGAGTAATGTTGTATTGGTCTTTTTCCATTTGTGATGTGCACTGGAAACAGCTGCATGAAATTTGAATCCAGTTCCATCTAAATTAGTGCATATTATTCTATATGGACATAGATTGATTGTATATCTTGAGCTTGTTAAGATATGAAGTTATCCGGTTTATGTTAAAAGCAGAATCCGGAAAAACTCAAGGTATGCTTCGGTAATGGCAGTTTGAGGATTATCCCAAGCAATTGCTAGGGTTTTGATTCTACCATTTTGAAGTTCAATGGTTACATTGTTATTAGCTCGCTATTTTTTTATAAATGGAGTCATTTTGCAAAAGAAATTGGGGGGAGTATGGTAGAACTGGAAGTGATTTCAGAACCACAAACGGTTACCAAAAATTTTGTAGAACCTAAGGATTCAATTGGACTTGACAAACTATTAGCGACTTCGTAGATTTTAGTAGGTAGCCTCACTCACTCGAGAGATACTTCGGTTTTCTCGTAGATGGTGACAGGAAGTTCAGCATCATGGTTATGATGGCCCTACTAGTTATCTGCAGATCATAGGAAGTGGTAATTTCTAGGTGACCAGATACTTTATATCCAAGTTGGAATCCACACACTTCAACAAATTATGGATTTTGGACTTTGTTGTATGCTCCTGAAGGGGTAAAACCCATTAGGAGCAAGTAGATCTTTCGAAATCTGTGCAGGTGGAAAGGTATTAACCTAATATGGCTAGAGTTGTTGTAAACATTTTCATCAAATACCGTTGTGGATTGTGATGAGACTTTTACTTCAGTGTCTACGCTAAAGTCCATACAGATATGACTTGCCACTATTCCTACTCACTGAAGCTATTTCTCGAACACAGATGTTTCTTAAACGAGCATTGCGAAACTGATTAATAGAGAAATTAGGTATTCGGTAGCACACGGGATGTGGGTATGCGATACCAAAATAATTATCCTTAAGTGCAAGTGGGAGATTGTTTGATATAGTGACCTCAAGACAATTATTGTAATTGCAGGTAGGCAATTATGATAATTGAGGGAGGACCGCTATAGGTAGAACAATCTTACTCAAAATGATAGTATGCTATTTGGTTTGTCTTTATCATTAATGTGTATACGTTTTACTTGTTATTACGTGTCGCTAATACATAGTGATATAGCCCGTAGGATTCTTGCTTGACATTCAGCATTATGATGGCGATCCTATACGCGAGAGCTATTGGATATAGTGCCCTCAAGTCAATTATTGTAATCACAGGCAGGCGATGATGATTGAGAGATGACCTATATGAGTGGAACAGTCTTACTCGAGATGATAGTATGTTATCTGGTTTGACTTTCTCATCATGTGCATGCATTATGTGGTATTACAGATCACTATTACATGTTGGTAGAGTACATAGGATTCTTCCTTGACTACCAGTATTATGATGGCGATCATATACGTGGGAGCTGGGTGGTCTATAAGCACATCCTTAATTGTCCCTAGTCGAGAGAGTATAGAGACTGGGCATCGATACTCCGGAGTAGACTAGTGTAAACTTTTTGAGACCCTGACGAGAGGCAGTGGCCGGTCTCACAAGCCATTGGTGTCAGTTAGTCACCTAAGATAGTATACAAGTGTTCATTGGGTTATGAGTTACACTGGACGGACTCGCCGGGAACATGCTAGATGGTATTATACCTATTTTCATATAGCAGTTCTCAAGTGACATGAGTATAGGTTTGTCTGTCGACCTAAGATCCTCATTTGTCTCGTGTGAGTTCCCACTGTGCTTTGATTACTACATTACCATGGCTCAAAGGAGTCGTGCGAACAGTTTTTAGTTGGGTACAGTCCCGAACCACATGGAGGCAGTGAGCGGATTGTCGGGGATTTGTCTCTCTTGGAATTAGGGGTAGATGTCGCACTATGTATGGGTTGCCATCGCCAGAAATCCTTGGCCAATATGGACGAGAATTACTGATTTGGATTAGTAGTTTCTCAGTTGATGGGCTTCACACCGACAAAAAATATCGCGTTATTAGGGGTATGACTTTATCCACCCCTAGACCCTATATGCGATACTCTTAGACGAACAGACTGGACTGTACGGAGATTGTCACAAACATGCTCAGTAGGGGTATGGATAAGTTTGCTCGTCGGCCTTCCTTTCGCTCAATACCTGGGTAACCATTATGTATAACTAGTGCCGTTGACGTGCTTATGGTTAAACCTACTGCCAGCGTATTGACGAGTCTTTAGACTCCCACACAGAGGGTTTTTCCAGTTCAAGCGATATGATGTAGATGACGTATGTTGGTACATATAGGTGTTTGATTAAATATGTGTACATGCTACACGGACTTTAATTGGACGGTTGATAATACTAGTGGCTTAGGATTAAGCCGGATTATTAAATCATGTTTTGATTTAATAATTTATATATATATATATATATATTTTTAATATATATATCCTAGTATTATTGTTCACTATTCATTTTCTCTCTTGGCTATTCGTATTTTTATACGAATACGCGTATATCTATTACGATACGTATACTAGGTTGTATTCCGTATTTATACGGAATTTGTTCTAGAAGATGGACAATTCATTTGTGAATATTCATTTATGAATATTCATAAAATGAGGTGGAAGGTGAGGTGGTATTGAGCATGATTGAAGACATGTAGAGAGGAATGGGCTTCATTATTTTATTAACAAATGTGTTATGATTTTCATTTGTATAGTTGTAAAATGAATATGAAGCCATTCTCATTTCTATTCTTCATACTATCATTCTCTCATGCCTTCAAGAGTTGCTCATAGCTATTTTTCCACACCTCTTCCTCCTTCTTTGTTTGCTCTCTTGAGCTTAGATTTGAGAGAAAAAGATAGTGAAAAATTCCAACATCCCCACTCTCCATTCTTAGTGAGCTTGGAGCATCGGTTGCTTCACTAGGTGAAGCCGGAGCTTAGATTGGTTCCCTTGGATGGATCGTTTTTGGTGAAGGTGGACAGGCTTGCAAACGCGACCCGAAGCCCTTGAGAGCATGTTAGAGTCCAACCCAATTAGAGCAAATGAAGATCCTACAAAGGTTGTGATTTCTATCTTGTTATGGTTCTAGTTTGGGTGTTTGGTTCGATTCTTGAGTTTTACTTTCTAGTGCCTAGAAAATTTTTGTTTTTGAATTCCGCATTGGTCGTGGATTAGTTTCAAGGGCACTAGGAACCAATAATGGTATCAGAGCCACCCAAACACCATAAACTAGATAGATACGACTTCCGAATCCCGTCGGTTTTTGCTCCACAAAAATTGCGCTTAAAGTAGAATTCCATGTTGAATTGATGTTTTGACTCCCTATGGGCTCTCGGTTTGGACCAAGAAACTGCGACGTGGTGTACAGGGACCCCGGGGGACCTAGAGAGGGCCCACACCCCCGAGACCACCTAAATGGTGGCCTTGGGGGTGGGGACCCGAAACTGCCTTAAGAGGCAGTTTCGGGTCTGCCTACCCCTTCGGCCACCATAGGGTGGCCTAAAGGGTGGATACCCCCTAGGTGCCTTCGGGTCGATGTTAATTTCATGTCGGGGTCCTCCACGAAGTTTTAGCTTAATCCGAGCTTATTTCGGACTCTCGGAGTGGGTTTTAGCATGGAATTTCTTATCGGTTTTTAGCACACTTGATTTTCGGTGTTTTGGAAAATTGAAGTTTTGGCTATTTATGTGCGGTATTCGTTTGTCGTAGGCTTTATGATGGTTGTGTGTATTATAACATTTGGTAAAACGTCGTCTAATTTCTATATGTATTAATTAGACAGGGTTACGAAATTGATACTTGCAAGTTTGCATGTTCTGCGATGGATATTTCTTTATTGATTATGGTTGTGTTGGATTTGTCGCGATGGATAGCCCGGTGTATATAGTATTTGATGTAGTTATTTATGATGTAATGTATATTCGTATTGCGTGATGAGCGTCCGACAAGTGGACTGCCGTCATCGCAGCTTGTATTATTCTTTGGGGTGGGTCCAGGTTGCGGACGTAGTCGCCGTTGTATATTCAATTTTTCATTATATGCACTAGGATTACCCCACGACGGAGTGCTCGAGTAGACGGGTTCTAGAGGGCAACGGGCTAGTCTTGTCTCCGCCCTGCCATAAGTTAAGTAACCTTAAGGTGAAGACCCGGGACCCTGTGGCGAATGCGGATGGCATATATGTGCGTACCTATTTTCTTTTCTTTCTGGCATGATATGTTTAATTGATGGGGCTGCATTAATTCTGATTAATGCAAGGAAAATAAACCTAAATGATGTTGTTGGAACCAATTTTCGAAAACTATAGGCATTTACTTTTGCTTTGCATCGTGGTATCAAGTTAGGAATATTCTGCACCTCATTCGATGATGAAAGAGCCTGGATCCCTTCACAAGGAGTGACCTCTTTAGCAAAAGTTTACATGACTATAAACTACTTGGTTTTCTTCAAAAACGCCGGTTTTCTAGAAAACCACTCGCTTTAAAAATGCGGAGCCTAATCCACTCCATTTCAAAACTGCTTGAGTTCCTTCAATGATATCAAGTTTATTACGTTAAAGGTTTTTCGCTAAAAAACCAGCCGTAGCTCTCCGTCATTTCAGATTGGTATTACCTAGTATTCATGCTGCGTTTGTTGGCCTTTGTCAAGGCTTTGTGTTTGGCAGCTATGTAGTGTTTTTCTATTGCATAGTGATGCGATTATCTAGGACAGCCGTATAGCCTTATTGTCCTTTGACATGGGGTTATATGGGTAGGTTTAGAGTAATCAAGGATAATGACGGGTTGAACTTGACTTGCGACTTATGATTTGTTGGCCTTTGTCAAGGTCATAAGACGCTTGGAGAAAAAACAATATCGTGAGTTTCAAATATAAAGGAAACTTGCCTGGCATGTGCATACCATCTAGAGTGTGGTAATTTTGGTCGGCTTCTGTCAAGATTATGACGCAATGATAGTTGGGTCCCGATTCCCACTGATGAGTAGGTGTTACTCCTCGGGTGATTTTCAGATGATCCCGACTAATTCTCCTTTTATGGTTTGAAGGAGAATTCGAGGAAACAGTGGGAACCATCTTGATTAGATAAAATGATTAACCCATCTAATCTAGGATAAAGTGCATGTTGAGTATTTCTTCTCTCTCTCTATGGCATCGACCATGACCCGACCTTAAACTAAAACTCATGAACCAAGTTAACTGAATTTTCTTACACACTTTAGCTTTGGATGGAAATGATTCACGACAAAGCCACATATATCCCTACTACTCCTACTTCCCCTTTGCATTTCTCTAGAACACTTTGTATCACTACAAAGATCTATATTGCTTGGGTATTCCATCATATAGTTACATATGAACTTAAAGAAACTTGTTTCTGTTCGAGAATGGATTCCAGTTCTGGAGAAATTGAATAGGATTATTCGGTTGTCTTTTCTCTTTACGTTCTCTCAGGTTGCAAGGGCTCCTAGTATTAGGAGAGTACACCTATTGAGCTTATTGGATAGTCTTCTTCTAAACCTTAGGCAGGTGCCAAAATGTAGGGAAGGAAGAAAACCAATAAGCCTGAGTATGGTGTACAGAATGTAAGATATAAAGACATATAAAGGGATTGGAGTGAGGGCAAGGAAATTGCGACTACTGTCATGGATCCGGATAGTGGACGAGGCATTACGAGAATACCTAGCCATCCCTTCGAAACATTTTCATGTTTCAGTTTTACTGTGCGGTGTTAATTGAAAACTGCTTTCCCAATTAGATTCCGACTCCAGGGTATGTATTTACCAAACTTGATTCTCATATCTGTATGGCGTTACAGATGCTGAGTGAGAGTAGAATATTGGGAATTAGGTGATTAGATCAACAATATCAGAATTCTGTGTAATTGGTGATATTTTAGGAAATCACCTGGGTTTTGCCTAACGGCAAATTTTTGGTTTTGAATATCCGTTGTTATGCACCAATTTCAAACTGATATATCTGTAAATTTATTTTGTAAAGTGAGATATAACATTTTGAAATTATGTTTATGACATTTACTTTTATCATTTGATGATTAGGTAAGGTGCATTCAATAACGGTGTAATTATTCTTAACCATAATACAGTTTTCAATCTACGACGCACAGGGTTTGAGTTATTAAACTCAGAGAACTTATACAAAGTATTGTATGTTGTTCGATGTCCATCAGGACAAGGGTTGGTACTCGTACTATATTCCGTTTACTTAGACTTCCTTGGTTTTAAACACGCATTTTGTTGAAATACAAGGTCTAAATTTTGAGAAGTTATAGGTATAAGAATAAAGTGGAGAACCATTCGTTGGAAGTATCAGGATTCTTCGAGATGATCGAAGATGTAGATAATTATGCTAGGTATTCTGTTGTAAGTAATATATTTGAAAACGTGCTTCTCTTTCAGTTTACTCATCCCTGGGTGTGCTCCTTGATGAGTAATACTGCATGGCCTTCTTCTATCTAGTCGATATGCTCTGGAAACAGCTGCATAATTTTTGAATCTGGTTTGAATTAAATTAGTGCCCTTGTTTCTATATTGGATATAGAATGGATTCATATCTTAACAATGTTAAGGTATAAGGACTTGTCCGGAATATGCTTAAAACCAGAATCAGATAAACTCAAGGCACATTTTAGTAATGGCAGTTTGTGGGTTATCCTGGGCTTTGATAGGGGTTTACATTCTACCATTCGAAGAATCAATAGTTATATTGTTCTTGTCTCGCCACTCGTTTTAGTAAAATGAATTCTTTTCAGAAAACATTAGTGGGAGTATGGTAGAACTGGAAGTGATTCCAGAACCACAAACGATTACTGAAAATCTAGTAGAACCTAAGGATTCAATTGGATTCGACAATCCTTTAGCCACTCCGTAAATATGATAGGTAACCTCAGCTACCCGAGAGGTACTTCGGTCTCCTCATAAACGGTGACAGGGAGGTTTTGATGACCTAAGCTTGCCACCACTGCTGTCCTAGACTATGAGATCTGGGAGGTGGATGACTATAATGTCGTTCTAAATTAGTTTTAGAAGTGCACGTGTATATGATTCTGCCAGAGAGTTGTTGTAGTTAGTGGGAGCAGCGGAAGCATGGTAGGCCAGTAGCTTATGTCTATTTATAGACTAAAGCAAGTATAGCGGAGATAGATCATCTATTTTGATGTGACAATCATAGAGTTTGACTTTATCAGAACAACAGATAAACCTAATAAGAAAGTAGTTGGGAGTGATATCCTGGTATTTGGATGACGTACTCCAAATAGGAAGCGATGTTCCTATACTACGATCTGTTATACTGTGGTTGTCACAAGGTGTTTCCATATAGGATCTAGAAAAAATATCAGGGATTCTTGTGACTAGATCTATGGTTTTAGATCTATATTTGGGAAGTGTCCCAATTCGAGTACTTTGACACTATTCTAAAATGTTTTAGAATGTACAACTCCTGACGTGGTGGTGTGGCCTCAAGTGATAGAGTCACCCTCTTTAAAGAGATGTCTTCTAGACTGATAAGGAGAGGTATTTGCATGATTGACATACCACTTGCTTAGGCAATTTAGTCAATCATGAGATGTTAAGTACCACACCAGATATTGCTTTTGTACTAGATGCAATAAGCATACATTAATCCAATCATAGAGAAACATTGGGAGGCAGTTATGAACATAAAAAGATGTTCTTGGTATATGGTAATGACACCTTCCTTTAGCAGGCGGTTATCATTTCAGGCTTCCAAGGTGACCTGGATGACAGAGTGGTTGTTAGAGTTAATAGTTTTCCCTCTGATGAGGGGTAGTATGTTGGACAGGGGATCCAAGCGAATACTGAGGAAGGTATGGCGCAGGATACAGTTTAAATTCAGTGGAAAATACAGTTTAAGAAGTTTGTTGAATTTGGAGTTCATTTATGAACTTGGTCCTATCAGATATACATACAAGTTCTAAGACAGGTATCACTCATTTCGGGAGATATTCATTCTCCGTGAAGTTGAGATATAGAGAGATTAAGATAGAAACATTGGAGCCGATACACTCACTGTGGCTATTTCTCGAACGCGAATGTCTCGCAAACATAATTTGCGAAACTGATTAGTAGAGAAGTTGGGTGATCTATAGCACACGAGCTATGAGTATGCATCTTAACTGCAAGTAGGAGATTATTGGATATAGTGCCCTCAAATCAACTATTGTCATCGCAGAAAGGCGATGATGATTGAGGGAGTATCGAGACCGGACATCAATATTCCAGAGTAGACTTGCAGTGGTTAGCCCCACAGCCATTGGTGTGATCACCTTAGATTATATACAGATGCTCACTAGGGGTGAGTACACTGGACGGACACGCCGAGAACCTCTAGATGGTATTATACCTATCGTCAGATAGCGGTTCTAAGGTGACATGAGTACAGGTTAATCTTTAGACCTGAGATCATCATTTGTCTCATATGAGTTCCTACTTTGCTTTGATCACTATCATACCACGGCTCTACTGAGCCGTGCAAACAAGTTTTGGTTGGATATAGTACCGAGCTACATAGAGGCAGTGAGTGATTGTCAGGGATTCGTCTTACCCGGTATTGGGAGTCGATATCGCACTATTTCTAGTTGGCTAGAACCATAAGAGCTTGGCCAAGGTAGTTTAGATTTACTAATGATTAGATTTGTAGTTTCTCGGATCGGTCCTGAGCCAAATCGACACAACTTATTAGGTTATTAGGGGTCTGACGTTTACCACCCCCTAGACCCGGTATGCGATACTCTTAAACGAAGAGACCAGACTGTACAGAGATTGCCATGGATGGGCTTAGTAGGAGATCGGATGAGCTTGATCGTCGGCCTTCTTTTCGACAGGTACCTGTGTAGCTGTTACGTACAGCTAGTACCGCTGACGTGCTTGTGGTTAAACCCACTGCCAGCGTACTGTTGAGTCTTTAGAGTCCCACACAGAGGGTTTCCCTAGTTTAGGTGAAATGATGTAGTAGCCGTATTTTCATTCGTGCAGGGTTCCGATCAAATGATAATACTAGCCGGCTTAGGATTAAGCCGGATTATTAAATCAGGTATTGATTTAATAATTTACATATACATATTTCGATATGTATATTCTAGTGTTATTCGCTCTTTCAATCGAACGGTTGATTATACTAGCCGGCTTAGGATTAAGCCGGATTATTAAATCAGGTATTGATTTAATAATTTACATATACATATTTCGATATGTATATTCTAATATTATGTTCTTTGTATTATACTATCTCTTTGTGTGTTCATATTTTGATATGAATATGGGTATGTATATACGGTAGAGTATTCTGTATTTATACGGAAAACATTCTAAAAAGTGGACACCACATTTTAGTTTTTCTATTTATTAATTTAAATGGAAAATGAGGTGTAAAGGTAGTGAGGTGAGAATAATGAGAACCATGCTTGAATAGTTTTGAAAAATGAATTATATATTCATTTGTGCAAACTTTTCAAATATGGCTGATATATTTTTATTGAAAAAGGTTTTAGACAAAACCATGCTTGCATTATTGTTTTGAGGGTATGTTTTTCATTCTCACCATTTTGCTTCTCTCTCCTCACTAGCTCCTTTCTTGAGATCATCCTTCATCTTCCTCCCTACCCACTCAAGAGTTGAGAAACAAGGATGGAAGTGAGATAGAAAATTACTAGAACCACTCACTATATCACTAGACACTCTAGATTAGCAACCTAGAGCCTTTAATTGCTTCACTTGATTTTTTGTGTGGAGCTAGAGCCATGAACCACATCCCTCGGGTGGATCATCTTCGACTGAGGAGGACTGGAGATCATGGTCGATCACGGAGTCCCCATGGAGCTGAGGAAGAGGGTAGAAGACCGAAGGACACAGATTATTTGGTATAACCCCTTATTACAGTAGCTAAATCTCCTTTAGCTTGCTAGTTCAATGTTTGGTTAGATTCTAAGTTGTGGTTTCTAGCGTCAGTTATTTTAAAAGTTTTTCGTTCCGTAACGGCCGCGGTTGGCGGCTAGGGCCCTAAGAAACCCAACGTGGTATCATAGCCACCCAAACATTAGAAGCTAGTAGTAGACGATCCTTTAGTTTCGAAATTGAAAAATTCCAATTTTCAATACCAGCTCTTTGTCCAAGAAATTTTTGAGTCTCTAAAATTTTTTTAAACAAGTGCAGAGGCTTACTTTTAATATGTATATGACACACGATGAAAATAAGGCAAAACCATCTAACAAAAACCGCCAGAAATCTCCTTTTGCCCGCGTTGGGCAGTTTTTTTGATGACTTTTGGAACTTGTTTTCATCCAGTATCTTAGGTTTTAGAAATTGGGATTTTTGGTCTTTGTTTGTTTTGCCCCAGATTTCACTTCGTGTTATCTTTGCTTTGGGGCAACTTGTAAATTTTAAAACATGAAACTTTTGCATCGTTGATCTTTATGATGTGGTGTATGTGTTTTCAAGCGTCGTCTATTTGCTATATTTCATTTAGACGGGGTTGTGCATACTTGCTTATGTTGCTGTGATGTTTATATCTGTGATGGTTTATTCGGATTGTCGTATTGGATAACCTCTAGTGCAATGGTAGTTGTACATTTTAGATTCATTTGTATATTCATTATTACGATGCGAGCGTCCGACATGTGGAAGGCCGTTTCTGCCAGTTTGTATATTCTTTTATTGGGGAACGACCGGGTTGAGGTCAATGTCACTATTGTATATATTTTCTTTTCTGTACTAGGATTACCCCATGGAGGAGTGCTCGAATAGTCGGGTTCTAGAAGGCAACGGGCCCGCATATCATGGCGTTGAGACCAAAGGGGCCTTACTATATAATTGGTGGGCTATTCGCCGCACTGATAGGGGTATAGGATTACCCACAGATGAGTGCTCAAGTTACCGGATTCCGTGAAGTGCTGGGTAGCCCATTCACTTTGTTGATTGGGGTTGTGTTGGATATATGTATCCCTTAGAGGCCATTATATGATAGTGGATGTATTTATACATGTATACATATATACAGATGACATTCTTGCTCGGCATCATAGTATGTTATCTGGTTCTTCTTTATCTGACATGTTGACTTGATCATGCTTTTATTCATTTACACATGTTGATAAAGCCCTGAGGATATTTGCTTTCCTACTGTGATTATGATGGAGATCATACTAGTGGGACGTTTGTAGTTTATAAGCATATTCTGAAATGTCCCTAGTCGTAGGTGGATCGAGATGGGGCATCGATATACCAGAGTAGACTAGCATATATGATACTAGACCCATATGATGGGCGATGGATGTTCCCACATCCATTGATGTTCGACATCGAGATCAAATACGGGTGCTCAGTGGAGACTGGGTACGCGGGATGGAATCACCGAGAACATTTATATGGTATTATATCTATCGTCGGATAGTAGTTCTCAGGTGACACTGGTACAGATTAGTCTGTAGACCCGAGATCATCATATAATCTTATGTGTTCTCCCACTGTACTTTGATTACCACCCTACCACGGTTCTACTGAGTCGTGCAAACAGGTGGTTTTTGGGTACAGTCCCGAGACACATGAAGACGAAGAGCGATAGGAGGGATTACGTCTCTCCCGGTATTGAGAGTTGATGTCGTGATGTGCTCGATAGGCTATATCAGTAAGTCCATGGTCAGGGCTGTTGAGATTTACTGGTAAGTTTTATCAGTAGTTTCTCGATCTGTTATAGACCATTCTTCAACACTGCTGGAGATAGTGCCCTCAGAGTCAATTATTGGATCACAGGCACGTGATTGGAATGATTGAGGGAGGACCTATCCCGGTAGGACAGTCTTACTCAAGATGATAGTATGCTATCTGGTTTATCTTTATCATCGTGTACTGCTTTAGGTGACCTGACATGTCGCTATTATACGTTGATAGAGCCCATAGGATTCTTGCTTGACTGCCAGCAGTATGAGGGCGATCATATACGTGAGAGCAGGTGGTCTATAAGCACATCCTTAAATGGTCCCTAGTCGTGGGAGTTTCGAGATAGGGCATCGATACTCCAGAGTAGACTAGTGTATACAGTCGAGACCCCGACGAGGGGCGGTGGCCGGTCTCACAAGCCACTGGTGTCAGTTGGTTCACCTAAGATATATACAGGTGCTCATTGGGTTATGAGTACACCGGACAGGACTCGCCGGGAACATGCTAGTTGGTCTTATACCTGACGTCAGATAGCAGTTCCCTGGTGACATGTGTACAAGTTAGTTCATCGACCTGGGGATCGTCATTTGTCTCGTGTGAGTTCCCACTGTACTTTGATTACTACCCTACCATGCTCAAAGGAGACGTGCAAACAGGTTTTAGTTGGGTACAGTCCCGAGCCACATGGAGGCAGTGAGCGAATCCTCAGGGGTTCGTCTCTCCCGGTATTAGGGGTGAGGTCGCGCTGTGTCTAGGAGAGCCATTACACGAAGTCCTTGGCCAAGGCAGGAGATTTACTGGTAGGTATTCCAGTAGTATCTCAGGGTGTTCTGGGCTACACTCCGACACGACTTGTACCGCTTTTGGGGGTCTGACTTTTACCAACCCCCTAGGCCCGCCATGCGATGCTTATAGACGAATGGACCGGACTGTACGGATATTGTCACTGACAGGCTCAGTATGGTGTCAGGATGAGTTCGCTCAACGACGTCCCTTTCGGTCAATAGCTGGTGGCCCGTCACGTATGGCTAATACCTCTGACGTGCTAGTGGTTAAATCGACAGCCACAGTATTGACGAGTCTTTAGAGTCCCCCACATTCAGTTACTCAAGTTTTCGGGCGAAACGCTGTAGAGGCCGTATGGATATATGGCAGGGTTCGATCAGATACGTGCGGTATTGCAAGGATCAGGATCGGACGGATAATACTAGCGGGCTTTGGTTTAAGCCAGATCCTAGTATAGTACAGTGTAGATTTTGTCTCATTGCATTTGTATTCGGTCGGAATACAGATGCGGGTGTGTATGCACAGTATCGGGGTTCTCCTGTAATTTATTACGGGACCGGTTTTCTGGAGTTGCCAGTTTGCTTTCCGTTTCGGCCATATTTCTTTGTATCTTTCATTGGCCGAAGATTGGTGGAGGAGGGCTTATTTGCAATTGTGCAAATAAGCATTTGTGGAGGGTGGTGATTGCATATTATTGAATCATGATAGCTCTTCTTTGACCTTGACTTCTTGACTTCATCAT
This sequence comes from Agapanthus africanus, assembly GCA_030015575.1. Lineage (NCBI taxonomy): Eukaryota > Viridiplantae > Streptophyta > Magnoliopsida > Asparagales > Amaryllidaceae > Agapanthus > Agapanthus africanus. The sequence goes on from CM057351.1 coordinate 240,388,814, forward strand.
TGCTTGACTTTGGGTGTGATGATTGGGTTTTGGAGTGAGGTTCTTGTTTAGTAATCATGGTTGTTGATGATGAGAAGAGTGTTGGTTGTTTCCTCATCATACCCCTTTTCTCTCTCTTGATGATTGAGCTCACTCATATTCATTTTTGGAATCTCTCCTCTCTTCAACACAAGGGGGCCGGCCATATGATGCATGGGGCTGTCCCAAAATTGTGGGGTGGGATTTTTGTTCCTTTGGCTTTGTAAAATCCCACTAGTTCAATCTCCACAAGCTCACTTCATTTTTCCATTCCAAATGGCAACCTCCATGAACCCCAAAATGAGACATGGTTCTACACGCATTCTACAGCAAATCTTGGGCACGTCGACTCGCCAACTTCGTGCCCGAGTTTCCTCGGTATAGAGGTGGGAGCCCGTAAAAGAAGCAGGCGACGTGGTGCCCTTCCGGTGAGGAGGTGGAGACCGGACATTCCGCGGGAGATCGGGACGACGGCGAGAAGACCGGAGGACACGGATCGCTCGATATATCTCTCTTCCCCATCTTGTAGTTAGCTAGGACTAGTTTAATGGCACGATCCGGGTTTATAGTGCGCGGTGGTGCCGGTTCGAAAATTAAATTTATGCATCGCTTCCGCATTCCGGTGTCGGATTGACGGCCGGGGCGCCGCCGTGCACCTACAGTGGTATCAGAGCCTCGCCATTAACATAGTCTAGCTTTGCCTAATGTGTTTACATTTCCGATCGAACAAAATTCCAAAATCCGCATTTTCTCATGCATCAGTGTCTGTCGATTTTTTTTCTGGCTCGAAAATTTTTTCAGTACATTGCAGAAAGATGTTCAGGCAATTTTAGGAGTTCTGAGAAAATTTGAATGCATGATCGTACGAGAACGCCGCGGAACCGCGGCAATAACACCCTTTATGCCACGGTTCCGCCGCCGTTCTTTGCCTTCACTGCTTCAAAATTTCTACAGTACTCCTTAACTTGAAAATAGGGGTTTTGGTATACTTTGTTTGGGCCCAGAATTTCTCTGAGTGCTACAGTATTGCTTTGGGACCCACTTGGTAAAAATTAATCGATCGGATATTTTAAACACATTAGTTCACAGTATTTACATTATATCTGCGACCGTGAATGTCACTTGATCGGTAAATCCTGTCTAACTGCTATAGTCCGGTTAGACGGATTTGCGAACGTGACTTTCACGTTGATGTTCTGTGTTATGCTGTGATGTTGCGGATTGGTTGTGGGGGATAGCCTGGATGCAATGCTAGTACAGTTTTTTGTTGTATTATGTACATTTGATATTGCGGGGCGAGCGTCCGACATGTGGACTGCCGTCACTGCCTGTTTGTATTATTATTTTGGGGCACGACCAGGTTGCGGTCGATGTACCCGTTGTATGTATATTTTACTTTCTGTACTAGGATTACCCCGTGGAGGGGTGCACGGATAGCCGGGTTCTAGAGGGAAACGGGCCCGCATCTCATGGCATTGAGACGGAGGGGGCTTCACTCTAGAATTGGCGGGCTATTCGCCGCACTCGTAGGGGGTACAGGTTGACCCAGGAGGGGTGCCCAAGTTACTGGATTCCGTGAAGTGCTAGATGGTCCATTCACGTTGCTGAAGGGGGTTGCCTCGCTTCAAGTTTTGGCTGGTAACTTGCCGCGCCCGTAGGGGTCTAGGATTTCATTGTACAGGCTATCCACACGACCAGGGGAACGTCGGGTTTCAGTAGTGGCTCTGTGAAACCCGGGGATCCCAGATATCTGTATTGTTTGCATTTTATCACGCCTTGAGCGAAATATTATATATTGGTATATATATTAGTAGATGTTGTATATTTTTTGCATCCGCGCTAGTCCAGTCCTCGCTCTGTCGTTAGTTAGCTAACCTAACGGGTAATGACGGGACCTAGTGGCGAATGTGGATGGCATATACGTACATCAATATATTTTCGTTCTTTGTGGTGTGATCAATTGATGGGACTGCGTTGATTCGGATCAATGCAAGTTAAACAAACCTATTCTGATGTTTTTGGAACACTTTCTCAAAAAGCTTTTATTGCAAGGACGTTCTCTTTTGTTTTGCATTGTGGTATTCAGTTGGAATATCTTGCTCCTCAGTCGACGAGGCAAAGGCCGAGATCCCTTCACTGGGAGTGACCCCTTGGACAAAAGTTTGCGTCAGGGCAATAACTTCACTATAGCTGATTACTTTTGCTTTGCATCGTGGTATTCAGTTGGAATATCCTGCACCTCATTCTACGGGGAAAGAGCCGAGTTCCCTTCACCGGGAGTGACCTCTTTAGCAAAGGTTTTCGTCACTATATTTTTCTAAAAAGCTATCCATTCCTTCAACGATATCAAGTTCATTACGTTAAAGGTTTTCACCAGAAACCATTCGTAGCCCTCCGTCATTTCAGTTAAATATTCGGTAGTATTCAAGCTATGTATTTTGACCTCACGCCAAGGCATAGTGATTGGTAGCTGCCGGGTATTTATCTGTTGCATAGATAGATGCGTTGGTTTGGGACAGTCGTACTACTATTTTGGCCTTCGTCAAGGGTATGTACGGATGGGTTCAAATTAACCTGGACAATGACGGGTAGAACTTGACATGTGACTTATGATATTTTGACCTCACGCCAAGGTCATAAGAGCACATGGCAAAAATCCACATCGGGAGTTTCAAAAGAACTGAAACTTGCCAGATATGCGCATACCTTCTGGAGTGTGATAGCGTGAGCGGATTCCGTCACGTTATCATGCGATGATAGTTGGATCCCGATTCCCACTGATGAGTTAGTTTACTCCTCGGGTGACCCCGACTAATTCTTCTTTCAGGTTTGGAGGAGAATTTAAGGTGACAGTGAGAGGTTTCCAGATTAGATAAATTGGTAACCATTCTGATCTAGGTTAGAGTGCACGCTGAGTGTTTCTTTTCTCTCTCTCTTCGGCAGCGACCACTGACCCGACCCTAAGACTATGACTCAGTGACCAATATTAACCGAACCTTCTTTAACACTGGCTTTTGGATTGTCAGAGTTGCTAACCTAATTGCCACTCCTACTTTTACCCCTTTCTCCAGGACACCCCGTATTACTACGAACGTCAACTTCCATTGGACAAAACCATCGTATGGTTATATATGAACTCGAAGGAATTTATTCGAGGATGGTTTCCGGTTCTGGAGAAAACGGATAGGACTATTCAGTTGTCTTTTCCTTTTACCTTCTCTCAGGTTGCGAGTACTCCTTGGTTTAAGAGATAGTACACCTATTACGCAAATTGGATAGTCTTCTTCCAAACCTTAGGCTGGTGCCGACCGGTAGGGAATGAAGAAAACCAATTAGCCTAACGATGGTGTACAGAAGGTATTATGTAAAGACAAAGAAAGGGATTAGTAAGAGTGCAAAGTAAATTGTGACTGATATTCACGACCAAACCAGGTATTTTATTACCACTCCGACTTCACCTTTGTATTTCTCCAGGACACTCCGTATCACTACGAAGATCCACAGTTTATTGGATACTCCATCGTATTGTTATATACGAACTCGAAAGGAACTTGTTCCAGTTCGGGGATGGATTCTGGTTCAGGAGAAATAGGAATAAGGTTTATTCGGTTGTCTTTTATCTTCACCTTCTCTCGCATTGCGAGTGTTCCTAGGATTAGGACAGTACACCCATTATGCTTATTGGATAGTTTTCTTCCAAACCATAGGCTGGTGCCGAACGGTAGGGAAGGAAGAAAACCATTTGGCCTAAAGGGGTATGCAGAAGGTAATGACTAAAGACATATAAAGGGATTTGGAGAGGTGGCAAAGAATTATACGGTTACAGTCGTGAATCTGGAAGAGGCATTACTAGGAATACCGGGATACCCCATTGAAACATTTCAATGTTTCAGTTTCACTGTGTACTGTTAAAGGAAAACTGATTTCCTAGTTAGACACTTGCTCCAGGGTATGTATATACCAGGTTTGATTCTCACATCTATATGGTTTTACAAATGATGAGTGGGAGTAAGTTATTGGGAATTGGGTGATCATCCTCATTATATCGGGATTCGTTGTAATCGGTGATATTTGAGGATGCCACCTGGGTTGTTTGCCGGACAGCAAATATTTGGTTTTGAATATCCGTTGTTATGCACCAATTTCAAATTGATATTTCTATACGTCTATTTTCATAGAGTGAGATATACCTTTTTGAAATTATGTCTATGACATTTACCTATATCAGTGGATGGTTAGGTAAGGAGCATTAAACAGCGGTGTAATTCTTCTTAACCATAAGTACAGTTTTCAACCTACGACACACAGGGAATGAGTTATTAGACTCAAGGGACTTATACAGAGTATTGTATGCTGTCCAGCGTCCTTGAGGACAAAAGAGATGGTTCTCGTACTATATTCGGTTTACTTATGACTTCTCTAGTTTTTAGACAGGTGTTTCGCGGAAACACAGGGTCCGAATTTTGAGAAGTTATAGATATATGAATAAAGTAGAGAACCAGGTGTTGCAAGTATCGGGATTCTTCAAGGTGATCGAAGATGTAGATACTAGTGTATGGTATTCAGTTGATAGTAATGATTAAGAGATCTTGCTTCTCTTTCAGGTTACTCATAATTGGAGGCATTTCTAAGTTGAGTAACGCTGATCGGCCTCCTTCCATTTAGTAGACATGCACTGGGGACAGCTGCATGATTTGAATCTGGTTCAATTAAATCAGTTCCTCTGTGGATATAGAGCAGTTCAAATCTTAACGATGTTAAGGTACGAAGAGTTGTCTGGCTTATGCTTAAAACCAGACTCTGGATAACTCAAGGCACGTTTCTGTAATGGCTGTTTGTTGGTTGACCCAGGCTATGACGAGGGTTGACTTTCTACCATCTGGAAGATCAATAATGATATTGTTCTAGACTCGCCACAGTTTTAATAAAAATGGATTTTTTCAGAAAACAGTAGTGGAAGTATGGTAGAACTGGAAGTGATTCCAGAACCACAAACGATTACTGAAGATTTGATAGGAACCTAAAGATTCAATCTGGATTGACATTCCATTGGCCACTCCGCAGATAAGGTGGGTAACTTCAAGCACCCGAGAGGTACTCCGGTAGCCTTAAGGACGGTGACAGGGAAGTTCTTGTTTACCCAGACTTGCCATTGCTGTTGTTCCAGACTGTGAGACCCGGCAGGAGGATGAGTATAGCGTCATTCTAAACTTGCTTTAGAAGTGTACGTTTATATGACTCTGCCAGAGGGTTGTCTTAGTCAGTGGGAGCAGCGGAAGTATTGGTGGACAGGTGGCTTATGTCTATTTATAGACTAAAGCAGATATAGCGGAGATAGATCATCTATTTCTGATGTGACAGTCATAGATTTGACTTCATCAGAATAGGGGATGGATCAGCTGAGAAGGTAGTAGGGTGTGATGTCCTGGTATTTGGATGACATACACAGAGTAGGAAAAGAAACTCCTATACTACGATCGGTTATACTTTGGTCGTCACACAGTGGTTTCTCCACATGGCACTTGGACATTATATCAGACATACTGGTTACTAGATCTATGGTTTTAGATCTAGATTTGGGTGGTTTTCCAATTAAGGGTACTTAGACAGCATTCTAAGAGTATTTAGAATGGACGACTCCTGGCACGGTAGTGTACCTGCAGATGATGGAGTCACCCTCTCTGAAGGTGTCTTACAGACTAAAGGGGAGAGGGATGTGCATGATTGGCAGATCACTTGCTTAGGCAATTGAGTCAATCATGAGATGTCAAGTACCACACCAGATGTTGTTCTTGCACTAGATGCAGTAGGTTGACATTGATCCAATCCTGGAGAAACAGTAGGAAGCAGTTTTAGAACATAAGTGGATGTTCTAGGGATATGATAACGACAGCCTCATTCGGGAGACAGTTATCATTCCAGGCTTCCAAGGTGACATGGACGACAAGGAGGTTGTCGGAGTTATAGTTTTTCTTTCTGACAAGGGGCAGTATTTTGGACAGGTGGCCCAAGGCAATACTGAGGGAGGCATGGCGCGGGATAATGATTAAATTCAGTTGACGATACAGTCTAAGAAGTTTGGATTTGGAGTTCATTTATGAGCTAGGTCCCATCAGACATCCAGACACATTCTAATACAGGTATTGCTCATTTCAGGAGATGGCTTTCTCCGCGAACATGAGATATAAAGAGACATAGAAAGAAACATCAAGGCGGATCCACTCACTGAGGCTATTCCTCGAACGCAATAGTTTCGCAAACGAGTTTTGCGAGACTGACAAGTAGAGGAGTTGGGTGTTCGGTATCACACGGGCTGTGAGTATGCGACATCGCAATAATTAGCCTTGAGTGCAAGTGGGAGATTGTTGGAGATAGTGCCCTCAGAGTGAATTATTGGATCACAGGCACGTGATTGCAATGATTGAGGGAGGACCTATCCCGGTAGGACAGTCTTACTCAAGATGATAGTATGCTATCTGGTTTATCTTTATCATCGTGTACTGCTTTAGGTGACCTGACAGGTCGCTATTACACGTTGATAGAGCCCCTAGGATTCTTGCTTGACTGCCAGCAGCATGAGGGCGATCATATACATGAGAGCTGGTGGTCTATAAGCACATCCTTAAATGGTCCCTAGTCGTGGGAGTTTCGAGATAGGGCATCGATACTCCAGACTAGACTAGTGTATACAGTCGAGACCCCGACGAGGGGCGGTGGCCGGTCTCACAAGCCACTGGCGTCAATTGGTTCACCTAAGATATATACAGGTGCTCATTGGGTTATGAGTACACCGGACAGGACTCGCCGGGAACATGCTAGTTGGTCTTATACCTGACGTCAGATAGCAGTTCCCTGGTGACATGTGTACAGGTTAGTTCATAGACCTGGGGATCGTCATTTTTCTCGTGTGAGTTCCCTCTGTACTTTGATTACTACCCTACCACTCTCAAAGGAGACGTGCAAACAGGTTTTAGTTGGGTACAGTTCCAAGCTAAATGGAGGCTGTGAGTGGATCCTCAGGGGTTCGTCTCTCCCGGTATTGGGGGTGAGGTCGCGCTGTGTCTAGGAGAGCCATTTCACGAAGTCCTTGGCCAAGGCAGGAGATTTACTGGTAGGTATTCCAATAGTATCTCAGGGTGTTCTGGGCTACACTCCGACACGACTTGTACCGCTTTTGGGGGTCTGACTTTTACCAACCCCCTAGGCCCGCCATGCGATGCTCATAGATGAACGGACCGGACTGTACGGATATTGTCACTGACAGGCTCAGTAGGGTGTCGGGATGATTTCGCTCATCGACGTCCCTTTCGGTCAATAGCTGGTGGCCCGTCACGTATGGCTAATACCTCTGACGTGCTAGTGGTTAAATCCACAGCCATAGTATTGACGAGTCTTTAGAGTCCCCCACATTCAGTTACTCAAGTTTTCGGGCGAAACGCTGTAGAGGCCGTATGGATATATGGTAGGGTTCGATCAGATACGTGCGGTATTGCAAGGATCAGGATCGGACGGATAATACTAGCGGGCTTTGGTTTAAGCCAGATCCTAGTATAGTACAGTGTAGATTTTATCTCATTGCATTTGTATTCGGTCGGAATAGAGATGCGGGTGTGTATGCACAGTATCGGGGTTCTCCTGTAATTTATTACGGGACCGGTTTTCTGGAGTTGCCAGTTTGCTTTCCGTTTCAGCCATATTTCTTTGTATCTTTCATTGGCCGAATATTGGTGGAGGAGGGCTTATTTGCAATTGTGCAAATAAGCATTTGTGGAGGGTGGTGATTCCATATTGTTGAATCATGATAGCTCTTCTTTGACCTTGACTTCTTGACTTCATCATTGCTTGACTTTGGGTGTGATGATTGGGTTTTGGAGTGAGGTTCTTGTTTAGTTATCATGGTTGTTGATGATGAGAAGAGTGTTGGTTGTTTCCTCATCATACCCTTTTTCTCTCTCTTGATGATTGAGCTCTCTTATATATATTTTTGGACTCTCTCCTTTCTTCACCACAAGGGGGCCGGCCATATGATGCATGGGGCTGTCCCAAAATTGTGGTGTGGGATTTTTGTTCCTTTGGCTTTGTAAAATCCCACTAGTTCAATCTCCACAAGCTCACTTCATTTTTCCCTACCAAATGGCAACCTCCATGAACCCCAAAATGAGACATGGTTCTACACGCATTCTACAGCAAATCTTGGGCACGTCGACTCGCCAATTTCGTGCCCGAGTTACCTCGGTATAGAGGTGGGAGCCCGTAAAAGAAGAAGGCGACGTGGTGCCCTTCCGGCGAGGAGGTGGAGACCGGACATTCTGCGGGAGATCGGGACGACGGCGAGAAGAACGGAGGACACAGATCGCTCGTTATATCTCTCTTCCACATCTTGTAGTTAGCTAGGACTAGTTTAATGTCATGATCCGGGTTTATAGTGCGCAGTGGTGCCGGTTTGAAAATTAAAGTTAAGTATCGCTTCCGCATTCCGGCGTCGGATTGACGGCCGGGGCGCCGCCGTGCACTTACAAACACGACTTATTGAGTTATTGGGGTCGACGTTACCATCTCTAGACTCGATATTTAGCATATCTGACGAAGAGACCGGACTGTACGGTAGTGTTACCGGTTGGCTCGACGGGAGTTGTGACAGGTTCGCTTGTTTTCTTATGATCGATCAATACCCGGGTGGCCGTTACGTTTAGCTGACCTCTTGCGGCTTGGGGGTGCTTGATATGATCATCACCCATTGCCGGCGTATTGACGAGTCTTAGAGTCCCACAATGGAGTTACCTAGCCCAAGCAAAACAATGTGGTGTGCATATGTGATATGCGCGGGGACCCGATTAAATGCGTGTATGTGATACCGTATATTAATCGGGAGGTTTGCTATTGATCGGGTCGTATGAGATACGACCGGTTTGCTAAATCAAGTGTTGATTTAAGATTGACCATCAGCATTTTCACTTTAGACCCTTTTGTCTTTTGTTGTATGCATGCATGTATGCACATGTTTACATTGATGCATATATGGATGTGCATGCACACATACATGCATACACATTTCTGTCATGGTTGTTGATACATTGGATGGTGGCAATATAAGACTCACACCTCAATAAATATGTTGATATTTATTTTTGGAGCTAATGGAAATGGAAATAATTCATGGTTAATTATTTTATTCATCCACTAAACCTTTAGTTAACCATGGGTTATTTTTCCATGGCCATTCTTGCACCAAAAGAAATATCTAGATACTTATTAACAAGGGTTAAAGATGAGAAGAAGAAAATATATATATATTTTCTATTCTCATTTTTATCCTTAAGCTTATCATTATCTTGAGCTCTTTCATTTGCCATCTTCTTCTTCCTCACTCTCTTGCTCTCTACGTTTTGATAGTGAACAAAAGAGTGATCAAGTTAGGGTTTTGAAGTGAGAAAACAAACCACATCATCATTCTATACTACTCTTGCCCACTAGTTTAGAGTGTTAGCTTCAACTTCATCATCTTGATCAAGTGGAGCTTTGAGCTTGGACAAAGAAGACTCCGGGCGGATCGTCATGGGCTTGGAAGATCTCAAGCAAGCTTCTTCCAGCACTCTAGTAGCCAAGGAGTCTAGCTAAAAGTGCTACAAAGGTTGTATTCTCTAAACCTAGCACTTAACTACTTGTGGATTGTATTAAAGTTTTGTGTTACCCTAGCTTTTCTAGTTTGATCCTTAGGATAGTTTCTTTAACACCCTATAAATTTTTAATATGGTATTTGTGATGCTACCAAACCCTAGTAGTGGTGCTAAGAAAATCCTTTCATGGTATCAGAGCCTAACTAGAAGCCTAGACGATGTTACGATAATCCGAAAACGAAAAACTCGACAAAAATACGGTTTTAGAAACCCTTGAAAATGCTCTCTGGAATTTTTTTAAAATGTGGTCTAAAAATTATTTTAGCAACTGCAGAGTGGCATTTAAGATATTTTAAGAACACATGTGAAATACGAGATGAGGGCGCTCGGAAAAATTCAGCGACGACAATCCATTTTCCGGCGTCGCCGGCCAGTTTGGCTCCTCCCCTGCTCGTATTGCACCAGTGCTCTATACATCTTGATCTGGGGTTTCTGGTATTGTTTGGGTAGTCCAGAATTGCTTATGATGTAAGTTTGGTAATGGACTCTTTGCGGAGTATTTCGTATTCGTATTTTTACAACATTGTATTGGTAACTTTGGCGATGTTAAACAGGTCGAACGAATTATCAAACGCTGGTATTTTCCAGGTTGAACGTACTCGATATATAATAAAGGTATTCCTATGGACCCTCTAGAAGAATGAAACCCAAACTCGAGATGTGACCACCAAACTGCGACTAAACCTTAGGGTTTACCGTAGTTAGTGGCGCCATAAATGAGGCTTGGGTTTGCCCTTCTGCGGCTGGTCCATTAAATACTGTGGCATAGACTTTGGGTATTGTTTAACGGCGCTCAAGTGTTGAGCTTGCTGGGGAATGCGGGTGTTCGTTAATTCGATCGAAGGGTTTAATATCGCCTAGTAGTATGTGATACTTGTTTATGCGACCGTAAGCGTAGTATGCGCATCGCCGGTTTCGTTGCTATATGTCAACGGCAATTGGGGTACGCTCACTTGCTTACATTGATGACATGTGATGTTATGTGTTGTTGTGCTATGATGTATAGGATTGTCGTGATCGAATAGTCGGGGGTTTTATGTGAGATGAGAGTTTTTCTTTTCATTCATGTAAAATTCATTTGTAATGTAATATTCTTTTATTTGGGACACTTCCGGGTTGAGGATGATGTCACCATTGTTGTATATTATTTACTTTTCCGCATTAGGATAGACCCAAGGTGGAGAGCACAAGTGACCGGGTTCTAGAGTCCAGTGGGAGACCATCTCGAGGAGTCGGGACCGGGTCTCCTAACTAAAGAATTGGTAGGGTCTAGGGTGTGGGATTGGCTATTCATCACGACCGTGGAATCCGTATTTTCTATTGTTGGCTAAATACTAAATACAGACATCCTAGAATATCCTATATTATCATATCTGTGTTTATGCTGCCTATATTCTGTAATGTGGTCGCTTAATATATCTGAGACGAATGCTATATTATATATGAGATATATAATAGACGTTGCTTATGTTTTACACTCGCACTAGTCCCGTCCCGGTATGCCGTTAGTTAAGTAACCTAACGGTGCATAACGGAACATTGCGGCGAATGCGGATGGCATAAGCGTACGTTGTATTTTTGTTTCTTTTCTGTGATTGGCTTAAGGACTTAAATGATGGGACAACATTAATATAATTAATGTGAAGAAAAATAAACCTAAAAAGATGTTGTGGAATCGGATTTGAAAACCACTCGGCTTTTTATGAAAAGCCACATTTCAAAACTGCGGAGCTTAAGCCACTCCTTTTGAAAACCATTTGATTCTACGACGATATTAAGTTCAAAGCGTTAATGCTTTTTCTTAAAAACCATCCGCAACCCTCCGTCATTTTAGGAAGTAGAGTACTTAGTATTCGTGCTACGTTTGTTGACTATAGTTAAGGCGTAGTGTACGATAGCTAAGTGATGTCTTCCTACAATGCATGTGATGCAGATTAATTGGGACATTCATGCGACTATGTTGACCATAGTTAAGGGTCACATGAGTGGGTCTAATTAATCAAGAAATGACGGGTAGAACTTGACTAGTGCTTATGATTTGTTGACCATAGTTAAGGTCATGAGTATTAGGGGTAAAAACCATATCGGGAATTTCAAGAGTTGAAATTTGCAATGAGATTGCATACCTTCCATATGATCGTTGGATCCCGATCCCACTGTGGGCAATAGTTGCTCCCAAGAGAGTTTTGCAGTTTACAATTAGCTAACCCATTAGTTGTCTAGAAAGGTGTTAGCGAGGCTACGTCTCTGGGAAGACAAGGTTTATATTAATTAGGTCCGTGCGAAAGCACGGGGAACCTCCCTCAAGTACCGACACTGGCCTGGCTTAACGGTTAGCGAAGTTGTAGACTGTAATTAATCCTGTCTAGTTTTCCTTTTAAGGTTTGATGGGAAATTTGATAAAAGCAGTGGGAGATATCGATTAGATAAGATAATAACCAATCTAATCTTTGCAAGAGCTTTCACTGAGTGTATTCTTTTCTCTCTCTTAATGGCAGGTACCAATGACAGAACACAAGCTTCTACTAGATAAAAATAAACTGAATGAGACCAATTATAAAGACTGGCTGAGGAACCTTAACATTGCCATGACTTATGATAAGGTATCATATGTCCTCACGGCTCCAGCCCCGCCCGTCCCAGGTCCAAAATCTTCAGTTGCGGATAAGGAAGTCCGCAAGACATAGGACGCTAACTGTGCCACGGCCAAATGCCTCACGCTTGCATCGATGAATAACACACATCAGAAGCAACACGAGAATATGGACGTCCAAGCCATATTTCTCCATACAAAGGAGTTGTATGTGGAGCAATCTCGTGTCTTACGATACGAAGAGTCACGAAAGCTGTTTCAGATGTTGATGGCCCATGGCACTGTAAGAGCACGGCGGCGCCCCGACCATCAATCCGACGCCGGAGTGCGGAAACGAAAAACTTTTCAAACTAGAAAACCGGCACCACCGCGCACAAAAATCCCGGATCGGGCCATTAACCTAACTACTAGTAAACTAAAAGATGGGTAGAAAGATATACCGAGCGATCCGTGTCCTTCGGTCTTCGCCTCCACTCCGATCTCCTCACGGAATCTCAGGTCGTCATCTCCTCGTCGGGACGGGCACCACAACGCCGGGTTCTTTTACGGGCTCCCACCTCTGGACCGAGACAAATCGGGCACGAAGTTGGCTAGCCGACGCGTCCAAGGAATGCTGTAGACTAGTGTAGAAACCATTGTCTCTTACGAGTCGAGAAGTTGCCATTTGATGTGGAGAAATGAACTTTTGGGGAGGTGAGGAATTTTGTAGCAAGCTAGAAATATGATGAATAATTTTCCTTCACCAAAATGAAACCTCTCTCCTCACTCACCTCAAGTGGCCAGCCCCTTAATCTCCAAAATGGTGGAGCAAGAATGGAATTAAGCAAGTGGGGAAAAGCTATGATAATGATAGATAAAAGTCACACCAACCTCTCATCCAAATCCAACTCAATACACATCTCATTTAATGCTAGCAATGTGATGGAAAAAGAATCTCATGATTATGAAGCCACATAAACAAATAACCCCTCCACAAATGTTATTTGCACACTTGCAAATAACCCTCTCCATCAGTAAGTCTGGCCGCGAAGGAACAAAAGAAAACTGGCCGGAACGGAATACAAACTGGCAACTTCAGAAAACTGATCCCGTAATAAATTACAGGAAAACCCCGTAACTGTATATACATACCCGCAATTGTATTCCCACTGAATACAAATGCAAAGAGACAAAATCTACATTGTACAATACTAGGATCCAGTTTAAACCAAAGCCCGCTAGTATTATCCAACCGATCATGATCCGTGCAATACCGCACGTATCTGATTGAACCCTGCCATATCTCCATACGGCCTCTACAGCGTTTCGCCCGAAACTTGAGTAAGTGTGTGTGGTGGACTCTAAAGACTCGTCAATACTATGGCTGTGGATTTAACCACTAGCACGTCAGAGGTATTAGCTATACGTGACGAGCTACCAGCTATTGACCAAAAGGGACGTCGATGAGCGAACTCATCCTTACACCCTACTGAGCCTGTCAGTAACAATATCCATACAGTCCGGTCCGTTCGTCTATGAGCATCGCATGGCGGGCCTAGGGGGTTGGTAAAAGTCAAACCCCCAAAAGCGGTGCAAGCCGTGTTGGAGTGTAGCCCAGAACACCCTGAGATACTACTGGAATACCTACCAGTAAATCTCCTACCTTGGCCAAGGACTTTCATGTACTGGCTCTCCTAGACACAGCGCGACCTCACCCCCAATACCGGGAGAGACGAACCCCTGCAGATCCGCTCACTGCCTCCATGTAGCTCGCGACTGTACCCAACTAAAACCAGTTTGCACGTCTCCTTTGAGCGTGGTAGGGTAGTAATCAAAGCACAGTGGGAACTCACACGAGACAAATGACTATCTCAGGTCGATGAACTAACCTATACACATGTCACCAGGGAACTTCTATCTGACGTCAGGTATAATACAACTAGCAGGTTCCCAGCGAGTCCTGTCCGGTGTACTCATAACCCAATGAGCACCTGTATACATCTTAGGTGAACGAACTGACACCAGTGGCTTGTAAGACCGGCCACCGCCCCTCGTCAGGGTCTCGACTGTATACACTAGTCTACTCTGGAGTATCGATGCCCTGTCTCGAAACTCCCACGACTAGGGACCTTTTAAGGATGTGCTTATAGACTACCAGCTCCCACGTATATGATCGCCCTCATACTGCTGGTAGTCAAGCAAGAATCCTAGAGGCTCTATCAACGTGCAATAGTGATCAGTAATGTCACTTAAAGCAGTACACGATGATAAAGATAAACCAGATAACATACTATCATCTTGAGTAAGACTGTCCTACCTGCATAGGTCCTCCCTCAATCATTGCAATCACGTGCTAGTGATCCAATAATTGACTCTGAGGGCACTATATCCAACAATCTCCGACTTGCACTCAAGGCTAATTATTGCAATGTCGCATACTCACAGCCCGTGTGATACCGAACACCCAACTCCTCTACTAGTCAGTCTCACAAAGCTCGTTTGCGAAACTATTGCGTTTGAGGAAAAGCCTCAGTGAGTGGATCCGCTCTGATGTTTCTTTCTATGTCTCTCTTTATCTCAAGTTCGCGGAGAAAGCCATCTTTCGAAATGAGCAATACCTGTCTTAGAATATGTCTGGATATCTGATGGGACCTAGCTTATAAATGAACTCCAAATCCAAACTTCTTAGACTGTATCGTCAACTGAACTTAATCAGTATCCTGCGCCATGCCTTCCCTCAGTATCCACCTAGACCACCTGTCCAAAATACTGGCCCTCGTCAGAGGGAAAACTATAACTCTGACAGTCACTCTGTCATCTAGGTCACCTTGGAAGCCTGGAATGATAACTGTCTCCCAAAGGAGGCTGCTGTTATCATTTCCCTAGAACATTAACTTATGTTCTAAAGCTGCTTCCGATTGTTTCTCCAGGATTGGATGAATATCAACTTATTGCACCTACTGCAAAACAACATCTGGTGTGGTACTTGACATCTTATGATTGACTCAATTGCCTAAGCAAGTGATCCGCCAATCATGCACATCCCTCTCCCCTTTAGTCCGTAAGACACCTTTAGAAAGGGTGGCTCCATTACCTGCAGGTACACCACCATGCCAGGAGTCGTCCATTCTAAATACTCTTAGAATGCTGTCTAAGTACCCTGATTGGGTAACCACCCAAATCTAGATCTAAAACCACAGATCTAGTAACCAGAATGTACGATATAAGATCCAATTCCTATGTGGAGAAACTATTGTGTGACAACCAAAGTATAACCGATTGTAGTATAGGAATATCACTTCCTACTCTGTGTATGTCATCCAAATACTAGGACATCACACCCTACTAACTTCTTAACAGATCCATCCCCTATTCTGATGAAGTCAAACCTATGACTGTCACATCAGAAACAGATGATCTATCTCCGTCGTATCTGCTTTAGTCTATAAATAGACATAAGCCACTTGTCCACTATGCTTCCGCTGCTCCTACTGACTACGACAACCCTCTGGCAGAGTCATATAGACGTACACTTCTTAAGCCAGTTCAGAACGACGCTATACTCATCCTCCTGCCGGGTCTCATAGTCTGGAAGAATAATAGTGTCAAGTCTGGGTAAAAAAGAACCTCCCTGTCACCGTCTTTGAGCATACCTAAGAACCACTCGAGTGCCTGAGGTTACCCACCATATCTATAGAGTGGCCAATGGAATGTCAAACCAGATTGAATCTTTAGGTTCTTATCAAATCTTCAGTAATCGTTTGTGGTTATGGAATCACATCCAGTTCTACCATACTACCACTACTGTTTTCTGAAAAAATCCATTTTTATTAAAACTGTGGCGAGTCAAGAACAATATCTCTATTGATCTTCTAGATGGTAGAAAATCAACCCTCGTCATAGCCCTGGTCAACCCACAAACAGCCATTACAGAAACGTGCCTTGAGTTATCCGGAGTCTGGTTTTAAGCATAAGCCGGACAACTCCCCGTACCTTAACAATGTCAAGATGTGAACTGTTCTATATCCAATACAGAAACAGAGGCACTGATTTAATTGAACCAGATTCAAATCATGCAGCTGTCTCCAGTGCATGTCAAGTAAATGGAGAGAGGCCGATCAGTGTTACTCAACTTAGGAGTGCTTCCAATTATCAGTAACCTGAAAGAGAAGCAAGTTCTCTTAATCATTACTATCAACTGAATACCATATACAAGTATCTACATCTTCGATCACCTTGAAGAATCCCGATACTTGCAATACCTGGTTCTCTACTTTATTCATATACCTATAACTTCTCAAAATTCGGACCCTGTGTTTCTACGAAACACCTGTCTAAAAACTAGAGAAGTCATAAGTAAACCGAATATTGTACGAGAACCAACCCCTCTGTCCTTATGGACGCTGGACAACATACAATACTCTGTATAAGTCCCTTGAATCTAATAACTCATTCCCTGTGTGTCGTAGGTTGAAAACTGTACTATGGTTATGAAGAATTACACCGCTGTTTAATGCTCCTTACCTAACCATCCACTGATATAGGTAAATGTCATAGACATAATTTCAAAAAGGTATATCTCACTCTATAAAAATAGACGTACAGATATATCAATTTGAAATTGGTGCATAACAACGGATATTCAAAACCAAGTATTTGTCATCCGGCAAACAACCCAGGTGACTTCCTCAAATATCACCAATTAAAACGAATCCCGATATAATGAGGATGATCACCTAATTCCCAATAACTTACTCCCACTCATCATATGTAAAACCATACAGATGTGAGAATCAAACCTGGTAAATACATACCCTGGAGCAAGTGTCTAATTGGGAAATCAGTTTTCTTTTAATAGTACACAGTAAAACTGAAACATTGAAATGTTTCAATGGGGTATCCGGATATTCCTAGTAATGCCTCTTCCATTATCCAGATTCACAACTGTAACCGTATATCTCTTTACCATCTCTCTAAATCCCTTTATATGTCTTTAGTCATTACCTTCTGTACACCCCTTTAGCCCAAATGGTTTTCTTCCTTCCCTACCGTTCGGCACCAGCCTATGGTTTGGAAGAAGACTATCCAATAAGCATAATGGGTGTACTGTCCTAATCCTAGGAACACTCGCAATTCGAGAAAAGGTGAAGATAAAAGACAACCGAATAAACCTTATTCCTATTTCTCCTGACCCAGAATCCATCCCCGAACTGGAACAAGTTCCTTTCGATTTCGTATATAACCATACGATGGAGCATCCAAATAACTGTGGATCTTCGTAGTGATACGGAGTGTCCTGGAGAAATACAAAGGTGATTTAGGATTGGCGAAGAAATACTTGGTTTGGTCGTGAATAGCAGTCGCAATTTACTTTGCCCTCTTACTAATCCATTGATATGTCTTTACTTAATACCTTCTGTACACCATCGTTATGCTAATTGGTTTTCCTCATTCCCCACCGTTCGGCACCAGCCTAAGGTTTGGAAGAAGACTATCCAATTTGCGTAATAGGTGTACCATCTCCTAAACCAAGGAGTACTCGCAACCTGAGAGAAGGTAGAAGGAAAAGACAACTAAATAATCCTATTCGTTTTCTCCAGAACCGGGAACCATCCTCGAATAAATTCCTTCGAGTTTGTATATAACCATACGATGGTTTTGTCCAACGGAAGTGGACGTTCGTAGTAATACGGGGTGTCCTGGAGAAAAGGGTAAAAGTAGGAGTGGCAATGAGGTTTGCAACTCTGACAATCCAAAAGCCAGTGTTTAAGAAGGTTCGGTTAATCTTGGTCACTGAGTCATAGTCTAGGGTCGGGTCATGGTCGCTGCCAAAGAAAGAGAGAAAAGAAACACTCAGCGTGCACTCTAACCTAGATCAGAATGGTTATCACTTTATCTAATCAGGAAACCTCCAACTGTAACGTCAAATTCTTCCCCAAACCGGAAAGAAGAATTAGCCGGGATCACCCGAAGAGTAAACCAACTCATCAATAGGAATCGGGATCCAACTATCATCGCATGATAACGTGATGGAATCCGCTCATGTTATCACACTCCAGAAGGTATGCGCATATCTGGCAAGTTTCAGTTTCTTTAGAAACTCCCGATGTGATTTTTGCCCCATGCTCTTATGACCTTGATGAAGGCCAACAAATCATAAGTCACATGTCAAATTCTAACCGTCATTCTCCAGGTTGATTTGAACCCACCTGTACAAGCCCTTGACGAAGGCCAACAAGGCTATACGACTGTCCCAAACCAACGCATCTATCTATGCTGCAGAAAGGCAACAAGCAGCTACCATACACTATGCCTTGACGAAGGCCAACCAACATAGCATGAATACTACGTGCCACCCGTCTGAAACGACGGAGGGCTACGAATGGTTTCTGGCGAAAACCTTTAATGTAATGAACTTGATATCGTTGAAGGAACCGGATAGCTTTTTAGAAAAATATAGTGACGAAAACCTTTGCTAAAGAGGTCACTCCCGATGAAGGGATCTCGGCTATTTTCCCGTAGAATGAGGTGCAGGATATTCCAATTGAATACCACGATGCAAAGCAAAAGTAAACGACTATAGTGGAGTTATTGCCCTGACGCAAACTTCTGTCCAAGGGGTCACTCCCGGTGAAGGGATCTCGGCCCTTGCCTCGTCGACTGAGGAGCTGGATATTCATAACCGAATACCAGTGTGCAAAATAAAAGAGAACGCCCTTGCAATAACAGCTTTTTGAAAAAATGTTCCAACAACATCAGAATAGGTTTGTTTATCTTGCATTGATCCGAATCAACGCAGTCCCATCAACTGATCACACCACAAAAGAACGAAAATAATGATGTACGTATATGCCATCCGCATTCGCCACTGGGTTCCGTCATCCCCCGTTAGGTTACTTAACTAACGACAGAGTGGGGACTGGACTAGCGCGGATGCAAAACATATACAACATCTACTAGTATATATATCAATATATAATATTCGCTCAAGGCGTGATAAAATGCAACATCACAGAAATGTAATCAGCATAACAGAACAATACAGATATCTGGGATCCCCGGGTTTCACAGAGCCGCTACTGAAACCCGACGTTCCCCTGGTCGTGTGGATAGCCTGTGCAATGAAATCCTAGACCCCTACGGGCGCGGCAAGTTACCCACCAAAACCTGAAGCGAGGGAGCCCTCTTCAGCAACGTGAATGGACCACCCAACACTTCACGGAATCCGATAACTTGGGCACCCCTCCTTGAGTCAACCTGTACCCCCTACGAGGGCGGCGAATAGCCCGCCAATTCTAGAGTAAAGCCTCCTCCACCTCAATGCCATGAGATGCGGGCCCGTTGCCCTCTAAAACCTGGCTATCCGTGCACCCCTCCGCGGGGTAATCCTAGTACAGAAAGTAAAATATACATACAACGGGTACATCGACCTCACCCCGGTCGTGCCCTAAAAGAATAATATACAAACAGGCAGTAACGGCAGTCCACATGTCAGACGCTCGCCCCGCAATATCAAATGTACATATAAAACAAAACTGTACTACCATTGCATCCAGGTTATCCTCCATGACCAATCCGCAACATCACAGCACAACACAGAACATCAACGTGAATATCACGTTCGCAAATCCGTCTAAAAGGGCTGTAGCAGTTAGACAGGATTTACCGATCAAATGACATTCATGGTCGCAGATATAATGTAAATACTGTGAACTAACATGTTTAAAATTCTCGATCGATCAAATATACCGAAGTGGGCCCCAAGCACTACTGTAGCACCCACAGAAAATCTGGGCCCAAAAAGAATGTTCCAAAACCCCTATTTCCATATAGAAAGCCCTCTGGAAAACTTTGGTACGGCGTTGACTTCCTTCCGCTGCTGAACCGTGGCCAAACCAGGGGTTTGGCCGCGTTTCCGCGGTCGTACTGAAGCTTCACGTCACTAAATTTTTGCAGAACGCTTAAAATTTCCTGCACATTATTCTGAAACAACCTGAAAAATTTTAGAGCCCAAAAAAATTTCGACAGAAACTCATTAAATGGATATCGGGTTTTCGGAAATTTGTTCGATCGAACTTGTAAACACATTAGAGCAAGCTAGACTAGGTTAATGGCGTGGCTTTGATATCAATGTAAGTTCATGGCGGCGCCCCGGTCATCAATCCGACGCCGGAGTGCGGAAACGAAAAACTTTTCAAACTAGAAAACCGGCACCACCGGGCACAAAAATCCCGGATCGGGCCATTAACCTAACTACTAGCAAACTAAAAGATGGGTAGAGAGATATACCGAGCGATCTGTGTCCTTCGGTCTTCGCCTCCACTCCGATCTCCTCACGGAATCTCCGGTCGTCATCTCCTCGTCGGGACGGGCACCACAACGCCGGGTTCATTTATGGGCTCCCACCTCTAGACCGAGGCAATTCGGGCGCGAAGTTAGCTAGCCGATGCGTCCAAGGAATGCTGTAGACTAGTATAGGAACCATTGTCTCTTACGGGTAGAGAAGTTGCCATTTGATGTGGAGAAATGAACTTTTGGGGAGGTGAGGAATTTTGTAGCAAGCTAGAAATGTGATGAATAATTTTCCTTCACCAAAATGAAACCTCTCTCCTCACTCACCTCAAGTGGCCGGCCCCTCAATCTCCATAATGGTGGAGAAAGAATGGAATTAAGCAAGTGGGGAAAAGCTATGATAATGATAGATAAAAGTCACACCAACCTCTCATCCAAATACAACTCAATACACATCTCATTTAATGCTAGCAATGTGATGGAAAAAGAATCTCATGATTATGAAGCCACATAAATAAATAACCCCTCCACAAATGTTATTTGCACACTTGCAAATAACCCCCTCCATCAGAAAGTCCGGCCGCGAAGGAACAAAAGAAAACTGGCCGGAACGGAATACAAACTGGCAACTTCAGAAAACTGATCCCGTAATAAATTACAGGAAAACCCCGTAACTGTATATACATACCCGCATTTGTATTCCCACTGAATACAAATGCAAAGATACAAAATCTACACTGTACAATACTAGGATCCGGCTTAAACCAAAGCCCGCTAGTATTATCCGTCCGATCATGATCCGTGCAATACCGCACGTATCTGATTGAACCCTGCAATATCTCCATACGGCCTCTACAGCGTTTTTCCCGAAACTTGAGTAACTGTGTGTGGTGGACACTAAAGACTCGTCAATACTATGGCTGTGGATTTAACCACTAGCACGTCAGAGGTATTAGCCTTACGTGACGGGCTACCAGCTATTGACCAAAAGGGACGTCGATGAGCGAACTCATCCTGACACCCTACTGAGCCTGTCAGTGACAATATCTGTACAGTCCGGTCCATTCGTCTATGAGCATCGCATGGCGGGCCTAGGGGGTTGGTAAAAGTCAGACCCCCAAAAGTGGTACAAGTCGTGTCGGGGTGTAGCCCAGAACACCCTGAGATACTACAGGAATACCTACCAGTAAATCTCCTGCCTTGGCCAAGGACTTTCATGTACTGGCTCTCCTAGACACAGCGCGACCTCTCCCCCAATACCGGCAGAGACGAACCCCTGCAGATCCGCTCACTGCCTCCATATGGCTCGGGACTGTACCCAACTAAAACCTGTTTGCACGTCTCCTTTGAGCGTGGTAGGGTAGTAATCAAAGCACAGTGGGAACTCACACGAGACAAATGACGATCTCAGGTCGATGAACTAACCTGTACACATGTCACCAGGGAACTGCTCTCGGACGTCAGGTATAATGCCAACTAGCAGGTTCCCGGCGAGTCCTGTCCGGTGTACTCATAACCCAATGAGCACCTGTATACATTTTAGGTGAACCAACTGACACCAGTGGCTTGTGAGACCGGCCACCGCCCCTCGTCGGGGTCTCGACTGTATACACTAGTCTACTCTGGAGTATCGATGCCCTGTCTCGAAACTCCCACGACTTGGGACCTTTTAAGGATGTGCTTATAGACTACCAGCTCCCACGTATATGATCGCCCTCATACTGCTGGTAGTCAAGCAAGAATCCTAGGGGCTCTTTCAATGTGCAATAGTGATCAGTAATCTCACCTAAAGCAGTACACGATGATAAAGATAAACCAGATAGCATACTATCATCTTGAGTAAGACTGTCCTACTGGCATAGGTCCTATCTCAATCATTGCAATCTCATGCCCGTGATCCAATAATTGACTCTGAGGGCACTATATCCAACAGGCACACCAGTAGGAGACCATGTTCTGAAGATGATAGCTCTCATAGAAAAGCTTGAGAACCTTGGGTGGACAATGGACAATGAGAAATATACTGATATTATTCTGCAGTCTCTTCTCCACCTTTGCTCAATTTATAGTTAACATCAACATGCACAACATGGAGAAGGAACTACCTGAACTCCTTAATATGTTGAGGAGTGCAGAGAGCATGCTGAAGTCAGTGAAGACTCCCGTTTTGATTGTTGGGCCATCTTCCTCCTCTCGCCCGAAGGATAAGGCCAAGGGAAAGATAAAAAAGAAACCCACCAAACCTAAGGGTGGAGTCCAAAAGGCTAAGGGGAAAGACAAGTTCAAGGCTGGGGGATCGGCGAAAGGGGAATGTTATCACTGACACTGGAAGCGCAACTGCACTGAGTACTTGGATATCAAGAAGAAGCATGGGGATACTTCCGCTTCAGGTGTGTTTGTGACAGAAAACTGTTTTTCAATAAACTCTGCTTCCTGGGTATTAGATACCGGTTCAGGTTCTCACATTTAAAATTCTATGCAGGGGCTGAAAAATAGCAAGGTTATGAAGACAGGTGACCATACTCTCCGCGTTGGAAATGGTTCCAATGTGCATACAGTTGCGATGGGAGAGTATCACTTGGGGTTGCCGTCTGGATGTATATTGGTTTTGAACCCATGTTATTATGTACCTAGTATGCTTTGTAATATAATATCGATTTCTTTGTTAGACAATGAAGGATATAATTTTGTATTGCAGAATAATGTTATGAACATTCACCTGAATCAAATGTTGGTTGGGTAAGGTACACTTAATAACGGGTTATACGTCCTAAATCAATACACGATTTTCAGCATACAACACACTAATAAAAGAAAACTTTCAGAAATAAATGAAACTTTTCTTTGGCACTGTAGACTTGGTCATATTAACGAAACAAGACTAAACAAGCTACATAAAGATGGATATTTAAACCCTTTTGAATATAAATTTTATGCGAATTGCCAGTCTTGTATCAAGGGTAAAATGACCAAAACTCCGTTTACCGGACACGGAGAAAGAGCTACTGAGCTCTTAGGCCTCATAAATAGTGATGTATGCGGGCCAATGTCTACACAGGCTAGAGGCGGTTTTTCTTACTTCATTACTTTTACTGATGATTTCTCAAGATTCGGTCATGTATTTTTATTAAAGCACAAATCCGAAGCTTTCGAGAAATTCACTGAATATAAACTTGAAGTAGAAAAACAAACCGGAATGAGTATCAAAATGCTTCGATCAGATCGAGGTGGGAGTATCTCAGTACAGAGTTTGCAAACTTCCTAAAAGAGAATGGGATTCTATCTCAGCCCACTCCTCCTTACACACCACAGCACACGGTGTGTTAGAACGACGGAATCGGACCCTAATAGATATGGCTCGTTCCATGATGAGTGATGCTGAGTTACCCGTCTCATTTTGGAGGCATGCATTGGAGACTGCAGCGTTTCTACTGACCGGGTCCCAACCAAAACCATGTCTACCATGCCATATAAGATATGGCATGGGAAGAGACCATCTCATAAAAGAATTAAGATTTGGGGTTGTCCGGCCTATGTTAAAAAGAAAAATCCGGCAGTGTGATTTTATGGGATATCCAAAGAATTTTCTTATGGATATATATTCTACCACAAGAAGGACCAAAAGATGTTTGTTTCTCAGAATGCTACATTTTTAGAAAAAGAGTATTTTACAAATGATACATATGGCAGTGTGGTAGACCTAGAAGAAGTTCAAGAAACACAAATTACAAATGATGACTTGGTTGAAGGGTTACCTACGACGGTAGCAAGGTTTTGGGAGGCATCGTCCGTTCCAAAATAAAATTTTTCCATTTTAGCTAACCCTAAACTAGATCGTTAACTAGAAATATACGGAATAATATTTGCAAACACTTTGCAATATAAAAAGAGAGCAAGGAATACAACCTTTGTAGACCGGTCCTTTACATCAATAGCTCCGTGTAGATGTCCCCTTCGCTGCGATCGCAAGCTCTGGACTCTAGAGAGGATTCACGAAGAAATGAACGTGCTTGCTTCGATGACTTCGAGGCCGAAGATGATCTACGTCGAGGAGACACTAACTCAAGCTATTCCTTCACTAGGCCATGAACTTTGTGAAGAGAACACCCTATACTACATGACAAGTAGTAGAGGATGATGAAGTAGGAAGTGGGCTCACTTTAGAATTGATTTTCTCACACCTTTTCTCATAGAACCATTAAAGCTTGCAAGCTTTTCTTTTGGAGCTTGAAGAAGAAGAAGATGTTGAAGATAAACTTCAAATGAATAATTCATCCAAAATGAATTATATCACCCATGGTTGTGTTAAGCCCTCATGCTTAACTCATGTAGAGAATAAACCACACTATAAGGTTAAGGGTTGGGTTAACTAATATCCTAAGGAACGACAAAAGAGTTGACTTTGTCAATTTTTCTTCAAGCTTCATGAAGCTTGATAACTTTGACCAAAGTCTCCTCTCTTTTGTTATTTGTTAGGAAATAAGTAAACCTTAATTTGGTTTAAGTCTCATACACCCTACTTGTATGTATCATCTAGCATTATACAAACATGTACACTTGCATATATCACATAAAAACAATGTGCACATTCTAGTAAGAAAATAAATCATAAGTGAGCTAATACTTGTTAATGTAATGTAATATATCAAATATATAATTATACATTAAATTATTAAATCAACTCTTGATTTAATAATCTGGCTATAACCGACTAATATCTTGTTTAACAACTTACCGAATCAACACTTGATCCGTTAACCCGGCTATATCGCATAAAATCGATCAATGTCACAAATCGCGAGAATAGAATACGGTATCTCATATCGTATCAATTTCGGTCCCGCACATATCACATATGTGCTCCTACTCCGTTTCGCTTGAGCCAGGAAACCCCTGTGTATGACTCTAAAGACTTTTCAATACGCCGGCAGTAGGTGATGATCATATCAAACACCCACAAGCCGCAAGCGGTCTGCTAAACGTAACGGCCACCCGGGTATTGAGCTATCAGAAGATCAACAAGCAAGCCTGCTCACCCTCCTGCGAATCCAATCAGTAACACTACCGTACAGTTCGGTCTCTTCGTCTGATATGTCGCATATCTCGTCTAGGGGTGGTAAACGTAAGACCCCAGTAACTCGAAAAGTCGTGTCGATATGAGGCTCATAACGGGTCGAGAAAATACTGATAACACTTACCAGTATATCTCTGAAGCTTCCTTGGCCAAGTCCTTCCTGTTATAGCCAATCGAGCAAAACCCAACATCAACTTCCAATACCGGGAGAGACGAAACCCCTCCTATCGCTCATTGCCTCTATGTGACACGGGACTCTACCCAAAAGCCACCGTTTTGTACGCCCTCTTGGACGTGGTATAATGGAAATCAAAGCACAGTGGGAATCACACAAGACTCTATGACGATCTCGGGTCTACAGACTAACCTGTACCAGTGTCACCAGAGAACTGCCATCTGACGTGAGGTATAATACCATCTGGGAGTTCTCGGCGAGTCCGTCCAGTGTACCCAGTCTCCACTGAGCACCCGTATACTATCTCTAATATCAAACACCAATGGATATGGGATCATCCATCGCCCATATACATGGGTCGAGAAGCTGTACGCTAGTCTACTCTACTATATCGATGCCCTGTCTCGATACACCCACGACTAGGGACATTTGAAGGATGTACTTAGTGACTACACTGTCCCCACTAGTATGATCTACATCATAGTCCTGGTAGTCAAGTACTCATCCTAAGGGCTTTATCAACATGTAACATAGAGACAATCAGTGTACACGTTAAGATAAAGAGCAACCAGATAGCATACTATCATGTCGAGCAAGAAAGTCCTCCATTTATATGTCCAAGCATCCACTACAATATACATCGTATGTACAGTAATGGCCTCTAGGGCATATATATCAATAATAATCTCCCACTTGCACTAGGGCCATCTATTGTAGAATCTCAAACCCAACAATCAGAAGTGGTTGACGTATCTCATAATCAACCATCCCATAAAAGTCTCTACTGGGAAATAGGCATTTGTGAGTGGATCCGTGCTGTTGTCCTCCGTGTCTACTCTCCTAACCTCGATCTCCCTGGAGATCAACCATCTCCATGATCAGGTGATACTGCCGAAGAATATGTCTGGATCTCTGATGGGACGGGGGTTCCTAGGCCAACGCCACAACTCCAATGTTACACAATGGTAGGAACGAAGTTCATCTCATGAACTTATATACATCCAGACTACCTCTTTGGTTGTGTCGTAGGTAGCAATGCATCCAGCCTTTATCGTCTAGTATGCCATGGTATCTAGCTTGGAACTCTTCCAACATACCGTCCCTCCACTGAGGGCAAAGACATTGCCTGTGACTAACATTCAGTCGTTCTTACCATCCTGGATCCTATCCAGTGATTCTCCCCAGGATCGATTGACACCATCTAACTACACCTAGTGAGAATCCTAACATCCACTTAGATCTATCTCATAGATCCAACACCTAGGATTTAGGAGGAATCACCTTGATCCTATATGGAGAATCCTTGTGATAAGAGGAGATTGATCGAGCGTAGCATAGGAAACTCCATTCCTATCAAGAGTATGTCATCCACGTACAATACGGGGATCATCACCATACTCCCTACTACCTTTTTGTATATACAAGGTTCATCTACCATTTTGATGAAGTCAAACTCTTTGACTATCACATTAAAACAGATGTTCCAACTCCGCGATGCCTGGTTTAACTCATAAAGCAACTTGCTCATGTTTCCGCTGCTCCCACTGTCTACGAAGCCCTCTAGCTATGTACTTATAGACGCTCTCTTCTAAGTCATCATTTAGAAAAGCAGTCATCACACCAAACCGCTAGATATCGTAGTGAAGGTATGTAGCAGTGGCAAGTAGGATCCGGATGGACTTAAGCATAGGCACTAGAAAAGGTTTCATCATTATCCACACCTGGTCGATGACGAGAACCTTTTACAACTAGTCTTAGCTTTGAAAGTCTCAACATTTCCATGTACACCTAGTAATCTTCTCAAGATATACTTGCTCCTGATGAGGATTTAACCCTTCAGATAAAGCAACCAAAGTCCATACTTTGTTGGTGTATATGGATTCCGTCTCAGATCGCTTAGCATCCAGCTATTCTTACAGAGTCACCACTCTTGATGGCCAGCTCGAAACTAGTTGGGTCATCATCTCATGATGCAATCCTCGCTCCCACTGTCATAGAGAAAACCGAAGTATCTCTCCGGTGGGTGAGGAACCTTACCAGATCGACGGAGAGGCTGAGGTTCATTGGAAAAACTATTGAATCCTCCGGGTTTACCAAATCATCAGCTGCAGTTTGTATAGCTGGAACTCCTTCCAGTTCTACCACATGACCACTAATTTCTTCACAAGAAATTCCCTTTCCCAAAGGTGGCATGCTGAGAAACAAAACATCTTTTGCTCCTCAATGTGGTAGAAGATATTCCCCTGCGAATGCTTGGGATATCCAACAAACTTCCATAGAACTGACCTTGCCTCGAGCTTGTCCGGATTTTGCTTTTAGACATAGGCCGGACAACCCCAAATCTTAACATCCTTAAGAGATGGGCTCTTCCCACACCATATCACATATGGAGTGGTAGGCATCTGATTTGATTTGAACCCTATTCAATAGGTATGCAACTTCACAAGTGCATAACCCCCAAAAGAAAATAGGCTTCTCAGTAGTACTCATCATAGAGCACACCATATCACATAAGGTGCGATTGCTCCGTCCCGATATACCAACGTGTTGTGGTGCATATGGAAGAGTAATGCTGAGAGAGAATCTCATTCTCCTTTAGAATAGTCCAGGAATTCCGTGCTCAAGTATTCTCCCCCCTGATCTCATCAAAGGACATAATACTTATACATGTTTTGGTTCTCTACTTATATCTTATATTCTGTGAATATCTCAAAAGGTTCAGACTTGTGTTTCAACAGGAACACATGTGCGAATCTTGAGAGATCATCGGTGAATGTAATGAAGTACAAAGAACCCATCCTGGCATGTGTAGACAGGGGACCTACATACATCATCATGTATCAATCCCAAGAGTTCACTAACTCTTTCTCTATTTCCAATAAACGGAGCTATGTTCATCTTATCTTTGTGACATGACTGGCAAGTTCCACAAGATGTAGATTCAAACTGATTTAAATATGCATCTATATCTAACTTAGCTAGTCAGGTCACATTGATATGACCTAGTCTATAATGCCTCAAGAAGGATTCGTTCATTTCTGAACTCTTCCCCTTGTGTGTGTTCCGTACGTTAAGAATTGTAGTTTGATTTAGAACGTATATGCTTTTAGATAACGTGCTTGAACCGATCAACTCTTGATACAGAAAATGTTCAAAACATTATGCAACAATACAAAATTATATCCTTCTTTACTAATAAAAAGACTGATATGATATTGTATATCAGGTTCGGTATCTAATA
Organism: Agapanthus africanus; assembly: GCA_030015575.1. Classification (NCBI taxonomy): domain Eukaryota; kingdom Viridiplantae; phylum Streptophyta; class Magnoliopsida; order Asparagales; family Amaryllidaceae; genus Agapanthus; species Agapanthus africanus. The sequence goes on from CM057351.1 coordinate 240,417,863, forward strand.
ACATTCGTTCAGAATCAATGTATTAATAATACTGGGTGATAACTGCCAACAGATTTGGCTGCAACACTTGCACCATTTTTAACTCTTAAAACTTATCACCCTATCTCAGTTTTCTACCTTTCTGTAGCCCATGTAACATATTACATTTGTGGGATCCTTATCCGGTATCTCATACCCAGGACGTAAAGGACACTGAGAAACAGTTCTCTGTAATGAACACACCCGAAGAAGATGCATCAGCATGCACTTTCTTCGTTTAGGCGGCACGGGAATTCTGGTAATCCCCTAATTTCTGCTCTGTCTTATAACATTTATAAGTTGGAGCGGGACAAACGTTTCCTAGCACAGTATAACAAGCGGGTTCGGTCAATACATCCGTATTATTATCTTGATTAAAGCGTGACATGGTCGCTACCTGGAGAGAGAGAGAAGAAAATACTCAGCGTATGCTCTTGCAAGATTACATTGGTTATCAATATATCTAATCAGGACGACTCCCACTGTTTTATTCAAATCTTCCTTCAAACCCTAAAAGGAAAGACTAGTCGGGATTAATTACACCCTAAAATTTCACCAATCTTTCAGCCAGGCCAGTGCCAGTACTTTGAGGGAGGTTCCCCGTGCTTTCACACGGACCTAATTAAAATAAACCTCATTTTCCCAGGGGCTTAACCCCGTTGACACCTTTCTAGACACCTACTTGATCGGCTAATTGTAATGTGTAAAACACTCCCAGGAGTAACTATTACTCGCAGTGGGTATAGGGATCCAACTATCTCATAGAAGGTATGCAATCTCATTGCAAATTTCAACACTTGAAATTCCCAATAATATTTTACCCCTAGCGTCCTATGACCTTGACGGAGGCCAAACTACCCATAGTCCCCTAGTCAAGTTCAACCCGTATATTTCTTGATTGAATTAAACCCACCCGCGCGACCCTTGACGGAGGACAAACTACGCCGTACGAATACCCTAATCCAATCGTATCGTATGCTAACAGATAAGCACTAGTTAGCTACCGTACACTACGCCTTGACGGAGGCCAAACTAGCGCAGCACGAATACTAAGTAGTACTTATCTGAAATGACGGAGGGCTACGCAGATTTTTAAGAAAACCCTTTGCGTAATGAACTTGATCTCGTCGTAGAATCAAATGATTTAAATGGAGTGTTTTTTAGGGTTTTACTAGTTTTGCTAAAGAGGGCACTCCTGGTGAAGGGATCATCGGCTCTTTCCTTATCGAATAAGGTGCAAGATATTTCACAAATACTACTATGCAAAGCAAAAACTATAGAAGCAATCAAAAGAAAAAACTGAGGGACGTAGCATCTGCCAGTTATTGCTAAAGAGGTCACTCCCGGTGAAGGGAACTCGGCTCTTTCCTTATCGAATAAGGTGCTGGATATTCTACAAGGAACACAGCTATGCAAAGCAACAACTAAAGCTACCTGTTTTTGAAAATTCGATTCCACAACATCTTTAGGTTTCTTTTATTTCATTAATCTCATTAATGAAGTCCCATCATTTTAAGTTACCTAAATATAACTGATAAATACAACTTACGCTTATGCCATCAGCATTCGTCTTAATGTCCCCTCGTGCACCTTTAGGTTAGGTAACTAACGGCAGAGCGGGGCAGTGATAGCGCGGGTGTAAAACATAAGCAACGTCTATATAATATATCACATATACTATAACCTGTATCCATCTCAACATATCAAATGATCGCATCACAGATATCGCAGCAGAAGAACAACATATGAAATATTGGATATACTAGGATTTCCGTGTTTTATTTTAAGCCTGTATAAAACAAGGATTCCACAGTCGTGATGAATACCCAATCCCACACCCCTAGACCCATACGAGAGCAGCAAGCAACCCTGCCAATTCTAGAGTTAGGAGACCCGGTCTCAACTCTTTGAGATGGTCTCCCACTGGACTCCAGAACCCGGTTACTTGTGCTCCCCGCCTTGGGTCTATCGTAATGCGGAAAAGTAAATAATATACAATGGTGACATCATCCTCAACCCGGAGTGCCCCAATAAAAGAATATTATATACAATAAATTTTACATGAATGAAAATGAAAAACTCACATCTCACATAAAACCCCCGGCTATTCAAAACACGACGATCTAATATAACATATCCCAGCAACACATAACATCACATGTCATCAATGTAAGTAAATATGTGTATCCCAATTGTCGTTGACATATAGCACCGAAACTGACGATACACCACATATTACACTTACGGTCGCAGAAAAGAAAGTGAAAAACTACAACAGTTGGAATCCGCAATCACCTTAGACATCGCATGCCTAACCAAATGAATTTCTTAGACACCGCATGCCTAACAATTATAAACCCCGCATTTTAGTCTCGATCTCGAAAACACTTTTCAATATCAATTCGGGCAATTCAACAAGATTCCGAACATCCTGATCGAATGCTCGTCGGAAACTTTAGTAGACGGTCGCAGCCCCCGATGCCGTCGACGAAGTGCACTAAGGCGGAACACCGCGGCCGCGAGCACCCGAACGGATGCTTTTGGCGACGAGGTTCTCCTACAGTCACTTGGTCGGGGCTATGGGGCCTGGCTATCCATTAAGTTTACCCGGCGAATATCCGCGTACACTACGTGATTGCGACAGACTTTTGATCGCATCAAAATCCCGTGGTAACCGATCAAATGAGACTAAACTACTAGATTTATAACATTCAAAATTTGTTATCTCATAACTACATGTGGATTCCAAATATTGTATCCCATCACATAATATCCGTACGAAGTTAAACCCTTCGATCGATTCATCAAAGTCCCACAATTTCCCGATAGCTCAACACTTGAGTACAGTTTTAATAATACCCAGAAGATGCCACAGTACCTATGAACCAACTGTAGAAGGGTCAAACCAACGCCTCACATGTGAAACGCTAAACTAACACAAACCCTAGGGTTCAAGTGGTGGTTTTGACGGCCACATAATCGAGTTAAGGTTTCGTTCTTCTAGAGGGTCCAAAGAATCACTTGCATGTTTTTCCGAATACGTTAAACTTGGAAAAATGGGTTAACATTCGATCGAACTTTTTAACATTGTCTAGACAATATGTGAAACACCCGAAACAATGTTAAAACTACGAATACGAAACACTCTGAATTGCTTACAGTGTAATATTACATCATATGTAAAATTAACAAAATCAAACAACACCTGAAACACCAAAACCCAGCACCTGGAACACACCACCAAACTCAACCCAATCCCTCACTTGGAGACCGAGGTCGCCGGACCTGCATCAAATGTCGCTGGCCATGGTCCAAGGGGTGGGGTTGGATTTTGTTGTGTGTTCATGTGGTATCATATACTACATTCGGCAATTGTTTAAATAATTTTTTGAACTCTTTTCAAAATCGACAGAAACTATAGTTTTGAGTTCAAGTTTCGGAGTTGTTTCGGTTTCGTGATTCTAAGAAAATCCGTATTTATTTCTAGCTAGGCTCTGATACCACTGAAGGATTACCTACGACGGCAGCAAGGTTTCGGGAGGCATCATCCAAGCCAAAATAAAATTTTGCCATTTTAGGTAACCCTAAACTAGATCGTTAACTAGAAATATACGGAATAATATATGCAAACACTTTGCAATATAAAAAGAGAGCAAGGAATACAACCTTTGTAGACCGGTCCTTCACTTCAATAGCTCCATGTAGATGTCCCCTTCGCTGCGATCGCAAGCTCCAGACTCTAGAGAGGCTTCATGAAGAAATGAACGTGCTTGCTTCGATGACTTCGAGGCCGAAGATGATCTACGTCGAGAAGACACTGACTCAAGCTCTTCCTTCACTAGGTCATGAACTTTGTGAAGAGAGCACCCTATACTACATAGAAAGTAGTAGAGGATGATGAAGTAGGAAGTGGGCTCACTTTAGAATTGATTTTCTCACACTTTTTCTCATAGCACCATTAAAGCTAGCAAGCTTTTCTTTTGGAGCTTGAAGAAGAAGAAGATGTTGAAGATAAACTCCAAATGAATAATTCATCCAAAATGAATTATATCACCAATGGTTGAGTTAAGCCCTCACGCTTAACTCTTTTAGAGAATAAACCACACTATAAAGTTAAGGGTTGGGTTAACAAATATCCTAAGAATGACAAAAGAGTTGACTTTGTCAATGTTTCTTCAAGCTTCATAAAGCTTGATAACTTTGACCAAAGTCTCCTCTCTTTTGTTATTTGTTAGGAAATAAGTAAACCCTAATTTAACCTTGATTTGGTTTAAGTCCCATACACCCAACTTGTATGTATCATTTAGCTTGATACAAACATATACACTTGCATATATCACATATAAACAATGTGCACATTCTAGTGAGAAAATAAATTATAAGTGAGCTAATACTAGTTAATGTAAAGTAATATATCAAATATATAATTATACATTAAATTATTAAATCAACTCTTGATTTAATAATCTGGTTATCACCGACTAATATCTTGTGTAGCAACTTACCGAATTAACACTTGATCCGATAACCCGGCTATATCGCATATAACCGATCAATGTCACAAATCGCGAGAATAGGATACGGTATCTCATATCGTATCAATTTCGGTCCCGCACATATCATATATGTGCTCCTACTCCGTTTCTCTTGAGCCAGGAAACCCCTGCGTAGGACTCTAAAGACTCATCAATACGCCGGCGGTAGGTGATGATCATATCAAACACCCACAAGCCGCAAGCGGTCTGCTAAACATAACAGCCACCCGGGTATTGAGCGATCAGAAGATCAACAAGCAAGCCTGCTCACACTCCTGCGAATCCAATCAGTAACAATACCGTACAGTCCGGTCTCTTCGTCTGATATGTCGCATATCTCGTCTAGGGGTGGTAAACGTCAGACCCCAGTAACTCGATAAGCCGTGTCGATATGAGGCTCATAATGGGTCGAGAAACTACTGATAACACTTACCAGTATATCTCTGAAGCTGCCTTGGCCAAGGACTTCCTGTTATAGCCAATCGAGCGCAGTGCAACATCAACTCCCAATACCGGGAGAGACGAAACCCCTCCTATCGCTAATTGCCTTCATATGACTCGGGACTGTACCCAAAAGCCACCATTTTGCACGCCCTCTTGGACGTGGTATGCTGGAAATCAAAGCACAGTGGGAATCACACAAGACTCTATGACGATCTCGGATCTACAGACTAACATGTACCAGTTTCACCAGAGAACTGCCATCTGACGTGAGGTATAATACCATCTGGGAGTTCTCGGCGAGTCTGTCCAGTGTACCCAGTCTCCACTGAGCACCCGTATACTATCTCTTATGTCAAACACCAATGGATATGGGATCATCCATCGCCCATCTATATGGGTCGAGAAGCTATACGCTAGTCTACTCTAGTATATCGATGCCCTTTACTGATACACCCACGACTAGGGCCATTTGAAGGATGTACTTAGCGACTACACTATCCCCACTAGTATGATCTACATCATAGTCCTGGTAGTCAAGTACTCATCCTAAGGGCTTTATAAACATGTAACATAGAGATAATCAGTGTACACGTTAAGATAAAGAGCATCCAGATAGCATACTATCATGTCAAGCAAGAAAGTCCTCCATATATATGTCCAAGAATCCACTACAATATACATCGTATGTACAGTAATGGTCTCAAGGGCATACATATCACTAACATTGGTTGAACCGGCTGTTGCAACAGAAACTAATGAATCTCAGCCACTCCGTAGATCTGGTAGGACTTCTCTCCCACCGGAGAGGTACTACGGTTTCCTTATTTATGGTGATAGAGAAGATTGCATCATAGAGGAGGAGGATCCTACCAGCTTTCAGCAAGCTATCACGAGTGGAGACTCTGTGAAGTGGCTGGATGCCATGAGATCTGAAATGGAGTCTATGTAAACCAACAAAGTATAGACTTTGAACATTGTACCCCCTGGGGTAAAACCTGTGGGGTGCAAATGGATCTTTAAAAGAAAGATTGGTGTAGATGGGCAGGTAGAGACCTATAAGGCAAGACTTGTGGCGAAGGGTTTTCGTCAAAGACCTGGTCTGGACTATGTCGAAACTTTTTCTCCCGTAGCCATGCTTAAATCCATTCCGATCCTACTTGCTATTGCTGCTCACTACGACTATGAAATCTGGCAGATGGACGTTAACTGCATTTCTAAATGGAGATTTAGATGAATGCGTTTATATGGATCAGCCAGAAGGCTTCATTGACAGTGGGAGCAGCGGGAAAGCATGTAGATTGCTTAAATCCATTTATGGATTAAAGCAGGCATCATGGAGTTGGAACATCTGTTTTGATGATGTTATCAAAGAGTTTGATTTCATCAAAAATCCAGATAAACCTTGTGTTTATAAGAAGGCTGTAGGGAGAGCTATCACATTCCTCGTATTGTATGTGGATGACATTCTTCTGATAGGAAATGATATTCATATGCTACAGTCGGTCAAATCTTTCTTATCACTAAGGTTCTCCATGAAGGACCTGGGTGATGCCACATAAATTCTGGGCATTCGGATCTATAGGGATAGATCTAAGAGGTTTTTGGGATTGTCCCAAACCAGGTACATTAACACCATCCTAAAGAGGTTTAGTATGGAAGACTCCAAGCGGGGTGCCGTACCATCTTGCCATGGAATCACTCTCTCCAAGGACTTTTGCCCAAAGACCGATGAAGAGAGAGCTCGCATGAGCATTATACCCTATGCTTCAGCCGTAGGATTTATAATGTATGCGAAGTTATGTACACGCCCAGATGTAGCTTATGCACTTAGTGTAGTAAGCAGGTATCAATCCAACCCAGGGGAGAATCACTAGATAGCTGTGAAGAACATTCTTAAGTACTTGCGAAGGACTAAAGAATTGTTCTTGGTGTATGGTAATGGAGATCTCCAAATGGAGGCCTTTACCGATTCGAGCTTCCAGAGTGATAAGGACGACAGCAAGTCTATCTCTGGGTTTGTATTTACCCTCAATGGAGGGGAGATAAGTTGGAAGAGTTCCAAACAGGATACCGTTGCAGACTCTACGATGGAAGCTGAGTACATTGCTGCAAATAATGCCGCCAAGGAAGCAGTCTGGATGAGGATGTTCGTCTCGGAGCTAGGAGTAGTTCCAACCATTATTGATCCAATACCATTGTATTGTGACAATAATAGGGCTATGGCGTTAGCCAAGGAGCCCAGGTCCCATCAGCGGTCCAGACACATCCTGAGGCGTTTTCATTTGATCCGGGAGATTGTAGATCACCTCCAGATCGAGATTAGGAGAGTGGACACAAAGAATAACACTGCGGATCCACTCACCAAGGCCCTCCCTCAGCCACAACATGAGCGACTTTTTGAGATGTTGGGTATGAGATACGCCAATAACCGGTCTTAGTGCAAGTGGGAGATTGTTGGTTATATGTATGCCCTAGAGGCCATTATATGATAGTGGATGTATTTATACATGTATATATATATATATATATATATATATATATATACAGATGACATTCTTGCTCGACATGATAGTATGCTATCTGGTTCTTCTTTATCTGACATGTTGACTTCATCATGCTTTTATTCATATACACATGTTGATAAAGCCCTGAGGATATTTGCTTGACTACTGTGATTATGATGGAGATCATACTATTGGGACGTCTGTAGTTTATAAGCATATCCTGAAATGTCCCTAGCCATAGGTGTATCGAGATGGGGCATCGATATACCAGAGTAGAATAGCGTATATGATACTAGATCCATATGATGGGCGATGGACGTTCCCACATCCATTGATGTTTGACATCGAAATCATATACGGGTGCTCAGTGGAGACTGGGTATACTGGACAGACTCGCCAAGAACTTCTATATGGTATTATATCTATCGTCGGATAGCAGTTCTCAGGTGACACCGGTAAAGGTTAGTTTGTAGACCCAAGATCGTCATAGAGTCTTGTGTGTTCTCCCACTGTACTTTGATTACCACCCTACCAGGGCTCTACTGAGTCGTGCAAATAGGTGGTTTTTGGGTACAGTCCCGAGACACATGAAGACGATGAGCGTTAGGAGGGGTTTCGCGTCTCTCGGTATTGGGAGTTGACACTGTGCTATGCTCGATCGGCTATATCAGTAAGTCCCTGACCAGGGCTGTTGAGATTTACTGGTAAGTGTTATCAGTAGTTTCTGGATCTGTTATAGACCATTCTTCGGCATGACTTATTGAGTTATTGGGGCCGACGTTACCATCCCTAGACTCGATATGCAGCATATCTGACGAAGAGACCGGACTGTACGGTGGTGTTGCCGGTTGGCTCGACGGGAGTTGTAACAGGTTCGCTTGTTTTCTTCTGATCGATCAATACCTGGGTAGCCGTTACGTTTAGCTGATCTCTTGCGGCTTGAGGGTGCTTGATATGATCATCACACACTGCCGGCGTATTGACGAGTCTTAGAGTCCCACAATGGAGTTACCTAGCCCAGGCGAAATGATGTGGTGTGCATATGTGATATGTGCGGGGAACCGATTAAATGCATGTATGTGATACCGTATATTAATCGGGTGGTTTGCTATTGGTCGGGTCGTATGTGATATGACCAGTTTGCTAAATCAAGTGTTAATTTAACATTGACTATTAGCATTTTCATTTTAGACCCTTTTGTCTTTTGTTGTATGCATGCATGTATGCACATGTTTACATTGATGCACATATGGATGTGCATGCACACATACATGCATATACATTTCTATCATGGTTGTTGATACATTGGATGGTGGCAATATAAGACTCACACCTTAATAAATATGTTGATATTTATTTTGGGAGCTAGTGGAAATGGAAATAATTCATGGTTAATTATTTTATTCATCCACTAAACCTATAGTTAACCATGGGTTATTTTTTCATGGCCATTCTTGCACCAAAAGAAATATCTAGATATTTATTAACTAGGGTTAAAGATGAGAAGAAGAAAATATATATATATTTTCTATTCTCATTTTTATCCTTATGCTTATCATTATCTTGAGCTCTTTCATTTGCCATCTTCTTCTTCATCACCCTCTTGCTCTCTAGGTTTTGATAGTGAACAAAAGAGTGATCAAGTTAGGGTTTTGAAGTGAGAAAACAAGCCACATCATCATTCTATACTACTCTTGCCCACTAGTTTAGAGTGTTGCTTCAACTTCATCATCTTGATCAAGTGGAGCTTTGAGCTTGGACAAAAAGGACTCCGGGTGGATCGTCGTGGACTTGGAGGATCTCAACCAAGCTTCTTCCAACACTCAAGTAGCCAAGGAGTCTAGCTAAGGGAGCTACAAAGGTTGTATTCTCTAAACCTAGCACTTAACTGCTTGTGGATTGTGTTAAAGTTTTGTGTTACCCTAGCTTTTCTAGTTTAACCCTTAGGATAGTTTCTTTAGCACCCTATAAATTTTTAATATGGCATGTGTGATGCTACCAAACCCTAGTAGTGGTGCTAAGGAAATCCCTTCAGGTTGCCCCATTTCCGGGATTGGCGGATAACTTGCCACACTCATAGGGGTCTAGGTTCTTCATTGCACAGGCTATCCACACGACCGAGGAACGTCAAGTTTCATTTGTGCTAGATTATCCGCTATTCCATATAGCATATTGCTGTTCAGTGATATTGCTTATATATCATGCCTGGGACGAATGGTTATATATATATATATAAACTAGTAGATGTTTTATATTTTTGCATCCGCGCTAGTCTAGCCCTCGCTCTGTCATTAGTTAAGTAACCTAATGGTGCATGACGGGGCCCCGTGGCGAATGCGGATGGCATATACGTACATTTTATTTTCGTTCTTTTCTGGTATGATAGGGATTAATTGATGGGACCACTTTAATTTTAATTAATGCAAGGAAAAAGAAACCTAAAAGATGTTGGAACAAATTTTCGAAAAACTATAAACATATTCTTTCGCTTTGCATAGTAGTATTCGGTTAGGGATATCCAGCACCTCATTCGAGGAGGCAAGAGCCTAGATCCTTTCATGGGGAGTGATCTCTTGAGGAAAAGTTTATGTTACTATACATCACTCGGTTTTCTTCAAAACCACGAGTTTTCAAAAGTAGAGCCTAAACCACTCCTTTTCAAAACTACTCGGATCCTTCAACGATATCAAGTTCATTACGTTAAAGTTTTTTCGCCAAAAACCAGCCTTAGCCCTCCATCATTTCAGATTAGTATTGCTTAGTATTCGTGCTGCATGTTTTGACCTTGTTGAGGCATAGTGTTCGGTAGATAGGTATTGTTTTTTTGTTGCATTGTGATGCGATTATCTAGGACAGTCGCACGGTCATTTTGACCTTATCAAGGGCTCGTGCGTGTAGATTTAGATTAATCCAAGTTAATGACGGATTGAACTTGACTAGCTGCTTATGATATTTTGACCTTGTTAAGGTCATAGGCCGTCAGGGGCAAAAACCACATCGGGAGTTTCAAATATATAGGAAACTTTCTAGTGTTGCATACCTTCTGAAGTATGGTAACTAGAGTGGCTTCCATCTAGGTTATCACGCAATAATAATTGGTTCCCGATCCCACTGATGAGTAAGATTACTCTTGGGAGATATTTTTCACTTCACAACTAGCTAACCTATTAGGTGTCTAGAAAAATGTTAATGGGGCTACGCCTTTGTAGAAACGATATTTATTTTAATTAGGCCCATGCAAGAGCACGGAGAACCTCCCTCAGAGTACCAACACTCACCTGACTGAATGGTTAGTGAACTTGTAAGGTATGAATGATCTCGACTAATTCTCTTTTACGGCTTGGAGGAGAATTCGAGGAAACAGTGGGAGCCATCCTGATTAGATAAACTAATAACCAATATAATCTTGCATGAGTGCACGCTGAGTGTTTCTTTCCTATCTTTCCAGGTAGCAACCATGTCACGCCCTAATCAATATAATAAAATGTATGACTTGATCGAACCAGCTTATTACACTGTGCTGGGGAATGTCGGTTCGGCTCTAACTTGTGACAACTATCACATGTATAGGAAAGGAAAAGAAGACTGTAAGGAATTCCAGATGACTCTATTGAAGGAGAAGCATTCTAATGCATCTTATTCGGATGTATTTGTTATTGAAAACAGTTTTTCGGTCAACCCTACTTCCTGGGTACTAGATACCGGATCAGGATCTCATATCTGTAATTTATTACAAGGACTGAGAAAAAGTAGAATGGTTGGACCTGGTGATATGTCCCTCAGAATAGGGAACGGAGCACAAGTTTATGCTGCTGTTGTCGGTGAATATCACCTAGTATTGCCAAGCGGCAATTCTATGATTTTGAACAACTGCTACTATGTACTTTCCATGCTTTGCAATATCATATCAGTTTCTTTACTTGATAAACATGGATATAACTTTGTTCTAGATAGAAATATCATGAACATTTACTTTAATCAGGTATTGGTTGCAGAAGGTATACTGTCTAATGGTATCTACGTTCTCAATAAAAACACGGTTTTCAATGTACAAAACAAACGCAAGAGGAAGAGTTCAGGTACGAATGAAGCCTACTTGTGGCATTGTAGACTTGGTCATATTGGTGAAAAAAGACTAAGTAAGTTGCATAAAGATGGATATCTGAATCCGTTCGAATTTTCATTCTATGAAACTTGTCAGTCTTGTCTCAAAAGAAAGATGACCAAATCTCCATTTACCAGACCCGGACAAAGAGATATAGAGCTTTTGGGACTCATACACAGTGATGTATGTGGTCCAATGTCTATACATGCAAGGGGTGGGTTCTCGTACTTCATTACATTCACTGTTGATCTCTCTAGGTTCGGATATGTATTTTTCATGAAACACAAATCTGAAACTTTTGATAAGTTCAAAGAATTTAAAAGCGAAGTAGAGAACCAGACTGGAAAAAGTATCAAGATCCTTCGATCTGATCGAGGAGGGGAGTAATTGAGCACAGAATTCCTGGATTTTCTAAAAGAGAATGTTATTCTCTCTCAGCCTACTCCTTCGTATACACCACAGCACAATGGTGTATCGGAGCAGAAGAACTGTACCCTATTGGATATGGTTCGCTCCATGATGAGTAATGCCGAGTTACCTCATTCGTTTTGGGGGCATGCGCTTCAGACAGCGGTATTCCTATTGAATCAAGGTCCATCCAAAATTAGTGCCTAAGACTCCATATGAAATATGGAGTGGAAAGAAACCTTATCATAAACGTGTTAAGATATGGGGTTTTCCGGCCTTTGTTAAAGTACAAAATCCGGACAAACTTAAGGCACGATAAGTTTTATGTTAGTTTGTATAATTTCCCAAGAATTTATATGGATATCTATTCTGCCACACCGAGGAAAAAAAGGTTTTTGTTTCTCGGTATGCCAAATTTTTAGAATGGCAGTTTCTTGGAAAAGAAACTCGTGGGAGTGTGGTAGAACATGATGAAGTTCCAGAAGCACAAATTACAACTGCAGATTTGGTAGAAGCAGAGAATTCAATTGAACCCGACGAACCTCAGCCACTCGGCAGATCTAGTAGGATTTATCGTCCACTCGTAAGATACTATGGTTTTCTCATAGACGGGGATCGAGAGGATTGCATCTTGGAAGAAGATGATCCTACCAGTTTCGAGCATGCTATTACCAGCAGGGACTTTGTAAAATGGCTGGATACTATGCGATCCGAAATGGAGTCCATGTACACAAAGCTTAGACTTTAGATGTTGCTCCTCCTGTGGTAAAACCCGTTGGATGCAAGTAGATCTTCAAAAAGAAGATTGGTGCAGATGGACAGGTGGAAACCTATAAGGCTAGACATGTTGCAAAAGGTTTTCGTTAAAGACCAGGAGTGGACTATGAAGAAACCTTTTTTCCAGTGGCTATGCTGAAATCCATACGGATCCGACATGCTATTGCTGCCTACCATGACTATGATGTATGGCAGATGGACGTTAAACATCTTTTTTAAATGGAAGTTTAGAAGAGTGCGTTTATATGGATCAGCCAGAGGGATTCGTAGACAGTGGGAGCAGCGGGAAGATGTGTAAATTGCTTAAATCTATTTATGGATTAAAGTAGGCATCGCAGAGCTGGAACATATGTTTTGATGAGACAGTCAAGGAATTTGACTTCATCAAAAATGAAGATGAATCATGTATCTATAAGAAGATTGTAGGGAGAACAGTTGTATTCCGCATCCTATACTTGGATGACATTCACTTGATAGGAAATGAAATTCCTATACTACAATCAGTCAAGTTGTTCTTATCACAAAGGTTCTCTATGAAAGACCTGGGCGATGCCTCCTACATTCTGGGGATTAAGATCTATAGAGATTGATCCAAGAGATTGGTAGGACATTCACAGTCCAGATACATAGAGACCATACTAAAGAGAATTAGTATGGAAGATTCCAAGCGCGGTAATATACCCGCTTTGAACGGAATCACCCTCTCCAAAGATATGTCTCCCAAGACTGATGAAGAGAAGGTTCGCATAAGCACTATATCCTACGCTTCGGCGGTAGGATCTATAATGTATGCAATACTGTGTACCAGACCGATGTAGCTTACGCGCTTAGCGGGTGAGCCGGTATCAGTCGAATCCAGGAGAGAACCACAAGACCGCAGTAAAGAACATTCTCAAATATCTGAGAAGGACTGAGGAGATGTTCTTGGTTTACAGTAATGGAGACCTCCAGGTCGAGGCCTTTACCAACTTAAGCTTCTAGAGTGACAAGGATGACAGCAAGAATGTCTCGGGTTTTGTGTTTACCCTCAATAGAGGGACAGTCTGTTGGAAGAGCTCCAATAGGACACCGTCGAAGATTCGACGATAGAGGCTGAATGCATTGCTGCCAAGGATGCCGCAAAAGAAGCGGTCTGGATGAAGAAGTTCATTACTGAACTTGAGGTGGTTCTGTCAATTATTGATTTGATATCTTTGTATTGTGATAACAATGGGGCTATGGCTTTAGCGAAGGAACCACGGTCCCATCAAAAATCCAGATACATCTTTAGGCAGTATCACCTTATCAGGGTGATCGTAGATCGCCGGGAGATCGAGGTTCGGAGAGTAGATACAAAAGACAATACGGCGGATCCATTTACCAAGGCCATCCATCAAGTGAAGTTTGAGTGACTTTTTGAGATGTTGGGTATGCAATACGCCAACCACTGGCCCTAGAGCAGACGTTGGGTATTCGGTAAGCCAATTACAGGCCTTAGTGCAAGTGGAAGATTGTTGGATTTGTATCCCTTGAGGCCTGTATTGTATAGGATGCTAAGGATATGTATATACAGGACACTCTTGCTCAGTTATATAGTATGCTATTTGAGTTGTCTTTATCTGAACATGTGTATTTGTTTTTCTTACTATTTTGTATTGCTTATACATGTTGATAAAGACTCGTTAAAGTAGTATACTATTTTAGTTTGTCATTATCTTAACATGCGCATATGTTATACTCGATATCATATATGGCGGATACATGTTGATAAAGCCTGTAGGATTTTGCATAATTACCAGCGTTATGGTGGTGATCATACTTGTGGGAGCTGGGTGGTCCGTAAGCACATAAAAATCCCAAGTCGCAGGAGTATCGAGACTGGGCATCGATATTCCAAAGTAGACTTGTGTATACGTTTCAAAACCCCGATGAGGGGCGGTGGTTGGTCCCATGTCCATTGGTGTGATCACCTAAGATTGTATACAGGTGCTCACAAGGGGTGAGCATACTGGACAGACTCGCCGAGAACCTCTAGATCGTATTATACGTATCGTCAGATAGCGGTTCTCACGTGACATGAGTACAGGTTAATCTTTAAACCAAAGATCATCATTTGTCTCGTGTGAGTTCCCGCTGTGCTTTGATCACTACCCTACCACGACTCTACTGAGTCGTACAAACAGGTTTTGGTTGGGTACAGTCCTGAGCCACATGGAGGAAATATGTGATTGTCAAGGATTCTTCTCTCCCAGTATTAGGAGTCAATATCGCACTATGTCCAATTGGCTAGAACCATAAGACCTTGGCCAAGGCTGTTGAGATTTACTGATGATTAGATTTGTAGTTTCTCGGATCGGTCCTGAGCCAAATCGACACGACTTATCAGGTTATTAGGGGTCTGACGTTTACCACCCCATAGATCCGGTATGCGATACTCTTATACGAAGAGACGGGACTGTACGAAAATTGTCACGGATAGGCTCAGTAGGAGATCGGATGAGCTTGCTCGTCGGCCTTCCTTTCGACAGGTATCTGGGTAGCCGTTATATACAGCTAGTGTCGCTGACGTGCTTGTGGTTAAACCCACTGCCAGCGTACCGTCGAGTCTTTAGAGTCCCACACAGAGGGTTTCCCTGGTTCAGGCGAAATGATTTAGGAGCCGTATTTTCATATATGCAGGGTTTCGATCGAATGATAATACTGGCCGGCTTAGGATTAAGCCGGATTATTAAATCAGGTATTGATTTAATAATTTACATATACATATTTCGATATGTATATTCTAGTGTTATCCGCGGTTTCGATCGGACGGTTGATTATACTAGCCGGCTTAGGATTAAGCCGGATTATTAAATCAGGTATTGATTTAATAATTTACATATGCATATTTTGATATCTATATATTCTAGTATTATGTTATTATTCTATCTCTTTGGTGTTCGTATTTTGATATGAATACGGGTATGTATATACAGTAGAGTGTATTCCGTATTTATAAGGAAAACATTCTATAAGGTGAACACCTCATTTTAGTTTATCCATTTATTAATTTAAATGGAAAATGAGGTATAAAGATAATGAGGTGATAATGGTGAAAACCATGCTTGAATAGTTTTGACAAATGAATTATATATTCATTTGTGCAAACTATTCAAGTATGGTTGATATATTTTTTATTGAAAAAGGTTTTATACAAAACCATGCTTGCATTATTGTTTTAAGGGTATGATTTTCATTCTCACCATTTTGCTTCTCTCTCCTCACTAGCTCCTTTCTTGAGCTCATCCTTCATATTCCTCCCTATCCTTCATGAGTTGAGAAACAAGGGTGGAAGTGAGATAGAAAATTACTATAACCACTCACTTCATCACCAGACACTCTAGATTAGCAACCTAGAGCCTTTAGTTGCTCCATTAGATTTTTGTGTGGAGCTAGAGCCATGAACCACATCCCTCGGGTGGATCATCTTCGACGTAGGAGGATCGGAGATCATGGAAGATCACGGAGTCTCCATGGAGCTGAGGAAGAGGGTAGAAGACCGAAGGACACAGATCTTTTGGTATAACCCCTTATCACCGTAGCTAGATCTCCTTTAGCTTGCTAGTTCAATGTTTGGTTAGATTCTAGGTAGTGGTTTGTAGCGCCAGTTATTTTAATAGTTTTTCGTTGTGCAACGGCCGCAATTGGCGGCTAGGGCGCTAGGAAATCCAGCAAGTACAAGTTAGTCTGTCGACCTGAGATCATCATTTGTCTCATGTGAGTTCCCACTGTGCTTTGATTACTATCCTACCATGGCTCAAAGGAGTCTTGCAAACAGATTTTAGTTGGGTACAGTCCAGAGCCACATAGAGGCAGTGAGCGGATGGTCGGGGATTCGTCTCTCCGAATATTGGGGATAGATGTCGCACTATGCACGGGTGGCCATCATCTGAAATCCTTGGCCAAGGTGGACGAGAATTAAAGATTTGGATCAGTAGTTTCTCGGTGGACGATGGTCTTCACACCGACATGAAATATCGTGTTATTAGGGGTCTGACTTTCTCCACCCACAAACTCGATATGCAATACTCTTAGATGAACAGACCGGACTGTACGGAGATTGTCACAGACATGCTCCGTAGGGGTGCATATGAGTTTGCTCGTTGGCCTTTTTTTCGCTTCATACCTGGGTAGCCGTTACGTATAGCCAGTGCCGCTGATGTGCTTGCGATTAAACCCACTGCCAGCATATTGACGAGTCTTTAGAGTCCCACAGAGAGGGTTTTTCCGATCAGGCGCTATGATATTGATGACATATGTTGGTATATATAGTTCTCTGATTAAATATGTCTATAGGCTACACGGATTTTAATCGGACGGTTGATAATACTAGCGACTTAGGATCAAGCCGGATTATTAAATCCTGTTTTGATTTAATAATTTATATATATATATATATATATATTTAATATATGTATTCTAGTATTATTGTTCACTATTCATTTTCTCTCTTGGCTATTTGTATTTTTATACGATTACACATATATCTATTTCGATGCGTATACCAAGTTGTATTCCGAATTTATACGAAATTTGTTCTAGAAGATGGATACCTTATTTGTGAATATTCATTTACGAATATTCGTAAAATGAGGTGGAAGGTAAGATGGCATTGAGCATGGTTGAAGACATATAGAGAGAAATGGGCCTCATTATTTTATTAACAAATGTGTTATGATTTTATTTGTATGGTTGTAAAATGAATATGAAACCATTCCCTTTTCAATTCTTCGTACTATCATTCTCTCATTCCTTCAAGTGTTGATCATGGCTATTTTTCGTCACCTCCTCCTCCTTCTTCTTTGTTTGCTCTTTTGAGTTTAGATTTCAGAGAAAAAGATAGAGGAAAATTCCTACAACCCCACTCTCCACTTTTAGCGAGCTTGGAGCGTCAATTAATTCACTAGGTGAATCTGAAACTTGGATCGGTTCTCTTGGGTTGATCATCTTCGGCGAAGAAGGACCAGCATGCAAACGCGGCCCGAAGCCCTTGAGATCATGCTAGAGTCCAACCCAATTGGAGTAAATGAAGACACTACAAAGGTTGTGATATCTATCTTGTTATGGTTCTTCTGTAGGTGTTTGGTTCGATTCTTGAGTTTTACTTTCTAGTGTCTAGAAAATTTTGGTTTTTGAATTTCGCAGTGACAGCGGGTTAGCGGCAAGGGAACTAGGAACCAACAAGAGTTGTGTAGTCTATAAGCACATCCTTAAATGTCCCTAGTCGTGGGAGTATCGAGACTGGGCATCGATATTCCGGAGTAGAATAGTGTATACGTTTCGAGACCCCGATCAGGTGCGATAGCCGGTCTCACAAGCCATTGGTGTTTTGTCACCTAATATAGCATACAAGTGCTCACTGGAGGTTAGTACACCGGACATACTCGCCGAGAACTTCTAAATGGTATTTTATCTATCGTTAGATGGAATTTCTCTAATGGCATGAGTACAGGCTAGACTTTTGATGTGAGATCGTCATTTTTCTCATGTGAGTTCCCACTGTACTAAGAATACTACCCTATCACGGCTCAAAGGAGTCGTGCAAACCGGTTTTAGTTGAGTATAGTCCCGAGTCATATGGAGGCAGTGAGAAAATGTTAAGGATTCGTCTCTCCTGGTATTAAGAGTCGATGTCGCGCTGTGTTCGGTTTGCCATCACTATAAATCCATGGCCACGGTGGATGAGATTTACTGATAAGAGTTCAGAAGTTTCTCAGTTGGAGATGAGCTTGATTCCGACACGACTTATCGGGTTACTAGGGGTCTGACGTTATCCACCCCCTAAACCATATATGTGATACTCTTAGATGAAGAGACCGGACTGTACAGAGATTGTTACATTCAGCCTCAGTAGGCTACGGATGGACTTGTTGTCGACCTCCCTTTTGACATTTACTTAGGTAGCCTGTTAGTTATATATATGCCCTAGAGGCCATTGTTGTACATATGATGTATATTATAGTGGATGATTGGATATATATAGAGAGAACTTTCTTGCTCGACATGATAGTATGCTATTTGGTTTCACTTTGTCTTAACATGTTGACTTGTATTGGTTACTGTCTTGCTCTCAAATGTTGATAAAGCCCTTAGGATATGTACTCGACTACTAGGACTATGATGCAGATCATACTAGTGGGGTCAGGGTAGTCAAAGAGTGCATCCTATAACTGTTCCTAGTCGAGGGTGTATCGAGACAGGGCATTGATACACCAGAGTAGACTAGCGTTTACGCATTTTGACCCATATGATGGGCGATGGATGATCCCATATCCATCGGTGTTTGACATCAAAGTTGTTGTACGGGTGCTCAGTGGAGATTGGGTATACTGAACGGACTCGCCGAGAACTCTTAGATGGTATTATACCTATCGTCAGATAGCAGTTCTCCGGTGACACTGGTACAGGTTAGTCTGTAGACCCGGGATCGTCATAGAGTCTTGTGTGATTCCCACCGTGCTTTGATTTCCACCTTACCATGTCCAAGAGGGCATGGAAAACGGTGGCTTTTGGGTACAGTCCCTAATCATATAGAGGCAATAAGCGATAGGAGGGGTTTCGTCTCTCCCGGTATAGGGAGTTGATGTTGTGCTGTGTTCGATTGGCTGTAACTGGAAGTCCCTGGCTAGGGCTGATATGGAGTACTACTGGTAAGAGTTATCAGTAGTTTCTTGACCTGTTATGAGCCTTACATCGACACGACTTATCGGTTACTAGGGTCTGACGTTTACTACCCCTAGACTGGATATGCGACATATCAGACGAAGAGACCGGATTGTACGGTAGTGTTACTGATTGGATTCACAGGAGAATGTACAGGCTTGCTTGTTGATCTTATGATCGCTCAATACCTGGGTGGCTGTTACGTTTAGCTGATCGCTTGCAGCTTGTGGGTGTTTGATATGATCATCACCTACTGCTGATGTATTGACGATTCTTTAGAGTCCGACATAGAGGTTTCCTGGATCAGGCAAAATGGAGTAGGAGTACATATGTGATATGTGCGGGACCGAGAATAATACGATATGAGATACCGTATTCTATTCTCGCGATAGGAGATATCGGCCGGGTATATGTGATATAGCCGGGTCATCGGATCAAGTTTTGATTCGATGAATTGGTACATGTTATATTATTCGGTTATATGTATTATAGCCTGATTATCGGATCAAGTGTTGATTCGATAATTTAATGTATAATTATATATGTGATATATTACATTACGTTAACTAATATAAGCTCGCTTTGTTGATTCATTTTCTCACGGGATAATACATTGATATATATGCGATATATGTTAATTGTATTATTTTCTTTTGTTACAAAATATATTGTATATGTGATATATAATATTGTAACATGTTAGGGTTACAAATTCAACATTGGATTAGGGTTTAAACATGGTTAGGGTTTGGATTAGGGTTAGCTTTTGCATGAAACTTCCATGAAGCTTCATGAAGCTTTGACTTTTTCTTTAGCTTTGATATTTTGTATAGATATTTGTTAACCCAATACAAACCATTAACTCTAGTTTATTCTCTACATGAGTTAATTCCTTCATGCTTAACTCATGGTTGGTTTTTGTAACCATAACAATTATTCATTATTCATCACAAAAGGATCAGCATCTTCTTCTTCTTCATTCTCTTTAAAGAAAACCTTCACTAGCTTTTCATTTATGATGAATAAGTGTGAGAATTTGAAAACAAAAGTTAGAAAAATTCCTACTTCATCATCTTCATCTATTCTACCCATTTAGATTAGGGTGTTCACTTCTCTTATAAGTTGCTTAGTGAAATATAAGCTTGGGTTTGAGATTCTTCAAGATAGATCATCTTAGATCATGAAGACTTCAAGCAAGATGCATCATTCACCTCTTGGAGCCTCACGAGAGTCGGAGTTCTTGATGATCGCAGCGAAGGGACCTCAACACGAAGCTTATGAAGCGAAGGAACGGACTACAAAGGTTGTAATCCCTATCTCTTTACTTCTTTGTATGTGATACAAACTTTGTTACCCTAGAAATTCTAGCATAATTCATGGTTAGTTAGCTTTGCACCTCTCTAATTTTTAAAATGGCATGAGTGATCCAACCAAATCCTAGACTAGGTGCAAAGGTAACCCAACAGTAGTATCAGAGCCAAACTAGAATTCTAGATACGGTGTTATAACAATTACAAAAACGATATCCACTCCGAAATACAGTATTAAGAAACCTTATATTTGCTCTCTGTAAATTTTCCAAAAAGTCCAAAAATTTTTCAAACAGTTGCAGAATGTAGTATGGACAATTCTAAGAACATGGGAGGAATACGGAGGGAGGGGCTCGAATTTTGGCGGAGCCCCAAGCCTGGAATTCCGGCTAGGAACGCCTGCTAGGCTCCTGTCCCCACGTATTCCCCCTGTGCTCTCATGTCTCCATTTTGGGTTTCCTATTATTGTTTGTTTAGCCCAATTTTCATGTGATGATCTGTTTGACTCGGGGCTAATTCGTAGTGCTTCATAGTCGTATAACTTAACACTGTATTGGTAACCATGACTATTTTTAGCAGTTCGATCGAACTTCGCACACCACATTATGTACCCCGCTGAAATTTTCAAGTGTTGTAATTTTTCGAAGTTGATTATATTCGTTAAATCGTGCAAGTACCCCTATGGACCCCCTAGAAGACATAATAACCTTAACTCGATTCTATGCCCACGGAACCGTGAACGAACCTTCGGGTTTGTCGTAGTTCCGTGGTGTCATAGGTGAGGCGTTGGTTAACTCCTTCTATGGCTGGGCCATAGACATTGTGGCACGGTTTTTGAGTGTTTTGACTTAGCTCAAGTGTTGAGCTAACGAGGGTAATTTATGAGTGTATGTTGATTCGATCGAAACGTTAAACATCGTCATGATATTTTGTGATTGTGATACAATATGTGGAATTCATATAGTTAGGCATGAAATCCGTAATATGTGATATTTCGGGTTTACGATGTCTAAGTCGATTGTGGATTCCAAATGTTGTAGTTTTACACTTTCTTTTCTGTGACCGTAAGCGTACTATGTGGGGTATTGCCAGCTTCATTGCTATACATCAACGACAATCGGGATACGCATACTTACTTACGTTGATAATATGAGATATTATGTGTTGCTGATGATATGTTATATTAGACTGTCGTGTTCTGAATAGCCGGGGGTTTTATGTGAGATGAAGGTTTTTATTTTCATTCATGTAAAATTCATTGTATGTAATATTCTTTTATTGGGGCACTTCCGGGTTGAGATTGTTGTCACCATTGTATATTATTTACTTTTCCACATTAGGATAGACCCAAGGCGGAGAGTACAAGTAGCCGGGTTCTAGGGTCCAGCGGGAGGCCATCTCGAGAAGTCGAGACCGGATCTCCTAACCCTAGAATTGACAGCGTTACTTGCCGCTCTCGTAGGGGTCTAGGGATGTGGGTTTGGCTATTCATCGCGACCGTGGAATCCGTGTTTTATACAGGCTCGATATAAAACACGGACCTCCTAATATATCCAATATTTCATATGATTCTTCTACTGCTGATATACTGTGATGTGATCGTATTATATGCGTGAGACAAATTCTTTTTTATTATATATGAGATATATAGTAGATGTTTCTTATGTTTTACACCCACGCTAGTCCCCGTCCCGGTATGCCGTTAGTTAAGTAACCTAACGGTGCATAACGGAACATTGTGGCGAATGCGGATGGCATAAGCGTACGTTGTATTTTCGTTTCTTCTGTGATGCTTAGGAAGCATAAATGATAGGATTTATTAATGAGATTAATAAAAGAAAAGAAACTTAAAAGATGTTGTAGAATCAAATTTTCAAAAAGGGTAACTGCATTTTTTGCTTTGCACCGTGCTATATGCGATATACCCTGCACCTTATTCGATGAGGAAAGAGCCGAGATCCCTTCACCGGGAGTGACCTCTTTAGCAAAACTGGCAGATGCTACAAACTCACGGATTATTTTTTGATTGCTTCTATAGTTCTTGCTTTGCACAGCGGTATTTGTGAAATATCCTGCACCTTATTCGATAAGGAAAGAGCCGAGAACCCTTCACCAGGAGTGACCTCTTTAGCGAAACTATAAATGCCTCAAAAACACTCCTTTTCAAAATCACTTGTTTCTACAACGATATCAAGTTCATTACGCTTATGGTTTTCAGAAAAACCTGCGTAGCCCTCCGTCATTTCAGATAAGTATTACTTAGTATTCGTGCTACGTTTGTTGACTATGTTAAGGCGTAGTGTGCGGTAGCTAATTTGTGCTTATCTGTTAAAACATGAGACGTGATTGGATTAGGGTAGTTGTACGACTTTGTTGACTTTGTTAAGAGTCGTGCAGGTGGGTTTAATTCAATCGGGAAATGACGGGTTGAACTTGGCTAGCAATTATGATTTGTTGACTATATTAAGGTCATAAGTTGCTAGGGGCAAAAGTATTATCGGGAATTTCAAGTGTTGAAATTTGCAATGAGATTGCATACCTCATGTGAGATAGTTGGATCACGATACCCACTGCGAGTAAGACTTACTCCTGGGAGAGTTTTACACAAGACAATTAGCCGATCAAGTAGGTGTCTAGAAAGGTGTTTACGGGGTTATGCCTATGGGAAAACGAGGTTTATTCTAATTAGGTCCGTGCGAAAGCACGGGGAACCTCCCTCAAAATACCAACACTGACCTGGCTGAAAAATTGGCGAACTTGTAAAGTGTAATTAATCCTGGCTAGTCTTACCTTTTTGGGTTTGAATGAAGATTTGATGAAAACAGTGGGAGCCATCCTGATTAGATAAGATAATAACCAGTCTAATCTTGCAAGAGCATACGCTAAAGTGTTTTCTTCTCTCTCTCTCCAGGTTGCGATCCTGTCAAGACTTAATCAAGATAATAACATGGTTGTATTGACTGAACCCGCTTTCTATACTGAGCAGGGGAACGTTAGTCCCGCTCCAACTTATAATTGTTATAAGTCCGAGCAGGGAATAGTAGAATATCTGGATTCTCACGCCGCCCAAACGAAGAATAAGCATGTTGATGCATCTTCTTCGAGTGTGTTAGTTATCGAGAACTGTTTCTCGGTTCACTCTACGTCCTTGGTATTAGATACCGGATTGGGATCCCATATATGTAATATGTTACATGGGCTACGTAAAGGTAGGGAACTGGGAGAGGGTGATTATTCCATAAGAGTAGGGAAATGTGCAAATGTTGCAGCCAAAGCAGTTGGCGAATATCACCTTGTATTACCAAACGGTAATACATTGGTTCTGAACAAATGCTATTACATTTCGACCCTGATATGCAATCATATATCAGTTTCTTTATTGAGTAAAGAAGGATATAATTTTTTAGTACAGGATAATGTTATGAACATATTCCTGAATCAAAAGTTGATTGGATCAGGATCGTTAAATAATGGCATATACGTTCTCAACCAAACTACAGTACTTAATGTATAAAACACACACAAGAGGAAGAGTTCAGAAATGAACGAATCCTTCTTGTGGAATTGTAGACTAGGTCATATCAATGAAACACGGCTAGCTAAGTTACATAAGGATGGATATTTGAATCTGTTCGAATTTTCATTTTATGACACTTGCCAGTCATGTCTCAAAGGTAAAATGACCAAAACTCCGTTTAGTGGATACGGAGAAAGAGTTACAGAACTCTTGGGACTGATACATAGTGATGTATGTGGTCCCATGTCTACACATGCCAGTAACGGTTCTTCATACTTCATTACATTCACTGACGATCTCTCAAGATACGGACATGTGTTCCTGCTGAAACATAAGTCTGAAGCTTTTGAGAAATTCAGAGAATATAAGAACGAAGTAGAGAACCAAACGGGCAAAAGTATTAAGATCCTTAGATCTGATCGAGGAGGAGAATACTTGATCAATGATTTTCTGGATTATCTAAAGGAGAATGGGATTCTCTCTCAGCTTACTCCTCCTTATACACCACAGCACAACGGTGTATCGGAGCGAAGGAATCGCATCCTATTAGATATGGTGCCCTCTATGATGAGCACCGCTGAGTTACCTATTTCCTTTTGGGGTCATGCGCTTGAAACAGCCGCATACCTATTGAATCAAGTTTCGTCTAAATCTGTACCTACCACACCATATGAGATATGGAGTGGGAAGAGACCATATCTTAACGAGTTAAGATATGGGGTTGTCCGGCTTATGTCAAAAGGCAAAATCCGGACAAACTCGAGGCACGATCAGTTCTTTGCAAGTTTGTGGGATATCCTAAGAATTCCCAAGGGTATATTTTCTACCACAGTAAGGAACAAAAGGTGTTTGTTTCTCAATACACCACCTTTTTAGAAAAGGAATTTCATGCAAAAGAAATTAGTGGCGAAGAGGTAGAGCTGGAAGAAGTTTCGGCACCACAAACTACAACTGAAGATTTAGTGGAACCAGATGATTCAGTAGTTCCCAATGAACCCCAGCCTCTTCGCCGATCTAGTAGGGTTTCTCATCCACTTGAGAGATACTACGGTTTTCTCATTGACGGTGGAAGCGAGGATTGCATCATGGAAGATGATGACCCGACTAGCTTCGAGCAGGCCATCACGACTGGAGACTCTGTGAAATGCCTGGATGCAATGTGGTCTGAGATGGAATCCATGTACACCAACAAAGTATGGACTTTGGAAGTTGCTCCTAAAGGGGTAAAACCCATTGGGAGCAAGTGGATCTTTAAGAAGAAACTTGGTGTAGATGGAAAAGTTGAGACTTTTAAAGCTAGACTTGTTGCAAAGGGTTTTCGTCAACGACCTGGTGTAGATTATGACGAAACCTTTTCTCCAGTGGCTATGCTTAAGTCCATCCGGATCTTACTTGCCATTCCTGCATTACACTACTACGAAATATGGCAGATGGATGTTAAGACCGCCTTTCTAAATGGTGATTAAGAGGAGTGGGTGTACATGACTCTGCCAGAAGGCTTCGTGGATAATGGGGGCAGCGGAAAGGTATGCAAGCTGCTTAAATCCATCTACGGGTTAAAGCAGGCATCACGGAGTTGGAACATCTGTTTTGATGTGGTAGTCAAAGAGTTTGACTTCATCAAGAACGTAGATGAACCTTGTATTTACAAGAAGGTTGCAGAGAGTAAGATCGTCTTCCTCGTATTGTATGTGGATGACATACTCTTGATAGGAAATGATGTTCCTATGCTGCACTCGGTCAAGCTCTTCTTATCACATAGATTCTCAATAAAAGATCTAGGTGATGCCTCCTGCATTTTGGGGATTAAGATCTATAGAGATAGATCTAAATGGATACTGGGATTGTCCCAATCCAGGTACATTGACACCATACTAAAGAGGTTTAGTATGGAAGAATCCAAGCGTGGGAACTAACCCACGATCTCTGGACTCACTCTCTCCAAAGAGATGTCTCCCAAGACTGATTTGGAGAAAGCTCGCATGCAAGGGATACCCTATGCTTCGGTAGTAGGCTCTATTATGTACGCGATGCTATGTTCCAGACCCGATGTAGCATACTCACTAAGTGTAGTGAGTAGGTATCAAGAAGATCCAGGAGAGAGTCATTAGACAGCTGTGAAAAACATTCTCAAGTACTTGAGAAGGACTAAAAAGATGTTCTTTGTGTATGGTAATGGAGAACTCCAGGTGGAGTCCTTTACCGATTCAAGCTTCCAAAGTGATAAGGACGACTCTAAGTCGCATTCGGGATTTGTCTTTACCCTAAATGGATGGGCGGTTTGTTGGTAGAGTTCCAAGCAAGAAACCATGGCAGACTCGACGATGGAGGCTGAATACATCGCTGCCAACGATGCTGCCAAAGAGGCTGTCTGGAAGAAGAAGTTCATCATTGAACTTGGTGTGGTTCCATCCATTGAGCATCCAATACCTTTGTATTGTGATAACAATGGAGCTATGGCTTTGTCCAAGGAACCCAGGTCTTATCAGAAGTCCAGACATATTCTGAGTGTTAGTTATATGTATGCCCTAGAGGCCATTACTATACATACGATGTATATTGTAGTGGATGCTTGGACATATATAGGGAGTACTTTCTTGCTCGACATGATAGTATGCTATCTGGTTGTACTTTATCTTAACATGTACTCCGATTGTCTCCATGTTACATGTTGATAAGGCCCTTAGGATATGTACTTGACTACTGGGACTATGATGAGATAATACTAGTGGGGCCACGGTAGCCGACGAGTACATCTTATAACTGTTCCTAGTTGAGGGTGTATCGAGACAGGGCATCGATACACCAGAGTAGACTAGCATATACGCATCTTGACCCTTATAATGGGCGATGCATGATCCCATATCCATCGGTGTTTGACATCAAGGATGGTGTACGGGTGATCAGTGGAGACTGGGTACACTGGACGGACTCACCGAGAACTCCCAGATGGTATTATACCTCACGTCAGATGGCAGTTCTCCGGTGACACTGGTACAGAGTAGTCTGTTGACCCGAGATCGTCATAGAGTATTGTGTGATTCCCACTGTACTTTGATTTCCATCATACCACGTCCAAGAAGGCGTGCAAAAAGGTGGCTTTTGGGTACAGTCCCGAATCACATGGAGGTAATGAGCGATAGGAGGGGATTCGTCTCTCCCGGTATAGGGAGTTGATGTTGTGCTGTGGTCGATTGGCAATAACCGGAAATCCCTGGCCAGGGTTGCTGAGATTTACTGGTAAGTGTTATAAGTAGTTTCTCGAACTGTTATAGACCTCATATCGACACGACTTATCGAGCTACTGGGGTCTGACGTTTACCAGCCCTAGGCGAGATATGCGACATATCAGACGACGAGACCGGACTGTACGGGAGTGTTACTGTTTGGATTCACTGGAGAATGTACAGGCTTTCTTGTTGATCTTCTGAGCACTCAATACCTGGGTGGCTGTTACGTTTAGCTGACCGCTTGCAGTTTGTGGGTGTTTGATATGATCATCACCTACTGCCGGCGTATTGATGATTCTTTAGAGTCCTACACAGAGGTTTCTTGGCTCAGGCAAAACGGAGTAGGGGCACATATGTGATTTGTGCGGGACCGAGGATAATATGATATGAGATACCGTATTATATTCTCGCGATATTTGATATCAGCCGGGTCATCGGATCAAGTGTTGATTCGATGAATCGGTACGGATAAATATTAGTCGGTTATATGCGATATAGCCGGATTGTCGGATCAAGTGTTGATTCGATAATTTAATGTATAATAATATATATGATATATTGAATTACATTATCTAATATTAACTCACTAAAAGATTCTTTTTCTCACTCGGGTAGTACATTGATATATATGCGATATATGTTAAATGTATTATTTTATGTTGTTACGATAAATATTATATGTGTGATATATAATATTGTAACATGATATGATTACTAATGCAACATGTTTAGTAGAGATTAAACATGGTTAGGTTTGATTAGGGTTAAACCTTTCTAGATGTTTCTAGAAGATTTCTTTTTGTTTTGTGCAAAGATATTTGTTTAGATATTTTTGCATGATATTTCTTAACCCAACCACACCCCTTAACCCTAGTTCAATCTCTACAATGGTTACTTGACCATGGTTGCATAATTCATCATGATCATCTTTTCATTATTCATCACAAAAGGAATTCTATCATTATTCATCATCTTCTTCCTTCTTCTTCCTTTGAGCAAAAGCTTTCGATTTGTGATGAAAATATGTGAGAAAAAGATTATAAAAGAGAGCAAAAATCCTACTTCATCATCCTCATCTTCCCTTGCCATTTAGATGAGGGTGTTCACATCATTTCATGAGTGAGAGCTTGTGTTAACGAAACTTCAAGGTAGATCATCTTTGTATCGAAGATCGGAAGCAAGACTGCATCTTTTTCTTCATGGAGCCTCTCGAGAGTCCAGAGTATGATGATCGCAGCGAAGGGACCTCAACACAGAGCTAATGAAGTGAAGGACCGGATCTACAAAGGTTGTAATCTCTCTCACTTAGTGTTAAAGTGTTTAACATGTTAGTTTTCGCCTAAACCCTAGTTTAAAGATCCGTATTCGGGTTGTTCGGCATGGCTAAAATTTTAATCGGGCATGGTTGATGCCTCGTAGACCCTTGTGCGCGTGCATAGCAACCCTACAGTGGTATCAGAGCCAAGCTAGAGCTTTAGGCGAAGTCTAGACGAAGTTTAAAGTCCGATCGAACGCCGAAACCCCGATACGGAACCCTCTCTGGACAATTTTCAAAAAGTTGATTTTTTCTGAATTAAAATTGCTCAGAAAAACAAGCAGGAAAAACTAAGAATTACTGTGATGTACGGATCTCTGAGTCAACAATTTTACCGCGGAACCGCGGCCAAACCATGGTTTATGCGGCGGTTCCGCGGGCAAAATTTGGACTTAGTCCCTGTAATTTCACTTAATTATTCTTAGGTCCTTTCTTGGCAATTTTTTCTGGGAATATTTTAATTCCACTCAAGTGTTGAGTTTTCTAGGGTTGTATTGGGGACTCGTTGATTCGATCAGATAATTTAACTTTGTTTAGTTTTGTCCGGATAATTTTAGAAACTGTTAAAAAGTTCGGGCGGATATCAATAACTAACTTTTTCCCCAGTCGGAAATTTTTTCAAAAGTTGGATTTTTTTCTCGAGTTTAAGAACGTTCTAAGTCGTGCAAGTAACGCGGTGGACCCTCTAGAAGACAACAAACCTTAACTCGATTATGTGATCGTCTTGAACTGCCTCTGAACCTTAGGGTTTGTGGCAGTACGGCATGCCACATGTGAGGCGTTGGCTTGACCTTTCTACGGCTGGACCTTTGGTACTGTGGCATGTGATGGATGTTTTTAAACTGATTTCAACCGTTGAGATATATCGGGGAAATTTTGGGTGTTTGATTATTCGATCGGAAACTTTAACACTGTCTATTTATCTGGAATGTGATACAATATTTGGAATCCACAAAAGTTATGAGATAACTGAATTGAATGTTATAAATTTAGCAGTTTAGTCTCAAATGATCGGTTGCCACGGGATTTTGATGCGATCAAAAGTCTGTCGCAATCACGTAGCGTAGGCGGATACTTGCCGGGTAAACTTAACAGACAGCCACGCCCCATAGCCCCGACCAAGTGACTGTAGGAGAACACCGTCGCCAAAAGCATCCGTTCGGGTGCTCGTGGCAGCGGTGTTCCGCCTTAGTGCACTTCGTCGACGGCATCCGGGGGTGCGGCCGACGAGCATTCGATCAGGATATCGGGAATCGTGTTGAATTGCCCGACTTGATATTGAAAAGTGTTTTCGATAATGAGACTAAAATGCGGGGTTTATAATTGTCTGGCATGTGATGTCTAAGGAATTCATTTCGTTAGGCATGCGATGTCTAAACAGGTTGCGGATTCCAACTGTTGTAGTTTTACACTTTCTTTTCTGTGACCGTAAGCATAGTATATGGTTTATCGCCGGCTTCGTTGCTATACATCAACGACAATCGGGATACGCATACTTGCTTACGTTGATGATATGAGATATTATGTGTTGCTGTGATATGTTATATTGGATCGTCGCGTTTTGAATAGCCGGGGGTTTTTATGTGAGATGATTGTTTTTCATTTTCATTCATGTAAAAAATTTGTATGTAATATTCTTTTATTGGGGCACTTCCAGGTTGCGGATGTTGTCACCGTTGTATATTATTTACTTTTCCGCATTAGGTAGACCCAAGGAGGGGAGCATAAGTAACCGGGTTCTAGGGTCTAGTGGGAGACCATGTCGAGGAGTCGGGACCGGGTCTCCTAACCCTAGAATTGGCTATGTTGTTTGCCGCTCTCGTAGGGGTCTAGGGATGTGGGTTTGGCTATTCATCGCGACCGTGGAATCCGTGTTTTATACAGGCTCGTATCGAAAACACGGACGTCCTAGTATATCCAATATTTCATATATGTTCATCTGCTGCAATGTTCTGTGATGAGATCATATTACTTCCTGAGACGAATGTTTATATTATATATATAAGATATATGTTATATTGCAGATTTCGTTTCAAATGTGATACTTGTGAAGCATAATAAAATAGGACTTCATTAATGAGATTAATGAAATAAAAGAAACCTAAAGATGTTGTAGAAACTTGTTTAAAAACTGGTAGCTCTTGTTCTTACTTTGCATAGCGGTGTTCCTTGTAGAACATCCAGCACCTTATTCGATAAGGAAAGAGCCGAGATCCCTTCAGCGGGAGTGACCTCTTTAGTGAAACTAGCAGATGCTACAAACTCGGTTTGTCTTTTGATTGCTTCTATAGTTCTTGCTTTGCATAGTGATATTTGTGAAATATCCTGCACCTTATTCGATGAGGAAAGGGCCGACGATCCCTTCACCGGGAATGACCCCTTTAGCAAAAATAGAAAAGCCTAAAAAACACTCCATTTAAAATCACTCTATTCTACGACGATATCAAGTTCATTACGCAATAGGTTTTCTTAAAAACCTGCGTAGCCCTCCGTCATTTGAGATAAGTACTACTTAGTATTCGTGCTGCGGTAGTTTGGCATGCGTCAAGGCGTAGTGTACGGTAGCTAACTAGTGCTTATCTGCTAGCATACGATGCGATTGGATTAGGGTATTCATACGGCGTTGTTTGTCATGCGTCAAGGGTCGTGCGGGTGGGTTTAATTCAATCAAGAAATGTACGGGTTGAACTTGACTAGCGGACTATGGGTTGTTTGGCATGCTTCAAGGTCATAGCACGCTAGGGGTTATCGGGAATTTCAAGTGTTGAAATTTACAATGAGATTGCATACCTTCTATGAGATAGTTGGATCCCGATACCCGCTGCGAGTAAGAGTTACTCCTGGGAGATTTTTACACATTACAATTAGCCGATCAAGTAGGTGTCTAGAAAGGTGTTAACGGGGTTAAGCCTCTGGGAAAACGAGGTTTACTTTAATTAGGTTCGTGCGAAAGCACGGGGGACCTCCCTCAAAGTACTGACACTGGCCTGGCCGAAAGATTGGAGATCTTGTAGCGTGTAATTAATCCCGGCTAGTCTTTCTTTTTAGGGTTTGAAGGAAGATTTGATTAAAATAGTGGGAGACATCCTGATTAGATATATTAGATAACCAATCTAATCTTGCAAGAGCATACGCTGAGTGTTTTCTTTTCTCTCTCTCCAGGTAGCGACTATATCACGCCTTAATCAAGATAATAATACGGATATATTTAACCGAACCCGCTTGTTATACTGAGCTGGGGAACGTTGGTCCCGCTCCAACTTATAACTGTTATAAGACAGAGCAGGAAATTGGGGAATACCAGATTTCCCGTGCCGCCCAAACGAAGAAAGTGCATGCTGATGCATCATCTTCGGGTGTGTTCATTACATAGAACTGTTTCTCAGTATCATTCACGTCCTGGGTATGAGATACCAGATCAGGATCCCGCAAATGTAATTTGTTACATGGGCTATAGATAGGTTAAGAACTGAGAACGGGTGATAAGTTTCATGAGACAGAAAATGGTGCAAGTGTTGCAGCCAAGTCTGTTGGTCACTGTCACCCTATATTACCAGTACATTGATTCTGAACGAAGTTATTAGATACCGAACCTGATATACAAAATCATATCAGTCTCTTTATTAGTAAAGAAATGATAAAATTTTGTATTGTTGGATAATGTTTTGAACATTTCCTATATCAAGAGTTGATCGATTCAGGTACGTTATCTAAAAGCATTGATGTTCTAAATCAAACTACAGTTCTTAGTATACGGAACACACAAGAGGAAGAGTTCAGAAATGAACGAATCCTTCTTGAGGCATTGTAGACTAGGTCATATCAATGCGACCCGACTGGCTGAAGTTACATTTAGGTGCATATTTAAATTTGTTTGAATTTACATCTTGTGAAACTTGTCGGTCATGTCACAAAGATAAGATGACCATAGCTCTGTTTATTGGAAACAGAGAAAGAGTTAGTAAACTCTTGGGATAGATACATGTTGATGTATGAAAGTCCCCTGTCTACACATGCCAAGACCGGTTCTTTGTACTTCATTACATTCAGTGATGATCTCTCAAGATTCAGACATATGTTTCTGTTGAAACACAAGTCCGAAGCTTTTAAGATATTCACAGAATATAAGTTAGAAGTAGAGAACCAAAATACGGGTAAAAGTATTATGTCATTTGATGTGATCACGGAGGAGAATACTTGAGCATGGAATTCCTGGACGATTCTAAAGGAGAATGAGATTCTCTCTCAGCATTACTCCTCCGTATACACCACAGCACGTCGGTGTATCGGGGCGGAGCAATAGCACCCTATGTGATATGGTGTGCTCTATGATGAGTATTACTGAGTTTCCTATTTCCTTTTGGGAGTTATGTACTTGAGAAGCTGCATACCTATTGAATAGGGTTCGAATCAAATCAGATGCCTACCACTTCATATGTAATATGGAAAGGGAAGAGCCCATATCTTAAGTTTGTTAAGATTTGGGGTTGTCCGGCCTATGTCTAAAAGCAAAATCCGGACAAGCTCGAGGCAAGGTCTGTTATGTAGAACTGGAAAGGTTCCAGCTATACAAACTGCAGCTGATGATTTGGTAGAACCAAAGGATTCAATAGTTTCCAATGAACCTCAGCCTCTCCGCCGATCTAGTAGGGTTCCTCACCCATCTAAGAGATACTTTGGTTTCTCTATGACAGTGGGAGTGAGGATTGCATCATGAGATGATGACCCAACTAGTTTCGAGCTGGCCATCAGGAGTGAGACTCTGTAAGAATGGCTGGATGCTTATCAATCTGAGATGGAATCCTTATACATCAACAAAGTATGGACTTTGGTTGCTTTATCTGAAGGGTTAAATCCCCATCAGGAGCGAGTATATCTTGAGAAGATTACTAGGTGTACATGGAAAAGTTGAGACTTTCAAAGCTATGCTTAAGTCCATCCAGATCCTACTTGCCACGGCTACATACCATGACTACGATATCTGGTGGTTGGGTGTCATGACTACTTTTCTAAATGATGTTTTAGAAGAGAACGTCTATAAGTACACAGCCAGAGGGCTTCGTAGACAGTGGGAGTAGCGGAAACGTGTACAAGATATTTTATATGATAAAACAGGTATCGCGGAGTTGGAACATCTGTTTTGATGTGGTAGTCAAAGTGTTTGACTTCATCAAAATGGTAGTTAAACCTTGTGTAGGGTTCCTAGGCACACTAATGGAGTCTTGCAAGTGATCAAACATGGCCAATTTAAATTTTACAAGTGCCTACAAACCCTAATACGGATCGTTGGCTAGATATATAGGCGATGCAAGCAAGTAAACGGAAATATAGCTAAAGGGAAGGGGCTACAACCTTTGTAGATCCGGTCCTCCACCTCCTAGGCTCCGTGATGAAGTCCTCTCCGCTGTCCAAATCGAACCATGGCTCTAGCGTCGGCTTCATCGGAGAAAAAGCGGACTAGGTCATCGACGGCGATGCCGAAGATGATCTACGTCGAGGCATCGCTAGATCAAGCTCCAACTTCACCAAGTCAAGAAAACTTGTGAAGGAAACACCCTATACTACTTGGCAAGAGGTAGAGGATGAAGAAATAGGAAGTGGGTAGACTTTAGATTTGGATTTCTCACACTTTTTTATCAATCACCATTGATGTAGCAAGCTTTTTTCTCATGAAAAAAGAAGATGAAGAAGAAGAAGAAGATATGATAAGTTATGTAAATTAGATAAATAAATCAATACTTATCATTTACTAACCCTTGGTTAAGTGTAGAGAATGTACTATGGTTAGTTCATATGGTTAGGGTTAAGCATGAGACAAGAATGGTGACTTAGTCAAAGTTTCATGAATGTTCAACTAAAAACAAATAAAGCCACCATTCATCTTTCTCTTTTCCAAAATGAATAAGATAAATAAATAGATAAATAAGTAAATGGAAAAACAAAACCCTAACCATTAGTTTAACCATGGTACATTCTTTACACTAACCCTAGCTTGCATGTATCATCAAACATGATACAATCTTGTGCACAAAAGTATATCACATATACAACTTGTGCATTTCAAGTGAGAAAATCCATTTAAAGTGAACCAATACTAGTTAATGCAAAGTAATATATCAAATATATAATTATACATCAAATCATTAAATCAACACTTGATTTAACGATCCGGTCATGTCGCATATGACCGGCTAGTATCCAATGTATCGGCTTATCGAGTCAATCCTTGATTCGATAACTAGGTTATATCGCATATAACCAATCGATACATTCATCGCGAGAATGGAATACGGTATCACATACATGAATTATTCTCGGTCCCGCACATATCTCATATGCGCTCCTATTTCGTTTCGCTTGAGCCAGGAAACCTCTGTGTAGGACTCTAAAGGCTCGTCAATACGCCGGCAGCAGATGATGATCATATCAAACACCCACAGGCAGCAAGCGGTCTGCTAAACGTAACGGCCACCCGGGTATTGAGCGATCAGAAGATCGACGAGCAAGCCCGCTCACACTCTTGTGAATCCAACCAGTAACACTTACCGTACAGTCCGGTCTGTTCGTCTGATATGTCGCATATCTCTCCTAGGGGTGGTAAACGTCAGACCCCAATAGCTCGATAAGTCATGCCGACGTAGGGTCCATAACTTTCGTGAAACTACTGATAACTCTTACCAGTATATCAATGCAACCCTGGCCAGGGATTTCCTGTTATGGCCAGTCGAGCATAGCGCAACATCAACCCCCAATACCGGGAGAGACGAATCCCCTACTATCGCTCATTGCCTCCATGTGAATTGGGACTGTACCCAATAACCACCTGTTTGCACAACTCAGTAGAGCCGTGGTAGGGTGGAAATCAAAGCACAGTGGGAGACACACAAGACTCTATGACGATCTCGGGTCAACAGACTAAGCTGTACCAGTGTCACCAGAGAACTGCCATCTGACGTGAGGTATAATACCATCTGGGAGTTCTCGGCGAGTCCGTTCAGTGTACCCAGTCTCCACTGAGCACCCGCATACCATCTTCGATGTCAAACACCAATGGATATGGGATCATCCATCGCCCATCGCATGGGTCGAGAAGATATGCGCTAGTCTACTCTGGAATATCAATGCCCCATCTCGATATTCCCTCGACTAGGAACATTTCAAGGATGTACTCATGGACTACCCAGGCCCCACTAGTATGATCTACATCATAGTCCTGGAAGTCGAGTACACATCCTAAGGGCTTTATCAACATGTAATCAGAGAGACAGAAAGTATACATGTTAAGATAAAGTGCAACCAGATAGCGTACTATCATGTCGAGCAAGAAAGTCCTACCTATATATGTCCCAGCATCCACTACAATATACATCCAATGTACAGTAATGGCCTCTAGGGCATACATATAACTAACAATCTCCCACTTGCACTAGGGCCATCTGTAGCAGTGGTTGCAGTATCACATACTCAACCATCCCCTAAAAGTCTCTCTTTGGGAAAAGGCCTTCGTGAGTGGATCCGCCGTGTTGTCCTCTAAGTCTACTCTCCAAACCTCGATCACCCTGGAGATCAATTATCTCCATGATCAGGTGATGCTGCCTCAGAATATGTCTGGGTCACTGATAGGACCAGGGTTCCAGGGCCAAGGCCACACTTCCATTGTCATACAATGGTAGGAACCTAGTTCATCTTATGAACCAATATACACCCAAACTGCCTCTTTGGTAGTATCTTTAATAGCGATGTTACCAGCCTTTATCGTCTAGTTTGCCATGGTATCTAGCTTGGAACTCTTCCAACATACCGTCCCTTTACTGAGGGTAAAGACAATGCCCGTGACTGACATTCAGTCGTCTTTATCTCCCTGGAACTCTTCCAGTGATTCTCCCCAGGATCGATTGATACCATCTCACTACATCTAGTGAGAATCCTAGCATCCAATTATATCTATCTCATAGATGAAAACTCAGGATTTAGGAGGTATCACTTTGATCCTATTTGGAGAATCCTAGTGATAATAGGAGATTGACCGATCGTAGTATAGGAAACTCTTTTCCTATCAAGAGTATGTTGTCTACGTACAATACAAAGATGACCACCTTACTCTCTACTACCCTTTTGTATATACAAGGTTCGTCTACCATTTTGATGAAGTCAAACACTTTGACTATCACATCAAAACAAACGTTCCATCTCCGCGATGCCTGCTTCATTCTGTAAAGCAACTTGCACACGTTTCCGCTGCTCCCATTGTTTACGTAGACCTCTGGCTGTGTTCTTATAGACGTTCTCTTCTAAATCAGTATTTAAAAAAGGAGTCAGGGCACCCAACCACCAGATATCGTAGTCATGGTATGTAGGAATATTAAGTAGGATCCGGATGGACTTAAGCATAGTCACTTGGAAAAGGTTTCATCATTATCCATGCCTGGTTGATGACTAAAACCTTTAATAAGCCTAGCTTTGAAAGTCTCAACTTTTCCACCTACACCAAGTAATCTTCTCAAGATATACTTGCTCCTGATGGGGATTTAACCCTTCAAATATAGCAACCAAAGTCCATGGTGTATATGGATTCCATCTCAGATCGCTAAGCATCCAGCCATTCTTACAGAGTCCCTACTCTCGATGGCCTGCTCGAAACTAGTTGGGTCATCATCTCATGATGCATTCCTCGCTCCCACTGTCATCGAGAAACCGAGGTATCTCTCAGGCAGGTGAGGAACCCTACTAGATCGGCGGAGAGGCTGAGGTTCGTCGGGAACTATAGAATCTTTTGGTTCTGTCAAATCATCAACTGCAGTTTTGTATAGCTGGAACCTTTCCAGTTCTACAGAACTGATCCTGCCTCGATCTTGTCCGGATTTTGCTTTAAACATAGGCCGGACAACCCCAAATCTTAACTCACTTAAGAGATGGGTTCTTCCCATACCATATCTCATATGGAGTGGTAGGCACTGATTTGATTCAAACCTAATTCAATAGGTATGCAGCTTCTCAAGTGCATGACCCCAAAAGGAAATAGGTAACTCAGTAATACTTATCATAGAGCACACCATATCTAATATTGTGCAATTGCTCCGCCCTGATACACCGTTGTGCTGTGGTGTATTCAGAGGAGTAACACTGAGAGAGAATCTCATTCTCCTTTAGAATAGTCCAGGAATTCTATGCACAAGTATTCTCCTCCCTGATCTTATCATAGGACATAGTACTTATACCCGTATTTTGGTTCTCTACTTCTAACTTATATTCTGTGAATATCTCAAAAGGTTCGGACTTATGTTTCAACAGGAACATATGTCTGAATCTTGAGAGATTATCAGAGAATGTAATGAAATACAAAGAACCAGTCTTGGCATGTGTAGACAGGAGACCTCACATACATCATCATGTATCAATCCCAAGAGTTTACTAACTCTTTCTCTGTTTCTAATAAACAGAGCTATGGTCATCTAATCTTTGTGACATGACTGGCAAGTTTCACAAGATGTAAATTCAAACTGATTTAAATATGCATCTAAAATGTAACTTCAGCCAGTCGGGTCGCATTGATGTGACCTAGTCTACAATGCCTCAAGAAGGATTCGTTCATTTCTTAACTCTTCCTCTTGTGTGTATTCAGTATACAAGGAACTGTAGTTTGATTTAGAACGTCAATGCTTTTAGATAACGTGCCTGAACCGATCATCTTTTGATATAGGAAATGTTCAAAACATTATACAACAATACAAAATTATATCATTTCATTACTAATAAAGAGACTGATATGATTTTGTATATCAGGTTCGGTATCTAATAGCATTTGTTCAGAATCAATGTATTGGTAATACAGGGTGATAGTGACCAACAGACTTGGCTGCAACACTTGCCCCGTTTTCTGCCTCATGAAACTTATCACCCGTTCTCAGTTTTTCTACCTTTTTGTAGCCCTATGTAACAGATTACATATCTGGGATCCTGATCCGGTATCATATACCCAGGATGCAGAGGATACTGAGAAACAGTTCTTTGTAATGAACACACCCGAAGGAGATGCATCATATGCACTTTCTTCGTTTGGGCGGCATAGGAAATCTGGTATTCCCCAATTTCCTGCTCTGTCTTATAACAATTATAAGTTGGAGCGGGACCAACGTTCCCCAGCTCAGTATAACAAGCGGGTTCAGTCAATACATCCATTTTATTATCTTGATTAAGGCGTGATATGGTCGCTACCAGGAGAGAGAGAATAAAACACTCTGCGTGCGCTCTTGCAAGATCAGATTGGTTATATATTTTATCTAATCAGGATGGCTCCCACTGTTTTTATCAAATCTTCCTTCAAACCTTAAAAGGAAAGACTAGCCGGGATTAATTACACTCTACAAGTTCGCCAATCTTTCAGCCAGGCCAGTGTCGGTACTTTGAGGGAGGTTCCCCGTGCTTTCGCACGGACCTAATTACAGTAAACCTCGTTTTCCCAGAGGCGTAACCCCGTTGACACCTTTCTAGACACCTACTTGATCGGCTAATTGCAAAGTGCAAAACTCTCCCAGGAGTAACAATTACTCGCAGTGGGTATCGGGATCCAACTATCATATAGAAGGTATGCAATCTCATTGCAAGTTTCAACACTTGAAACTCCCGATAATGGTTTTTACCCCTAGCACCTATGACCTTAACTATGGTCAACAAATCATAAGTACTAGTCAAGTTCTACCCGTCATTTCGTGATTAATTAGACCCACCCACATGACCCTTAACTAAGGTCAACAAAGTCACGCGACTGTCCTAACTAATCGCATCATATGCGGTGTAGGAAGACATCACTTAGCTACCGTACACTGTGCCTTAACTAAAGTCAACAAACACAGCACGAATACTAAGTACTCTACTTCCTAAAATGACGGAGGGTTGCGGCTGGTTTTTATGAAAACCTTTAACGCTTTGAACTTGATCTCGTTGCGGAATCAAATGGTTTTAAATGGAATGTTTTTGAGGCTTTTCTAGTTTTGCTAAAGGGGTCACTCCCGGTGAAGGGATCGTCGGCCCTTTCCTCGTCGAATGAGGTGCGGGATATATCATATATATCACTGTGCAAAGCAGAAACTATAGAAGCAATCAAAAGACAAACCGAGGAATGTAGCATCTGCCAGTTATTGCTAAAGGAGTCACTCCCAGTGAAGGGATCTCGGTCCTTTCCTTATCGAATAAGGTGCAGGATGTTCTACAAGGAACACCGCGATGCAAAGTAAGAACTGTAGCTACCTGTTTTATTTTGAAATTCGATTCCACAACATCAATTAGGTTTATTTTCTTTCATTAATCTCATTAATGAATATCCCATCATTTAAGTCTACCTAACCATCACAGATAAATATAACGTACGCTTATGCCATCCGCATTCGCCTCGATGTCCCCTCGTGCACCGTTAGGTTAGGTAACTAACGGCAGAGCGGGGCAGGGCTAGCACGGGTGTAAAACATAAGTAACGTCTATATAATATATCATATATACTATATACTATATCTATCACAGAACATCACATGATCACATCACAGATATCGCAGCAGAAGAAACATATGAAATATTGGATATACTAGGACGTCCGTGTTTTCAATACGAGCCAGTATAAAACACGGATTCCACGGTCGTGATGAATAGCCAATCCCACACCCCTAGACCCCTACGAGAGCGGCAAGCAACCCTACCAATTCTAGGGTTAGGAGACCCGGACTCGACTCCTCGAGTTGGTCTCCCACTGGACCCCAGAACCCGGTTACTTGTGCTCCCCTCCTTGGGTCTATCCTAATGCGGAAAAGTAAATAATATACAAATGGTGACAACATCCGCAACCTGGAAGTGCCCCAATAAAAGAATATTACATACAAGTTTTTACATGAATGAAAATGAAAAAACACTTATCTCACATAAAAAAACCCCGGCTATTCAAACACGACGATCCAATATAACATATCCAGCAACACATAACATCACATGTCATCAACGTAAGTAAATATGTCCATCCCAATTGTCGTTGATATATAGCAACGAAACCGGCGATATCACATATTACACTTACGGTCACAGAAAAGAAAGTGTAAAACTACAACAGTTGGAATCCGCAACCACCTCAGACATCGCATGCCTGACCAAATGAATTCTTCAGGCAGCGCATGCCTAACAATTATAAACCCCGCATTTTAGTCTCATTATCGAAAACACTTTTCAATACCAAGTCGGGCAATTCGACAGGACTACCGACATTTTGATCGAATGCTCGTCGCAAACTTTAGTAGACGGTCGCACCCCCGATACCGTCGACGAAGTGCACCAAGGCGGAACACCGCTACCGCGAGCAACCAAACGGGTGCTTTCGGCGACGGGGTTCTCCTACAGTCACTTGGTCGGGGCAATGGAGTGAGGCTGTCTATTAAGTTTACCCGGAGAGTATCCGCTTACGCTACGTGATTGCTACGGACTTTTGATCACATCAAAATTCCATGGCAACCGATCAAGTGAGACTAAAGTGCTATGTTTATAACATTCATTCAGTTATCACATAACCTTTTGTGAATTTCAATTGTTGTATCACATTCCGGATAAACAGAAAATGTTAAACTTTCCGATTGAACATTCGAACACCCAAGTTTTCCCGAAACAGCTCAACACATGAAATTAGTCTAACAACATTCAGTTCGTGCCTCAGTACCAACGGTCCAGCCGTAGAAGGGTCAAGCCAACGCCTCACATGTGGCACGCCGTACTGCCCCAAACCCGAAGGTTCAAAGGGCAGTTCAAGACGGTCACATAATTGAGTTAAGGTTTGTTGTCTTCTAGAGGGTCCATCGTGTTACTTGCACTACTTAGAACGTCGTTAAACTACGGAAAAATCCAACAATTGGAAATTTCCCGACAGGGGAAAAATTGGGTATTTATATCCGGTCGAACTTTTTAACATATTCTAAAAATACCCGGAAAAACACACTGACAAAATTAGACAATCCGATCGATACACTGAGTTCCCAATACAACCCAGAAAATAAATCTCTGGAATAAATATTAAAATATTCCCAGGAAAATCAGCACTAAAAACTAGGAGTTATTGTGAAAATTTATACAGATGATGGGACAACTTGGTCGCGGAACCGCCGCACTATAGAGGAATCATGCTGTCGAATTTCACAGTAATTCTTAGGAATACTTGCTGATTTTTCGGCATATTTTTAATTCACAAAAATTCACGAATTTCAAAAAAGTCCACAGAGCATGTTAAAATCGGGGTTTTGGGTCGATCGGACTTCTAACTCCGTCTACGCAACGCCTAAGGCTCTAGCTAGGCTCTGATACCACTGTAGAGTTCCTAGGCACACTAATGGAGTCTTGCAAGTGATCAAACATGGCCAATTTAAATTTTACAAGTGCCCACAAACCCTAATACGGATCGTTGGCTAGATATATAGGCGATGCAAGCAAGTAAACGGAAATATAGCTGAAGGGAAGGGGCTACAACCTTTGTAGATCCGGTCCTCCACCTCCTAGGCTCCGTGATGAAGTCCTCTCCGCTGTCCAAATCGAACCATGGCTCTAGCGTCGTCTTCATCGGAGAAAAAGCGGGCTAGGTCATCGACGACGATGCCGAAGATGATCTACGTCGAGGCATCGCTAGATCAAGCTCCAACTTCACCAAGTCAAGAAAACTTGTGAAGGAAACACCCTATACAACTTGGCAAGAGGTAGAGGATGAAGAAATAGGAAGTGGGTAGACTTTAGATTTCGATTTCTCACACTTTTTCATCAATCACCATTGATGTAGCAAGCTTTTTTCTCATGAAAGAAGAAGATGAAGAAGAAGATGAAGAAGAAGAAGAAGATATGATAAGTTATGTAAATTAGATAAATAAATCAATACTTATCATTTACTAACCCTTGGTTAAGTGTAGAGAATGTACTATGGTTAGTTCATATGGTTAGGGTTAAGCATGAGACAAGAATGGTGACTTAGTCAAAGTTTCATGAATGTTCAACTAAAAACAAATAAAGCCACCATTCATCTTTCTCTTTTCCAAAATGAATAAGATAAATAAATAGATAAATAAGTAATTGGAAAAACAAAACCCTAACCATTAGTTTAACCATGGTACATTCTTTACACTAACCCTAGCTTGCATGTATCATCAAACATGATACAATCTTGTGCACAAAAGTATATCACATATACAACTTGTGCATTTCAAGTGAGAAAATCCATTTAAAGTGAACCAATACTAGTTAAAGCAAAGTAATATATCAAATATATAATTATACATCAAATCATTAAATCAACACTTGATTTAACAATCCGGTCATGTCGCATATAACCGGCTAGTATCCAATGTATCGGCTTATCGAGTCAATCCTTGATTCGATAACTAGGTTATATCGCATATAACCAATCGATACATTCATCGCGAGAATGGAATACGGTATCATATACACGAATTATTCTCGGTCCCGCACATATCTCATATGCGCTCCTATTTCGTTTCGCTTGAGCCAGGAAACCTCTGTGTAGGACTCTAAAGACTCGTCAATACGCCGACAGCAGATGATGATCATATTAAACACCCACAAGCCGCAAGCGGTCTGCTAAACGTAACGGCCACCCGGGTATTGAGCGATCAGAAGATCGACGAGCAAGCCCGCTCACACTCCTGTAAATCCTACCAGTAACACTTACCGTACAGTCC
Organism: Agapanthus africanus; assembly: GCA_030015575.1. NCBI lineage: Eukaryota > Viridiplantae > Streptophyta > Magnoliopsida > Asparagales > Amaryllidaceae > Agapanthus > Agapanthus africanus. Next base: position 240,461,415 of record CM057351.1, read on the forward strand.
GGTCTGTTCGTCTGATATGTCGCATATCTCGCCTAGGGTTGGTAAACGTCAGACCCCAATAGCTCGATAAGTCATGCCGACGTAGGGTCCATAACTTTCGTGAAACTACTGATAACTCTTACCAGTATATCACTGCAACCCTGGCCAGGGATTTCCTGTTATGGCCAGTCGAGCATAGCGCAACATCAACCCCCAATACCGGGAGAGACGAATCCCCTCCTATCGCTCATTGCCTCCATGTGAATCAGGATTGTACCCAATAACCACCTGTTTGCACAACTCAGTAGAGCCGTGGTAGGGTGGAAATCAAAGCACAGTGGGAGACGCACAAGACTCTATGACGATCTCGGGTCAACAGACTAAGTTGTATCAGTGTCACCAGAGAACTGCCATCTGACGTGAGGTATAATACCATCTGGGAGTTCTCGGCGAGTCCGTTCAGTGTACCCAGTCTCCACTGAGCACCCGCATACCATCTTCGATGTCAAACACCAATGGATATGGGATCATCCATCGCCCATCGCATGGGTCGAGAAGATATGCGCTAGTCTACTCTGGAATATCGATGCCCCGTCTCGATATTCCCTCGACTAGGAACATTTCAAGGATGTACTCATGGACTACCCAGGCCCCACTAGTATGATCTACATCATAGTCCTGGAAGTCGAGTACACATCCTAAGGGCTTTATCAACATGTAATCAGAGAGACAGAAAGTATACATGTTAAGATAAAGTGCAACCAGATAGCGTACTATCATGTCGAGCAAGAAAGTCCTACCTATATATGTCCCAGCATCCACTACAATATACATCCAATGTACAGTAATGGCCTCTAGGGCATACATATAACTAACACCTTGTATATACAAAAAGGTAGTAGGGAGTATGGTGGTGATCCTCGTAGAGTACGTGGATGACATACTCTTGATACGGAAGGAGTTTCCTATGCTACGCTCGGTCAATCTCCGCTTATCACAAGGATTCTCCACATAGGATCAAAGTGATACCTCCTAAATCTTGGGTTTTGGATCTATGAGATAGATCTAATTGGATGTTAGGATACTCACTAGTTGTAGTGAGATGGTATCAATCGATCCTGGGGAGAATCACTGGAAAGGTTCCAGGGTGATAAGGACGACTGAATGTCAATCGCAGGCATTGTCTATACCCTCAGTGGAGGGACGGTATGTTGGAAGAGTTCCAAGCTAGATACCGTGACATACTAGAAGATTAAAGGCAAGATACATCGTTACCAAGGATGCTACCAAAGAGGCAGTCTGGATATATATAAGTTCATGAGATGAACTTCGTTCCTACCATTGTGTGACAATGGAGTTGTGGCTTTAGCCAAGGAACTACCGTCCCATCAGAAATCCAGATATAATTCTTAGGCAGTATCACCTGATAATGGAGATGGTTGATCTCCAGGGAGATCGAGGTTAGGGGAGCACACACAGAGGACGACAGCGCGGATCCACTCACAAAGGCCTTTTTCCCAGTAGAGACTTTTATGGGATGGTTAAGTATGAGATACTTCAACCACAGCTAATTGTTGGGTATATGATACCACAACAGATGGCCCTAGTGCAAGTGGGAGATTGTTAGTTATATGTATGCCCTAGAGGCCATTACTGTACATACGATGTATATTGTAGTGGATGCTTGGACATATATAGGGAGGACTTTCTTGCTCGACATGATAGTATGCTATCTGGTTGTACTTTATCTTAACATGTACTCTGATTGTCTCTATGTTACATGTTGATAAAGCCCTTAGGATATGTACTTGACTACTGGGACTATGATGAGATCATACTAGTGGGGCCACGGTAGTCGACGAGTACATCCTATAAATGTTCTTAGTTGAGGGTGTATCGAGACAGGGCATCGATACACCAGAGTAGACTAGCGTATACGCATCTTGACCCATATGATGGGCGATGGATGATCCCATATCCATCGGTGTTTGACATCAAGGATGGTGTACGGGTGCTCAGTGGAGATTGGGTACACTGGACGGACTCGCCGAGAACTCCCAGATGGTATTATACCTCACGTCAGATGGCAGTTCTCCGGTGACACTAGTACACAGTAGTCTGTTGACCCGAGATCGTCATAGAGTCTTGTGTGATTCCCACAGTGCTTTGATTTCCATCATACCACGTCTAAGAGGGCGTGCAAAAAGGTGGCTTTTGGGTACAGTCCCGAATCACATGGAGGTAATGAGCGATAGGAGGGGATTCGTCTCTCCCGGTATAGGGAGTTGATGTTGTGCTGTGTTCGATTGGCTATAACCGGAAATCCCTTGCCAGGGTTGCTGAGATTTACTGGTAAGTGTTATCAGTAGTTTCTCAAACTGTTATAGACCTCATATCGACACGACTTATCGAGCTATTGGGTCTGACGTTTACCACCCCTAGGCGAGATATGCGACATATCAGACGACGAGACCGGACTATACTGGAGTGTTACTGTTTGGATTCACAGGAGAATGTACAGGCTTGCTTGTTGATCTTCTGAGCGCTCAATACCTGGGTGGCTGTTACGTTTAGCTGACCGCTTGCAGCTTGTGGGTGTTTGATATGATCATCACCTACTGCCGGCGTATTGACGATTCTTTAGAGTCCTACACAGAGGTTTCTTGGCTCAGGAAAAACGGAGTAGGGGCACATATGTGATATGTGCGGGACCGAGGATAATACGATATGAGATACCGTATTATATTCTCGCGATATTTGATATCTGCCGGGTCATCGGATCAAGTGTTGATTCGATGAATCGGTACGGATAAATATTAGTCGGTTATATGCGATATAGCCGGATTGTCGGATCAAGTGTTGATTCGATAATTTAATGTATAATAATATATATGATATATTAAATTACATTATCTAATATTAACTCACTAAAAGATTCTTTTTCTCACTCGGGTAATACATTGAAATATATGCGATATATGTTAAATGTATTATTTTATTTTGTTACGATAAATATTATATATGTGATATATAATATTATAACATGATATGATTACTAATGCAACATGTTTAGTAAAGGTTAAACATGGTTAGGGTTTGATTAGGGTTAAACCTTTTTAGATGTTTCTAGAAGATTTCTTTTTGTTTTGTGCAAAGATATTTGTTTAGATATTTTTGCATGATATTTCTTAACCCAACCACACCCCTTAACCCTAGTTCAATCTCTACAATGGTTACTTGACCATGGTTGCATAATTCATCATGATCATCTTTTCATTATTCATCACAAAAGGAATTCTATCATTATTCATCATCTTCTTCCTTCTTCTTCCTTTGAGCAAAAGCTTTCTAGCTTTTTGATTTGTGATGAAAATATGTGAGAAAAAGATTATAAAAGAGAGCAAAAATCCTACTTCATCATTCTCATCTTCCCTTGCCATTTAGATGAGGGTGTTCACATCATTTCATGAGTGAGAGCTTGTGTTAACGAAACTTCAAGGTAGATCATCTTTGTATCGAAGATCGGAAGCAAGACTGCATCTTTTTCTTCGTGGAGTCTCTCGAGAGTCCGGAGTATGATGATCGCAGCGAAGGGACCTCAACACGGAGCTAATGAAGTGAAGGACCGGATCTACAAAGGTTGTAATCTCTCCCACTTAGTGTTAAAGTGTTTAACATGTTATTTTTCGCCTAAACCCTAGTTTAAAGATCCGTATTCGGGTTGTTCGGCACGGCTAAAATTTTAATAGGGCATGGTTGATGCCTCGTAGACCCTTGTGCGCGTGCATAGCAACCCTACACTGAGGCGGTATCACCAGATCCGGTAGATAGTTGATCGCCGCGAGATCGAAGTCAGGAGAGTTGACACGAAGGACAACACTACGGATACACTCATGAAGGCCACACCCTAGATACAATTTGATAGACTCTTCGGGATGTTGGGTATGAGATACTACAACAGCTGGCCTTAGTGCAAGTGGGAGATTGTTAGTTATATATATGCCCTAGAGGCCATTGTTGTACATATGATGTATATTATAGTGGATGCTTGGATATATATTGTCACGACCCGCAGGGTACGGAACGTGACTGGCACTTAAGTTTACGAAACGTCTAAAGGCGTCCGTAAAATAAGTAAGCCAAAAGCCCAGAAAACAAAACCAATTAAGCAAAAGAGTGAAGAAAACCCAAACATTTGAAAGCAAGCTTATCAAATAAGTCATATAAAACCCCTTTTAAAAACAATACTAATTTTTCCGAAAATTTCGGCAGAGTCTCCTTTGTAAATACTGGCCCCCAAAAATGGGTACAACAAAATATATACATGAATCCAACAAAATAGGGCATCCCCAAGCGGGAGCTAGCTCTTCGCCATAAGGCGGTCACAAATCCCACGCAATATAAATGACAACAAGCATAATAAAGCATAAGGAAGCATGAAAAAGTAGCATGTCGGCTCAAGTGAGCTCGACCCCAAAATACAGCATAAAATCCACAAACCTCACAGTCTCATCTCTAGGTCAATATACAATAATCTGGTAGAAACAGTAGATGGAGTACACTAGATACAAAGAATATACAAGGTGGTACAAAATAATAACGTAACCCACCTATGAGCAAATCTCGAGCTCAGGCAAAAGAGGCAAAAGAACAAGTGCGCCCGCCGCTACTGAACAGACGGAGCGGACCTGCAAAAGACTGTGGCACAACGGGGGTGAGTTGCCAACTCGTGAGTAATAAATAACATCTACAAAGGCTATCGTATGCATGCACATAAGCATCCTAGCATCTAAAATACAGGTATGACTGGATGCACTAGCAGGTGTGTATACAACATCAGTGTGCTAATATGTATGCAACATGGAAATCTGAGGTCTCAATAGGTATATATAAGAAATATTTTATCTTCTTTTGTTTTTGAAACTCTTTTAGAATGCCAGCATAATGTCAATGAATCGACGAAAATCGGTGTCCAGCAACGACACCCAAAAGCTGTCTCAAATCTCATAAATCCATGTCATAGTGTCTCTGGCCTCAGCCATCCGGCTGACCCATCTCAATATCAATATATCATCCTCTCGCGGCCCCGGTCGGTATCCTCTGGATATCCGCCGTGCCCAATGAAGTCACCGGTAGGTAATCCGTCCCCTGCCAGGCTCATCGTCAGCACCACGAGCTTCTTGCCCCGGGGTACCCTACCGGGCCCACCATGTACCCGAAACGGTTCATCCAACTCCTCGAAACGGGTCTCCAAAAACCACAGCAAACTCATGGTGGACGACACTTACATCACTAGAAAACCGCAATTTACATATTTTAAAAATATAATAAGTTTAGAAATTTTGCGGCTTTCCCCCGAAATCCAGCAATATCATAAAATCTCAAGAAATCCTCATAAGTGCATATATCAATGATAATGAATGCGTATGATATCAATAATCAAGTTGCGATGTGTGATTAATGTATTAAGCATGAACAATTAATATGATGAAATTCATGCACATGAATAGCAATACTACGGTTTCATTTTTAAGGAATTAAAGGCAATAGTACCAGTTTAAGTATCAATTAGTAAAATGTTTAAATTTAAATGTTATCTAGTGTGGTGGCATGGCAATTACCAGGGTGTGTGTGTAAGCATGAATAGTGCTCGTGCTGCATATAAAAACCTGGTAATGGTGCATGTGTCCTACAATTGAGTTTGCGTATATGGGTATAACATATTGATCTAATTTCAGCAATTATCATGCCAGTAATATTATTCTAATGTCACAAGTGGTTATCCAGTTTACTATTTTTCAGTTTACTAAATCTATCGGGCGACTTGCGCCATCCAAACGATCGTCCCCCGTAGATGTTAAATCTACTCACCGGGATCCCTGGCTAGCTGTGTCCAATCACCGCCTTTCCCTTTCGCGCCGCGTCTGACGTCTCCGCGACCGAACCTGGAATTTACATCAATACCAGACATAAGGTTACACATTCAAGAACGACGCAAAACCCCAACGAAACTACTAAAGTTCGCTAGCTAGGTACAACGTGCACAAAGTGCGCGGAACACACGCGAAAATCGCAAAACTGCCGAAAAACGCCGATTTGGGTCGCCCGGCAAAACTAAAACCCGACTACCCAAAAAACCGCACTCACGCATCCTAAAAGTCGTAGGACAAGCCATTACAATCATCAAGATGTCGAAAATAATCCATCACATAATTTATATAAAAATCTAGTAAGCATATACATTCCAAAAAAATCGGTGCAACAATCGCCGATTTGCGACAAAACGACTACAATAAAGTATAATTACCCAAGCACACTACAAGCAATCTACAAACACTAATTACAACACAAAAGCAATGATTCCAATCCTATTTTCCATAAACAACCATTCTTGAATTTATAACCTAGCAAATTCCAATCAATTTCCACACTTGAAACTTTAAATTAACACAACAAAGCCCACTTAAGAAAATTAACCTCTTAGGTTAGGTTAGCAAAATACTAGATAGCAATTTAGGTTTAATCAACTAAATAATGTTTTCTAAAACTTAATCAACTCACTAATCATGTTTCACAAACCAATTCCATACAAAAACCCTCTCTTGAAAATCCTAAAAAAGCAATTTCACACTTCTAAATTTAATCAAATTAGCATAATTGAAAACTACATCAACAAGATAACTATATGGATTAGTTAATTAACCACTAGATTAACTATAAAACAATCTAATTAAGTATTATGGCTTCAAAACCCTAGCTAAAATTTTCAAGCAAAACCTAAGAAACTAGATTAAACTACACTAAATTAACACTAAACCATCTAACATAAGAACTTAAACAAAAGAATTTAACATGATAGAAATTATACCTCTTGATCTATGGATCAAGCAAGAAAATTTTGCTCCAATTGATGGCCTCAAGCACCAAGATCCAAGCAAGAATGGTTAAGGAAATGATAGCATAAGGATTTTGTGTTGAAAAAGAGAAGGATTTGTGGATTTTTGATGTGGTTTTTGAAGAACTTTGAAGAAAAATGAAAAGAAAGAGGGTGCAGGTTTTCGGCCAGCAAGGGGAATGGGGGAGGGTGTGGGCAAGTGGGGAAGGTCATGGGTCAAGTCCACAAAGTCAAATGCACCTTACTTTATTCATTTTAATTAAAATAAATCCAAAAAAACCCCTTAAATCAACTCAAGAAAGCAACTAAAGAAAAGAGATCAGAATTTTCTGGACTTGGTCAGGGTTGGGCTGTCCTAGGGCTGAGGGAAAAGAGAGAAGGGTTTTACAAAAGAAATTTTACGCAAAAAGGCCCCCTACAACTCAAAAATTGCAAGTTTTAGCTCAAAATTCAATAAATTCGTTTCATAACATAAAAATTTGTTAAAAATCAAAATAAATTACTAAAAATTCATGTTATCACTAGATTATAATTATCATAATTTTAGAGATTAAAATTAGCCCGGAAAAATTTGTATTTATCGCTTATTTAATGTATTTTCTTACCGGCTTAAAATAATATTAAAAAATTGAAAAATAGGGAAAAAATTTTAAATGACCAAAATTTCATAATTAACTCATTAGTCACTAAAAACAAGTAATTACCAATCCATTTAAGGTATAATTAGCCCTAAACTGCAAAATATCGAGAAAGACGGTTTTCGGAAAAATACCGAATTTTCACCGAATTTCAGGAAAACACCAAAACGACTTTTCAAGACGCTACATATATGGAGAGGACTTTCTTGCTCAACATGATAGTATGCTATTTGGTTTCACTTTGTCTTAACATGTTGACTTGCATTGGTTTACTGGCTTGCTCTCACATGTTGATAAAGCCCTTAGGATATGTACTCCACTACTAGGACTATGATGCAGATCATACTAGTGGGGCCAGGGTAGTCAAAGAGTACATCCTATAACTTTTCCTAGTCGAGGGTGTATCGAGACAGGGCATTGATACACAAGAGTGGACTAGCGTATACGCATCTTAACCCATATGATGGGCGATGGATGATCCCATATCCATCGGTGTTTGAAATTAAAGATGGTGTATGGGTGCTCAGTGGAGACTGGGGACACTGAACAGACTCGCCGAGAACTCCTAGATGGTATTATACCTATCGTCAGATAGCAGTTCTCCAGTGACACTGGTACATGTTAGTCTGTAGACCCGAGATCGTCATAGAGACTTGTGTGATTCCCACTGTGCTTTGATTTCCACCTTACCACGTCCAAGAGGGCGTGCAAAACGGTGGCTTTTGGATACAGTCCCGAATCACATGGAGGCAATGAGCGATAGGAGGGGTTTCGTCTCTCCCAGTATAGGGAGTTGATGTTGTGCTGTGTTCGATTGGCTATAACTGGAAGTCCCTGGCCAGGGCTGATATGGAGTACTGCTGATAAGAGTTATCAGTGGTTTCTCGACCTGTTATGAGCATTACATCGACACGACTTATCGGTTACTGGGGTCTGATGTTTACCACCCCTAGACTGGATATGCGACATATCATACGAATAGACCGGACTATATGGTAGTGTTACTGATTGGATTCACAGGAGAATGTACAGGCTTGTTTGTTGATCTTCTGATCGCTCCATACCTGGGTGGCTGTTACGTTTAGCTGACCGCTTGCAGCTTGCGGGTGTTTGATATAATCATCACCTACCGCCGGCGTATTGACGATTCTTTAGAGTCCTACACAGAGGTTTCTTGGCTCAGGCAAAACGGAGTAGGTGCACATATGTGATATGTGCGGGACCGAGAATAATACGATATGAGATACCGTATTCTATTCTCGCGATATGAGATATCGGCCGGGTATATGTGATATAGCCGGGTCATCGGATCAAGTGTTGATTCGATGAATTAGTACATGTTATATTAGTCGGTTATATATATTATAGCCGGATTATCGGATCAAGTGTTGATTCGATAATTTAATGTATAATTATATATATGATATATTACATTACGTTAACTAATATAAGCTCTCTTTATTGATTCATTTTCTCACGGGATAATATATTGATATATATGCGATATATGTTAATTGTATTATTTTCTTTTGTTACAAAATATATTGTATATGTGATATATAATATTGTAACATGTTAGGGTTACAAATTCAACATTGGATTAGGGTTTAAACATGGTTAGGGTTTGGATTAGGGTTAGCTTTTTCATGAAGCTTCCATGAAGCTTCATGAAGCTTTGACTTTGTCTTTAGCTTTGATATTTTGTATAATATTTGTTAACCCAATCCAAACCATTAACTCTAGTTTATTCTCTACATGAGTTAATTCCTCCATGCTTAACTCATGGTTGGTTTTTGTAACCACAAAAATTATTCATTATTCATCACAAAAGGATTAGCATCTTCTTCTTCTTCATTCTCTTGAAAGAAAACCTTCACTAGCTTTTCATTTGTGATGAATAAGTGTGAGAATTTGAAAACAAAAGAGAGCAAAATTCCTACTTCATCATCCTCATCTATTCTAGACATTTAGATTAGGGTGTTCACTTCTCTAATAAGTTGTTTAGTGAAATGTAAGCTTGGGTTTGAGATTCTTCAAGGTAGATCATCTTAGACCATGAAGACTTCAAGCAAGATGCATCATTCACCTCTTGGACCCTCACGAGAGTCGGAGTTCTTGATGATCGCAGCGAAGGGACCTCAACACGGAGCTTATGAAGCGAAGGAACTGACTACAAAGGTTGTAATCCCTATCTCTTTACTTCTTTGTATGCGATACAAACTTTGTTACCCTAGAAATTCTAGCAAGATTCATGGTTAGTTAGCTTTGCACCTCTCTAATTTTTAAAATGGCATGAGTGATGCTACCAAACCCTAGACTAGGTGCAAGGGTAACCCAGCATAGCCATTACGTACAGCGAGTGCCGCTGACATGCTTATGGTTGTGGATTTATCCAGTAACTCACTGTCGGCGTATTTTCGATTCTTTAGAGTCCCACACAGAGGGTATTCCCGGTTCAGGCGATATAATGTAGATGACGTATGTTGGTACATACATGTGTCCGATTAAATATGTGTACAGGCTACACGGACTTTAATCGGACGGTTGATAATATTAGCCGGCTTAGGATTAAGCCGGATTATTAAATCAAGTTTTGATTTAATAATTTATATATATATATATTATATATATATTATATATATATATATAAATTCTAGTATTATTGTTCACTATTCATTTTCTCTCTCTTGGCTATTCGTATTTTTATATGGATACACGTATATGTATTTTGATTCGTATACTGGAAATTATTCTGTATTTATACAGAAATACTTTTAGAAGAAGGACGCCTCAATATATGATTTCCGTTTTAGAAAATCATTCGCAAATGAGGTGGAGGGTGAGGTGGCATTGAGCATGGTTGAGGACAAGTAGAGATGAAAGAGCTTCATTTGCTTATTGTGAAAAGGTTATGATATTTTTTTACGATTGGAAAAATATTGAAGCCATTCATTCTCTTCTCTCATTCACATATGTTAACACTTAGCTCATTCTTGTTATGGAAACATCATCATCACCTCCTCCTCCTTCTTCAATAGCTCTCTTGAGCTTAGTTTTTGAGAGAGAAAGATAGTGGAAAATTCCTACATCCCTACTCTCCATTCCTAGCGAGCTTGGTGCATTGGTTTCTTTACTAGGTGAAGCTGGAGCTTGGATTGGTTCTCTCAAGTGGATCAATTTCGGTAAGGGCGGTCATTATTCAAGCTTGTTCCCGACGGCCTACGAGGAGCTTGGAGGGGTCATCCATGATTCAGTAGACACGCGTGAAAGGTTGTATTCTCTAAACCTTGTATACTAGTTTGCTAGTTTTGGTGTTTGGAAAGATTTCTAGGGATTTGGTTCTAGTGCTCAATTTGATAATTTTTGTTTTTCGGTTCTGCATCGGCCGCGGCGAGGGTACTAGGAAATTTCACATGAGACCCTTACGGCTTAAGAAGAAGGAAAAAGCCTTAGTTAACATGGATCTAAACTTATCTCCTAAGCCAACGTATCTATAGCGCTACACTACTTAACCTACATACATATGAAGGGTTACCTACGACGGCAGCAAGGTTTCGGGAGGCATCGTCCATGCCAAATTAAAATTTTGCCGATTTAGATAACCCTAACAAAGATCGTCTACTAGAAATATACGGAAAACTATATGCAAACACTTTGCAATAAGAAAAGAGAGCAAGGGATACAACCTTTGTAGACCGGTCCTTCACTTCAAATAGCTCCGTGTGGTAGTCCCCTCCACTGCGATCTCAAGCTCCGCACTCTAGAGAGGCTACGTAGAAGAAACGAACGTGCTTGCTTCAAAGACTTCGAGGCCGAAGATGATCTACGTCGGGGAGACACTAACTCAAGCTATTCCTTCAATAAGTTATGAACTTTATGAAGAGAACACTCTATACTACATGGCAAGTAGTAGAGGATGATGAAGAAGGAAGTGGGCTCACTTTAGAATTCATTTTCTCACACTTTTTCTCAAAACTCCATTGAAGCTAGAAAGCTTTTGTGAAGAAGAAAGAAGAACTCAGGTGAATAATTCATCCAAATGAAAACTTATCCATATGAATTATTCACCCATGGTTGAGTTAAGCCCTCATGCTAAACTCATGTAGAGAATTAACCAAGGTCTAAGGTTAAGGGTTGGGTTAAGGAATATCTAAGGAAATGACAAAAGAGTGGACTTCGTCAACGTTTCTCAAAGTTTCTTCCAAGCTTGAGAACTTTGACTAAGTCTTACTCTTTCGTTAAATCTTAAGATAAAATAAAAACCCTAATCTTAACCCTAATCATGGTATAAGTCTCATACACCCATCTTGCATGTATCATCAACCATAACACAATGCATGTACACAAACATACATATCACATATATACAATGTGCATACAAAGTGAGAAAACAAATCATAAGTGAGCTAATACTAGTTAATGTAATGTAATATATCAAATATATAATTATACATTAAATTATTAAATCAACTCTTGATTTAATAATCCGGCTATAACCGACTAATATCAAAAGTAACAAGTTATCGAATCAACACTTGATCCAATAACCCGGCAATATCGCATACAACCGATCAATGTCATGAATCGCGAGAATAGAATACGGTATCACATATCGTATTATTCTCGGTCCCGCACATATCACATATGTGCTCCTACTCCGTTTCGCTTGAGCCAGGAAACCCCTTTGTAGGACTCTAAAGACTCGTCAATACGCCGGCAGTAGGTGATAATCATATCAAACACCCATAAGCCTCAAGCGGTCTGCTAAACGAAACGGCCACCCGGGTATTGAGCGATCAGAAGATCAACAAGCAAGCCTGCTCACACTCCTGTGAATCCAATCAGTAACACTACCGTACAGTCCGGTATCTTCGTCTGATATGTCGCATATCTCGTCTAGAGTTGGTAAACGTCAGACCCCAGTAACTCGATAAGTCGTGTTGATATGAGGCTCATAACGGGTCGGGAAACTACTGATAACACTTACCAGTATATCTCTGAAGCTGCCTTTTCTAAGGACTTACTGTTATAGCCAATCGAGCACTATGCAACATCAACTCCCTATACCGGGAGAAACGAAACCCCTCATATCGCTCATTGCCTACATGTGACTCGGGACAGTACCCAAAAGCCACCATTTTGCACGCCCTCTTTGACGTGGTATGATGGAAATCAAAGAACAATGGGAATCACAAAAGACTCTATGACGATCTCGGGTCTACAGACTAAAATGTACCAGTGTCTGTTGGAGATATTGCCCTCAGAGTCAATTATTGGATCACAGGTACGTGATTGCGGTGATTGAGGGAGGACCTATCCCGGTAGGACAGTCTTACTCGAGATGATAGTATGCTATCAGGTTTACCTTTATCATCGTGTACTGTTTTAGGTGACCTGACAAGTCGCTATTACACGTTGATAGAGCCCCAAGGATTCTTGCTTGACCACCAGCAGTATGAGGGCGATCATATAAGTGGGAGCTGGGAGTCTATAAGCATATCCTGAAATGGTCCCTAGTCGTGTGAGTTTCGAGACAGGGGATCGATACTCCATAGTAGACTAGTGTATACAGTCGAGACCCCGACGAGGGGCGGTGGCCGGTCTCACAAGCCACTGGTGTCAGTTGGATCACCTAAGATGTATACAGGTGCTCATTGGGTTATGAGTACACCGGACAGGACTCGCCGGGAACATGCCAGTTGGTCATATACCAGACGTCAGATGGCAGTTCCCTGGTGACATGTGTGCAGGTTAGTTCATCGACCTGGGGATCGTCATTTGTCTTGTGTGAGTTCCCACTGTACTTTGATTACTACCCTACCACGGCTCAAAGGAGTCGTGCAAACAGGTTTTAGTTGGGTACAGTCCCGAGCCACATGGAGGCAGTGAGCGTATCTTCAGGGGTTCGTCTCTCCCGGTATTGGGGGTGAGGTCGTGCTGTGTCTAGGAGAGCCATTACACAAAGCCCTCGGCCGAGGCAAGGAGATTTACTGGTAGGTATTCCAGTAGTATCTCAGGGTGTTCTGGGCTACACTCCGACACGACTTGTACCGCTTTTGGGGGTCTGACTTTTACCAACCCCCTAGGCCCGCCATGCGATGCTCATAGACGAACGGACCGGACTGTACGGATATTGTCACTGACAGGCTCAGTTGGGTGTCGGGGTGAGCTTCCTCATCGACGTCCCTTTTGGTCAATTGCTGGTGGCCCGTCACGTATTGGCTTATACCTCTGACGTGCTAGTGGTTAAATCCACAGCCATAGTATTGACGAGTCTTTAGAGTCCACCACACTTTCAGTTACTCAGCTTTCGGGCGAAAGGTTGTAGAGGCCGTATGGAGATATGGCAAGGTCCGATTAGATACGTGCGGTATTGCACGGATCAGGATCGGACAGTTTGTACTATAGGCCGTATTGGTATATGGCAGGGTTCGATCAGATACGTGCGGTATTGCACGGATCAGGATCGAACAGATATTACTAGCCGGTTTTGGTATAAGCCGGATCCTAGTATAGTACAGTGTAGACTTTGTCTCATTGCATTTGTATTTCGGTCGAAATACAGATGCGGGTGTGTATGCACAGTATCGGGGTTTTCCTGTAATTTATTACGGGACCAGTTTTTTGGAGTTGCCAGTTTGCTTTCCGTTTCGGCCAATTTCCTTTGTTCCGTTCATTGGCCGAAGATTGGTGGAGGAGGGTTTATTTGCATTGTTGCAAATAGGCATTAGTGGAGGGGGTTCTTTGCATCTTGTTGTATCATGATTGTCTCTCCCTTGACCTTGACTTTCTTTGTGTCATGATGGCATGACTTTGTGAGCCATCATGGTAGTTGTTGATGAGTTTTTGGAGTGGAGTTTTGGTTAAAATGATTCTTGATCATCATACCCTTTTTGCTCTCTCTTTTGGATGATGGTTCCACCCACCCCTTGACTTCACTCTTTCTCTCTCCAATCACACATGAACAAAGGGGGGCCGGCCACTATGTGTGGGATAAGGAAAAAAATGCTTCATGGGTAGTATAGAGAATATAGATGATACTCTCATTCTTTTGGATGCTAGTTTTTCCCTTCACCTCTCTCCAAGTTCTTCTTCCTCCACAAATGACAACTCCACTACCCCAAAAAGAGACACAAGCTCACTACATATTCTACAATGAATCTTGGGCACGTCGAGTAGCCGGCTTCGTGCCCGAGTTGCCTCGGCATTGAGGTGGGAGCCCGTAAACGATGTAGGCAACGTGGTGCACTTCCGGCGACGAGGAGGAGACGGACGGAGATCCCGCGAGGAGATCGGAGTGGAGATGAAGACCGGAGGACTTGGATCGTCGGTATATCTCTAACCCATCTTCTAGTAGCTTAGACTAGTTTAATGGTAAAGATCCGGGTGTTTAGTGCGCGGTGGTACCGATTTGCTAAGTCCGCAAAATCAAAGTTATTCACCGTTTCCGCATTCCGGCGTCGGATTGACGACCGGGGTGCCGCCGTGCACTTACAGTGGTATCAGAGCCTCGCCATTAACTTAGTCTAGCTTTGTGTAATGTGTTTGCATTTCCGATCGATCAAAAAGTCCAAAAACCCGTATTTTATTAGCATCAGTTTTCTGTTGGAAATTTTTAGTGTCGAAAATTTTTTCAGGTTGTAAAATATTGATGTACTGGAAAATCTAAGAGCTCTGTAAAAATTCGATGAAGTGACTCCACAGTTGGAGCGCGGAACCGCCGCGAAAACCCCATTACCGCGGCCCTTCCGCCGCGCACTATTCACATCACTTCACCAAATTTTTTCAGAGGCCTTCTGGGCTTAAAATTTGGGTTTTGGAATATTAAAATTGGGCCCAGGATTTCTGTGAGTGCTACAGTTTTGATTGTGGGCCCACTAGTTAATTTTTGATCGATCGGAAAATTTTAAACACATTTTTCACAGTATTTACATTATATCTGCGACCGTGAATGTCACTTGATCGGTAAATCTGGTCTAACTGCTATAGCCCGGTTAGACGGATTTGCGAACGTGACTTTCACGTTGATGTTCTATGTTTATGCTGTGATGTTGCGGATCGGTCGTGGGGATAGCCTGGATGCAATGCTAGTACAATTGTGTTGTATTGTGTACATTTGTTATTGCGGGGCGAGCGTCCGACATGTGGACTGCCGTCACTGCCTGTTTGTATTATTATTTTGGGGCACGGCCAGGTTGCGGTCGTTGTACCCGGTGTATATATATTTTACTTTCTGTACTAGGATTACCCCGCGGTGGGGTGCACGGATAGCCGGGTTCTAGAGGGCAACAAGCCCGCATCTCATGGCATTGGGACGGAGGGGGCTTCACTCTAGGATTGGCGGGCTATTCGCCGCACTCGTAGGGGGTACAGGTTGACCCAGGAGGGGTGCCCAAGTTGCCGGATTCCATGGAGTGCTGGGTGGTCCATTCACGGTACTGAAGGGGGCTGCCTCGCTTCAGGTTTTGGCGGGTGACTTGCCGCGCCCGTAGGGGTCTAGGATTTCATTGCACAGGCTATCCACACGACCAGGGGAACGTCGGGTTTCAGCAGTGGCTCTGTGAAACCCGGGGATCCCAGATATCTGTATTGTTTATGTGATGCTGTTCATTCTCTGTGATGTTGCATTTCTTTTCACGCCTTGAGCGAAATATAATATATTGGTATATATATTAGTAGATGTTGTATATGTTTTACATCCGCGCTAGTCCAGTCCCCGCTCTGTCGTTAGTTAGCTAACCTAACGGGTAATGACGGGACCCAGTGGCGAATGCGGATGGCATATACGTACATCAGTATATTTTCGTTCTTTTTGGTGTGATCAATTGATGGGACTGCATTGATTCGGATCAATGCAAGTTAAAAACAAACCTAATCTGATGTTGTTGGAACACTTTTTCAAAAAGCTGTTATTGCAAGGACGTTCACTTTTGTTTTGCATCGTGATATTCAGTTGGAATATCCTGCTCCTCAGTCGACGAGGCAAGGGCCGAGATCCCTTCACCGGGAGTGACCCCTTGGACAAAAGGTTTGCGTCAGGGCATTAACTTCACTATAGCCGATTACTTTTGCTTTGCACCGTGATATTCATTTGGAATATCCTGCACCCCATTCTACGGGGAAAGAGCCGAGATCCCTTCACCGGGAGTGACCTCTTTAGCGAAGGTTTTCGTCACTATATTTTAAAAAGCTATTCGTTCCTTCAACGATATCAAGTTCGTTACGTTAAAGGTTTTCGCCAGAAACCATTCGTAGCCCTCCGTCGTTTCATATGGGTAGTCAATAGTATTCAAGCTGTGTTTGTTGGCCTTAGTCAAGGCACAGTGTTTGGTAGCTGTTGGGTGTTCATATGCTGCATAGATAGATGCGTTGGTTTGGGACAGCCGTATAGCCTTGTTGGCCTTAGTCAAGGGCTTGTACGGGTGGGTTCAAATCAACCTGGATAATGACGGGTAGAACTTGACATGTGACTTATGATTTGTTGGCCTTAGTCAAGGTCATAAGAGCATGGGGTAAAAATCACATCGGGAGTTTCAAAAGAACTGAAACTTGCCAGATATGCGCATACCTTCTGGAGTGTGATACCGTGAGCGGATTCCGTCACGTTATCATGCGATGATAGTTGGATCCCGATTCCCACTGATGAGTTAGTTTACTCCTCGGGTAACCCCGACTAATTCTTCTTTCAGGTTTGGAGCAGAATTTGAGGTACAGTGGGAGGATTCCAGATTAGATAAATTGGTAACCATTCTGATCTAGGTTAAAGTGCACGCTGAGTGTTTCTTTTCTCTCTCTCTTTGGCAGCGACCATTGACCCGACCCTATGACTTTGACTCAGAGACCAAGTTGACCGAACCTTCTTAAACACTGGCTTTTGGATTGTCAGAGTTGCAGACCTCATTGCCACTCCTACTTTTACCCTTTTCTCCAGGACACCCCGTATTACTACGAACGTCCACTTCCATTGGACAAAACCATCGTATGGTTAGATACGAACTCGAAAGAATTTATTCGAGGATGGTTTCAGGTTCTGGAGAAAACGGATAGGACTATTCAGTTGTCTTTTCCTTTTACCCTCTCTCAGGTTACGAGTACTCCTTGGTTTAGGGGTAGTACACCTATTACGCAAATTGGATTGCCTTCTTCCAAACCTTAGGCTGGTGCCGACCGGTAGGGAATGAAGAAAACCAATTAGCATAACGATGGTGTGCAGAAGGTATTAAGTTAAGACAAAGCAAGGGATTAGTAAAAGGGCAAAGTAAATTGCAACAGATATTCACGACCAAACCAAGTATTTCTTCGCCAATCTTAAATCACCTTTGTATTTCTCCAGAACACTCCGTATCACTACGAAGATCCACAGATTATTGGATACTCCATCGTATGGTTATATACGAACTCGAAAGGAACTTGTTCCAGTTCGGGGATGGATTTTGGTTCAGGAGAAATAGGAATAAGGTTTATTCGGTTGTCTTTTATCTTCACCTTCTCTCGCTTTGCGAGTGTTCCTAGGATTAGGACAGTACACCCATTATGCTTATTGGATAGTCTTCTTCCAAACCATAGGCTGGTGCCGAACGGTAGGGAAGGAAGAAAACCATTTGGCCTAAAAGGGTGTGCAGAAGGTAATGACTAAAGACATATGAAGGGATTTGGAGAGGTGGCAAAGAATTACACGGTTACAGTTGTGAATCTGGATACTGGAAGAGGCATTACTAGGAATACCAGGATACCCCATCGAGACATTTCAATGTTTCAGTCTCACTGTGTACTGTTAAAGGAAAGCTGATTTCCCGATTAGATACTTACTCCAGGGTATGTATTTACCAGGTTTGATTCTCACATCTGTATGGTTTTACAAATGTTGAGTGGGAGTAAGTTATTGGGAATTGGGTGATCATCCTCATTATATCGGGATTCGTTGTAATCGGTGATATTTGAGGAAATCACCTGGGCTGTTTGCCGGTCGGCAAATATTTGGTTTTGAATATCCGCTGTTATGCACCAATTTCAAATCGATATATCTGTACGTCTATTTTCATAGAGTGAGATATACTTTTTGAAATTATGTCGATGACATTTACCTATACCAGTGGATGGTTAGGTAAGGAGCATTAAACAGCGGTGTAATTCTTCTTGACCATAAGTACAGTTTTCAACCTACGACACACAGTGAATGAGTTATTCAGACTCAAGGGACTTATACAGAGTATTGTATGTTGTCCATGGTCCATCAGGACAGAGGGGTTGGTCATCGTACTATATTCGGTTTGCTTATGACTTCTCTAGTTTTTAGACAGGTGTTTCGAGGAAACACATGGTCTGAATTTTGAGAAGTTATAGGTATTTGAATAAAGTAGAGAACCAGATATTGCAAGTATCGGGATTCTTCAAAGTGATCGAAGATGTAGATACTTGTGTATGGTATTCAGTTGCTAGTAATGATAAAGAGATCTTGCTTCTCTTTCAGGTTACTCATGATTGGAAGCATTCCTAAGTTGAGTAACGCTGATCGCCCTCCTTCCATTTAGTTGACATGCACTGGAGACAGTTGCATGATTTGGATCTGGTTCAGTTAAATCAGTGCCTCTGGTCCTATATGGGATATAGTACAGTTCATATCTTAACATTGTTAAGGTACGGGGAGTTGTCCGGTTTATGCTTAAAACCAAACATTGGACAACTCAAGGCACGTTTCTGTAATGGCTGTTTGTGGGTTGACCCAGGCTGTGAAGAGGGTTGACTTTCTACCATCTGGATGAACAATAGCGATATTGTTCTATACTCGCCACAGTTTTATCATAAATGGATTTTTTCAAAAAACAGTAGTGGGAGTATGGTAGAACTGGAAGTGATTCCAGAACCACAAACGATTACAAAAGATTTGATAAGGAACCTAAAGATTCAATCTGGATTGACATTCCATTGACCACTCCGCAGATGAGGTGGGTAACTTCGGGCACCCGAGAGGTACTACGGTAGCCTCAAGGACGGTGACAGGGAAGTTCTTTTTCACCCACAATTACCATTGCTGTTGTTCCAGGCTGCGAGACCCGGCGGGAGGATGAGTATAGCGTCGTTCTGAACTCGCTTCAGAAATGTACGTGTATATGACTCTGCCAGAGGGTTGTCGTAGACAGTGGGAGCAGCGGAAGCATTGGTGGACAGGTAGCTTATGTCTATTTATAGACTATAGCAGATATAGCGGAGATAGATCATCAATTTCTGATGTGACTGTCATAGGTTTGACTTCATCAGAATAGGGGATGGATCTGTTGAGAAGGTACTAGGGTATGATATCCTGGTATTTGGATGACATACACAGAGTAGGAAGTGATATTCCTACACTACAATCGGTTATACTTTGGTCGTCACACGGTGGTTTCTCCACAAAAGAAATGGATTTTATGTCAGACATACTGGTTACTAGATCTATGGTTTTAGATCTAGATTTGGGTGGTTTCCCAATCAGGGTACTTAGACAGCATTCTAAGAGTATTTAGAATGGACGACTCCTGGCACGGTAGTGTACCTGCAAGTGATGGAGTCACCCTCTCTAAAGGTGTCTTACAGACTAAAGTAGAGAGGGATGCGCATGATTGGCAGATCACTTGCTTAGGCAATTGAGTCAATCATGAGATGTCAAGTACCACACCAGATATTGTTCTTGCACTAGATGCAATAAGTTGACATTGATCCAATCCTGGAGAAACAGTCGGAAGCAGTTTTAGAACATAAGTGAATGTTCTAGGGATATGATAACGACAGCCTTATTCAGGAGACAGTTATCATTCCAGGCTTCCAAGGTGACATGGACGACAAGGAGGTTGTCAGAGTTATAGTTTTCCCTCTGACGAGGGGCAGTATTTTGGACAGGTGGTCCAAGGCAATACTGAGGGAGGCATGGCGCAGGATACTGATTAAGTTCAGTTAACGATACAGTCTAAGAAGTTTGGATTTAGAGTTCATTTATGAGCTATGTCCCATCAGACATCCAGACACATTCTAAGACAGGTATTGCTCATTTCGGGAGATGGTTTTCTCCGCGAACTTGAGATATAGAGAGACATAGAAAGAGACATCAAGGCGGATCCACTCACTGAGGCTATTCCTCGAACGCAATAGTTTCGCAAACGAGCTTTGTGAGACTGACTAGTAGAGGAGTTGGGTGTTCGGTATCACACGGGCTATGAGTATGCGACATCGCAATAATTAGCCTTGAGTGCAAGTGGGAGATTGTTGGAGATATTGCCCTCAGAGTCAATTATTGGATCACAGGTACGTGATTGCGGTGATTGAGGGAGGACCTATCCCGGTAGGACAGTCTTACTCGAGATGATAGTATGCTATCAGGTTTACCTTTATCATCGTGTACTGTTTTAGGTGACCTGACAAGTCGCTATTACACGTTGATAGAGCCCCAAGGATTCTTGCTTGACCACCAGCAGTATGAGGGCGATCATATAAGTGGGAGCTGGGAGTCTATAAGCATATCCTGAAATGGTCCCTAGTCGTGTGAGTTTCGAGACAGGGGATCGATACTCCATAGTAGACTAGTGTATACAGTCGAGACCCCGACGAGGGGCGGTGGCCGGTCTCACAAGCCACTGGTGTCAGTTGGATCACCTAAGATGTATACAGGTGCTCATTGGGTTATGAGTACACCGGACAGGACTCGCCGGGAACATGCCAGTTGGTCATATACCAGACGTCAGATGGCAGTTCCCTGGTGACATGTGTGCAGGTTAGTTCATCGACCTGGGGATCGTCATTTGTCTTGTGTGAGTTCCCACTGTACTTTGATTACTACCCTACCACGGCTCAAAGGAGTCGTGCAAACAGGTTTTAGTTGGGTACAGTCCCGAGCCACATGGAGGCAGTGAGCGTATCTTCAGGGGTTCGTCTCTCCCGGTATTGGGGGTGAGGTCGTGCTGTGTCTAGGAGAGCCATTACACAAAGCCCTCGGCCGAGGCAAGGAGATTTACTGGTATGTATTCCAGTAGTATCTCAGGGTGTTCTGGGCTACACTCCGACACGACTTGTACCGCTTTTGGGGGTCTGACTTTTACCAACCCCCTAGGCCCGCCATGCGATGCTCATAGACGAACGGACCGGACTGTACGGATATTGTCACTGACAGGCTCAGTTGGGTGTCGGGGTGAGCTTCCTCATCGACGTCCCTTTTGGTCAATTGCTGGTGGCCCGTCACGTATTGGCTTATACCTCTGACGTGCTAGTGGTTAAATCCACAGCCATAGTATTGACGAGTCTTTAGAGTCCACCACACTTTCAGTTACTCAGCTTTCGGGCGAAAGGTTGTAGAGGCCGTATGGAGATATGGCAAGGTCCGATTAGATACGTGCGGTATTGCACGGATCAGGATCGGACAGTTTGTACTATAGGCCGTATTGGTATATGGCAGGGTTCGATCAGATACGTGCGGTATTGCACGGATCAGGATCGAACAGATATTACTAGCCGGTTTTGGTATAAGCCGGATCCTAGTATAGTACAGTGTAGAATTTGTCTCATTGCATTTGTATTTCGGTCGAAATACAGATGCGGGTGTGTATGCACAGTATCGGGGTTTTCCTGTAATTTATTACGGGACCAGTTTTTTGGAGTTGCCAGTTTGCTTTCCGTTTCGGCCAATTTCCTTTGTTCCGTTCATTGGCCGAAGATTGGTGGAGGAGGGTTTATTTGCATTGTTGCAAATAGGCATTAGTGGAGGGGGTTCTTTGCATCTTGTTGTATCATGATTGTCTCTCCCTTGACCTTGACTTTCTTTGTGTCATGATGGCATGACTTTGTGAGCCATCATGGTAGTTGTTGATGAGTTTTTGGAGTGGAGTTTTGGTTAAAATGATTCTTGATCATCATACCCTTTTTGCTCTCTCTTTTGGATGATTGTTCCACCCACCCCTTGACTTCACTCTTTCTCTCTCCAATCACACATGAACAAAGGGGGGCCGGCCACTATGTGTGGGATAAGGAAAAAAATGCTTCATGGGTAGTATAGAGAATATAGATGATACTCTCATTCTTTTGGATGCTAGTTTTTCCCTTCACCTCTCTCCAAGTTCTTCTTCCTCCACAAATGACAACTCCACTACCCCAAAAAGAGACACAAGCTCACTACATATTCTACAATGAATCTTGGGCACGTCGAGTAGCCGGCTTCGTGCCCGAGTTGCCTCGGCATTGAGGTGGGAGCCCGTAAACGATGTAGGCAACGTGGTGCACTTCCGGCGACGAGGAGGAGACGGACGGAGATCCCGCGAGGAGATCGGAGTGGAGATGAAGACCGGAGGACTTGGATCGTCGGTATATCTCTAACCCATCTTCTAGTAGCTTAGACTAGTTTAATGGTAACGATCCGGGTGTTTAGTGCGCGGTGGTACCGATTTGCTAAGTCCGCAAAATCAAAGTTATTCACCGTTTCCGCATTCCGGCGTCGGATTGACGACCGGGGTGCCGCCGTGCACTTACAGTGTCACCAGAGAACTGCCTTCTGACGATAGGTATAATACCATCTGGGAGTTCTCGGCGAGTCCGTCCAGTGTACCCAGTCTCAACTGAGCACCCGTATACTATCTCTGATGTCAAACACCAATGGATATGTGATTATCCATCGCCCATCTACATGGGTCGAGAAGCTATACGCCAGTCTACTCTAGTATATCGATGCCCTGTCTCGATACACCCAGGACTAGGGACATTTGAAGGACGTACTTAGCGACTACACTGTCCCTACTAGTATGATCTTCATCATATTTCTGGTAGTCAAGTACTCATCCTAAGGGCTTTATCAACATGTAACATAAAGACAATCAGAGTACATGTTAAGATAAAGTGCAACCAGATAGCATACTATCATGTCGAGCAAGAAAGTCCTCCCTATATATGTTCAAGCACCCACTACAATATACATCGTATGTACAGTAATGGCCTGTAGAGCATACATATCATTAACAATCTCCCACTTGCACTAGGGCCATCTGTTGTAGTATCTCATACCCAACAATCAGCAGTGGTTGAAGTATCTCATACTCAACCATCCCATAAAATTCTCTACTGGGAAATAAGATTTTGTGAGTGGATCCGTGCTGTTGTTCTCTGTGTCTACTCAACCTCGATCCCCCTGGAGATCAACCATCTCCATGATCAGGTGATACTGTCTAAAAATATATCTGGATCTCTGATGGGACGGGGGTTCCTAGGCCAAAACCACAACTCCATTGTCACACAATGGTAGGAACTAAGTTCATCTCATAAGCTTATATACATCCAGACTGACTCTTTGGTAGAATCTTAGATAGCAATGTATTAGCCTTTAATCGTCTAGATTTGTCACAGTATGTAGCTTGGAACTCTTCCAACATACCATCCCTCTACTGAGGGTAAAGACAATGCATGTGACTGACATTCAATCGTTCTTACCACCCTGGATCCTATACAGTGATTCTCCCCAGGATCGATTGACACCATTTCACTACACCTAGTGAGAATCCTAATATCCAATTAGATCTATTTCATAGATCCAAAACCCAGGATTTAGGAGGTATCACCTTGATCCTATATGGAGAATCCTTGTGATAAGAGGAGATTGACCGAGCGTAGCATAGGAAACACCTTTCCTATTAGAGTATGTCATCCTCGTACAATACGAGGATCACTACCATACTCCATACTACCTTTTTGTATATACAAGGTTCATCTACCATTTTGATGAAGTCAAACTCTTTGACTACCACATCAAAATAGATGTTCCATCTCCGCGATGCCTGCTTTAACTCATAAAGCAACTTGCACACATTTCCGCTGCTCCTACTGTCTACGAAGCCCTCTGGCTATGTACTTATAGACGCTCTCTTCTAAATCATCATTTAGAAAAATAGTCATGACACCCAACCGTCAGATATCGTAGTCATGGTATGTAGCAATGGCAAGTAAGATCTGGATGGACTTAAGCATAAGCATTAGAAAGTGTTTCATCATTATCCACACCTGGTCGATGACGAGAACCTTTTACAACTAGTCTTAGCTTTGAAAGTCTCAACTTTTCCATGTACACCTTGTAATCTTCTCAAGATATACTTGCTCCTGATGGGGATTTAACCCTTCAGATAAAGCAACCAAAGTCCATACTTTGTTGGTGTATATGGATTCCATCTCAGATCGCATAGCATCCAGCCATTCTCACAGAGTCCCCACTCCTGATGGCCTGCTCGAAACTAGTTGGGTCATCATCTCATGATGCAATCCTTACTCCCACTGTCATAGAGAAAACCGAAGTATCTCTCGGGTGGATGAGGAACCCTACCAGATCGGCGGAGAGGCTGAGGTTCGTTGGGAACTATTGAATCCTTTGGGTTTACCAAATCGTCAGCTGCAGTTTGTATAGCTGGAACTACTTCTAGTTCTACCTCATTTCCATTACTTTCTTTCACAAGAAATTCCCTTTCCCAAAGGTGGCATGCTGAGAAACAAAACACATTTTGCTCCTCAGTGTGGTAGAAGATATTCCCTTTCAAATGCTTGGGATATCCAACAAACTTCCACAAAATTGACCTTGCCTCGAGTTTGTCCGGATTTTTCTTTTCACATAAGCCAGACAACCCCAAATCTTAACATCCTTAAGAGATGGTCTCATCCCATACCATATCACATATGGAGTGGTAGGCACCTGATTTGGTTGGAACCCTATTCAATAGGTATGCAGGTTCACAAGTGCATAACCCCCAAAAGGAAATAGGAAACTCAGTAGTACTCATCATAGCGCACACCATATCACATAGGGTGCGATTGCTCCGCCCCGATACACCTACGTGCTGTCGTGTATACGGAGGAGTAATGCTGAGAGAGAATCTTATTCTCCTTTAGAATAGTCCAGGAATTCCATGCTCAAGTATTCTCCTCCCTAATCTCATCATGGGACATAATACTTATACCCATTTTGGTTCTCTACTTCTAACTTATATTCTGTGAATATCTCAAAAAGCTTCAGACTTGTGTTTCAACAGGATCATATGTCCAAATCTTGAGAGATCACCAGTGAATGTAATTAAGTACAAAGAACCGGTCCTGGCATGTATAGACAGGGGACCTACATACAACATCATGTATCAATCCCAAGAGTTCACTAACTCTTTCTCTGTTTCAAATAAACGGAGCTATGGTCATCTTATCTTTGTGACATGACTGGCAAGTTTCATAAGATGTAAATTCAAACTGATTTAAATATGCATCTTTATGTAACTTCAGCTAGTCGGGTCGCATTGATATGACCTGGTCTACAATGCCAAAAGAAGGATTCGTTTATTTCTGAACTATTCCTCTTTTGTGTCTTCTGTACATTAAGAATTGTAGTTTGATTTAGAACGTATATGCTTTTAGATAACGTGCCTGAACCTATCAACTTTTGATATAGGAAATGTTCAAAACATTATCCAACTATACAAAATTATATCCTTCTTTACTAATAAAGAGACTAATAAGATGTTGTATATCAGGTTCGGTATCTAATAACATTCGTTCAGAATCAATGTATTTGGTAATACAGGGTGATAACTGCCAACTTACTTGGCTGCAACACTTGCACCATTTTTAACTCTTAAAACTTATCATCCTTTCCCAGTTCTCTACCTTTCTGTAGCCCATGTAACATATTACATTTGCGGGATCCTGATCCGGTATCTCATACCCAGGACGTAAAGGATACTGAGAAATAGTTCTCTGTAATGAACACACCCGAAAAAGATGCATCATCATGTACTTTCTTCGTTTGGGCGGTACGGGAATTCTGGTAATCCCCTAATTCTTGCTCTGTCTTATAACAATTATATGTTGGAGCGGGACCAACGTTCCCTAACGCAGTATAACAAGCGGGTTCGGTCAATACATCCGTATTATTATCTTGATTAAGGCGTGGCATTGTCGCTACCTGGAAAGAGAGAGAAGAAAATGTAGGGTTCCTAGGCACACTAATCAGGTCTCACAAGTGATCAAACATGGCCAATTCAAATTTTTCATGTGCCTACAAACCGTAATTCGGATCGTCAACTAGATAATAAGGCGATGCAAGCAAGTAAACTACTTTATTGCTAAAGGAAAGTGACTACAACCTTTGTAGATCCGGTCCGCCACCTCTCTAGCTCCGTGTTGACGACCCTCCGCTGTACCCTTCGGATCCCGGACTCTCGCGGTGGTTTCATCGAAGAATTGATCGGGCTAGGTCGTCGACTTCGATGCCGAAGATGATCTACGTCGAGGCAACTCAAGATCAAACTCCAACTTCACCAAGTCATGAAACTTGTGAAGAAAACACCCTATACTTCTTGGCAAGTGGTAGAGGATGAAGAAATAGGAAGTGGGTTCACTTTAGAATTGGATTTCTCACTCTTTTTCTCAAGTTTCCATTAAAGGTTGCAAGCTTTTTCTTTGTTGAAGAAGAAGAAGAAGAGAATATGATAAGTATTATTCAAAATAGAAAATAAAATGAATACTTATCATATAGCAACCATGGTTAAGTGTAGAGACTAAACTAGGGTTAGGTTAAGGCAAACAAACAAAATGGTCAAAGCTTCAAAGCTTCATGAAGTTTCAAGGAAAAAACAAAACAAGCCACCCTTTTGTTTCTTGCCTTAAAATCAAATAAATAAAAGAAATAGTTAAGAAAATGAAAACCCTAACCATTACATAACCATGGTTTAATCATACACACAAACATTCATGTATCATCAAACATGATACAATCAAGTGCACAAAAATATATCACATATACAATGTGCACATCAAGTGAGAAAATCCTTTTAAGTGAACCAATACTAGTTAATGCAAAGTAATATATCAAATATATAATTATACATTAAATCATTAAATCAACACTTGATTCAATGATCCGGTCATGTCGCATATAACCGACTAGTATCCAACGTATCGGCTTATCGAATCAATCCTTGATTCGATAACTAGGCTATATCGCATACAACCAATCGATACATTCATCGCGAGAATAGAATACGGTATCACATACACGCATTATTCTCGGTCCCGCACATATCTCATATGCGCTCCTATTTCGTTTCTCTTGAGCCAGGAAACCTCTGTGTAGGACTCTAAAGACTCGTCAATACGCCGGCAGCAGATGATGATCATATCAAGCACCCATAAGCCGCAAGCGGTCTGCTAAACGTAACGGCCACCTGGGTATTGAGCGATCTGAAGATCGACGAGCAATCCCGCTCACACTCCTGTGAATCCAACCAGTAACACTTACCGTACAGTCAGGTCTGTTCGTCTAATATGTCGCATATCTCGCCTAGGGGTGGTAAACGTCAGACCCCAGTAGCTTGATAAGTCATGCCGACGTAAGGTCCATAACATTCATGAAACTACTGATAACTCTTACTAGTATATCACTGCAACCCTGGCTAGGGATTTCCTGTTATGGCCAGTCGTGCATAGCGCAACATCAATCCCCAATACCGGGGGAGACGAATCCCCTCCAATCGCTCATTGCCTCCATGTGAATCGGGACTGTACCCAAAAACCACCTGTTTGCACGACTCAGTAGAGCCTTGGTAGGGTGGAAATCAAAGCACAGTGGGAGACACACAAGACTCTATGACGATCTCGGGTCATCAGACTAAGCTGTACCAGTGTCACCAGAGAACTGCGATCTGACATGAGGTATAATACCATCTGGGAGTTCTCGGCGAGTCCGTTCAGTGTACCCAGTCTCCACTGAGCACCCGCAGACCATCTCTGATGTCAAACACTAATGGATATGGGATCATCCAACGCCCATCACATGGGTCGAGAAGATATACGCTAGTCTACTCTGGAATATCGATGCCCCGTCTCGATATTCCCACGACTAGGAACATTGAAGGATGTACTCATGGACAACCCAGACCCCACTAGTATGATCTGCATCATAGTCCTGAAAGTCGATTACACATCCTAAGGGCTTTATCAACATGTAACAGAGAGACAGAAAGTATACATGTTAAGATAAAGAGCAACCAGATAGCGTACTATCATGTCGAACAAGAAAGTCCTACCTATATATGTCCCAGCATCCACTACAATATACATCCAATGTACAGTAATGGCCTCTAGGGCATACATATAACTAACAATCTCCTACATGCACTAGGGCCATCTGTAGCAGTAGTTGTAGTATCTAATACTCAACCATCCCCTAAAAGTCTCTCTTTGGGAAAAGGCCTTCGTGAGTGGATCCGCCGTGTTGTCCTCTGAGTCTACTCCCCCAACCTCGATCACCCTGGAGATCAACTATCTCCATGATCAGGTAATGCTGCCTTAGATTATGTGTAGGTCTCTGATGGGATTATGGTTCCTTGGCAAAAGCCACACTTCCATTGTCACACAATGGTGGGAACCTAGTTCATCTCATGAACCAATATACACCCAAACTTTCTCTTTGGTAGTATCTTTAATAGCGATGTTACCAGCCTTTATCGTCTAGTTTGCCACGGTATCTAGCTTGGAACTCATCCAACATACCGTTCCTCCACTGAGGGTAAAGACAATGCCTGTGACTGACATTCAGTCGTCTTTATCACCCTGGAACGTTTCCAGTGATTCTCCCCAGGATCGATTGATACCATTTCACTACATCTAGTGAGAATCCAAGCATCCAATTACATCTATCTCATAGATGAAAACTCAGGATTTAGGAGGTATCACTTTGATCCTATTGGAGAATCCTTGTGATAAGCAGAGATTGACCGAGCGTAGTATAGGAAACTATTTTCCTATCAAGAGTATGTTGTCCACGTACAATACGAGGACGGCCACCTTACTCTCTACTACCGTTTTGTATATACAAGGTTCATCTACCATTTTGATGAAGTCAAACTCTTTAACTATCGCATCAAAACAGACGTTCCAACTCCGCGATGCCTGCTTTATTCTGTAAAGCAACTTGCACACGTTTCCGCTGCTCCTACTGTTTACGAAGCCCTCTGGCTGTGTTCTTATAGACGTTCTCTTCTAAATCATTATTTAGAAATGTAGTCATGGCACCCAACCACCAGATATCGTAGCCATGGTATGTACTAATGGTAAGTAGGATCTGGATGGACTTAAGCATAGTCCCTGGAAAAAGGTTTCATCATTATCCATGCTTGGTTGATGACGAAAACCTTTAACAAGTCTAGCTTTGAAAGTCTCAACTTTTCCATCTACACCAAGTAATCTTATCAAGATATACTTGCTCCTGATGGGGATTTAACCCTTCAGATATCGCAACCAAAGTCCATACTTTGTTGGTGTATATGGATTCCATCTCAGATCGCTAAGCATCCAGCCATTCTTACAGAGTCCTTACTCTCGATGGCCTGCTCGAAACTAGTTGGGTCAGCATCTCATGATGCATTCCTCGCTCCCACTGTCATCGAGAAACCAAAGTATATCTCAGGTAGGTGAGGAACCCTACCAGATCGGCGGAGAGGCTGAGGTTCGTCGGGGACTATAGAATCCTTTGGTTCTGTCAAATCATCAGCAGTTTTGTATAGCTGGAACCTTTCCAGTTCTACAGAACTGTCCTTGCCTCGATCTTGTCCGGATTTTGCTTTAGACATAGGCCGGACAATCCTAAATCTTAACTTACTTAAGAGATAGGCTCTTCCCATACCATATCTTATATGGAGTGGTAGGCAGTGATCTGATTCGAACCCTATTCAATAGGTATGCAACTTCATAAGTGCATAACTCCCTAAAAGGAAATAGGAAACTCAGTAGTATTCATCATAGAGCGCACCATATCATATAGGGTGTGATTGCTCCGCCCTGATATACCGTTGTGCTGTGATGTATTCAGAGGAGTAATACTGAGAGAGAATCTCATTCTCCTTTAGAATAGTCCAGGAATTCCATGCACAAGTATTCTCCTCCCTGATCTCATCATAGGACATAATACTTATACCCGTTTATTGGTTCTCTACTTCTAACTTATATTCTGTGAATATCTCAAAAGCTTCGGGCCTATGTTTCAACAAGAACATATGTCTGAATCTTGAGAGATCATCAGAGAACGTAATGAAGTACAAAGAACCGGTCCTGGCATGTGTAGACAGGAGACCTTACATACATCATCATGTATTAGTTCCAAGAGTTTACTAACTCTTTCTCTGTTTCCAATAAACAGATCTATGGTCGTCTAATCTTTGTGACATGACTGGAAAGTTTCACAAGATGTAAATTCAAACTGATTTAAATATGCATCTAAATGTAATTTCAGCCAGTCGGGTCGCATTGATGTGACCTAGTCTACAATGCCTCAAGAATGATTCGTTCATTTCTGAACTCTTCCTCTTGTGTGTATTCTGTATACTAGGAACTATAGTTTGATTTAGAACATCAATGCTTTTAGATAACGTACCTGAACCGATCAACTTTTGATATAGGAAATGTTCAAAACATTATCCAACAATACAAAATTTTATCATTTCTTTACTTGTAATGAGACTGATATGATTTTGTATATCAGGTTCGGTATCTAATAACATTCTCTCAGAATCAATGTATTGCTAATACTGGGTGACAGTGACCAACAGACTTGGCTGCAACACTTGCCCCGTTTTCTGTCTCATGAAACTTATCACCCGTTCTCAGTTTTTCTACCTTTTTGTAGCCCTATGTAACAGATTACATATCTGGGATCCTGATCCGGTATCAAATACCCAGGATGCGGAGGATACTGAGAAACAGTTCTTTGTAATGAACATACCCGAAGGAGACACATCATATGCACTTTCTTCGTTTGGGCGGCATAGGAATTCTGGTATTCCCCTATTTCCTGCTCGGTCTTATAACAATTATAAGTTGGAGCGGGACCAACGTTCCCCAGCTCATCATAACAAGCGGGTTCGGTCAATACATCCATATTATTATCTTGATTAAGGCGTGATATGGTCGCTACCTGGAGAGAGAGAGAGAAGAAAACACTCTGCGTACGCTCTTGCAAGATCAGATTGGTTATATATTTTATCTACTCAGGATAGTTCCCACTGTTTTTATCAAATCTTTCTTCAAACCTTAAAAGGAAAGACTAGCCGGGATTAATTATACTCTACAAGTTCGCCAATCTTTCAGCCAGGCCAGTGTCGGTACTTTGAGGGAGGTTCCCCGCGCTTTCGTACGGACCTAATTACAGTAAACCTCGTTTTCCCAGAGGCGTAACCCCGTTGACACCTTTCTAGACACCTACTTGATCGGCTAATTGTAAAGTGAAAAACTCTCCCAGGAGTAACAATTACTCGCAGTGGTTATCGGGATCCAACTATCATATAGAACGTATGCAATCTCATTGCAAATTTCAACACTTGAAACTCCCGATAATGGTTTTTACCCCTAGCACCTATGAACTTAGCTAAGGTCAACAAATCATAGGTACTATTCAAGTTCTACCCGTCATTTCGTGATTAATTAGACCCACCCACATGACCCTTGGCTAAGGTCAACAAAGCCACATGACTGTCCTAACTAATCGCATCATATGCTGTATAGGAAGACATCACTTAGCTACCGCACACTACGCCTCGGCTATGGTCGACAAACGTAGCACGAATACTATGTACTCTACTTCCTAAAATAACGGAGGGTAGAGAATGGTTTTTATGAAAACCTTTAACGCTTTGAACTTGATCTCGTTGCGGAATCAAATGGTTTTTAAATGGAATGTTTTTGAGGCTTTTCTAGTTTTGCTAAAGGGGTCACTCCCGGTGAAGGGATCGTCGGCCCTTTCCTCGTCGAATGAGGTGCGGGATATATCATATATATCACTGTGCAAAGCAGAAACTATAGAAGCAATCAAAAGAAAAACCGAGTGTGTAGCATCTGCTAGATATTGCTAAAGGAGTCACTCCCGGTGAAGGGATCTCGGTCCTTTAATTATCGAATAAGGTGCAGGATGTTCTATAATGAACACCGCGATGCAAAGCAAGAACTGTAGCTACGTGTTTTATTTTGAAATTCGGTTCCACAACATCAATTAGGTTTATTTTCTTTCATTAATCTCATTAATGAAGATCCTATCATTTAAGTCCACCTAAACATCACAGATAAATATAACGTACGCTTATGCCATCCGCATTCGCCTCGATGTCCCGTCTGCACCGTTAG
The DNA here is from genome assembly GCA_030015575.1 of Agapanthus africanus. Lineage (NCBI taxonomy): Eukaryota > Viridiplantae > Streptophyta > Magnoliopsida > Asparagales > Amaryllidaceae > Agapanthus > Agapanthus africanus. The sequence goes on from CM057351.1 coordinate 240,494,079, forward strand.
GTTAGGTAACTAACGCCAGAACGAGGCAGGGCTAGCGCGGGTGTAAAACATAAGCAACGTCTATATAATATATCATATATACTATATATAATATATCTATCTGAACAAATCACATGATCACATAACAGATAACGCAGCAGAAAGTATCATATGAAATATTGGATATACTAGGACGTCCGTGTTTTCAATACGAGCCAATATAAAACACGGATTCCACGGTCATGATGAATAGCCAATCCCACATCCCTAGACCCCTACGAGAGCGGCAAGCAACCCTACCAATTCTAGGGTTAGGAGACCCGGACTCGACTCCTTGAGATGGTCTCCCACTGGACCCTAGAACCCGGCTACTTGTGCTCCCCTCCTTGGGTCTATCCTATTGCGGAAAAGTAAATAATATACAAATGGTGACAACATCCGCAACCTGGATGTGCCCCAATAAAAGAATATTACATACAAGTTTTTACATGAATGAAAATGAAAAACACTCATCCCACATAAAAAAAAACCCGGCTATTCAAACACGACGATCCAATATAACATATCCAGCAACACATAACATCACATGTCATCAACGTAAGTAAATATGCGCATCCCAATTGTCGTTGACATATAGCAACGAAACCGGCGATATCACATATTACACTTACGGTCGCAGAAAAGAAAGTGTAAAACCACAACAATTGGAATCCGCAAACTCTTTAGACATCGCATGCCTAAACCAATGAATTCCTTAGACATCACATGCCTAACAATTATAAACCCCGCATTTTAGTCTCATTATCGAAAACACTTTTCAATATCAAGTCGGGCAATTCAACAAGATTCCCGACATTTTGATCGAATGCTCGTCGCAAACTTTAGCAGGCGGCCGCACCCCCGACGCCGACGACGAAGTGCACCAAGGCGGAACACCGCTGCCGCGAGCACCCGAACGGATGCTTTCGGCGACGGGGTTCTCCTACAGTCACTTGGTCGGGGCTATGGGGTGATGCAGTCTATTAAGTTTACCCGGCGAGTATCCGTGTACACTACGTGATTGCGACGGACTTTTGATCACATCAAAATTCCGTGGCAACCGATCAAGTGAGACTAAACCGCTATGTTTATAACATTCATTCAGTTATCTCATAACTACTTGTGGATTCCAAATATTGTATCACATTCCGGATAAATAGAAAATGTTAAACTTTCCGATCGAACAATCGAACACCCAAGCTTTCCCGAAACTGCTTAACACATGAAATAAGTTTAAAAACATTCACTTCGTGCCTCAGTACCAACGGTCCAGCCGTAGAGGGGTCAAGCCAACGCCTCACATGTGCAAGCCGTACTGCCCCAAACCCGAAGGTTCAAAGGGCAGTTCAAGACGGTCACATAATCGAGTTAAGGTTTGTTGTCTTCTAGAGGGACCATCGCGTTACTTGCACTACTTAGAACGTCGTTAAACTACGGAAAAGTCCAACAATTGGAAATTTCCCGGCACGGGAAAAAGTGTGTATTTATATCCGGTCGAACTGTTTAACATATTCTAAAATATCCGGAAAAACACACAGACAAAATTAGACAATCCGATCGAAACACCGAGTCCCCAATACAACCCAGAAAACTCAACTCTTGAGTTCAAATTAAAAAATACCAGAAAACTCAGCACCTCAAGAAACAAATTACTGTGCAAAAATGGAAGGCTGACGTCATCAGATGGCCGCGGAACCGGCGCAGAAGCCAGGCTTTTGCCGCGGTTTGGGCGTATCTTTTGGTCATTTTTGCACTGTAATTCTTAGAACTTCCTTTTGAATTTTTTAAGCATTTTTAATCTGGAAAAAACCACGATTTCCAAAAATGTCCAGAGAGCATTTTGGAGTTAGGGTTTCGGTTCGATCGGACTTCTAACTCCGTCTACGCATCGCCTAAGGCTCTAGCTAGGCTCTGATACCACTGTAGGGTTCCTAGGAACACTAATGAGGTCTCACAAGGATCAAACATGGCCAATTCAAAATTTTCATGTGCCTACAAACCCTAATTCGGATCGTTAACTAGATAATAAGGCGATGCAAGCAAGTAAACTACTTTATTGCTAAAGGAAAGTGACTACAACCTTTGTTGATCCGGTCCGCTACCTCTCTAGCTCCGTGTTGACGACCCTCCGTTGTACCCTTCGGATCCCGGACTCTCGCGGTGGTTTCATCGAAGAATTGATCGGGCTAGGTCGTCGACTTCGATGCCGAAGATGATCTACGTCGAGGCAACTCAAGATCAAACTCCAACTTCACCAAGTCATGAAACTTGTGAAGAAAACACCCTATACTTCTTGGCAAGTGGTAGAGGATAAAGAAATAGGAAGTGGGTTCACTTTAGAATTGGATTTCTCACTCTTTTTCTCAAGTTGCCATTAAAGCTTGCAAGCTTTTTCTTTGTTGAAGAAGAAGAAGAAGAGAATATGATAAGTATTATTCAAAATAGAAAATAAAATGAATACTTATCATATAGCAACCATGGTTAAGTGTAGAGACTAAACTAGGGTTAGGTTAAGGCAAACAAACAAAATGGTCAAAGCTTCAAAGCTTCATGAAGTTTCAAGGAAAAAACAAAACAAGCCACCCTTTTGTTTCTTGCCTTAAAATCAAATAAATAAAAGAAATAGTTAAGAAAATGAAAACCCTAACCATTACATAACCATGGTTTAATCATACACACAAATATTCATGTATCATCAAACATGATACAATCAAGTGCACAAAAATATATCACATATACAATATGCACATCAAGTGAGAAAATCCTTTTAAGTGAAGCAATACTAGTTAATGCAAAGTAATATATCAAATATATAATTATACATTAAAGCATTAAATCAACACTTGATTCAATGATCCGGTCATGTCGCATATAACCGACTAGTATCCAACGTATCGGCTTATCGAATCAATCCTTGATTCGATAACTAGGCTATATCGCATACAACCAATCGATACATTCATCGCGAGAATAGAATACGGTATCACATACACGCATTATTCTCGGTCCTGCACATATCTCATATGCGCTCCTATTTCGTTTCTCTTGAGCCAGGAAACCTCTGTGTAGGACTCTAAAGACTCGTCAATACGCCGGCAGCAGATGATGATCATATCAAGCACCCATAAGCCGCAAGCGGTCTGCTAAACGTAACGGCCACCTGGGTATTGAGCGATCAGAAGATCGACGAGCAAGCCCACTCACACTCCTGTGAATCCAACCAGTAACAGTTACCGTACAGTCCGGTCTGTTCGTCTGATATGTCGCATATCTCGCCTAGGGGTGGTAAACGTCAGACCCCAGTAGCTTGATAAGTCATGCCGACGTAAGGTCCATAACATTCATGAAACTAATGATAACTCTTACCAGTATATCAATGCAACCCTGGCCAGGGATTTCCTGTTATGGCCAGTCGTGCATAGCGCAACATCAACCCCCAATATCGGGAGAGACGAATCCCCTCCTATCGCTCATTGCCTCCATGTGAATCGGGACTGTACCCAAAAACCACCTGTTTGCACGACTCAGTAGAGCCGTGGTAGGGTGGAAATCAAAGCACAGTGGGAGACACACAAGACTCTATGACGATCTCGGGTCATCAGACTAAGCTGTACCAGTGTCACCAGAGAACTGCCATCTGACGTGATGTATAATACCATCTGGGAGTTCTCGGCGAGTCCGTTCAGTGTACCCAGTCTCCACTGAGCACCCGCATACCATCTCTGATGTCAAACACCAATGGATATGGGATCATCCATCGCCCATCACATGGGTCGAGAAGATATACGCTAGTCTACTCTGGAATATCGATGCCCCGTCTCGATATTCCCAAGACTAGGAACATTGAAGAATGTACTCATGGACTACCCAGGCCCCACTAGTATGATTGGCATCATAGTCCTGAAAGTCGAGTACACACCCTAAGGGCTTTATCAACATGTAACAGAGAGACAGAAAGTATACATGTTAAGATAAAGAGCAACCAGATAGCGTACTATCATGTCGAGCAAGAAAGTCCTACCTATATATGTCCCAGCATCCACTACAATATACATCCAATGTACAGTAATGGCCTCTAGGGCATACATATAACTAACAGAAAACACTCAGTGTATGCTCTTGCAAGATTAGATTGGTTATTAATATATCTAATCAGGATGGCTCCCACTATTTTAGTCAAATCTTCCTTCAAACCCTAAAAGGAAAGACTAGCCGGCATTAATTACACTCTACAGGTTCGCTAATCTTTCAGCCAGGCTAGTGCCGGTACTTTGAGGGAAGTTCCCCGTGCTTTCGCATGGACCTAATTAAAATAAACCTCGTTTTCCTAGTGGCGTAACCCCGTTGACACCTTTCTAGACACCTGCTTGATCGGTTAATTGTAATGTGTAAAACTCTCCCAGGAGTAACTCTTACTCGCAGTGGGTATCGGGATCCAACTATCTCAAAGGAGGTATGCAATGTTGGATGTATATGCCCTAGAGGCTAGTATTGTATATGTATACATATGGATACTAGGGATATGTATGTAAAGAACAATCTTGCTCAGTTTTATAGTATATTATTTGACTTGTCTTTATCGGGATATGTGTATTTATTTGTATTGTTGTTATATCCAGTTTATACATATTGATAAAGACTCGATACGGTAGTATACTATTGTGGTTTGTCTTTATCTTAACATGGCATATGTCATACTCGTTATTACATATTACGGTTACATGTTGATAAAGCCCCTAGGTTCTTGCTTGACTGCCTGCGTTGTGATGGCGATCATACTTGTGGGAGCAGGGTAGTCCATAAGCACATCCTTAAATGGTCCCTAGTCACGTGAGTATCGAGACTGGGCACTGATACTCCAGAGTAGACTAGTGTATACGTTTCTACCCCCGTCGGGGGATGGTTGGTCCCGCAGCAATTGGTCTGATGTAACCAAAACGTATACAGGTGCTCACTGGGGTGAGTACACTGAACGGACTCGTCGAGAACTTCTATGTGGTACTATACCTGTCGTCAGATGGAAGTTCTCAGGTGGCATGTGTACAGGTTAGTCTTTGGACCCGAGATCGGCATTTTTCTCGTGTGATTTCCCACTGAGCTTTGATCACTACCCTACCACGACTCTACTGAGTCGTGCAAACAGGTTTTGGTTTGGTTCAGTCCCGAGCCACATGGAGGCAGTGAGCGATTGTCGGGGATTCGTCTCTCCCGGTATAGGGAGTCGATATCCCACTGTGGTTCGATTGGTCAGGACTATAAGACCTTGAACAAGGAAGTTAGGATTTACTGATAAGTTGATCGGTATTTTCCCGGATTGGTCCTGAGCCACATCGGCACGACTTATCAGGTTATTAGGGTCTGACGTTCACCATCCCCTAGATCCGGTATGCGATACTCTTTGACGAAGAGACCGGACTGTACGGATATTGTCACGGATAGGCTCAGTAGGAGATCCGGATGAGTTTGCTCATCGGCCTTCTTTTCGACAGGTGCCTGGGTAGCCGTTACGTACAGCTAGTGCCGCTGACTTGCTTGTGGTTAAACCCACTGCCAGAGTACTGTCGAGTCTTTAGAGTCCCACACATAGGGTTTCCCTGATTCAGGCGAAATGATGTAGTAACCATATTGGATACGTGCAGGGTTCGATCGATTGATGTACTTTGTACTCGGATTTTCGATCGGACAGTTGGTAATACTAGTCGGCTCGGGTTTGAGCCGAATTATTAAATCAGGTATTGATTTAATAATTTACGTATATGTATTTCGATATATATAATCTAGTATTACGTTCTTCGTGTTATTCTATCTCTTTAGGCGTTCGGATTTTTATCCGATTGCCGGTATATATGTACAGTAGACGAAAATCCATATTTATTACAGTTTTCCTTCTAGAAGGTGGCCATCTCATTTTGGATTTTCCATTTATTTGATAAATGAAAATGAGGTGTAAAGTGAGAGGTAAGGGAGGTATGGAGTTGACCATGCTTCAATAGTGAGCAAATGAATTTATAATTCATTTTGGGTTTACTATTGAAGCATGGTTGCTATTGTTTAATGAAAGAAATGAACATACAAAACTCTTGTGTGTGAATTTCTCTCTCATGCTTGATCATTATTTTCTTAAGCTCCATTTTCTCTCCAAGCTCCTCCCTCCTCTTGTAAGTCCATGTCATGCACCCCACGATCTTGCGGGGAGGCGGAATATATGAAAAATGATTATCAAAGCTTCGTAAAACGGACTTGAGCGCATGAATCGTTTATAAACCGTTACTAACTAACTACGAGAGGTTTAACTACTCGGATTTGAAGTTATACCTCACGTTACTTGTCCTTCGGGTATTCATCATTGTCCTCCACTCCTCGTAGGCTCCTTGGAACATCGACACCTCAACGGCCTCCTCGAGTCAAAGACGATCCACCCGAGAGCTCCTTCTCCAAGCTTGATCTCTAACTTGAGATAACTAGGTTGCTCAAAATGCTAATCTAAGCTACCTAGGGGATATAGAGTGAGGTTATGGATGTATTAGTCTAGCTAACCCTTGATCTCAACACATGAGAGGTTAGGGTTAGGGTTTCAAGAATGAGAGAGCTTGAGGAGAGAGAAGGTGATGATAAGAATGATATTGAATAATGAGCTCATTTGAATATATCAACCATAACATTTTATCAAATAAATAATTTAAATGATTAATCATTATGGTTGATGCATTCACCTTGTGTGATTCATCATATGACTCATTAACTAATTAATGCATCATTTAATTCCATGGATGAATCACACAAATGAGTCATTAGGCAATTAATGCTTATGCCACCTTAACCCCTAAGTCACCATGCTTCTAGAAGCTTCCCGGAAAATTTTGAGGACGCCCCTCCAATCCGTGAAAACACGGAAAAACTTTAGACTGTATATATCCAATAACCCAATACTAGAATCTGGCTTAAACCAAAGCCGGCTAGTAAAAAATTGTCCGAACGTCGTACGTGCATTTAAACGCGTATGCGTCCGAACCCTTGTCGTAAAACCATACGACCTCTATATCGTTTCGCCTGGAGCAGGGAAACTCTCTTTGTGGGACTCTAAAGACTCGGCACTACGCTGGAAGTGGGTTTAACCACAGACCGCAAGCGGCACTAGCTTTACGTAACGGTCCCTAGGTAGATGTCTATAAGAAGGCCGATGAGAAAACCCATCCGAACTCCTACTGAGCATGTCCGTGACAATATCCACGCAGTCCGGTCTGTTCGTCTAAGAGTATCGCATGTATGGTCTAGGGAGGTGGAGAATGTCAGACCGCTAAAAACCGTACAAATCGTGTCGGTATGGCTCAAGACCATTTGAGAATCTACTGATCAGTCCACCAGTAATTCTCCATCAGCCCTGGCCAGGGACTTATGGTAATGACCAACCAATCATGGTGCGATATCAACTCCCTATACCGGGAGAGACGAATCCCTAACAGTCGCTCACTGCCTCCATATAGCTCGGGACTGTGCCCAACTAAAACCTGTTTGTACGACTTCTTTGAGCCGTGGTAGGGTAGTAATCAAAGCACAGTGGGAACTCACACGAGACAAACGACGACCTTAAGTCAACAGACTATCTGCACACATGTCACCTGAGAACTTCTATCTGACGTTAGTAATACCATCCAGTCAGTTCTCCTGCGAGTCCAATCCGGTGTACCCGTAACCCAACGAGCACCTGTATACTATCTCCAGTACAACGTACTGATGGCTGTGGGACAGGCCATCTCCCCAACTGGGATGAGAAGCGTACACACTAGTCTACTCTGGAGTATCGATGTCCTGTCTCGATAATCCTACGACTAGGGACAAGTACAGGATGTTGCTTATAGACTACCCTGCCCCCACTGGGATGAGAAGCGTACACACTAGTCTACTCTGGAGTATCGATGCCCTGTCTCGATAATCCTATAAGCAACTGGGATGAGAAGCGTACACACTAGTCTACTCTGGAGTATCGATGCCCTGTCTCGCTAATCCTACGACTAGGGACAAGTACAGGATGTTGCTTATAGACTACCCTGCCCCCACTAGTGTAACTGCCATCACAACGCTGGTAATCAAGCAAACATCCTATGGGCTCTACTAATATGTATAAGTGATACGTTACAAGAAACATATGCACATATTAATGTAGACATAAACCAAGTAGCATACTACTATTTTTAGCAAGACTGTATATACAACTGTGAATATCCCAAGCTTCCATTAAGTAATATACATGCTAGTATGATACAATAATGGCCCCTAGGGCATATACACTAACAATCTCCCACTTGCACTAGGGCCATGAGCTGGCATATCGTAGACCTATCATCTCGAATAGCTTCTCGAACTGCGTCTGAGGAATGGCCTTTGTGAATGGATCAGCAATGTTATTCTTCGTCTCTACTCTTTTTACCTCGATCTCCCGGCGATCTACAATCTCCCTGATCAGGTGATACCGCCTTAAGATGTGTCTGGACTTCTGATGGGACCTGGGTTCCTTCTCTAAAGTTATAGCGCCGTTGTTGTTACAATACAGAGGTATTGGATCAACACTGCTAGGAACCACCTGAAGTTCTGTAAGGAACTTGTTCATCCAAACAGCTTCTTTTGCGGCATTGCAGGCAGCTATATACTCCGCTTCCATTGTTGAGTCAGCAACGGTCTCCTGTTTGGAACTTTTCCAACAGACCGCCCCTCCATTGAGGGTAAAGACATAACCCGACATGGACTTGCAGTCATCCTTGTCACTCTGGAAGCCGGAGTCGGCAAAGGCCTCCATCTGGAGGTCTTTTCCGCCATACACCAAGAACATCCCCTTAGTCCTCCTCAGGTACATGAGAATATTCTTTACTGCTATCCAGTGCTTCTCTCCTGGGTTTGCCTGATACCGGCTTACAACGCTTAATGCGTATACTACATCTAGTCTGGTACATAACATCGCATACATTATAGAGCCTACCGCATAAGCGTAGGGTATAATCGACATGCGATCCCTTTCCAAATCAGTCTTGGGAGACATCTCTTTGGAGAGGGTGATTCCATGACAAGCCGGTAGGTTACCGCGCTTAGAATCATCCATACTGAATCTTTTCAATATGGTGTCTATGTACCTGGACTGCGAAAGTCCTAACATCCTTTTTGATCTATCACGATAGATCTGGATCCCCAGAATGTAGGCGGCATCACCCAGGTCCTTCATGGAGAATTTCTATGACAAGAATCTTTTGACTGACTGTAACATAGGAATATCATTTCCTATTAGGAGAATGTCTTCCACGTACAAGACGAGGAATACTCCAGCTCTCCCTATAATCTTTCTGTATATGCATGGTTCATCTAGATTTTTGATAAAGTCAAATTCTTTGATAGCATCATCAAAATAGATGTTCCAACTCCAAGATGCCTGCTTTAGTATATAAATGGACTTAAGCAACTTGCATACTTTACCGCTGCTCCCACTCTGAATGAATCCCTCTGGCTGATCCATATAGACGCACTCTTCTAAATTACCATTTAGAAAGGCCGTCTTTACGTCCATCTGCCAGACCTCATAATCGTGGAAGGCAGCAATATCAAGAAGGACCCGAATGGATTTGAGCATAGCCACTGGAGAAAAGGTTTCGTCGTAGTCCAAACCACGTCTTTGATGGAAACCTTTTGCAACAAGTCTAGCCTTATAGGTTTCAACCCGTCCATCTACACCAATCTTCTTTCTGAATATCCATTTGCATCCTATGGGTTTTACCTCATCTGGAGCAATATCCAAAGTCTATACTTTGTTAGTGTACATGGACTCCATTTCGGTCCGCATTGCATCCAGCCATTTTACTGAGTCACCGTTCTGAATGGCTTGCTGGAAGCTAGGAGGATTATCATCATTAATGATGCAATCTTCTCGATCCCCGTCTATGAGAAAACCATAGCATCTCTCGGGCGGATGAGACTGCCTACTACTTCTGCGGATAGGTGCTGGTATGTCCCTTTCTTCCGAAACCTCTGGTTCTACCATACTTTCAGTTGTAGTTTGTGGTTCTGGAATTTATTCCAGTTCTATTTCGCTCCCACTTGTTTCCTTTTCTCTCGGGCGGATGAGACTGCCTACTACTTCTGCGGATAGGTGCTGGTATGTCCCTTTCTTCCGAAACCTCTGGTTCTACCATACTTTCAGTTGTAGTTTGTGGTTCTGGAATTTATTCCAGTTCTATTTCGCTCCCACTTGTTTCCTTTTCTAAAAACTGATGTTCTAGAAAATGGGCATTACGAGAAACAAAAACCTTTTGTTCCTCTGCGTAATAAAAAAAATACCCCCTGGAGTTCTTTGGGTATCCCACAAACTTACACAGTACTGAGCGTGCCTCGAGCTTGTCCGCATGCTGCTTTTTAACAAAAGCTGGACATCCCCATATCTTCAGATATTGAAGATGGGGTTTCTTCCCATACCACATCTGATATGGTGTGGTAGGCACAGTCTTGGAGGGAACCTTGTTAAAAAGATATGCAGGTGATTCTAGTGCATAACCCCAGAAGGATCGCGGTAACTCAGCCTTACTCATCATGGAACGAACCATATCCAATAAGGTTCGATTCCGCCTTTCCGATACACCATTGTGCTGTGGTGTGTATGGAGGAGTAAGCTGAGAGAGAATTCCATTCTCTTTGAAGTAGTCCAGAAACTCGGCACTCAAGTATTCACCACCTCGATCAGATCTCAGTGTCTTGATACTTTTGCCTGTTTGTTTTTCAACTTCATTCTTGTATTCACGAAATTTCTCAAAGGCCTCGGATTATTGCTTCATCAGGATGACATGTCCATACCTAGAGAAATCATCTGTGAAAGTAATGAAGTATGAATAACCACTTCGCGCATGTGTAGACATTGGACCACACACGTCACTGTGTATGAGTCCCAAGATCTCGCTTGCTCTTTTTCCGTGTCCAGTGAACGGAGTCTTTGTGATCTTTCCCATGAGACAAGATTCACAAGTGGCATAAGACTGATACTCGAACGGATCCAAGTATCCCTCTCTATGTAACTTTGTTAACCGTGTCTCATTGATGTGACCTAGTCTACAATGCCATAAGAAAGCCTGATTTAATTCCGGAGACATTCTTTTAAGTGTGTTCTGGACATTGAAAAACCTGAGCTTGACTCAATACATATATGCCGTTATCTAATGTACCGGACCTAATCAAAACTTGATTTAGGTGGATGTGAACTACATCGCCTACGAATGTAAAATCATATCCCTCTCTCGAAAGTGAGGATACTGATATGATATTACAAGTCATACTAGGTACATACAAACAGTTACGTAGAATCAATATTTGCCCACTTGTCAAACCTAGGCGATATTCTCCCACGGATTCAGCGTCCACGCTCATTCCGTTTGCAACTCTGAGAGACGAATCACCTACCTTTATAACTCTACGGTTTCTCAAAGCATGTAATGAATTACAGATATGATATCCTGCTCCAGTATCTAGTACCCAGGAGGTAGAGTTAATTGATAAACAGTTCTCAATTACAAACACACTTGAGGCCCAAGCCACAATATGCTTCGTATCCTGGCTACTGGCTTCCAAAGCCCTGCAATCCTTCTGCCAATGCTCAATCCCATAACAATAGGAATGTCCCTCTTTTACTACATTCAGTACCAAAACTTTTGCCCTTCTCTTTCCTTCTACTTCCCTGGTTTCCTTCAGGGTAGAAGGCAGAGACTGAAGAACCAAGTCAGTATCTGACCTGTTTCCCAACGTGGTCTCCAGGTCCTTGAGATCATCAATATAGCCAGTCATTGTAAGGACGTTGTCCCCTACAGATGACCCGACTGCCAACCTCGCTTGAATTAATTCGGTCGAGGTCTCATATCTTGTGATATGAGATTGCTCTCCATATAAATCTTTATTATGGAGAAAGATGGAAACTGAGTCCATCTTCTCGTGCTGCTTCTGGTATACACCATCAACTGAAGCTAACACGAGGCACTTGGCTTTCGCTTTATCCTTTTCCCTTGTCTGGCAGATATTCATATCCGTGACGGTGGAAACTGGACCTGGGACGGCGGGATCTTGAGTAGTAATAGGGTGGTCCAGTTTATCATAGGCAATGGACATGTGGACAGACCTTTGCCAGTTATATAAGTCAGATTCAGTCAATTTGTTATCTAGATGTAACCTAGTCATGGTCACAAGGTCGCTGCAATTAAGAGAGAGAGAGAAGAAAACACTTTTAGCATGATGCTCTTGCAAGTTTAGAGTGGTTTTTAATTTATCTAAATAGGATGGCTCCCACTGTTTCTCGAATCCTTCCTCAAACCATAAAAGAAGAATTAGCCAGGACTATTCTCACCGTACAATACTTGATTAACCGTTCAACCAGGCCAGTGTCGATACTTCGAGAGAGGTTTTCCAACGCTTTCGTGAAGTTCCTTAATTAAAGAACCTCTTTTCTCTGGGGGCGTAACCCCGCTGACACCTTTCTAGGCACCTACTTGGTTTATAGCATTGATCGTTAAGTGACGAATCTCCTGATAAATAGTATATACTCACAGTAGGATCGGGATCCAAAATATCATCGTATGATAATGTTGAAGGAATCCTACCAATATTAATCAAACTCCAAAATGGTATGCATCTCTCTGCAAATTTCAGTTTCTTTAGAAATTCCCGATGTGGATTTTTGCCCATGCTCTTATGACCTTGACGAAGGCCAACATATCATAAGTTACATGTCAAGTTCTACCCGTCATTATCCAAGTTAATTTGAACCCACCCGTACATACCCTTGACGAAGGCCAAAATAGTAGTACGACTGTCCCAAACCAACGAATCTATCTATGCTACAGATAAATATTCAGCAGCTACCAATCACTATGCCTTGGCGAAGGTCAAAATACATATCTTGAATACTACTGAATATTTAAATGAAATGACGGAGGGCTACAAATGGTTTTGACAAAACCGTGAACGTAGTGAACTTGATATAATCGAAGGAACTTGAAACTTTTTAAAAGGAGTGGTTAAATCTCCGTAATTAAAAATTCTGATCTTTTAAAACAACCGAGTGGTTTCTTCTAAATTTGTTCCAACGACTTAAGTTTGGTTTATTTTCTTTGCATTATAATAATGCGTCCCATCATTTATCCAATCATTGCAGAAAACAACGAAAATACCACGTTCTCTTATGCCATCCGCATTCTCCACGGGGTCCCGTCATCACCCGTTAGGTTACTTAACTAACGACAGAGCGGGGGCTGGGCTAGCGCGGGTGTAAAACATAAGTGACATCTAATAGCTATCATATATAGATACATTCGTCAGACAAAATAATAAGCATTCCAGATCACTGATGAACTTTATAGGATATACTAGCAATCCGCGTTTGCTTTGAGCCTGCAACAAAAGACGGATTACACAGTTGTGATGAATAGCCATTACCCCACCCTAGACTCTTACAGGTACGGCAAACTACCCTCCAAGTGCCCGAAGTGAAGCGGTCTCCCTCAACAACGTGAGTAGGCCACTAAACACTTCAAAGTACCCGGTAGTTTGTGCACCCCACCTTGGGTCTATCCTAGGAGTAAAAACAGTAAAAAGAAATAATACAACGGTGGCTACAACCGCAACCTGGATGTGCCCCGCAAAAGAATATTACATCATATTACAATTTACATTGAATGAATGAATATAAAACACATCTTAAACCCCAGCTAATCATCACAACATTCCAATCAAGTCCATATACACAAACAGTAAACATTACAGAAATGTGCAACCCCCTGCCAACCGACATACTAGCAGTTAGGGGAGGTTTACGAACACATTAAACATTACAGATAATAACCCTATTAGCAATTAATTTAGAACATCGATCGACTACCATTATCCGTGTATACCCTAAAAGCAAATTAGCACAGAAGTAACCTGGGTAGAAACAGAATATGCAGGAAAACAAAACACCAAAAAATATGAATTTCTGTGAAAATCCGAGTCAACTCGGAGTTGACTCCGCCACGGATGCGCGTCCAAAAGCACCATCTTGCCGTGGATCAGCGGCCATCTTGAAAGGTTCCTAGGCACCCTATAGAGGTCTCACAAGGCATCGAACATGCCAATTTAAAATTTTATGGGTGCCGAGAAACCCTAATACGGATCTTAGACTAGAATTCTAGGCGAAATAAAAATCTAGTTAACAACTTAACTAAAGTTAAGATGCTACAACCTTTGTAGATCCGGATATCCACTTCCTTAGCTCCACGTAGGTTTCCTCTGGCTGTCCATCTTGAATCCCGAACTCGACTGTCGGCTTCATCGGGAAAATGGGCGGACTAGGTCGTCGGCTTCGTGCCGAAGATGATCTACGTCGAGGTTGCACAAGTTCAAGCTCCAACTTCACCAAGTTGTGAAACTTGTGAAGAAAACACCCAAAACAACTTGGCAAGAGGTAGAGGGTGAAGAAATAGGAGGTGGGTTCACTTTGGAATTGGATTTCTCACACTATAGCTCAAGTTGCCATTAATGGCATCAAGCTTTTTCTTTTGAAGATGAAGAAGAAGATGAAGCTAGAATTATGATGAGTATTTTAAAATATCAAATAAAATGATACTTATCATAATAGCAACCATAGTTAGGTGTAGAGAATAAACCATGGTTAGGGTTAATAGTTAGGTTTAGGAAAAGAACAAGAATGGTCAAACTTTCAACACTTCATGAAGTTTCCACAAAACTACAAAAAAAGCCACCATTCTCTTTATCTTTTCAAAATGAAATAAATAAAATAAATAAATAGATAAAAGTAAACCATAACCACTAACTTAACCATTGTTTAATTCTTTACACAAACATAAGCTTGCATGTATCATCAAACATGATACAATCTAGTGCACAAAAATATATCACATATACAATGTGCAATTCAAGTGAGAAAATCCATTTAAAGTGAATCAATACTAGTTTATGCAAATTAATATATCAAATATATAATTACGCATTAAGTCATTAAATCAACACTTGATTTAACGATCCGGTCATATCGCATATAACCGACTAGTATCTTATGTATCGGCTTATCAAATCAACCCTTGATTCAATAACTAGGTTATATCGAATATAACCATTCGATACATTCATCGCGAGAATGAAATGCGGTATCACATACACGCATTATTCTCGGTCCCGCACATATCTCATATGCGCTCCTATTTCGTTTCGCTTGAGACAGGAAACCTCTGTGTAGGACTCTAAAGACTCGTCAATACGCCGGCATCAGATGATGATCATATCAAGCACCCACAAGCCGCAAGCGGTCTGCTAAACGTAACGGCCATCCGGGTATTGAGCGATCAGAAGATCGACGAGCTAGCCCGCTCACACTCCTGTGAATCGAACCAGTAACACTTGCCGTACGGTCCGGTCTGTTCGTCTGATACGTCGCATATCAAGTCTAGGGGTGGTAAACGTCAGACCCCAATAACCGATAAGTCGTGCTGATGTGAGGCTCATAACGGGTCGAGAAACTACTGGTAACACTTACCAGCAAATCTCTGATCAGCCCTGGCCAGGGACTTCCCTGTTATGGCCAATCGAGCACAGCGCAACATCAACCCCCAATATCGGGAGAGACGAAACCCCTCCTATCGCTCATTGCCTCCATGTGACTCAGGACTGTACCCAAAGACCACCGTTTTGCACGCCCTCATGGACATGGTAAGGTGGAGATCAAAGCACGGTGGTAATCACACAAGACTCTATGACGATCTCGGGTCTACAGACTAACCTGTACAAGTGTCACCTGAGAACTGCCATCTGACGTGAGGTATAATACCATCTGGGAGTTCTCGGCGAGTCCGTCCAGTGTACCCAGTCTCCACTGAGCACCCGTATACCATCTCTGATGTCAAACACCAATGGATATGGGATCATCCATCTCCCATCACATGGGTCGAGAAACGTATAAGCTAGTCTACTCTGGTATATCGATGCTCCGTCTCGATACACCCACGACTAGGGACCTTGAAGGATGTTCTTATGGACTACCATGTCCCCACTAGTATGATCTGCATCATAGTCCAGGTAGTCAAGTACACATCCTAAGGGCTTTACCAACATGTAACCATAAGATAGTTTAAAGAGACTAGTGTACATGTTAAGATAAAGAGTAACCAGATAGCATACTATCATATCGAGCAAGAAAGTCATCTCTATATATGTCCAAGCATCCAATATAATATACATCATCTGTACAATACTGGCCTCTAGGGCATACATACAACTAACAATCTCCCAATTGCACTAGGGCCAGCTGCTGTAGTATCGCATACCGAG
Source organism: Agapanthus africanus (assembly GCA_030015575.1). Taxonomy (NCBI): domain Eukaryota; kingdom Viridiplantae; phylum Streptophyta; class Magnoliopsida; order Asparagales; family Amaryllidaceae; genus Agapanthus; species Agapanthus africanus. Next base: position 240,510,435 of record CM057351.1, read on the forward strand.
CATCCCGAAGAGTCTCTCAAACTGTATCTGGGGAATGGCCTTCGTGAGTGGATCCGCCGTGTTGTTCTTCATGTCAACCCTCCTGACCTCGATCTCCCGGCGATCAACTATCTCCCGGATCAGGTGATACCGCCTCAGAATGTGCCTGGATCGCTGATGGGACCTGGGTTCCTTGGCCAAAGCCACCGCTCCATTGTTATCGCAATACAAGGGTATTGGATGCTCAATGGATGGAACCACTCCAAGTTCAGTAATGAACTTCTTGATCCAGACAGCCTCTTTGGCAGCATCGTTGGCAGCGATGTATTCAGCCTCCATCGTCGAGTCTGCCACGGTTTCCTGCTTAGAACTCTTCCAGCTAACCGCCCCTCCGTAAAGGGTAAAGACAAAACCCGACTGCGACTTAGAGTCGTCCTTATCACTCTGGAAGCTCGAATCGGTAAAGGACTCCACTTGGAGCTCTCCGTTACCATACACCAAGAACATATCTCTAGTCCTTCGTAAGTACTTGAGAATGCTCTTCACAGCTGTCCAGTGATTCTCTTCAGGATCAGCTTGATACCTGCTCACTATACTTAGTGAGTATGCTACATCGGATCTGGTACATAGCATCGCATACATGATAGAGCCTACTGCCGATGCATAGGGTATCCCTTGCATGCGAGCTCTCTCCAAATCAGTCTTGGGAGACATCTCTTTGGAGAGAGTGACTCCAGAGATCGTGGGCATGTTCCCACGCTTGGACTCTTCCATACTAAACCTCTTTAGTATGGTGTCAATGTACCTGGATTGGGACAATCCCAAAATCCTTTTGGATCTATCTCTATAGATCCTAATTCCCAATATGCTGGAGGCATCACCAAGATCATTCATTGAGAATCTTTGTGATAAGAAGAGCTTGACCGATTGCAGCATAGGAATATCATTTCTTATCAAGAGTATGTCGTCCACGTACAATACGAGGAAGACAACCTTACTCTCTGCCACCTTCTTGTAGATACAAGGTTCATCTGGGTTTTTGACGAAATAAAACTCTTTGATAACGACGTCAAAGCAGATGTTCCAACTCCGCGATGCTTGCTTTAATCCATAAATGGATTTAAGCAGCTTGCACACCTTTCCGCTGCTCCCACTGTCTACGAAGCCCTCTGGCTGAGTCATGTACACGCACTCTTCTAAATCACCGTTTAGAAAGGCGGTCTTAACATCCATTTGCCAGATTTCGTAATCATGATAAGCAGCGATGGCAAGCATGATCCGGATGGATTTAAGCATAGCCACTGGAGAAAAGGTCTCGTCATAGTCTACACCTGGTCTTTGACGAAAACCCTTTGCTACAAGTCTAGCTTTGAAAGTCTCCACTTTCCCATCTACACCAAGTTTCTTCTTGAAGATCCACTTGCTCCCAATGGGTTTTACCCCTTCAGGAGCAACGTCCAAAGTCCATACTTTGTTGGTGTACATGGATTCCATCTCGGACCGCATAGCATCCAGCCATTTCACTGAGTCCCCACCCGTGATGGCCAGCTCGAAGCTAGTTGGGTCATCATCCTCCATGATGCAATCTTCTTTCCCACCGTCAATGAGAAAACCGTAGTATCTCTCAGGTGGACGAGAAACCCTGCTAGATCGGCGGAGAGGCTGGGGTTCGTCGGGTACTACTGAATCCTCTGGTTCTACCAAGTCTTCTGTTATAGTTTGTGTTGCTGGAACCTCTTCCAGTTCTACCTCAATGCCACTAATCTGTTTCATAAGAAAACCTTTTTCTAAGAAAGTGGCATGTCGAGAAACAAACACCTTTTGTTCCTCGGGGTGGTAGATGATATACCCTTGTGAATTTTTGGGATATCCTACAAACTTACATAAGACAGATCTTGCCTCGAGTTTGTCCGGATTTTGTCTTTTGACATAGGCTGGACAACCCCATATCTTAACATAGTTAAGAGATGGTCTCTTCCCTTTCCATATCTCATATGGAGTGGTAGGCACTGATTTGGTAGGAACCATATTCAATAGGTGTATGGCTGTCTCAAGCGTATACCCCCAGAAGGAAATAGGTAACTCTGCTATACTCATCATTGAACGCACCATATCTAATAGGGTGCGATTCCTTCGTTCCGATACACCGTTGTGCTGTGGTGTATAAGGTGGAGTAAGCTGAGAGAAAATCCCATTCTCTTTTAGATAATCTTGGAACTCATTGCTCAAGTATTCTCCTCCTCAATCAGATCGAAGGATCTTAATACTTTTTCCCGTTTGGTTCTCTACTTCGTGCTTATATTCTCTGAATTTCTCAAAAGCTTCAGACTTGTGTTTCAATAGGAACACATGCCCATATCTAGAGAGATCATCAGTGAATGTAATGAAGTAGGAAGAACCGCTCCTGGCAAGGGTAGACATGGGACCGCATACATCACTATGTACCAGTCCTAAGAGTTCAGTAACTCTTTCTCCGTGTCCACTAAACGGAGCTTTGGTCATTTTTCCTTTGAGACATGAATGACAAGTATCATAAGATGATAATTCGAACGGATTCAAATAACCATCCTTATGTAACTTAGCCAGTCGTGTCGCATTGATATGACCAAGTCTACAATGCCACAAGTAGGATTCGTTCATTTCTGAACTTTTCCTCTTGTGTGTGTTTTGTATATTGAGGACTGTACTTTGATTTAGAATGAATATGCCATTATGTAACGAGCCTGATGCAATCAACTTTTTATCTAGGAATATGTTCATAACATTATCCTGTACTACAAAATTATATCCTTCTTTACTCAATAAAGAAACTGATATAATGTTGCACATCATGTTCGGTATATAATAGCACTCATTCAGGATTATTGTATCACCACTTGGTAATACTAGGTGATATTCGCCAACTGCTTTGGCTGCAACATTTGCACCGTTCCCAACTTGAACGGAATGATCACCTTTTTCCAGTTCTCTACCTTTCCGCAGCCCATGTAACATCTTACATATGTGGGATCCTGATCCGGTATCTAATACCCAGGACGTAGGGTGAACTGAGAAACAGTTCTCAATGACAAATACACCCGAAGATGATGCATCAACATGCATGTTCTCCGTTTGGGCGGTGTGAGAATCCAGATATTCTCCTGTTTCCTGTTCATTCTTATAACACTTATAAGGTAGAACGGGTTCAACGTTCCCCTGCACAGTATAACATGCGGGTTCGGTCAATACATCCATTTTATTATCTTGATTAAGGCATGAAATGGTCGTTACCTGGAGAGAGAGAGAAGAAAACACTTTAGCGTAAGCTCGTGCAAGATCAGATTGGTTATTATCTTATCTAATCAGGATGGCTCCCACTGGTTTTTATCAAATCTTCCTTCAAACCCTAAAAGGAAAGACTAGCCGGGATTAATTACACACTACAAGTTCGCCAATCTTTCAGCCAGGCCAGTGTCGGTACTTTGAGGGAGGTCCCCCGTGCTTTCGCACGAACCTAATTAATGTAAACCTCGTTTTCCCAGAGGCGTAACCCCGTTGACACCTTTCTAGACACCTACTTGATCAGCTAATTGCAATGTGTAAAACTCTCCCAGGAGTAACTCTTACTCGCAGTGGGTATCGGGATCCAACTATCTCATAGAAGGTATGCAATCTCATTGCAAATTTCAACACTTGAAATTCCCAATAATATTTTACCCCTAGTGTTCTATGACCTTGACGAATGCCAAACAACCCATAGTCCACTAGTCAAGTTCAACCCGTACATTTCTTGATTGAATTAAACCCACCCGCACAACCCTTGACGAATGCCAAACAACGCCGTACGAATACCCTAATCCAATCTGCATCATATGCATAAGCAGATAAATACTAGTTAGCTACCGTACACTACGCCTTGACGAATGCCAAACTACCGTAGCACGAATACTAAGTAGTACTTATCTGAAATGACGGAGGGCTACGACAGGTTTTTTCTGAAAAACCTATTGCGTAATGAACTTGATATCGTTGTAGAATCAAAATGAAGTTTTGAAATGGAGTGATTTTGAGGCTTTTCTTGTTTTGCTAAAGGAGTCACTCCCGGTGAAGGGATCTCGGTCCTTTCCTCGTCGAATGAGGTGCGGGATATATCATATATATCACTGTGCAAAGCAAAAAACTCTTAAAAGCAATCAAAACCAGACCGAGTGTGTAGCATCTGCCAGTTACTGCTAAAGGAGTCACTCCCGGTGAAGGGATCTCGGTCCTTTCCTCATCGAATAAGGTGCAGGGTATATCATATATACCGCTATGCAAAGCAAGAACTGTAGCTACCTGTTTTGTTTTAAAATTTGATTCTACAACATCTTAGGTTTCTTTCCTTTCATTAATCACATTAATGAAGTCCCATCATTTAAATACCTAAACATCACAGATAGATATGACGTACACTTATGCCATCCGCATTCGCCTCGATGTCCCCTCCTGCACCGTTAGGTTAGGTAACTAACGACAGAGCAGGGCAGGGCTAGCGCGGGTGTAAAACATAAGTAACGTCTATATAATATATCATATATACTATATAAACCATATCCATCACAGAATCACATCACAGATTTCGCAGCAGAAGAAACATATGAAATATTGGATATACTAGGACGTCCGTGTTTTCAATACGAGCCAGTATAAAACACGGATTCCACGGTCGTGATGAATAGCCAATCCCACACCCCTAGACCCCTACGAGAGCGGCAAGCAACCCTGCCAATTCTAGGGTTAGGAGACCCGGACTCGACTCCTCGAGTTGGTCTCCCACTGGACCCTAGAACCCGGTTACTTGTGCTCCCCTCCTTGGGTCTATCCTAATGCGGAAAAGTAAATAATATACAAAGGGTGACAACTTCCGCTACCTGGAAGTGCCCCAAATAAAAGAATATTACATACAAGTTTTTACATGAATGAAAATGAAAAACACTCATCTCACATAAAACCCCCCCGGCTATTCGAACACGACGATCCAATATAACATATCCAGCAACACATAACATCACATGTCATCAACGTAAGTAAATATGCGCATCCCAAATGTCGTTGACATATAGCAATGAAACCGGCGATATCACATATTACACTTACGGTCACAGAAAAGAAAGTGTAAAACTACAACAGTTGGAATCCGCAACCTCTTTAGACATCGCATGCCTAATCAAATGAAATACTTAGACATCACATGCCTAACAGATATAAATCCCGCATTTTAGTCTCATTATCGAAAACTCTTTTCAATATCATGTGGGACTAAACTGCTAGATTTATAACATTCATTCAGTTATCTCATAACTGTTTGTGAATTCCAATTATTGTATCACATTCCAGATAAACAGAAAATGTTAAACTTTCCGATCGAACAGTCGAATACCCAAGTTTTCCCGATACAACTCAACACATGAAATAAGTCTAACAACATTCAGTTCGTGCCTCAGTACCAACGGTCCAGCCGTAGAAGGGTCAAGCCAACGCCTCACATGTGGCACGCCGTACTGCCCCAAACCCGAAGGTTCAAAGGGCAGTTCAAGATGGTCACATAATCGAGTTAAGGTTTGTTGTCTTCTAGAGGGTCCATCGCGTTACTTGCACTACTTAGAACGTCGTTAAACTACGGAAAAATCCAACACTTGGAAATTTCCCGACAGGGGAAAAATTTGGTCTTTATATCCGGTCGAACTTTTTAACATATTCTAAAAATTATCCGGAAATACACAAAGACGAAATTTGATAATCCAATCGAACTATCGAAGCTCCAAAACAACCCCAGAAAATTCAACTCTTGAATAAATATTAAAAAATCCAGGAAAACCAGCACTGGAAGCTAAGAATTACAGTGCAGAATTCTTTGTTTAATGAATCCGTACGGCCGCGGAACCGCCGCATGAGCCATGATCATGCCGCGGAACCGCGGCGACTTGGTGGATTTACACTGTCGAATTTCACAGTAATTCTTATATTCAGCTGCTGATTTTTCTACATATTTTTAATTTGGAAAAATCCCAGATTTTAGAAAATGTACAGAGAGCATTTTGTGAGTTAGGGTTTCGGTTCGTTCGGACTTCAAATTGCGTCTAGACTTCGCCAAAGGCTCTAGCTAGGCTCTGATACCAGTGAAAGTTTCATAGGCACCCTATAGAGGTGTCACAAGGGATCGAACATGCCAATTTAAAATTTTATGGGTGCCGAGAAACCCTAATACGGATCTTAGACTAGAATTCTAGGCGAAATAAAAATCTAGTTAACAACTTAACTAAAGTTAAGATGCTACAACCTTTGTAGATCCGGATATCCACTTCCTTAGCTCCACGTAGGCGTCCTCTCGTTGTCCATCTTGAATCCCGAACTCGACTGTCGGCTTCATCGGGAAAATGGGCGGACTAGGTCGTCGGCTTCGTGCCGAATATGATCTACGTCGAGGTTGCACAAGTTCAAGCTCCAACTTCACCAAGTTGTGAAACTTGTGAAGAAAACACCCAAAACAACTTGGCAAGAGGTAGAGGGTGAAGAAATAGGAGGTGGGTTCACTTTGGAATTGGATTTCTCACACTATAGCTCAAGTTGCCATTAATGGCATCAAGCTTTTTCTTTTGAAGATGAAGAAGAAGATGAAGCTAGAATTATGATGAGTATTTTAAAATATCAAATAAAATGATACTTATCATAATAGCAACCATAGTTAGGTGTAGAGAATAAACCATGGTTAGGGTTAATGGTTAGGTTTAGGAAAAGTACAAGAATGGTCAAACTTTCAACACTTCATGAAGTTTCCACAAAACTACAAAAAAAGCCACCATTCTCTTTATCTTTTCAAAATGAAATAAATAAAATAAATAAATAGATAAAAGTAAACCATAACCACTAACTTAACCATTGTTTAATTCTTTACACAAACATAAGCTTGCATGTATCATCAAACATGATACAATCTAGTGCACAAAAATATATCACATATACAATGTGCAATTCAAGTGAGAAAATCCATTTAAAGTGAATCAATACTAGTTTATGCAAATTAATATATCAAATATATAATTACGCATTAAGTCATTAAATCAACACTTGATTTAACGATCCGGTCATATCGCATATAACCGACTAGTATCTTATGTATCGGCTTATCAAATCAACCCTTGATTCAATAACTAGGTTATATCGAATATAACCATTCGATACATTCATCGCGAGAATGAAATGCGGTATCACATACACGCATTATTCTCGGTCCCGCACATATCTCATATGCGCTCCTATTTCGTTTCGCTTGAGACAGGAAACCTCTGTGTAGGACTCTAAAGACTCGTCAATACGCCGGCAGCAGATGATGATCATATCAAGCACCCACAAGCCGCAAGCGGTCTGCTAAACGTAACGGCCATCCGGGTATTGAGCGATCAGAAGATCGACGAGCTAGCCCGCTCACACTCCTGTGAATCGAACCAGTAACACTTGCCGTACGGTCCGGTCTGTTCGTCTGATACGTCGCATATCAAGTCTAGGGGTGGTAAACGTCAGACCCCAATAACCGATAAGTCGTGCTGATGTGAGGCTCATAACGGGTCGAGAAACTACTGGTAACACTTACCAGCAAATCTCTGATCAGCCCTGGCCAGGGACTTCCCTGTTATGGCCAATCGAGCACAGCGCAACATCAACCCCCAATACCGGGAGAGACGAAACCCCTCCTATCGCACATTGCCTCCATGTGACTCGGGACTGTACCCAAAGACCACCATTTTGCACGCACTCATGGACGTGGTAAGGTGGAGATCAAAGCACGGTGGGAATCACACAAGACTCTATGACGATCTCGGGTCTACAGACTAACCTGTACAAGTGTCACCTGAGAACTGCCATCTGACGTGAGGTATAATACCATCTGGGAGTTCTCGGCGAGTCCGTCCAGTGTACCCAGTCTCCACTGAGCACCCGTATACCATCTCTGATGTCAAACACCAATGGATATGGGATCATCCATCGCCCATCACATGGGTCGAGAAACGTATACGCTAGTCTACTCTGGTATATAGATGCCCCGTCTCGATACACCCACGACTAGGGACCTTGAAGGATGTACTTATGGACTACCATGTCCCCACTAGTATGATCTGCATCATAGTCCAGGTAGTCAAGTACACATCCTAAGGGCTTTACCAACATGTAACCATAAGACAGTTTAAAGAGACTAGTGTACATGTTAAGATAAAGAGTAACCAGATAGCATACTATCATATCGAGCAAGAAAGTCATCTCTATATATGTCCAAGCATCCAATATAATATACATCATCAGTACAATACTGGCCTCTAGGGCATACATACAACTAACACATCTAGCCGAGTTAAAACATCGTATTTTCCAAGATTTCTTATATTTCCCTGCTGTGAATTTTAAGGCATATCAAATATTTTTTTCGACAAGTTTAAAATTAACAGAAACTGTTAGGGTTAGGTTTTCGTTTTTCGCATTTTTCCGTCGATCGAAACTCTAATTAGTTGCTACCAAGCTAGTAATGGTTTAGTTGGCTCTGATACCACTGTAAGTCTATGTTACGCACCCCACGATCTTGCGGGGAGGCGGAATATATGAAAAAAGATTATCAAAGCTTCGTAACACGCTTGAGCGCAAGAATCGTTTCTAAACCGTTACTAACTAACTACGAAAGGTTTAACTACTCGGATTTGAAGTTATACCTCACGTTACCTGTTCTTCGGGTCTTCATCGCAGTCCTCCACTCCTCGTAGGCTCCTTGGAACATCGGCACCTCAACGGCCTTCTCGAGTCAAAGACGATCCACCCGAGAGATCCTTCTCCAAGCTTGATCTCTAACTTAAGATAACTAGGTTGCTCAAAGTGCTAATCTAAGCTACCTAGGGGATATAAAGTGAGGTTATGGATGTATTAGTCTAGCTAATCCTTGATCTCAACACATGAGAGGTTAGGGTTAGGGTTTCAAGAATGAGAGAGCTTGAGGAGAAAGAAGGTGATGATAAGAATGATATTGAATAATGAGCTCATTTGAATATATCAACCATAACATTTTAAATAAATAATTTAAATGATTAATCATCATGGTTGATGCATTCACCTTGTGTGATTAATTATATGACTCATTAACTAATTAATGCATCATTTAATTCCATGGATGAATCACACAAATGAGTCATTAAGCAATTAATGCTTTTGCCACCTTAACCTCCATGCTTCTAGAAGCTTCCCGGAAAATTACGAGAACGCCCCTCCAATCCGTGAAAATACGGAAAAACTTTAGACTGTATAAATCCAATAACCCGATACTTGAATCTGGCTTAAACCAAAGCCGGCTGGTAAAAAACTGTCCGAACGTCGTACGTGCGTTTAAACGCGTATGCGTCTGAACCCTTGTCGTCAAACCATACGACCTCTATATCATTTCGCCTGGAGTAGGGAAACTCTCTGTGTGGGACTCTAAAGACTCGACACTATGCTGGAAATGGGTTTAACCACAGACCGCAAGCGGCACTAGCTGTACGTAACGGTCCCTAGGTAGATGTCGATAAGATGGCCGATGAGGAAACCCATCCGAACTCTTACTGAGCCTGTCCGTGATAATATCCGCGCAGTCCGGTCTGTTTTCCTACGAGTATCGCATGTATGGTCTAGCGAGGTGAAGAACGTCAGACCACTAATAACCGTACAAGACGTGCCGGTATGGCTCAAGACCATTTGAGAATCTACTGATCTGTCCACCAGTAATTCTCCATCAGCCCTGGCCAGGGACTTATGGTAATGACCAACCAATCACAGGGCGATATCAACTCCCTATACCGGGAGAGACGAATCCCTAACAGTCGCTCACTGCCTCCATGTGGCTCGGGACTGTGCCCAACTAAAACCTATTTGCACAACTCCTTTGAGCCGTGGTAGGGTAGTAATCAAAGCACAGTGGGAACTCACACGAGAAAAATGACGACCTTAAGTCAACAGACTATCTGCACACATGTCACCTGAGAACTGCTATCTGACGTTAGGTATAATACCATCCAGTCAGTTCTCCTGCGAGTCCTGTCCGGTGTACCCATAACCGAACGAGCACCTGTATACTATCTCCAGTACAACGTACTGATGGTTGTGGGACAGACCATCTCCCCAACTGGGATGAGAAGCGTACACACTAGTCTACTCTGGAGTATCGATGCCCTGTCTCGATAATCCTACGACTTGGGACAAGTACAGGATGTTGCTTATAGACTACCCAGCCCCCACTAGTGTGACTGCCATCACAACGCTGGTAATCAAGCAAAGATCTTATGGGCTCTACTAATATGTATAAGTGATACGTTACAAGAAACATATGCACATATTAAAGTAGACATAAACCAAGTAGCATACTACTATTTTTAGCAAGACTGTATATACAACTGTGAATATCCTAAGCTTCCATTAAGTAATATACATGCTAGTATGATACAATAATGGCCCCTAGGGCATATACACTAACACCTCTTGCTTTCCTCCATCTTCATCATCTTCCTCTTCACTAACATTCACATGTATTGAGAAACAAGTGAAGAGGTTAGAAAAGAGATTGCAAACATTTAGACATCCAAACTACATCATAGATTATTTGGACTAGCATCCCAAGTTCTCTAGTTGTTCTTTTGACACTTAGAAAAGAGCTAGAGTCATGGATCATACTCCCCGGGTGGATCATCAAGGACCAAAGAAGGACGGCGAACAAGCTCAATCCCGGAAAACCGACGGAGCAAGGAAAGAAGATCAAGCAAGTTCAAGGTGGCTAGTAGGAGCTAAGGATGAAGAACGAAGACTGAAGGACTTGGTTCGTTTTGTAAGAATTCCTCATCATAGTAGATAGCTCTCCTAGTGTAGCTAGTTAGTTTTATGGAAAGATCCGGGTTTTGAGTTATCTTTGCGCCCCTTTTGAAACCCTAGAAAAAATTTTGTTCCGCAAACCGCCTCGTTTGGAGGTTCAGGCGTGAGTATAACCCAACATGCAATCTCATTGCAAATTTCAACACTTGAAATTCCTGATGATATTTTGCCCCTAACCTCCTATGACCTTGGTAAAAGCCAACAAACCATAGGATGCTAGTCAAGTTCAACCCGTCATTTCCTGATTGAATTAAACCCACCCGCACGACCCTTGACAAAGGTCAACAAGGTCGCACGACTACCCTAACTCAATCGCATCATATGCTTTTGCAGATAAGCAGCAATCAGCTACCGCACACTACGCCTTGACAAAGGCCAACAAACGCAGCACAAATACTAACTATTACTTATCTGAAATGACGGAGGGCTACGACAGGTTTTTAAGAAAACCCTTTGCGTAATGAACTTGATCTCGTCGTAGAATCAAATGATTTAAATGGAGTATTTTTTAGGCTTTTCCTAGTTTTGCTAAAGAGGTCACTCCCGGTGAAGGGATCGTCGGCTCTTTCCTTATCGAATAAGGTGCAGGATATTCACAATACCACTGTGCAAAGCAAAAACTATAGAAGCAATCAAAAAAAAACCGAGGGTTGTAGCATCTGCCAGTTATTGCTAAAGAGGTCACTCCCGGTTAAGGGATCTCAGCTCTTTCCTTATCGAATAAGGTGCTGGATGTTCTACAAGGAACACCGCTGTGCAAAACAACAACTAGTGCTACCTGTTTTTGAAAATTCGATCCCACAACATCTTTAGGTTTCTTTTATTTCATTAATCTCATTAATGAAGTCCCATCATTTTAAGTTACCTAAACATCACAGATAAATACAACGTACGCTTATGCCATCCGCATTCTCCTCGATGTCCCCTCGTGCGCCGTTAGGTTAGGTAACTAACGGCAGAGCGGGGCAGTGCTAGCGTGGGTGTAAAACATAAGCAACGTCTATATAATATATCACATATACTATATCCTGTATCCATCTAAACATATCAAATGATCACATCACAGATATCGCAGCAGAGGAACAATATATGAATTATTGGATATACTAGGATTTCCGTGTTTTAAATTAAGCCTGTATAAAACACGGATTCCACGGTCATGATGAATAGCTAAACCCACACCCCTAGACCCCTATGAGAGCGGCAAGCAACCCTTCGGATTCTAGAGTTAGGAGACCCGGTCTCGACTCCTCGAGATGATCTCCCACTGGACTCCAGAACCCGGTTACTTATGCTCCCCGCCTTGGGTCTATCCTAATGCGAAAAAGTAAATAATATACAATGGTGACATCATCCTCAACCCGGAAGTGCCCCAATAAAAGAATATTACATACAATGAATTTTACATGAATGAAAATAAAAACCCCCATCTCACATAAAACCCCCGGCTATTCAATCACGACGATCCAATATAACATATTCCAGCAACACATAACATCACATGTAATCAACGTAAGTAAATATGCGTATCCCAAATGTCGTTGACATATAGTAACGAAACCGGCGATATACCACATATTACACTTATGCTCGCAGAAAAGAAAATGAAAAACTACAACAGTTGGAATCCGCAACCACCTTAGACATCATAAACCCAATGTATCACATATATTGGATTTCATGCCTAACCAAAATGAATTCCTTAGACATCGCATGCCTAACAATTATAAACCCCGCATTTTAGTCTCGATCTCGAAAACACTTTTCAATATCTAGTTGGGCAATTCAACAAGATTCCCGACATACTAATCGAATGCTCTTCGGAAAGTTTAATAGACGGCCGCACCCCCCGATGCTGTCGACGAAGTGCACTAAGGCGAAACACAACTGCAGCGAGCACCCGAACGGATGCTTTTGGCGACGGGGTTCTCCTACAGTAACTTGGTCGGGGATATGAGGCATGGCTATCTATTAAGTTTGCCCGACAAATATCCGCGTACACTACGTGATTGCGACGGACTTTTGATCGCATCAAAATCCCGTGGCAACCGATCAAATGAGACTAAACTGCTAGATTTATAACATTCATTCTAGTTATCTCATAACTACTTGTGGATTCCAAATATTGTATCCCATCACATAATATCCGGATGAAGTTAAACTCTTCGATCGATTCATCAAAGTCCCACAATTTCCCAACAGCTCAACACTTGAGCACAGTTTTAATAATACCCAGAAGATGCCACAGTACCTATGAACCAGCCGTAGAAGGGTCAAACCAACGCCTCACATGTGAAACGCTATACTACCAAAAACCCTAAGGTTCAAGTGGTCGTTTTGACGGCCACATAATCGAGTTAAGGTTTCGTTCTTCTAGAGGGTCCAAAGAATCACTTGCATGTTTTTCCGAATATGTTAAATTTAGAAAAATGGGTTTTTGAGATTCGATCGAACTTTTTAACATTGTCTAGACAATATGTGAAACACCCGAAACATTGTTAAAACTACGAATACGAAACACTCCGAATTGTTTATAGTGTAAGATTACATCACATGCAAAATTAGAAAACATAAACAACACCTGAAACATCAAAACCAAGCCACTGGAACACTGGCAAAATTTCAGGGGAGGGGGCTTGGTTTTGGCCGATATGGGGGGGTGCTCGGCCCAATTTTCTCAGAATGCCTTGAAATTTTATGTGTGTTCATGATATATCCCATACATCACTCTGTATTTGTTTAAAAAAAAAATTTGACAACTTTTAAAATCGACAAAAACTATAGATTTCGTGTTTCAGTTTCGGAGTTGTTTCGGTTTCGTGATTCTGACAAAATCCGTATTTATTTCTAGCATGGCTCTGATAATACTGAAGGGTTACCTACGACGGCAAAAAGGTTTCGGGAGGCATCGTCCATGCCAAATTAAAATTTTGCCGATTTAGATAACCCTAGCAAAGATCGTCTACTAGAAATATACAGAAAACTACATGCAAACACTTTGCAATATGAAAAGAAAGCAAGGAATACAACCTTTGTAGACCGGTCCTTCACTTCAAATAGCTCTGTGCCGTAGTCCCCTCCGCTATGATCTCAAGCTCCGGACTCTAGAGAGGCTCCGTAGAAGAAACGAACGTGGTTGCTTCGAAGACTTCGAGGCCGAAGATGATCTACGTCGGGGAGACACAAACTCAAGCTATTCCTTCACTAGGTCACGAACTTTGTGAAGAGAACACCCTATACTACATAGCAAGTAGTAGAGGATGATGATGTAGGAAGTGGGCTCACTTTAGAATTCATTTTCTCACACTTTTTCTTAAAACTCCATTGAAGCTAGAAAGCTTTGTGAAGAAGAAAGAAGAACTCAAGTGAATAATTCATCCAAATGAAAACTTATCCATATGAATTATTCACCCATGGTTGAGTTAAGCCCTCATGCTTAACTCATGTAGAGAATTAACCAAAGTCTAAGGTTAAGGGTTGGGTTAAGGAATATCTAAGGAAATGACAAAAGAGTGGACTTTGTCAATGTTTCTCAAAGCTTCTTCCAAGCTTGAGAACATTGACTAAGTCTTACTCTTTTGTTAAATCTTAAGATAAAATAAAAACCCTAATCTTAACCCTAATCATGGTATAAGTCTCATACACCCATCTTGCATGTATCATCAACTATGACACAATGCATGTACACAAACATACATATCACATATGTACAATGTGGACACAAAGTGAGAAAACAAATCATAAGTGAGCTAATACTAGTTAATGTAATGTAATGTATCAAATATATAATTATAAATTAAATTATTAAATAAACTCTTGATTTAATAATCCGGCTATAACCGGCTAATATCAAAAGTAACAACTTATTGAATCAACACTTGATCCGATAACCCGACTATATCGCATACAACCGATCAATGTCACGAATAGCGAGAATAGAATACGGTATCACATATCGTATTATTCTCGGTCCCGCACATATCACATATGTGCTCCTACTCCGTTTCGGTTGAGCCAGGAAACCCCTTTGTAGGACTCTAAAGACTCGTCAATACACCGGCAGTAGGTGATAATCATATCAAACACCCACAACCCGCAAGCGGTCTGCTAAACGTAACGACCACCCGGGTATTGAGCGATCAGAAGATCAACAAGCAAGCCTGCTCACACTCCTGCGAATCCAATCAGTAACACTACCGTACAGTCTGGTCACTTCGTCTGATATGTCGCATATCTCATCTACGGGTGGTAAACGTCAGACCCCAGTAACTCGATAAGTCGTGTCGATATGATGCTCATAACGGGTCGAGAAACTACTAATAACACTTACCAGTATATCTCTGAAGCTGCCTTGGCCAAGGACTTCCTGTTATAGCCAATCGAGCACTGCGCAACATCAACTCCCTATACCGGGAGAGATGAAACCCCTCCTATCGCTCATAGGCTCCATGTGACTCGGGACTGTACCCAAAAGCCACCGTTTTGCATGCCCTCTTGGATGTAGTATGATGGAAATAAAAGCACAGTGGGAATCACACAAGACTCTATGACGATCTCAGGTCTACAAAGTAACCTGTACCAGTGTTGATTGAATGAAATCTCGGTTCGTGTCGGTAGAAAATGTATAGAAATCACAACCAAAGAAATTTTTGACCGCAATCAATTACGGTGTCGTATGTAGCGCATTAGCGAGTGCGGATCGTCCACAGGGAAAATGAGATTTGCTTGTAATTGAATTAGATGAATTGAAAATTAAAAAGAAAAGAAAAGACAATTCAATTCAAGATTTAAAAATGAATTTCAAGAATTATCTAGATCTAAATCTAATTATCAAGAAAAAATTAAAAATAAAGAATCAAGAATTGATGATATCCAATCGAATTAGGTTTCAAGGATCGAAGTGAGGCTCGTAGGAATCAATCGAATCTATAGACGTGATGAAAACTAGTGATTACGTTTTCTTATCCATTAATGATTTCATACTAGATCGATGATGATCAACGAGAATTAGGGATTTCTTGCGGAAACTAGGGTTTCATCATCTATCCCTTGTCCTTTTGTTGATTTCATTCACATTCTAGCCTCTAGTAAATTCAAGAATCGATCGTGGATCACTAATTAAGAGCGAACACAATCAAGAAAGCATCGCTCGAAACTAGGTTGTCGATTCATCAATTTACTAAAGTTTACAAAACTTATAAGGCTTAAGAATCGTTTCAAGATTTGTAACATCATCATCTATTGATTCTCTCGACTCCTTCACGAGCAGAGTTTTACTCAAACATCATATCAAAGAACACAATCAAGAATTGAGATCTAATCATGATGCAAGAATGTAAAGAAAGAAAGATAAAGAATTTCACCTTTTATTTATCAACAATTTTGTTACAATTCTCTCAATATCTACAATAAGGAAAGATTTAGATCGTCGATTTGGCTTGCACGTCTTCGTAAGTCGCGGATCGTCTTGGAACACTTGCTCGGATGAAAATCGGCTTCGCTCCTAAAAGGTTGAAGGCTTCTTGGTTGAATTGCATTCGGGGATCTTGAATTTGGCTTTGATGATTGGATTAGGGTTAGGGTTACAAGTTGTGTCACTCAACTTGTGTTGGGAATTGATGGAAGGATCAACAACAACCTTGAGAGTGAAGCCTTAGGGTCCCTTTTATAGTCTTGATTAGGATTAGCTTACTTTAGAAGGTAGGTTTAGTTTAGCTTCCCTTGTAAGCTTGGGAGTTAGGGAGAAGCTTCTAGGCTTAGGTAGTTAAGTAGCTTGCTTTGGAAGCTTGAAGATGTTTAGCTTGAACAAGGAGCCTTACTGTTCGGACAGAAGCTTCTGGAGATCTTTGGAAATTGGAGTGGCTGAAATGAGTGTGGACCTTGAATAGAGAATTCTGGAGAATTCAACTGCTGACGTCATGATGACGAGGTCGCGGATCCGCCGCGGGAATGCCCTTATGGCCGCGGATCCACGGCCCTTTGGAGTCCTCTGAGTATGAAACTTTCAGGGTGACTTGATGCTGTCTTGGTGGCACTTTTATGATGTGTAGAATCTTTTTATACTTTCTCTTTCACTTCCAGATCACAAGTCTTTAATTTGGCGTATGTTTGTCAGCACTTTTTACCGTTTCGGCTCTTTTCCTGGAATTTCCTGCACAGATTCTCAAGACAAGTGTTGCGCTATACAAAGATTATGTGATGCAATGATAAGCACTCACTTTCCCTCAAAATGTCGGTTTTAATATATAACACAAGTAATTTGGTATTTTACGGATGTGTTGCTAATATGTGCTATAATTATACCGAACACCTTTAGATGAGTGCAAATGGTAGGGAAATTGATGTGTTAAAATGCAATATTTTTGACTGATCAAATTCCCCCAAACTTATTTCCTGTCGTTTCGAGCGAACTGTTTTATTAAAAAGAGAAGGAGAAAATAAAGAAAGAGAAAAACTAACCAGCACACTTTCATAGGAAACAAGATTGCACTGAGCACGTGCAACAAGTCTTTAAACCTCTAGGTGTCCCTAGTAGGAGGAGTGTTGTCTCCTGAGGTTTTTCAGCGGATTGCACCCACAAAATCCAATAATAAAAGGAAGACCTTGAAAGTTACATATAAAGACAAGAATTATAAAAGAAAGCCTTTGAAAATTAGAGTTTCCAACTATGCTAGCTTTTCGGTTGTCATTAGCCCTATCTTAATAGTCATGAAAAAATGTCAGAAATCACATCATCCCTCAATAGAACATCGTCTTTATTCTACATTCCTATCTTTCTTCCAAACATCGATCATATAACCCTACGTGTGTGTAAAGAACATCCCTACACCCGGAGAATTCAATTCAAGCTATCATACTCTTGTCCAGCTGCCTCAGTATTTTTTAATTAATGAATATTTTGATTTGCTCATACATTTTTCATGCAACCGTTAATATTTCTTGAGGTACTAACCGACCGATTACTTATGTTCTTGATTATTAGGTGTATTTTCCTCGTCTTGCACCACCTAAGGCTTAGAAGTGACACCTAGACCAGTTGGTCTAAGGCACTAGGTGAAGAGGCACCCTCGGTATATTTTTTTTATTGTTGCCTTGGCGATAACAAAACCAGTGTTCATTTTTCTTCACCATTTTATGTTTTATTCATTTTTTATTTCCTTCATACTTTGGCTTTTAGACAAGAGCATTTCATGGTATCCTCTACTATCCCAAGCTTCAAGTCGTGTTCAAGTGCGTATAGTAGGGTATCAACGTTCAAATGTTTGGCTTCCAGAATAGGAACTATTTTTCAGACTTATTTTTATCCTCAGATTCGTGACTTCCTTCATCTTACTAACTCTTGGGACAACGGCTCATAACTACTTATTACTAGTTCGTTTAAGAAAACTTCTAATTTTCTTGGTTTTCTTAAATTTTTCCAATCTTTTGGATGTAATTTTTCACTATCTAATCTTGTATTATCTTATTTATATACAAAATTTTTTATATTTTTTAAATTTTTTTTAAAGTTTTATAGGTTTTCAAATGTTTTGTGCTTATGCAAAGTATATGCAAATGATGCGAAAATAAGCACAAACCTCCCCCAAACTTGTTTTCAACAGTGTCCTCGCTATTGCTATCTGCTAAACCTCAAAAAACCTGTAAGCATGGGAGGAAATTATTAACGGGAGCAAAATATTTAAGTGAAAATCCTCCCCCAAACTTATTCTTTTGGCTCACAAAATTGAGGACAACAGTTATTTTCAAGAGCCCAAAAATATACCCCCCTTAAACTTGAGTTAAACAATGTTAATCTTTTGAAAATCACAAGAGGGGGTCAAGATTATTGGTCGATGCCAAGCTTTGCAAAGACTGAAAGTCAACACCAACCATTCAAAAAATTTATCAATGTAGTGCATCGGTTGGTGGAAGAAGAAGTGGGGAAAGGGTAAGTGGTGGAATAGAATGTGTTTGTGTCTCGTTCTGGAGAGACGACACAGTGATTGTGATGGATTACTCACATTCTCATGACTGTCAAGAAGAAGAGGTGGAGGTTCAATTTCTTTGTTTTGGAGATGATTCATCTCAACACCCGTATGTGCTAAGAGTGCGAGTCTTTCAGCGAAGCTTTCATCGATATCCCAAAGAATAGTGTCATCAAAGAGTGCTGGTTGATACTCAGACTCCAGAAAAGGTTCATCATCGACGTTAGATGTTGACCCGGACAACTCAAAAGAAGGGTCCGTATGTATATGATCCATATCTGGGTCAAACAACAACGTATAAAGGAAGTTTGGATCTGTATCGTGAAGCTGACCAAATTCGCTGCTGTCGACATCCATTAATTCGACAGAACAGACTCGAGCATGAGGATCGGAGGGTTGACTTCCCAAATTGTAAATGCTGAGCTCAATTGACCTATTCCCAAAAAATAGGTTCATAGAGCCGTTTCTACAGTTGATTACAGCGTTGGAAGTAGCCAAAAAGGGACGACCTAAAATCACCGGAATTTAGTTCTGTGGGTTCGCTACAGGCTATGTATCAAGAACAATAAAATCCACAGGGAATACAAATTCCCCGATTTTTATCAACACATCCTTAAGTTCACCCCTAGGTTTGGTGATTGATCGGTCGGCCATCTGTAGAGTGCAGTGGGCTGGTTTCAACTCTCCAATCCCTAACTGCTCGTAAACCGAATATGGAAGCAGGTTAACACTTGCGCCAAGGTCTAGTAGATCACGGTTGACGTGTTTTTCCCCAATAGAAATGGAAATAGTAGGATAGCCAGGATCCTTACGTTTCCTCGGTAATTGTTGGGGAAAAGCTGTGTCTACTGTCTTTGTCATGAATATCTTCTTGGGCACTTGAGTCTTCCTCTTTCTAGTGCACAAGTCTTTAAGAACATTCACATATGTGGGTACTTGTTGTATTGCATCTAGAAGAGGGATGTTGATGTTAACCTGTTTCAAGATTTCAGTGATCTTTTCCATTTGTGGACTTAGTGTGTTTCCCCTTAACCGATTCGGGTAAGGAGCTTGAGCAATAAGGTCGGGGTCCAACATTGGAGAAGATCGTGTGGGTGGAAACGATCTAAGAATAGGAGTGGGGATCGTTTTCGGTGTGGGCTGAGGTATCGAGCCTTCGGGAAAACGGAGAATAGGCTCGGAAGAAAATGGTGGGGTAGAAGAACTGGGGTCATAATTAGAAGTAGAAGTGGAAGGAAAGGTCTCAGCCGGGATATTATTGATAGATTTTCCAGTATTATCAATCTCCTCACCAACATGATTGTCAAGCACGCTTCCAGATCTCAACGTGGTGATTGCGTTCACATGATGTGAATAGCCAGGATTAGGTAAAGGTTGAGCTGGAAGTTTCACTTTCTCTCTTGCACTCATTTCGGCTTTTAATTATGCAATTTGTTCTTCCATCGATTTTATATTTTCATTTTGAGAGACAATGATTTTTATTACATTATTGAAGGAAGATTGCATTTTTGCCATCCCTTGGATGGATTGTTTCATGAAAGTGTCCAAGGTTCGTTCGAGTGCAGAGGTATTATCTGTACCGGTCAATTCCAAAGAGTTTTCATGTGGTGCAAAAGTGTTGGCCATATTTTGGAAGTTTTGTGATTGGTAGGGGTGCTGACTCAATTGAAGTGGTTGTTGTTGTGGTGGAAGAGCCCTTTGGAAATTTTTTTGATTTGGAACCGTGTTTTGAGTTTGTGATTGGTTCCAAGCAAATTTAGGGTGATTCCTCCAACCCTGATTATATGTAGAAGAATACGGATCGTTCCTAGGTCGTTGTTGGAAAGCAGAATTGATATGCTCATGTCCTTGAAACGGAGAATTCAATGGACATTCTTCCGTGAGATAAGAAGGATCAGAACAGCATCCACATACAGTTTTGGAAAGTGATATTTGATTTAGGGCGGCAGCTAAAAATTTATTTTCCATAGTCTCGAGTTTCTTTTGCATCGCTGACATCTCAGCTCTAACTCCTATGGAAATATCAGACTGGTTATTGCCCCCCTAGACGATGGACTTACACCCTCCCACTGTAAAGATTTTTCAGCGAAATCTTCTAGGAATTTCCAGGCTTCCCCATCATATTTAGTCATGAAGGTGCCTTGACACAAGGATTCAAGGGTCTGTTTTGTGGTAGGATTAATGCCCTCATATATGATTCTGCACAAATCCCATCTAGGGATTCCATGATGTGGACATTGAACTAACAGATCCTTGAAGCGTTCAAGACATTTTGAAAATGGTTCATTTGGAAGCTGGGTAAATTGATTTATTTCGCTACGGACTCGAGCTGTTTTATGATTGGGGTAAAATTTCTTTAGGAATGCTTTTACGAATTCTTCCCAATTTGAAATGGAATGTGCGGTTGTGTTATACAGCCACTTCTCGGCTATATCGCATAAGGTGAATAGGAGAATACGAAGACGCATAGCATCCACAGAAAGCTGTGGGTACCCATCATTGCGCATACATTTTCAAATTTGGTGATAAAGACATATGCGGCTTCAGACTCGAGACCGTGATATTTTGGTAGAAGGTTCATGTATTGGGGTTTTATTTCAAAATTGTCCCCATTGGCTGGTGGAATGGTGAGACAGGTCAAAAGAGGACATCGCATAGGATAGCATCTCTCTTGGAGAGAGATGCGGGGTGGATTTTGCGCACCTGCGGACGGCGACAAAGTAGTGGTAAAGAAGTTCGATGGAGAACCGTCCATCGAAATGGGTGTGGTGGTGGGTAAAGAAGAAGTAAATGTAGAAATACCGACTTCGGAGTCGATCGGGGGAACGCGGACAAGACGGGCACTAGAATCCCGTGTCCAGCCTATCTTGCACTAAAAGGTTTAGTACAAGTGGCAGCGTTGAGATAATTAGCGGAAAAGATGAAGTGGTGTTTGTTTTGAAAAAGATATGGATTTTTGAAAAAATGATGCAAATCACAACAAATGCACAAGCAACCCTAAAATCTAGTGGTCACCTAGGTCAAGTATCTTGACCGCTCCTAACTGCAAGAAGACAAGTCGCAAGATCAATCCTCTACTGCCTCTTTTCCTCTCCTGTGGCCAGGTAAGTGGGAGGTTCTCCACTACGTAAGTAGTGAGCCTAATTAAGTAACCACTTGCCTTAGACACACTTGCCTTAGACACACTTGCCTTAAACACCAAAAAAGAAACGCGGATAAGCAATAGATTACCCACGACCTTCTCCTGTCCTAAGTGAGCGCGACGGTCCTTAGAGTAATGTCTAGATATTTTTTATTTAATGAGGGTAATGCGGATACAGTTTTGTGATTTTCGGGGCTTAGGACGGGTAATGAAATCCCGACCTAATCTGAATTTGGTCTTTGCCCCTTAATTTCCGTATTAAAAATGCAAAAAACCAAGATCAAACACGCACAATTTTTTCTTTTTGCGGCGCTATGAATTTTTACAAAGAAACCTGCAGAAAATTGTTATTGGAGCAGATTGAGGAAGAGACAAGAAAGTCAAGAATTCACCTGAGAATTTTAGTGCACTGTAGCTACAGTATAATCGCGGTTCCGCGGCGGTAAGCTGCTATTGCCGCGGATCCGCCGCTGTCCCAAGGAATTACTGCACAAAACTTTTATCAAATGCTTCTGTTGACACCATAAGCAAATTTTTTCACTTGCTCCACAGATTCCAGATTTCCTCGCAACAAATCACAACGAATCGTTTAGTGTTTGCGTGAATTTAGATATAAAATTTTTGATGGAATAAATTTTTCAACTCGAATTTCAAAAACAAACAAATTAGCATACGATCCCCGGCAACGGCGCCATTTGATTGAATGAAATCTCAATTCGTGTCGGTAGAAAATGTATAGAAATCACAACCAAAGAAATTTTTGACCGCAATCAATAACGGTGTCGTATGTAGCGCGTTAGCGAGTGCGGATCGTCCACAGGGAAAGTGAGATTTGCTTGTAATTGAATTAGATGAATTGAAAATTAAAAAGAAAAGAAAAGATAATTCAATTCAAGATTTAAAAGTTAATTTCAAGAATAATCTAGATCTAAATCTAATTATCAAGAAAACATTAAAAATCAAGAATCAAGAATTGATGATATCCAATCGAATTAGGTTTCAAGAATCGAAATGAGGCTCGTAGGAATCAATCGAATCTATAGACGTGATGAAAACTAGGGATTACGTTTTCTTATCTATTAATGATTTGATACTAGATCGATGATGATCAACGAGAATTAGGAATTTCTTGCGGAAACTAGGGTTTCATCATCTATCCCTTGTCCTTTCGTTGATTTCATTCACATTCTTGGCTCTAGTAAATTCAAGAATCGATCGTGGATCACTAATTAAGAGCGAACACAATCAAGAAAGTATCGCTCGAAACTAGGTTGTCGATTCTTCAATTTACTAAAGTTTTTAAAACTTATAGGACTTAAGAATCGTTTCAAGATTTGTAACATCATCATCTATTGATTCTCTCGACTCCTTCACGAGCGGAGTTTTACTCAAACATCATATCAAAGAACACAATCAAGAATTGAGATCTAATCATGACGCAAGAATGTAAAGAAAGCAAGATAAAGAATTTCACCTTTTATTTATCAACAATTTTGTTACAATTCTCTCAAGATCTACAATGAGGAAAGAACTAGATCGTCGATTTGTCTTCGCACGTCTTCATGAGTCGCAGATCGTCTTGGAACACTTGCTCGGATGAAGATCGGTTTCGCTCCTAAAAGGTTGAAGGTTTCTTGCTTGAATTATACTCGGGGATCTTGAATTTGGCTTTGGTGATTGGATTAGGGTTAGGGTTACAAGTTGTGTCACTCAACTTTTGTTGGGAATTGATGGAAGGATCAACAACAACCTTTAGAGTGAAGTCTTAGGGTCCCTTTTATAGTCTTGATTAGGATTAGCTTCCTTTAGAAGCTAGGTTTATTTTAGCTTCCCTTGTAAGCTTGTCAGTTAGGGAGAAGCTTCTAGGTTTAGGTAGTTAAGTAGCTTGCTTTGGAAGCTTGAAGATGTTTAGCTTGAACAAGGAGCCTTGCTGTTCGGACAGAAGCTTCTGGAGATCTCTGGAAATTGGAGTGGCTGAAATGAGTGTGGACCTTGAATAGAGAATTCTGGAGAAGTCAACTACTGACATCATGATGACGCGGCCGAGGATCCTCCGCGGGAATGCCCTTATGGCCGCGGATCCGCGGCCCTTTGGAGTCCTCTGAGCATGAAACTTTCAGGGTGACTTGATGCTGACTTGGTGGCACTTTTATGATGTGCAGAATCTTTTTATACTTTCTCTTTTACTGCCAGATCACAAGTCTTGGACTTGACGTATGTTTGTCAGCACTTTTCACCGATTCGGCTCTTTTCCTGGAATTTCCTGCACAGATTCTCGAGACAAGTGTTGCGCTATACAAAGATTATGTGATGCAATGATAAACACTCAATTTCCCTCATAATGTCGGTTTTAATATATACCACAATTAATTTGGTATTTTACGAATGTTTTGCTTATATGTGCTATAATTATACCGAACACTTTTAGATGAGTGCAAATGGTAGGGAAATTGATGTGTTAAAAATGCAATATTTTTGACTAATCAAGTGTCACCAGAGAACTGCCATCTGATGATAGGTATAATACCATCTGGGAGTTCTCGGCGAGTCCGTCCAGTGTACCCAGTCTCCACTGAGCACCCATATACTACCTCTGATGTCAAACACCAATGGATATGGGATCATCCATTGCCCATCTACATGGGTCGAGAAGCTATACGCTAGTCTACTCTGGTATATCGATGCCCTGTCTCGATACACCCACGACTAGGGACATTTGAAGGATGTACTTAGCGACTACACTGTCCCCACTAGTATAATCTTCATCATAGTCCTGGTAGTCAAGTACTCATCCTAAGGGCTTTATCAACATGTAACATAGATACAATCAGAGTACATGTTAAGATAAAGAGCAACCAGATAGCATACTATCATGTCGAGCAAGAAAGTCCTCCCTATATATGTTCAAGCACCCACTACAATATACATCGTATGCACAGTAACGGCCTCTAGGGCATAAATATCACTAACAACAAACTTACGTGGGCAAAGTATTAGGAGGCATTTGTTCGCACCAATTTTGGCACGCGAACATACTAGGTGTGTACATATCATAAAAAGGGATGAACATATGCGCAAGCACATCAAGGTGCGCACTTGAATGAAGAGTCCAAGAAACTTGCCCAAGCATATCAAATGTGTGCATGGCAGAAAGGCAACATTGATGACATACGCATCAATATACATGAACATGTGTTGTCCAATGCATAAGGTAGGCTGCGGCACGTGATAGGCACATGCGTGCATCCTTGCCTTGCGCACTTACGGCCAAGAAAGCATGCGCTTCTATTAAGATTTAAATCATTAAAATGTTCTGTTGATAACAAATCAAACAAAATTGATTTAGATCATGATCCAACGGTGCGCATGTCACCTTTAATTGATATGAATTAATTAAATAAATTTAAAATCAAAACAAATCTAATAATTAGGAAAACAACCTAATTTTTCTCCTTCTGTAAATAGGAGACTCATATACAGAATTTGAGAGGAACAGACCCCCCATAAGTTTGAGGAAAGAATTCTTTCAAACTCATCACCTCTTTCTTCCTCAAAGAAATGTAAAGAAAAAGACAAAAGAAAGAAAGAAATACTTCTCTTTCATCATAGAAACCTTTTCTTCTTTTTTTTATAACAAAGCTTTTGTTTTTTCCCGAATCTATCGATTCATTATAGAAGAGATCAAAAAAATTTATGTTCGATCACTCTTATAGAAAAGTTCATACTTTTATGAGAGATCGATCTTAAGATCTGAGATCCATATCAAAGTATGACCCGACCATGTACATAAAAATGGTATTTTGATTATATCATCACCAAAAATCAAAGAACGGAAGCCATTGCTTCTTTTTGAAAGCATTAGCTTTCTTTTCTGCAGTATGCGCACCCAACCCTAGTGCGCACTTGGTAAAGAAATTTCTTTGAAGATGTGTACATCATGTGATATGCACGTTTGAGCATGGGGAAAATAATGCCTCTGAAGATGTGCGCATAACATGACATGCACGTGTGCGCAAATGAAAATGTTGACTTTGAACACAAGCGCATATGACAATTTGGAATGACAAGGAAGTGCGCAATCACGTGATATGCACGTGCGCAGCCCCCCGACCATAAACAAGTGCGCAACCATGTGAAATGCACGTGCGCAACCTCTTTAAAGAAGATATATGTACATGCGCACTTCAAATGTATATGTGCACTTGGACAGCAGGCTTTTTCTTGATCACTTAGTTGAAAATGAACTAAGTATAGAAGTTTTTGCTTTTCATATATGATCCTATGATCAAATAAAACATATTTTTTAAGTAGATCTTAATATAAAACAAGATTAATGATCTTTAATCCATATCATCTAAGTTGATCTTAGTCCCATATATGACTAATGATCTTCATCCCATATTTTCTAAGTTGATCTTAGTCTCATATAAGACTAACGATCTATAGATAAAATGTAGAAGCCCTTTCAAGCAAGATCCAACATGTTCTCATCCCTCATATACAGGATTTGGTTCAAGTGTAAATCCTTCCACACCTCTGAAATACGGCGTTATAATTTCCCAGCGTCTTCAGAAAGGTGGCATGTCCCAACAACCAATGACTCATTCCTTGCCCTAACTTATTGAAAGATATGAAATTTCATCAAGACAGGGAATGCATTAATACTCGACGTGCATCAATACAGATGTGTGCCTCATATTGATGTGCGTCCCATATATATGTGTACCTCATACAGATGCGCACCCCATAAGATGTGTACCTCATATTGATGTACATCCCATACAGACGTGCGCATCATTAGAACGACAACCAATGAGCCCCGGCTTTATGAAAGCATACATATATGTATATGTATACCTTTGGAGGAAATATAAATGCCTTCAAATTGAATCACACCCTAATATTGGGCGCATCCCTTTTACAAGTTCGCATCATTCGCTTTGCTGCGTAATTTGTACATGAGCACAAGCTGAAAGATGGACCGCTATGTCATTAAACTAGTATTCTGCATTGCAGGCTGTCTCCATATTGACTATAATATAATATCTACGGGCTATCCATATATGATCAGATGATCAATTGAGCTCATATGCTCACTGTTTCTAAGTTGATCTTAGTCTCATATACGACTAATGATCCATATTATCTAATTTAATTTTAATCCCATATACGACTAACGATCATTAATCCATATTACCTAAGTTGATCTTAGTCGCATATATGACTAACGATCCTTAGATCAAACCCAAGTATCCTGTGAACTGATAGACCTCATTTATATGAGATATGATACCTAATTACACCCCAAATATAATATGCATGGATTTGGACTAATCTGCACCCTACGGGTTATGATATATACTAGTCTCTGTATACAATCCAAGGGCAACCTAAAATAAACAAATCATAATACGACACAAAGTGATATAACTGGAGTAGAGAAAGTTGTTATCGCTTTGCGATAACGTAATTAAATGCAGGAGCTTGCGCCTACAGGAAAAAGCATCCTAATAATCAAAACCCCAACATCATTAAGTGGGAATCTGAAAAGTTCAGCTACAGCGGTTGCATCCATCTAAACCTCTGATATACGGTGCCATAAATCAACTTGGTATCTTCGGAGAGGTGGATGGATAAATTCAATATAGCATCTGCCCCCATATTCAGTCTAGACGTGCTCCCCGCACCTCAGTCCTGGTTTCCGGCGGTAAATAGTGTCGTTTCGAAAAATGGACAGAAACTTGGAATTTGAAACTAAATCTTGATAAAATTTCGGTTTTGAACCTATTGCATTGTCTACAACTAGTTAAAGTGTTTGGCATGGCTCTGATACCACTGTTAGATCCCTAGTGCTCATGCCATAAAACTCGTGGCCAAAGCGGAAGTAAAAAAAACTTTTATGCAAGCACTAACGACCAAAACCCTAGAATCGATTCCAAACACTAAATTAGGCTAACAAACATATAAGGTTAGGGGTCTAGCTACCTCTTTAGCGTGTCCGCCTAATCATGAAAGACCCCTACACCGTTCCATTAACTCTAGCTAGACTCCGAAGTCATCGGGAACAAGCTTGCAATCTTATCTTCTATGCCGAAGATGATCCACCCAAGAGAAACCGATAACAAGCTTTAGCTTCACACCAACAAGTCTAAGTGAAGCAAATCAAAACCTATGCTTGCTAGGAATAGGTTGTGAGGGAGGTAGTGGAGTTTTAATCTCTTGCTCTCTCTCTCTCTCTCTTTATCTTTTTTCTTTTCTCATAGGTATCTAACATGAAAGCAAAAGAAGGAAGAAGATGTAGAATTAATCTTAACCCCATCCCCCCTCTTTCCTTGCTCGTATCCAAGTAGAGAGTGTGAACTCAAGTATGAGTCAACTAATGACTCATGACATGAGTCATGAGCCCAAACTAATCTCTAAGATTCCAATAACAGCTAGAAAAGAATAGGCTATGCCTATCCATGTACACATATATATACACACCCGTATATGTAACAAATACATATACCCGTATTCGTATCAAAATACAAATACCCATATTCGTATAGAGATAAAAATACCCATATTCGTACAAATACTCGTATTCGTACAAATACCGTATTCGTATCAAAATATAAATACACAAAATAGAGTAAATGAGAGATATAATACTAGCCTACATATAAATCCGGCCATCTTTCAAACGTACTAGTATTATCAAAACGCCCGATTAAAGCACATGTATAAAATATACGTGTTTAATCGAACTCCAATACGTATCAAAACAAGCACACTATATCGTTTCGCCCGAACCGGGAAACCCTCTGTGTGGGACTCTAAATACATGAAAATACACCGGCAATGAGTTTAACCACAAGCATGTCAGCGGCACCAGCTGTACATAATGGTTACCCAGGTATTGAACGAAAGAAAGGTCGAAAAGCAAGCTTATTCGTACCCATAATGAGCCTGTAAGTGTCAATATTCATACAGTCCGGTCTCTTCATTTAAGAGTATCGCAAACCGGGTCTAGGGGTGGAAAACGTCAGACCCCTAATAATCCGATAAGTCGTGCCAATGTGAAGCTCATAACTATCCGGGAAACTACTGATCTTATATTAGTAAATCCCATCCGTCCTGGCCTAGGACTTATGGTTATAGCCATGTTGGATATAGTGCCCTCAACGCAATTATTTTAATTGCAAGTAGGCGATTATGATAATTGAACGAGGACTTATACAGATAGAACAGTCTTACTCGAGATGATAGTATGCTATATAATTTGTCTTTATCATTATGTGTATACGTTTTGATAAAGCCCGTAAGATTATTGCTTGACTATTAGCATTATGATGGCGATCATATACGTGGGAGCTGGGTGGTCCATAAGCACATCCTTAAATGTCCCTAGTTGAGAGAGTATCGATAGTCTGGAGTAGACTAGTGTATAATTTTCAAGACCCCGATGAGGGGCGGTAGCCGGTCTCACAAGCCATTGGTATTAAGTCACCTAAGATGGTAAACATGTGCTCACTGCAGGTGAGTACACCGGATGGACTCGCCGAGAACTTCTAGATGGTATTATACCTATCGTCAGATGGAAGTTCTCTTATGGCATGAGTATAGGTTAGTCCTTTGACCTGAGATTTTCATTTGTCTCGTATGAGTTTCCACTATACTTAGATTACTACCCTACTACGGCTCAAAGGAGTCATGCAAACAAGTTTTAGTTGGGTGCAATCCCGAGCCACATGGAGGCAGTGAACAATCGTTAGGGATTCGTCTCCCCCGGTATTGGGAGTTGGTGTCACGCTTTGTTGGGTCAGCCATCACCGAAAATCCTTGGTTAAGGTGTATGAGATTTACTGATGTGATATCAGTAGTTTCTCAGTGGGTGATGAGTTTCAGACCGACACAACTTATCGGGTTAGTAGTGGTCCGATGTTATCCACCCCCTAGACCTGGTATGCGATTATATTAGATGAAGAGACTGGACTGTACGAAGATTGTCACAGATAGGATCAGTAGGGGTACGGATGAGTTTTCTCATCGGCCTTCATTTCGCTTAATACCTGGGTGGCCATTACGTATAACTAGTGCCGCTGACGTATTTGTGGTTAAACCTACCGCCAGCGTATTGACAAGTCTTTAGAGTCCCACATGGAGGGATTTCCCGGTTCAGGAAAAATGATGTAGTGGTTGTATATTGATACGTGCAATGTTCCTATTAGGCATGTGTGATAACAACACAGACATTAATCGGGTGGATGATAATACTGGTCGGCTAAGAATTAATCCGGATTATTAAATCAAGTTTTGATTTAATAATTTACATATATATTTCGATATGTATATTCTAGTATTATGTTCGGTGTATTTTTCTATCTCTTATATATTCGTATTATGATACAAATACAAGAATGTATTTGCGAGGACGTATTCTTGTATTCATATAAGAATACTTCTAGAAGAAGTACACATCATTTCTAGAATTTTCTTTATAAAGAAAATATGAGATGAGATGTAAAAGAGAAATGGTGGAGGGTGTGGGCAAATGAATTAGAAATTCATTTGCAAATACTATTCAAGCATGGTTGTAGTTTTAAAATGAAAAAATTCTTTTTACAAAATTGTTGAAGCATGCTTGAATTTGAGAAGGATTTCATTCATTCCACCATTTTGGTTTATCTCTCTTCCATGGCTCATCCTCCTCCTTCTTCCTCTACCTTCTCATATGTTGAGATTCAAGAGGATTAAGAGAAGGAAAAATCATTAGAACACTTACACACATCACTAAGCATCCTAGATTAGCATCTTAGGATCTTTAGTTACTTCATGGATAAAGTTGATGCTTGAATTTGGTTCGCTTGGGTGGATCATCTACGGCGAAGGAGGACCAGCTTGCAACTACGATCCGGAGCTCTTGAGAGCATGCTAGAGTCCAACCCAATTGGGTCAAATGAAGACGCAATAAAGGTTGTGATTTCTATCATTTTATGTTTGCTAGTTTAGGTGTTTGGTTTTGAAAATTTTTATTTTCGGATTCTGCATTCTCCGCGGGTTAGCGGTGAGGGCACTAAGAACTTTCAATGGTATCATAGCCACCCAAACGCTATAAACTAGATAGATACGACTTCCGAATTCTACTGGTTTTTGCTCCGTAAGAACTGCGCTTAAACCAGTGAGCAATTCTATGTTGCATTGATATTTTGACTCCCCGTGGGCTCTCGGTTTGGACCAAGAGGTCGTGGGGAGGTGCGCGAGGACCAAAGAGACGTCCCGGGAGGACATTGGGAGGGCCCACACCCCCAAGACCACCCAAATGGTGGCCTTGGGGGGTGGGGACCCAAAAGTGCCTCTGAAGGAAATTTCGGGTCTTCCTACCCCTTAGGCCACCTTAGGATTGGCCCGTGGAGGGATGCCCAACTCACCGGATTTTGAAAGTACTGGGTGACCCACTCACTTCGTTGATTGGGGTTGTCTCGCTTCTGGGATTGGCGGGTGGCTTACCGCACTCGTAGTGGTCTAGGATCCGATACTACGGGCTATCCACACGGCCGGAAAAATTGTATTTCATATTTAACTCTATTGAAATATACTTTTCCTAGATTTTCCGCATTTCCATATTGTATTTGCTTTTGCTATGATGATTATATGATGTTACCTAATATCATGCGTGAGACGAATGTTTATATTATATATATATATATATATATATATATATATATATATATATAGATAGATAGATAGATAGATAGATAGTAGACGCTATATATGTTTTGCATCCGCGCTAGTCCTGTCCCCGCCCAGCCGTAAGTTAAAGTAATCTTACGGTGAAGACCCGGGACACTGTGGCGAATGCGAATGGTATCTATGTGCGTGCCTATTTTCGTTTCTTTCTGGCATGATATGATTAATTGATGGGACTATATTAATTCTGATTAATGCAAGGAAAACAAACCTAAATGATATTGTCGGAACCACTTTTAAAGCTACTGGGGTTTTCTTCAAAACCATAATCATATTCTTTTGCTTTGCATAGAGGTATTCGGTTAGGAATATCCTGCACCTCATTCTATGAGGGAAGAGACTTGATCCCTTCATGGGGAGTTCGCTCTTAAGAAAAAGTTTATATTACTAGTTTTAAAAGCGGAGCCTAAACCACTCCATTTCAAAGCCACTCGTGTTCCTTCAATGATATCAAGTTCATTACGTTAAAGGTTTTTCGCCAAAAACCAGCCGTAGCCCTCGGTCATTTCAGATTAGTATTGCTTAGTATTCGTGCTACGTGTTTTGACCTTGTTAAGGCGTAGTATTCGGTAGCTATGTAATGCTTTTCTTTTGCATAGTGTTGCGATTATCTAGGACAGTCGTACGGTCATTTTGATCTTATCAAGGGCACATGCGGGTAGGTTTAGATTAATCCAAGATAATGATGGGTTGAACTTGACTTGCGAATTGTGATATTTTGGCCTTGTTAAGGTCATAAGACGCTTAAGGCAAAATCCATATCGGGAGTTTCAAATATATGAGAAATTTGCCAAGTTTGCGCATACCTTCTAGAATGTGGTAATTTTGGTCAGCTTCCATCAAAGTTATCACATAATGATAGTTGGGTCCCGATTCCCACTGATGAGTATTATACTCCTTGGGTTATTCCGACTAATTCTCCTTTTAGGGTTTGAAGGAGAATTCGAGGAACAGTGGGAGCCATCCTGATTAGATAAAGTGATTAACCAATCCAATCTAGGTTAGAGTGACTGAGTGTTTTGTCTCTCTCTCTGGTTTACGACCATGACTTACCTTAAACTAAAACTCATGAACCAAGTTAACCGAACCTTCTTACACACTTTGGCTTTTTGGATTGTCATGATTCACGACAAAGTCGCATACATTCCTGCTACTCCTACTTTCCCTTTTCCCATCTATAGAACACTCCATATCATTACGAAGATCCATATTGTATGGAAAGGCCATTTCGTATAGTCACATATGAACTCGAAGAAACTTGTTTCAGTTCGATAATGGCCATGGGTTCTGGAGAAATTGAAGAGGATTATTCGGTTGTCTTTTATCTTTACCTTCTCTCAGGTTGTGTGGGCTTCTAGTATTAAGAGAGTACACCCATTATGCTTATTGGATAGTCTTCTTCTAAACCTTAGGCTGGTGCAAAATGGTAGGGAAAGAAGAAAACTAATTAGCCCAAGTGTGGTGTGTTGGTGTGTTGGTGCTCGCGCCACGGTAGCCACGGCCGAGGCTGAAGCGATAACAAAAATTTTATGCGAGTACCAAACACGCTAACCCAAGAAATCGATCCAAACACCTAAACTACCAAACTAAAACATGCAAGGGTATGAAATTACAACCTTCGACGCTTGTCCACCTAATTGTGGAAGACCCCCCCCCCCAAGCGCGTAGACGCCGGGAACGCACTTGAAAATCGACTACCCTCGCTGAAGAGGATCCACTCGAGGGATACCCGAAAAGGCTCCGACTGACGCTCCGAACTTGCTAAGGATGGATTCTGGGCGATGTATGAATTTTTCACTAAACTTTTTTTCTCAATAACCATGCTCAAGAAAGAGCAAGAAGAAGAAGGAGAAGAAGGTGAGGAGAATGGACAAGTCTCAACCATGAGGCATGCACACAAGAATGTGTAAAATGAATAATTCAATGTAAGTGTAGAAAGAATGGCATCAATTATTCAACCATGGTTTAATAAATGCAACTATACATCAATAAATGCAAACATTAAAACTAAAGCCATACTTTCTACATGCACAACCATGCCTCATGCCACCTCACCCTTCACCCCATTTTCCATTTGATTTTCTAAAAAGAAAATCAAAAATGAGGTGTCCTTCTTCTAGAAGTATTCCCGTATAAATACAGAATACTTCACTCGATAAACGTATCGCTACATATATGCGTATCTGTATAAAAATACGGATAGCACAAAATAAAAAAATGAATAGTGAACAATAATACTAAAATATATGTATCAAAATACATATATAAATTATTAAATCAAAACCTGATTTAATAATCCGGCTCAAGCCTAAGCCGGCTAGTATTATCAACTGTCCGATTAAAGTTTGTGTATCTCGTACAAGTATTAAATCAGACCCCTGCACGTACAAATGTATAGCCTCTACCTCTATCACCTGAATCGGGAAAACTCTCTGTGTGTGACTCTAAAGACTCGACAATACGCTGGCGGTGGGTTTAACCATAAGCACGTCAGCAGCACTAGCTGTACGTAACGGCTACCCAGATACTTGCTGAAAAGGGGTCGACAATCAAGTACGTCCTTATCCTACTGAGACTGAATATGACAATCTCCGTACAGTCCGGCCTCTTCATCAACGAGTATCGCATATCGGTTTTAGGGGAGGATAACGTCAGACCCTACTAACCCGATAAGTTGTGTATGAGTCAAGCTCATCACCGACAGAGATACTACTGATCAACTATTAGTAAATCTCATCCACCGTGGCTATGAATTTAGGGTGATAGCCAACTGAACACAGCGCGACATCGACTCCTAATTCCAGGTGAGACGAATCTCTGACAATCGACCACTGCCTTCATGTGGCTCCGGACTATACCAACTAAAACCTGTTTGCATGACTCGTTTGAGCCGTGGTAGGGTAGTAATCAAAATACAATGGGAACTCACACGAGACAAATGACGATATCAGGTCAAAGGACTAACCTGTACTCATGCCACCTAAGAACTTCCGTCTGACGATAGATATAATACGACCTAGAAGTTCTCGGCGAGTTCATCCGATGTACTCACCTTTAGTGAGCACTTGTATACTATCTTTTGTGACACAACACCAATGGGTTGTAAGACTAGTCACCGCCCCTCATCAGGATCTAGAAACGTATACACTAGTTTACTCCGGAATATTGATGCCTGGTCTCGATACTCCTATGACTCGGGACCTTCAAGGATGTGCTTATGGACAACCCAGCTCTAACATATATGATCACCATCATAATGCTGGTAGTCAAGCAAAAATCCTATGGGCTTCATCAATGATGAAGACAAACCAGAGAGCATACTATCATCTTGAGTAAAATTGTTCTACCTGTATAGGTCCTTCTTCAATTATTATAATCGCCTACTTGCAATCATAATAATTTCCTTGAGGGCACTATATCCAACAATCTCCCACTTGCACTTAAGGCCAATTATTATGGTATCGCATACCAATAGCTTGTATGCTATCTGTTGGGTTACGCCAGTGTCCCAGCCATCAATCCGTGGCCAAATGCGGAACAAAAATTTTTATAAACCGGCGCTAACGGAACCCGATTCCCGGATCGTACCATTAACCCTATACTAGTTGTATGTAAAGGAGTTTAGAGAGGTTATACAGAATGATCCGAGTCCTTCGGTCTTCAACCTCTGTCCCAAGCTCCTCGCGGCTTTCTCAATCAAGTTTGCTCTCCGGTCTCCCCAAATCGAAGAAGATCCACGTCGAAGGTTAGTAATACGGGCTCCCACCTCAAAACCGAAGCAACCCGGGTATCTATTTTGCTAACCTAGATAGCCAAGATGAAGTAGAGAATGTGTGTGATTACATTGTCTCAAAACACCCAAGGATTCTCAACTCATGAAAGGATTTGGGTGGAGGTTGAAGAAGATGCTATGAGGTAGAGAGTGTGAGCTAAAGAAAAGGCAAGTGAAGAAGTGAAGTGTTGTGAGATATATGTTGTGAGCACTTAAAGAAAAACCAAAGCAAGAAAAAGATCTGCCATCTCACAAATTGCCCACAACAAATTTCGTAGCCAAAACAAATCATCACATGACCCAATACCATGAGTCACCAAGTGCATATAACATGAATCAATGCTCAATGCCAAGACTTGCACTCATATTTTCCACCAATTAAAAATTTAAACTAAATGTTTAATAGAAAAAGAAAAAGCATCTTCTAAAGTAAACTTGTAACAAATTACAAGAATACCCCTCATCCATATATACATACCCGCATCCGTATTCCGACTGAATACGGATACAACGAAACGAAAATAATCCAACAATATAATACAAGGATCCGGCTTAAACCAAAGCCTACTAGTATTAGCCATCCGAACATCATCCGTGCACAAGTATACGTATGTGATCGAACCCTGCCATAAAACCATACGGCCTCTACAACGTTTCGCCCGAATCAGGGAAACCCTCTGTGTGGGACTCTAAAGACTCGTCAATACGCTGGCAGTGGGTTTAACCACAAGCACGTCAGTGGCACTAGCTGTACGGAACTGCTACCCAGGTATTGAGCAAAAGGGAGGCCATCCTGAAACCCCTACTGAGCCTGACAGTGACAATATTCGTATAGTCCGGTCCGTCCGTCTATGAGTATCGCATATCGAGTCTAGGGGGTGGATAAAGTCAGACCCCTAATAACTTGACATTTAGTATCGGTATGAAGCCCATCACCACCTGAGAAACTACTGATCCGAATCAGTAATTCTCGACTACCTTGGCCAAGGATTTCTGGTGATGGACACCCGTGCACTCCCCGACATCAACCCCCAATACCGGGAGAGACGAATCCCCTGACGATCCGCTCACTGCCTCCATGTGGCTCGGGACTGTACCCAACTAAAACCTGTTTGCACGACTCCTTTGAACCGTGGTAGGGTAGTAATCAAAGCACAGTAGGAACTCACACGAGACAAATGACGATCTCAGGTCGATATACTAACCTGTACACATGTCACCAGAGAACTGCTATCTGACAATAGGTATAATACCAACTAGCATGTTCCCGGCGAGTCCGTCCGGTGTACTCATAACCCAATGAGCACCTGTATACATCTTAGGTGAACAAACTAACACCAATGGCTTGTGAGACCGGCCACCACCCTCGCCGGGGTCTCGATCAGTATAAACTAGCCTACTCTGGAGTATCGATGCCCAGTCTCGAAACTCCCTCGACTAGGGACAATTAAGGATGTGCCTATACACCACCCAGCTCCTACGTATATGATCGCCATCATACTGCTGGTAGTCAAGCAAGAATCCTATGGGCTCTATAAACATGTAATGGTGATCTGTAATGTCAGCTAAAGCATGTACACGATGATAAAGAAAAACCAGATAGCATACTATCATCTCGAGTAAGACTGTTCTACCAGTATAGGTCCTTCCTTAATCATTGCAATCACGTGCCTGCGATCCAATAATTGACTTGAGGGCACTATAGCCAACAATCTCCCACTTGCACTTAAGCCTAATTATTGCGGTGTCGCATACTCACAGCCCAGTGATACCGAACACCCAACTTCTCTATTAATCAGTTTCACAAAGCTCGTTTGTGAAACTATCGCGTTCGAGAAATAGCCTCGGTGAGTGGATCCGCTCCAATGTTTCTTTCTATATCTCTCTTTATCTCAAGTTCGTGGAGAAATCCATCTCCCGAAATAAGCAATACCTGTCTTAGAATATGTCTGGATAACTGATGGGACCCAGTTCACAAATGAACTACAAATCCAGTAAAACTTCTTAGACTGTTTTGTCCACTGAATTTAATCAATATCCTGCACCATGCCTCCCTCAGTATCCGCTTGGATCACCTGTCCAAAATACTGCCCCTCATGTAAGGGAAAACTATAACTCTGACAGTCATTCTGTCATCTAGGTCACCTTGGAAGCCTGGAATGATAACCGTCTCCTGAAGGAGGCCGCCGTTACCATATCCCTAGAATATCCACTTATGTTCTAAAACTTCTTCCGAACGTTTCTCCAGGATTGGATTAATAAACTTATTGCATCTAGTGCAAAAACAACATCTGGTGTGGTACTTGACATATCATGATTGACTCAATTGCCTAAGCAAGTGATATGCCAATTATGCACATCCCTCTCCCCTTTAGTCTGTAAGACATCTTTAGAGAGGGTGACTCCATCATCTGTAGGTATACTACCATGCCAGGAGTCGTCCATTCTAAAACACCTTTAGAATACTGTCTAAGTACCCAGATTGGGAAACTACCCAAATCTAGATCTAAAACCATAGATCTAGTAACCAGAATGCCTGATATTATATCCATATCCTATGTGGAGAAACCACCGTGTGACAACCACAGTAGAACCGATCGTAGTATAGAAATTTCACTTCCTATAAAGTGCATGTCATCAAAATACACCAGGACATCACACCCTACTACCTTCTTAACAGATTCATCCCCTATTCTGATGAAGTCAAAGCGTATGACTGTCACATCAAAAATAGATGATCTATCTCCGCTATATCTGTTTTAGTCTATAAATAGACATAAGCTACTTGTCCACTATGCTTCCGCTGCTCCCACTGACAACAACCCTCTGGCAGAGTCATATACACGTGCACTTCTAAAGCTAGTTTAGAATGACGCATACTCATACTCTTGCCGAGTCTCACAGTCTAGAACAGCAGTAATGGCAAGTTTGGGTAAACAAGAACCTCCCTGTCACCGTCTTTGAGAATACCGAAGTACCTCTCGGGCGCCTGAGGTTACCCACCATATCTGCGGAGTGGCTAATAGAATGTCAAACCTGATTGAATCTTTAGGTTTTATTAAATTTTTAGTAATCATTTGTGGTTCTGGAATCACTTCCAGTTCTACAATACTCACACTACTGTTTTCTGAAAAAATCCATTTTACTAAACTGTGGCGAGTTAAGAACAATATCACTATTGATCTTCCAGATGGTAGAAACTTAACCCTCTTCATAGCCCGGGATAACCCAAAAACTGCCATTACAGAAACATGCCTTGAGTTTTCCAAAGTTTGGTTTTAAGCATAAGCCGGACAACTCCATATACCTTAACGTCGTTAAGATATGAACCATTCTATATACAATAAAGAAATAGAGGCACTAATTTAATTGGAACCAGATTCAAATCATGCAGCTGTCTCCAGTGCATGTCAACTAAATGGAAGGAGGCTGATCAGCATTACTCAACTAGGATTGCATCCAGATATGAGTAACCTAAAAGAGAAGCAAGTTCTCAAAACTATTACTAACAACTGAATACCAAACACAAGTATCTACATTTTCGATCACCTCAAAGAATCCTGATACTTGCAACACATGGTTCTTTACTTTATTCTTGTACCTATAACTTCTCAAAACTTGGACCTTGTATTTCTACGAAATACTTGTCTAAAACTGAAGAAGTCATAAGTAATCAGAACATAGTATGAGGACCATCCCCTTTATCCTAATGGACACTGGAAAACATACAATACTTTGTATAAGTACCCTGAGTTGAATAACTTAAACCCTGTGCATCATAGGTTGAAAACTGTACTATGGTTAAGAAGAATTACACCGCTATTTAATGCTCCTTACCTAATCATCAATTGATATAGGTAAATGTCATGGACATAATTTCAAAAAGTTATATCTCACTTTATGAAATAAACATACAGATATATCAGTTTGAAATTGGTGCATAACAACGGTTATCCAAAACCAATTATTTGCCGTCAGGCAAAACCCAGGCGATTTCCTCAAATATCACCAATTACAACGAATTCCGATATAATGAGGGTATAATCACCTAATTCCCAATAACTTACTCCCACTCTTCATCTGTAAAACCATACAGATGTGAGAATCAAGTCTGGTAAATACATACCCTGGAGTAAGGATCTGATTGGAAAATCAGTTTTCAATTAACAATGCACAGAGAAACTGAAACATGAAAATGATTCGAAGGGGTATCCGGGTATTCCTAGTAATGCCACTTCCATTATCCATATTCATGACTTTAACCGTATATTTTTTTGGCATCTCTCCAATTCCCTTTATTTTACTTTACTCATTACCTTCTGTACAACACCCTTAGGCTAAATTGTTTTCTTCCTTCCCTACCGTTTGGCACCAGCCTATGGTTTGGAAGAAGACTAACCAATAAGCGTAATAGGTGTACTCTCCTAATCTTAGGAGCCCTCGCAACTTGAGAGAAGGTAAAAATAAAAGACAACTGAATAATCTTTATTCTATTTCTCCTGAACCAGAATCCATCCTCGAACTGGAACGAGTTCCTTCGAGTACGATGGATTATCCAATAACCATGGATCTTCATAGTGATACAGGGTGTTCTGGAGAAATCCAAAGGTGAAGTAGCAGTGGCGATGAAATACGCGGTTTGGTCGTGAATGATAGCAGTCGCATTTTACTTTGCCCTCTTTCTAATCCCTTTATTTGTCTTTACTTATTACCTTCTGTACACCACACTTAGGCTAATCAGTTTTCTTCATTCCCCACCTTTCGGCACCTGCCTATGGTTTGGAAGAAGACTATCCACTAAGCGTAATAGGTGTACCCTCTCCTAATCCTAGGAGCCCTCATAACCTGAGAGAAGGTAAAAGGAAAAGACAACTGAATAGTCCTATTCAATTTCTCCAGAACCGGAATCCATTCTCGAATCTGAAACAAGTTTCTTCGAGTTCGTATGTAACTATACGATGGTCATATCCAATAAAAGGGGATCTTCGTAGTAATACAGAATGTTCCGGAGAAATGCAAAGGGTAAAAGTAGGAGTGGCAATGAAGTATGCAACTCTGACAATCCAAAAGTCAATATGTTTTAAGAAGGTTCGGTTAACTTGGTTCCTGAGTTATAGAAAAAGGTCGGGCCATGGTCGCTGCCAAAGAGAGAGAGAAAAGAAACACTCAGCGTACACTCTAACCTAGATCAGAATGGTTAATCACTTTATCTAATCAGGATGTCTACCACTGTATCCTCAAATTCTCCTCCAAATCTAAAAGAAGAATTAGTCGGGATCGTCTAAAATCACCTGATGAGTAAACCAACTTATTAGTGGGAATCGGGATCTAACAATCATCGCATGATAACCTGATGGAATCCACTCAAGTTATTACACTCCAGAAAGTATGCGCATGCCTGGAAAGTTTCAATTTCTTTAGAAACCCCCAATATGGATTTTTACCCCATCCTCTTATGACCTTGACGAAGGTCAACAAATCATAAGTCACATGTCAAGTTCTACCCGTCATTGTCCAGGTTAATTTGAACCCACCCGTACTCACCCTTGACGAAGGTCAACAAGGCTGTACGAATGTCCCAAACCAACGCATCTATCTATGCAAC
This sequence comes from Agapanthus africanus, assembly GCA_030015575.1. NCBI lineage: Eukaryota > Viridiplantae > Streptophyta > Magnoliopsida > Asparagales > Amaryllidaceae > Agapanthus > Agapanthus africanus. Next base: position 240,551,522 of record CM057351.1, read on the forward strand.
AGAAAAGTAACAAACAACTACCATACACTATACCTTAAGAAGGTCAACAAACATAGCATGAATACTAAGTGCTACCCGTCTGAAATGACGGAGGGCTACGAATGGTTTTTGGCGAAAAACCTTTAACGTAATGAACTTGATATCGTTGAAAGAACCGGATAGCTTTACAAATATATATAGTGGCGAAAACCTTTGCTTAAGAGGTCACTCCCGGTAAAGGGATCTCGGCTCTTTCCTCCTAGAATGAGGTGCAGGATATTCCCACTAAATAACACGATGCAAAGCAAAAAAGTAATCGACTATAGTGAAGTTATTACCCTGGTGTAAACTTCTGCCCAATAGGTCACTCCCGGTGAAGGGATTTCGCCTCTTGCCTCGTCGAATGAGGTGCTGGATATTCATAACCGAATATCGCTGTGTAAAACAAAAGAAAACGTCCTTGTAATAACAGCTTTTGAAAATTGTTCCAACAACATCAAATAGGTCTGTTTTCCTTACATTGATCTGAATCTATGCAGTCCCATCAATTAATCACACCAGAAAAGAATGAAAATATGATGTACGTATATGCTATCTGCAATCGCCACTGGGTCCCGTCATCACCCGTTAGGTTACTTAACTAACGACAGAGCGGGGACTGGACTAGCGCGGGTGCAAAACATATAAAATATCTACTAGTATATAAATAACAATATATAATGATCGCTCAAGGCATGATAAGTGCAACATCACAGAAAAGCGCTAAGCATCACATAAAAAAACTGATAATCTGGGAGCCCCGGGTTTCCTTTGAGCCGCAACTGAAACCCAACGTTCCCCTAGTCGTGTGGATAGCCTGTGTAATGAAAACCTAGACCCCTACAAGTACGGCAAGTTACCCGCCAAAACCAGAAGTGAGGCACCCCCTTCATTAATGTGAATGGGCCATCCGGCACTTCACGGAATCCGGTAACTTGAGAACTCCTCCTTAGGTCAACCTGTACCCCTTACGAGTGCGGCGAATACCCCACAAATTCTAGAGTGAGCCCCCCCGTCTCTACTCCATAAGATGCGGGCCCATTGCCCTCTAGAACCCGGCTATTCGTGCACTCCACCGTGGGGTAATCCTAGTACAGAAAAGAAAATAAGTACAACGGTGACATCAACCTCAACCCGGTCGTGCCCCAAATAAATAATATACAAACAGGCAGTGATGGCAGTCCACATGTCAGACGGTCACCCCGAAATATCAAATGTAAAAATAAAACTAAACTGTACTAACATTGCACCTAAGCTATCCACCACGACGATCCAGCCAACACACAGCACAACACAGAACATCAACATGAATGTCACGTTCGCAAACCCGTCTAAAAGAACTATAGAAATTAGACAAGTTGTACCGCTCTAATGACATTCACGGTCGCAGATAGTAATTTATGTACTGTAAACTATGACATTAGAATTCCGCACGCAATTAGCAAACCAAACCAATTTCCAAAACCATGGAAAAAAAACAGTGAGCTAAAATTCTAAAAACCGACCGTTTAAAGCCAATTCGGAAGTCCGAATCAAAATGAAACGAGTCTGAACCTTCGCGGGGAGTTAGAGAACGAAATTAACTTCAAGTTGGGGGGCCTAGAGGGGGTACCCCACCCCTGAGGCCACCACGAGGTGGCCAGGGGGTGAGGCAGACCCGAAACAGCCCAAGATGGGGCAGTTTCGGGTCCCCACCGCCAAGACCACCTTGTGGTGGTCTTGGGGAGTGGGCTCAGCCGTTCGGTCCACCCCCGGGGATTCTCCGGGGTGCCCATACACCACTCCATGGATTCTCAGTTCAAACCGTGAGCCCGCGGGGTGTGCAAACATCTCAAACTTTCAGTTTTTGTCGGTAGTTTTGCACGAAAAAACGGCGGATTTCTACTGTCGCAATGAGTTAGTATGGGGTTAATGGGTTGGCTCTGATACCATGTTAGGTTACGCCAGCGCCCCAGCCATCAATCAGTGGCCAAATGCGGAACAAAAACTTTTATAAACCGGCTCTAACGGAACCTGATTCCCGGATCGTACCATTAACACTATACTAGTTGTATGTAAAGGAGTTTAGAGAGGTTATAAAGAATGATCCGAGTCCTTCGGTCTTCAACCTTTGTCCCAAGTTTCTCGCGGCTTCCTCAATTAAGTTTGCTTCCGGTCTTCCCACATCGAAGAAGATCCACGTCAAGAGTTAGTAATACGGGCTCCCGCCTCAAAACCGAAGCAACTCGGGTATCTAGTTTGCTAACCTAGATAGCCAAGATGAAGTAGAGAATGTGTGTGATTACTTTGTCTCAAAACACCCAAGGATTCTCAACTTATGAGAGGATTTGGATGGAGGTTGAAGAAGATCCCATGAGGTAGAGAGTGTGAGCTAAAGAAAAGGCAAGTGAAGAAGCGAAGTGTTGTGAGATATATGTTGTGAGCACTTAAGGAAAAACCAAAGCAAAAAAAAGATCTGCCATCTCACAAATTGCCCAAAACAAATATCTTATCATCACATGACTCAATACCATGAGTCACCAAGTGCATGCACCATGAATCAATGCACAATGCCAAGACATGCACTCACATTTACCACCAATTAAACATTTAAACTAAATGTTTGATAGAAAAAGAAAAATCACCTTCTAAAGTAAACTTGTAACAAATTACAAGAATACCCCTCATCCGTATATACATACACGCATCCGTATTCCGACTGAATACGAATACAACAAGACGAAAATAATCCAACAATATAATACTAGGATCCAGCTTGAACCAAAGCCCACTAGTATTATCCATCCGAACATCATCCATGCACAAGTACACGTATGTGATCGAACCCTGCCATAAAACCATACGGCCTCTACAACGTTTCGCCCGAATAAGAGAAACTCTCTGTGTGGGACTCTAATGACTCGTCAATACGCTGACAGTAGGTTTAACAACAAGAACGTCAGTGGCACTAGCTGTACGTAACGGCTACCCATGTATTGAGCGAAAGGGAGGCCGACGAGCAAACTCATCTTGAAACCCCTACTGTCACGACCCGAAAATGGTACATGATGGCCCTTAAACAACGTAACGTCTACAGGCGTAACGCAATTTAAGTAATCTGAAAACCCAGCAATCTAAACCATCAAAAGTACTAAGAATTAATAGAAGTTCTAAAACATTTGAAATCTCAACCCAAATTCTTTAAAAGTCCAACTTTATTTCCATTAAATTTTGGCAGCACCTCCTTTGTAAAACAATCCCCAATAATGGGTACAGCATAAATATAAGTAAAGCATCCCCAAACGGGAGCAAAAACACGCCCAAAGGCGGAAGACAACCACCACAACAAATATACGATGCCGTAGCGAAGAAAAAAAGACGATAGAAGTAAAACTGCATAAAAGACATCCAAGTCTCAAAATAACATTCAATATCGTCCTCACATCAAGTCTCTAAGTCAACATGAAAGTAGTAGATGGAGAGTATAAGGATACAACGAATATACAATACAACACGAATAACCACAAAACCCACCTAAAACAAAACTGCACACTGTGAGCCGATGCGGAATCCGTAGCAAAAGATGAAAGATAGATGAATAGCCTGCCTCGACTACTCTGGGGAAACAACCTGCAAAACAACTGTGGCACAATGGGGGTGAGTTGCCAACTCGTGAGTAGTAAATAACATATGCAGGTAATCGCAAGTATGCACGTACAGCGTGAATGTAACATATGCAATTAATAGCAATAAATGGTCATATGAATGCAATAGTCCTGAAAGGTACACTAACTGGTACAACTAATACATGAAGCAATAATAATATGACAATATGTATGCAACAATCATGTAAGGTACTATATCGGTACTACTAATACATGAAGAAATGATATGAATAAAGGTATGTAAATGTAACAGTCATGGAAGGTACTCTAGCAGGTACACTAATGCATGAAGCAGTGCATAAACAATAATGTGGAGTATGGGGTGAAACATGTCATTTTCACGGAATCCTGATATCGTGGTAGGATCAAAATCCATCAAGGCAATACAAATTCCAATTCCTCAAATCAGCCCCCAAATTGGTTCTCATATCATATAAGTTTCACAAATCATGAATGTACTATATCAAGTAAATCTCATATATCCTGAATATACAAAATCAAGTAAGTCTCATATATCCTTTATGTACAATATCAAGTAATCTCAAATTTCCTAAATCCAATATCAAGTGAATCTCTTATATCCTATATTTGCATGAATAAATATGATGATGTATATAAATTGATATGTAAACATATATATTAGCGTTCCATTCCACTAATATATATATATATATATATATATATATATATATATATCTATAACAACGTCCCATTCCACTGTTATATATACTTAGGAGTAAAATATCTTGAAAACAATGTGTCAAGTATCGACACAGAAATGCTGATCTATCAGGTTCTGTCACCACGACTGACACCCTGATAGGTACGTATCACACGCTATCCGAAAAATCCGAGTGCCTAGCTCTGACCCTCGTTTTTCCCCGTATCCATACGTACATGACTCCCGTCGGTATCCCCAAGATAACTGCTGAGTCATTGGTAATGTCACCTGATGGTATAGTTCCCCTGCCAGGCTCATAGGCATGTTACATCGATTCTTGCCCCGGGATACCTCCGGGCCCCACCATGTACCCTCGTACGGCCCACGACTCTTCCTCGCATAGGGTATATATATCAGAACCGATAAATCTCATGGTGGATGCTCAAATATCATATCAAGAGAAACCGGGTTTTTCAAATAATGCATAATTTCATGAAACTACAACGTTCTTCAAATCCAGAAAACATCATGAAAAATCCATATCTCAATGCGAAAATCCATGAATAAAATATACGCAACATAAAATGTAATGTAAACATATAAAGGAAAAGCCGCTAATTAACTGCAACAAGTTAATATAAATATCATGTGGTTCCTAATTTCTCCAATTCTTAATAACATCAATTAAAGGTAAACATGTAGCTATGCCATGGCATATGTGTAAGCATGTTGGTATACAGGTATGTTATATATTATATGCATAAAGAAATATGAATCAATGTCTCAATGTCCTTAATCAAACAATATTATATAGGTATGTGTGTTATGCGTAACATGACAATTATTGACGGTGTGTGGCATACAATCAGTGCTCGTGTAACTTGAGCCGTCAATAATATGTGCAGTGTCCTAAGGGTACTAGTCCAAGCACAACAATATCTAAGCAATAAAGTGTATGCACAACTCTAAATATGAAATAGAATATGCGACGAGTAAATTCATCTCTAGCCCAGACGCATAACGTCATGCGGGCGATTCCCCTGTAGATGTTAAATCTACTCACCACGCTCCTGGCTAAGTAAACCAACCACCTGTTTTCCTTTCGTCGCAGCGTCCGAAGTCCTCGCCTGCGAACCTAAAACTATAAAACAACAAAGCAGTATACATATTAGTAATAGACCCAAGACACGTACAATCTACATGGACCAACACGACAACACGACGTACTCTTAAGTGTTCATATTGTAACTAACGCGTATAGCGACACTACGAAACCAACTCAGAGCTACAGCAACACAGAACACGCACCGTATCGGATAACGTATCGCGTGAAACGAAACACTAGAAATACACAAGTGGTCCCAGATTTTGCTATACGAACGATCTGTAAAAGTTGCAAGTAACAAGAGATCACAAACAACCCTAGAGACCGCTACACCAAAACCCAAACCCAAACTCCCTGGTCTGGCCGCAAATTGCGGCCAGAATCAATAAAATTGCGGCTTAAACATGATGGAATTGGTTCGTATTTTGAGGGTAGGTTCTAGGTCACTACACTAGGTCACTGTGATGGGATCTTTTGCAACAATTACCTGGTTTGATAGCAGATCATCCCAGACCCAAAATTTCACTAAAAATACGATATTTATCCGAAACGATACGATACGCGATCTAAACTGAAACTAACAAGCTAAGCTACACAATAAACACCTATTTATCAGAAAGAGATCATTACCTAATCAACAGAACTCAAAGATCCAAGCTTTGCAAGCTCCAAGGCATCCAAGAGGCAAATCCAAGAAAGAGATGTGATTTTTATGAGATTTCTGAATATTTGTGATGGATTGTGAAGGAAAATGAGAGTGTTCAGTTTAGGGAAGAAGGTTATAAGAGAATAAAAGAGATAGAGAAATAAGAGAGTGTGAATAATAAAGAGAGAGGGAGGTGAGTGTAGGGTGAGTGGTGAGGTGAGTGTAACCCTTGCATTAATGCACCATCAATACATTCACACACACCTCATCACATCCAAAACAAATATCTCCTCTTCTCACTCAAAATATCAAGGAAAAGGTTAAGGATTGGATCAGGGTTAAGGCAAAGAATTAGATAAATGGTTAAGTTGTCATGGTTGCTAAAAACTAAATTAACACAAACAAACCCTCATATTTACGTGCACACGTGCGTGCATGCCCATAACAAATAATAATAAATTATTAATTAAATGATATAAAATGTGAGGAACCCGAATTGGTAAACTTTTACAGTAAACCCGCAATAACGTCTAAACTAACACTAACCGAAATCTAAGGCGTTACAATCTCCCCGCTTATAAAAATTCGTCCCCGAATTTAAAATTCTTACTAAACGTACCTTCAAAGAGAAAATTACAAAACTCTTATATCTCGCTCGCATCCTCCCAATTGATCACCTCATTATACGGCCACATCCAAGAAAACCCTCCATAGATGGCAAGACCCTTGACCGAAGTTTTCCCCACCTGCCGAGCCATTAACACAATTGGCTGCCGGTGAACAAAAGACCGAGTCCAAATTAAATGGTCCGGTGCTGAATCATGTGAGAAAGATCATGAAGGTATTTGCAAAGTATATACACAAGGAATACGGGGTGAATACTAAATAATCTGGGCGGAAGTGCTAAGTTAAAGGCAACAAAACTAACTCGCTTTAAGGATCTCAAAAGGACCTAAAATCCTAGGATAAGCTTCCCAAAACTCAACACGTCATTCATCGGAAAAATCCGTAGGAATACATGATCTCCCACTGCGAACTCACGTCTGCGACCATCATGGTCGGCATAAAACCGCTGTCTGCACTGGGATTTCCTCATCCTGACCTGAACCAACAGGATCATCTCCGAAGTCTCTAGAATAGCTGGGGTCCAAAATCCTACTTACGCAGAGTCAGAAAAACAGACTGGAGATCGACACCACCTAACAACAAAACCTAAAGGTTGGCAATTGGAGTGTCTCCTGATAACAGCTATCGAAGGAGAAGCCTAACAATGGCAAGTGACGATCCCAACAGCCGACATGTAACATTTCAAAAAAATAAAATATTATTTTTGGGAATTTTTATAATTTAACATTAATTTTTAATCAATATTTTAATATTTCGGTATAATTAAATACCGATAAAAGGGGGGAAATTTGGAAAATTATACAAATTACTAGAAAGAGGGTGTTTTATGTGAATTATGCAAATTTTAAGTTTTTATGATTAATTTGACACTAATTTAGTGCTAATCGCGATTAAAAATCGCTAATCGCGTTTTAAGCTTATTTTGTACAAACATGGACCATATCTTTTTTTCACTTGTTACATTTCTTATGGCTTTCCAACATGTTTTATTTCATGGTTGTTGGTTTATTAGAGGGGAGAAAAGAAAAGAAATGAAAGAAAAAGGATTAAAATATATAGGTATGGGTGAGAGAGAGAAAGGGGGTTTACCTTTGACTTGTTTTGAACCATTCCTCCTTCAAATTTTACCACATTTTCTCTCTCCCTCTTCCTTTATTCCTGTTGCTGTTGCCTCTTCCCTCTTCCTCCATCTCCAAGCCACAAAAACACCATGGAAAGCAACTCAAAACCCCACCCTCATTTCACAGAAAAGATGCACAAGCTCAAGAGAAGCTCATTGGACCAAGAAAGAGAAGATTTTGAGGACTTTGAGCAACTCAACAAAATTCTTGAGTTGCCAAAGGAGGTAATTTCTGCACCATTAGAGTAGTGTTTCGATTCCTTATGCATCCATACTTGTTTCATGTCGATATCGAGTGGTTTTGAGGAATTAGGAGAATTCTAGTTAGGGTAATTAGAAATTGAGAGTTGTGGTGAGTAATTATGCTCAGTAGAAGCCATACAAATCCCCTAGTGCTAGGATTAAGACTCAAACCAGAAACTAGAAACCCAGAATACGGATTTAGAAACCGATATCGGAGGAAATGAGGAATCTGTGAGGGTTATATGGAATCTGCTATCACCTCGAGACTCTGAAATTTTTTTTGCGAACACATAGAGATGTGTAGGCACCTAGGAAGCTAACCCTAAAACCCCAGACCCTATCTCCCCTTTCTGGCCACAGATTTAATCTGTATGGCCGGAAATTGTTGCCTGGGTCCCACCAAATTGGTTCGTGTTGGTTTTGTAGCTTTATTTCATGTAAATTAGACCCCTGGCATGTGCAAAATTGTCCAATTTGACCTAGGGTAGAATCTGGAGCCTTTTTCCTAAGTTGTTGTTTTGATTTGGGTTTTGTTTCTTGTATTTTAAATTCTGGATTTGTGTATTTGTGTTTTATCTCGATCACTTGATGTTTGTACGAAGATATCGAGGGTTGTTTGATGGTTTAGAAAGCGTAGTCTATAGGTTCTAACCTATAGGCCTTAGCGCGTCGTTTGGTTTTCTCGATATGAATTTTAAAATGCGTTTGCGATTGTGTTATCTTGTAGGTGCCTTCACGAGGGCTTCTTACGACGAAGAAGATGAAGGCGACATCGACACCGACACGCAGAATGCAAGGTGAGTAGATTATATCTACGGGGGAAGTCGGGTGGATGGCGTATAGCACTCCCACAGGTTCGAAGTTTACTATATATATATATATATATATATATATATATATATGTTTTGATAGCGTTAGGTGCGATATGGATAATTGAAATGAGATTAGGTGTACTACGGATACAATAGGGTTTAGATGTAAACTAGTCTAGTTTCCTAGCTGCGAACCCTAGAATAGGTTTACACCTAAACGCACACACATGCTTATTTGTTATAGTTATACCTAGACGATGAGGATTGTGGATGATATTTGGAGATGAGTCGATGAGATTGGGCATAGTGCTATGAGATCGGTGATATATTGTGATTCGTATTTGGGATACGACATGAGATTTAGCGGGCCTTTGGACGTGTGTTTACCCACACATTTATATAGATGGTATCAGTTGTACTAGATTTAGATAAGTACCCCAGATCATGAGATATGATGATATGGATACCAGATAATTGATGAGATGAATGTGATATTGACCCGTACCCAGCTTTTGGGATGTCGTACGATGATTTACCGTACGAGCTTTATATTGATGATAGATCCGCACTCATGACTCGAGGATGTCATATGATATTGTATCGTACGCGGTATCTTTGAGGTGGGATCACCGACTATTATAGTTATGTATATATATTTATATCGACTCAGATTTAGGCGGTTTCCATACCCCTCCTGATTGATTTGCTAGTTAGAGCTGTAGATTTGTTAGTAGATGTTAGGCTAGGCTGATGTCATACCTAATTCAAAAAATAACGAATCGGGAGTATTTTAAAGACAGGAAAGGGATTCTACGATATTTTCAAAAGGCGTATCTTTTCTTAAAAACACCGTAGCCCTTATTTTACCAAAAACCCCGATTCGTCTTATTTCAAAAGGCAAACTGTATGACTTTTTATATTGATGCAGATGCGTCACTGTTGCATTTATTAGTCGATTTCTGCATACTCTTTTTATTCGCATCGTATTGCATGTGCAAATGGTTATTGTTATATAAAAATCAAGCTGTTAGGACTCCAGCACCATTATCGATGATGCATATGTTCCACGTACACCTGCTTGCCGGCTCACACACTTCATCATCGATAATTGGCATGTCACTACACTGTAGTACTGTTGTATTCAAGATATAATCCCTTGGATGGCATATTTGTGTACATACTCATTGTACACCCATATTTACATATATGGATGATTCTGGCTTGATTTGAGATTTGGAAACCGCAAGATACTCTTTAAAACTGATTCATTTTAAAAGAGCGGTTTTCCCTCAATATATACATATTACTATTCCATATGGCATGATATACTGATATGCTTACATTTCTTATACATGTCGCATACATCATGCTTGTGATTATACGCAATGAGATATGTTGTTTCCATGATATTTCTGGATTTGGGAACCGTGGATATTTCAAAGAGATTATATAATTGTTTTAAAAACACGGTTACCCTTGATATGATATTTCAGTGCATCCACCATGTGTTTTCTCGGTGCTGAGAGCGATATGTGAAACCCGATTCGTGGAGGTGGTAAGGCCGATTTCTGGTACATGGTGGGTCCGGTATGGTACCCCGGGGCAAGAAAGCGATGCTGTGTATACAGACGGTGAGCCTGGCAGAGGGACTACTACCTACCGGTGATATTTTTTTGGGCTCGGCGGATATCCGGAGGGTACCGACCGGAGTCGAGACATGATATGGGCCGATCCAGACTGACGGAGCCCGATATATGAGGATTTACGTAACGATGAAAGGCACAGGTTTATGATGTTTTCGAGTGTCGATACTTGACATTCAGGTTCCATGATTTTGATATGTCGCGAGCAACACATGTTGATTTACATCCTCATATTTCCAAGCCTATGCTTCATGATATTTACATGCATGATGTTTATTGTCATTGGGTGACACGTGGACGATTTCCATATATATATATTGACTTTGAGTACATAGTTGGATGATATCTACTTTTTCATAGAATTCATAATATAGTCGACATTGATCATACCTCATACTTATAATATGTTATTACCTGAGGGACTGGCACGAGCACTTGGCACTACACTCATGTATAGATGTTACATTGCCACTTTATCATGCTTCAGACTTATTCATTTGAGGATTATATGTATTTGATCGTATTGACCTAGGATTGGGTCATTCATTCGATTTCTGCTCTGTGATGTTTTCTATTCACGAGTTGGCAACTCACCCCCGTTGTGCCACAGTTCTTGCAGGTTTTGCCGTACAGGTTTCATTGCGGATTTTCTGGCACACTGCTCCCTTTCTGGGTGAATGCATTAGTAGATGGGTTCACTCGTATCGTGACCACCTTTGTATTTATTTTATTCTCTTGGATCTAGTAATTCCATCAACCAAAACTTGTATATTATTTCGACCTTAGAGTCGCGCGTTATAGTATTATGGTTTTCATGCTATTTGAGTTTCCTTTTGAGTTTGATTCTTGCCCTTCGGCATTGTATATTATTATTGCTTGTGTGGTTGTGACCGTCGATTGACGAAGAGCTAGCTCCCGCTTAGGGATGCCTTTTATCATTGTATATATATTATTCTTGTTATACCCCGTTCAGGGACATTATTTACAAAGGAAACTCTGCCGAAATTTTTAGAAAAGAATATAGATTTTAAAAATGCATATTCGGCTACTTATTTAAAAACCTTGTTTTTAAAACATGTTTTTCCCTACTTCCTGAAAACTAGTTTCTTATTTACTCCTTAAAATGGTTTTTGATTTCTGGGCTTTTGGCTTACTTGAATTAGATGGGGTCCTATAGGCTTCATATGATTCAAGTGCCAGTTACGGGCTATTTCGGGTCGTGACAAAGTTGGTATCAAAGCGCTAGGTTAACCATGGTTCGAGTCTAAGTTTGACTATGTGGAGCCTAGAGCGTTTATATATATACGGAACTTAGGCTTGACCTTATGGAACTTAGACTTCGTCTAGGAGAGCTATTACACAAAGCCCTCGGCCGAGGCAGGAGATTTACTGGTAGGTATTCCAGTAGTATCTCAGGGTGTTCTGGGCTTCACTCCGACACGACTTGTACCGCTTTTGGGGGTCTGACTTTTACCAACCCCCTAGGCCCGCCATGCGATACTCATAGACGAACGGACCGGACTGTACGGATATTGTCACTGACAGGCTCTGTAGGGTGTCAGGATGAGTTCGCTCATCGACGTCCCTTTTGGTCAGTACCTGGTAGCCCGTTACGTATTGGCTAATACCTCTGACGTGCTAGTGGTTAAATCCGCAGCCAAAGTATTGACGAGTCTTTAGAGTCCCCCACAGACCAGTTTCTCAAGTTTCGGGCGAAGCACTGTAGAGTCCGTATGGAGATATGGCAGGGTTCGATCAGATACGTGCGGTATTGCACGGATCGTGATCGGACGGATTTTACTAGTCGGCTTTGGCTTAAGCCAGATCCTAGTATTAGACTGTGTAGATTTTGTCTCTTTGCATTTGTATTCAGTGGGAATACAAATGAGGGCATGTATATGCAGTAGCGGGGTTTTCCTGTAATTTATTACGGGATTAGTTTTCTGAAGTTGCCAGTTTGCATTCCGTTCCGGCCAGTTTTCCTTTGTTCCTTCCCGGCCGGACTTTTCCGATGGAGGGGGTTATTTGCAAGTGTGCAAATAACATTTTGTGGAGGGGTTTTTCTTGCATTATGTTGCTTCATGATGATATTCCTTTTTAGTCTCTTCCTTGGCATTAAATGAGATGAGAAAGGATTTGAAATTGAGATGACTTTGTTATCATCACATTTTGCTTATGGTCACCCATTCTCTTTTCCTACACTCACCTCCCTTCATGTTTTGTTTTCCCTCCACCATTTCTTTAGAGAGAGGGCCGGCCACTATTGGAGGGAGAAGAGGGTTCATTTTTGATGTGTGGCATTTTTCCTCATCTCATTCCTTGCTAAAATGAAAGCATTATTTTCCCTCCAAAGTTCATTCTTTCTTCACCTCCATCAAAAGGCAACTTCACCCCATTGAGATAAAGGTTTTCTACACTAGACTACAGCAAACCTTGGACGCATCGGCTAGCCAACTTCGCACCCGAGTTACCTAAGTCCAGATGTAGGAGCCCGTAAAAGAACCCTGCGATGTGGTGCCCGTTTCGACGAGGAGGCGACGACCGGAGATTCCGCGAGGAGTTCGGAGTGGAGGCGAATACCGAAAGACACGGATCGCTCGGTATAGCATTCTACCCCATCTCTTGTTTGCTAGCATTAGGTTAATGGTTACGATCTGGATTTATTGTCCGCGGTAGCGCCGGTTTAAATTTAAGAAAATTTTTGATTCCGCATTTTGGCCTCGAGTAGACGGCCGGGGCGCTGCCGTGGCACAACAGTTCCTCTCCGCTGACATCAGAGATGCGATACGCATGCAGAGGCGTTGGGATGCGACCAGTTTCTGAGGAAATGCTGTGCTGAGGACGCAGATGACCAGAGAAGTGCCAGGACGGAATCGCCCCCGTTAGCACACCTGACAGGGCCGATGAGCCGATTGATTGCGAGATAGGTAATCCACAGAGAAGATAAGGGCCCAGAGACAGAGGACGCCAGACCATGAACAGGAGGCAAGTAGATATCTTGCGCTGCTAGCATCGGATGCACCGACACCTTCTCGACTGCGAAGGAGGAAATATCGACGACGGTAATTATGATTTGTGATTTTGTGGTTCGATTATCTTGTATCCGTCACCTTGAATTTCGGTATTTTGGGAGATCAGTTCGCATGATTTGGTCTTGATGGCTGAGTTCCATGATTTCTGTTTTCGTGCACCATGGTTGCACCTACTGGGTATTTATATTTTGCGCATAGTTATTACGCTTGAGGTATTAATGGTGATTCCATGCCTATTTTATGCCGGTGATTTGATTTACGCTTCCAGCATAGTTTCATGCACTTCTAGTGTTTTGATTTGATTGTGCACGCTGATGCACATGGTTATGAGCTTATACACCACGGCATACCTGATTTGGATTGAGCCGTATGGTATACCATCGATTTTGATTCTGATATTGATGTTGATTTCTTACACTTCTTGCATTTGATTTGGATTTTCGCGCGTGTTGAGCACATGTTTTGAGATACGATTTTGGTGCACACCAGATGCACTAAATCGGGATTCCTTATGCATGTCAGATGCACCTGATTTTGCTGTCAAGCACACCCGTTGCCCTCGGCAGATGTTTCATGCACATCCGTTGCACTTAGATGATGTTTCTGTGGACAAGTATGGCACATATATGGATTTTGATTTCTGTGCGCCCCAGACGCACAGGGTATTCTTATATACATTTTTGGGATATATTTTGCATGCATTGATAGTTATCGAAAGAATTTCCAAAAAGAGAGCTATAACCTCAGTATTTACCTACGTGTCTGATATGACAAAAAAATGTTTAAAATAAGTAAACCTTTCTAAATTGTTTTCAAAATGGCGGAACGTACATATTAAACAAAGGATATATATACGTATATGGTTATTTTATTATAATAGGCGTCCGCCACTGTTCAGTGCTATGCACATCACACATCGACTTAAAAGGATCTGGCATGTATTTTCTTCAAATATTTACATGTATAGTTCTGATTTATATCATATTGGTTTTATTTTGGATTTGACATTTGTGTCGTTACCATGACTCCGATGATTGCGGGATGCCTGACGGAGTTATGATTTTGAGTTATCTGCTCGTTACTCATGCGCGAGCATTGCGCTATGATGCGTTTTATGTATTGATGATTTCGGAGCCCCAACGACTTGGACTTTTTATTGAAATGTTTTAGAATTTGGGGGTTTAAATTTAAATTCGGGAACCGAATTTCTTTAAGTGGGGAAGATTGTAACATTTCAAAAAAACAAAATATTGTTTTTGGGAATTTTTATAATTTAGTATTAATTTTTAATTAATATTTTAATATTTCGGTATAATTAAATACCGATAAAAGGGGGGAAATTTGGAAAATTATAGAAATTAATAGAAAGAGGGTGTTTTATGTGAATTATGTAAATTTTCAGTTTTTATGATTAATTTGACACTAATTTAGTGCTAATCGCGATTAAAAATCGCTAATCGTGTTTTAAGCTTATTTTGTTCAAATATGGACCATATCTTTTTTTTCACTTGTTACATTTCTTATGGCTTTCCTACATGTTTTATTTCATGGTTGTTGGTTTATTAGAGGGGAGAAAAGAAAAGAAAAGAAAGGAAAAGGATTAAAATATATAGGTATGGGTGAGAGAGTGAAAGGGGGGTTTACCTTTGACTTGTTTTGAATCATTCCTCCTTCAAATTTTACCTCATTTCCTCTCTCCCTCTTCCTTTGTTCCTGTTGCTGCTGCTTCTTCCTCTTCCTCCATCTCCAAGCCACAAAAACACCATGGAAAGCAACTAAAAACCCCACCCTCATTTCACAAAAAAGATGCACAAGCTCAAAAGAAGCTCATTGGACCAAGAAAGAGAAAATTTTGAGAATTTTGAGCAACTCAAGAAAATTCTTGAGTTGCCAAAGGAGGTAATTTCTGCACCATTAGAGTAGTGTTTCGATTCCTTATGCATCCATACTTGTTTCATATCGATATCGAGTGGTTTTGAGGAATTAGGAGAATTCTAGTTAGGATAATTAGAAATTGAGAGTTGTGGTGAGTAATTAAGCTCAGTAGAAGCCATACAAATCCCCTTTTGCTAGGATTAAGACTCAAACCAGAAACCAGAAACCCGGAATACGGATTTAGAAACCGATATCAGAGGAATTGAGGAATCTGTGAGGGTTATATGGAATCTGCTATCACCTCGAGACTCTGAAAATTTTTTTACGAACACATAGAGATGTGCAGGCACCCAGGAAGCAAACCCCAAAACCCCGGACCCTATCTCCCCTTTCTGGCCGCAGATTTAATCTGTATGGCCGCTAATTACGGCCTGGGTCCCACCAAATTGGTTCGTGTTGGTTCTGAAGCCTTATTTCATGTAAATTAGACCCTTGGCATGTGCAAAATTGTCCAATTTGACCTAGGGTAGAATCTGGAGCCTTTTTCCTAAGTTGCTGTTTTGATTTGGGTTTCGTTTCTCATATTTTAAATTCTGGATTTGCGTATTTGTATTTTATCTCGATCACTTGACGTTTGTACGACGATATCGAGTGTTGTTTGATGGTTTAGAAAGCGTAGTCTATAGGTTCTAACCTATAGGCTTTAGCGCGTCGTTTGGTTTTCTCGATATGAATTTTAAGATGTGTTTGCGATTGTGTTATCTTGTAGGTACCTTCACGAGGGCTTCTTACGACGAAGAAGATGAAGGCGACACCGACACCGACACGCAGGATACAAGGTGAGTAGATTATATCTACGGAGGAAGTCGGGTGGATGGCGTATACCACCCCCGCAGGTTCGAGGTTTAGTATACTATATATATATATATATATATATATATATGTTTTGATAGCATTAGCTGCGATATGGATAATTGAAATGAGATTAGGTGTACTATGGATAGATAGGGTTTAGATGTAAACTAGTATAGTTTCCTAGATGCGAACTCAAGAATAGGTTTACACCCACACGCACACACATGCTTATTTGTTATAGTTATACCTAGACGATGAGGATTGTGGATGATATTTGGAGATGAGTCGATGAGATTGGGCATAGTGCCATGAGATCGGTGATATATTGTGATTCGTATTTGGGATACGACATGAGATTTAGCGGGCCTTTGGACGTGTGTTTACACACGCATTTATATAGATGGTATCAGTTGTACTAGATTTAGATCAGTACCCCAGATCATGAGATATGACGATAAGGATACCAGATAATTGATGAGATGAATGTGATATTGACCCGTACCCAGCTTTTGGGATGCCGTACGATGATTTACCGTACGAGCTTTATATTGATGATAGATCCACACTCATGACTCGAGGATGTCATATGATATTGTATCGTACGCGGTACCTTTGAGGCGGGATCACCGACTATTATAGTCAAGTATATATATTTATATCAACTCAGATTTAGGTGGTTTCCATACCCCTCCTGATTGACTTGCTAGTTAGAGTTGTAGATTTGCTAGTAGATGTTAGGCTAGGCTGCTGTCATACCTAATTCAAAAACTAACGAATCAGGAGTATTTAAAGACAGGCAAGGGATTACGGATATTTTCAAAAGGCGCATCTTTTCTTAAAAACACCGTAGCCCTTATTTTACTAAAAACCCCGATTCGTCTTATTTCAAAAGGCAAACTGTATGACTTTTTATATTGATGTAGATGCGTCACTGTTGCATTTATTAGTCGATTTCTGCATACTCTTTTTATTCGCATCGCATTGCATGTGCAAATGGTTATTGTTATATAAAAATCATGCTGTTAGGACTCCAGCACCATTATCGATGATGCATATGTTCCACGTACACCTGCTTGCCGGCTCACACACTTCATCATCGATAATCACCATGTCACTACACTGTAGTACTGTTGCATTCAGGATATGGTCCCTTGCATGGCATATTTGTGTACATACTCATTATACACCCATATTTACATACATAGATGATTCTGGCTTGATTTGAGATTTGGGAACCGCAAAATACTCTTTAAAACTGATTCATTTTAAAAGAGCGGTTTTCCCTCAATATGTGCATATTACTATTCCATATTGCATGATATACTGATATGCTTACATTTTTTTTACATGTCGCATACATCATGCTTCTGATTATACGCATTGATATATATTGTTTCCATGATATTTCTGGATTTTGGAACCGTGGATATTTCAAAGAGGTTATATAATTGTTTAAAAACCCGGTTACCCTTGATATGATATTTCAGTGCGTCCACCATTTGTTTTCTCGGTGCTGAGAGCGACATGTGAAACCCGATTCGAGGAGGAGGTGAGGCCGATTTCAGGTACATGGTGGGCCCGGTATGGTACCCCGGGGCAAGAAAGGGATGCTGTGTATACAGACGGTGAGCCTGACAGAGGGACTACTACCTACCGGTGATATTTTTTTGGGCTCGGCGGGTATCCGGAGGATACCGACCGGAGTCGAGACATGATATGGGCCGATCCAGACTGACGGAGCCCGATATATGAGGATTTACGTGCTGATGATAGGCACAGGTTTCATGATATTTTCGAGTGTCGATGCTTGACACTCAGGTTCCATGATTTTGATATGTCGCGAGCGACACATGTTGATTTCAATGCATATGCTTCATGATATTTACATGCATGATGTTTATTGTCATTAGGTGACACGTGGATGATTTCCACATATATATATTGACATTGATGACATTGAGTACATAGTAGAATGATATCCACTTTTTCATAGACTTCACGATATAGTCGACATTGATCATACCTCATACTTATGATATGTTATTACCTGAGGCACTGGCACGAGCACTTGGCACAACACTTATGTATAGATGTTACATTGCCACCTTATCATGCTTCAGACTTATTCATTTGAGGATTATATATATTTGATCGTATTGACCTAGGATTGGGTCATGCATTCGACTTCTGCTCTGTGTTGTTTTCTATTCACGAGTTGGCAACTCACCCCCGTTGTGCCACAGTTCTTGCAGGTTTTGCCGTACAGGTTTCATTGCGTCATTTCTGGTACACTGCTTCCTTTCTGGGTGATTGCATTGGTAGGTGGGTTCACTCGCATCGTGACCACCCTTGTATTTATTTTATTCTGTTGTATCTAGTAATTCCATCAACCAAAACTTGTATATTATTTCGATCTTAGAGTCGCGCGTTGTAGTATTATGGGTTTCATGCTATTTGAGTTTCCTTTTGAGTTTGATCCTCGCCCTTAGGCGTTGTATATTATTATTGCTTGCGTGGTTATGATCGTCGATTGACGAAGGGCTAGCTCCCGCTTGGGGATGCCTTTTATCATTGTATATATATTATTCTTGTTGTACCCCGTTCGGGGCCATTATTTACAAAGGAAACTCTGCCGAAATTTTAGAAAAGAATATAGATTTTAAAAATGCATATTCGGCTACTTATTTAAAAACCTTGTTTTTAAAACATGTTTTTCCCTACTTCCTGAAAACTAGTTTCTTATTTACTCCTTAAAATGGTTTTAGATTTCTGGGCTTTTGGCTTACTTGAATTAGATGCGGTCCTATAGGCTTCATATGATTCAAGTGCCAGTCTCGGGCTATTTTGGGTCGTGACGTGTTTTTTGCATATCGCGACGTGTCGGGGTTGCTTCAGGCGCGTAATCACACGTTTTAGCGTATCGTACACACACGCGTTTGGTTCGCGACGCGGGTGTCTCGTTTGGCTTTAATGTCGCGTTTTTGCAGATGTTAGCTTATGTGTATTATTTTATGAAATTCTAGGTTCGCAGGCAAGCACGACGGACGCCGCGAAGGAGGGGAAACAAGTCGTCGGCTACACTTAGCACGAGATCACGGTGAGTAGATTTAACATCTACGGGAAAATCGCCCGTATGGCGTAAAGCGTCAGGGTTTGATAGGCTATAGTAGCTGCATATTTGCAACCATATACCTAAATTTCATACTGTATTTCCTGCTATATATATGTATATGAACTTAGAATTTATAACACACCGCACTGTTACTAACGGTTCATGTTGCACGAGCACTAATCTGCATGTTACACACACACCGTTAGTAATTTCCATGACACTCACATTATAGAATTGCCATGAACAATATATTGTCGCTCATCTGATATATGATGTGACATGATTATGCTACTTGTGCACATACTCATTTGCATATCCAGACTTATGCATATTCAAACTGTACCTACCTAGATAAGCTGATTTTTGGTAAAAACTGGGAACCGCATGATACCTTTTGAAAACTGAATTTACTTAAAGAGCGGTTTCTCCCTTTTACTTACAGTACAACTTCTGATGCATATATTATATCTCATGGATTTGCGCATTGGCTTTGGATTTCATGTGATTTCTGGATTTGAGGACCGTGGGGTTATTTAAGAAAATATGCACTATTTTGAAAACTCGGTTCCTCTTGATATGATATTTCAGTGCGTCCACCATGTGTTTTCTCGGTTCTGAGACGTGTGACATGTGAACCCGAATCGAGGAGCTAGACGAGGCCGATTGCGGGTACATGGTGGACCCGGTATAGTACCCTGGGGCAAGAAAGGGATGCTGTGTATACAGACGGTGAGCCTGGCAGAGGGACTACTACCTACCGGTGATTGGTTGGACCTAGCAGTTATCCAGAGGATACTGACCATAGTCGATAGAAGGATACGGGATGACCCGTACTGCCGAGGCCAGGGATGATTCCGCAGACGGAGCCCGTGGGCCGACCCGGACTGACGGAGCCCGATATATGAGGATTTGCGTGTCAATGCTGGATACGATTATTTCATCATATTTTGAGTGCCGATGTTGGGCACTCATGATTCTCAGAGATTTACAGGATCTGAGGGCCGATGAGGATGACGGCGCCTATGTTTTATTGGGATTTGGGCGTATTAATGGACACCGATTATATTTTCCACGTTGACATTCCGTGTAGATGTTATTTTATCCCATGCTCAGCATTCATTATTTTGCATCTCATCCTGTAGTCATATTACCTGATAAAGTACTTATGCATGATTATTGCACGTCATGTTCATCGCATATATATATATTATCTGCTGGCATATGATAGAGTAGCGCAGTACATGCATACTCGTGATTACGCTTATATGTTATCTCCTATTCACGAGTTGGGAACTCACCCCTGTTGTGCCACAGTGTTTGCAGGTTGCCCCTCGGAGTAGCCGCGGCAAGCTGCCTTCATGTATCTTTTTGGCTACGGATACCACTGCAGTTGGTGCGTTAGCTATTTTACTGTTAGGTGGGTTGTGGTATCCGGTTATTTCCATTGCACATACTTTTGTATCTAGTATTCTCCATCTACCTTTATATGTATTTGGCTTAGAGACCAGTGTGAGGACGATGATGTATATTATTTGTATTCTGGTGTCGAGCTCGTGTGAGCCGACTTTACTTTTGCAGTTTTTATCATTTGTGATGTTTTTCACTTATTGCTCATTTCTTCGCTACGGCGTCCTATATTACTCTTGTGGTGATTGTTTCCGCCGTTGGGCGTGATTGCTCCCGTTTGGGATTCTTTATTGTATTGTTATCATTTTGCTCATATCATGTCTTGTACCCGATTTTGGGGTTAGTTTTACAAAGGAAATGCTGCCAAAATTTTTAAGAAAATAACTTGCACTTTAAAGAATGTTAGTAAACTACTTAAGGTTTTCCAAATAGTTTTAAACAAATGTTCTCAACACTCGCTTCTTTTAATGGTTTTGATTTCTGGGTTTCGGCTTACTTAGTTGCGTTACGCCTGTGGACGTTACGTGGTTAAGTGCCGGTCACGGGTCGAACTTCGGGTCGTGACAAAGTCTGCGACCATCACGGTCAGCATAAGACCTCTGTCTGCACAGGGCTGTCCTCATCCTGACCTGAACCAACTGGATCATCTCCGAAGTCTCTAGACTAGCTGGGGTCCAAATTCCTACTTATGCAGAGTCAGAAAAACAGACTGGAGATCGACACCACCTAACAACAAAACCTAAAGGTTGCCAATTGGAGTGTCTCCTGATAACAGCTATCGAAGGAGAACCCTAACAATGGCAAGTGACGATCCCTACAGCTGACAACAATTAGTACGTACTCACAAGCATAACCTCCAGAGTCGGTATAGCTCGCTCTCACAAAACCATCATCGTGCGGATGGAAAAACGGAGCTGAAGCTCAAGCAGTACCCAAGGCTTCCTGAATCTCCTACCCCCGACGGCAAGGGAACAGGGTGCCTCTAATGGATAAAACACATGAAGGAACTCCGTTCAAACGCATAAACTTAACAAAGAACAACTAAGCAAACCGAGTAAAACCGGACAACAAACACCAAATGGAGTCACACCCTGACTAAACCTGGGTGGACACCACAACGACATTCTTGGAGATCTGCTCCCATTCCCACTCCAGAAAAGGTTAAAGGTTACAACTCTCCAGCCGGTCTTAGATGCTCAACCTAAGCTCACAACAAGATAGACACCTTGAAACGAAATCCGAAACTTGACTCCTCCTCCCGGTCCACCCGTAACTATCTCACAAGTCACGCCAAATGTTGGTGGAACTCGAATGAACACAGAAAGCTGACCGACGTGCCTGCTCTAGGATTTCGCGTCTCTGCCCATCAGCAACAGGTACACAAACGCGTCCATAAACGTAGCATACCATTGTCATAAATCAAGGACTCCGAATCTTTACCCAGCTGAGTATGCTTAAGAATCTCTGACGAATGAGCATCGGCGAGCAGTGCCTCGCGAAAGCGATTAAGGAAAAGTGGACGGGCGCGGACATGGGCAAGCTGTCCCCTCAGTAGAGGAGAACTTAAGTTGAACTCAACGATCGCACACGAACTGTAAATCCGCAGAAGACTGTCTCAACAATCAACACCCGCTGCAGGAAGATGTACATTAAGCTCTGGTGGTTCGTGAAAATCTGGCACGACTCTCTGAACAAGTAGTGTCCTCAGATCTTCAACGCATGACCACTGCGGCTAACTCCAGATCATGAGTGGGATATCCTTCTTGTACTTCCTCCAACTGTCGGGAAGTAAAAGCGATAACTCTATAATGCCGCATCAACGCAAAATCGAGCCCCACTCGCGAAACATCACAGTAAAACAACAAAGTCGCCCGAACCAGAAAGCAAAGAAAGAACTGGTGCAGTTGTCAACCGAGTCTTCAACTGCCGAAAACTCTGCACGTATGCCTCAGTCCAAAGAAAAAGAACCACCTTTCCGGTCAGTTCAGTCAACGGTGCAGCGATACACTAGCAATCCTGCACGAAACGGCGGTGAAAACCAGCTAAGCCCAAAAATCTGCGGACCTCCGTCCCGTACACAAGTCTGGGCCAAAGCTGTACGGCCTCGATCTTCCTCGGAACCATACAAAAAACCGTCTCCCGTAACTACAAGACCTAGGAGTCAACACAATCAATCCTGAAGGAACACTTTGAGAACCTAGCAAACAGCTGGGGCTCTCCTAATGTCTGCAAAACAAATCCTCAAGTGCTGCTCATGTTCCCTACGAAATATTAGAATAGACCAGAATGTCATCAATGATACAACAATAAACAGGTCGAGGAACGGCCTGAAGAAATTTGGTTCATCATATTTACGAATGCTGCTAGGGCATCAGTGAGTCCAATCGACACCAGCAAAACATGTACTGTCCGTAGCACGCGCAAAAGAAGTCTTCGGAATGTCATCACTCCGAACCCGCGACAATGATGACCTGATCCCAAATAAACTTAGAAAAAGTCTCGCACTCTGGAGCAGATCGAAGAAATCGTCAATACGAGGTAAAGGATACCTATCCGCACCGTAAGCCGGTTCAATTGATAATCCATCAATACACAACCTCAACTGCCGTCCTTCTCCTTGACGAACAGAAATAGGATCTCTCCGAAGCGAAACACTCAGACGCACAAGCCCCCCAACAAACAACTCTGCAGCAGATCCTTAAGCTCCCTAAGCCTCGTCGGCTTATCTGGAACAACGTCAGAAAACTCTCGCACGAAGAAATCCGGTCCAACAAACCCACGGTGGCTCCGGTATCACGAATGAACGCCAAAAATCATCGACATCCTCTCCTCAAAAGCCGACTATCGAAAAAGGCTGAATTCAAGCTACAAGAGGCGGCAGCACTGTCCCCCTACACAACAAGAACTGACTCGCCGGGAAAAAAAAACCTGACTGTTTTCTCACGGCAGTCCACAGACGCTTAGCACGTAGCTAACCAGTCCGTGCCCAGGAGAACGTCAAATCCAACATCTCTAGAAGGATCAAAACGACGTACGAATCTCTATCTCCTATCCAAATAGCACACGACTGAATTACATGTCGCACAACAAAAGAATTGCTGACAGAAGTTAACACAACAAACGGCTGATCTAGCTAACACGACTCTCGGCCCAACCACGACACAAAGTGTGTAAAACAAACAAGTGCATCAAAAGAACACACAAATTAAGAATACCTGAAAACTCTGCATTGGACACCCGCGCGTCCCGATGAGTAGAAGCAAACTCTCGTGTCTGCCCTCTACCCGCAACTGGCTGAAATCCCCCTCTGCCAACCTGTCCCCTCTGAGCGAACCTTCCGCGTCCCCGACCTCTCTGAACACGAGTCTGACGCGGTGCTAAGGAACAATCCCTGATGAGGAGATGAAGGCTCCCGCACCAGAAACATCCACGCGACGACTGCTGACCCTCCTGGGTATAAGAGTTGAACGACTGTCCTCATCCTAAGCCTCTGCTACTCTCGCGACGGTCATGAAATCTGTCTCGACGACTAGGCCTCTGTCTCTGGGCTGGTACACTGGTACGAGTCCTCCACGGTCCTCGAACTCCCAAAGTATTTGGAAGAAGTGCCTCGTCAACTGGGGCTGCATCCACTGGTGCTATGTAGGTGACGGAATGCTGTGTACTGACTGCAAGGAACAACTGGGTAATAGGGGTGACAACCTCCTGTCGCTGTGCTCGAATGGCCTCAACTAATGAACTCATCGTCTAGCGCATGTCCTGTATCTCTGCCACAAGCCTAGTGATACTATCTATCGAAGGCGGATCCATCTGCTCCAGTATAGCGAGCGTACCATCCTGGTCAATCCTCATCCCAAACGAGTCAACTCTGACCTCGGCCCTCGCTGCACCTTTCTGAGTCCCCATAGTCATCGGCGGCAAAGGCTATAAATGGAAAAGGATTCGATAAGAACACGGAAATCGAATCATAAGGATATATCATCAAGGAAGGAATTTCAAGCAATTTGTACTTAGGTCGCTTTAGGCGGAGTACCGCATCGTGAGTATGCCGCGGACATACACACACTACGTTACTCTGCTTAAGCTACCTAATCCATCATACCAAGGTCATCCTACACTCCGAAAGGTAAAACCTAGCGCTCTGATACCAACTTTGTCACGACCCGAAAATGGCACGTGATGGCACTTAAACTACGCAACGTCTACAGGAGTAACGAAATTTAAGTAAGACGAAAACCCAGCAATCTAAACCATCAAAAGTAGTAAGAATTAATAGAAGTTTTAAAACATTTGAAATCTCAACCCAAATTCTTTAAAAGTCCAACTTTATTTCCTTTAAATTTTGGCAGCACCTTCTTTGCAAAAACCAGCCCCAAAAATGGGTACTACATAAATATAAGTAAAGCTTCCCCAAACGGGAGCAAAAACACGCCCAAAGGCGGAAAACAACCACACAACAGATATACGACGCCGTAGCGAAGAAAAAAAAGACGATAGAAGTAAAACTGCATAAAAGACATCCAAGTCTCAAAATAACATACAACATCGTCCGCACATCAAGTCTCTACGTGATCATGAAAGTAGTAAATGGAGAGTATAAGGATATAACGAATATACAATACAACAAGAATAACCACAAAACCCACCTAAAGCAAAACTGCACACTGTGAGCCAATGCGGTATCCGTAGCAAAAGATGAAAGATAGATGAATAGCCTGCCTCGACTACCCTGGGGAAACAACCTGCAAAACAACTGTGGCACAACGGGGGTGAGTTGCCAACTCGTGAATAGTAAATAACATATGCAGGTAATCGCAAGTATGCACGTACAACGCGAATCTAACATATGCAATAAATAGCAATAAATGGCCATATAAATGCAATAGCCCTGAAAGGTACACTAACATGTACAACTAATATATGAAGCAATAATAATATGACAATCTGTATGCAACAATCATGTAAGGTACTATATTGGTACTACTAATACATGAAGAAATGATATGAATAAAGGTATGTAAATGCAACGGTCATGGAAGGTACTCTAGTAGGTACACTAATGCATGAAGCAGTGCATAAACAATAATGTGGAGTATGGGGTGAAAGATGTCATTTCCACAGAATGCTGACATCGTGGTGAGATCAAAATCCATCAAGACAATACAAATCCCAATTCCTCAAATCAGCCCCCAAATTGGCTCTCATATCATATAACTTTCACAAATCCTGAATGTACAACATCAAGTAAATCTCATATATCCTGAATGTACAAAATCAAGTAAGTCTTATATATCCTTTATATACAATATCAAGTAATCTCAAATGTCCTAAATCCAATATCAAGTGAATCTCTTATATCCTAGGTATATTTGCAAGAATAAATACGATGACGTATATAAATTGATATGTATACATATATATTAGCGTCCCATTCCACTAATATATATATATATATATATATATATATGCATATATCTATATATATATATATATGCATATATAACAGCGTCCCATTCCACTGTTATATATACTTAGGAGTAAAATATCATGAAAATAATGTGTCAAGCATCGACACAGAAATATCGATCTATCAGGTGTTGCACCACGACTGGCACCCTGATTGGTACGTATCACACGCTATCCGAAAAACCCGAGTGCCTAGATCTGACCCTAGTCTTTCCACGTATCCATATGTACATGACTCCCATCGGTATCCCCACGATAACCGCCGAGTCATTAGTAATGTCACTGGATGGTATGGTTCCCCTGCCAAGCTCATGGGCATGTTACATCGACTCTTGCCCCGGGGTACCTCCGCGACCTACCATGTAACCTCATACGACCCACGACTCCTCATCGCATGGGTTATATATATCAGAACCGATAAATCTCATGGTGGATGCTGAAATATCATATCAAGAGAAACTGGGTATTTCAAATAATGCATAATTTCATGAAATTACCACGGTCCTCAAATCCAGAAAACATCATGAAAAATCCATATCTCAATGCGTAAATCCATGAATAAAATATACGCAACATAAAATGTAATTTAAGCATATAAAAGAAAAGCCGCTAATTAACTGCAACAAGTTAATATAAATATCATGCGGTTCCTAATTTATCAAATTCTAAATAACATCAATTAAAGGTAAACATGTAGCTATGTCATGGCATATGTGTAAACATGTAGGTATACAGGTATGCTATATATCATATGCATAAAGAAATATGAATCAATATCTCAATGTCCCTAATCAAACAATATTATATAGGTATGTGTATTGTGCGTAACATGGCAATTATTGACGGTGTGGTTGGCATACAATCAGTGCTCAGGCAACATGAGCCGTCAATAATATGTGCAGTGTCCTAACAGTACTAGTCCAAGCACAACAATATCTAAGCAATAAAGTGTATGCGCAACTCTAAATATGAAATAGAATATGCGATAAGTAAATTCATTGCTAGCCCAGACGCATAGCGCCATGCGGGCGATTCCCCTGTAGAAGTTAAATCTACTCACCACGCTCCTGGCTAAGTGAAGCCAACCACCTGTTTTCGTTTCGTCGAATCGTCCGAAGTCCCCGCCTGCGAACCTAAAACAATAAAACAACAAAGCAGTATATATATTAGTAATAGACCTGATTTGTACGAAAGAGTGTGTTTTTGTAGTTTAACCGCAATCAGAACGGTGTCGCGCGTAGCTAGACCGAGATGAGTACGGGTCGTCCTCTGGGAAACGTGGAACCTTTATTTTTACTTTAGATGTGTTGAGAAAGAGATGGGGGATAAAGAATTTTATAGAAAGATTTCTAGATCTACGTTAAACAAGAATGTAAAATATAGATCTAGATTATTTTAAAGATGTAATTAATATAATAAGAGGGCTTGTAGGGTTCGTTAGGATTTAGTAGTTATGGACGATTAATTAAAAGTTACCATTTTTATCTATTAATAGATTTAGAACTAGAACGACGGTGATGCGTGTAGATTAGGGTTTCTGAGGAAAAAGGAATCCCACTCTTAACCCTTATCTCGACACGGAACTCCGTTCATATCTAGCCTTTACCAAAACAATCATTAATCTAATCTCTAATCGCGGTCGGAACTAGCAAAGAATTGCTAGCGCGCCCGATTAGGATGTTAATGATTCTTTTGATAAAGTTCCTAAATTTTATAGGACTTAAAAAGGGTTTAGTTATTTTCATCGTCCATTAGCCTACCATAATCCTACGAATCCTAACAAGCGGAGAATTACTCGCGCATGTTGGGAGAAGAAGATGAAAAGAAAGAGAGGGAAAACATATTGTAAAATGCAAAAGAATTAAATAAAATAACTACCTTTATTAATCAACTGAACAATCTACACTTTTATTCCGTAGAAAATGATTACAAAACTAGTTGCTTCTCGATCTCTTCCAAGGAGGTAGATGAACCGTTGATGATCAGCCTGGATGCGTGAGCCGTCTGGGACTTCGTGATCGCGTCGGCTTGATACCTTTTCCAAGAGGCTCTCGGTGCCTTTTTATAGTGAAAACCCAGAATCTTATTGTTGAAAACTTGGTAAAATTCAGCAGAGAATAATGCCCCAAAATCTTGCACTCCAATTCCATAAGATTGCGGCGGATCCGTGGCCCCAGGGTGGGTTTGGCCGCGGATCCGCGCTCAAGGGACAAGATCAATTGATGATTTTTCTTGTGCTTTCATCTGGTGACATTTGGCAATCCTAGGCATCTTCATATTTCAGAAATATTCTCTCGGTTGCTTCCAGACTTGGTCTCCAAGTTTGCTTCTTAATTTGGCAAGTTTTCTTCAACAAATTGATTTGTTTGTTAAATCCTTCATAACAACTTGGAAATATTCTGCACAAAAACTCAAATAAGATTTTAGTAGACTTTGTTCTACTAGGATTAGATCAATAATATTATTTGCATACATTTTCCTACCAAATGATAATTAACATATATTAACACATGGAAAATAATGTTTTTACACATAAACCCTCATATGTATAATATATTATATTAAAGTCCTTTTTTAATATAAAAATGGTAGGAAAAATGTAATACAAATGTGCAGTTTTATCAACTGAACAAATACCCCCAAACTTATCTTTGATCGTCCCGAGCAAACTAGTTTATTTAAGAGGAGAAAAAGAAAGGAGAAAACTAAGCACACTTTCGTAGGCAAACACGATTGCACTGAGCACGTGCAACAAGCCGTTAAACCTCTAGGTGTCCCTAGCAGGAGGAGTGTTGTCTCCTGAGGGTTTTCAGCGGATTACACCCACAAAATCCAATAACAAAAGAAAGATGGTGAAATTTACATATAAAGACAAGAACCATAAAAGAAATACTTTGAAAAGAAGAGTTTCCAACTATACTAGCTTTTCAGTTGTCATGAGCCCTATCTTAATAGTCATGAAAAAATGTTAGAAATCACATCATCCCTCAATAAAACATCGTCTTTATTCTTCATTCCTACATTTCATCCAAACATTGATCATATAACCCCACGTGTGAGTAAAGAACATCCCTACACTCGGAGAATTCAATTCAAGCTATCATACTCTTGTCCATCTACCTCAGTACTTTTTAATTTTATGAATACTTAGGTTTGCTCACACATTTTCATGCGACCGTTAATACTTCTCGAGGTACTAACCGACCGATTACTCATGTGCTTGCAGATTCGGTGATAATATTTTCCTCGTCTTGCACCACCTAAGGCTTAGCAGTGACTCCCATACCAGTTGGCATTAGGGCACTAGGTGAAGAGGCACCCTCGCTATATTTTTTTTTATTGCTGCCTTGGCGATAACAAAACCAGTGTTCATTTTTCTTTTCACCATTTTTATATTTTCTTCATTTTTTTCATTTCCTTCATGCTTTGGCTTTTAGACAAGAGCATTTCAAGGTATCCTCTACTATCCCGAGTTTCAAGACGTGTGTAAGTGCATATAGTAGGGTATCAACATTCAAATGTTTGGCTTCCAGAATAGGGACTATTTTTCAGACTTATTTTTATTCTCAGATTAGTGACTTCCTTCATCTTACTAACCCTTGGGACAACAGCTCATAACTACTTATTACCAGTTCGTGTAAGAAAACTTCTAATTTTCTTGGTTTTCTTAAACTATTCCTATCTTTTGGATGTAATTTTTCACTTTCTACTCTTTTGTTATAAAAGAAATTTTTTTTTCTTTAAAATTTTTGAAAATGTTGTGCTTATGCAAAATATGATGCAAATTGATGTGTAAATAAGCACAAACCTCCCCCAAACCTGTTCACAGCAGTGTCCTCACTGATGTCATCCGTTAAGCTAAAAAACCCGTAAACTTGGGAGGAAATTATTAATGGGGGCAAGAATATATGAAAGTGAAAAACCTCCCCCAAACTTATTTTAGGCTCACAAATTTGTAAAAATCATTTTCTTTTCAAGAGCCAAAATATACCACCGCCTGATTTGAGATGATTTAGCGTGCTTGCGCTTTCTAGAAGATAGATCAAAAATATTTGTAACCGCAATCAAGAACGGCGTCGCTTTGCAGCTAGCCGGTGAGTACGGGTCGGTCTACAGGAATGTTGTGAATTTCCGATTCGTTCTTACGAGTTAATTCCGAAAGGTGTTCGGACAGATTATTAAATCTAAAAATCTAAATTATCCTAGGACAATTAATTAAAAGTTATAACTAGGGAAGGAAAATAAATTTACCTAGGGCAAAGAATTTAAATCTACACTAAGGCAAGAAAATAACTTACTTACAGATGGCTCTCTCCAATCATCCATGCAGGGTTGTCAGATCTGAATTTCTGAATTAAAGAGAGGCACCGATGCTCTCCAAAAGATTTCTAGAATTTATTATTAAAAGGAGGCATGAAGTTTACAATGAATTAGAGTCCCTATTTATAGAAGATAGGAAACCCTAGGGTTACAATGACTTGCATGTTTACAATTACAAAAATAGCCCTAGGTCAACTAGTCAAAACCGCAAATGAATTTTGATAAAATAAAATCTTCCTTTTGTCTTCTTAAAAAGAAAGTATTGGGCCTTTCCTTTATGGGCTCTTCTATTTTTGGGCTTCCTGGGCTACTTAATTCTTTAATTCTTTCTTTAAAATAGCTTCTGTTCTCTTTCAGATTTTCCAGTGAATAATTGTGGTGGACAAGTTAACCGTGGCTTCGAAATCTTGGACCTTCCATTGCCTTGTACTTTATGAATTTTATCTTTGATGTAGGCTTGATCAAGAGTCTTCTGTTTGTTTGTCAAAAGTCCCTTTTTATATCATCTTTTGTCTTTTTTCACTGTTTTCGCTTCAAGAACCTGTAACCTGTAATATGTAGCAGACATGCGTCAAAAGCACCCGTTTATTTATAAAATGAATAAGAATGGGGAATATAATAATGCAATATTCTAGTATGAACAAATACCCCCAAACTTATCTTTTGCTCGTCCTCGAGCAAACTTATTATTTTATTCTCTAAAATCCTAACCACACTTTCGCAGGGAAACGCGATTGCACTGAGCACGTGCAACAAGCCGTTAAACCTCTAGGTGTCCCTAGTAGGAGGAGTGTTGTCTCCTGAGGGTTTTCAGCGGATTACACCCACAAAATCCTATCAATTTGGCTCATTGACTTTTGTTCTCCAATTAGGTCTTCTAATAAGGAATTCTATTATCTTCTACTTGTAAATTATCCACCCATATTCTTCACGCTTCCTCATTATTTAACTTAAGATTATATATATCTTGCAGATCTACTTAGCTTTCGGCATTTCCTAAGTTTTCCTTCTAGGGTTACATCTCCACTTAGGAATTTTTATCAACTCTACTAAAGATACAAGTTCTATTCTTCATTCCTTTTTCTCATCTAAATTCCAATCACATATCCCTACGTGTGTGTATATATCACCCCTACACTTGGAAATTCAAATCAAGCAATCGTACTCTCGTCCATTGTCCAAAGTACTAATTAGTTGGTTAATGAAATTTGCTTACACATCCTTCATGCGACCGTTAATACTTCTTGAGGTACCAACGACCGATTACAAAATGCGTTTGCACTTTAAAGCGTACTTCCTAGTCTTTGCAACACCCAAGGCTTTAGCAGTGACTCCCAAACCAGTTGGTCTAAGGCACTAGGTGATGAAGCACCCTCGCTAAATATTTTTCTATTTTTGCAGCCTTAAATAATCACAAAAACCAGTGTCCATTTTTTTTTCTTTATTCACACTTTTTCATACTAAGGACTTTAGACAAGAGCATTTCAAGGTCTCTTCTACTATTCCAAGTTTCAAGATGCATGATTGTGCAAATTGTAGGGTATACGTTTTCAGAATCTAGACTTAAGCTAGGAACTATTTTTCAAACTTATACTCTAATAAGAACATCAATACTCTTCCCTTGTTTCGACTTAGCCCAAGAAGTGAACCCAAAATTTGCCTATTTCTAAATAAATTACAAGGCATATACTTTCTACCGTTAAACTTTAAGAAAGGTTATTTTTAGGGTTTTTAATTTACTAAGTCTAAGATCTAGTTGTTCCTAGCTAGTTAACCTATCTGTCAAACTCTAGTCAAATATGGCCAAAATTGAATACAATAATTTTTATAATTTTTGAAATTTTTCAAATTTTTATGGGTTTTCAAATAAATATGCAAATGCAAAAATATGTACAAATGAATGCAAAGGAAGAAGACGTACCGAGCATACCCCCAAACTTGAACTTGACAGTGTCCTCACTGTCATGCTAAACCAAGAGGGTCAAAATACCGGCTCTCCCCTGTTTATTTATTTATAATTTTTATTTTTTGTTTTGAAATTTTTTTGTTATTATTTTTTTTATAGAAAAAGAAAACAAAAGGATATATACATATATACAAAGGTTCCCCCCAAACTTAAGCTTGGCCTTACACAAGCTAAAGGTTAGCACCAACCATTCAAAGATTTTATCGTGGTAATGGTATAGTTGGTGCAAGAATAGGGTGCGGAGGAAAGAAATGAGAGACACGCGAGACCGTGTGGGAAGAGGGGTAGAATACGGTCTCGGTGGGGGAGAAGAAAGATGGAAAGAAGAAAGAAGTGAAGTGCGATCTTGAGGGTGTAAATTGAGTGAATAAATTAGCGCAATATGTGATGACCGATGTGTTAAAAGCGATTGCGCTAACCTATCAACTCGTCGTGCAATGGGGTCAAATCCCTCAAGATTCGCAAGAAAACATGGGTACGCCGAACTTGGTATAGGAGATGAAAGCGTAACAGTCATTTGTTCGGTCGGAACAGTAGGAAGGAGGGAGGGTGATATAACAATCAAAGGTTCAGGAGGCTGAACTGGAAAATCCGACACATTAAATAAAAATGGTTCAACCTCGATATTATCCTCAAGACTCTCCTCAGTACTATCTTCACTATTTAATTCATCCATGCCATTATCATCAAAATCTAGACTCATATGAGATTCGGGGGAAACATTTAATAACTCAGGATGATGATTTGAACATAAAATTTCTATTAAATCGACAGGTTCATCATCCGAAATATTCCCGGCGTCTATATCCTCAATCAAGTGAAAATCAATTTCTTTAGACACTTCATCCACAGCATGGATATTTATCAATGTAGGCTCTAGAGTGGAGGTGTAAAGATCGAAAGGATTAGGTGCGGTTTCACTCGAAAGGGGTTCTTCACAATTTGGCAAATCAAGCACTACAAAATCACACAACTCATTTTTATTTTTAACTGGTGAATCATTTGGAACAATAGATGGAAAACCGGAGTTGTGGGTTTCAATTGGGTAAGGGTAGGTTTGATTTGAAAATCCTCTCTCATTCTCACTCTGTCCAACTACCGCCTTACACATTGAAAAATTCGGAGCTAGCGGGACACTGGCTACCGGTTCACTAGGTTGCGTAAGGGCGGCCATGGATGCTTCCATTGTCCTCATCATTTTATTTGTTGCAGCAATATATGCTTCCAACGACTCTTCCAAGCTAGACTTAGGTGGTGAGGGGGTTTCAGTAAAAGATTCAAAATTTGTTGGATATGTGAAACTCCCTAATGGCTGTGAAGAAACAGTGTCTAGTGAAGATGGAAAAGTCGGGTAGGAATGATAGGAAGTGGGTGGTAGGACAGGGGTAGGGTCAACATATGGATAAGAAGGTGAATAATCGTGTGGATCCCTAAAACTAGATGAGTGGAGAGAGGTGAAAGATCGACTGCGAGATTGAGCAATATGCTCAGCAATGGACATCGGCCTAGGAGTGACAGAAGGACTTGAAGAAGTGGTGTCAACATATGTAGGTTGTAAAGGTTGACTCGGTTGACACAAAGTGGGTTGAAAAGTTAAACTGTTTTTCCTAGACTCCTCTATGTGATCTTTCAGAGATTTTTTAGGCATGGAGGGATCATTTTTAAATTGACCGAACACATTGACAAACGACGCAAAGTTAGGCTCGGGATACCAAGATTCGGCAAGAGATTTATGATGTGGGGTACCCATGATAGAAGAATGCAAGGATTTCTTAGCGACAAAATTTTTGCAAGTTTTTAAAAGATTTTTCTTTAATTTTTTTTTATTGAAGAGTTTTGCAAGACGGTTTTAGAAAATGGACTCGTGACACAAAAGTATCAACCACACATGCACAATCAGGCCTAGATCTAGGGTTGCCTAGGTCTGCTAGACAGCTCCTAACTAGGGCTAGAGATAGGACCTCAAACCGCCTCTTCACGGACAAATACGGCCAGGTAAGTGGGAAGGAACCACCACTACAGTGGGCCTAATTAATAACCACTAGCCTAGACACCGCAATGTCGGTTAGGATAAACGGCCGATGCCTACCCTAGTCCTTTTCCTATTGAGCTCGCTGTCCTTAGGTCTGAGTCTAATCTTTTTTTAATTAATTGTGGTCGATGCAAAATGCTTAGGTGTTTTCTGGGGTCCTGGGAAGAGAGATGAAATCCCCACCCAATCTGAATTGGTCAAAAAGCCCCTTAAAATCCAATTAAAGATATGCAAAACAGTAAATCACTTGCAATCAAATATTTTTATTTTATGCGCGGCGCAAAGAATCCTGCACAAGATCGTTCTTGAGATGATTTAGCGTGCTTGCGCTTTCTAGAAGATAGATCAAAAATATTTGTAACCGCAATCAAGAACGGCGTCGCTTTGCAGCTAGCCGGTGAGTACGGGTCGGTCTACAGGGATGTTGTGAATTTCCGATTCGTTCTTACGAGTTAATTCCGAAAGGTGTTCGGACAGATTATTAAATCTAAAAATCTAAATTATCCTAGGACAATTAATTAAAAGTTATAACTAGGGCAGGAAAATAAATTTACCTAGGGCAAAGAATTTAAATCTATACTAAGGCAAGAAAAAAACTTACTTACAGATGGCTCTCTCCAATCATCCATGCAGGGTTGTCAGATCTGAATTTCTGAATTAAAGAGAGGCACCGATGCTCTCCAAAAGATTTCTAGAATTTATTATTAAAAGGAGGCATGAAGTTTACAATGAATTAGAGTCCCTATTTATAGAAGATAGGAAACCCTAGGGTTACAATGACTTGCATGTTTACAATTACAAAAATAGCCCTAGGTCAACTAGTCAAAGCCGCAAATGAATTTTGATAAAATAAAATCTTCCTTTTGTCTTCTTAAAAAGGAAGTATTGGGCCTTTCCTTTATGGGCTCTTCTATTTTTGGGCTTCCTGGGCTACTTAATTCTTTAATTCTTTCTTTAAAATAGCTTCTGTTCTCTTTCAGATTTTCCAGTGAATAATTGTGGTGGACAAGTTAACCGTGGCTTCGAAATCTTGGACCTTGCATTGCCTTGTACTTTGTGAATTTTATCTTTGATGTAGGCTTGATCAAGAGTCTTCTGTTTGTTTGTCAAAATTCCCTTTTTATATCATCTTTTGTCTTTTTTCACTGTTTTCGCTTCAAGAACCTGTAACCTGTAATATGTAGCAGACATGCGTCAAAAGCACCCGTTTATTTATAAAATGAATAAGAATGGGGAATATAATAATGCAATATTCTAGTGTGAACACCGCCCCAAACTTTAAACAATTTTAATCTTTTAAAATCACATGAGGGGGTCAAGGTTATTGGTCAATGCCAACCTTTGCAAAGACCGAAGGTCAACACCAACCATTCAAAAATTTTATCGATGAAGTACCAAGGTTGGTGGAAGAACATGTCACCTATTGACGTGAAGAAGTGGGGAGGTGACAAGAGGTGTATTGGAAAAGGATTGCGTCTCAATTTGGAGAGACGACACAGTGATAGTAATGATGGATTACTCGCATTGTCATGATTGTCCAAAAGAGGGGGTGGAGGTCCAATTTCTTCATCTTGGAGTTGATTCATCTCAACACCCGTGTCTTGTAAAAATGCGAGTTCATCAGCGAAAATTTCCTCAAAGCATTCATCGATACCCCGAAAAATAATGTCATCAGAAAAAATGGGGTGATCGTCAGACTCAATATAAAGTTCCTCATTAGATGTTGACCCGGACAATTCGGTGGAAGAGTAAATGGTTGGGTCAAACAACAACATATGAAAAGAGTCTGTATCATGAGGTTGATCAAATTCGCTGCTGTCGACATCCATTAATTCGACAGAACACACATGAGCATAGGGTTCGGAGGGTTCACTTCCCAACTTGTAAATGTTAAGCTCAATTGACTTCTTTCCAAAGGATAGGGTCATAGAGCCGTTTCTACAATTAATTACTGCGTTGGAAGTGGCCAAAAAGGGTCGACCGAGTATCACCGGGATTTGATTGCGTGGGTTTGCCACAGGTTGTGTATCAATAACGATAAAGTCCACAGGAAATATGAATTCCCCGACTTTGATTAACACATCCTCTAGCTCACCCCTAGGTTGGGTGATAGATCGATCGGCCATCTGAAGAGTGCAATGCGCCGGCTTTAACTCTCCGATCCCTAATTGCTCATAAACAGAATAAGGAAGCAAGTTAACACTAGCACCTAGATCGAGTAGAGCACGATTAATATTTTTACCCCCAATAGAAATTGAAACTGTAGGACTTCCGGGGTCCTTTCGTTTCTTGGGTAGTTGTTGTGTAAAAGCAGTGCTCACATTACTCGCAAGGAAAACTTTTTTAGGTACTTGAACTTTTCTCTTCCTAGTGCACAAGTCCTTTAGGATTTTCGCATATGACGGAACTTGTTGAATAGCATCTAGGAGAGGAATGTTTATGTTAACTTGCTTAAAAATTTCCACAATCTTCTCCATTTGTGGACTTGGTCTGTTGCCCCTCAACCTGTTTGGATAAGATGCTTGATCAATAAGTTTTGGGTCCAACGTTTGTGGAGAAGACTGTGGGGATGGATTCGATCCCAAAACTGGAGTGGGAATCAACTTAGATAGATTTGGCGAAATGGGCGAAGGGTTCGAGCCTTGGGGAAAACGGAGAATAGGCTCGGATGAAGGTGGGAGACTAGACGAATTAGGGGAAGAAGAAGAAGAAGAAGGGGTATCAAATGTGTCACTATCATCAAATTGCTTACCCACTTGGTTATTCAGCACTCTCCCCGATCTCAACGTAGTAATGGCATTCACATTATGACTTTGTGAATGGCCAGGATTCGGTAGGGGTTGAGATGAGAGTTTCCCTTTCTCTCTCGCACTCATTGCGGCGTTTAACTGTGCGATTTGGTTTTCTATTGATTTAATACTCTCACCATGGGAGGAGGAGTTTTTCGTTAGGGTATCAATAGAAGACCTTATCTCAGCCGAATTTTGCATGGATTGTTTCATGAACATATCCAAAGTTTGTGCAAGTGAGTTGTCAGTACCGGCCACTTGTGGTGTAGAAATGTTGGCCGGATTTTGGAAATTTTGTGACTGAAAGGGGGGCTGATTCTGTGGTTGTGGTTGCTGTGGAGGAGGTCTTTGATAATTACTTTGTTGGTTTTGATTCCAAGCAAAGTTAGGATGATTCCTCCATCCTTGATTATATGTGGAAGAATAAGGATCATTTCTAGGTCGCTGCTGAAAAGCAGCATTAGCTTGAAACGATGCATTCATAGGACATTCTTCCGTTAAGTGTGAAGGATCCGAACAGCAACCACAGACAGTCTTAGGAAGCGTGACCTGATTTAGGGAGACTGATGAGAATCTGCTCTCAATAGCGTCGAGTTTCTTCTGCATCGCTGCCATTTCGGCTTTCACTGCGATGGAAACATCGAGCTGGTGAATACCTCCCTTAGTTGAAGGTGGTCTTACGCTTTCCCACTGCAACGTGTGTTCAGCAAGGTCTTCCAGATATTTCCAAGCTTCACCGTCATCTTTAGACATGAAATTGCATTGACACATGGTTTCAAGCATCTGCTTTGTCGCTGGATTAATGCCCTCATATATAATCCGACATAAATCCCATCTTTGTATTCCGTGATGGGGGCATTGGACAAGCAGATCTTTGAAACGTTCAAAGCACTTCCAAAATGGTTCATTGGGAAGCTGGGTGAACTGGTTAATCTCGCTCCTAATATGTGCAGTCTTATGATTTGGGTAAAACTTCTTAAGAAATGCTACGACGAAGTCATCCCAATTAGTGATAGAGTGTGCGGCAGTATTATAAAGCCATTTTTCTGCCAAGTCGCACAGTGTGAATGGGAGAAGACGTAAGCGCATAGCATCTAAAGTCAATTCTGAAGTACCCATCATTGCGCATACGTTTTCGAATTTGGTGATGAAAACGTACGCGTCTTCCGACTCAAGCCCGTGAAATTTGGGCAGCAGATTGATGTAGTGGGGTTTAATTTCGAAATTATCCCCGTTAGGTGGTGGAAGAGATAGACAAGTAGGAAGAGGACCACGAATAGGATAGCATCTCTCTTGGAGAGAGATGCGCGGTGGATTCTGCTCACCTGCGGGCGGTGGCAGCGTGGTGTTATAATTAGATGGAGTGCCGTCCATCTCGGTTGACTTGTAGCCAGATAAGTGCCAGGTAAGTGGGAAGGAACCACGTCGTGGGCCTAATTAAAAACCACTAGCCTTTGTCATACTTGCCTAGGCACTACAAAAGTAATGCGGATAAACGATAGATTACCCACGACCTTCCTCTGTCCTTATTGAGCGCGACAGTCCTTAGAGTCTGTTCTAGATATTTTTTAAATTAATGAAGGGTTGATCTATATGCTCGGTTTGTGATTTGTGGGGCTTAGGAAGGGTGATGAAATCCCTACCTAATCTTGATTTGGTCTTTGCCCCTTAGAGTCCGTATTAAATATGCAAAACAAAACCAATCACAAAACTTTTGCAAAAAGATTTTTGAGTAGCGGCATTTTGCGAAGAATCCTGCAGAAGATAGATTTTATTGGATTTGAGAGGAGAGAGAAGGAGTTGAGAATCTTACCAAAGATGTTCGGAACCCTAGATCTCCTGTTTCCTCAAGTCCGTGACTCCCGATTCCCTCGCAAAATTCACACACAAATCGTTAAATATGCAATTTGCAGTTTTGTTTTAATAATGATATGACTCGTCTAAGAATTCAACACAAATAGTAAAAATAAAAAATTACGCACGTATCCCCGGCAACGGCGCCATTTGATTTATTCGAAAGAGTGTGTTTTTGTAGTTTAACCGTAATCAGAACGGTGTCACGCGTAGCTAGACCGAGATGAGTACGGGTCGTCCTCTGGGAAACGTGGAACCTTTATTTTTACTTTAGATGTGTTGAGAAAGAGATGGGGGATAAAGAATTTTATAGAAAGATTTCTAGATCTACGTTAAACAAGAATGTAAAATATAGATCTAGATTATTTTAAAGATGTAATTAATATAATAAGAGGGCTTGTAGGGTTCGTTAGGATTTAGTAGTTATGGACGATTAATTAAAAGTTACCATTTTTATCCATTAATAGATTTAGAACTAGAACGACGGTGATGCGTGTAGATTAGGGTTTCTGAGGGAAAAGGAATCCCACTCTTAACCCTTATCTCGACACGGAACTCCGTTCATATCTAGCCTTTACCAAAACAATCATTAATCTAATCTCTAATCGCGGTCGGAACTAGCAAAGAATTGCTAGCGCGCCCGATTAGGATGTTAATGATTCTTTTGATAAAGTTCCTAAACTTTATAGGACTTAAAAAGGGTTTAGTTATTTTCATCGTCCATTAGCCTACCATAATCCTACGAACCCTAACAAGCGGAGAATTACTCGCGCATGTTGGGAGAAGAAGATGAAAAGAAAGAGAGGGAAAACATAATGTAAAATGCAAAAGAATTAAATAAAATAACTACCTTTATTAATCAACTGAACAATCTACACTTTTATTCCGTAGAAAATGATTACAAAACTAGTTGCTTCTCGATCTCTTCCAAGGAGGTAGATGAACCGTTGATGATCAGCCTGGATGCGTGAGCCGTCTGGGACTTCGTGATCGCGTCGGCTTGATACCTTTTCCAAGAGGCTCTCGGTGCCTTTTTATAGTGAAAACCCAGAATCTTATTGTTGAAAACTTGGTAAAATTCAGCAGAGAATAATGCCCCAAAATCTTGCACTCCAATTCCATAAGATTGCGGCGGATCCGCGGCCCCAGGGTGGGTTTGGCCGCGGATCCGCGCTCAAGGGACAAGATCAATTGATGATTTTTCTTGTGCTTTCATCTGGTGACATTTGGCAATCCTAGGCATCTTCATATTTCAGAAATATTCTCTCGGTTGCTTCCAGACTTGATCTCCAAGTTTGCTTCTTAATTTGGCAAGTTTTCTTCAACAAATTGATTTGTTTGTTAAATCCTTCATAACAACTTGGAAATATTCTGCACAACAACTCAAATAAGATTTTAGTAGACTTTGTTCTATTAGGATTAGATCAATAATATTATTTGCATACATTTTCCTACCAAATGATAATTAACATATATTAACATATGGAAAATAATGTTTTTACACATAAACCCTCATATGTATAATATATTATATTAAAGTCCTTTTTTAATATAAAAATGATAGGAAAAATGTAATACAAATGTGCGGTTTTATCAACTGAACAAGACCCAAGACACTTACAATCTACACGGACCAACACGACAACACAACGTACTCTTAAGTGTTTGTATTGTAGCTAACGCGTATAGCGACACTACGAAACCAACTCAGAGCAACAGCAACACAGAACACGCACCGTATCGGATAACGTATCGCGTGAAACGAAACATTAGAAATACACAAGTAGTCCCAGATTTTTCTATACGAACGATCTGTAAAAGTTGCAAGTACCAAGAGATCACAAACAACCCCAGAGACCCCTGCACCAAAACCCAAACCCTAACTCCCTAGTCTGGCCGCAAATTGCGGCCAGAAGCCATAAAATTGCGGCCCGAACATGATGGAATTGGTTTGTATTTTGAGGGTAGGTTCTAGGTCACTCTGATGGGAACTTTTGCAACAATTACCTGGTTTGATAGCAGATCATCCCAGACCCAAAATTTCACTAAAAATACGATATTTACCCGAAACGATACGATACACGATCTAAACTGAAACTAACAAGCTAAGCTACACAATAAACACCTATTTAACAGAAAGAGATCATTACCTAATCAAAAGAACTCAAAGATCTAAGCTTTGCAAGCTCCATGGCCCAAGAGGCAAATCCAAGAAAAAGATGTGATTTTTGTGAGATTTGTGAATATTTGTGATGGATTGTGAAGGAAAATGAGAGTGTTCAGTTTAGGGAAGAAGGGAATGAGAGAATAAAAGAGATAAGGAAATGAGAGAGTGTGAATGATAAAGAGAGAGGGAGGTGAGTGTAGGGTGAGAGGTGAGGTGGGTGTAACCCTTGCATTAATGCACCATCAATGCATTCACACACACCTCATCACATCCAAAACAAATATCTCCTCTTCTCACTCAAAATATCAAGGACAAGGTTAAGGATTGGATTATGGTTAAGGCAAAGGATTAGATAAATGGTTAGGTTGTCATAGTTGCTAAAAACTAAATTAAAGCAAACAAACCCTTACATTTACGTGCATACGTGACAAATAATAATAAATTATAAATTAAATGTTATAAAATGTGAGGAACCCGAATTGGTAAACTTTTTACAGTAAATCCGCATTAACGTCTAAACTAACACTAACCGAAATCAAAGGCGTTACACCTAATGAGCCTGACAGTGACAATATCCGTACAGTCCGGTCCGTCCGTTTATGAGTATCGCATATCGAGTCTAGGAGGGTGGATAAAGTCAGACCCCTAATAACTTGACTTTTAGTGTCGGTATGAAGCCCATCACCACCTGAGAAACTGCTGATCCGAATCAGTAATTCTCGACTACATTGGCCAAGGATTTCTGGTGATGGCCACCCGTGCACTCCGCCACATCAACCCCCAATACCGGGAGAGGCGAATCCCCTGGCGATCCACTCACTGCCTCCATGTGTCTCGAGACTGTACCCAACTAAAAACTGTTTGCACGACTCATTTGAGACGTGGTAGGATAGTAATAAAAGCATAGTGGGAACTCACACGAGACAAATTACGATCTCAGGTCGATAAACTAACCTGTATACATATCACCAGGGAACTGCTATCTGACAATAGGTATAATACCAAATAGCATGTTCCCGGCGAGTCCGTCTGGTGTACTCATAACCCAATGAGCACCTGTATACATCTTAGGTGAACAAACTAACACCAATGGCTTGTGAGACCAGCCACCGCCCCTCGTCGGGGTCTCGATCATTATACACTAGTCTACTCTGGAGTATTGATGCCCTGTCTTGAAACTCCCTCGACTAGGGACATTTAACGATGTGCCTATAGACCACCCAGCTCCTACGTATATAATCTCCATCATACTGCTGGTAGTCAAGTAAGAATCCTATGGGCTCTATCAACATGTAATAGTGATCTGTAATTTCACCTAAAGCATGTACACGATAATAAAGAAAAACCAGATAGCATATTATCATCTCGAGTAAGACTGTTCTACCGGTATAGGTCCTCCTTCAATCATTGCAATCATGTGCC
The DNA here is from genome assembly GCA_030015575.1 of Agapanthus africanus. Taxonomy (NCBI): domain Eukaryota; kingdom Viridiplantae; phylum Streptophyta; class Magnoliopsida; order Asparagales; family Amaryllidaceae; genus Agapanthus; species Agapanthus africanus. Next base: position 240,594,338 of record CM057351.1, read on the forward strand.
TGCGATCCAATAATTGACTTGAGGGCACTATAGCCAACACTACCGAATTCCCAAATTCTTTACTAATAAGTTTCGCAAACTATGTTTGTGAAACTTAATGTGTTCGAGAAATAACCTCAGTGGGTGGATCCACTACATTGTTCCAACTTCATCTCTCTATATCTCAATTTTGCGGAGATCAACAATCTTCCAAACTGAGCGATACCCCGCCTCAAGAATTTTTCTGGATACTTGATAGGACCAAGTTCATAAATGAACAACTCTATCCAACAAACTTCTTGGGCTGTTCCTCGGTTGAGTCATAACCAGCATCCTGCACCATGATTGCCTCAGTATCCCTATTGGAACACTATCCAATATACCGATCCTCATAAGAGTCTAAACTCAAAACTCTGACAGCATCTTTGTAATCCAGGTCACCTTGGAAGCCTGAACCGATAACCGCCTTTTAGAGAAGGCTGCCATTACCAAATACCAAGAACATCCTTTTATGTTCATAATAGCTTCCCTTTATTTCTCTAGGATTGGATTAATATATGCTTACTACAGCAAGTGTATAAGCAACATCTGTTTTTGTATAAGAAATTTCATAATAGACTCTATTGCCTAAGCAAAAGATATGGCATTCATGCCAGTCCCTCTCCTCATCATTCTAGAAGACATCTCTTTAGAGAGGGTGACTCCATCTCCTGCGGGTACACTACCATACCAGGAATCGTCCATTCTAAAATACCTTTAGAATCCTGTCTAAGTACCCGATTGGAAAACTTCCTAAATCTAGATCTAAAACCATAGATCTAGTCACCGGAATTTCTGATATATTATACATATCCAACGTGTAGAAAACATTATATGACTGAAAACATGTCTTAGAAACTCTACTAGGGTTCTATGAGCATCAAGTATGCAATTTTAAAAATCTAGAGTGCTAAGTATACTAAACAAGAATCGAACTAGAGAATTAGGGTTTCAAAGTTAGCAAACTAGTAATCTAACTAAGTGAAGAGAGACTACAACCGTTGTAGTCTAGTCCTTCATATCAAAAGCTTCAACTAGTAGTCCCTAGAACTCCTCTTTGACTCCACTTGAAGGATGGAACGAGCTTGCTTGAAGTCTTCGTCGTCGAAGATGATCCACTTTGAGGCAACTCACACTCAAGCTCACACTTCACTAATCAAGATATTAGTGCAGAGAACAACCTATACTAATTTGCTAGAGTAGTATAGCTTGATGAAGTAGGAATTTTTCTCACTAAAAATCATTCTTTCTTATTCTTTTTCTCAACCTAAAAAAACTAGAGAGAAGAGGAAAAAGATGAACTTGGAAGTAAGAATGAACCCTTGAGGATAAGATGAGATGAAGAAAATGATTAATATATATGAATAAAAACAAAGAATGGAAGATGAGTCATGGCTTCTCAATGCTTCTTCAAGCACCCAAAGAATGAATCATTCTTCTTTTCTTTAATTCATATATCTTTATCATTATCTTCTCATCTTTATCTCTAATATGATTCTCATACATCCATGTTCCATGTATCATCAACCAAGATATAAATGAATATATATATATATATATATAAATATAAAGAGAAGAAAATCTTAAGTTAGCTTAATATTAGTTTATATATATATATATATATATATATATCAAATCATTGAATCAACACTTGATTCAATTATATCATATATAACCCGGCTAATATCGAATATATATATATATATATATCAAATAATTAAACCAACACTTGATTCAATAATCCGGTTATGTCATATATAACCCGGCTAATATCAAATATATATATATATATATCAAATCATTGAATCAACACTTGATTCAATAATCCGGTTAGATCATATATAACCTGGCTAATATAAAAAAAAACGCAATATTAGAAAACGGTATCATATACTCTTATTTAATCAAGCTCCCGCACATATATCCATACGTGCCCTACTTCGTTTTGTTTGAGCTGGGAAACCTCTATGTGGGACTCTAAAAGCTCGTCAATATGCTAGCAGTAGGTAATGATCACAATAGATACGCACAAGCCGTCAGCGGTACTAGCTGGACGTAATGACTACCCAGGTATTGAACGAATAGAAGATCAACAAGCAAACTTGTCCAAACTCCCGTAGAGATTATAATCAATACTTACCGTACAGTCTGCTCTCTTCGTCTGATATGTCGCATATCGAGTCCGGGGCTGGAATCGTCAGACTCCCATAACTCGATAAGTCATGCTGATGTATGGCCTATAACCTTTTGAGAAACTACTGATAACACTTATCAGTAAATCTCATCATTCCTGGCCAGGGACTTGTTGTTATAGCCAATCAAGCATAACGCAAAATCAACTCGCAATACCGGGAGAGACGAAACCCCCTCTATCGCTCATTGCCTCCATGTGACTCGGGACTATACCCAAAAACCACCTGTTTACACGACTCATTTAAGCCATGGTAAGGAAGAAATCAAAGCACAGTGGGAACCACACAAGACACTATGACGATCTCGTGTCTACAGACTAACCTGTACAAATGTCACCATAGAACTGCTATCTGACGATAGGTATGGTACCATCTACGAGTTCTCGGCAAGTCCGTTCGGTGTACTCATTCTCCAATGAGCACCTGTGTACAATCTTTGATGTCAAACACCAATGGTTATGAGATCAACCATTGCCCCATATAGGGTCAAGAAACGTACACACTACTCTACTCTGGAATATCGATGCCCTATCTCGATACTCCCTCGACTAGGAATTATTAAGGATGTGCTTGTGGACAACTCAAACCCCACCATTATGATCTACATCATACTCCTGGTAGTCAAGCTAACATCATAAGGGCTTTATCAACATGTATCAATGTGATAGTAAAATAAAACAAGTGCATATGTTAAGATGAAGAGAAACCAGATAGCATACTTGTTAGGAATATGTATGCCCTAGAGACCTTTATTGTATGATATGGTGGATGCTTGGAAATATATATAGAGGACTTTCTTGCTCGACATGATAGTATGCTATCTGGTTGCACTTTATCTTAACATGTACACTTGTATTATTATACTGTCTTTCTGATACATGTTGATAAAGACCTTAGGATGATTGCTTGACTACCAGGACTATGATGCGGATGATACTACTGGGACTTGTGTAGTCTACAAGCACATCCTTTAACTATTCCTAGTCGAGGAAGTATCGAGACAGGGCATCTATATTACAGAGTAGACTAGTGTGTATGTTTCTTGACCCTGTAGAGGGCGATAGTTGATCCTATAACCATTGGTGTTTGACATCAAAGGTTGTACACAGGTGCTCATTAGAGAATGGGTACACCGAACATGACTCGCCGAGAACTCCTCGACGGTACTATACCTATCGTCAGATAGCAGTTCTCTGGTGACACTGGTACAGGTTAGTCAGTAGACCCGAGATCGTCATAGTGTCTTATGTGGTTCCCACCGTGCTTTGATTTCCTCCCTACTACGGCTCAAAGGAGTCGTGCAAACAGGTGGATTTTGGGTACAGTCCCGAGTCACATGGAGGCAGTGAGAGATAGGAGGGGTTTCGTCTCTCCCGGTATTAAGAGTTGATGTTGCGCTATTCTCGATTGGCTATAACAGTATGTCCCTGGCCAGGGCTGATGAGATTTGTTGGTAAGTGTTATCAGTAGTTTCTCGAACCGTTATGAGCCACACATCAGCATGACTTATCAAGTTACTGGTGTCTGACGATTCTACCCCTAGACTCAATATGCGACATATCAGACGAAGAGACCTGACTGTACGGTAAGTGTTACTTATAGGCTTCACGAGAGTTTGGAAAAGATTGCTTGTTGATCTTCTATTAGTTCAATACCTGGGTAGCCATTATGTCCAGCTAGTACCGCTGACGGCTTATGGGTAACTGATGTGAACATTACCTACTGCTGGCGTATTGATGAGTCTTTAGAGTCCCACACAGAGGTTTTCTAGTTCAAGCGAAACGAAGTAGGGCACATATGCTGATATGTACCGGGGGCCTGATTAAATACGAGTATGTGATACCATATTCTAATCCGGCGATAAATGTTATCGGTCAGGTTATATGTAATATAACCGGATTATTGAATCAATTGTTGATTTGATAATGTAATATAAAGATAAATGATATTAGTCGGTTATATGTGATATAACCGGATTATCGAATCAAGTGTTGATTTAATAATATGATATATATTTATATTTGATATAATTATATATTAACTAATATTATTGCTCACTAATTATTTTCTTATCTTTATATATATATATATATATATGGAGCATGGTTGGATTTTCTATTTTATGAAAATAAATAAAGAGGTGGAAATTGGGAGATATTTTTGGCATGGGTTAAGCATGTCTCTTTATATTATTTTATGTGTATGCCATCACTACTGAGGTATGGTTGTGATTTTTTATTGAAAAATCAAGCATACTTCAATAAGTGAGATGAGAATGAGAGCCATTCTTGACTTGGTATTGGTTTTTGAAACCCTAGCTCTCTCCATTCTCCACATTCTTCTTCCTTTTGCTTCTAGCCCTAACCCTCACATTTGTTGTGAAACCTAGGGCTTTAGATAATTCTAAGTGAGCTAATACCCCTACTTCATCATCCTACTTTAGATTAGCCTTTTAAATTTGGGTGTTTCCTTCACTAATGAATGATTAGTGAAGAGGTAGATTGAATTAGAGAAACTTCAAGGTGGATCATTTTCGACATGAAGATCGCGAAGCAAGCTTGTTCCTTCTTCAAGTAGAGCCTAGAGGAGTCGTAGGGACTACTATCCGGAGCTATTGAAGTGAAGGACATGATCTACAAAGGTTGTAATCTCTTTCAATTAGTGTAGTTCTTTTCATATCATCAGTTAAACCCTAATTATCTAGTTAGATCCTAGGTTAGTGTGGCTTAGCACCATGAATTTTTGAAAATTGCATGCTTGATGCCGGTATAAACCTTGTGGTGGTGCTAGGAAACACTTTCAATACTATCATGTTGAGCAAGAAAGTTCTCTCTATATAAGTCCAAGCATCCACTATAATATACAATAATGGCCTCTAGGGCATACCTATTCCTAACAATCTCCCATATGCACTAAGGACAGTTGTTGTAGTATCGCATACCCAACATCCTAAAAAGTCTCTCGAACTGTGTCTAGGGAAGGGCCTTTGTGAGTGGATCAGCCGTTTTGTCATTCGTGTCTACTCTCCTGATCTCGATCTCACGGCGATCAACTATCTCCCGGATCAGGTGATACCGCCTCAAAATATGTATGGATCGCTGATAGGACCGGGGTTCATTGGCCAAAGCCACAGCTCCATTGTTATCACAATACAAAGGTATTCGATCTATAATGGCAGGAACCACACCAAGTTCAATAATGAACTTATTCATCCAGACAGCCTCTTTGGCATTATCGTTGGCAGCGATGTATTCAGCCTCCATCGTCGAATCTGCAACGGTATCTTGCTTGGAACTCTTCCAACATACCGCCCTTCCATTGAGGGTGAAAATAAAGCTAGAGACAGACTTGCTGCCATCTTTATTACTCTGGAAGCTCGAATCGGTAAGAAATCCACTTGGAGTTCTCATTTACCATACACCAAGAACATCTCTTTAGTCCTTCACAAGTAGTTAAGAATATTCTTCACAGCTATCCAGTGCTTCTCCCCTCGGTCTGATTGATACTTACTTACCACACTAAGTGCGTAAGCTACATCTGGCCTGGTGCTTAACATCGCGTACATGATAGACCCAACTGCAGAAGCATAGGGTATCACGTTCATGCGAGCCCTTTCCAAATCAGTCTTGGGAGACATCTTTTTGGAGAGTGTGATTCCTGAACAAGCGGGTAAATTTCCTTGCTTAGAATCTTCCATACTAAACCACTTTAGTATTGTCTTTATACCTGGATTGGAACAATCCCAACATATTTTTAGATCTATCTCTATAGATCTTTATCCCCATGATGTAGCAGGCATCACCCAGATCTTTCATGGAGAACTTTTGTGAAAGAAAGAGTTTGACCGAGTGCAGCATAGGAACATCATTTCCTATCAAGAGTATGTCATCTAAGTGCAATACGAGGAATATGACCTTACTCTCTACTACCTTTTTATATATACATGGTTCATCTATGTTTTTGATGAAGTCAAACTCTTTGACTGCTATATCAAAACAGATGTTCCAGCTCCGCGACGCCTGTTTTAATCCGTAGATTTATTTAAGTAGCTTGCACACATTTCCGCTGCTCCCACTGTCTACGAATCTCTCTGACTGTTTCATATACACGCTCTCTTCTAAATCACCATTTAGAAAAGCGGGCTTGACGTCCATCTGCCAGATTTCATAGTCATGGTATGCAGCAATGGCAAGTAGGATCCTGATGAACTTAAGCATAGCCACTGAAGAAAAGGTCTCATCATAGTCGACACATGGTCGTTGACGAAAACCTTTTTGCTACAAGTCTTGCTTTGAAGTTCTTAACCATTCCATTTGCACCAATCTTCTTCTTGAAGATCCACTTGCTCCTAATGGGGTTTACCCCTTCAGGAGCAACTTCCAAAGTCCATACTTTGTTGGTGTACATGGATTCCATCTCAGATCGCATAGCATCCAACCATTTCACAGAGTCCCCACTCGTGATGGCCTGCTCGAAACTAGTTGGGTCATTATTTTCCATGATGCAATCCTCGCTCCCACCGTCTATGAGAAAACCGTAGAATCTATCAGGTGGGTAAGAAACCCTACTTGATCTGCGGAGTGGCTGAGGTTCGTTGGGGACTATTGAATCCTCCGGTTCTACTAAATCTTCAGTTGTAGTTTGTGTTTCTGGAATTTTCACGACCCGAAAGAGCATGTGACTGGCCCTTAAACCATACGAAGTCTATAGGACTCCATCTGATCCAAGTAAGCCAAAAGCCCAGAAATCTAAAACTATTTTAAGTGTAAGTAAAGAAAACTGGTTTAAAGAAGTGAAGAAAAACATGTTTGAAGTCAAGGTTTTTAAATAACTAAGTCGAATATACATTTTAAAATGTAAAGTCTTTTCTAAAAATTTCGGCAGAGTTTCTTTTGTAAATACTGGCCCCGAACGGGGTACAACAAGAACAATATATATGCAATGATAAACGACATCCCCAAGCGGGAGCTAGCTCTTCGTCAATCGACGGTCATAACCACACAAACAATATAATATACAACGCGGAATGGCGACGATCAAAACTCAAAGAAAACTCATAATAACATGAAAACGTAATACTGCTACACGCGACTCTAAGGTCGAAATAATACATCACTAGTGTCTAAGTCTGAAACAATATACAAGTTTTGGTTGATGGAATTTCTAGATACAACTGAATAATACAAGTACAATAGTCTTGATGCAAAAGAACCCACCTACCAAAAGCAATTCACCCGCAAGGAAGCAGTGTGCCAGAAATGCCGCTATGGAATTTGTACGGCAAAACCTGCAAGAACTGTGGCACAACGGGGGTGAGTTGCTAACTCGTGAATAGAGAATATCTACAAGCAGAAATCGAATGCACGACATAAACCTAAGTCAATACGATCAGTATATAAACCTTAAAGAATAAGCCTGAAGCATGAAAAGGTAGCAATGTAACATCTAATCGTGTATGTAGTGCCAAGTACCCATGCCAGTGCCTCAGGTAATAACATGTCATAAACATAAGGTATGACTGCATGAAGTAAATATGATGAAGTATCGAAATAAATATCAATACACATATATTAGCGTCCCATTCCACTAATATTGGTGTAAGGGTATATATAACAGCGCCCTCATACCCTATTATATATACAAATGAAGTATGATCAGTGTAATAAAAGTCTGTATAAATGTGGATCCCGTCCACCTGTCACCCAATGACAATATGCATCATGCATGTAATGTGAGGATATAATCAAAATCATGGAAACATCATGAAACCTGTGCCAAGCATCGACACGTAAATCCTCGTCCATATGAGGCTCCGTCTGCGGTATCGGCCCTCGGCCCCGGCAGCACGGGTCAACCCATGTCCATCTCTCAACTCCGGTCGGTATCCCCCGGATATCCGCCGAGCTCAAATACAATCACCGGTAGGTACTCGCCCACCTCCAGGCTCAATCGGCATAATCCTTCGATCATCTTGCCGAGGGGTGTTAGTTGTATGTATGCCCTAGAGGCCAGTATTGTACAGATGATGTATATTATATTGGATGCTTGGACATATACAGAGATGACTTTCTTGCTCGATATGATAGTATGCTATCTGGTTGCTCTTTATCATAACATGTATACTAGTCTCTTTATACTGTCTTATAGTTACATGTTGGTAAAACCCTTAGGATGTGTACTTGACTACCTGGACTATGATGAGGATCATACTAGTGGGGATATGGTAGTCCATAAGTACATCCTTCAAGGTCCCTAGTCGTGGGTGTATCGAGAAGGGGCATCGATATACCAGTGTAGACTAGCGTATACGCTTCTCGACCCATGAGTGGCGATGGATGATCCCATATCCATTGGTGTTTGACATCAGAGATGGTATACGGGTGCTCAGTGGAGACTGGGTACACTGGACGGGCTCGCCGAGAACTCCCAGATGGTATTATACCTCACGTCAGATGGCAGTTCACAGGTGACACTTGTGCAGGTTAGTCTGTAGACCCGAGATCGTCATAGAGTCTTGTGTGATTCCTACTGTGCTTTGATTTCCACCTTACCACGTCCATGAGGGCGTGCAAAACGGTGGTTTTTGGGTACAGTCCCGAGTCATATGGAGGCAATGAGCGATAGGAGGGGTTTCGTCTCTCCCGGTATTGGGGGTTGATGTTGTGCTGTGCTCGATTGGCCGTAACAGGGAAGTCCTTGGCCAGGGCTGATTCAGAGATTTGCTGGTAAGTGTTACCAGTAGTTTCTCGACCCGTTATGAGCCTCACATCGGCACGACTTATCAGTTATTGGGGTCTGACGTTTACCACCCCTAGACTTGATATGCGACATATCAGACGAGGAGACCAGACTGTATGGGAAGTGTTGCCAATTGGCTCGACGGGAGTTGTAGCAGGTTCGCTTGTTCTCTTCTGATCGCTCAATACCCGGGTGGCCGTTACGTTTAGCTGACCGCTTGCGGCTTGGGGTGCTTGATATGATCATCACCCACTGCCGGCGTATTGACGAGTCTTAGAGACCCACAAAGGAGTTACCTAGTCCAGGCGAAACGATGTGGTGCGCGTATGCGATATGCGCATGGACCCGATTAGAATGCGCGTATGGGATACCGTATATTGATCGGGCGGCTTGCTTTTGTTTAGGGTCATATGTGATATGACCGGATTGATAAATCAAGTGTTGATTTATCATTTAACCATTAGTTTCTCACTAGAAATCCTTTCTTGTATTTGATGGATGTATGCATGCATGTATGTTCTCTTTTTAGATTCATGCACATTTAGATGTACATACACACACACATACATACATACATCCTTCATGGTTGTACATACATGAAAATGGTGGCAATATAAGACTCACACCATGGTTTTATATATGGATTTTATTGCATTTGATTTAAAACAAAAAGGAAAAAGGAAAATGGTTATCATTGATTTGTTTCTACACTCTTCTTTTGACCTAACCATTCTCACCCACCTTTTAACCTTGGGTAAACTTTCCTTTTGTGTTTTAACTCAAGTTAAATAATATTTTCATTGTTTAAACCATGGTTTGAGATGAGAACAAAAAAAAGATATATTCATATTTTTTCATTTTTCTTAAAACAAGGGTTATCTTTTTCACTCTTGTAAAAGATATAGCCATCATCTTCTTCTTCCTCTCTCATTTTCTCTCTAGATTTTTGTAGTGAGCAATATACTCATCAAGTTAGGATTTTGAAGTGAGAAAGAGAATCACAACACCATTCTACACAAGTCTAGCCCACTTGTTTAGAGTGTTAGCTTCGTTTCATCTTCTTGATAAAGTGAAGTTGCAAGCTTGGACAAAGCGGACTCCGGGTGGATCATCGGTGACCTAGAGGAGATCAAGCGAAGCTTTTCCAAACCCTAAGTGGCCAAGGAGTCTAGCGTAGGGAGCTACAAAGGTTGTATTCTCAAAACCCTAGCTTTTCTTTCATGAGATGATATGTAAATTTTGAAACCCTAATTTTTCTTGGAATGATCCTTTGTATGTTTACTTAGCACCATAAAAACTTGATCTTTGTGACATGTGATGCTTCCAAACCTCTCATAGGGTGCTAGGTAAACCCTTCATTGGTATCAGAGCCGACCTAGAACATTAGGCGACACTTTAGCGAAGTTAAAACTCCGATCGAACCGAAAAATACGGATTTTTAGTGCTCTCTGGACATTTTTTCAAAACTGTTGTTTTTCAGAATTAAAAATATGTAAAAATTACAGCAAGTAAATATAAGAATTACTGTAAAATTCGATGAAGTGAACTGTCTTTCTTGTCGCGGAAACGCGGCCTAAGCTTGCTTGGGCCGCGGTTCCGCGGCCGTACACATCAATCACTGCATGAATTTTATACTGTAATGCTTGTTTCTGCTTGTATATTTTTTAGGGTATTTTTAGTCTGAATTGTGTGCTGTTTGTTCTGGAGATGATTTTGGACTCGTCGATTCGATCGAAATTTTCATTTCGTGACTTTTCGGGATAAATTAGAATGTATTGAAGTGTTTGAACGAGTATCATTTGCTCACTTTTCACGGGGTTTAAAATCTTTCGGAAATATATGCAAGTTTGTTTGTGGTGGACCCTCTAGAAGAAAACAAACCTTAACTCGATTATGTGACCGTCTTGAACTGCCTTTTGAACCTTAGGGTTTGGGGCAGTACGGCGTGCCACATGTGAGGCGTTGGCTTGACCCTTCTACGGCTGGACCGCAACCACTGTGTCACACTCCGGGTTTTTGAACTCCGCTCAAGTGTTGAGATTTAGCGAATCTTGGGTATTTGATCGTTCGTTCGAAAACTTTAATACCGTCTATTTATCTGAAATGTGATGCAATATCTGGAATTCATATAGTTGGACATGAAATATGAAGTATGTGATATTTCACATTTACGATGTCTAAAGAGAATGTGGATTCCAAAAATTGCAGTTTTACACTTTTTTTTCTGTGACCGTAAGTGTAGTATGTCGATATCGCCGGTTTCGTTGCTATACATCAACGACAATTGGGGTACGCATACTTACTTACGTTGATGATATATGATATTATGTGTTGCTGAGATATGATGTGCAGGATTGTCGCAATTGAATAGCCGGGGGTTTTATGTGAGATGAGAGTTTTATATTTTCATTCATGTAAATTCAAATGTAATGTAATATTCTTTTATTTGGGGCACTTCCGAGTTGAGGTCGATGCCACCAGTGTTGTATATTATTTACTTTTCCGCATTAGGATGGACCCAAGGAGGGGAGCACAGGTGACCGGGTTCTGGGGTTCAGTGGGAGGCCATCTCGAGGAGTCGAGACCGGGTCTCCTAAACTCCAGAATTGGTAGGGTCGCTTGCCGCTCTCATAGGGGTCCAGGGTGTGGGCTTGGCTATTCATCGCGACTGTGGAATCCGTATTTTCTATTGTTGGCTAAATACTAAATACGGACGTCCTAGTATATCCCACATTATATCTATGTTTCTGCTGCGATATCTGTGATGTGATCATTAAATATGTTCTGTGATAAATACAGTATATAGTATATATGATATATTATATAGGCGTTACTTATATTTTACACCCGCGCTAGCCCTGCCCTGCTCTGCCATTAGTTACCTAACCTAACGGTGCACGAGGGGACATCGAGGCGAATGCGGATGGCATAAGTGTACGTCGTATTTATCTGTGATGTTTTAGGTGACTTAAATGATAGGACTTCATTAATGTGATTGATGAAAGAAAAGAAATCTAAAAGATGTTGTAGAATCAAATTTTCAAATAAAAGGGTAGCTACAGTCTTGTTTTGCATAGCGGTATATATGATATACCCTGCACCTTATTCGATGGGGAAAGAGCCGAGATCCCTTCACCGAGAGTGACCTCTTTAGCAAAACTGGCAGATGCTACAACACTCGGTTTGACTTTTGATTGCTTTTGGAGATTTGCTTTGCACAGTGATATATATGATATATCCCGCACCTTATTCGATGAGGAAAGAGCCGAGATCCCTTCACCGGGAGTGACCTCTTTAACAAAAGTAATAAAAGCCTCAAAATCACTCTATTTCATAGCTTCACTTGATTCTACAACGATATCAAGTTCATTACGCAATAGGTTTTCAGAAAAACCTGTCGTAGCCCTCCGTCATTTCAGATAAATCCTATTTAGTATTCGTGCTGCGTTTGTTGACCTCCGTCAAGGGGTAGTGTGCGGTAGCTAACTAGTATTTATATGCTTATGCATCTGATGCAGATTGGATTAGGGTAGTCGTACGACCTTGTTGACCTCCGTCAAGGGTCGTGCGGGTGGGTTTGATACAATCAAGAAATGACGGGTTGAACTTGACTTGCACCCTGTGGTTTGTTAACCTCCGTCAAGGTCATAGGATGCTTGGGGCAAAATATTATCGGGAATTTCAAGTGTTGAAATTTGCAATGAGATTGCATACCTTCTATGAGATAGTTGGATCCCGATACCCACTGCGAGTAATTGTTACTCCTGGGAGAGTCTTACACAGGACAATTAGCCGATCAAGTAGGTGTCTAGAAAGGTGTCAACGGGGTTACGCCTCTGGGAAAATGAGGTTTACTTTAATTAGGTCCGTGCGAAAGCACGGGGAACCTCCCTCAAAGTACCGACACTGGCCTGGCTGAAAGATCGGAGAAGTTGTAGGGTGTAATTAATCCCGGCTAGTCTTTCCTTTTAAGGTTTGAAGGAAGATTTGATAAAAACAGTGGGAGCCTTCCTGATTAGATAAGATAATAACCAATCTGATCTTGCAAGAGCATACGCTAAAGTGTTTTCTTCTCTTTCTCTCCAGGTAGCGACCATGTCATGCCTTAATCAAGATAATAATATGGATGTATTGACCGAACCCGCAAGTTATAGTGTGCTGGGGAACGTCGGTTCCGTTCTTTCTTATAAGAGTTATAAGACTGAACAGGACATAGGGGAATACCAGGATTCCCATGCCACCCGAATGAAGAAAGTACATGATGATGCATTTTCTTCGGGTGTGTTCGTTACAGAGAACTGTTTCTCCATTTGCCCTACGTCCTGGGTATTAGATACCGGGTCAGGATCCCATATATGTAATCAGTTACATGGGCTTAGGAAAGGTAGAGAACTTGGAGAAGGTGATAAAGACATAAGAGTTGGAAATAGTGCAATTGTTGCAGCTAAGACTGTCGGGGAATATCACCTTGCATTACCAACTGGTAATACATTGATTCTGAACGAATGCTATTACATGCCGAACCTGATATGCAACATTATATCGGTTTCTTTGTTGAGTAAAGAGAGATATAATTTTGTATTACAGGATAATGTTATGAATATTTTCCGTAACCAAAAGTTGGTTGGATCAGGCACATTGTGCAATGGCATTTATGTTCTAAATCAATCAACAGTTCTGAGTATAACAAACACACACAAGAGGAAGAGTTCAGAACTGAACGAATCCTTCTTGTGGCATTGTAGACTGGGTCACATAAATGCGACAAGACTAGCTAAGTTACATAAAGATGGATATTTGAATCCGTTTGAATTTTCATGTTATGACACTTGCCAGTCATGTCTCAAAGGCAAGATGACCAAAACTCCGTTTACGGGACACGGAGAAAGAGTTACTGAACTCTTGGGACTGATACATAGTGATGTATGCGGTCCCATGTCTACACATGCCAGGGAAGGTTCTTTGTACTTCATTACATTCACTGACGATCTCTCTAGGTTCGGGTATGTGTTCCTGATGAAACACAAATCAGAAGCTTTTGAGAAACTTAGAGAATATAAACAAGAACTCGAGAACCAAACCGGAAAAAGTATTAAAATCCTACGATCTGATCGAGGAGGTGAATACTTGAGCATTGAATTCCTGGACTTCCTAAAAGAGAATGCGATTCTCTCTCAGCTGACTCCTCCATATACACCACAGCACAACGGTGTATCAGAACGGAGGAACCTCACCCTATTGGATATGGTGCGCTCTATGATGAGTGTAGCTGAGTTACCTATTTCCTTCTGGGGATATGCACTGGAAACAGTGGCATACCTACTGAATAGGGTTCCTACAAAATTTGTGCCTACCACCCCATATGAGATATGGCAAGGGAAGAGACCGTATCTTAATTTTATTAAGATATGGGGTTGCCCGGCCTATGTCAAAAGACAAAAACCGGACAAACTCGAGGCAAGGTCTGTTTCGTGTAAGTTTGTTGGATATCCCAAGCATTCGCGAGGGTATATCTTTTACCACAGTGAGGAGCAAAGGGTGTTTGTTGCTCAACATGTCACCTTTTTAGAAAAGGAATTTCTTGCAAAAGAGATTAGTGGCCCTGAGGTAGCACTGGAAGAAGTTCCAGCTATACAAACCACAACAGAAGATTTGGTAGAACCAGAGGATTCAGTAGTTCCCGATGAACCCCAGCCACTCCGCCGATCTAGTAGGGTTCCTCGCCCACCTGAAAGATACTACGGTTTTCTCATGGATGGTGGGAGCGAGGATTGCATCATGGAGGATGATGACCCAACTAGCTTCGAGCAGGCCATCACGAGTGGGGACTCAGTGAAATGGCTGGATGCAATGCGGTCCGAGATGGAATCCATGTACACCAACAAAGTATGGACTTTGGAAGATTCTCCTGAAGGGGTAAAACCCATTGGGAGCAAGTGGATCTTCAAGAAAAAACTTGGTGTAAATGGGAAAGTGGAGACTTTCAAAGCTAGACTTGTTGCAAAGGGTTTTTGTCAAAGACCAAGTGTGGACTATGACGAAACCTTTTCTCAAGTAGCTATGCTTAAATCCATTCGAATCATGCTTGCCATCGCTGCATCATGATTACGAAATCTGGCAAATGAATGTTAAGACCGCCTTTCTAAACCGTGATTTAGAAGAGTGCGTGTACATAACTCAGCCAGAGGGCTTCGTAGATAGTGGGAGCAGCGGGAAGGTGTGCAAGCTGCTTAAATCCATTTATGGATTAAAGCAAGCATCGCGGAGTTGGAACATCTGCTTTGACGTCGTTATCAAAGAGTTTGATTTCGTCAAAAACGTAGATGAACCTTGTATCTACAAGAAGGTGGCAGAGAGTAAGGTTGTCTTCCTCGTATTGTACGTGGACGACATACTGTAGGGTTCCTAGGCACACTAATGAGGTCTCACAAGTGATCAAACATGCCCAATTCAAAAATTTTCATGTGCCTACAAACCCTAATACGGATCGTTAACTAGATTTATAGGTGATGCGATGCAAGTAAACAACTTTAACTAAAAGGGAAGTGACTACAACCTTTGTAGATCCGGTACTCCACCTCCTTGGCTCCGTGATGACGTCCCTCCGCTGTCCATATCGGATCCCGGACTCTAGCATCGGCTTCATTGGAGAAATGGGCGGGCTAGGTTGTCGACTTCGATGCCGAAGATGATCTACGTCGAGGCAACACTAGATCAAGCTCCAACTTCACCAAGTCATGAAACTTGTGAAGAAAACACCGTATACTACTTGGCAAGTGGTAGAGGATGAAGAAATAGGAAGTGTGTTCACTTTAGAATTGGATTTCTCACTCTTTTTGTCAAGTTGCCATTCATGGAGGCAAGGTTTTCTTCTTGTTGATGGAGAAGAAGAAGAAGAAAGAATATGATAAGTCTTTTTCAAATAGAAAATAAAATGAATACTTATCATATACCAACCATGGTTAAGTGTAGAGACTAAACTAGGGTTAGGTGAATGGTTAGGTTAAGGGAAGCAAACAAAATGGTCAAGCTTTCAACACTTCATGAAGCTTCATGAAAGAAACAAAGAAAGCCACCATTTCTATTTATCTTTTTAAAAATAAATAAACAAAATAAATAAATGAATAAGTAAACAAAAAACCTAACCATTCATATAACCATGGTTTAATCATACACACAAACTCAAGTTAGCATGTATCATCAAACATGATACAAACAAGTGCACAAAAGTATATCACATATACAACTTGTGTACTTCAAGTGAGAAAATCCATTTAAAGTGAACAAATACTAGTTAATGCAAATTATTATATCAAATATATAATTATGCATTAAATCATTAAATCAATACTTGATTTAACGATCCGGTCATATCGCATATAACCGACTAATATCCAATGTATCGGCTTATCGAATCAATCCTTGATTCGATAACTAGGTTATATCGCATACAACCAATCGATACATTCATCGCGAGAATAAAATACGGTATCACATACACGCATTATTCTCGGTCCCGCACATATCTCATATGCGCTCCTATTTCGTTTCGCTTGAGCCAAGAAAACTCTGTGTAGGACTCTAAAGACTCGTCAATACGCCGGCAGCAGATGATGATCATATCAAACACCCACAAGCCGCAAGCGGTCTGCTAAACATTACGGCCACCCGGGTATTGAGCGATCAGAAGATCGACGAGCAAACGGTAAAATAAGGGGGTAAACATATGTAATGTTTTGAAAATCGTTTCGGTGAAATTTCGAAAAAACGGTAAAATAAGGGTGTTTTCTGTAAAAAAGTCAAAATACAAATATCTTTATTATAAAATTAAATATACATATTCTAGCTATGTAATTACTAGTATTTGGTGTTTATTGACCCACTGGTGAAATTTCAAATTTTCTGAAAAATTTTCCGAAATTAATTATTTTAATAGTATTTTAAGCCGTCACTAATATATTTAATTAGGGAAAATTATAAATTGGAATGAGTTGAAACAAATTTTGTGCATCATAAAACTTTAAATAAAATTTTATCATGTGGTTTTTGAAACGAAATCGTTTGCCAAAACGGTTTAGAAATTATTGAAGAAAAAAAGGCTTTTTTTTAGTGTAAATGGATGTTTGGGGTATAGTATTTATCATTTTCCATCACCCCACACCCATACCCACACTGACACACCCCCAATTACCTCTCCCCTTGGCTGAATTCAGCAGCCCCCACCCTTTTCCCCACTTGAATTTGAAGAGAAAAGCAAAAGAAAAGAAAAGGGAATTAATAAAGAATGGAGCATGACTTTGTTGACTTGGACCTTTTTACTTGCACCCACACATTCTCTCTCCTTCACCCCTCTCCATTTCAGCCGAGCCTCTTCCCTAAATCCAGCAGCAACCCTCCTCAAAATCTTCATTTTTCATGACGAAACCTCACTCAAAAATGCAATAAAAACCATAAAAACTCACACCAACTCCAAATCCAAGCTTTACCCATTTCTTCTTGGCCTATTCTAACTTGGATCTTGGAGGAAAGTTGATGTTTTGGAGGCTAATTTCCAAGCTAGATCTCTAGAATTGGGAGGTAAAAATCTTAACCTATGTCTTCATGGTTGGTTAATTACTCCAATTTAGTTAAATTTGGTGTTTAATTTTGGTTCTAGTTGCTAACTTGAAAATTTAAGTTTAGGGTTGGATCTAGTTAGGGTTTTGATCATTTATTTGTGGTGGTGAGTTGTAGTTTAACATGTTAAATCATGTATAAGATAACCTAGTTGCTAGGTTGCTAATTGTTAAATTAAAATTTTGCTAAATATGCTATTTTTGCTAACTAGGTTTTTGAAATTAAATTACAATGTGGGACTAAAATCTAAATTAAGGTTTCATGTCATTATTAATATTATAATGAGCGGTTTAATGACTTTGGTTCATGCAAAACCAAACTTAATTGATGAATTGTGAATTTTGCTTTAAAAGGTGTTAAAAATTGATATTTTTGCAAACTAGGATTTTGGAAATTATGCAAATTTATGAGATTAAATTATGGAAATATTTTTTATGACTTATTTAAGATATTTAGTGAATATTGTGGCCGCTAGATTTCTTTATACATCGAGTTTTGTACTAAAACGGTGATTTGTGCTTGCAAGATTTTCGGAAAAATGACTTTTTAAGTGAAATTGAGTTTTTTTTGAATTTTAAGCTATTTTATATTAAAATTAGTGTTCGTGAATGTGCAAATGAGTGTGATTGGATTTTTCTCGATGGTTTGATGTTTGTACATCGACATCGAGGGTAGGTTGGCTATTTTGCATGCGTAGGCGATAGGTTTTGACCTATGCGTGATACGCGTGCCTATTTGATTTTCGTGTGCCGTTTCGATTTCGAATTTGGTTTTAATGCGATACAATCCGTTGTGATATGTAGGTACCCCATGTGGACTTCGAGACGACAAGCAAGCGCGTGGCGACGTCGGCACCGGCGAGCGAGGACCAGGTGAGTAGATTTATATCTACGGGGAGAAGTCGGGTGGATGGCGTTTAGCACCGCCGCAGTCTGTGGTGGTGTATACGGATGCGTATACACACCAACAATTATTATATGTTATTTGGGATTAATAACGAAGTTTAGGATGGATATAGATGTGTTGGGTTAGTTTAGTGTTGCGAACCCTAGGATAGTGTTGCACTACACATACACACATACATACTTGCATACATTCCTATTGATATGTGCTCATGGGATTCTTTATAGTTATGTGTTCACATGGTTATGGGACTATGTGTTCATATACGGATTTGAGGATGATACTTGGGATTGAGATGAGTCGATGAGATTTGTGTTGAGATTGAGATATCGGTGATATGGCAGGATTCGTACTTGAGGTACGTCCTGGTTTTATAGCGGATCTTGGGGCGACGATACGGGTGAATAGTGTTATAAATAGGTGGTCGACATGTGATCGTGATATGAGATATGATATGCTAGGATATTGATCCTAGGCTGTATTGGGCGATGTATACCCCTTGATGATGATATGTGCTGATGATATCGGTTTGTATGAGATTGTCGATCAGTAGTCAGATCATGACTATATTGATGATATTAGTATTGTATTAGACATAGGTCAGTACCTTAGACTATGATCTTTGATAAAGAGGATACCGGATGAATAGTGTGATGAATATGATTTTGACCCGTACCCAGATCTGGGGATGCCGTACGACGGATTTACGTACGAGCTATATCTTGATGATCGATCCGCACTCTAGACTTGGGATGTCTGATTATAGATATGGTCTCGGATATGATATTATTGAGGCGGGATCGCCGACTATACATATACAGGGATGTATATGTATCGACTCAGATGATAGGCGGTTTCCTTACCTGTAGTTCAGCCGTATAGTTTAGTGTAGTTGTTAGGTTAGATTAGACTCCTACCTATTTCAAAACTAGCGGATCGTGGGTATTTTAAAAAACAGGTCAAGGGATCTACGGATATTTCAAAAGACGTATCCTTTCTTAAAACTACCGTAGCCCTATTTTCAAAACCCCACGATTCGTGTTATTTCAAATGGCATCATTGTTCAATATTTAGCTCCCGCTCATTTTGGTTGCTCGCTCCGCATCGCATACTTAAATTGTTTTTCCTATTGCATTGTTGACATTATGCTGTTAGTACACCGCACCATTACCGATGATGCGTATGTACCACATACACTTACTTGCCGGCTCACACACATCTTCATCGGTAATTGCCATGTCACGTACACCTTAGAAAATATTATTGCTTAACTTAGCTTGATAGCCTGTAGTTTGACATAATATTAGTGTACATACTTTATATGCCAGCTTAGACATTGTAGTTATTACCTGCTACTTCATGCATACTAGTATTCATTGTTATGCCGCATTCATGGATTCTCATGCATATATTCACTATTATACGTGCTATTGAGGTTTTGGATTCGGATTTCCATGAGATTTTCTGGATTTGGGGGAAAACCGCAAAACTTATACAAACTTCTTCTCTCTTTTTAAATGAAAAGTACGGTTTTCCCATGATGTATGAGTCGTCCACCATGAGTTTGCTGATGGATTTCGAGACCCGATTCGAGGAGACGGATGAACTGTTTCGGGTACATGGTGGGCCCGGTAAGGTACCCCGGGGAAAGAAGCGCGTGATGATGACGATGTGAGCCTGGAAGGGGAGCACTACCTACCGGTGATATTACCCGATGCGTCGGATATCCGGAGGATACCGTCGTGGTCTTGAGATGGATGGTAGGGGCCGGTCTGGACTGACGGCGCCCTAGATATTGTGATTTAGACATTGAGATTTCGAGATATTGAGGTACAGAGACTATGATACAGAGATATCGAGATATTGGGATTACGTTTTGTGTCGATGCTAGGCACTGTTTTATGCTGATTTCATTATGATACCTCATTTTAAAAATACAAAGGAAATCTCACTAAATTATGAAAACAGTTTCTTCATTTACATGTATTCTGTTTTCATGCATTCATACCTCATTCATATGATATATTGCTACCTGAGGTACTGACACGGGCACATGAGATCACACTCGGGTTAGATATTACCCTAGCCATTGTTATAGGCTGCATGTTATTCATACATTTGAGGATATATTATGATCATTGACCTAGGTTGCGTTATTTATACGATTTCTGTGCGTAGATGTTTTTCTATTCATGAGTTGGCAACTCACCCCTGTTGTGCCCCAGTTTCTTGCAGGTTTGCCGTACAGGTTTCATTACGGCTTGCGGGCATAGTTTCCTTCGGGTGATTTGCTAGTAGGTGGGTTTACTTGTATCGTACCCCCCCATTATATAACTTGTATATTATTACTCTGTTGTATCTAGAAGTTCCATCAACCAAACATATATTTATTTTGAGATAGAGACCAGTGATGTTATTCCTTCGACCTTAGAGTCGCGCGTTTTATTTCTATGGTTTTCTTGTGGTTTTGAGTTTCCTTTTGAATTTTGATCCTCGCCATTGGTGTTGTATATTATATTGCTTGTGTGGTTGTGGCCGTCGATTGACGAAGAGCTAGCTCCCGCTTGGGGATGCCTTTTTATTGATTTCGTGTACTATTCATGTTGTATCCCATTTGGGGGCCAGTATTTACAAAGGTGACTCTGCCGAAATTTTCAGGAAATATTTGATATTTTTAAAAAGGCATAATTTGGCTTATGCTATTAAAACTACTTGATTTAAATTGGTTTTCCTTCACTCTACTACTTTTCTTGTTTTGCATTTCTGGGTTTTCGGCTTACTTGGATTACGTACGCTTCGAGACGTTTCGTAGTTTAAGTGCCGGTCATGTTCCGTACTTTCGGGACGTGACAAAGTTGGTATCAGAGCGTTAGGTTTTACCTTCGGAGCGTAGGATGACCCTTGGTTGATGGAATAGGTGACTAAAGTAGAGTGACGTACCGTAGGTATGTTCCGCGGCATATTTACGATACGCTACTCCACTTAAGAAGCCTTAGGATGTTCATCTCTTTGCTCAGTATTATATTCATTCCGATCTAGCCTCATCAGTACCAGTTATGGTTTTGCTGCCACGATTACGGGCAGGGAGAGCTACGGCTAGAGCTGCGGTCAGCATGAGCTCGTCAAGAACGAGGACTGACCAGGGCATGATTCCGGCGACACACGATTCCAGAGATGTGTCTTTTCATTGTGTCTCCACGACACGAGCGTTGGGTGGATTGCTGTATGAGGTTACTCGGATGTGCTGATCGACACTAGAGGATTGTGCCAATGATAGAGGCCAGCCAGATTTTGATGACCGTTGGTGTATTGCTTACTCATGATGATTGAGGCACTGTTCAGCGAGCAGACGAGTGAGCCAGTTGTTGCTGCGAGCGACGAGATATCGCCCCATATGTTGGAGCTATTGCAGTACAGGTTGTACTAAGAGATGATAGAAGGTCGCTAGTCACCCGAGGATGAATGACTAGGACATGTGGTTGTTCGCCTACCCGATGAGAGGTCATCAGATAGATTGATTCCAGCTAGAGACGACTTCACGCGGAGACGTTGGGAGTCGACAGAGACGATCGAATGTCAGAAACCTATTATTCCAAGTTTAAAGTAGTCGGAAAGACATGCAGGCAATTCTATGGTCCCTCTAGAAGAATGAAACCCTAACTCGACATAATGACCGTGTGAAAGCCTTTGAACCTTCGGGTTTGCGGCAGTTCCACGGCGCCATTAGTGAGGCTTGGGTTTGCCCTTTTACGGCTGGACCACCGATGCTGTGGTATGTACTCGATACTATTAAACTGTGCCCAAGATGTTGAGCTCTTGGGGTATTATGAGGTTTTGACGACTCGATCGGATGGCTCGACTTAATTCGGATGCTAGGTGGTGAGATGCATTTCTTGGGAGACTCCAGATACGAGGATAGCCGTTGGAGCTCAGTCCATGCAGCCACGACGAGACGAGTCCGGAGCAGCCGACATTAGAGAAAAATGGAGTAAGAGGTTCGTATAAGATCTGGATATGATGACGTTCCCCTCCGCCGACATCAGAGATGCGATGCGCATGCCGAGGCAGAGTACTGGATATACCTTCCAGAAGGAGTCGCGATGGGTATGCAGCCGTTCCGGAGAAAGATGTAGATATAAGAAAGGACGATGACTTCCGGACAGTTGGCAGAGACGAGGCATGGAAGAGACCATGAGCAGGATTCCTTCCAGGACACTGCTGCAATGATACTTGCACCCAGGATCAGATGTGTCACGTACATTCAGAGAGCCAGAGGCCGACGCCAGTGATATGCTGTCTTACGAGTGGTCGTGATGATTGACCGGGAGATGACAAGAGACGTGCCAGAACGGGATCATCCCCATTAGCACACCTGACAGGGCCGATGAGCCGATGGACCGAGAGATTGGTAATTCATAGTGAGGACCTTGACCCAGGAGTGGTCATTGTTACGCACACCAGCAGGCCAGAGTTCATGATCATCGACGAGACGTCCCACTAGTGACCGCGACAGTTGGCATGAGATTCTTAGAGGATGCGCTTGAGCGGTACTATTCCGCCATTATTGATTTCGATGTTTTGGGTGATTTATTCGAATGATTCGATTTTGATGATTGAGGATTTACGATCTTTGCACAGTGTTGCACTTGATATCGTTTTCGTGCTTGGGTTTCACATGTTTGTGATTTTACGGTTTTAGACATTTGAGTTGATTTTGTGTGTATGCACGCACACGATTTGGTTCCTGCACTCTGTATAGTTTATATATGCTTGCATTGCAGTGATACGCCTTTTGTGCACTTAGATGCATTGGACTTTGATTTCGATGGTGATGTTCGATATTTGTTCGTGCACGATGGATGCACCTGATTTGGATTTTCGCGCATGTTGGGCGCATGTTTTGAAGTGTGATTTTGGTGCACACCAGATTCACTAAATCGAGATTTTTCGTGCATGTCGGATGCACCTGATTTTGCTGTCAGGCACACATGTTGCCTACGACAGATGTTTCGTGCACACCCGATGCACTTAGATGTTGTTTATGTGCATATGTATGGCACATATTTGGATTTTGATTTTCGTGCGCACAAGACGCACGTAGTATGCATACGCGTATTTTGGGATTGATTTTTTTATAGAGCAGTACGTTTTTATGATATTACTATGTGTTTTCGTACTGAGCAGGACTAGTCAGAGGACAGTACCTGAATATATTTTTCATGTATAGTTTCGAGTTATATCATATTGGTTTTGCTTTGGATTTGGTGTTGATGTCTTCCCCATGACTCCGATGATTGCGGGATGCTTGACGGAGTTGTAATTTGAGTTATATGCTCATTTTTCATGCGCATGCGTTGCGCTACGATTTGTTTTATGTATTTATGATTTCGGAGCCCCGACGATCTGATGGTTTTGGCTGAAATATTTTAGTATTTGGGGAAAGTTTTAATTTAAATTCGGGGACTGAATTTTTTTAAGGGGAGAAGATTGTAACGTTTTGAAAATCGTTTCGGTGAAATTTCGAAAAAACGGTAAAATAAGGGGGTTTTCTGTAAAAAAGTCAAAATACAAATATCTTTATTATAAAATTAAATATACATATTCTAGCTATGTAATTACTAGTATTTGGTGTTTATTGACCCACTGGTGAAATTTCAAATTTTCTGAAAATTTTTCCGAAATTAATTATTTTAATAGTATTTTAAGCCGTCACTAATATATTTAATTAGGGAAAATTATAAATTGGAATGAGTTGAAACAAATTTTGTGCATCATAAAACTTTAAATAAAATTTTATCAAGTGGTTTTTGAAACGAAATCGTTTGCCAAAACGGTTTAGAAATTATTGAAGAAAAAAAGGCTTTTTTTTAGTGTAAATGGATGTTTGGGGTATAGTATTTATCATTTTCCATCACCCCACACCCATACCCACACTGACACACCCCCAATTACCTCTCCCCTTGGCTGAATTCAGCAGCCCCCACCCTTTTCCCCACTTGAATTTGAAGAGAAAAGCAAAAGAAAAGAAAAGGGAATTAATAAAGAATGGAGCATGACTTTGTTGACTTGGACCTTTTTACTTGCACCCACACATTCTCTCTCCTTCACCCCTCTCCATTTCAGCCGAGCCTCTTCCCTAAATCCAGCAGCAACCCTCCTCAAAATCTTCATTTTTCATGACGAAACCTCACTCAAAAATGCAATAAAAACCATAAAAACTCACACCAACTCCAAATCCAAGCTTTACCCATTTCTTCTTGGCCTATTCTAACTTGGATCTTGGAGGAAAGTTGATGTTTTGGAGGCTAATTTCCAAGCTAGATCTCTAGAATTGGGAGGTAAAAATCTTAACCTATGTCTTCATGGTTGGTTAATTACTCCAATTTAGTTAAATTTGGTGTTTAATTTTGGTTCTAGTTGCTAACTTGAAAATTTAAGTTTAGGGTTGGATCTAGTTAGGGTTTTGATCATTTATTTGTGGTGGCGACTTGTAGTTTAACATGTTAAATCATGTATAAGATAACCTAGTTGCTAGGTTGCTAATTGTTAAATTAAAATTTTGCTAAATATGCTATTTTTGCTAACTAGGTTTTTGAAATTAAATTACAATGTGGGACTAAAATCTAAATTAAGGTTTCATGTCATTATTAATATTATAATGAGCGGTTTAATGACTTTGGTTCATGCAAAACCAAACTTAATTGATGAATTGTGAATTTTGCTTTAAAAGGTGTTAAAAATTGATATTTTTGCAAACTAGGATTTTGGAAATTATGCAAATTTATGAGATTAAATTATGAAAATAGTTTTTATGACTTATTTAAGATATTTAGTGAATATTGTGGCCGCTAGATTTCTTTATACATCGAGTTTTGTACTAAATCGGTGATTTGTGCTTGCAAGATTTTCGGAAAAATGACTTTTTAAGTGAAATTGGGTTTTTTTTTTGAATTTTAAGCTATTTTATATTAAAATTAGTGTTCGTGAATGTGCAAATGAGTGTGATTGGATTTTTCTCGATGGTTTGATGTTTGTACATCGACATCGAGGGTAGGTTGGCTATTTTGCATGCGTAGGCGATAGGTTTTGACCTATGCGTGATACGCGTGCCTATTTGATTTTCGTGTGCCGTTTCGATTTCGAATTTGGTTTTAATGCGATACAATCCGTTGTGATATGTAGGTACCCCATGTGGACTTCGAGACGACAAGCAAGCGCGTGGCGACGTCGGCACCGGCGAGCGAGGACCAGGTGAGTAGATTTATATCTACGGGGAGAAGTCGGGTGGATGGCGTTTAGCACCGCCGCAGTCCGTGGTGGTGTATACGGATGCGTATACACACCAACAATTATTATATGTTATTTGGGATTAATAACGATGTTTAGGATGGATATAGATGTGTTGGATTAGTTTAGTGTTGCGAACCCTAGGGTAGTGTTGCACTACACATACACACATACATACTTGCATACATTCCTATTGATATGTGCCCATGGGATTCTTTATAGTTATGTGTTCACATGGTTATGGGACTATGTGTTCATATACGGATTTGAGGATGATACTTGGGATTGAGATGAGTCGATGAGATTTGTGTTGAGATTGTGATATCGGTGATATGGCAGGATTCGTACTTGAGGTACGTCCTGGTTTTATAGCGGATCTTGGGGCGACGATACGGGTGAATAGTGTTATAAATAGGTGGTCGACATGTGATCGTGATATGAGATATGATATGCTAGGATATTGATCCTAGGCTGTATTGGGCGATGTATACCCCTTGATGATGATATGTGCTGATGATATCGGTTTGTATGAGATTGTCGATCAGTAGTCAGATCATGACTATATTGACGATATTAGTATTGTATTAGACATAGGTCAGTACCTTAGACTATGATCTTTGATAAAGAGGATACCGGATGAATAGTGTGATGAATATGATTTTGACCCGTACCCAGATCTGGGGATGCCGTACGACGGATTTACGTACGAGCTATATCTTGATGATCGATCCGCACTCTAGACTTGGGATGTCTGATTATAGATATGGTCTCGGATATGATATTATTGAGGCGGGATCGCCGACTATACATATACAGGTATGTATATGTATCGACTCAGATGATAGGCGGTTTCCTTACCTGTAGTTCAGCCGTATAGTTTAGTGTAGTTGTTAGGTTAGATTAGACTCCTACCTATTTCAAAACTAGCGGATCGTGGGTATTTTAAAAGACAGGTCAAGGGATCTACGGATATTTCAAAAGACGTATCCTTTCTTAAAACTACCGTAGCCCTATTTTCAAAACCCCACGATTCGTGTTATTTCAAATGGCATCATTGTTCAATATTTAGCTCCCGCTCATTTTGGTTGCTCGCTCCGCATCGCATACTTACATTGTTTTTCCTATTGCATTGTTGACATTATGCTGTTAGGACACCAGCACCATTACCGATGATGCGTATGTACCACATACACTTACTTGTCGGCTCACACACATCTTCATCGGTAATTGCCATGTCACGTACACCTTAGAAAATATTATTGCTTAAGTTAGCTTGATAGCCAGTAGTTTGACATAATATTAGTGTACATACTTTATATGCCAGCTTAGACATTGTAGTTATTACCTGCTACTTCATGCATACTGTTATTCATTGTTATGCCGCATTCATGGATTCTCATGCATATATTCACTATTATACGTGCTATTGAGGTTTTGGATTCGGATTTCCATGAGATTTTCTGGATTTGGGGGAAAACAGCAAAACTTATACAAACTTCTTCTCTCTTTTTAAATGAAAAGTACGGTTTTCCCATGATGTATGAGTCGTCCACCATGAGTTTGCTGATGGATTTCGAGACTCGATTCGAGGAGACGGATGAACCGTTTCGGGTACATGGTGGGCCCGGTAAGGTACCCCGGGGCAAGAAGCGCGTGATGATGACGATGTGAGCCTGGCAGGGGAGCACTACCTACCGGTGATATTACCCGATGCGTCGGATATCCGGAGGATACCGTCGTGGTCTTGAGATGGATGGTAAGGGCCGGTCTGGACTGACGGTGCCCTAGATATTGTGATTGAGACATTGAGATTTCGAGATATTGAGGTACAGAGACTGTGATACAGAGATATCGAGATATTGGGATTACGTTTTGTGTCGATGCTAGGCACTGTTTTATGCTGATTTCATTATGATACCTCATTTTAAAAATACAAAGGAAATATCACTAAATTATGAAAACAGTTTCTTCATTTACATGTATTCTGTTTTCATGCATTCATACCTCATTCATATGATATATTGCTACCTGAGGCACTGACACGGGCACATGAGATCACACTCGGGTTAGATATTACCCTAGCCATTGTTATAGGCTGCATGTTACTCATACATTTGAGAATATATTATGATCATTGACCTAGGTTGCGTTATTTATACGATTTCTGTGCGTAGATGTTTTTCTATTTACGAGTTGGCAACTCACCCCCGTTGTGCCCCAGTTTCTTGCAGGTTTGCCGCACAGGTTTCATTACGGCTTGCGGGCATAGTTTCCTTCGGGTGATTTGCTAGTAGGTGGGTTTACTTGTATCGTACCCCCCATTATATAACTTGTATATTATTACTCTGTTGTATCTAGAAGTTCCATCAACCAAACATGTATTTATTTTGAGATAGAGACCAGTGATGTTATTTCTTCGACCTTAGAGTCGCGCGTTTTATTTCATTGGTTTTCTTGTGGTTTTGAGTTTCCTTTTGAATTTTGATCCTCGCTATTGGTGTTGTATATTATATTGCTTGTGTGGTTGTGGCCGTCGGTTGACGAAGAGCTAACTCCCGCTTGGGGATGCCTTTTTATTGATTTCGTGTGCTATTCATTTTGTATCCCATTTAGGGGCCAGTATTTACAAAGGAGACTCTGCCGAAATTTTCAGGAAATATTTGATGTTTTTTAAAAAGGCATAATTCAGCTTATGCTATTAAAACTACTTGATTTAAATTGGTTTTCCTTCACTCTACTACTTTTCTTGGTTTGCATTTCTGGGTTTTCGGCTTACTTGGATTACGTATGCTTCGAGACGTTTCGTAGTTTAAGTGCCGGTCATGTTCCGTACTTTCGGGACGTGACACCCGCTCACACTCCTGTGAATCCAACCAGTAACACTTACCGTACAGTCCGGTCTGTTCGTCTGATATGTCGCATATCTCACCTAGGGGTGGTAAACGTCAGACCCCAATAGCTTGATAAGTCATGCTGACGTGAGGTCCATAACAATCGTGAAACTACTGATATCTCTTACCAGTATATCACTACAACCTTTGCCAGGGATTTCCTATTATGGCCAGTCGAGCACAGCGCAACATCAACCCCCAATACCGGGAAAGACGAATCCCCTCCTATCGCTCATTGCCTCCATGTGAATCGGGACTGTACCCAAAATCCACCTGTTTGCACGACTCAGTAGAGCCGTGGTAGGGTGGAAATCAAAGCACAGTAGGAGACACACAAGACTCTATGACGATCTCGGGTCAACAGACTAAGCTGTACCAGTGTCACCAGAGAACTGCCATCTGACGAGAGGTATAATTCCATCTGGGAGTACTCGGTGAGTCCGTTCAGTGTACCCAGTCTCCACTGAGCACCCGCATACCATCTCTGATGTCAAACACCAATGGATATGGGATCATCCATCGCCCATCACATGGGTCGAGAAGATATACATTAGTCTACTCTGGAATATCGATGCCCCGTCTCGATATTCCCACGACTAGGAACATTGAACGATGTACTCATGGACTACCCAGGCCCCACTAGTATGATCTACATCATAGTCCTGAAACTCGAGTACACATCCTAAGGGCTTTATCAACATGTAATCAGAGAGACAGAAAATATACATGTTAAGATAAAGAGCAACCAGATAGCGTACTATCATGTCGAGCAAGAAATTCCTACCTATATATGTCCCAGCATCCATTACAATATACATCCAATGTACAGTAATGGCCTCTAGGGCATACATATAACTAACACATACTCTTGATAGGAAATGACATTCCTATGCTGCAATCGGTCAAGCTCTTCTTATCACAAAGATTCTCAATGAATGATCTTGGTGATGCCTACTCCATATTGGGAATTAGGATCTATAGAGTTAGATCCAAACGGATATTGGGATTGTCCCAATCCAGGTATGTTGACACCATACTAAAGAGGTTTAGTATGGAAGAATCCAAGCGTGGGAACTTACCCACGATCTCTGGAGTCACTCTCTCCAAGGAGATGTCTCCCAAGACTGATTTTGAGAGAGCTCGCATGCAAGGGATACCCTATGCTTCGGCTGTAGGCTTTATCATGTACGCGATGCTATGTACCAGACCCGATGTAGCATACTCACTAAGTGTAGTGAGCAGGTATCAAGCTGATCCTGGAGAAAGTCACTGGACAGCTGTGAAGAGCATTCTCAAGTACTTACGAAGGACTAAAGAAATGCTCTTGGTGTATGGTAACGGAGAACTCCAAGTGGAGTCCTTTACCGATTCGAGCTTCCAGAGTGATAAGGACGACTCTAAGTCGCAGTCGGGATTTGTCTTTACCCTTTACGGAGGGGCGGTTAGCTGGAAGAGTTCCAAGCAGGAAACCGTGGCAGACTCGACGATGGAGGCTGAATACAACGCTGCCAACGATGCTGCCAAAGAGGCTGTCTGGATCAAGAAGTTCATTACTGAACTTGGAGTGGTTCCATCCATTGAGAATCCAATACCTTTGTATTGCGATATCAATGGAGCGGTGGCTTTGGCCAAGGAACCCAGGTCCCATCAGCGATCCAGGCATATTCTAAGGCGGTATCACCTGATCCGGGAGATATTTGATCGCCGGGAGATCGAGGTCAGGAGGGTTGACACGAAGAACAACACAGCGGATCCACTCACGAAGGCCATTCCCCAGATACAGTTTGAGAGACTCTTCGGGATGCTCGGTATACGATACTACAGCAGCTGGCCCTAGTGCAAGTGGGAGATTGTTAGTTGTATGTATGCCCTAGAGGCCAGTATTGTACAGATGATGTATATTATATTGGATGCTTGGACATATATAGAGATGACTTTCTTACTCGATATGATAGTATGCTATATGGTTGCTCTTTATCTTAACATGTATACTAGTCTCTTTATACTGTCTTATAGTTACATGTTGGTAAAGCCCTTAGGATGTGTACTTGACTACTTGGACTATGATGAGGATCATATTAGTAGGGACATGGTAGTCCATAAGTACATCCTTCAAGGTCCATAGTGGTGGGTGTATCGAGACGGGGCATCGATATACCAGTGTAGACTAGTGTATACGCTTCTCGACCCATGAGATGGGCAATGGATGATCCCATATCCATTGGTGTTTGACATCAGAGATGGTATACGGGTGCTCAGTGGGGACTGGGTACACTGGACGGGCTCGCCGAGAACTCCCAGATGTTATTATACCTCACGTCAGATGGCAGTTCTCAGGTGACACTTGTGCAGGTTAGTCTGTAGACCCGAGATCGTCATAGAGTCTTGTGTGATTCCCACTGTGCATTGATTTCCACCTTACCACGTCCATGAGGGCGTGCAAAACGGTGGTTTTTGGGTACAGTCCCGAGTCATATGGAGGCAATGAGCGATAGGAGGAGTTTCGTCTCTCCCAGTATTGGTGGTTGATGTTGCGCTGTGCTCGATTGGCCGTAACAGGGAAGTCCCTGGCCAGGGCTGATTCAGAGATTTGCTGGTAAGTGTTACCAGTAGTTTCTCAACCAGTTATGAGCCTCACATCGGCACGACTTATCAGTGTTAGTTATGTATATGCCCTAGAGGCCATTGTTGTACATATGATGTATATTATAATGGATGCTTGGATATATATAGAGATGACTTTCTTGCTCGTCATGATAGTATGCTATTTGGTTTCACTTTATCTTAACATGTTGACTTGTATTGGTTTACTGTTTTACTCTCACATGTTGATAAAGCCCTTAGGATCTGTACTCGACTACTGGGACTATGATGAGATCATACTAGTGGGGCCGCGGTAGTCGATGAGTACATCCTATAACTGTTCCTAGTCGAGGGTATATCGAGACAGGGCATCGATACACCAGAGTAGACTAGTGTATACGCATCTTGACCCATATGATGGGCGATGGATGATCCCATATCCATCGGTGTTAGACATCAGAGA
Organism: Agapanthus africanus; assembly: GCA_030015575.1. NCBI lineage: Eukaryota > Viridiplantae > Streptophyta > Magnoliopsida > Asparagales > Amaryllidaceae > Agapanthus > Agapanthus africanus. The sequence continues at coordinate 240,626,029 of CM057351.1, forward strand.
TGGTGTACGGGTGCTCAGTGTAGACTGGGTACACTGGACGGACTCGCCGAGAACTCCCAGATGGTGATATACCACACGTCAGATGGCAGTTCTCCGGTGACACAGGTACAGGGTAGTCTGTAGACCCGAGATCGTCATGGAGTCTTATGTGATTCCCACTGTGCTTTGATTTCCACCTTACTACGTCTAAGAGGGCGTGCAAAACGGTGGCTTTTGGGTACAGTCCCGAATCACATGGAGGCAATGAGCGACAGGAGGTGATTCGTCTCTCCCGGTATAGGGAGTTGATGTTGTGCTGTGTTCGATTGGCTATAACTGGAAGTCCCTGGCCAGGGCTGATATAGAGATTTACTGGTAAGTGTTACTAGTAGTTTCTCGACCCGTTATGAGCCATACATCGACACGACTTATCGGTTACTGGGGTCTGACGTATACCACCCCTAGACTTGATATGCGACATATCAGACGAACAGACCGGACTGTACGGGAGTGTTACTGATCGGATTCACAGGAGAACGCACAGGCTAGCTTGTTGATCTTCTGATCACTCAATACCTGGGTGGCTGTTACGTTTAGCTGACCGCTTGCAGCTTGTGGATGTTTGATATGATCATCACCTGCTACCGGCGTATTGACGATTCTTTAGAGTCCTACACAGAGGTTTCTTGGCTCTGGCGAAACGGAGTAGAGGCACATATGTGATATGTGCAGGACCGAGAATAATGCGATATGGGATACCGTATTATATTCTCGCGATATTTAGATATGAACCAGGTCATCGGATCAAGTGTTGATTCGATGAATCGGTACATGATATATTAGTCGGTAATATTCGATATAGCCGGATCATCGATTCAAGTGTTGATTCGATGATTTAATGTATAATAATATATATGATATATTGTATAACATTATTTAATATTGGCTCGCTTTATTATTTCATTTTCTCAGTGGATGATACATTGATATATATGCGATATATGTTAATTGTATTATTTTCTTTTGTTGCAAATATATAATATATATGTGATATATATTATTGTGACATGATATGATTAATTGTTAAACATGTTTAAGGATGATTAATTGAGGTTAGGGTTTGATTAGGGTTGGATGCTTCATGCACCTTCTAGAAGCTTTATTCTTTTGTCATTCTTAGGATATTTTTGGATGACACTTATTTAACCCAACCAAACCCTAACTCTAGTTATTTCTCTACTAAATCCTAGCCACTCATCCTTGACCATGGTTTACTAATCAATCATATAGCTTTTATTCTATTCATCACAAAAGGATTAATCTTATTATCTTTTTCCATTATTATCTTCTTCTTCTCTCTTGATTTTCTTTATGTGATGAAATAATATGAGAAAATGATTTAAAAAGAAAGCAAAAATACTACTCTCTCATCCTCATCTCATCTAGCCCATGAGATTAGTGTGTTCATCTCTTTAGAGTGAGAAAGCTTGAGTCTTTGCAACTTCGAGGTAGATCATCGGAGATTTGGAACACTTAAAGCTAGCATGGATCGTTCGAGTCGTGGAGCCTCTTATGAGTCCGGGAGATCGTGGATCGCGGCAAAGGGACTTCTACTCGGAGCTTGTGAAGTGAAGGAGCGGACTACAAATGTTGTAATCCCTCAGACTTAGATAAAAGTTATCATCTTGCATGTTTAAACCTAATAATCTAGCAAAGATCCCGGCTTTGGGTTGTTCGGCACGTCTAAATTTTTATCCGGGCATTTTTGATGCCTTTTGAACCTTCACAAGAGTGCCTAGGAACCCTACAGTGGTATCAGAGCCTAGCTAGAGCATTAGGCGATGTGTTTACGAAGTTAAAACTCCGATCGAACCCGAAACGACGAAATTAGACCCCTCTCTGGAAATTTTTTAAATTTTGGGATTTTTCTGAATTAAAAATATGTAAAAAAATCAGCAGGGAATTCTAAGAATTACCATAAAACCCAAGACCCCAATTCGTCCAAACGGCGGCGGAACCGCGTCGCAAGCTTGCCTTGCGCGGCGGTTCCGCGGCGAAACAGTGGATTTGTGACACGTGGATTTTATGGTAATGTCCGTAGGTACTTGTTGATGCTTCTGGATATTTTTAACAGTGATTCCAGTATTGTTTAAATCTGGGGTTTATTTTGTAATAGTAGATTCGATCGGAATATTTAAGTTCGTATTTCTTTCCGGATATTTAGAAACTGTTAAACTATTTGAACAGATATCATTAACTCACTGTTTCCCGGTACGGCAAACTTTCAAGCGTTGAATTTTTACTGGGTTTAAATCTTTCGGAAAATTGTACAAGTTAAGCGGTGGAACCTCTAGAAGACAACAAACCTTAACTCGATTATGTGACCGTCTTGAACTGCCTTTTGAACCTTCGGGTTCGGGGCAGTACGGCGTGCCACATGTGAGGTGTTGGCTTGACCCTTCTACGGCTGGATCACCGGTACTGTGACATATTCTGGGATTATTTGAACTCCGCTCAAGAGTTGAGCACTTTGGGAAATTTTGGGTATTTGATTATCTGTTCGGAAAGTTTAATACTGTCTATTTATCTGGAATGTGATACAATATGTGGAATTCATAGAGTTAGGCATGAAATGCGGAGTATGTGATATTTCGGATTTACGATGTCTAAAGTGATTGTGGATTCCAAATATTGTAGTTTTACACTTTCTTTTCTGTGATCGTAAGTGTAATATGTGATATCGCCGGTTTCGTTGCTATATGTCAACGACAATTGGGATGCGCATATTTACTTACGTTGATGATATGAGATATTATATGTTGCTGTGATATGTTATATTGGATCGTCGCGATCAGAATAGCCGGGGGTTTTATGTGAGATGAGGGTTTTTATTTTCATTCATGTAAAATTCATTTGTAATGTAATATTCTTTTATTTGGGGCACTTCCAGGTTGCGGTTGATGTCACCAGTGTATATTATTTACTTTTCCGCATTAGGTAGACCCAAGGAGGGGAGCACAAGTAACCGGGTTCTAGGGTCCAGTGGGAGGCCATCTCGAGGAGTCGAGACCGGGTCTCCTAACCCTAGAATTGGCAGTGTTACTTGCCGCTCTCGTAGGGGTCTTGGGATGTGGGTTTGGCTATTCGTCGCGACCGTGGAATCCGTGTTTTATACAGGCTCGTATTGAAAACACGGACGTCCTAGTATATCCAATATTTCATATATGTTCTTCTGCTGCAATGTTCTGTGATGAGATCATATTACTGCCTGAGACGAATGCTTATACTATATATATATGCTGTTATATAAATATTACTGCTTTCGTTTCTTCTGTGATGCTTAGGAAGCATAAGCTGATGGGATTTTTATTAATGAGATTAATAAAAGAAAAGAAACCTAAAGATGTTGTAGAATCAAAACTTTATAAAAAGGGTAGCTACAGTTTTGCTTTGCACAGCGATATATATGATATATCCTGCACCTTATTCGATGAGGAAAGGACCGAGATCCCTTCACCGGGAGTGACTCCTTTAGCGAAACTGGCAGATGCTACAAAACTCGGTTTGTCTTTTGATTGCTTTTAGTGTTTTGCTTTGCACAGCGGTATATATGATATATCCTGCACCTTATTCGATGAGGAAAGGGCCGACGATCCCTTCACCGGGAGTGACCCCTTTAGCGAAACTAAGAAAAGCCTCAAGAACACTCCTTTTCAAAATTACTCGATTCTACGACGATATCAAGTTCATTACGCTCAGGGATTTCTGAAAATCCTGCGTAGCCCTCCGACATTTCAGATAGGTAATACTTAGTATTCGTGCTACGTTTGTTGGCTTTCGTCAAGGCGTAGTGTGCGGTAGCTAATTATTACTTATCTGTTACATATGATGAGATTGGGTTAGGGTAGTCGTGCGGCTTTGTTGGCTTTCGTCAAGGGACGTACGGCTGGGTTTAAGTCAATCAAGAAATGTTCGGGTTGAACTTGACTAGCGCACTATGGTTTGTTGGCTTTCGTCAAGGTCATAGAACGTTAGGGGCAAAAATATTATCGGGAATTTCAAGTGTTGAAATTTGCAATGAGATTGCATACCTCCTATGAGATAGTTGGATCCCGATACCCACTGCGAGTAAGAGTTACTAATGGGAGAGTTTTCACAGGACAATTAGTCATTCAAGTAGGTGTCTAGAAAAGTGTTAACGGGGTTACGCCTCTGGGAAAACGAGGTTTACTTTAATTAGGTCCGTGCGAAAGCACAGGGAACCTCCCTCAAAGTACCGACACTGATCTGGCTGAAAGATTGACGAAATTGTAGGGTGTAATTAATCCCGGCTAATCTTACTTTTTAGGGTTTTAAGGTAGATTTGATAAAAACAGTGGGAGACATCCTGATTAGATAAGATAATAACCAATCTAATCTTGCAAGAGCATACGCTAAAGTGTTTTCTTCTCTCTCTCTCCAGGTAGCGACCATGTCATGCCATAATCAAGATAATAATATGGATGTATTGACTAAACCTAATTATTGTACTGAGCAAGGGAATGTTGGACCCGTTCTTTCTTATAAGAGTTATAAGACTGAACAGGGAACAGGAGAATATCTGGATTCTCACACCGCCCAAAAGAACGTGTATGTTGATGCATCTTCTTCAGGTGTGTTAGTTATTGAGAACTGTTTCTTAGTTCACCCTACGTCCTGGGTATTAGATACCGGATCAGGATCCCACATATGTAAATTGTTACATGGGCTACGTAAAGGTAGAGAACTGGGAAAAGGTGATCATTCCGTTCAAGTAGGGAACGGTGCAAGTATTGTAGCCAAAGCAGTTGGCGAATATCACCTTGTATTACCAAGTCGTAATACACTGATTCTAAATGAATGCTATTATATACCGAACATGATGTGCAACATTATATCAGTCTCTTTATTAAGTAAAGAAGGATATAATTTTGTAGTAAAGGATAATGTTATGAACATATTTCTAGATCAAAAGTTGATCGCATCAGGCTCGTTACATAATGGCATATTCATTCTAAATCAGAATACAGTCCTGAATATACAAAACACACACAAGAGAAAAAGTTCAGATTCGAACGAATTCTACTTGTGGCATTGTAGACTTGGTCATACCAATGCGACACGACTAGCTAAGTTACATAAAGATGGTTATTTGAATCCGTTCGAATTATCATCTTATGATACTTGCCATTCATGTCTCAAAGGAAAAATGACCAAAGCTCCGTTTAGTGGACACGGAGAAAGAGTTACTGAACTCTTAGGACTGATACATACTGATGTTTGTGGTCCCATGTCTACGCATGCCAGGAACGGTTCTTCCTACTTCATTACATTCACTGACGATCTCTCTAGATACGGACATGTGTTTCTGATGAAACACAAGTCTGAAGCTTTTGAGAAATTCATAGAATATAAGCACGAAGTAGAGAACCAAACGGGCAAAAGTATTAAGATTCTTCGATCTGATCGAGGAGGTGAATACTTAAGCGGTGAGTTCCTAGATTATCTAAAAGAGAATGGGATTCTCTCTCAGCTTACTCCTCCTTATACACCACAGCACAACGGTGTATCTGAGCGGAGGAATCGCACCCTATTAGATATGTGCGCTCTATGATGAGCGAGGCTGAGTTACCTATTTCCTTCTGGGGGTATGCGCTTGAGACAGCCATACATCTATTGAATATGGTTCCTACCAAATCAGTGCCTACCACTCCATATGAGATATGGAAATGGAAGAGACCATCTTTTAAGTATGTTAAGATATGGGGTTGTCCAGCCTATGTCAAAAGACAAAATCCGGACAAACTCGAGGCAAGATCTGTCTTATGTAAGTTTGTAGGATATCCCAAGAACTCACAAGGGTATATCTTCTACCACACTGAGAAACAAAAGGTGTTTGTTTCTAAACATGCCACCTTTTTAGAAAAGGAATTTCTTGGAAAAGAAATTTGTCGCAAGGAGGTTGAACTGGAAGAGGTTCCAGCAACACAAACTATAACAGAAGACTTGGTAGAACCAGAGGATTCAGTAGTACCCGACGAACCCCAGCCTCTCCGCCGATCTAGTAGGGTTTCTCGTCCACCTGAGAGATACTACGGTTTTCTCATTGATGGTGGAAGCGAGGATTGCATCATGGATGATGATGAACCGACTAGTTTTGAGCAGGCCATCACGAGTGGTGACTCTGTGAAATGGCTGGATGCAATGCGATCTGAGATGGAATCCATGTACACCAATAAAGTATGGATTTTAGAAAATGCTCCTGAAGGGGTAAAACCCATTGGGAGCAAGTGCATTTTTAAAAAGAAATTTGGTGTAGATGGAAAAGTTGAGACTTTCAAAGCTAGACTTGTAGCAAAGGGTTTTCGTCAACGTCCACGTGTGGATTATGACGAAACCTTTTCTCCAGTAGCTATGCTTAAGTCCATCCGGATCTTACTTGCCATTGCTACATACCATGACTACGAAATCTGGCAAATGGATGTTAAGACCGCCTTTCTAAATGGTGATTTAGAAGAGTGTGTGTACATGACTCAGCCAGAGGGCTTCGTAGATAGTGGGAGCAGCGGAAAGGTGTGCAAGCTGCTTAAATCCATTTATGGGTTAAAGCAAGCATCGCGGAGTTGGAACATCTGTTTTGATGTTGTAGTCAAAGAGTTTGACTTCATCAAAAATATAGATGAACCTTGTATCTATAAGAAGGTAGCAGAGGGTAAGGTTGTCTTCCTCGTATTGTACGTGGATGACATACTCTTGATAGGAAATGATATTCCTATGCTGCAATCAGTCAAGCTCTTCTTATCACAGAGATTCTCAATGAAAGATCTAGGTGATGCCTCCTGCATATTGGGAATCATGATCTATAGAGATAGATCTAAACGGATACTGGGATTGTCCCAATCTAGGTACATTGACACCATACTAAAGAGGTTTAGTATGGAAGAATCCAAGCGTGGGAACCAACCCACGATCTCTGGACTCACTCTCTCCAAAGAGATGTCTCCCAAGACTGATTTGGAGAGAGCTCGCATGCAAGGGATACCCTATGCTTCGGCAGTGGGCTCTATCATGTATGCGATGCTATGTACCAGACCCGATGTAGCATACTCACTAAGTGTAGTGAGTCAGTATCAAGCAGATCCTGGAGAGAGTCATTGGACAGCAGTGAAGAACATTCTCAAGTACTTACGAAGGACTAAGGAGATGTTCTTGGTGTATGGTAACGGAGAACTCCAGGTGGAGTCCTTTACCGATTCCAGCTTCCAAAGTGATAAGGACGACTCTAAGTCGCATTCGGGTTTTGTCTTTACCCTTAATGGAGGGGCGGTATGTTGGAAGAGTTCCAAACAGGATACCGTTGCAGAATCGACGATGGAGGCTGAATACATCGCTGCCAACGATGCTGCCAAAGAGGCTGTCTGGATCAAGAAGTTCATTAGTGAACTTGGTGTGGTTCCATCTATTGAGCATCCAATACCTCTGTATTGCGATAACAATGGAGCTGTGGCTTTGGCCAAGGAACCCAGGTCCCATCAAAAGTCCAGACATATTCTGAGGCGGTATCACCTGATCAGGGAGATAGTTGATCGCCGGGAGATCGAGGTCAGGAGAGTAGATACGAAGGACAACACTGTGGATCCATTCACGAAGGCTATTCCCCAGATACAGTTTGAGAGATTATTCGGGATGCTAGGTATGCGATACTACAGCAGCTGGCCTTAGTGCAAGTGGGAGATTGTTAGTTATGTATATGCCCTAGAGGCCATTGTTGTACATATGATGTATATTATAATGGATGCTTGGATATATATAGAGATGACTTTCTTGCTCGTCATGATAGTATGCTATTTGGTTTCACTTTATCTTAACATGTTGACTTGTATTGGTTTACTGTTTTACTCTCACATGTTGATAAAGCCCTTAGTATCTGTACTCGACTACTGGGACTATGATGAGATCATACTAGTGGGGCCGCGGTAGTCGATGAGTACATCCTATAACTGTTCCTAGTCGAGGGTATATCGAGACAGGGCATCGATACACCAGAGTAGACTAGAGTATACGCATCTTGACCCATATGATGGGCGATGGATGATCCCATATCCATCGGTGTTAGACATCAGAGATGGTGTACGGGTGCTCAGTGTAGACTGGGTACACTAGACGGACTCGCCGAGAACTCCCTGATGGTGATATACCCCACGTCAGATGGCAGTTCTCCGGTGACACAGGTACAGGGTAGTCTGTAGACCCGAGATCGTCATGGAGTCTTGTGTGATTCCCACTGTGCTTTGATTTCCACCTTACCACGTCCAAGAGGGCGTGCAAAACGGTGGCTTTTGGGTACAGTCCCGAATCACATGGAGGCAATGAGCGATAGGAGGGGATTCGTCTCTCCCAGTATAGGGAGTTGATGTTGTGCTGTGTTCGATTGGCTATAACTGGAAGTCCCTGGCCAGGGCTGATATAGAGATTTACTGGTAAGTGTTACTAGTAGTTTCTCGACCCGTTTTGAGCCATACATCGACACGACTTATCGGTTACTGGGGTCTGACGTATACCACCCCTAGACTTGATATGCGACATATCAGACGAACAGACCGGACTGTACGGGAGTGTTACTGATCGGATTCACAGGAGAACGCACAGGCTAGCTTGTTGATCTTCTGATCGCTCAATACATGGGTGGCTGTTACGTTTAGCTGACCGCTTGCCGCTTGTGGGTGTTTGATATGATCATCACCTGCTACCGGCGTATTGACGATTCTTTAGAGTCCTACACAGAGGTTTCTTGGCTCATGCGAAACGGAGTAGAGGCACATATGTGATATGTGCAGGACCGAGAATAATGCGATATGGGATACCGTATTATATTCTCGCGATATTTAGATATGAACCGGGTCATCGGATCAAGTGTTGATTCGATGAATCGGTACATGATATATTAGTCGGTAATATTCGATATAGCCGGATCATCGATTCAAGTGTTGATTCGATGATTTAATGTATAATAATATATATGATATATTGTATAACATTATCTTATATTGGCTCGCTTTATTATTTCATTTTCTCAGTGGATGATACATTGATATATATGCGATATATGTTAATTGTATTATTTTCTTTTGTTGCAAATATATAATATATATGTGATATATATTATTGTGACATGATATGATTAATTGTTAAACATGTTTAAGGATGATTAATTGAGGTTAGGGTTTGATTAGGGTTGGATGCTTCATGCACCTTCTAGAAGCTTTATTCTTTTGTCATTCTTAGGATATTTTTAGATGACACTTATTTAACCCAACCAAACCCTAACTCTAGTTATTTCTCTACTAAATCCTAGCCACTCATCCTTGACCATGGTTTACTAATCAATCATATAGCTTTTATTCTATTCATCACAAAAGGATTAATCTTATTATCTTTTTCCATTATTATATTCTTCTTCTCTCTTGAAGAAGCTCACTTGATTTTCTTTATGTGATGAAATAATATGAGAAAATGATTTAAAAAGAAAGCAAAAATACTACTCTCTCATCCTCATCTCATCTAGCCCATGAGATTAGTGTGTTCATCTCTTTAGAGTGAGAAAGCTTGAGTCTTTGCAACTTCGAGTTAGATCATCGGAGATTTGGAACACTTCAAGCTAGCATGGATCGTTCGAGTCGTGGAGCCTCTCATGAGTCCGGGAGATCGTGGATCGCGGCAAAGGGACTTCTACTCGGAGCTTGTGAAGTGAAGGAGCGGACTACAAAGGTTGTAATCCCTCACACTTAGATAAAAGTTATCATCTTGCATGTTTAAACCTAATAATCTAGCAAACATCCCGGCTTTGGGTTGTTCGGCACGTCTAAATTTTTATCCGGGCATGTTTGATGCCTTTTGAACCTTCACAAGAGTGCCTAGGAACCCTACAATCAGTTATTGGGGTCTGACGTTTACCACCCCTAGACTTGATATGCGACATATCAGACGAGGAGACCGGACTGTATGGGAAGTGTTGCCGATTGGCTCGACGGGAGTTGTAGCAGGTTCGCTTGTTCTCTTCTGATCGCTCAATACCCGGGTGGCCGTTACGTTTAGCTGACCGCTAGCGGCTTAGGGGTGCTTGATATGATCATCACCTACTGCCGGCGTATTGACGAGTCTTAGAGTCCCACAAAGGAGTTACCTAGTCCAGGCGAAACGTTGTGGTGCGCGTACGCGATAGGCGCATGGACCCGAATAGAATGCGCGTATGGGATACCGTATATTGATCGGGCGGCATGCTTTTGGTTAGGGTCATATGTGATATGACCGGATTGATAAATCAAGTGTTGATTTATCATTTAACCATTAGTTTCTCACTAGAAATCCTTTCTTGTATTTGATGGATGTATGCATGCATGTATGTTCTCTTTTTAGATTCATGCACATTTGGATGTACATACACACATACATACATACATACATCCTTCATGGTTGTACATACATGAAAATGGTGGCAATATAAGACTCACACCATGGTTTTATATATGGATTTTATTGCATTTGATTTAAAACAAAAAGGAAAAAGGAAAATGGTTATCATTGATTTGTTTCTACACTCTTCTTTTGACCTAACCATTCTCACCCACCTTTTAACCTTGGGTAAACTTTCCTTTTGTGTTTTAACTCAAGTTAAATAATATTTTCATTGTTTAAACCATGGTTTGAGATGAGAACAAAAAAAAGATATATTCATATTTTTTCATTTTTCTTAAAACAAGAGTTATCTTTTTCACTCTTGTAAAAGATATAGCCATCATCTTCTTCTTCCTCTCTCATTTGCTCTCTAGATTTTTGTAGTGAGCAATATACTCATCAAGTTAGGATTTTGAAGTGAGAAAGAGAACCACAACACCATTCTACACAAGTCTAGCCCACTTGTTTAGAATGTTAGCTTCGTTTCATCTTCTTGATAAAGTGAAGTTGCAAGCTTGGACAAAGCGGACTCCGGGTGGATCATCGGTGACCTAGAGAAGATCAAGTGGAGCTTTTCCAAACCCCAAGTGGCCAAGGAGTCTAGCGTAGAGAGCTACAAAGGTTGTACTCTCAAAACCTTAGCTTTTCTTTCATGAGATGATATGCAAATTTTGAAACCCTAATTTTTCTAGCAATGATCCTTTGTATGTTTACTTAGCACCATAAAAACTTGATCTTTGTGACATGTGATGCTTCCAAACCTCTCATAGGGTGCTAGGTAAACCCTTCAAGGGGAACCATACCGGGCCCCACCATGTACCCTCATACGGCACACACTCCTCGTATGGGGTATGTAATCAGAACCGATAAATCTCATGGTGGCTGCACAAAATCATAGCAAGAAAAACCAGGTATTTCAAATAAGTACATACTCTCCTTTGAAACTATCCACGGTTCCCAAATCCAGAAATATCATGAAAACGAATATCTCAATGCGTATAATTAGAAAGCACGATGTATATGACCTAGAATAATAGCATGCACATACAAGGTCATATCCTGATGCAATAATACTACTGTGTAGTGACATGGCAATTATCGATGATGAAGTGTGTGAGCCGGCAAGCGAGTGTACGTGGAACATATGCATCATTGATAATGGTGCTGGTGTCCTAACAGCATGATTGCAATATAGAAATAACCACATGCAATGCGATGCGGAATCGAATAATCAAAGCAACAGTGAAGAATCTACACCAATATGTACATGTCATGCAGTGGTGCCATTTGAAATAAGACGAATTGGGGTTTTGGTAAAATAAGGGTTACGGTGTTTTTAAGAATATATACATCTTTTGAAAATACCCGTAGAATCCCTTTGCCTGTCCTTAAGATATTCCCGATTCGTTAGTTTTGAAATAGGTATGACTCGGGTCTAGTCTAACATCTACTAAGCCAAGTCCATCAAAATGGGTATGGAAACCATCTAAATCTGAGTCGATATATATACATCTAATAGTCAGTGATCCCGCCTCAATAATATCGCATACGATACAGTATATCATCTGACATCCTCGAGTCATGAGTGCAGATCTATCATCAATATAGAGCTCATACGGTAAATCGTCGTACGGCATCCCAATAGCTGGGTTCGGGTCAATATCACATTCCTCTCATCAATTATTTGGTATCATCATCATCATATCATATAATCTGGGGTACTGATCTAAGTCTAGTACAACTGATACCATCAATAGCTGCGTGTGTAAACACACGTCCAAAGGCCCGCTAGAGATCGCTTGTCGTATCCCAAATACGAATCATATCAAATCACCGATCTCGCGGCACAAAACCCAATATCATCGACTCATCTCCAAAGTCATCGACTATCCATCATCACCACAGTATAAGTATAATGAATATGCAAGGGTGTACGTGTAGGTGTAAATCTATTCTAGGGTTCGCGACTATGAACTACACTAGTTGCTTCTAACCCTAAACTATCCATAACACACCTAACACCATATCCACAACGCACTAAAACTATCATATATACTATACATATAGTATACTATCTACGGACTGCGGGGGTACTATACGCCATCCACCCGACTTCCCCCCGTAGATATAATCTACTCACCTTGCGTCTTCATTTGTGGACGTCGCCACACGCTAGCTTGTCGTCCCGAAGTCTTCATGGGGTACCTACACATCAAAGTATCGTATATGCGTATTAAAACCAAATCAAAGCTAACACGGCACACGAAAACCAAGACGGTACGCTAAGGGGCCTATAGGTTAGAACCTATAGGCACGCCTTCAAAACCATCAATCAATCCTCGATATCGTCGTATAAACGCCAAATAGTCGAGGTAAAACACAATACACAATTGCAGAATTAAAAATACGGAATACGGAAACACGAATCCAAAACAGCAACTTAGGAAATAGGTTCCAGATTTCATCCTAGGTCAAACTAGACAAATCTATACATACCAAGGGCCTAATCTACAGATAAGGGATCACCAAAACCAAAACGAGCAAGTTTGGTAAGGTCCAGGCCGCAAATTGCGGCCAAACAGAATAAATCTGCGGCCGGGTCATGGAGTTAGGGGTTGGGGTCTTGGTGGTAGCTTCCTGGGTGCCTGCACATGTTACTGTCCAATCAATATTATTTCAGAATGTCTCGGGTGATAGCATATTACAAAATACACTCCAAGATTTACAGTTTTCCCCGATATCGATTCCATAAATCCATATTCTGGTTTCTAGTTCAGGTTCGGGTCCAAAATAACATCACTAGGGTGTTTATATAACCTCTACTGAGCTCGATTGCTCACCACAACTCACAATTCTCTCAAACCCTAACTAAGTTTTCTTTATGTCCACAAACACACACAATATCGGTTCTAAACTAGCATGAGGGTATAAGAAAAGCATAAAATAATCTAATGATCCAGAAATTACCTCATTGGCAACTCAAGAATTTTCTTGAGTTGCCCCTAGTGGCCAAAATACTCGCTTTCTTGGTCCAATGTGTAGATCTCGAGGTTGTGCACACTTTTAATGAAATGGAGGTAGGGTTTTGGTGATATTTTAGAGATGAATTGAGGGCTTGAAGGTGGAGGGAGAATGAGGTGCAGGAGCAGCAGCAGCAAGCAAAGAAGAGGGAGAGAGAGATGGTGAAGAAAATGGAGGAATGGCTAAGTCTTGGTCAAAGGTTACCCTCTCTCTCTCACCCATACCTCATTATCTTATTCCTTTTCCATTTTCTTTTTCTTTTCTTTTCTCCAAAATTCCTTTCTCATTCATGTAATACCCAGCCCCTCTTTAAACCAAAATCAGTATTTTAAACTCTAGAATCCTATTTATTCTTATTTACAGTTTTATTCATTTTACTTATAATTTATTTATTTTTTTTTATTTATAAATTTATTTCGTTCTAGACCCCATTTTCTTCATCAATAAAATCCAAAGCCGTTCCCATTTTTCCCCAGTTTTTCCAGCGGCTCAGTGCCTCAGCTCACTTTCCTTTCGTTTAGTAATTAATCGAATTTTAACCCAAATCCCAAGCCCACCCCTTTTATTTTTCCTATGAGATTTTCCCCTAAATTTCTCAGCCCACTGCCTATTTTTCCTTAATACTAATATTATTCAGCTCCGGCCCACTCTTTCCTTTCCATATTAATCTCTTTTACTTTTTATTTTCTTCCTTCTCCTTAGCCCAAACCTCGAGCTCAGCCCACATAGTTTATTTTAAAACCTTTAAATAATTTTCATTGCCAGCCCACATCTCTTTTCTAATTCCTTAATTTTGTTTTTTTGCTGCGGCCCATCTCCTCATTTTCCCCAAATTCTTACCTTAAGGCCCGGCCCAGTCCCCTCTTCGCGCCCGCTCCCACGCTTCCTCACCCGACCCGACTCCATCACTATTCATCTTCCATTTAAATTCTCCAACGGCACTTTCCCTCAATCTCGCTCGCGACCGCGTTCCTCGCCGCTCCCCGCGCCCTCGCTCGCGCTGCCGTTACCCCCACGTCGCGCACTCCCCTCTCCAACTCTCGTCATCTCTTTCTCCTCCCTCTCTCTTCCATCACTTTCTCATTCTTCCTCCCTTTTCACGCGGCCACTCTCAACGCCGCGACCACCGCTGCCGCACCCTCCTTGTCGATCATCCCCGATCACCGTCATCTCCTCCTACAACTCCGCTCGTCGTCCCTGCCAAGCACCCCTGCACCATCACCGACCCATCATCGTCATCGTCGACGTCGTCGTCTCGTCGTCGACCCATCATCTCTCTCTCTCTCGTTCTCTCTGTGTTCTCCCCCTCTCTCTCACTGCCTTCCTCTCTCTCTCCCTTTCAGTCTTCTCTCTCTCTTTCTCTCTCACTCTCTATCCCTCTCTCTCAGCTCTCTCCCACTCTCCCTCACTCTGTTTCCCTCCCTCTCTCACCCTGTTACCTCTGTCTCTCTCTCTCTCTTACAGCCTTCTCCCTCTCTCTCACTGTACTCCCTCTCTCAAATTCTTCCAAACACTCTCTCACTCTCTCTCTCTCGCGATATCTCCCCCTCTGAAACCCCTCCACCAGCAGACCCTCACAACTCTATAGACAATCGCTACACCACCCTTCGCCACCCGCTGCGAGCCGCCGCTGCCGAGACACGAGTCCGAGCCAAATCAAGTTGCCGTGCCGCGCGCGTGCCGCGCGTTCGTGACGACACAGCCACCGTACATCCCCGGGACATCTCCAGGCAAGTTTTTACTTGCTTACATGCTACTTTACTTAGATTACTATCGTTAAATACATAGATTATTAAAGTCACGAGTTTAACCAACTGTGCCATGACCTGTTCGACGTGTGTTCCCAAAGGAAATCTTCCCCTAATTTGGCGGAACTAAATAGTTTTGCTTGGCCCGTATGGCTGTGAACTTAGTGTATGAATTTCGCTGTATAATGTGATCGTTAAAGATTAAAACAACTACCCCCAAGTTTAACCGTAAAACTGAAATTCTGTTGCACCTGAAAATAGTTAAATTCACCATAAACCATATACATATTAGAATGGTGCGTTCGAGGGCTCAAATCGAAGCTAACTCGATGAAATTTAACCCTATGCTAGTTTCCAGACATTCCTGTACTTAAATCATGATGATAATTGTATCGGAGTACTACTCTGGACTGCAGTCCAGAGCTACTCAAATTGTTGGTTGCTGTACCGTATTGGATACCTCAAGATTTGCTTAACCCTTAGGTTGCGGAACTCCTCTGCTTATTGTAGGTAACTCTGTTAGCTAGACAACACAACTAGTTTCATTCTGTTTCGTTGCCGTTTGATATTTAAATTGTAATTTAGAAGATCGGGACACATAACAGTCCCAGCAGAATCAGATTTGACATGTTAATATTAAACAGATTATAACTCCTAACGTACAGACGCGATTGAAGATCCGTTTGTTGCGTTGAAAACTTTACTGAAAACCCTAGAATTCATCCAACTGTAGCGTCGCTAAATTATGATCCCAACAGGGGTTAAAATGCGTTGCGAAATGGATTCCTGATTCTGAAACCGGATTTCCAGCCGCGTGCGCTTAAAATGAAACAGTTATAACTAATGATCCTGAAACCCGATTGGCTCGAAACCAGATTAGATGGATAGCTAACTGAACATATAAATTACTACCTGTTTATCATTTCGCTAAATTATATACATATGTTTCATGATAAATCGTGCAAGTGCTACACTGTTGTTTTTATGATACCTTAATGTGCTTCTTATACTGTTCATGCATCATATCATACCCATATCATTGTAGTGATAACCTAGTCACATCGTGCATTTACCCAGTGTTAGTTTTCTAGCGATGATTGTGGAAAGTACGTCATTGTTCGTGTATCCGTGATTAAGTGAAAGTGATACGTACTTGTGCACAATCAGTGACCCTATATTTCTACTGCATTGTCGACGTCTGTGGGATGCGTGTACGTGTGACTATAAGTGGTATGGGACACTTATGGAAGCGCTTGCACGGGTGTCGCAGATAAGGCATCCGACACTGCCATTTATCTTAGGTATTAGTCGGGACGTGCTTGATGGAGGTCCTGCCTCCAGTTCTCGCGCAGACTTGTCACGGATCGATTAGTATTTAGGGTGATGGTTAGCGTTTGATGTAGACCACGGGGTGTGGGGTAGTTTAAGTGTGAGTTCAACAGAATCTCGGGAGTCCCATGCCGGCTTATATATTTAGGGAGTTATATGGAGATTTACAGGGTATGTGATATATACACCGTGATACACTCGTTACATGTTGGGCCCGTGGTCCCTTGCCCTTGGGTTCTACCCTTGGGTGGAGGACACTCGCGAGTGGTTGACTCTCACACTTGGACTGACGATAGGCTTAGTGACCTGTACAGTGAGACTTAGAGACTGATAGGGATACTGGCATTTTTATTCCTTATATATCGTGTGGCATCCGTGACATTTCGTTATACTGCTTTACTGTTCCGCTGCATTGATTACTGCACATTCATAATCCTACTGTCATTGATTTACTGTTATTCATATCCCTTACCACTGTTAGAACTGTCACATGATTATATATATATTATATTGCTTTTGTGTCGCTCTGACGACCTGAGTATGCATGCTCAGTGTGAGGAGAAGATTTAGCTTGGATCAGAACTAGGCGTGCATCACCGACTTCCTGACTTGCCGTTCCTAGTTACATCCGTTTGTTCCACTTCAGGTTAGTTTACATTATTGTATCTTTCAGTTACTGCATTTCTCATTACCTGCGCATTGTTTACTGTTTACCATGATAAACTAGAAGCCGAAGTGTGACTACGGTAGGACATTTCCTTGACCGTAGGAGCATGGCTGGCCTTGTTTACCCCTCGTATTCCGTATTTTGGGAAGCGGGGCGTGACATGGTTTAGTTGGTATCAGAGACAGGTTTTGCATCGATTGGGATTGCAGTTTTCCGTGTATGGTTTGGCAATCTAAGACATCACTCGGTTTAGATTGTAAACTTGTCATTCTTGATCCATATTCATATCGTGTGTTCAGCTATCCATTCGCTATGGTTTCGGGTGACTTGACAAGGTTACGTGGTTGCAATTGCACTATCGTACTCTAATCAAGTGACTTAAAGTCATACAGTTGATTCTTCACTTATAATAAATTCAGCTTCTCTGATATTTTTGAATCCTTGTCCTATCCATTTTGATTCGTATATCTTGTGACTTATATCATCCCCAAAAATTGTTGTTTCAGGATCATGTCTTCCAACGACTCTTCGTCTTTATCCGCTCCCCAGAATCAGACTGTTGAGATCCTTAGTGTACTACAAGGTTTAAAGGAAGCCCAGGAGCGGACAAACGACTTATTAGCTGAAGGGCTGAGAAGACAGGTGAGTCGGACCCCAGCGGGAGTCTCCTATCATAAAGGGATCCCTATTAGACAGGGAAAAGAGAAGAAGATGAAGCGTCAACAGAAGCATCAGAAGAACCCTTGCTGTGGATATTGTAAGAGGCCAGGACATCTTCAGAAGGATTGTCGCCGTGCCCAAGGGAAATGTCTGATATGCGGTTCCGACAAACATCTCATCAACGGCTGCCCGGAAAGGAAAGAACTACAAGAAGGAAACTCGTCCACACTCCCCACTTCTACCAAGTGAGGATCATCGCGTAGTTTGAACTTCGACCATAAGGCGGATCTAACGCAGGATTCAACTCGCGTAACGATGATGCAGCGTTCTGACAATCGAAGAAGAATTTTATGATTCCCAATTTCAGTAATAATGTGGTCATTTTTATGAATGTTTCTTTCCGTTTGAATCCTTGTATCCGTCGAACTTTTAGTTGAATGAAATAAAAATTTGAATCATAATATATATATCATTCTCATGCTTCCTCTATGTCAAATTCTATTCATTATCACCGTATTTCATTTTGATCTTTCAGTTCCTGCAACCGCATATTTTCGTATGTTTCGTACCCTGAACTTCCCTTGATGTATTCCACTATCTAATCATGACTTCTCTTTTCAGGCCATAGCCCATCCTGGAGCAGCGCCGCATCTAGACGAGGATGCACAGTCATGCGTTTCCTTAGATTATACACTGACGAGTTCCGATGATGAGGTCAATGGTCCCCAGGTCAACTTCGGAAACAACGATTCAGAGGACGAAGGAGCAGCCGCCCTAGAGTTCGACATGATGGTTGATTCTGACGAAGAAGAAGGAGATCCCGAAGAGAACCCTGTAGAGGAGGACGAGATAGAAGAAGATCCCGATGAGGACCCTGTAGAAGAAAAATCCAGTTGAGGAAAACCCCGTGGAAGAAAATCAAGAAGAAGAAAATCACATGGAATCAGATCTTGATGAAGAAGCCTTATATGAGGAAGGAGGACCAGAAGATCTGGACCCTGCTGTGGACGAACTACCAGTGGCGATGCCTACGAGGCGATATGGGAACGGACGTCCCTATCTGAGTGCGCGAGCCTACCGCAACCTGCTGAATCTTCACAACCGCGGCTGACGGAACTTCTTTTGATGTTGTCTTTCTGGCCAAATGAAATTTGTATAGTTTAGGGCCACTTTCCGTCTTTGAGAACGCTTTGTTTCAAGTTTTCTTGAATAAAGTAAATCTTCTGGATTCGTAAACCTTTGATTATTGGTCCGCTTGATACTTGTTTCTCGCCCATATTCATTTATTTTTCTGCCGAGTTCCCTGACTGTTCACCCCTACTCATTGTATGGTTTCACTCTCGTTTCAATTGGAAAGTATCGCACTCTGATCCTTGGAATGAGCCACCATTCATCCTTCGTCTGTACCCTGTTTGAGATCCTTCTGGGAGGAGAATAGTTCCTGTGAAACTTCCGAATTCATTAACTCTTCAAATTTTGATTCGTGTGTTGTACCAATTATTGGTTTCCCCCACACTTTTCCTTTTGTATTCTTTTGTTGCTCATCCTTACATCCTGTGTTGACCCGATCCCAATCTCCTTGATCTTCAGCCTAAAGCCGACACACTTCAACCTTCTGATTGAGCCACACTTCCTTATAATCATTACCCTATCTAGCCCTATACCTATTTGTGTTTTTCCTATTACCCTAAATATATTTAGGGACACTGTTGTTCAAAAATTTAGTTTTCAGTACTTTAAATTTATCAAAGAGTACGTGTCATTGACTACTCCGTTTTTGTATTTAAGTATAACTATTATTATTTTTTTCATTTTCAGTAGCGCAACCTTACACCGCGCATACTTTCACTATACAAGCTTTCTAAACGATGTTTAACCTATTTCTGTCGATACCTTTCCTAAAATATTTTAGCTTACCGACTAGTTTTCACTGCTTTATTGTCGTCAATTTATTTTGGGGATGTGTGCCTATGCTTACTATTATAAGTGGTTGAGCCATATATTTATTATTTCTGTTTGCTATTACGATGTATATCGTTGCACACACTTTTGGTTTCGACGTTTACCGAGCACACTTTGATTAATATTATTAGATAATTGTTACCTATATTCTTGTATATTTGTAGTTGCCCTTATAGTGTTCCTGTATTATACTTTTAGGCCTAACTTTTGTATGTGGTTCTTCTATATATGTATGTACCTTCAAAACTTGGTCTACCCGTTTTTAAATGAATCAACACGTATTAGTTTTCGATATGATAATCCTTCGTTTATTATTTATAGCTAGTTGCTTCTTTTAAATTTCGAGGACGAAATTTTTGTAAGGGTGGTATGATGTAATACCCAGCCCCTCTTTAAACCAAAATCAGTATTTTAAACTCTAGAATCCTATTTATTCTTATTTACAGTTTTATTCATTTTACTTATAATTTATTTGTTTTTTTTATTTATAAATTTATTTCGTTCTAGACCCCATTTTCTTCATCAATAAAATCCAAAGCCGTTCCCATTTTTCCCCAGTTTTTCCAGCGGCTCAGTGCCTCAGCTCACTTTCCTTTCGTTTAGTAATTAATCGAATTTTAACCCAAATCCCAAGCCCACCCCCTTTATTTTTCCTATGAGATTTTCCCCTAAATTTCTCAGCCCACTGCCTATTTTTCCTTAATACTAATATTATTCAGCTCCGGCCCACTCTTTCCTTTCCATATTAATCTCTTTTACTTTTTATTTTCTTCCTTCTCCTTAGCCCAAACCCCGAGCTCAGCCCACATAGTTTATTTTAAAACCTTTAAATAATTTTCATTGCCAGCCCACATCTCTTTTCTAATTCCTTAATTTTGTTTTTTTGCTGCGGCCCATCTCCTCATTTTCCCCAAATTCTTACCTTAAGGCCCGGCCCCGTCCCCTCTTCGCGTCCGCTCCCACGCTTCCTCACCCGACCCGACTCCATCACTATTCATCTTCCATTTAAATTCTCCAACGGCACTTTCCCTCAATCTCGCTCGCGACCGCGTTCCTCGCCGATCCCCGCGCCCTCGCTCGCGCTGCCGTTACCCCCACGTCGCGCACTCCCCTCTCCAACACTCGTCATCTCTTTCTCCTCCCTCTCTCTTCCATCACTTTCTCATTCTTCCTCCCTTTTCACGCGGCCACTCTCAACGCCGCGACCACCGCTGCCGCACTCTCCTCGTCGATCATCCACGATCACCGTCATCTCCTCCTACAACTCCGCTCGTCGTCCCTGCCAAGCACCCCTGCACCATCACCGACCCATCATCGTCATCGTCAACGTCGTCGTCTCGTCGTCGACCCATCATCTCTCTCTCTCTCGTTCTCTCTGTGTTCTCCCCCTCTCTCTCACTGCCTTCCTCTCTCTCTCCCTTTCAGTCTTCTCTCTCTCTTTCTCTCTCACTCTCTATCCCTCTCTCTCAGCTCTCTCCCACTCTCCCTCACTCTGTTTCCCTCCCTCTCTCACCCTGTTATCTCTCTCTCTCTCTCACCCTGTTACCTCTCTCTCTCTCTCTCTCTCTTACAGCCTTCTCCCTCTCTCTCACTGTACTCCCTCTCTCAAATTCTTCCAAACACTCTCTCACTCTCTCTCTCTCGCGATATCTCCCCCTCTGAAACCCCTCCACCAGCAGACCCTCACAACTCTATAGACGATCGCTACACCACCCTTCGCCACCCGCTGCGAGCCGCCGCTGCCGAGACACGAGTCCGAGCCAAATCAAGTTGCCGTGCCGCGCGCGTGCCGCGCGTTCGTGACGACACAGCCACTGTACATCCCCGGGACATCTCCAGGCAAGTTTTTACTTGCTTACATGCTACTTTACTTAGATTACTATCGTTAAATACATAGATTATTAAAGTCACGAGTTTAACCAACTGTGCCATGACCTGTTCGACGTGTGTTCCCAAAGGAAATCTTCCCCTAATTTGGCGGAACTAAATAGTTTTGCTTGGCCCGTATGGCTGTGAACTTAGTGTATGAATTTCGCTGTATAATGTGATCGTTAAAGATTAAAACAACTACCCCCAAGTTTAACCGTAAAACTGAAATTCTGTTGCACCTGAAAATAGTTAAATTCACCATAAACCATATACATATTAGAATGGTGCGTTCGAGGGCTCAAATCGAAGCTAACTCGATGAAATTTAACCCTATGCTAGTTTCCAGACATTCCTGTACTTAAATCGTGATGATAATTGTATCGGAGTACTACTCTGGACTGCAGTCCAGAGCTACTCAAATTGTTGGTTGCTGTACCGTATTGGATACCTCAAGATTTGCTTAACCCTTAGGTTGCGGAACTCCTCTGCTTATTGTAGGTAACTCTGTTAGCTAGACAACACAACTAGTTTCATTCTGTTTCGTTGCCGTTTGATATTTAAATTGTAATTTAGAAGATCGGGACACATAACAGTCCCAGCAGAATCAGATTTGACATGTTAATATTAAACAGATTATAACTCCTAACGTACAGACGCGATTGAAGATCCGTTTGTTGCGTTGAAAACTTTACTGAAAACCCTAGAATTCATCCAACTGTAGCGTCGCTAAATTATGATCCCAACAGGGGTTAAAATGCGTTGCGAAATGGATTCCTGATTCTGAAACCGGATTTCCAGCCGCGTGCGCTTAAAATGAAACAGTTATAACTAATGATCCTGGAACCCGATTGGCTCGAAACTAGATTAGATGGATAGCTAACTGAACATATAAATTACTACCTGTTTATCATTTCGCTAAATTATATACATATGTTTCATGATAAATCGTGCAAGTGCTACATTGTTGTTTTTATGATACCTTAATGTGCTTCTTATACTGTTCATGCATCATATCATACACATATCATTGTAGTGATAACCTAGTCACATCGTGCATTTACCCAGTGTTAGTTTTCTAGCGATGATTGTGGCAAGTACGTCATTGTTCGTGTATCCGTGATTAAGTGAAAGTGATACGTACTTGTGCACAATCAGTGACCCTATATTTCTTCTGCATTGTCGACGTCTGTGGGATGCGTGTACGTGTGACTATAAGTGGTATGGGACACTTATGGAAGCGCTTGCACGGGTGTCGCAGATAAGGCATCCGACACTGCCATTTATCTTAGGTATTAGTCAGGACGTGCTTGATGGAGGTCCTGCCTCCAGTTCTCGCGCAGACTTGTCACGGATCGATTAGTATTTAGGGTGATGGTTAGCGTTTGATGTAGACCACGGGGTGTGGGGTAGTTTAAGTGTGAGTTCAACAGAATCTCGGGAGTCCCATGCCGGCTTATATATTTAGGGAGTTATATGGAGATTTACAGGGTATGTGATATATACACCGTGATACACTCGTTACATGTTGGGCCCGTGGTCCCTTGCCCTTGGGTTCTACCCTTGGGTGGAGGACACTCGCGAGTGGTTGACTCTCACACTTGGACTGACGATAGGCTTAGTGACCTGTACAGTGAGACTTAGAGACTGATAGGGATACTGGCATTTTTATTCCTTATATATCGTGTGGCATCCGTGACATTTCGTTATACTGCTTTACTGTTCCGCTGCATTGATTACTGCACATTCATAATCCTACTGTCATTGATTTACTGTTATTCATATCCCTTACCACTGTTAGAACTGTCACATGATTATATATATATTATATTGCTTTTGTGTCGCTCTGACGACCTGAGTATGCATGCTCAGTGTGAGGAGAAGATTTAGCTTGGATCAGAACTAGGCGTGCATCACCGACTTCCTGACTTGCCCTTCCTAGTTACATCCGTTTGTTCCACTTCAGGTTAGTTTACATTATTGTATCTTTCAGTTACTGCATTTCTCATTACCTGCGCATTGTTTACTGTTTACCATGATAAACTAGAAGCCGAAGTGTGACTACGGCAGGACATTTCCTTGACCGTAGGAGCATGGCTGGCCTTGTTTACCCCTCGTATTCCGTATTTTGGGAAGCGGGGCGTGACAACTCAAATAGTAATCCCAAAAGAACATGGTGGAAAAATGCACAAGTGTAAGAAAATGATATGTGCATGTTTTGCACAAAAAAGCTAAAAAACCGATTAGCGAATTTTAATCGCGATTAGCACTAAATTAGCATATAACTAATCATAAAAACTTTAAAATGGTATAATTCTATAAAATACCCTATTTTATAATTTTCCATAATTTTTCCAAATTTTTCTGTATTTAATTATACCTAAATATTAAAATATTCATTAAAATAATATTAAATTATAAAAATTCCCAAAAATAATATTTTATTATTTTGGAAACGTTACAGGAATTTCATCCATTTCTTCTTCATTACCACTTATTTCTTTTACAAGAAATTCCTTTTCTAAAATGGTGGCGTGTTGAGCAACAAACACATTTTTTTCCTCAATGTGGTAGAATATATATATATGTGAATTCTTTGGATATCCCACAAACTTGCAAATAACTGATCGTGCTTCGAATTTGCTCGGATTCTGTTTTTTAACATAGTCCAGACAACCCCATATTTTAACTCGTTTAAGATATTGCCTCTTTCCACTCCATATCTCATATGGTGTTTAGGCACAGATAAGTATGCAGCTGTCTCAAGTGCATAACTCCAAAAGGAAATAGGTAACTCAGTATTACTCATCATAGAGCGCACCATATCTAATAAGGTGCGATTCCTCCGCTCCGATACACCATTGTGCTGTGGTGTATATGGAGGAGTAAGCTGAGAGAGAATCCCATTCTCTTTTAGATAATCTTGGAATTCCGTGCTCAAATATTCCCCTCCTCGATATGATCAAAGGATTTTGATACTTTTACCCGTTTGGTTCTCTACTTCGTTCTTATATTCCTTAAATTTCTCAAAGGCTTTAGAATTTTGTTTCAACAAGAAAACATGTCTGAATCGAGAGAAATCATCGATGAATTTAATGAAGTATGAGGAACCATTCCTGGCATGTGTAGACATAGGACCGCATACATCACTATGTATCAGTCCCAAGAGTTCAGTAGCTCTTGCTTTGTGTCCCGTAAACGGAGTTTTGGTCATCTTTCCTTTGAGACATGACTGATAAGTTTCATAAGATGTAAATTCGAACGGTTCCAAATATGCATCCTTATGTAACTTAGCTAGTCTGGTCGCATTGATATGACCAAGTCTACAATGCTACAAGAAGGCTTTGTTCATTTCTGAGCTTTTCCTCTTGTGTGTGTTCTGTATGTTTAGAACTGTATTTTGATTTAAAACGTATAAACCATTACACAACGTACCAAACCCAATCAACACTTGATTTAGGAAAATGTTCATAACATTTTTCTCTAATGTAAGGTTGTATCCTTTTTTATCTAATAAAGAAACGGATATTATATTGCACATCATCGACGGTACGAAATAACAGTCGTTCAAAATCAATGTATTACTTTTTGGCAGTACTAGGTGATATTTGCCGACTGGTTCAGCAGCAACAATTGCTCCATTCCCCACTCTGAGAAACATATCACCCTTTCCCAGTTCTCTACTTTTCTTCAACCCTTGTAACAGATTACAAATGTGGGATCCTGATCCGATATCCATTACCCAGGACGTAGAGAAGACTGAGAAACAGTTCTTAATAACTAACACACCCGAAGAAGATGCATCAGAATGCTATTTTTTCATTAGGGTTGCGTGGAAATCCTTGCATACCCCTAACCCTTGCCCAGACTTATGACAGTTGTCATAAGATAGAGTGGAACCAACGTTCCCCAGCCAAGTATAATAAGCGGGTTCGGTCAAAACATCCATGTTATTATCTTGATTAAGGCATGACATGGTCGCTACCTGGAGAGAGAGAGAAGAAAACACTTTAGCGTGCGCTCTTGTAAGATTAGATTGGTTATTATCTTATCTAATCAGGATGGCTCTCACTGTTTTTATCAAATCTTCTTTCAAACTCTAAAAGGTTAGATTAGCCGGGATTAATTACACCCTACAAGTTCGCTAATCGATTAGCCAAGCTAGTGTTAGTACTCTGAGGGAGTCTCCCTGTGCTTTCGCATGGAACTAATTAAATAACCTCGTTTCCGCAGGGGCATAACCCCGTTAAGACCTTTCTTAGACACCTATTGGATTAGCTAATTGTAAAGTGGAAAACTCTCCTAGGAGTAACACTTACTCGCAGTGGGTACCTGGATCCAACTATCACATAGAAGGTATGCAATCTCATTGCAAATTTCAACACTTGAAATTCCCGATAATTGTTTTTACCCTATGCGGCTTATAACCTTGACAATGTCAACAAATCATAAACCACAAGTCAAGTTCAACCCATCATTTCGTGACTGATTTGACCCACCCGCACGACCTTTGACAAGGTCAACAAAGCCGTACGACTGCCCTAACCAACCGCATCAACATGCGGCAGAAAAGCACTAATTAGCTACCGAACACTACGCCTCGACAAAGGTCGACAAATGCAACACGAATACTAAACAACACATATCTGAAATGACAGTGAGCTACGACTGGTTTTGAAGAAAACCTTTAATGTAATGAACTTGATATCGTTGTAGAACCTAATAATTTGAAAAAGGAGTGGTTTAAGCTTCGCTTTAAAAATCGAATAGTTTTCAAAACAAACCGAGTGGGTTGCACCATATACTAGTTTTTGCTAAAGAGGTCATTTCCGGTGAAGGGGTCTAGGCTCTTTCCTTATTGAATGAGGTGCTGGATATTCATAATGGAATACCACTATGCAAAGCAACAATTAGAGCTACCATTTTGAAAAAGTGATTCTACAATATCTTTTAGATTTCTTTTCTTTTCATTAATCATATTAATGAAGTCCCATCAATTAAGTTTCCTAAACATCACAGAAGAAAAAAAAATAAAACATACATATATGTAGGGTTCCTAGGCACTCTTACAAGGGTTCAAAAGGCATCAACCATGCCCGAATAAAAATTTAGACGTGCCGAACAACCCAAAGCCGGGATCATTGCTAGATTATTAGGGTTTAACATGCAAGTAAAAATCTTTATAACTAAGTGTAAGGGATTACAACCTTTGTAGTCCGCTCCTTCGCTTCATAAGCTCCGAGTAGAAGTCCCTTCGCCACGATCCACGATCTCCCGGACTCATGAGAGGCTCCACGACTCGAACGATCCATGCTAGCTTGTAGTGTTCCTTTTCTCCGATGATCTACGTCGAAGTTTCTATAACTCAAGCTCTCTCACTCTAATGAGGTGAACATCCTAATCTAATTGGCTAGATTAGATAAGGATGATGGAGTAGTATTTATGCTTTCTTTTTATATCAAATTCTCACACTTAAACATCACAAAATGAAAACCTAGTAAGCTTTCTCAAAGCTCAAGGTTGAAAAAGAAGAAGCATGATTCATTAATCCATTTGTGATGAATAATTAAAACATATATGATTAATAATGTAACCAGGGTCAACCATGACTAGGCTAACTCATGTAGAGAATTAACTAGGGCTAGGGTTTGGGTTGGGTTAAACAATGAGTCATAAGAAAATATCAACCATAATATCTTTCTCATGACAAAAGAAAAACCATCTAGAAGGTGCATGAAAGATCTAACCCAATTCAAACCCTAACCTTTTTTAATCTCCACTAAACATGTTTCATTAGTAATCATATCATGTTATAATAATATATATCACATTTATATTATATATTTGTAACAAAAGAAAATAACACAATTAATATATATCGCATATATATCAATGTATTATCAGGTGAGAAAATGAAATAATAAAGCGAGCCAATATTAGATAATGTAATGCAATATATCATATATATTATAATACATTAAATCATCGAATCAACACTTGATCCGACAATCCGGCGATATCGAATATACCCGACTAATATATCATGTACCGATTCATCGAATCAACACTTGATCCGATGACCCAGTTCATATCTAAATATCGCGAGAATATAATACGGTATCTCATATCGCATTATCCTCGGTCGTGCACATATCACATATGTGCCCCTACTCCTTTTGCCTGAGTCAAGAAACCTCTGTGTAGGACTCTAAAGAATCGTCAATACACCAGTAGCAGGTGATGATCATATCAAACAACCACAAGCAGCAAGCGGTCAGCTAAACGTAACAGCCACCCAGGTATTGAGTGATCAGAAGATCAACAAGCTAGCCTGCATATTCTCCTATGAATCCAATCAGTAACACTCCCGTACAGTCCGGTCTCTTCGTCTGATATGTTGCACATCTAGTCTAGGGATGGTATACGTCAGATCCCAGTAACCGATAAGTTGTGTCCATGTAAGGCTCATAACGGGTCGAGAAACTACTGGTAACATTTACCAGTAAATCTCTATATCAGCCCTGGCCAGGGACTTCCAGTTATAGCCAATCGAACACAGCACAACATCAACTCCATATACCGGGAGAGACGAATCCCCTCCTATCACTCATTGCCTCCATATGATTCGGGACTGCACCCAAAAGCCACCCTTTTGCATGCCCTATTGGACGTGGTAAGGTGGAAATCAAAGTACAGTGGGAATCACACAAGACTATATGACGATCTCGGGTCTACAGACTACCCTGTACCAGTGTCACCGGAGAACTGTCATCTGACGTGTGGTATATCACCATCTGGGAGTTCTCGGCGAGTCCGTCCAGTATACCCAGTCTCCACTGAGCACCCGTACACCATATCTGATGTCAAAACACCGATGGATATGGGATCATCCATCGCCCATCATATGGGTCAAGATGCGTATACGCTAGTCTACTCTGGTGTATCGATGCCCTGTCTCGATATACTCTCGACTAGGAACAGTTATAGGATGTACCCATCAACTACCGTGGCCCCACTAGTATGATCTCAACATAGTCCCAGTAGTCGAGTACAGATCCTAAGGGCTTTATCAACATGTGAGAGTAAGACTGTAAACATATACAAGTCAACATGTTAAGATAAAGTGAAACCAAATAGCATACTATCATGACGAGCAAGAAAGTCCACTGTATATATATCCAACCATCTATTATAATATACATCATATGTACAACAATGGCCTCTAGGGCATATACATAACTAACAATCTCCCACTTGCATTAAGGCCAGCTGCTGTAATATCTCATACCTAGCATCCTGAATAATCTCTCAAACTGTATCTGGGGAATGGCCTTCGTGAGTGGATCTGCAGTGTTGTCCTTCGTATCTACTCTCCTGACCTCGATCTCCCGGCGATCAACTATCTCCCTGATCAGGTGATACCGCCTCAGAATATGTCTGGACTTTTGATGGGACCTGGGTTCCTTGGCCAAAGCCACTGATCGATTGTTATCGCAATACAGAGGTATTGGATGTTCAATGGATGGAACCACACCAAGTTCACTAATGAACTTCTTTATCCAGACAGCCTCTTTGGCAGCATCGTTGGCAGCGATGTATTCAGCCTCCATCGTCGAGTCTGCAACGGTATCCGGTTTGGAACTCTTGAAACATACCACCCCTCCATTGAGGGTAAAGACAAATCCCGAGTGCGACTAAGAGTCGTATTTATCACTTTGGAAGCTGGAATCGGTAAAGGACTCCACCTGGAGTTCTCCATTACCATACACCAAGAACATCTCCTCAGTCCTTCGTAAGTACTTGAGAATGTTCTTCACAGCTATCCAATGACTCTCTCCAGGATCTGCTTCATACCGACTCATTACACTTAGTGAGTATGCTACATCGGGTCTGGTACATAGCATCGCATACATGATAGAGCCTACTGCAGAAGCATAGGGTATCCCTTGCATGCGAGCTCTCTCCAAATCAGTCTTGGGAGACATCTCTTTGGAGAGAGTGAGTCCAGAGATCGTGGGTTGGTTCCCACGCTTGGATTCTTCCATACTAAACCTCTTTAGTGTGGTGTCAATGTACGTGGATTGGGACAATCCCAGTATCCATTTAGATCTATCTCTATAGATCATAATTCCCAATATGCAGGAGGCATCACCTAGATCTTTCATTGAGAATCTTTGTGATAAGAAGAGCTTGACTGATTGCAGCATAGGAACATCATTTCCTATCAAGTGTATGTCATCCACGTACAATACGAGGAATACAACCTTACTCTCTGCAACCTTCTTATAAATACAAGGTTTATCTATATTTTTAAGAAGTCAAACTCTTTGACTACAACATCAAAACAGATGTTCCAACTCCGCAATGCTTGCTTTAACCCATAAATGGATTTAAGCAGCTTGCACACCTTTTCACTGCTCCCACTATCTACGAAGCCCTCTGGCTGAGTCATATACACGCACTCTTCTAAATCACCGTTTAGAAAGGCGGTCTTAACATCCATTTGCCAGATTTCATAGTCATGGTATGCAACAATGGCAAGTATGATCCGGATGGACTTAAGCATAGCTACTGGAGAAAAGGTTTCCTCATAATCCACACCTGGTCATTGACGAAAACCCTTTGCAACAAGTCTAGCTTTGAAAGTCTCAACTTTTACATCTACACCAATTTTCTTTTTAAAGATCCACTTGCTCCCAATGGGTTTTACCCCTTAGGAGCATTTTCCAAAGTCCATACTTTGCTGGTGTACATGGATTCCATCTCAGATCGCATTGCATCCAGCCATTTCACAGAGTCACCACTCGTGATGGCCTGCTGGAAACTAGTCGGGTCACCATCTTCCATGATGCAATCCTCGCTCCCACCATCAATGAGAAAACTGTAGTATCTCTCAGGAGGGTGAGAAACCCTGCTAGATCAGCGCAGAGGCTGGGGTTCGTCGGGTACTACTGAATCCTCTTGCTCCAATAAATCATCAGTTGTTGTTTATGGTACTGGAACCTCTCCTAGCTCTACCTCTTTGCCACTAATTTTTTTTGCACGAAATTCCTTTTCTAAAAAGGTGGCATGTTGAACAACAAACACCTTTTGTTGTTCACTGTGGTAGAATAGATATCCATACGAATTGCTTTGATATCCTACAAACTTGCAAAGAACTGATCGTTCCTCGAGCTTGTCTGGATTTTGTCTTTTGACATAGGCCGGACAACCCCATATCTTAACTCGTTTAAGATACGGTCTCTTCCCACACCATATCTCATATGGCGTGGTAGGTACAGATTTAGATGGAACTTGATTCAATAGGTATGCCGCTGTCTCAAGTGCATAACCCAGAAGGAAATAGGTAACTCAGCATTGCTCATCATAGAGCGCACCATATCTAATAGGGTGCGATTCCTCCGTTCCGATACACCGTTGTGCTGTGGTGTATAGGGAGGAGTAAGCTGAGAGAGAATCTCATTCTCTTTTAGATAGTCTAGGATCTCATTGCTCAAGTATTCTCCTCCTCGATCAGATCGAAGGATCTTAATACTTTTGCTCATTTGGTTCTCTACTTCGTGCTTATATTCTCTGAATTTCTCAAAAGCTTCAGACTTGTGTTTTATCAAGAACACATGTCCGTATCTAGAGAGATCGTCAGTGAATGTAATGAAGTAGGAAGAACCGTTCCTGGCATGCGTAGACATAGGACCGAATACATCACTATGTACCAGTCCTGAGAGTTCCGTAACTCTTTCTCCGTGTCCACTAAACGGAGTTTTGGTCATTTTACCTTTGAGACATGAATGGCAAGTATCATAAGATGATAATTCGAACGGATTGAAATATCCATCCTTATGTAATTTAGCTAGCCGTGTCGCATTGATATGACCAAGTCTACAATGCCACAAGAAGGATTCGTTCATTTCTGAACTTTTTCTTTTGTGTGGGTTTTGTATATTAAGGACTGTATTTTGATTGAGAATGAATATGTCATTATGTAACGAGCCTGATCCAATCAACTTTTGATCTAGGAAGACGTACATAACATTATCCTTTACTACAAAATTATATCCTTCTTTACTTAATAAAGAAACTGATATAATGTTGCACATCATGTTCGGTATATAATAGCACTCATTCAGAATCAGTGTATTACTACTTGGTAA
Source organism: Agapanthus africanus (assembly GCA_030015575.1). Taxonomy (NCBI): domain Eukaryota; kingdom Viridiplantae; phylum Streptophyta; class Magnoliopsida; order Asparagales; family Amaryllidaceae; genus Agapanthus; species Agapanthus africanus. The sequence continues at coordinate 240,657,885 of CM057351.1, forward strand.
TACTAGGTGATATTCTGCAACTGCTTTGGCAGCAATACTTGCACCATTCCTTACTTGTATGGAATGATCACCTTTTCCCAGTTCTCTACCTTTACGTAGCCCACGTAACAATTTACATATATGGGATCCTGATCCGGTATCTGATACCCAGGACGTAGTGTGAACTGAGAAACAGTTCTCAATAACAAACACACCCGGAGAAGATGTATCAGCATGCATGTTCTTTGTTTGGGTGGCGTGAGAATCCAGATATTCTCCTGTTTCTTGTTCAGTCTTATAACTCTTATAAGAAAGAACGGGACCAACGATCCCCTGCTCAGTATAATAAGCAGGTTCAGTCAATACATCCATATTATTATCTTGATTAAGTCCTGACTTGGTCGCTACCTGGAGAGAGAGAGAAGGAAACACTTTAGTGCATGCTCTTGCAAGATTAGATTGGTTATTATCTTATCTAATCAGGATGTCTCCCATTGTTTTTATCAAATCTTCTTTCAAACCCTAAAAGGTAAGATTAGCCGGGATTAATTACAACCTACAATTTCGTCAATCTTTCAGCCAGATCAGTGTCGATACTTGAGGGAGGTTCCCCTTGCTTTCGCACGGACCTAATTAAAATAAACCTCATTTTCCCAGAGGCATGACCCTGTTAACACCTTTCTAGACACCTACTTGATCGGCTAATTGTCCTGTGTAAAATTCTCCCACGAGTAACCCTTACTCTTAGTGGATATCAGGATCTAACTATCTCATAGGAGGTATGCAATCTCATTGAAAATTTCAACACTTGAAATTCCCGATAATATTCTGCCCCTAGCGATTTATGACCTTGACAACGTCAACAAACCATAAATCGCAAGTCAAGTTCAACCTGTCATTTCCCGATTGAAATAAACCTACCCGCATGACCCTTGACAAGGTCAACAAGGCCGTACGAATACCCTAATCTAATCGCATCTCATGTTTTAGCAGATAAACATTAATTAGCTACCGTACACTGTGCCTTGATAAGGTCAACAAACGCAGTACGAATACTAAGTAAGATTTATCTAAAATGACGGAGGGCTACGCAGGTTTTTCAGAAAACCATGAGTATAATGAACTTGATATCGTTGTAGAAATAAGTGATTTTGAAAAGGAGTGTTTATTAGGCTTTTGCAGTTTTGCTAAAGAGGTCACTCCCGGTGAAGGGATCTCGTCTCTTTCCCCATCAAATAAGGTGCAGGGCATATCATATATACCGCTTTGCAAAGCAAGAACAATATATAAGCTGTCAAAAACTAAACTGTGAGTATGTAGCTACTGCCGGTTTCGCTAAAGAGGTCACTCCCGGTGAAGGGATCTCGGCTCTTTCCTCATCGAATAGGGTGCAGGGTATATCATATATACCGCGGTGCAAAGCAAGAACTATAGATACCTTTTTATAAAATTTTGATTCTACAACATCTTTTAGATTTCTTTTCTTTTATTAATTTCATTAATAAAAATCCCATCAATTTATGCTTCCTAAGCATCACAGAAGAAACGAAAGCAGTAATATTTATATATCCGCATATATATAGTATAAGCATTCGTCTCAGGCAGTAATATGATCTCATCACAGAACATTGCAGCAGAAGAACATATACAAAATATTGGATATACTAGGATGTCCGTGTTTTTAATACGAGCCGGTATAAAACACGGATTCCACGGTCGCGATGAATAGCCAAACCCACATCCCTAGACCCCTGCGAGAGCGGCAAGTAACACTGCTAATTCTAGGGTTAGGAGACCCGGTCTCGACTCCTCGAGATGGCCTCCCACTGGACCCTAGAACCCGGTTAGTTGTGCTCCCCTCCTTAGGTCTACCTAATGCGAAAAAGTAAATAATATACACTGGTGACATCAACCTCATCCCGGAAGTGCCCCAATAAAAGAATATTACATACAAATGAATTTTACATGAATGAAAATAAAAACCCTCATCTCACATAAAATCCCCGGCTATTCAGAACACAACGATCCAATATAACATATCACAGCAACACATAATATCTCATATCATCAACGTAAGTAAGTATGCATACACCGATCATCATTGATGTATAGCAACGAAAACCGGCAATACAACTACATACTACACTTACGGTCACAGAAAAGAAATTGCAAAACTACAACATTGAATCCACAATCATGTGGCACGCCGTACTGCCCCAAACCCTAAGGTTTAGAGGCGGTTCAGACGGTCACATAATCGAGTTAAGGTTTGTGTTCTTCTAGAAGGACCACAACGTTACTTGCACATTTTTCCGAAAGATTTAAACTCAAGAAAAATTCAACACTTAAAAGTTTTTCGTGCCGGGAAAAAGTGAGTTAATGATATCTGTTCGAACATTTTAACAGTTTCTAAAAGATCCGGAAAACATAACGAAATTAAATTTTCCGATCGAATCAATGAATTCAAAATAATCCCCAGAATCAACACTTGAGTCAGATTAAAATTACCCAGAAAAATGCAGGAACAGCTACGGACATTACTGTACAAAACACTAACCCTAATTCTACTGTTCCACTACGGAACCGCCGCGCAAGCAAGGTATTGCCGCGGTTTCGCGGCGCTATAGTGGAATTGGGATGTCGTATTTTACAGTAACTCTAAGAATTCCCTGCTTATTTTTTATGTATTTCTAATGCAGAAAAAATCACATTTTCACAAAATTTCCAGAGAGGGGTCTATTTCGACGTTCCGGGGTTCGATCGGAGTTTTAACTTCGTATACACGTCGCCTAATGCTCTAGCTAGGCTCTGATACCACTGTAGGGTTCCGAGGCACTCTTACAAGGGTTCATAAGGCATCAACCATGCCCGAATAAAAATCTTTACAACTAAGTGTGAGGGATTACAACCGTTGTAGTCCGTTCCTTCGCTTCATAAGCTCCGAGTAGAAGTCCCTTCGCCGCGATCCACGATCTCCCGGACTCATGAGAGCCTCCACGACTCGAACGATCCATACTAGCTTGTAGTGTTCCTTTTCTCCAATGATCTACGTCGAAGTTTCTATAACTCAAGCTCTCTCACTCTAATGAGGTGAACACCCTAATCTAATTGGCTAGATTAGATAAGAATGATGGAGTAGTATTTATGCTTTCTTTTTATATCAAATTCTCACACTTAAACATCACAAAATGAAAACCTAGTAAGCTTTCTCAAAGCTCAAAGTTGAAAAAGAAGAAGCATGATTCATTAATCCTTTTGTGATGAATAATGAAAACATATATGATTAATAATGTAACCATGTTCAACCACGACTAGGCTAACTCATGTAGAGAATTAACTAGGGCTAGGGTTTGGGTTGCGTTAAACAATGAGTCATAAGAAAATATCAACCATAATATCTTTCTCATGACAAAAGAAAAACCTTCTAGAAGGTACATGAAAGACCTAACCCAATTCAAACCCTAACCTTGTTTAATATCCACTAAACATGTTTCATTAGTAATCATATCATGGTACAATAATATATATCACATATATATTATATATTTATAACAAAAGAAAATAATACAATTAATATATATCGCATATATATCAATGTATTATCTGGTGAGAAAATGAAATAATAAAGAGAGCCAATATTAGATAATGTAATGCAATATACCATATATATTATAATACATTAAATCATCGAATCAACACTTGATCCGACAATCCGGCTATATCGAATATAACCGACTAATATATCATGTACCGATTCATCGAATCAACACTTGATCCGATGACCCAGTTCATATCTAAATATCGCGAGAATATAATACGGTATCTCATATCGCATTATCCTTGGTCGTGCACATATCACATATGTGCCCCTACTCCGTTTTGCCTGAGTCAAGAAACCTCTGTGTAGGACTCTAAAGAATCGTCAATATGCCGGTAGCAGGTGATGATCATATCAAACACCCATAAGCTGCAAGCGGTCAGCTAAACGTACCAGCCACTGACCGCTAAACGTACCAGCCACCCAGGTATTGAGTGATCAGAAGATCAACAAGCCACCCTGTACATTCTCTTCTTAATCCAATCAGTAACACTCCCGTACAGTCCGGTCTCTTCGTCTGATATGTTGCATATCTAGTCTAGGGGTGGTATACGTCAGACCCCAGTAACCAATAAGTCGTGTCGATGTGAGGCTCATAACGGGTCGAGAAACTACTGGTAACACTTTCCAGTAAATCTCTATATCACCCCTGTCCAGGGACTTCCAGTTATAGCCAATCGAACACAGCACAACATCAACTCCCTATACCGGGAGAGACGAATCCCCTCCTATCGCTCATTGCCACCATGTGATTCGGGACTGCACCCAAAAGCCACCATTTTGCACGCCTTCTTGGACGTGGTAAGGTGGAAATCAAAGCACTGTGGGAATCATACAAGACTCTATGACGATCTCGGGTCTACAGACTACCATGTACCAGTGTCACCGGAGAACTGCCATATGAGGTGTGGTATAACACCATCTGGGAGTTCTCGGCGAGTCCGTCCAGTGTACCCAGTCTCCACTGAGCACCCGTACACCATCTCTGATGTCAAAACACCGATGGATATGGGATCATCCATCGCCCATCATATGGGTCAAGATGCGTATACGCTAGTCTACTCTGGTGTATCGATGCCCTGTCTCGATATACCCTCGACAAGGTACAGTTATAGGATGTACTCATCGACTACCGTGGCCCCACTAGTATGATCTCATCATAGTCCCAGTAGTCAAGTACAGATCCTAAGGGCTTTATCAACATGTGAGAGTAAGACAGTAAACATATACAAGTCAACATGTTAAGATAAAGTGAAACCAAATAGCATACTATCATGACGAGCAAGAAAGTCCTCTCTCTATATATCCAAGCATCCATTATAATATACATCATATGTACAACAATGGCCTCTAGGGCATATACATAACTAACAATCTCCCACTTGCACTAAGGCCAGCTGCTGTAATATCTCATACCTAGCATCCCAAAAAATCTCTCAAACTGTATCTGGGGAATGGCCTTCGTGAGTGGATCTGAAGTGTTGTCCTTCGTATCTACTCTCCTGACCTCGATCTCCCGGCGATCAACTATCTCCCTGATCAGGTGATACCTCCTCAGAATATGTCTGGACTTTTGATGGGACCTGGGTTCCTTGGCCAAAGCCACAGCTCTATTGTTATCGCAATACAGAGGTATTGGATGTTCAATGGATGGAACCACACCAAGTTCACTAATGAACTTCTTTATCCAGACAACCTCTTTGGCAGAATCTTTGGTAGCGATGTATTCAGCCTCCATCGTCAAGTCTGCAACGGTATCCGGTTTGGAACTCTTCAAACATACCGCCCCTCCATTGAGGGTAAAGACAAATCCCGAGTGCGACTTAGAGTCGTATTTATCACTTTGGAAGATGGAATCGGTAAAGGACTCCACCTGGAGTTCTCCATTACCATACACTAAGAACATCTCCTTAGTCCTTCGTAAGTACTTGAGAATGTTCTTCACAGCTATCCAGTGACTCTCTCCAGGATCTGCTTGATACCGACTCACTACACTTAGTGAGTATGCTACATCGGGTCTGGTACATAGCATCGCATACATGATAGAGCCTACTGCCGAAGCATAGGGTATCCCTTGCATGCGAGCTCTCTCCAAATCAGTCTTGGGAGACATCTCTTTGGAGAGAGTGAGTCTAGAGATCGTGGGTTGGTTCCCACGCTTGGATTCTTCCATACTAAACCTCTTTAGTATGGTGTCAATGTACCTGGATTGGGACAATCCCAGTATCCATTTAGATCTATCTTTATAGATCATAATTCCCAATATGCAGGAGGTATCACCTAGATCTTTCATTGAGAATCTTTGTGATAAGAAGAGCTTGACTGATTACAGCATAGGAACATCATTTCCTATCAAGAGTATGTCATCCACGTATAATACGAGGAATACAACCTTACTCTCTGCAACCTTCTTATAAATACAAGGTTCATCTATATTTTTGATGAAGTCAAACTCTTTGACTACAACATAAAAACAGATGTTCCAACTCCGCGATGCTTGCTTTAATCTATAAATGGATTTAAGCAGCTTGCACACCTTTCCGTTGCTCCCACTATTTACGAAGCCCTCTGGCTGAGTCATGTACACGCACTCTTCTAAATCACTGTTTAGAAAGGCGGTCTTAACATCCATTTGCCGGATTTCGTAGTCATGGTATGCGGAAATGCAAGTAAGATCCGGATGGACTTAAGCATAGCCCCTGGAAAAAAGGTTTCGTCATAATCCACACCTGGTCATTGACGAAAACCCTTTGCAACAAGTCTAGCTTTGAAAGTCTCAACTTTTCCATCTACACTAATTTTCTTTTTAAAGATCCACTTGCTCCCAATGGGTTTTACCCCTTCAGGAGTATTTTCCAAAGTCCATACTTTGTTGGAGTACATGGATTCCATCTCAGATCGCATTGCATCCAGCCATTTCACAGAGTCACCACTCGTGATGGCCTGCTCGAAACTAGTCGGGTCATCATCTTCCATGATGCAATCCTCGCTCCCACCATCAATGAGAAAACCGTAGTATCTCTCAGGTGGGTGAGAAACCCTGCCAGATCGACGGAGAGGCTGGGGTTCGTCGGGTACTACTGAATCCTCTTGCTCCAATAAATCATCAGTTGTAGTTTGTGGTACTGGAACCTCTTCCAGCTCCACCTTTTTGCCACTAATTTCTTTTGCAAGAAATTTCTTTTCTAAAAAGGTGGCATGTTGACTAACAAACACCTTTTGTTGTTCTCTGTGGTAGAATAGATATCTATAGGAATTGGTTGGATATCCTACAAACTTGCAAAGAACTGATCGTCCCTCGAGCTTGTCCGGATTTTGTCTTTTGACATAGGCCGGACAACCCCATATCTTAACTCGTTTAAGATACGGTCTGTTCCACTCCATATATCATATGGCGTGGTAGGTACAGATTTAGAGCGAACTTGATTCAATAGGTATGCCGCTGTCTCAAGTGCATAACCCCAGAAGGAAATAGGTAACTCAACATTGCTCATCATAGAGCGCACCATATCTAATAGGGTGCGATTCCTCCGTTCCGATACACCGTTGTGTTGTGGTGTATAGGGAGGAGTAAGCTGAGAGGGAATCCCATTCTCTTTTAGATAGTCTAGGAACTCATTGCTCAAGTATTCTCCTCCTCGATCCGATCGAAGGATCTTAATACATTTGCCCGTTTGGTTCTCTACTTCGTGCTTATATTCTCTGAATTTCTCAAAAGCTTCAGACTTGTGTTTCATCAGGAACACATGTCTGTATCAAGAGAGATCGTCAGTGAATGTAATGAAATAGGAAGAACCGTTCCTGGCATGCGTAGACATAGGACCGCATACATCACTATATACCAGTCCTAAGAGTTCAGTAACTCTTTGTCTGTGTCCACTAAACGGAGTTTTAGTCATTTTACCTTTGAGAAATGAATGGCAAGTATCATAAGATGATAATTCGAACGGATTCAAATATCCATCCTTATGTAACTTAACTAGCCGTGTCGCATTGATATGACCAAGTCTACAATGCCACAAGAAGGATTCATTCATTTCTGAACTTTTCCTCTTGTGTGTGTTTTGTATATTAAGGACTGTATTTTGATTGAGAATGAATATGCCATTATGTAACGAGCCTGATCCAATCAACTTTTGATCTAGGAAGACGTTCAGAACATTATCCTTTACTACAAAATTATATCCTTCTTTACTTTAAAAAGAAACTGATATAATGTTGCACATCATGTTTGTTATATAATAGCATTCATTCAGAATCAGTGTATTACTACTTGGTAATACTGGGTGATATTCTCCAACTGCTTTGGCAGCAATACTTGCACCATTCCCTCCTTGTACGGAATGATCACATTTTCCCAGTTCTCTACCTTTACGTAGCCCACGTAACAATTTACATATGTGGGATCCTGATCCGGTATCTAATACCCAGGACGTAGTGTGAACTGAGAAACAGTTCTCAATAAGTAACACACCCGAAGAAGATGTATCAGCATGCATGTTCTTCGTTTGGGTGGCGTGAGAATCCAGAAATTCTCCTGTTTCTTGTTTAGTCTTATAACTCTTGTAAGAAAGAACGGGACCAACGATCCCCTTCTCAGTATAATAAGCGGGTTCAGTCAATACATCCATATTATTATCTTGATTAAGTCCTGACTTGGTCGCTACCCGGAGAGAGAGAGAAGGAAACACTTTAGTGCATGCTCTTGCAAGATTAGATTGGTTATTATCTTATCTAATCAGGATGTCTCCCACTGTTTTTATCAAATCTTTCTTCAAACCCTAAAAGGTAAGATTCGCCGGGATTAATTACACCCTACAATTTCGTCAATCTTTCAGCCAGATCAGTGTCGGTACTTGAGGGAGGTTCCCCGTGCTTTTGCACGGACCTAATTAAAATAAACCTCGTTTTTCCCAGAGGCATGTCCCCGTTAAAACCTTTCTAGACGCCTACTTGATCTGCTAATTGTCTGGTGTAAAATTCTCTCAGGAGTAACTCTTACTCGTGGTGGGTATCAGGATCCAACTATCTCATAGGAGGTATGCAATCTCATTGAAAATTTCAACACTTGAAATTCCCGATAATATTCTGCCCCTAGCGATCTATAACCTTGACAAGGTCAACAAACCATAAATCACAAGTCAAGTTCAACCTGTCATTTCCCGATTGAATTAAACCTACCCGCATGACTCTTGACAAGGTCAACAAGGCCGTACGAATACCCTAATCCAATCGCATCTCATGTTTTAGCAGATAAACATTAATTAGCTACCGTATACTGTGCCTTGGCAAGGTCAAAAAACGCAGCACGAATACTAAGTATGATTTATCTGAAATGACGGAGGGCTACGCAGGTTTTTCAGAAAACCATGAGCATAATGAACTTGATATTGTAGAAACAAGTGATTTTAAAAAGGAGTGTTTTTGAGGCTTTTGCAGTTTTGCTAAAGTGGTCACTCCCGGTGAAGGGATCTCGGCTCTTTCCCCATCGAATAAGGTGCATGGCATATCATATATACCATTGTGAAAAGAAAGAACTATATATAAGCTGTCTAAAACATAAACCGTGAGTTTGTAGCATCTGCCAGTTTCGCTAAAGAGGTCACTCCCGGTGAGGGATCTCGGCTCTTTCCTCATCGAATAAGGTGTAGGGTATATCATATATACCGCGGTGCAAAGCAAGAACTGTAGCTACCATTTTATAAAGTTTTGATTCTACAACATCGTTTAGATTTCTTTTCTTTTATTAATCTCATTAATAAAAATCCCATCAATTTATGTTTCCTAAGCATCACAGAAAAAACGAAAGCAGTAATATTTATATATCTGCATATATATAGTATAAGCATTCGTTTCAGGCAGTAATTTGATCTCATCACAGAACATTGCAGCAGAAGAACATATATGAAATATTGGATATACTAGGACGTCCGTGTTTTTAATATGAGCCGGTATAAAACACGGATTCCACTGTCGCGATGAATAGCCAAACCCTCATCCCTAGACCCCTACAAGAGCGGCAACACTGCCAATTCTAGGGTTAGGAGACCCGGTCTCGACTCCTCGAGATGGCCTTCCACTGGACCCTAGAACCCGGTTACTTGTGCTCCCCTCCTTGGGTCTACCTAATGCGAAAAAGTAAATAATATAAACTGGTGACATCAACCTCATCCCGGAAGTGCCCCAATAAAAGAATATTACATACAAATGAATTTTACATGAATGAAAATAAAAACTCTCATCTCGCATAAAACCCCCGGCTATTCAGAACACGACGATCCAATATAACATATCACAGCAACACATAATATCTCATATCATCAACGTAAGTAAGTATGCATACACCGATCGTCGTTGATGTATAGCAACGAAAACGGGAAATACAACTACATACTACACTTACGGTCACAGAAAAGAAATTGCAAAACTACAACATTTGGAATCCACAATCACTTTAGACATCATACATCCGAAATATCACATACTTCGCATTTCATGCCTAACTATATGAATTCCACATATTGTATCACATTCCAGATAAATAGACAGTATTAAACTTTCCGATCGGTTAATCAAATACCCAAGATTTCCTAAATAGCTCAACACTTGAGCGGAGTTCAAATAATCCCAGAATATGTCACAGTACCAATGGTCCAGCCGTAAAAGGGTCAAGCCAACGCTTCACATGTGGCACGCCGTACGGCCCCAAACCCTAAGGTTTAGAGGCGGTTCAGACGGTCACATAATCGAGTTAAGGTTTGTGTTCTTCTAGAGGGACCACCGCATTACTTCCACATTTTTCCAAAAGATTTAAACTCAAGAAAAATTCAACACTTGAAAGTTTTTCATGCCGGGAAAAAGTGAGTTAATGATATCCGTTCGAACATTTTAACAGTTTCTAAAAGATCCGGAAAACATAACAAAATTAAATTTTCTGATCGAATCAATGAATTCAAAATAATCCCCAGAACACACAACACTTGAGTCAGATTAAAATTACCCAGAAAAATGCAGGAACAGCTACGGACATTACTGTACAAAACACTAACCCTAATTCTACTGTTCCACTGCGGAACCGCCGTGCAAGCAAGGTATTGCCGCGGTTCCGCGGCGCTATAGTGGAATTGGGATGTCTTATTTTACAGTAACTCTTAGAATTCCCTGCTTATTTTTTTTATGTATTTTTAATGCAGAAACAATCACATTTTCACAAAATTTCCAGAGAGGGGTCTATTTCGACGTTCTGGGGTTCGATCGGAGTTTTAACTTCGTATACACGTCGCCTAATGCTCTAGCTAGGCACTGATACCACTGTAGGGTTCCTAGGAACTCTTATAAGGGTTCATAAGGCATCAACTATGCCCGAAAAAAATTTAGACGTGCCGAACAACCCAAAGCCGGGATCATTGCTAGATTATTAGGGTTTAACATGCAAGTAAATATCTTTACAACTAAGTGTGAGGGATTACAACCTTTGTAGTCCGTTCCTTCGCTTCATAAGCTCCGAGTAGAACTCCCTTCGCCGCGATCCATGATCTCCCGGACTCATGAAAGGCTCCATGACTCGAACGATCCATACTAGCTCGTAGTGTTCCTTTTCTCCGATGATCTATGTTGAAGTTTCTATAACTCAAGCTCTCTCACTCTAATGAGGTGAACACCCTAATCTAATTGGCTAGATTAGATGAGGATGATGGAGTAGTATTTATGCTTTCTTTTTATATCAAATTCCCACACTTAAACATCACAAAATGAAAACCTAGTAAGCTTTCTCAATGCTCAAGGTTGAAGAAGAAGATGCATGATTCAATAATCCTTTTGTGATGAATAATGAAAACATATATGATTAATAATGTAACCGTGGTCAACCATGACTAGGCTAACTCATGTAGAGAATTAAGTAGGGCTAGGATTTGAGTTGGGATAAACAATGAGTCATAAGAAAATATCAACCATAATATCTTTCTCATGACAAAAGAAAAACCTTCTAGAAGGTGCATGAAAGATCTAATCCAATTCAAACCCTAACCTTGTTTAATCTCCACTAAACATGTTTCATTAGAAATCATATCATGTTACAAAAATATATATCACATATATATTATATATTTGTAACAAAAGATAATAATACAATTAATATATATCGCATATATATCAAAGTATTATCCGGTGAGAAAATGAAATAATAAAGCGAGCCAATATTAGATAATGTAATGCAATATATTATAATACATTAAATCATCGAATCAACACTTGATCCGACAATCCGGCTATATCGAATATAACCGACTAATATATCTTGTACCGATTCATCGAATCAACACTTGATCCGATGACCCGGTTCATATCTAAATATCGCGAGAATGTAATACGGTATCTCATATCGTATTATCCTCGGTCGTGCACATATCACATATATGCCCCTACTCCGTTTTGCCTGAGTCAAGAAACCTCTGTGTAAGACTCTAAAGAATCGTCAGTACGCCGGTAGCAGGTGATGATCATATCAAACACCCACAAGCTGCAAGCGTTCAGCTAAACGTAACAGCCACCCAGGTATTGAGTGATCAGAAGATCAATAAGCTAGCCTGTACATTCTCCTATGAATCAAATCAGTAACACTCCCGTACAGTCCGGTCTTTTTGTCTGATATGTTGCATATCTAGTCTAGGGGTGGTATACGTCAGACCCCAGTAACCGATAAGTCGTGTCGATGTGAGACTCATAACGGGTCGAGAAACTACTGGTAACACTTACCAGTAAACCTCTATATCAGCCCTGGCCAGGGACTTCCAGTTATAGCCAATCGAACACAGCACAACATCAACTCCCTATACCGGGAGAGACGAGTCCCCTCCTATCTCTCATTGCCTCCATGTGATTCGGGACTGCACCCAAAAGCCACCGTTTTGCAAGCCCTCTTGGACGTGGTAAGGTGGAAATCAAAGCACAGTGGGAATCACACAAGACTCTATGACGATCTCCGGTCCACAGACTACCCTGTACCAGTGTCACCGGAGAACTGCCATCTGACGTGTGGTATATGACCATCTGGGAGTTCTCGGTGAGTCCGTCCAGTGTACCCAGTCTCCACTGAGCACCCGCACACCATCTCTGATGTCAAAACACTGATGGATATGGGATCATTCATCGCCTATCATATGGGTCAAGATGCGTATACGCTAGTCTACTCTGGTGTATCGATGCCCTGTCTTGATATACCCTCGACTAGGAACAGTTATAGGATGTACTCATCGACTACCGTGGCCCCACTAGTATGATCTCATCATACTCCCAATAGTCGAGTACAGATCCTAAGGTCTTTATCAATATGTGAGAGTAAGACAGTAAACATATACAAGTCAACATATTAAGATAAAGTGAAACCAAATAACATACTATCATGACGAGCAAGAAAGTCCTCTCTATATATATCCAAGCATCCATTATAATATACATCATATGTACAACAATGGCCTCTAGGGCATATACATAACTAACAATATATGCCATCCACATTCTCCACAGGGACCCGGATCTTCAACGTTAGGTTACTTAACATACGGCGGGGCGGGGTCAGGACTACCGTGAATGCAAAACATATATAGTGTCTACTAATATATCATATATATAAGTAGCATTCGTCTCACGCAGTTATATGATCACATCACATCAGAGAACAGCAGAAGCAGATACATGAAATATAGGATATACTAGGAGGTCCGTGTTTTAGATTAAACCAGTAACGAAAAAAACGGATTCCACGATCGTGATGAATAGCCAATCCTACACCCCTGGACACATACGAGAGCGGCAAGAAACCCTGCAAATTCTAGAGTTAGGCGACTGGTCTCGACTCCTCGAGATGGCCTCCCAGTAGACTATAAAACCATATTACTTGTGCTCTCCGCCTTAGGTCTATCATAATGCGGTAAAGTAAATAATATACATCGAATAGAGACAACATTCTCAACCCGGAAGTGTCCCAATAAAAGAATATTACATACAATTATTTACATAAATGAAAATTGAAAAACACTCATCTCACATAAAACCCCCGGCTATTCAATCGTGACAATCCAATATAACATATCGATAGCAACACAATAACATTACATGTCATCAACGTAAGTAAATATGTATATCCCTAATGTCGTTTTCGTATAGAAATGAGATCGGGGATACCGCCACATATTACACTTACAGTCCAAGAAAAGAAATGAAAACTACAATAATTAGAATCCGCATCTATAGACATCATAAACCCAGATTATCACATATTTCAAATTTCATGACTAATGCTATAAACCTTACATTTAAGTCTCGAATTGAAAACCATTTTCAAAAAATTAAGCTGGGCAATTCAACAAGATTCCCGATTAAAAGATCGAAGGCTCGTCGGGAACTTTAGTGGATGGCCACACCCCGAGGCCGTCATTGAAGTGGACTTGGGCGGAATACCGTGGCCGCAAGCACCCGAGTGGATGTTCTTGGCCATGGGGTTTTGCTATAGTCACTTGGTCGGGGCAAAGGTGTGTGGCTCTCTACTAGTGTCTCACGGCGAGTATTCTCATACAATAGGAGGTTATGACGGAGTTTCGATCCAAATCCAAACTTTGTGGTAATCCATCATTTGAGACTTGTAAGTCGATATCGCGCACCCTACGTGTTCGCGGGGAGGCAGAATTTTCAAAAAATGATTTTTACGAGCTTCGCAACACCGACTAGAACCAAGGATCGTACATAAACACCTCAGCTAGCAAACTACTTGAGGTTTAACTACTCGTATACGAAGTTATACCTCATGATACAAGTCCTTCGGGTCTTCATCGCTGTCCTCCTCGTCTACGTATGCTCCAAGGATCGATCCGGATCGTAGAAACCTCCACGGCCTCCTCGAGTCAAAGACGATCCACCCGAGAGTCTATAGTCCGAGCTCCACCTCAAGGCCGAGATAACTAGGGCAACAAGCTTGCTAAACTTGATGTCCTAGATGATGTAGAGTATGAAGATGGATTTATTTATCTCTTAAAACCCTAATTTACTCAACTCATGAGTCTTTAAGGGTTTGTCTTGAGAGGAAGAAGAAGAGAGCTAGCATGAGAGCTCACTTGAGGAAAGAGAAAGTTTTTTACAAATGATAATCGCAAATATGAAAATTGAGATGGCTGCCCTTGACATGACCACTATCATGGCATCAAAATATCTCACCAAAATATCTAGGTCAAATAGTCAACGTAAGTCAAGTGGTCAAGCCAAGTCAAAAGGTCAAACAAAGTCAAGTAGTCAAAACTAGTAGCCATGTCTCAATTATCATATACAAAAATAACAAATACTTTCCTCCACCTCATAATTGTTTTAATCAAGTAAATGGTCAAAACCCTAATGAGATGTCTCTTTCTGTGCTCCTCTCATCCGTATATACATACCCGTATTCGTGTTCCGAGAAACACGAATACAAAGAGACGAAACTGATTCAACAATATAATACTAGGATCTGGCTTAAACCAAAGCCTACTAGTATTATTCGCCCGAACATCATACGCGCACAAGTGTACGTAAGTGATCGAAGCTCTGCCGTAAAACCATACGGCCTCTACACCTTTTGCCCAGTGCAGGGAAACTCTCTATGTGGGACTCTAAAGACTCGACACTACGCTGGCAGTGGGTTTAACCATAGGCCGCAAGCGGTACTAGCTGCACATAACGGTCCCTAGGTAGATGTCGATAAGAAGGACGATGAGGAAAACCCTTTACAGGTTTGGCTTTTGAAACAAATAGTGGTTCAAAATCCGAGCTTTGCGGTTAGAGCCTGAATGTGACAATCTCTGTACAGTTCGGTCTGTTCGTCTAAGAGTATCGCATATCGGGCCTAGGGGGCGTTAAACGTCAGACCCCTAATAGCGGTATAAGTCGTGTCGGAGAGTATCCCAATACACCCTGAGAAACTACTGGAATACCTACCAGTAAATCTTGCTTGCCTTGGCCAAGGACTTTGTGTAATGGCCTTCCGAACACAGCGCGATATCAATCCCCAATACCGGGAGAGACGAATCCTATCTAACCGCCACTGCCTCCAAGTGCTTCGGGACAGCACCCAACTACTACATGTTTGCACGACTCCTTTGAGCCATGGTAGGGTAGTAATCAAAGTACAGTGGGAACACAATCGAGGCGAAGCAGCAGTGCTAAGTCGACGGACTAAGCTGTACCATGTCACCTGGGAACTGCTACCCGACGATAGGTATAATGCACACCGACAGTTCCCGACGAGTCTTGTCCAGTGTACTCATAACATAATGAGCACCTGCATAGTATCTCCAGTACGACATATTGATGGCTGTGGGACAGGCCATCTCCCCTGCTGGGATGAGAAGCTTATACACTAGTCTACTGTTGAGTATCGATGCCCTGTCTCGATAATCCTACGACTAGGGACCTGTATAGGATGTGCTTATAGATTACCCAGCCCCCACTAGTATGACTGCCATCACAACTCTGGTAATCAAGCAAAGATCCTATGGGCTCTACCAATATGTATAAGCGATATGCTAAAAAAACACATTCACAAATTGAGGTAGAAACAAACCAGGTAGCATACTACCATTTCGAGCAAGACTGTTACTATATCCGTGTATATCCCAAGCTCCCATTATGTAATATACAATCCAGTATGATATAATAATGGCCTCCAGGGCATATATCACTAACAATCTCCCACTTGCACTAAGGCCATATACTGGCATATCGCAGACCGAAGGTCTCGAATAGCCTCTCGAACACTGTTTGAGGGATGGCCTCTATGAGTGGATCTGCAGTATTGTTCTCCATATCTACTCTCCTCACCTCGATCCCTTGGGAATCAACGATCTCCCTGATCAGGTGGTACCACCTCAAGATATGTCTGGATCTCTGATGGGACCTGGGTTCCTTCCCTAAAGCTATAGCGCCGTATGTTGTCACAATACTAATGTATTGGACCAACAAATGGAAGGAACCACCTGAAGTTCAATTAAGAACATCCATATCCAGAATGCCTCTTTTGCGGCGTCTCATGCAGCGAACTACTCCGTTTCCAACGTCGAGTTTGCAATGGTGTCCTGCTTGGTTCTCTTCCAACAGACCGTCCCTCCACTGAGGGTAAAGCCATAACCAGACATGGACTTGGAGTCATTCTTATCACTTTGGAAGCTGGAGTTAGCAAAGGCCTCGATCTAGAGGTCCTTTTCCACCATACACCAAGAACATCACCTTAGTCTTTCTCAGGTACTAAAGAATGTTCTTTACTTCTTTCCAGTGCTTCTCCCCTGGGCTTCATTGATACCGGCTTACCACGCTCAGTGCGTAAGCTACATCTGGTCTGGTACACAACATTGCATACATTATAGAGCCTACCGTAGAAGCATAGGGTATAATCGACATGCGAGCCCTTTCCAAATCAGTCTTGGAAGACATCTCTTTGGAAAGGGTGATTACGTGACAAGCCGGTAGACCACTGCGCTTAGAATCGTCCATACTAAATATTTTTAGTATGGTGTTGTTATACTTTGACTGTAAAAGTCACACCATCCTCTTTGATCTATCAAGATAGATCTGGATCTCCAGAATGTAGTTGGTATCACCCAAGTCTTTCATGGAGAACCTCTATGACAAGAATCCTATGACTGATTGTAGCATAGGAATGTCATTTCCTATCAAGAGAATGTCATCCACGTACTCAACGAGGAATTCCACAGTTCTTGCTACAATCTTACTATAAATGCATGGTTCATCTGGATTTTCGATAAAGTCGAATTCTTTGACCGTCTCAATAAAAACAGATGTTCTAACTCCGCGATGCCTGCTTTAGTCCATAAATGGACTTAAGCAACTTGCACATTGTCCCGCTGCTCCCACTCTGATTGAAACCCTCTGGATGATCCATATAGACGCACTCTTCCAAATTACCATTTAGAAAAGTCGTCTCTACATCCATCTGCCGGATCTCAAAATCTTGGAAGGCAGCAATGGCAAGAAGGATCCAAATGGATTTGAGCATAGACACTGGAGAAAAGGTTTCATCATAGTCCAAACCAGGTCTTTGACGAAAACCTTTTGCAACAAGTCTATCCTTATAGGTTTCAACTTATCCATCTACACCAATCTTCTTTCTGAAGATCCATTTGCAGCCTACGGGTTTTACCCCTTCTGGAGCAATGCTCAAAGTGCATACTTTGTTGGTGTACATAGACTCCATTTTGGTCCGCATTGCATCTAGCCATTTTACCGAGTCACCGCTCTGAATGGCCTGCTGGAAACTAGTTGGCTCATCATTGTTAATGATGCAATCCTCTCGATCCCCATCTATGAGAAAACCATAGTATCTCCCGGGCGGATGAGACTGCCTACTAGTCCTGCGGATTGGCGTATGGATGTCCGGTTCTTTTGAAACCTCTGGTTCTACCATACTTTCAGTAATAGTTTGTGGTTCTGGAATTTCTTCCAGTTCTATTGTGCTCCTACTATTTCCTTTTACAAAAAATTGATTTTCCAAAAAAATGGGCATGAAGAGGAACAAAAATCCTTTTGTTTCTCTGCGTAATAGGATAGATACCCCCTGGAGTCTTTTGGGTATCCCATAAACTTACACAGTACTGAGCGTGCCTCGAGCTTGTCCGCATACTACTTTTCAACAAAAGCTGGACATCCCTATATCTTCAGATACTGAATATTGGGTTTCTACCCGCTCCACATATGATATGGTGTGGTAGACACAGTCTTGGTAGGAACCGTATTCAAAAGATATGCAGCTTATTCTAGTGCATAATTTTAGAAGGATCGCGGTAACTCAATATTACGCTTCATGGAATGAACAATATCCAATAGGGTTCTGTTCCACCTTTCTTATACACCATTGTGTTGTGGTGTGTATAGAGGAGTAAGCTGAGAGAGAATTCCATTCTCTTTAGGTAATCCAGGAACTCGACAATATAAGTATTTACCACGTCGATCGGATCTCAGTGTCTTGATACTTTTTCCTGTTTGTTTTTCCACTTCATTCTTATATTCTCAGAATTTTCTCAAAAGATATTGGATTTATGCTTCATCAAGAAGACATGTCCTAACCTAGAGAAATTATCCGTAAAAGTAATGAAATAGTAATAACCATTTCGTGCATCTGCAGATATTGGAGTACACACGTCGCTGTGTATGAGTCTCAAGAGCTTGCTCGCTCTTACTCCGTGTCCAGTGAATGGAGTCTTTGTCATCTTTCCTATGAGACAAGATTGAAAAGTTGCATAAGACTGATATTCGAACGGATCCAAATATTCCTCTCTATGTAACTTCGACAACCGTGTTTCATTGATGTGACCCTGTCTACAATGCCATAAGAAAGTTTTATTTAATTCTGGAGACTTTCTTTTATGTGTGTTCTGGACGTTTAAAAAACTGAGCTTGATTCATTATATACTGCCCTCTAGTGTACCTGACCCAATCATACTTTGATTTAGGTGGATATGAACCATATCGCTTACAAACTAGACTTGGTACACACAAACAGTTATATAGAATCAACATCTGCCCACATGTCAATTTTAGGTGATATACCCTGTGGATACAGCGTCCACGCTTATTCCGTTAGCAACCCTGAGAGTCATATCACCTGTCCTGATAACTCTACGGTTTCTCAAAGCCTATAATGAATTACAGTTATAAGATCCTGATCCGGTATCTCGTACCCAGGAAGTAGAGTTAATTGACAGACTATTTTCAATCACTAACACACCCGAAGTTGAAGCCACAACATGCTTCAGATCCTGGATTCTGGCTTTCCAAGCCCTGCATCCCTTCTGCCAATGCCCTTTTCCCGTAACAATAGGAACATCCCTCCTTCCCTACTGTTAACCCAGAAACTTTTGCCCTTCCCTGTCCTTCTACCTTATGACACCGCATATCGGCTTTGTGGAGGTCTTCTTCTTCTCACCTTTTGCTTTAACTTTGGATGCAGAAGAGGAAGATTCCCCAATAAGCTGAGTGGGTGTCGGCCTGGTTTCCTTCAGGGTGCCCTCAACTGGAAGTATAACATTCTTCCCCTGGGCATAAGTAGGAGGTAGGGACTGTAGAATCAAGTCAGCATATGATCCGTTTCCCAACATGGTCTCCAGGTCAGTGAGACTTTTAATATAGCTAATCATTGTAGGTACGTGTTCCCCTACAGATGACCCGACAGCCAACCTCGCCTGAAGCAATTCCTTCGAGGTATCATATCTTGCGATACGAGATTGCTCTCCATATAAAATTTTGTTATGGAGGAAGATAGAAACTAAGTCCATCTTCTCGTGCTGCCTCTGGTATACACCATCAACTGAGGCCAACACGAGCCACTTGGCATTCGCACAATCTTTTTCCGTTGTCTTACGGATATCCTTATCCGCGACGGTGGAAACTGGACCTGGGACGGCAGGGGCTTGAGTAGTAATGAGGTGATCCAGCTTGTCATTGGTAATGGACATCTGGACAAACCTTTGCCAGTCATTATAGTATAACTCAGTCATTTTATTATCTATCTGTAACCTAATATGGTCACCTGGTTGCTGCAATTAGGAGAGAGAAGAATACACTCAGCATGATGCTCTTGCAAGTTTAGATTGGTTTCTGATTTATCTAAACAGGATGGCTCCCACTGTTTCTCAAATCCTTCCTCAAACCATAAAAGAAAAATTAGTCAGGATTGATCTCATCGTACAATACTTGCTTAACCGTTTGGCCAGGCTAGTGTCGGTACTTCGAAGGAGGTTTTACGACTTTTTCGCGATGTTCCTTAATTAAATAACCTCTTTTCCCTGGAGGCGTAGCCCTACTAACACTGTTCTAGAAACCTACTTGGTTTATAGCATTGATCGTTAAGTGAAGAATCTCCCGAGGAGTAGCGGATACTCACTTTAGGATCGGGATCCAAATATCATTGTGTGATAACCTTGAAGAAATCCTACCAACATTATCACACTCTAAATGGTATGCAGCACTAGCAAGTTTCAGTTTCTTTAGAAACTCCCGATGTAGATTTTTGCCCCATGCTTTTATGACCTTGACTAAGGCCAACAAATCATAAGTCACATGTCAAGTTCTACCCTTCATTGTCCTGGTTAATATGAACCCACCCATACATACCCTTGACTAAGGCCAAAAAAGTAGTACGACTGTCCCAAATCAACGTATCTATCTATGTAACATATGAATACCGAGCAGCTACCAATCACTATGCCTTGACTAAGGCCAACAAACATAACTTGAATACTATTGAATATTCATATGAAATGACGGAGGGCTACGAATGGTTTTGGTGAAACCGTGAACGCAGTGAACTTGATATAATCGAAGGAACCTGATAGCTTTTAAAAAGAGTGGTTTAAGCTTCGCATTTAAAAGTCTGCTGTTTTAAAATAACCGAGTGGTTTTAAAATTTGTTCCAACGATTCAGCTTTGGTTTGTTTATTTTGCATTAATTTAATGCAGTCCCATCAATTAACCTACCATTGCAGAAAACAACGAAAATACAATGTACGCTTATGCCATCCGCATTCGCCACGGGGCCCCGTCATCACCCGTTATGTTACTTAACTAACGACAGAGCGGAGACTGGACTAGTACGGATGAAAAACATAAGCAACGTCTATTATATAATACATATATAATAATATCCATTCGTCAGACACGATGATAGACATTCCAGATCACAGATGAACACATTGGATATACTAGGAATTTCATGTTTCGTTTGAGCCTGTAACGAAAGACAGATTCCACGGTCGTAATGAATAGCCAAAACCCCTCACTAGACCCCTACGTGTGTGGAAAACTACCCGCCAAATACCCGAAGTGAAGCAACCTCCCTCAACAAAGTGAGTAGGCCACTCGGCACTTCAAAGTACCCGGTAGTTTGTGCACCCCACCTTGGGTCTATCCTAGGAGCAAAATCAGAAAAAGAAATAATACAACGGTGGCTACAATCTCAACCCGGATGTGCCCCGCAAAAATAATATTACCACTTTATAAATTTTACATTGAATGAAAGAATGAAAACCCTTATCTCACATCCCCGGCTATTCATCCATGACGATCCAACAAGTTCATATACACAAACCATCACAACAACATCACAGATATGTGCAACCCCGACTAATCGACGTATAGAAATTAGTCGACGTTTCCAAACACATATATACAACACAGAGCTTGTAAAGTAACTACGACATTAGAATTCCCCGCGCAATTAGCAAACTTAACCAATTTTCCAAACACTTGAAAATCCATCGAGCTAAAGTTCCAAATCTGAAAGTTTTGAGCCAATCCGGGAGTCGAAACGAACTCGAAACCCGCCCGAATCTTCGCGGAGGTGAAGATACATGATAATACGTCGAATGGGGGCCTCGGAGGGGTGCCCACCCCTGGGGACCACCATGAGGTGACCAGCAAAGGAGGACAGACCCGAGAGCACCTGTTTCTGGTGCTCTCGGGTCAGCAGCACACAAGGCCACCAATTGGTGGTCTTGGGGGGTGTTCGCGGCCATTGGTCCACCCCGGGGTGTCTCCGGGGTGCGCACGCTTCACCCCGCAGCTTCTCGGTTCAAACCGTGAGCCCGCGGGGTGTACAAACAACTCAAAACTTCACTTTTGAAAACTGTTTTTGTCGACAGTTTTTCAAGGACAAAAACGGCGGACTTATAACATCGCTACAAGCTATATAAGCTTTATGAGAGTCTTTGATACCATTGTAAGTCGATGTCGTGCACCCCACGTGTTCGCGGGGAGGTGGAATTTGCAAAAAATGATTTTTACGAGCTTCGCAACACCGACTAGAACCAAGGATCGTTCATAAACCTTAGCTAGCAAACTACTTGAGATTTAACTAATCGGATACGAAGTTATACCTCACAATACAAGTCCTTCGGGTCTTCATCGATGTCCTCCTCATCTAAGTAGGCTCCAAGGATCGATTCGGATCGTAGCAATCTCCAAGGCCTTCTCGAGTCAAAGACGATCCACCCGAGAGTCTATAGTCCGAGCTCCACCTCAAGACCGAGGTAACTAGGGCAACAAGCTTGCTAAACTTGATGTCCTAGGTGATGTAGAGTATGAAGATGGATTTAATTGTCTCTTGAAACCCTAATTTACTCAACTCATGAGACCTTAAGGGTTTGTGTTAAGAGAAAGAAGAAGAGAGCTAACATGAGAGCTCACTTGAGGAAAGAGACAAATGATAATCTCTCACATGAAAATTGAGATGGCTACCCTTGACATGACCACTATGATGGCATCAAAATATCTCACCAAAATATCCCACAAAAATATCTAGGTCAAATTGTCAATCCAAGTCAAGTGGTCAATCCAAGTCAAAAGGTCAAACAAAGTCAAGTAGTCAAAACTAGTAGCCATGTCGCAATTATCATATAAAAAAATAACAAATACTTTCCTCCACCTCATAATTATTTTAATCAAGTAAATGGTCAAAACCCTAATGAGGTGTCTCTTTCTGTGCTCATCTCATTCGTAAATACTTACCCACATTCGTGTTCCGAGAAACACGAATACAAAGAGACGAAACTGATTCAGCAATATAATATTAGGATCTGGCTTAAACCAAAGCCCACTACTATTATCCGCCCACATCATACGCGCAAAAGTGTACGTAAGTGATCGAAGCCCTGACGTAAAACCATACGGCCTCTACACCTTTTGCCTAGTGCAGGGAAACTCTCTAAGTGGGACTATAAAGATTCGACAGTACACTGGTAGTGGGTTTAACCACAAGCCGCAAGAGGTACTAGCTGCACGTAACGACCCCTAGGTAGATGTCAATAAGAAGGCCGATGAGGAAAACTCATTCGAACTCCTACTGAGCCTGAATGTGACAATCTCTGTACAGTCCGGTCTGTTCGTCTAAGTGTATCGCATATCGGGCCTAAGGGGGAGGTAAACATCAGACCCCTAATAGCGGTATAAGTCGTGTCGGAGAGTAGCCCAATACACCCTGAGAAACTACTGGAATAACTACCAGTAAATCTCGCTTTCCTTGGCTAAGGACTTTATGTAATGGCCTTCCGAACACAGTGCGATATCAACCCCCAATACCGGGAGAGTCGAATCCTATCTAACCGCCACTGCCTCCAAGTGCTTCGGGACTGCACCCAACTACTACCTGTTTGCATGACTCCTTTGAGCCATGGTAGGGTAGTAATCAAAGTACAGTAGGGACACACTCAAGGCGAAGCAGCAGTGTCAAGTCGACGGACTAAGCTGTAATCATGTCACCTGGGAACTGCTACCCGACGATAGTATAATACCCACCAACAGTTCCCGACGAGTCCGGTCCAGTGTACTCATAACCTAATGAGCACCTGCATACTATCTCCAGTACGACGTACTGATGGCTATGGAACAGGCCATCTCGCCTGCTGGGATGGGAAGCGTATACACTAGTCTACTGTAGAGTATCGATGCCCTGTCTTGATAATCCTACAACTAGGGACCTGTATAGGATGTGCTTATAGATTACCCATCCCCCACTAGTGTGACTGCCATCACAACACTGGTAATCAAACAAATATCCTAAGGGCTCTCCAATATGTATAAGCGATATGCTAAAAGAAACACATGCACATATTGAGGTAGAAACAAACCAGGTAGCATACTACCATTTCGAGCAAAACTGTTACTATATCCGTGTATATCCCACGCTCCCATTAAGTAATATACAATCCAGTATGATACTATAATGGCCTCTAGGGCATATATCACTAACAAGACTAAAATGTGAGATTTACAAATCCATAACTAGTTTTTGCAAAACTAATCAATGTGGATTCCAAAAATTGTGACATAACCAAAACAATATAGACGATGTTAACATTTCGATTGATATTTCAAACAACAACAATTCACGGAGACCTCAACCACTTGAGCCTCATTAAAATTATCCAGAAATTCCAAAATAAGAAAATGAAGCAGCACAAGAAATGTGGACTCCTAACTCCACAATTGCGCGGCAGAACCGTGGCCAATACATAGTATAGGTGGCGGTTTCACGGCCAATAGGTGGAGTTATGTGCTCGTATTTCTTGTGCCTCCAAAGAATAGCCTGCACGATTTTCTGAGCATTTTTAATTTGGAAAATATTAAAGTTTGTAAAAATGTACAGAAACTAGCAAAGTTCGGAAACTATAACGTCGATCGAACACTTTAACTTCGTCTAAACTAATCCTATGCCCCCAACCGTGCACTGATACCACGAAAGTATGTCTTAGCACCTCTACAAGGATTCTATGAGCATCAAGTATGCAATTTTAAAAATCTAGAAGTCTAAGTATACTAAACAAGAATCGAACTAGAGAATTAATGTTTCAAAATTAGCAAACTAGTAATCTAATTAAGTTAAGAGAAGTTACAACCTTTGTATTCCAGTCCTTCACTTCAAAAGCCCCAGGTAGTAGTCCCTAGAACTCTTCTTTGACTCCACTTGAAGGATAGAATGAGCTTGCTTGAAGTCTTCATCGTTGAAGATGATCCACCTTGAGGAAACTTACATTCAAGCTCATACTTCACTAATCAAGGTATTAGTGAAGAGAACAACCTGTACTAATTTGCTACAGTAGTGTAAGTTATTGAAGTAGGAATTTTGCTCACTAAAAATCTTTCTTTTCTTTTTCTCAACCTAGAAAAACTAAAGAGAAGAGGAAGAAGAACTTGGAAGTGAGAATGAACCCTTGAGGATAAGATGAGATGAAGAAAATGATTGATATATATGAATAAAATTAAAGAATGGAAGATGAGTCATCGCTTCTCAATGCTTCTTCAAGCACCCAAAGAATGACTGATTCATCTTTTCTTTAATGCATATAACTTTATCATTATCTTCTCATCTTTATCTCTAATGTGATTCTCACACATCCATGTTTCATGTATCATCAACCATGATAAAAATGAATATATATATAAAGAGAAGAAAATCCTAAGTGAGCTCAATATTAGTTTATATATATATATATATATATATATATATATATATCAAATTATTAAATCAACACTTAATTCAATAATCCAGTTATATCATATATAACCCGGCTAATATATATATATATATATATATATATATATATATATATATATATATATATATATATATATATATATATATATATATATCAAATCATTAAATCAACACTTGATTCAATAATCCGGTTATATTATATATAACCCGGTTAATATCAAATATATATATATATATATATATCAAATCATTAAATCAACGATTGATTCAATAATCCGGTTATATCATATATAATCCGGCTAATATCAAAAAATGTTAGATTACAATACGATATTATATACTTGTATTTAAACAAGCTTCTGCATATATCTCCATACGTGCCTTATTTCGTTTCGCTTGAGTTAAGAAACCTCTATGTGGGACTTTGAAGACTGGTCAATATGCCAGCAGTAGTTAATGATCACATCAGATACCCACAATCCGTCAGCGGTACTAACTGGACATAATGGCTATCCAAGTATTGAACGAATAGAAAATCAACAAGCAAACTTATCCAAACTCCCGTAGAGCCTATAAGCAACACTTACCATACAGTCCGGTCTCTTCGTCTAATATGTCGCATATCGAGTCTGGGGGGTGGAATCATTAGACCCCAATAACTAGATA
This sequence comes from Agapanthus africanus, assembly GCA_030015575.1. Classification (NCBI taxonomy): domain Eukaryota; kingdom Viridiplantae; phylum Streptophyta; class Magnoliopsida; order Asparagales; family Amaryllidaceae; genus Agapanthus; species Agapanthus africanus. Next base: position 240,684,155 of record CM057351.1, read on the forward strand.
AGTCATGCCAATGTGTGGCCTATAAAATTTTGAGAAACTACTGATGACACTTATCAATAAATCTCATCATCCTTAGCCAGAGACTTGCTGTTATAGCCAATCGAGCATAGTGCAACATGTTCATCATGAAAAACTGCATTTCAATTGTTGGGATCCGGCGCCCACACCGCAAAGGCCGTGGGCGAGGCGGAAGCGAAAACAAAAACTTTTTGAAGGCACCAGACACTCACACCCGAGGATACGAACCAAACACCCTAAACTAGTAAGCTAAAACATGCAAAAGTTAAAGAAATACAACCTTTGTTGCGTGTCTACCCAATTATGGAAGACCCCTCTAAGCTTATAGCAGCCAGGAACGCGCTTGAGCATCGACCACCCTTGCCAAAGACGATCCACCTAAGGGAACGTGGAGGAGGCTCTAACCGACGATCCAAACTCGCTAGGTTTGGATGCCCGGTGATGTAGGAATACTCCACTAAATTTTTCTCTCAAGAATCTTGCTCAAAATGGAAACAAGAAGAAGAAGGAGATGAGCTAGAGAAGAGCATGAACCATCCATGGAGGAGATGAAGAAAATCCTCAAGTCAACAAGTGGAAAAGAGAATGGCTACTAAAAATCAACCATGATGCAATAGTGCATCCAAATGAAAAATCATTTAAAAATGCCAAGCCATTCCTCTCGACCATGCTCATGCCACTTCATTTCCAATTTAATTTTCCATAAAGGAAAATCAAATATGAGGTTTCCTTCTTCTAGAAGCATTCCCGTATAAATACGGAATACTTCACCTGGTATATGTATTGCTACATATACATGTATCCGTATAAAATTACGGATAGCACCAAAGGGAGAAAATGAATAGTGAACAATAATACCAAAATACATGTATCGAAATACGTATATAAATTATTAAATCAAAACCTGATTTAAAAATCTGGCTTAATCCTAAGCCTGACAGTATTATAAACCGTCCGATTAAAATCTGTGTATCGCGTACACGTATTTAATCGGACCCCCTGCACGTACCACCGTACGGCTCCTACATCTGTCGCCTGAACCGGGAAAATCCTCTATGTGGGACTCTAAAGACTCGACAATACGCTAGCAGTGGGTTTAATCACAAGCACATCAGTGACACTAGCTGTACGTAACGGATACCTAGGTACTTGCCGAAATGGGGGTCGACAATCAAGTGCGTCCTTACCCTACTGAGCCTGAATGTAACAATCTCCGTATAGTCCGGTCTCTTCGTCAAAGAGTATCGCATATCGGATCTAGTGGGTGGATAACGTCAGACCCCTACGAACCCGATAAGTCGTGTCTGAGTCAAGCTCATCACCAACTGAGATACTACTGATCAACTATCGGTAAATCTCCCATACCGTGGCCACGAATTTCTGGTGATAGCCAACCGAACACAGCGCGATATCGACTCCTAATACCGGGAGAGACGAATCCCTGACAGTCGACCACTGCCTTCATGTGGCTCAGGAGTGTACCCAACTAAAACCTGTTTACACGACTCCTTTGAGCCATGGTAGGGTAGTAATCAAAGTACAGTGGGAACTCACACGTGACAAATGACGACTTCAGGTCAAAGGACTAACCTGTACTTATGCCACCTGAAAACATCCATCTGATGATAGGAATATACCATCTATAAGTTCTCGGCGAGTCCGTCCAGTGTACTCACCTCCAGTGAGCACCTGTATACTATCTTAGGTGACAAAACACCAATGGCTTGTGAGACCGGCCATCGCCCCTCGTCGGGGTCTCGAAGTGTATACACTAGTCTACTCCGGAATATCGATGCCCAGTCTCGATAGTCCCATGACTAGGAACATTTAAGGATTTGCTTATTGACCACCCAGCTCTCACGTATATGATCACTATCATAATGTTGGTAGTCAAGCAAGAATTCTATAGGCACTATCAACATGTAATAGTGATCTGCAATACCACATAATGTATGTACATGATGATAAAGACAAACCTGATAGCATACTATCATTTTGAGTAAGATTATTCTACCTGTATAGGTCTTTCCACAATTATCATAATCGCGTGCCTGCAATTACAATAATTGCCTTGAGGGCACTATATCCAGCATCAATACCGCTCATTCATTATCATTTTTGTGATATATCGGTACTATTAATCCTTGTTTGCTCAATAAATACAGATTATAGGTATTCATGACAAATTACCGGAAACACACTCAGATATATGGATACGACATTTGTAAAACGACACTGCAACCAAAACGGAAAACCGATTCAAAATCCAAGTTTGTGCCAAAAAAATTCAAGTGTATACATTTTTATTCAAAATGGTCAAACATGATTCAAATGTGAACACAACCTTTATTAGATGCATGACCATAGTGGGGGTAGCCTAGAATAAGTGGGCACACAAATTGACTACAAGAATCATGTTTTGTGGCACAAGTGGGCTTGTAATGAGTAGAGAAGAAAGTTATGATGTGATGGTTTACAATTTCCCTCCAAATCTACAGATTAAAATCCAAATGTTTATTAAAGAATCAAACAATGCTAGAGAGATTATGGAGAGGATATAAGATCACCACATGAAAACGAGCCCCATCACGTGAAGAAAAACCGCTGCTTTCCTTATTATTCCAGCCGCCGCCAATCCATTAAGCTCCAAAGTGCTTCATTTTTCTTCTGGTCATTTCACTTTGTCACATCACCCTTTTTTATTGTTTGTTTATTCTGTGGAGATGCCTATAAATACCATACAAGAAGAGAGGCTAAGGGTATGTGTTTTAAGTTTAGATCAAGTTTTTAATTTTGTAGATGTTAACTTGTATTTCCATTTGTACTCTTGAGTTCATGCTCTCTGTCTTGACCTTGTAACTTCTTTACTGAACTTACAAGCTTAAGGTTTAGGTTCTTGAATTCAAATTAGTTTGTATCTTCATTTAAAATCAATATAGGTTCTCTTTTGCTCATTTTTCATGTCATTACTTGCTACAATTGTGATTTAGTGAAACCTCTTGCTTTTCTTTGATCTTGCACCCTCCTATGTGAGCTTGCAAGTTTAAAGTTTGGTATTTGATTTCATAGTGAGATTTGGACTCAAGGCCACTTGAAGATTACATATCGGATATATCGGTTCTTAGTTTCTTTAACCCTTGCTTTATTTATTTGTGTATTTTTACTATGTGCCTTTCTCTTTTTGTGTTGTATTTGGTTCTTTTGAATATGTGTGAGTAATTATTTAACTTGTTAAGGGTAGAATATGATTATTTTTTGTTAGGAGAAGTGTTTGATAAATTCTTTTAAAATCCTCTAACTTGTAATTGAAACTCCGACCAAACGATTCGCAATCCGCTCTGTTAGGCACCCTATCCTACGACGTTAGCAGTGACTCCTAATCGTGACCGGTTGCAATTGGTTTGCCGGAGGCAAAGGCTAAGAGACAAGAACGGAAGGACAAGAGAAAAGAAATACAGATTTAGCGCACAATCGCAAATACCGTACTTCAAGTTCCCTAATCCACGTTCTTGCCGATTACCTTAGCATCAATATGAAGTTGGGTTTATAAGGAAACGACAAACATTATCCTAGCTCAAGCTAACCTAAAACTACCCCTAACAAGTTTTTTTCTTGAACATATCGTATTTATGACACTTAGAATAAAAACAACTCAAAGTTATGGACTTAACTCATTAAAACAAGCTTAAAAACCTACCATCTCCCTGCAGACGACCCGTACTCACCTCGGCTCGCTACACTCGACACCGTTTTGATTGCGGTTATTTCAGACTTTAAAAATGACACGTAAAACGCTTACCAATCAAATGACGCCGTTGCCGAGAAGACGGTAACGCTTTCATACTTGTAGTCTCGAGTTAATTTATGAATAATTTGTGTATAAAACAATCTAACTTTCTAAAAAATTCAAACAAATTTTTTTTTTCGAAATAAAACTGACACGAGAACTAAAATTGTATCATCTGTTCTATGGAATTTGATCTGCTAACACTCTGTGATTAAACTAGAAAATCAAAATATAACAGTGGAATACTAGTATAACATAGAGGACCCATACAAAAATTGAGCACCTAATTTTTAAATCTGCCTGCCGGTTTCTCCTTTCTACACGCTACCGCCGGTCTTCTTAAGGGTGTTTGAAAAATTTCTTTTGGGGTTACCTCCATTGTTCTGTTGGTACTCCATTTTCATTGTTTGATTTTCACAATTTCTTGTATGCAAAACTTTGGTTATCTATATCGCTTTCTAGCTCAAATATTCGTATTTTCCGACATTTGCAGATTTGGACGGATTTGCGAGCAGCGATCATGCGGAGCAGGGGGCATTTTCAAATCTAAGGTGATAGAACACTACAGTGCTAAAGATCCGGGTAGTTTGACCCGCGCAAGCGAACCATTCAAACATTCGGAGACAATATCAACACGAGTTTCTTAACTCGACATTTTTGGTGTGTATTTTTTCTAAACTCCTTCTCAAATCCGAAGCCCCAATATTCTTATCTTTGCAGGATTCTTTGCAATATCGCCACAAAAGCCAAAGAAAAACTAACCGTATTTGTTACAGCACTACACTTAAATTAAAAAAAATGATTGTTTGGTAATAAAACCTTTTGATTTGAATTGCGCATTGCATTATTAATATGGACTTAAGGGGCTATAACACCAATTCAGATTGGGTGGGGATTTCATCACCCTTCCTAAGACCCTGGAAATCACTAATTGCATAAGCATTACCTTAAGCTTAATAAAATATATCTAGACTTAGCCAAATAAAGACATGTCACGCTTAATAGGACAGAGGAAGGTTGTGGGAAATCAGCCGTTTATCTAAACGTGACATTTGTGGTGCCTAAACTAGACAAGTGAGGAGGTAACTTTAAAAGGCTCGTCTCGCGGTGATTAATGAGCGGGACCCTCCTTATCTCACTTGTTCTTACCTGGACACAATTGGCTGTGAAGAGACGATTTGAGAGTTATCTCACAACTTGTCACTTTGGAATAGTTAGGAGCAGGTCTAGTGGACTTTGAGGACCCTAGTCTAGGTATTGATTGTGCATTTGTAATTGTGCATCTCTGATTTTGTTTGTTTGAGCTGTCATTTTTCACATTCTTACGAACCAAAACACAAGTTCGCCATTTTGACCTTTTCTTTTCACTTTAACCCACATTCTTCTCCTTTGATGTCCTCTTACCGTCACATTTCATGCTTTGACTGCACTAAACACGTTTAGTGTATGTCCGTATGGACTCGGGACCCTAGTGCCCGTTTAGTCCGTATTTCATTAGTCGCTACCGACTACGCGATCGACTCAGAAATCGAAACTCCTTCCACGCCCTTTTCATTTTTACCTTTGTCGGTCAACTTCAACGTTGACCGTGATTCTGTCCATATTTCTTCACCTTCACTTGTACCAAACTCTTTTTCCGAGATGTCAAGATTTCCTCCTAACATCACGTTACCTACTACAGGAATTATTCCACCGCCACTTGGTGCGAATAACCGCCCCCACCACTTGTTGCAGCGCTACAGTGGATCGCGCTCCAAGATCGTTTCTACCCGACACGCGCTGCACTTCGCACTTGTCTTTCTTTTCCATCAGCCAATGGGGAAAACTTTGAGATTAAACCCCATTTCATCAACATGCTGCCCAAGTTTGACGGGCTTGAATCTAAAAATGCCTATATCTTCATAAAAAAATTCCAAAACGTGTGTGCGATGATGAAGACAACCCAATTTTCTGATGATGCTAACGATTACGCGTTATACCTTTCACTCTCTTGACCTTGCTGAAAAGTGGCTGTATAGCACCGCATCTCATTTGATAACCAGTTGGGATGAATTTGTGAAAGCGCTTCTGAAGAAATTCTACCCGAATCACAAAACCGCCAGGATCCGAAACGAGATAAACCAATTCACCCGGTTTCCAAACGAACCTTTTTTGAAGTAATTTGACCGGTACAAGGACCTCCTTGTTCAATGTCCTCATCACGGTATTGAAAAATGGAAACTTTGCTAAACTTTGTACGAGGGCCTGAATCCAGTAACTAGGTAGTTGATGGAAACCATTTATCAAGGCCACTTCTTATCCAAATCCGACGAGGAAGCTTGGCAATTCTTTGATGATCTTGAAGAGCAAACACTACAATAGGAGAGCACCAGACTGATGCTTCATCATCTTATACTCCTTCTTCTGATCAGCCTAGGGTAGGCATTCACCAGCTTGATATCTGTATTGCAATGAAAGCCGAAATGGTTGCAATCACGAGAAAACTTGAGGCGATTAAAAGCAAATTTTCATCTCCTTCTCCTAGCCCTGTGGCTCCCCTTCGCACCATTTCGGCTTGTTTTTCAGATCCATCTCGTTTAACCGAAAAGTGTCCTTACAATCTACCATCTCAAGGACAAGATCAGGTTAATGCTATATTTCAGCAAAGACCAAGAAACAATCCATACTTTTCCACGTATAACCCTGGATGGAGGAACCACCCTAACTTCTCCTGGAACCAGAACCAGTTCCAAGGCCAGAAGAACTTTCAAAGGGCCCCTCCACAACAACAATAAGCTCAGCAACAATTTCATAAACCTTTTCAATCCCAACCTTTTCAGAATCCGACGAACAATTTTGCACCTTACAACAATTCTTTTTCTTAGAACAATAACTTTGTTCCGTCCAATAACGATAAGGTTTCCTCTCTAGAGCGAAGTCTTGATGCTTTAGTGAAGCAATCAACTCAATCCACCGCGAACATTCAATCTTCCATTCAATCACTTGTGCAACACACAACTTCTCTTGGGCAGAGCATCAAAACCATTGAGACCTAGATTGCACAGCTGAACGCAGCATTAAGCGAGCGAGAGAAAGGAAAACTTCCGTCTCAACCATTACCCAATCCTAGTTACCCACATAATGCACATGTTGCTCTCAAACAACAAAACCATAATGTGAGTGCCGTGACCACGTTGAGATCAGAAAAAATGCTGAACAAAAACATCAGCGCATAGAATAATAATGATGATGACACCCCGGCTTCTTCTTCTTCTTCTTCTTCTTCTAAGCCCTTTCTCCATTCTTCGCAGGGCTCTTCTTCAAAAACAACTGCTTCAAACGGACCCATCTCTCACTCTACTCAAACTCCAGTTTTTGGTTCTGTTCCAACTCCACAAACATTGGACTCAACCAATTTAAACAAAGCTCCATTTCCAAACCGGTTGAGATCCAATAAGCAAAGTCCACAAATGGAAAAGGTTGTGGAGTTATTCAAACAGGTTAATATAAACAATCCTCTCTTAAATGCAATCCAACAAGTCCTTTCTTACGCCAAAATCTTGAAAGATTTGTGCACTAAGAAGAGGAAATCCCAGGCACCGAAGAAAGTTTTCTTGGCAAGTAACATGAGTGATGCTCTTACCTAAGATTTACCACAAAAACGGAAAAACCCTGATTGTCCTACGATTTCAAATACCATCAGGGATAAGAATATCAATCGCTCTCTTTTGGATCTCGGTGCTAGTGTTAGCCTTCTTCCTTATTCAGTTTAAGAGCAACACGGTGTAGGAGAACTGAAACCTACACATTGTACTCTTCAAATGGCTGACCGATCTATCACCCATCCTAGGGGTGAGCTAGAGGATGTATTGATTAAGGTTGGGGACTTCATAATCCCCGTTGACTTTATTGTTTAAATACACAACCTGTAGCTAACCCTCGGAATCAAATTCCATGATACTCGGTTGTCCATTCCTTGCAAGCTCAAATGCGGTGATCAATTGTCGAAATGGTTCCATGAACCTATCTTTTAGTAATATGACAATTGATTTCAACATTTTTAGGTTAGGGAATCAACCATCCGAACCAAATGCTCATCTACTAGATATTTGTTCTGTTCAGGAGATCGCTCCCGATGATTGTGAATTTGAAGAATTTTTGTTTGATCACGGTGATCTTGATGCCACCAGTGCATACTTCTTTGAACCTGCTGCTTCCGACTTCGACAAAGAATATGAGTGCTTCACGTTTACGAATGATCTTGAAATATCACCACCCGAGTTGGAATCTTTTGAATTTTCAAATGAGTTAGTTGAACCATCCGACTTTGTTGCATACACTCGCTTTGAACCCCTTTTAGAATTCTTTGAGTTCGAGTCGCGTTTGCCGATCTTGCCTTCAGTTGTTTCTCCTCCGACGCTCGAACTCCAGCCACTTCCGTGTCACCTCAAGTATGCCTATTTAGGTGAAAACAAGACTCTTACGGTTATCATTTCGGCCTCTCTAGCTTTAGAGCAAGGGAAAGACCTTCTCGTAGTCTTACAATCAAATTGGCAAGATTTCGGCTGGACGATGGCGGACATCAAGAGGATTAGTCCCCTGATCGTTGAACATCACATTCATATGATGAATGATGCCAAACCTGTAAGAAAACGGTAGCGCTTCGGCCGTCTTTCCGAGGCTAAAATGCGGAAAGAAACTTTTTCAAAACTTGAAACCGGCGCTACCTCGGACTATAAACCCGGATCGAACTATTAACCTACAACTAGCTATCTAGAGAGAGGGTTGGAAAGCTATACCGATCGATCCATGTCCTTCGGTCTTTGGCCACCATCCCAAGCTCCTCGCGGCATCTCCGGTCTTGATCTCCTCGTCGGAAAGGGCACCACATCTACGAGTCTTTTTAGGGGCTCCCGCTTCATCCGAAGCAACTCGGGCACGAAGTGTGCTAGCCGATGTGTCCAAGGTGTTGTAGAGAATGTTTGTGATCACTTTGTCTCTTGCATCCATTGCTTTGGATGGAGGTTAGAGGTGTTTCCATTAATGGAGATTTGAGCTAGAGAAAGAAGAAGAAGAGAAGGATTTCTTTCTTTTTCTTTTGTTCTTGCTATGATAAAAAAGGGAGAGAGAGTGATAAGAATAATATGAGAGCTCACTCCTAAGGCAGCCCCTCTCTCTCTTCTCATTATATCAACACAAATCAATCAAATAATATGACAATAGCACACTAAAAGAGACCATGAGTCACTAATGAAGTCAATGTCACATTAAATGCACAAAATGATGATTTCTAGCTCAGAATTTCCATATGCAAACATTAATCCAAATGTTTGCAACAATAAAAAGATACGACAACATCTAAAGTAAACTCATGACGGATCACAAGGATACCCTTCACCTGTATATATATACCTGTATCCGCATTCCGACTGAATGCGAATGCGACGAGACTAAAGTAATCCAACAAATCTAATATTAGGATCCGGCTTAAACCAAAGCCTACTAATATGATCCGTCCGATCAAGATCTGTGCACTACCGCACGTATAAGATCGAACCCTGCCATATATCATACGACCTCTACAATGTTTCGCCCAAAACTTGAGAAACTGTCTTTGGGGGACTCTAAAGACTCGTCAATACATTGGATATGGATTTAACCACTAGCACGTCAGAGGTACTAGCTGTACGTAACGGGCTACCAGGTATTGACCAAAAGTGTAACATTTCAAAAAACTAAAGTATTATTTTTGGGAATTTTCATAATTTAATATTAAGTTTTAATGAATATTTTAATAGTCAGTATAATTAAATACCGATAAAATGGGGAAAATTCCGGAGAAAAATTTTGGAAATTCTAAAATAGGTTATTTTGTGGAAATATGCCATTTACAGTTTTTATAATGAATTATATGCGACTTTAGTGTTTATCGCGATCAAAAATCGCTAATTGTATTTTTGGCTTTTTGTACAAAATTGTGCACATAATATTTTCCACACTTGTCTCATGTTATGGACTCATGATGGCTTAGGGTTGAACCATGTTTAGATGACCATGGTGGGTCTAAACCATTTGGTAAAGTTAAGTGGGTTAATTAAGGGTTTAGCTTTGTTAAGGATTGGTTAAGGTTAGGGTTGACTTGTGTGGGGAGAGGGTGAGCCATGATGGCTTGTGTGTGCTAGCTTTAAGAAGAGAGAGAGAGAGGGGCGGCTATAGGTTATATCACCCGCCATGTCATTTATAAGCTTTTTTCCTCTCACATCTCTCCCTCTCAATCACATACACTCACCAACATCAGCTGCTGCTATATGCAACAGTAACATCAGCAACTCAGCAGCAGTTGTATCAGCAGCCCAAAACTCAGCCAACATCAGAAGCAACCACATCATAACACACACACACCAGCCCCTAACACCTTAGCCCAATACCTATACACTCACATCAGCAGCTACATCAGCCCCCATATCAACACATCAGCAACAACCTCAGCCCAATTTTTATCACATCAGCTGCAACACCATCAGCCCATATCAAATATCATCAGCAACTGCTTCAAAACCCCTAACTTCAGCAAATACTCTCACACCACCACACCCACACCAAAATAACACCAACCACAACAAAAAACCTCTGCAACAGCACCAAAAAGGAAAATAGCAAGCAGCAGCAGCAGCCTGATGCAGCAACAGCAACAACAACAAGGAAAAACAGCCCAAGGAGCAGCTCAGCATGCAGCACAACCCTTCCTCCTTCCTTCATCCTCTCTTCTCCTACATTCTAGGATTTCCTTGAGGTCTAATCTTGCAACCCAACTCCATTCTTTCTTGATCATAGTTGTTTAGCTGAAATTTAGTGTTTATATTGTGATCTAGTGCTAATTTTAGGTGATTTGAGCGAGAGCTGGCCAAGTGATGGTTTTGATTGTTAGGATAACCTTATTAGGTGTGTTTGAGAACAGTTAACCCCAGAATACCCCAGATTTCCAGTTAGTTACCAGATTTGTTAAACTTGGCGTATTATAGCAATTTTGTCGAGTTTGTGAACTTTCTGAAACCTGCTTTCAACCTGGACCTCCTAAAATAATTTTGACTTGCCAGTAGGCTGTGCAGGCACCCTGGAACCAACACCCAAAACCCTAGACCCCACCTCCTTTCCCTGGCCGCCATTTTATTCCTTCTGGCCACAATTTACGGCCAGACCTGGGTGAAACTGCCGCGTTTGGCGTGCACGGCCCTATTTCATGTAAACTTGACCCATGGAATGTCCAATTTTGTCTGATTCCAAACAGGGTAGAATCTGGGTTGATTTTCTTGAGTTGGCGCATGATTTACGACTTGTTTTAGCATGATTTTTGGTATTCTATGATTCGTTTCCGTCGGGTGGCGTTTGAACGCCAACGACCAGTGAGCATTGGCTGTGTTTGCACGCGAGGCCACGGGTTTTTACCTATTGGCGTAGCGTGTACCATTTTGGTTTCCGACATGGTTTTCATGTGTTTTAGCGTGTGATATCCTTGTAGGTACCCCACGTGGCGTCGAAGCTTTGGAGATGCAATTGGCAACATCGGCACCGGCACACATAGACAAGGTGAGAAGATTTATATCTACGGGGAGAAGTAGGGTGGATGGCTTATAGCACCCCCGCAGTTCATAGTGATGTATACGGATGCGTATACACACTAACAAATAATATATGTTTTTTGGGATTAATTATTGAGGTTAAGATGGATATTAGTGTGTTGGATTGGTGAAAGGTTACGAAACCCTAGGTAGTGGGTGCACTACACACACACACACATACATACTTGCATACATCCTTATTTTACATGTGGTTATGGGATTCTATATAGTTATGTGTTCACATGGGTATGGGACTGTATGTTCACATACAGACTTGAGGATGATACTTGGGATTGAGATGAGTCGATGATAGTTGATCCGAGATTATGATATCGGTGATATGGTAAAATTCGTATTCGAGATACGTCTTGATGCTTTAGCGGATTTTGGATGATGATGCCATAAGAGTAGTGATTTAAATATAAAATGATCGACATGTGATATGATATGATAAGATAATTATGATAGGCCGCATTCGGCAATGTTTACTCCTCTGTGATGATATGTGCTGATGATATCGATTTATACGAGACTGTCGATCAGTAGTCAGATCAAAATTATAAGTGATGATTTTAGCTTTGTACTAGACGTAGGTCAGTACCTGTATTATGATCTTTGATATAGAGGATACCAGATGAATGATATGACGAATGTGATATTGATCCGTACCCAGAATTGGGGATGCCGTACGACGGATTTACGTACGAGCTTTATTTTGATGTTTGATCCGCACTCTTGACTTGGGAATAACCGATTATAGGGATATGGTACCGGATGTGATATTATCGAGACGGGATCACCGACTATATGTATTTATATATATCGACTCAGAGGTTAGGCGGCTTCCCTTACCTACTGTTAGCTTTAGCTCAGCCTTTTTGTGGTGTAGCTATATGACTCTTATGACATTAGATGCAGTTTAGCCATCATAGTGTTTGGTATCCAGCTCTCGCATATTATTATTGTTGCTCTGCATAACATACTTATTGTGATTCATATTCTATTATTGATATCATGCTGTTAAGACATCAGCACCATTACTGATGATGCGTATGTACCACGTACACTTGCTGTCTCACACATATCTTCATCGGTAATTGCCATGTCACTACACAGTAGTATTATTACAGCAGTATATGAACCTTGTATGTGAATACTATTATTCTATGTTGCATGATATACTGTTATAATTGCACTTCAATGATATATCACATACATCATGTTTTCTGATTATGCGCATTGAGATATGTTGTTTCTATGATATTTCTGGATTTGGGAACCGTGGGTATTTCAAAGAGATTATGTAATTGTTTTAAAAACCCGGTTACCCTTGATATGATATTTCAGTGCGTGCACCATGTGTTTTCTCGGTGCTGAGAGCGACATGTGAAACCCGATTCGGGGAGGCGGATGAGGCCGATTGTGGGTACATGGTGGGCCCGGTGCGGTACCCCGGGGCAAGAAGATCGTAGGAGATGGCGTTGAGCCCGGCAGGGGAGCACTACCGACCGGTGAAATTACCCGACGCGTCGGATATCCGGAGGATACCGTCGTGGTCTTGAAATTGATGGTTGGGGCCGGTCTGGATTGACGGCGCCCTAGATAGTGAGACTTATCAGTGACATTGAGATATTGAGATTGAGGCTATGTTTTGTGCCGATGCTGGGCACAGGTTTCATGATGTTTTTCCATGATTTTGACAATATCCTCATATTTACATGCATGATGCTTATTGTCATTGGGTGACACGTGGATGGGATCCACCTATATACAGACATTGATCACATACAGACTTGACTTCATTGATCATACTTTTCATGCATTCATACATCATTCATATGATACATTGCTACCTTAGGCACTGACACTGACACAGGGCACTGGGGATTACACTTGAATTAGATATTTACCCTAGTCATTGTTATAGACTGTTGGTTATATTTGAGGATATTACATATTGATCGTATGGCCTCGGATTGCGTCATACATGCAATTTTCTGTTCGTAGATCTTTTTCTACTCACGAGTTGGCAACTCACCCCCGTTGTGCCCTAGTTTCTTGCAGGTGTTGCCGTACAGGTTTCATTACGGTTTTGCGGGCACAGCTTCTTTCAGGTGACTTGCTAGTAGGTGGGTTATTTGTATCGTACCCATCATTATACATTGTATATTATATTTTAGTTGTATTTAGAATTTCCATCAACCAAACATGCACTTATTTGAGATAGAGACCAGTGATGTTTATTCTTTCGACCTTAGAGTCACGTGTTACCTTTCTATGGATTTTTTGCTGGTTGAGTTTCCTTTCTGTTGTGATCCTCGCCTTTAGGCGTTGTATATTATGTTGCATACTGGTTGTTTTGATATGGTTCTTCCTACTCTCTGTTACTTTTCTTGGTTTGGATTTCTGGGCTCGGCTTACTTAGAATACGTACGCCTCGAGACGTTCGTAGTCTAGGTGCCGGTCATGTTCCGTACTTTCGGGACGTGACAAAAAGGGAGGTCGATGAGCGAACTCATCCTGACACCCTACTGAGCCTGTCAGTGACAATATCCGTACAGTCCGGTCCGTTTGTCTATGAGTATCGCATGTTGGGCCTAGGGGGTTGGTAAAAGTCAGACCATCAAAAGCGGTACAAGTAATGTCGGAGTGTAGCCTAGAACACCCTGAGATACTACTGGAATACCTACCAGTAAATCTCCTGCCTCGGCCAAGGGCTTTGTGTAATGGCTCTCCTAGACACATCGCGATCTCACCCCTAATAACGGGAGAGACGAAACCCCTGCCGATCCGCTCACTGCCTCCATGTGGCTCGGGACTATACCCAACTAAAACCTATTTGCACGACTCTTTTGAACCGTGGTAGGGTAGTAATCAAAGCACAGTGGGAACTCACACGAGGCAAATGACGGCCTCAGGTCGATGAACTAACCTGTACACATGTCACCAGGGAACTGCTATCTGACGCTAGGTATAATACCAACTAGCAGGTTCCCGACGAGTCCTGTCCGGTGTACTTATAACCCAATGAGCACCTGTATACATCTTAGGTGATCCAACTGACACCAATGGCTTGTAAGACCGGCCACCGCCCCACGTCGGGGACTCGACTGTATACACTAGTCTACTGATGGAGTATCGATGCCCAGTCTCGAAACTCCCATGACTAGGGACCTTTTAAGGATGTGCTTATAGACCCCAGCTCCCACGTATATGACCGCCATCATACTGCCGTCGTCAAGCAAGAATCCTATGGGCTCTATCAACGTGCAATAGTGACCTGTACTGTCACCTAAAGCTGTACACGATGATAAAGATAAACCAGATAGTATAGTATTTTCTATCAACGTGTAATAGTGAACTGCAATGTCACTTAAAGCATGTATACGATGATAAAGACAAACCTCTCGAGTAAGACTGTCCTACCGGTATAGGTCCTTCCTCAATCATTGCAATCACATGACTGTGATCCAATAATTGACTCTGAGGGCACTATATCCAACAATCTCCCATTTGCACTCAAGGCTAATTATTGCGATGTCGCATACTCACAGCCCTTGTGATACCAATCACCCAACTCCTCTACTGATCAGTCTCACAAAGCCCGTTTGCGAAACTATTATGTTCGAGGAATAGCATCAGCTAGTGGATCTGCCCTGATGTTTCTTTCTATGTCTCTCTTTATCTCAAGTTCGCGGAGAAAACCATCTCCCGAAATGAGTAATACCTGTCTTAGAATATGTCTGGATATCTGATGGGACCTAGTTCATAAATGAACTCAAAATCCAAACTTCTTAAACAATATCATCAACTGAACCTAATCAGTATCCTGCGCCATGCCTTCCTCAGTATCCGCTTGGATCACTTGTCCAGGCTGCTGCCCCTCGTCAGAGGGAAAACTACAACTCTGACATCCACTCTATCATCCAGGTCACCTTGGAAGCCTGGAATGATAACCGTCTCCCGAAGGAGGCTGACGTTATCATATGCCTAGAACATCCACTTATGTTCTAAAACTGCTTCCGAATGTTTCTCCAGGATAGGATCAATATCATCTTATTGTATCTAGTACAAAAACAACATCTGGTGTGGTACTTGACATCTCATGATTGACTCAATTACCTAAGCAAGTGATCTGCCAATCATGTACATCCCTCTCCCCTTTAGTCTGTAAGACACATTTAGAGAGGGTGACTCCATCAATTGCAGGTACACTACCGTGCCAGGAGTCGTCCATTCTAAAACACCTTTAGAATGTTGTCTAAGTACCCAGATTGGGAAACAGCCCAAATCTAGATCTAAAATCATAGATCTAGTAACCAGAATGTTTGATATAATATCCATATCCTATGTGGAGAAACCACTGTGTGACAACCAAAGTATAACCGATCGTAGTATAGGAATTTCACTTCCTACTCTGTGTATGTCATCCAAATACCAAGACATCACACCCTATTACCTTCTTAACAGATCCATCCCCTATTCTGATTAAGTCAAAGCTATGACTATCACATCAGAAATAGATGATCTATCTCCGCTATATCTGCTTTAGTCCATAAAAAGACATAAGCTACTTGTCCACTATGCTTCCGCTGCTCCCACTGACTACGACAACCCTCTGGCAGAGTCATATACACGTACACTTCTAAAGCTCGTTTAGAACGACGCTGTACTCATCCTTCTGCCGGGTCTCACAGTCTGGAACAACAGCAATGGCAAGTCTGGATAAACAAAAACCTCCATGTCATCGTCTTTGAGGCTACCGGAGTACCTCTCGGGTGCCTGAGGTTACCCACCATATCTACGGAGTGGCGAATAGAATGTCAAACCAGATTGAATTTTTAGGTCCTATTAAATTTTGAGTAATCGTTTGCGGTTCTGGAATCACTTCCAGTTCTACCATACTCCCACTACTGTTTTCTGAAAAAATCTAAAACTGTGGCGAGTCAAGAACAATATCACTATTGATCTTCTAGATGGTAGAAAATCAACCCTCGTCATAGCCCGGGTCAACCCACAAACAGTCATTACAGAAATGTGCCTTGAGTTATCCAGAGTTTGGTTTTAAGCATAAGCCGGACAACTCCCCGTACCTTAACATTGTCAAGATATGAACTATTCTATATCAAATATAGAAACAGAGGCACTGATTTAATTGGAACCAGATTCAAGTCATGCAGCTGTCTCTAGTGCATGTCAACTAAATGGAAGGAGGCCGATCAGCGTTACTCAACTTAAGAATGCATCCAGATATGAGTAACCTGAAAGAGAAACAAGTTTCTCATAATCATTACTATCAACTAAATACCATACACAAGTATCTACATCTTCGATCACCTTGAAGAATCCCGATACTTGCAACACCTGGTTCTCTACTTTATTCATATACCTATAACTTCTCAAAACTTGGACCTTGTGTTTCTACGAAACACTTGTCTAAGAACTAGAGAAGTCATAAGTAAACATAATATAGTACGACTACCAACCGCTCTGCCCTCAAGGACACTGGACAATATACAATACTCTGTATAGGTCCCCTGAGTCTAATAACTCATTCCCTGTGTGTCGTAGGTTGAAAACTGTACATATGGTTAAGAAGAATTACACCGCTGTTTAATGCTCCTTACCTAACCATCCACTGATATAGGTAAATGTCATGGACATAATTTCAGAAAGTTATATCTCACTTTATAAAAATAAACGTACAGATATATAAATTTGAAATTTGTGCATTATAACGGATATTCAAAACCAAATATTTACCGTCCGGCAAACAACCCAGGCGATTTCCTCAAATATCACCAATTACAACGAATCCCGATATAATGAGGATGATCACCCAATTCCTAATAACTTACTCCCACTCATCATCTGTAAAAACCATACAGATGTGAGAATCAAACTTGGTAAATACATACCCTGGAGCAAGGACTAATTGGGAAATCAGTTTTCTTTTAACAGTACACAGTGAAACAGAAACATGTAAATGTTTCGAAGGGGTATCCAGGTATTCCTAGTAATGCCTCTTCCATTATCGGATTCACAACTGTAACCGTATATTTCTTTGCCATCTCTCCAAATCCCTTTATATGTCGTTAGTCATTACCTTCTGTACGCCCTCTTAGGCTAAATGGTTTTCTTCCTTCCCTACAGTTTGGCACCAGCCTATGGTTCGGAAGAGGACTATCCAATAAGCATAACGGGTGTACTCTCCTAATCCTAGGAGCACTCGCAACGCGAGAGAAGGTACATATAAAAGACAACTGAATAAATCTTATTCCTATTTCTCCTGAACCAGAATCCATCCCCGAACTGGAACAAGTTCCTTCGAGTTTGTATATAACCATACGATGGAGTATCCAATAAACTGTGAATCTTCGTAGTGATATAGAGTGTTCTGGAGAAATACAAAGGTGAAGTAGGAGTGGCGATGAAATACTTGGTTTTGTCGTGAATAGCAGTCGCAATTTACTTTGCCCTCTTACTAATCCCTTTATTTGTCTTTACTCAATACCTTCTGTACACCTTTTAGGCTAAATGGTTTTCTTCATTCCCTACCGTTCGGCACCTGCCTATGGTTTGGATGAAGACTATCCAATAAGCGTAATAGGTGTACTGTCTTAATCCTAGGAGCACTCGCCTCCTTAGAGAAGGTAAAAGGAAAAGACAACTGAATAGTCCTATTCGTTTTATCCAGAACCGGAAACCATCCTCGAATAAGTTCCTTCGAGTTCGTATATAACCATACGATGGTTTTATCCAATGGAAGTGAACGTTCGTAGTAATACGGGGTGTTCTGGAGAAAAAAGGGTAAAAGTAGGAGTGGCAATGAGCTATGCAACTCTGACAATCCAAAAGCCAATGTTATAAGAAGGTTCGGTCAACTTGGTCACTGAGTCATAGTCAAGGGCCGGGTCATGGTCGCTTCCAAAGAGAGAGAGAAAAGAAACACTCAGCGTGCACTCTAACCTATATCAGAATGGTTATCACTTTATCTAATCAGGAAACCTCCCACTGTAACCTCAAATTCTCCTCCAAACCTGAAAGAAGAATTAGTCGGGATCACCCGAGGAGTAAACCAACTCAACAGTGGAAATCGGGATCCAACTATCATCGTATGATAACGTGATAGAATCCACTCACGTTATCACACTCCAGAAGGTATGCGCATATCTGGCAAGTTTCAGTTTCTTTAGAAACTCCCGATGTGATTTTTACCCCTAGGACCCAAGTGACCTTGACTTAGCCAACATATCAAAGGATCCTAGCTAAGTTCAACCCATCATTATCTTGATTGCATTAGACCCACCCGCACGAGTTCTTGACTGAGCCAAAATGACCGTACGACTGTCCTAACCAATCACATATCCATAAGACAGAAAAGCATTACAGAGCTACCGCACACTACGCCTCGGCTGAGCACGACATACGTAGCACGAATACTAAGCAATATTAATCTGAAATGACGGATGGCTACGGGAGGTTTTTGGCAAAAAACCTTTTACCGTAATGAACTTGATAACGTTGAAGGAACCGGATATCTTTTTATAAAAATATAGTGGCGAAAACCTTTGCTAAAGAGGTCACTCCCGATGAAGGGATCTCGGTTCTTTTCCCGTAGAATGAGGTGCAGGATATTCCAACTGAATACCACGATACAAAGCAAAAGGGCAATCGGCTATAGTGAAGTTATTACCCTGACACAAACTTCTGTCCAAGGGGTCACTCCCGGTGAAAGGATCTCGGCCCTTGCCTCGTCGACTGAGGTGCTGGATATTCATAACCGAAAACCACTGTGCAAAACAAAAGAGAACATCCTTGCAATAACAGCTTTTTGAAAAATGTTCCAACAACATCTGAATAGGTTTGTTTAGCTTGCATTGATCCGAATCAACGCAGTCCCATCAATTGATCACACCACAAAAGAACGAAAATACGATGTACGTATATGCCATTCGCATTCGCCACTGGGTCCCATCATCACCCGTTAGGTTACTTAACTAACGACAGAGCGGGGACTAGACTAGCGCGGGTGTAAAACATATATAACATCTACTAGTATATATATCAATATATAATATTCGCTCAAGGCGTGATAAAATGCAACATCACAAAAATGTAATATGCATCACAGAACAATACAGATAATCTGGGATCCCCGGGTTTCATAGAGCCGCTACTGAAACCCGACGTTCCCCTGGTCGTGTGGATAGCCTGTGCAATGAAATCCTAGACCCCTATGGACGCGACAAGTTACCCGCCAAAACCTGAAGCGAGGCAGCCCCCTTCAACAACGTGAATGGACCACCCAACACTTCACGGAATTCGGTAACCTGAGCCCCCCTCCTTGGGTCAACCTGTACCCCCTACGAGTGGGGCGAAGAGCCCGCCAATTCTAGAGTGAAGCCCCCTCCGTCTCAAAGCCATGAGATGTAGGCTCGTTGCCCTCTAGAACCCGGCTATCCGTGCACCCCTCCGCGGGGTAATCCTAGTACAGAAAGTAAAATATACAACGGGTACATCGACCTCAGCCCGGTTGTGCCATAAAAGAATAATATACAAACAGTGTCACGACCCAAAATTGGCCCGTGACGGCCCTAATACTACGCAACGCCTAAAGACGTAGCGCAGTAAAAGAAAGCCAAAACCCAGAAATCTAAACCATAAAAATACGGAAAAGATAATATAAGTTTTTGAAACATTTGAAATCGCAACCCAAATTCTTTAAAAGTCCTACTTTATTTCTTTAAAATTTTAGCAACACCCATTTTTTTAAAAACTAGCCAAGATGAATGCAACACAAAAATATGACGCTATAGCGGAGAAATAAAGACAATAGAGAGAAAGCTGTATATAAAAGACAACAACCCACAATAATATACAATATCGTCCTCACCAAATCTCTAAGTCAACAACATAATAGTAGATGGAGAGTACAAGATACAACGAAGGTACACTACAAAATACAAATAACCACCAAAACCCATCTAAGCAAAATAGTACTGTGAGCTGATGCGGTATCTGTAGCAAAAGATTATAGCTGGAAAGCTGAATAGCCTGCCTCGACTACTCTTAGAGACAACCTGAAACACCTGTGGCACAACGGGGGTGAGTTGCCAACTCGTGAATAGTAGATAACATATACAGGTAATCGCAGGAATGCACGTACATCATGAATCTAAGATATGCGATTACAGCAACAACATGTCATGCAAATGCTGAATAAAGGTAAGTACACTAGCAGGTACAATCAATATGTGAAGCAACAGTAACATAACAGTAATATGCAATAACCATGCAATAGGGATATGAGAATGTAAATATGCAACTATCATAAGGGTACACTAACAAGTACTACCAATATATGAATCTGTGCAAGAAATAGAAAAGTGTGAGGTAAAGGGTGGAATATGTCATTTCCACGGAAACCTGACATCGTGGTAGGATCACAATCCATCAAGACACTCAAATCCCAAATCCTCAAATCAGCCCCCAAGTTGGGCTCTCACATCATATAAGTCTCACATCAGCTCAATGTACAATATCGAGTAATCTCCCATATCTCGAATGTACAAATCAACAATCTCTTTCATATCCAATATCCAATCTCAATGAATCACATATATCCCAAGTCGAATCTCAAGTAAGTTTCTAACATCCTAAAGATATATATATTTGCAGAAATAAATATGATGGGGGCAATACACATATATTAGCGTCCCATTCCACTAATATTGGTGTAAGGGTATATATAACAACGGCTAATCCCCTGTTATATATACAAAGGTATTAAAAGAAATATCATGAAAACAATGTGCCAAGCATCGACACAGAAATCCTGATAGGTACGTATCATACGCTGTCCCGAAAGCACGAGTGCCTAGATCTGACCCTCGCCTTTCACGTATGCATACGTACAAGACTCCGGTCGGTATCCCCAAGATAACCGCCGAGTAAAAGGTAATATCACCGGACGGTATGGTTCCCCTGACAGGCTCACCGTCTAACAAATCCAGTGATCCGTTCTCGCCCCGGGGTACCTCCAGGCCCCACCATGTACCCTCATGCGGCCTCTACGCCTCCTCGCATGGGGTATAAATAATCAGCACCGATAAAACCCATGGTGGATGCGCAAATATCATATCAAGGAAACCGGGTTTTTCAATGTATGCATAATTTCATGAACTCCCGCGGTTCCCAAATCCAGAAAACATCATGTAAAATCCAAACAATAATGCGCAATCCAGGAATAAACATATACGATATATCTGAAATGTGAGCATATAAATGAGAATATGTAGCTGAAATCAGATGTATGCGAAACCCAAAAAGGTACAGCTAAGTAACATCAGTAAAGGTAAATATGTAACTGCAACTGAATATGTGTGTAACATACAGGTGTAGCAATGTATAGATATCTACCTATAAGAACTGATGTTGTATACCCCCCTTGGTATAAGTAAAATATGAAGGATATCCCTCCGGTATAACTAGAATATGTTCAAGGTATACCGATAAGCTAGATGTCATGTGTGCTAAGCAATAGAATCTATAAGGGGTTGTGTGTGACAGGGCAATTATTGACGGTGTGTGTGTAGCATACAATCCGTGCTCGTGCAACAGGAACCGTCAATAATGTGTGCAGTGTCCTACGGCTGCTAGTCACAGTATAACTATATCAAGGAAATATGGTAAAGGCGCAATTCTAACAATGATGTAGAATATGCGACAGGTATTGAATCCTAGCCCAGACGCATAACGCCATGCGGGCGATTCCCCTGTAGATGTTAAATCTACTCACCTACGGTCCACGCTAGGTGAATCCTACCATCTGCTCCCCCGTGTAGCAGTGCCCGTAGTCCCTGCTTGCAAACCTGCAAATAAGACATGGAAATCATATATAAGCCAAATATCTCGCAAAACGCGATATCGAACCAAAACGAGAAACCCGCGTCGCGAACTAAACGCGCGTGTGCACGATACGCTGAATCGTGTGTGTTCGCGTCTAAAACCATCGCGACACGCCGCGATACGCTGGATCACAGAACCCACTCACGTATCGCGCAAACACAACAGACATGAAAAACGGTATTTGATCCCAGATTTTCCTACAGGTCAAAACTCACAAAACTAGACATGCCAAAACATTATACAACCCTACAGACAACCCTAGCCAAGACCTCAACATCCCTGCCCCCCACTTGGCCGCAAATTGCGGCCAAACCTAATAAATCTGCGGCCTCAGTTGGGAATGGGGGTCTCGTGTTCTTGTGGTGTTGTCTAAACCTATTGAGCATGCTTCAGTTTTCCCCATTTTGTTCTGAAGGATCCGGGTCAAAAGCAGATCACAGAATGTCCATATATCACTTTAAAAGCACCAAATTGCACAATTTGGAAACCTTATGGTATTTTAGTGTAATCTGGGTTAAACTCAGTTAAGGTGACCCTAACAACACTTAAATAGATAGGGTTAGCTAACACAATCAACACTTAATCAACATTCCGCATAAACACCACAATCTAGCACTAAACTAACAATTTAACACAAACCGACACTAAACCATACAAGCTAAGCAAACTAGGAAATTGGGTTAAGGAAATATACCCAAAAGAATCTCAAGAAGCAGGAGAAGAAGTGAAAGGAGCTGCTGCAAGTGCTGGGCTGCTGCTGCTACAGCTGCTGATGCTGTTGTTGTCTGCTGCTGCTGATGCTGATGCTGATGGCTGCTGCTGCTGCTGGAGCTGAAGCCGGAGCTGCTGCAGTTCTGTCTTCTGCTGCTGCTGCTGGAGCTGCTGAGGTGAGGGGGTGTGTGTGTGTGTGTGTGTGTGTGAGTGAGAGAATGAGAGAACAATGGGAGAAATGAGAGAATAATCAAAGACCCCTCCCACTCTCACTCTCTCTCTTCATTAAATGGGCATGGTTCACACCATGCTCCCATGCCCATCTCTCTCTCTCTCCCCCCCCACAAGGTCAACCATTCAAACCAATTTAAAACCCTTTTTAAATTCATTTTATTTAAAAACAACCATACACATTAAACAAAACATAAACTAGATTATGAAAAATGGTTAGCTAACCATGATTGCTAATCATGTTTAACCCCAAAAACAACCCTAGTTATCATGCACAAGTGTGTGTGTGCCTAACAAAATTCTAATAAAATACTCATTAAATAGGAGAAAATATTTAAAACTTAATTTGGTAAACTTTTTATTAAAAACCATACATTAAAATATAATTAGCTACAAAACACATTCTAAGGTGTTACAATCTCCCCCCCTAAAAAAAATTCGTTCCCGAATTTTAAAAATATACTGTTACGCGTACCTTCAAAGAGAAGATTAAAATCCTCAAATCTCACTCGCAGCCACCCAAGTGACTACCTTACTATACGGCTACATCCAAGAAAACCCTTCACAGACGGCAAGACCCTTGACCAATGTTCCTCCACCTGTCGAGCCATTAACACAAATGGCCGCTGGTGAACGAAAGATCGCGTCCAAGCTACAAGGTCTGTGCTAAATCATGTGAGAAAGGTTAAGAAGGTAATTGTAAAGTATCATCACAAGGAATACGGGGTGAAAATCCAATAATCTGGGCGGAAGTGCCAATTTAAAGGCAACGAAACTAACTCGCTTATAGGATCCCAGAAGGACCTAAATCCTGGGACAAGCTTCCCAAAATCCAACACGTCATTCATCGGAAAGTACATAGGAATACATGATCTGTCCCTGCGATCTTGAGTCCATGACCAACACAGTCGGCATAAGACCTCTATTTGCGCTGGGCTACTCTCATCCTGACCTGAACAACCGGATCATCTCCGAAGTCTCTAGACTAGCTGGGGTCCAAGGTCCTACTTACGCAGAGTCAGCAAAATAACAGACCGGTGATCGACACGACCTAACCCCTAAGCCTAAAGGTGGTCAATTGGAGTGTCTCCTGATAACGGCTATCGAAGGAGAACCCGAACGATGGCGAGTGACGATCCCCAACCGCTGACAACAATCAAACAAACACACAACTTAACAAAGAACAACTGAGCAAACTGAGTATTACCGGACGTCAAGAATCCAAATGGAGTCACACCCTGACAAACTTGGGTAGAAACCATAACAAAATTCGTGGAGATCTGCTCCCACTCCTACTTTGGAACGGTTAAAGATTGCAACTCTCCAGCCGGCCTCAGATGCTCGACTCTAGCACACAACAAGACAGACACCTTGAAACGAAACCTGGAACTTCTCTTTACATCCCTGTCCACCCTTAACTATCTCACAAGTCACGCCAAAGCTGGTGGAACTTGAATGAATACATAGAGTTGACTGATGTGCTTACTCTAGGATTGCAGGTCTCTACCTGATAATGTCAGGTACACAAACGTGTCCCTAACTTAGCACACCATTGTCACAAATCATGGTCTCTGAATCATTACCCAGCCGAGTATGCTCAAGTATTTCTGACGAACGAGCATCGACGGGCAGTGTCTCGCGAAAACGATTTAAGGAAAGTGGTCGGGCGCGGACATGAGCAAGCTGTCCCCTCCGTAGAGACGAACTAAAGCTGTACTCGACGATCACACAAGAACAGTAAATCAGCAGAAGACCATCACAACAATCCAATTCCGCTGCAGGAAGATGTACATTAAGCTCTGGTGGTCCGTGAAAATCTGACATGACTCTCGAACTGGTAGTGTCTCCAAATCTCCAACGCAAAACCACCGCGGCCATCTTCAGATCATGAGAGGAATATCCTTCTCGTACTTCCTCCAGATGTAGGGAAGCAAAAGTGATAACTCTATAGTGTCGCCTCAGTACACAATCGAGCCCACTCAAGAAACATTACAGTTAAACAACAAAGTCGCCCGAACCAAAGGCAAAGAAAGAACTGATGCAGTTGTTAACCGAATCTCCAACTGCTGAAAACTCGGTACACATGCCTCAGTCCAAAGAAAAGAAACCTCCCTTCCGATCAATTCAGTCGACGGTGCAGCACTACTCTAGCAATCCTGCACGAAACGGCGGTAAGAACCTGCTAAGCCCACAAATCTGTGGACCTCCGTCCTGCACATAAGTCTGGGCCTAGGTTGTACGGCCACGATCTCCCTCGGAACCATACGAAACCGTCTCCAGTGACTATAAGACCTAGGAGTCAACACAAAACAAGCCTGAAGAAACACTCCGAGAATTTAGCAAAATGCTGGTGCTCTCCCAGTATCTGCATAACAAATCCCCAAGTGTTACTCCTGTCCCTCAAGACAAATTAAGTAGACCAGAGTGTCGTAAATAACACAACGAAAACTGGTCGAGGAACGGCCTGAAGAAATCTGGTTCATCACATTTACAAATGCTGCCAGGGCATCAGTGAATCCAATGACTCACCAAAACACACAAAGCCCGTAGCACGCACAAGGCAGTCTTCGGAATGCCGTAACTCCGAACCGCAATAATGATGACCTGATCCCAAGAAAACTTAGAAAATGTCTCGCACTCTGGAGCTGATCGAAGAAATCGTCAATGCGAGGTAAGGGATACCTATCCGCACCGTAAGCCGGTTCAATTAACGATCCGTCGATACGCAACCCTAAACTGTCGTCTTTCTCCTTGACGAACAGAAATAGGAGCTTCCAAAAGCCACTCAGACGCATAAAACTCCCCAAACCACAACTCTGCAGCTGATCCTTTAGCTCCCAAGCTTCGCCGGCTCATCCGGAACAACGTCGGAAAAACTCTCGCACCAAAGGAACACCAGTCCAACAAACCTTCTGTGGCTACGGTATCACGAATTAACGCCAAGAATCCACGACATCTCCTCAGAAGCCGACTAGCGAAAAGGCTAAATTCAAGCTGCAAGAGGCGGCACAACTATTCACCTGCACAACAAGAACTGACCTGCCGGGAAAACAAACCTGACTGTTTCCTCACGGTAGTCCACAGACGCCTAGCACGTTGTTAAACAGTCCGTGCCCAGGAGAACGTCAACTCCAACCTCTCTAGAAGGATCAAAATGACGGACGAATCTCTATCTCCTATCCGATTGGCACAAAACTGAAATACGTGTCGCGCAACAAAAGAATTGCTGACAGAGGTTAACACAACTACTACTAATCTACCTGACCATGGTACAAGCATGAAAAACAAACGAATACATCAAGGAACATATAAAATAAGGATACCTGAAAACTCAGCATTGGACGTCTGCGCGTCCCGATGAGTAGAAGCAAACTCCTGTGTCCGACTGGCTGAACTCCTCTGGTAGACTGAGCCCTCTGAGCGAATCTTCCACGTCCACGGCCTCTCCGAATACGACTCTGACAAGGTGCTAAGGAACAATCCCTGACGAAGTGCTGAACGCTCCCGCATCGAAAACATCCACGCGCTGACTGTTGACCATCCTGGGGATGAGAGCTGAATGACTTTCCCCGTCCTAAGCCTCTGCTACTCTCGCGACGGCCACGAAATCAGTCTCGATGACCAAACCTCTGTCTCTGGGCTGGTACACTTGTACGAGTCCTCCGCTGTCCTGGAACTCTCTGAGCCTCTGGAATATGCGCCTCATCAACTGGAGCTGCAACCACTGGTGCTATGTGGGTGACAGACTGCAGCATGCTGATCGCAAGTGACAACTGAGTAACAGGGGTGACAACCTCCTGTCGTAGCTCCCGAACGATATCAACCAATGAACTCATCGTCTGGCGGAAGTCCTGCATCTCTGCCAAAAGTCTATCAATAGTAAATGTCGTAGGCTGATCCGTCTGCACCTGTGCAACTAGAGTGCCATCCTGGTCAGTACTCGTCTCACCCGAGCCAACTCTGATCTCGGCCCTCGCTGCATCACTCTGAGTCCCCATAGTCATCGGCGGCAAGGCTATAAATAGATATAAGATTCGATGAGAATAAGGAATCGGATCTTTAAGATATGAATCATCAAGTAAGGAATTTCAAGCAAAATTGTACTTAGGTCACTTAATGCAAAGTACCGCACAGTGGGTATGCTGCAGACATACACACACTACGTTACTCTGTTTAAGCTACCTACTCCATCATACTAAGGTCATCCTACACTCCGAAAGGTAAAACCTAGCGCTCTGCTACCAACTTTGTCACGACCCAAAATTGGCCCGTGACGGCCTTAATACTACGCAACGCCTAAAGACGTAGCGCAGTAAAAGAAAGCCAAAACCCAGAAATCTAAACCATAAAAATACGGAAAAGATAATATAAGTTTTTGAAACATTTGAAATCGCAACCCAAATTCTTTAAAAGTCCTACTTTATTTCTTTAAAATTTTAGCAATACCCCTTTTTGTAAAAACTAGCCAAGATGAATGCAACACAAAAATATGACGCTATAACGAAGAAATAAAGACAATATAGAGAAAGCTGTATATAAAAGACAACAACCGACAATAATATACAATATCGTCCTCACCAAGTCTCTAAGTCAACAACATAATAGTAGATGGAGAGTACAAGATACAACGAAGGTACAGTACAAAATACAGATAACCACCAAAACCCACCTAAGCAAAATAGTACTGTGAGCTGATGCGGTATCTGTAGCAAAAGATGATAGCTGGAAAGCTGAATAGCCTGCCTCGACTACTCTGGGAGACAACCTGAAACACCTATGGCACAACGGGGTGAGTTACCAACTCGTGAATAGTAGATAACAAATACAGGTAATCGCAGGAATGCACGTACAGCATGAATCTAAGATATGCGATTACAGTAATAACATGTCATGCAACTGCTGAATAAAGTAAGTACACTAGCAGGTACAATCAATATGTGAAGCAACAGTAACATAACAGTAATATGCAATAACCATGCAATAGGGATATGAGAATGTAAATATACAACTATCATAAGGGTATACTAACAGGTACTACCAATATATGAATCTGTGCAAGAAATAGAAAAGTGTGAGGTAAAGGGTGGAATATGTCATTTCCACGGAAACCTGACATCGTGGTAGGATCACAATCCATCAAGACACTCAAATCCCAAATCCTCAAATCAGCCCCCAAGTTGGGCTCTCACATCATATAAGTCTCACATCACCTCAATGTACAATATCGAGTAATCTCCCATATCTCGAATGTACAAATCAACAATCTCTTTCATATCCAATATCCAATCTCAATGAATCACATATATCCCAAGTCGAATCTCAAGTAAGTTTCTAACATCCTAAAGGTATATATATTTGCAGAAATAAATATGATGGGGGCAATACACATATATTAGCGTCCCATTCCACTAATATTGGTGTAAGGGTATATATAACAACGGCTAATCCCATGTTATATATACAAAGGTATTAAAAGAAATATCATGAAAAAAATGTGCCAAGCATCGACACAGAAATCCTGATTGGTACGTATCATACGCTGTCCCGAAAGCACGAGTGCCTAGATCTGACCCTCGCCTTTCACGTATGCATACGTACAAGACTCCGGTCGGTATCCCCAAGATGACCGCCGAGTAAAAGGTAATATCACCGGACGGTATGGTTCCCCTGACAGGCTCACCGTCTAACAAATCCAGCGATCCGTTCTCGTCCCGGGGTACCTCCGGGCCCCACTATGTACCCTCATGCGGCCTCTACGCCTCCTCGCATTGGGTATAAATAATCAGCACCGATAAAACCCATGGTGGATGCGCAAATATCAAATCAAGGAAACCGGGTTTTTCAATGTATGCATAATTTCATGAACTCCCGCGGTTCCCAAATCCATGTAAAATCCAAACAATAATGCGCAATCCAGGAATAAACATATACGATATATCTGAAATGCGAGCATATAAATGAGAATATGTAGCTGAAACCAGATGTATGCGAAACCCAAAAAGGTACAGCTAAGTAACATCAGTAAAGGTAAATATGTAACTGCAACTGAATATGTGTTTAACATACAGGTGTAGCAATGTATAGGTATCTACCTATAAGAACTGATGTCGTATACCCCCCTGGGTATAAGTAAAATATGAAGGATATCTCCCCGGTATAACTAGAATATGTGCAAGGTATACCGATAAGCTAGATGTCATGTGTGCTAAGCAATAGAATCTATAAGCGGTTGTGTGTGACATGGCAATTATTGACGGTGTGTGTAGCATACAATCCGTGCTCGTGCAACAGGAACCGTCAATAATGTGTGCAGTGTCCTACGGCTGCTAGTCACAGTATAACTATATCAAGGAAATATGGTAAAGGCGCAATTCTAACAATGACGTAGAATATGCGACAGGTATTGAATCCTAGCCCAGACGCTTAACGCCATGCGGGCGATTCCCCTGTAGATGTTAAATCTACTCACCTACGCTCCACGCTAGGTGAATCCTACCATCTGCTCCCCCCTGTAGCAGTGCCCGTAGTCCCTGCTTGCAAACCTGCAAATAAGACATGGAAATCATATATAAGCCAAATATCTCGCAAAACGCGATATCGAACCAAAACGAGAAACTCGCGTCGCGAACTAAACGCGCGTGTGCACGATACGCTGAATCGTGTGTGTACGCGTCTAAAACCATCGCGACACGCTGGATCACAGAACCCACTCGCGTATCGCGCAAACACAACGGACATGAAAAACGGTATTTGATCCCAAATTTTCCTACAGGTCAAAACTAGACATGCCAAAGCACTATACAACCCGACAGACAACCCTAGCCAAGACCTCAACACCCCTACCCCCCACTTGGCCGCAAATTGCGGCCAAACCTAATAAATCTGCGGCATTAGTTGGGAATGGGGGTCTCGTGTTCTTGTGGTGTTGTCTAATTCTAGTGAGCATGCTCCAGTTTTCCCAATTTTGTTCTGAAGGATCCGGGTCAAAAGAAGATCACAGAATGTCCATATATCACTTTAAAAGCACCAAATTGCACAATATGGAAACCTTATGGTATTTTAGTGTAATATGGGTTAAACTCAGTTAAGGTGACCCTAACAACACTTAAATAGATAGGGTTAGCTAACACAATCATCACTTAATTAACATTCCCCATAAACACCACAATCTAGCACTAAACTAACAATTTAACACAAACCGACACTAAACCATACAAGCTAAGCAAACTAGGAAATTGGGTTAAGGAAATATACCCAAAAGGATCTCAAGAAGTAGGAGAATAAGTGAAAGGAGCTGCTGCTAGTGCTGGGCTGCTGCTGCTACAGCTGCTGATGCTGTTGCTGTCTGCTGCTACTGATGATGATGCTGATGGCTGCTGCTGCTGCTGTTGTGTTTTCTGCTGCTGCCGCTGGAGCTGCTGAGGTGAGTGTGTGTGTGTGTGTGTGTGTGTGTGTGTGAGTGAGAGAATGAGAGAACAAAGGGAGAAATGAGAGAATAATCAAAGACCCCTCCCACTCTCACTCTCTCTCTTCATTAAATGGGCATGGTTCACACCATGCTCCCATGCCCATCTCACTCTCTCTCTCTCCCACAAGGTCAACCATTCAAACCAATTTAAAACCCTTTTTAAATTCATTTTATTTAAAAACAACCATACACATTAAACAAAACATAAACTAGATTATGGAAAATGGTTAGCTAACCATGATTGCTAATCATGTTTAACCCTAAAAACAACCCTAGTTATCATGCACAAGTGTGTATGCGCCTAACAAAATTCTAATAAAATACTCATTAAATAGGATAAAGTATTTAAAACTTAATTTGGTAAACTTTTTATTAAAAACCATACATTAAAATATAATTAGCTACAAAACACATTCTAAGGTGTTACAAACATGGAGTGACGGCAGTCCACATGTCGGACGCTCGCCCCGTAATATCAAATTTACATATACAATCAAACTGTACTACCATCGCAACCAGGCTATCCACCATGAAAAATCCGCAACATCACAGCACAACACAGAGCATCAACGTGAATGTCATGTTCGCAAATCCGTCTAAAAGGGCTATAGCAATTAGACAAGATTTACCGATCAAATGACATTCACGGTCGCAGATATAATGTAAATACTGTGAACTAACATATTTAAATTTTCGATCGACAAAAATTCCCGAAGTGGGCCCTAAGCACAATTCCTAGTACTCAAACAATTCTGGGCCCAAACAAAAAATACCAGAAACCCCAACTCCAAGTCAAAAATCACTGTACAAAATTTGGTGCACAGAAGAGACAGAATAGCGGCGGAACCTCGGCCAAAGCATGGGTAAGGTCGTGGTTCCGCGGCGGAACAGTAACATCTAGCTACCAAATTTTCACAGTAATCTTAGAAAAGCCTGCACGAATTTCTGCAATAGACCAAATAATTTTTTTACAACAAAAAAATTTCGACAGAAACTGCACTTTTTGAAATCGCGGTTTTGGAATTTTTGTTCGATCGAACTTCTAAATACGTTAGAGCAAGCTAGTAAAGGTTAATGGCATGGCTCTGATACCGTGTAAGACAACGGTAGCGCCCCGGCTGTCTTTCTGAGGCCAAAATGCGGAACAAAACTTTTTCAAAACCTGAAACCGGCGCTACCGCGAACTATAAACCCGGATCGAACCATTAACCTACAACTAGATATCTAGAGAGAGTGTTGGAAATCTATACCGATCGATCCTTGTCCTTCAGTCTTTGGTCACCATCCCAAGCTACTCGCGGCATCTCCGGTCTTGATCTCCTCGTCGGAAAGGGCACCACATCTACGAGTCTTTTTACAGGCTCCCGCTTCATCCGAAGCAACTCGGGCACGAAGTGTGCTAGCCGACGTGTCCAAGGTGTTGTAGAGAATGTTTGTGATCGCTTTGTCTTTTGCATCCATTGCTTTAGATGGAGGTTAGAGGTGTTGCCATTAATAGAGATTTGAGCTAGAGGAAGAAGAAGAAGAAGAGAAGGCTTTCTTTCTTTTTCTTTTGTTCTTGCTATGATAAAAAGGGAGAGAGAGTGATAAGAATAATATGAGAGCTCACTCCTAAAGCAGCCCCTCTCTCTCTTCTCATCATATCAACACAAATCAATCAAATAATATGACATTAGCACACTAAAAGAGACCATGAGTCACTAATGAAGTCAATGTCACATTAAATGCACAAAATGATGAATTCTAGCTCATAATTTCCATATGCAAACATTAATCCAAATGTTTGTAATAATAAAAAGATACGGCAACATCTAAAGTAAACTCGTGACGGATCACAAGGATACCCTTCACCTGTATATACATACCTGCATCCGCATTCCGACTGAATGCGAATACGACGAGATTAAAGTAATCCAACAAATCTAAAACTAGGATCCGGCTTAAACCAAAGCCCACTAGTATGATCCGTCCGATCAAGATCCGTGCGCTACCGCACGTATAAGATCGAACCCTGCCATATATCATACGGCCTCTACAACGTTTCGCAATAAACTTGAGAAACTGTCTGTGGGGGACTCTAAAGACTCGTCAATACATTGGCTGTGGATTTAACCACTAGCACGTCAGAGGTACTAGCTGTACGTAACGGGATACCAGGTATTGACCATCCTGACACCCTACTGAGCCTGTCAGTGACAATATCCGTACAGTCCGGTCCGTTTGTCTATGAGTATCGCATGTCGGGCCTAGGGGGTTGGTACATGTCAGACCCCCAAAAGCGGTACAAGTCGTGTCGGAGTGTAGCCCAGATCACCCTGAGATACTACTGGAATACCTACCAGTAAATCTCCTGCCTCGGCCGAGGGCTTTATGTAATGGCTCTCCTAGACACATCGCAATCTCACCCCCAATACCGGGAGAGATGAAACCCCTGCCGATCCGCTCACTGCCTCCATGTCGCTCGGGACTGTACCCAACTAAAACCTGTTTGCACGACTCCTTTGAGCCGTGGTAGGGTAGTAATCAAAACACAGTGGGAACTCACACGAGAACAATGACGACCTCAGGTCGATGAACTAACCTGTACACATGTTACCAGGGAACTGCTATCTGACGCTAGGTATAATACCAACTAGCAGGTTCCCGGCGAGTCCTGTCCGGTGTACTCATAACCCAATGAGCACCAGTATACATCTTAGGTGATCCAACTGACACCAATAGCTTGTGAGACCGGCCACCGCCCCTCGTCGGGGTCTCGACTGTATACACTAGTCTACTGATGGAGTATCGATGCCCTGTCTTGAAACTCCCACGACTAGGGACCTTTTAAGGATGTGCTTATAGACCCCAGCTCCCACATATATGATCGCCATCATACTGCTGGTCGTCAAGCAAGAATCCTATGGGCTCTATCAACATGCAATAGTGACCTGTACTGTCACCTAAAGCTGTACACGATGATAAAGATAAACCAGATAGTGTACTATTTTCTATCAACGTGTAATAGTGAACTGCAATGTCACTTAAAGCATGTACACGATGATAAAGAAAAACCAGATAGTATACAAACCTCTCGAGTAAGACTGTCCTACCGGTATAGGTCATCCCTCAATCATTACAATCACGTGACTGTGATCCAATAATTGACTCTGAGGGCGTTATATCCAACAAAACCAACTAGGGATCCACAGAAGCGATTGAATCCAGTCATGAAGGAGGCTGTGAAGAAAGAGATTGTCAAATGTCTAGATAGTGGTATCATTTACCCTATCTCCGACAGTCAATGGGCCATTCCGATACACGTTGTCCCTAAAAAGTCAGGCATTACGGTCATCACTAACGGGCAAATAAGTTAATCCCCACTCACCGGGTGGCGAGTATGCATTAATTATCGGAAACTCAACGCCGCAACACGGAAAGATAACTTTCTGCTACCTTTCATTGCCCAAATGCTCGAACGATTAGCCGGACATGAGATCTACTAATTTCTGGACGGTTACTTAAGATACAACCAGATTCCCAACGCCAAAAAAGACCAGGACAAGATAACTTTCACTTGTCCTTTCGGTATGTTCGCATATCGTCGCATGCCCTTTGGGTTATGGAATGCTCCCGCTACATTTCAGCAGTGTATGATGGGTATATTCTCTGACATGGTCGAGAAATTTCTGGAAATATTCATGGACGACTTCTCCATCTTTGGAGACTCTTTTAACGAGTGTTTAAAACATCTGGACGATGTCCTTACCCGATGTAAGGATAAAACTTTGAACTGGGAGAAATGCCACTTCATGGTGCGTGAAGGTATTGTCTTAGGACATATCATTCACGAAACGGTACTGAGGTTGACAAAGCAAAAATTGATCTCATTTCCAATCTCCCTCCTATAAAATACGTCAGAGACATCAGATCTTTTCTTGGTCATGCCGATTATTATAGACGGTTCATCAAGGACTTTAGCAAGATTGCTAGGCCCTTGACTCTTCTGCTGGCCAAGAAAACACCTTTCAACTTCAACTTGGACTGTCTAACTTCTTTTGAATCTTTATGAAGTTCACACACTACACCTCCCATACTATCTTCTCCCGACTTGACACATCCTTTTGAGATCATGTGCGATGCATCAGACTTTGCCATTGGTGCAGTCTTAGGACAACACATCGAAAAAATGCTGCATGTGATCTACTTCGCGAGCCGGACCTTGAATGATGCTCAATTGAATTATAAAACAACCGAGAAAGAGTTCTTGGCGGTTGTATTCGATATGGAGAAATTTATGCTATATCTCATTGGCTCCCCAGTCGTCGTCTACATTGATCATTCGGCTGATACGTTGGATCCTCTTACTTTAAGAATTTGACCTTGTCATTAAGGACAAAAGAGGATGTGAAAACGTTATCGCCCATCATCTGTCACGACTTCCTTCTTCGCCACTCTCACTATAAACGATGCTTTCCCTGATGAACAAATCTTGATGGTATCTTGCAAACCTTGGTTTACAGATATTGTGAACTATTTAGCAAAAGGATTCGTACCAAGCAAATGGTCAAGTCAGGACAAACTTAGATTCTTCTCCCAAGTAAAACACTTTTACTGGGACGAACCCTATTTGTTCAAGTATTTTCTAGACAAAATAATTCGGCGGTGTGTTCCTGACAACGAGTTCAAGAGTGTGTTGTCTTTCTGCCAAGATCAATCATGTGGTGGGCATTTTTTCCCAAGAGAGACCATTGAGAAAGTCTTGCAGTGTGGTTTTTACTGGCTAAAACTTTTCAAAGATCCACATAAATACTGCAAAACTTGCTCCCGGTGCCAACATTTGGGCTGGATCTCCGGGAGAAACGAAATGCCGCTCCAACCAATTCTGGTTGTTGAGATGTTCGATGTTTGGGGGATCGATTTCATAGGCCAATTTCCCTACTCTTTTAGGAACTTGTACTTCCTTCTAGCTGTCGATTATATCTCCAAATGGGTCGATGCAATATCGATCCGGACAAACGACAACAAGGCTGTCGTTAAATTCCTGAAATAAAACGCCTTTTCTCGGTTCGGGCATTCTCGCGCTATCATTAGCGATAATGGGACACATTTCTGCAATATGTCTTTTGAGGCCTTAATGTGGAAATATAAGATTAATCAAAAGCTATCGACGCCCTATCATCCCCAGACAAGCGGGCAA
This sequence comes from Agapanthus africanus, assembly GCA_030015575.1. Lineage (NCBI taxonomy): Eukaryota > Viridiplantae > Streptophyta > Magnoliopsida > Asparagales > Amaryllidaceae > Agapanthus > Agapanthus africanus. The sequence continues at coordinate 240,720,058 of CM057351.1, forward strand.
GCTGATGTTTCAAATCGGTAAATCAAGCAAATATTAGAGAAAACGGTTCCCAAAAACCGTAAAAATTAACTGATGCACTTTGGGCATTCCGAACTACTTATAAGACTGATCTTGGCATGTCTCCATATCATCTTGTGTACGGAAAGACTTGCCACCTCCCTATTGAGATCGAGCATTGCGCTTTGTAGGCGATAAGAGAACTAAACGTCAATCTTGATGATGCGGACAGCTTTCGGAAGCTGTAGATTGACGAATTGAATGAGCTTCAGGATGAAGCTTACGAAAACGCGGTCATTATAATGAACCGAGCGAAGATGTTTCATGACAAACACCTTATACGCAAAACTTTCACGCCTGGACAATAGGTACTTCTTTACAACACAAGACTTCACTTACATCCTGGTAAGCTCAGATCTCGCTAGACGGGACCCTTTCTTGTGCGATGTTTATACGCGCACGGTGCGGTGGATTTGGAAAATCCAAAGGACGGTTCAGTTTTTAAAATAAACAGACACGGATTAAAACCGTTCCTTACCGCAGAACCATCGGAGGAGCTCCTGATATTGCAGGAGCCGGTTTACACTGTTTAATCTTCCTCCGTTTACCACCAAACTTTGGTTATCCAGCCATAAACAGTACATACACTGTTTCAAATAAGTTTGGGGGTATATATATATTATTTTGTATATATATATGGATATTCTTGTCTGGTGCATATCCATTTTACTTTTTGACGAGCAATCTTGTCTGGTGATACTCGGTTTTTTTATATATATATAAAATAGGGAAAGGGGGGTGAATGTGTATATAAAAAAGAAAAGAACAAAGAAAAACAAAAAATGAGAAGAGAAAAGAAAATGGGGTTTTTGAAAAAAGGTTTTTTTTGTAAAACATCCACTTATAATATCCCAACAAACTTACCCGAGCCTCATCTAAAACAATCAAACAAAAATTTTCTGTCTCCTCTCCTTTCCCCGACCTCGACAAACAAACCCTAGCCCCCATCTCCTCAGTTCAACCATCGGAATTGAAGAATTTCCCATCGCCGCCGGTCCTATTAACACCAATCCACGATTTTCTTCTTCCTCACTGTAAGATTCTCTCTCCTCGCAACTCCCCTTGTGTTTGATTTCATTAAAAATTTCCATTACCCACTGGTATGGCTCCCTTCGATTGCGAAAAAAATTTTGTCAATGTGTTCACCCATGAGCTATATAGGAGCTATTTCTACGATATGATTTGTCAAATAGGTTGGGAATTTCTATTGTATGGGGATGAGGGGTTGTGTGCAATTCAATAATTAGTAGATGAATTTTAGGATGCTTTGCAAGTGGGTGACCAATTACAGGATCGTGTCCGTTTTAATTTTCGGGGTAGAAGGAGGGTGTTCTCCGGAGAAACGATTTCAGAAGTCACTACCATCCCCACCCGACCAAGATTTCAATATCCATTAGAGCTCGCTGAGTGTAGAACGATCGCCAGATCAAGATGCGAACTATGAGATAGTGGGTTGAATGCCCAGCAGATGAATCGAAATTTATATACTGCTTGCCGTTGGGTATACCGAAATGTCAAAAGGCTCAGCCGAGTTTCTTCTTTCTCAGCAATTGTGGGCCATGTCGTCCATTGCCTGATGATGAAGAACTATCAATTTTGCATTGTGAACATGTTCACAACAATCATGGAGGGGGTCGCAGGGCACAAACTGTTACTTCCGGTCCTCGTCACACAGATTTACCATTACTATATGGAGGAGGACTTCGATATCTGCGTCACAATGTACGACACAGTCCCAGTAGAGATTGAGAGGATTTCGCAGGGTTATATAGACACGAGATGCGAGCAGCATATATGGCCACCCACGGACCCGAGCGAGGATGCGGCACCACAGACATCTTCGGAAATCTATCTGAACGAAGATATACCGACAGATCCTTATGATTTGCACATGATGGAGATCCACAGTATCAAGACACTGATCAGGAAGAACAAAAAGATCAAACAACAGTTGAGCCAGATCCTTGCAAACCAAGAAGAGGCCAGTGGAAGCGGCTAAAGTAAAGGAAAAGGCAAAGCTAAGCGACGATGAGGGCATCCTCCACTTCAAGTTTGGGGGTGAATTTGAAATGGGGTCTTAGCTTGTATCGAGCATATAGTATTGCATTTCCATATTTCCTGCATTTCAGTATTTCATATCATGTATTTTTTCTTTTATTTTGCATGTAGTTGTATTGCACGTTTGCTTTTGTATTGCATTCTGTTGTTTGTATCCAAATAACTGAAAAGCCATAAAAATTGAAAAATTTCCGAAAATATAAACCTTTGTCATTAATCTAGCAGGTGAAAAATCTTAAATTCAAAATATCGACGGTTTAATATGATAAGATAGGAATAATTAAATCATATGTCTAGATTTTGAAAAGCCGAACGATAACCCTCCTTTAAATTTAACAGTAGCTAATATACGTCTTTTACATCACACTACACGTGTCGTGGGTTTTGAAAATTAGATGAAAAGTTTGATATGTCTTAAAACACTTTAAAATTGGTGAACTCGTTCAGGATCAAACCGGTTTTTTCTGAGATATGTAATATCGAGAATAATTTATAAAGAAAAGTGGGTATGAAAGGATATTATTGATGCTTTAATAAAAACTAAGTCTGAAAAATAACCCATCTTAAACTTGATTGGCGTGATTGCACACCTTATCTATACAAACACGTCTTATATATTGAAAATGAATTGAACAACTGGTTATATCTCCGTTCACATTGAATTGTCATAATTTTCACGCCAAAATGAGTCCTTTTGTTTTAGGATCTAGGTAACTTGGGCAATTATGTCTGCCGGAGTGTTTTTACACCTAATACCCTAAAACCAATTAGTTTGTGTGCATTGGCCCAAAGCTCGTAAAGAAGCCTAGAAAGTCCATTTTAAAACAAAGTCAAGCAAGTGTTCTCTCCGAATTAAAATTCCTAACGATCCTTTGTGTGAGAATAATCTTGATAAAAGACAAGTTTTTATAAAAATATTTTCAAATTGAGATATGAAGGTTTTATTTCATAATTAAGACTATTGCACGTTCATAAAGGTGTGTATGAAACGAAAACAAGTAAAAGGTGCAGTGAAGTATAAGACAATTTTTTTTGTTAAAAATGATAGAAATTCTGAATTTGAAACCTAGCTGGAGAACGAAATAGGAGAAAGACTTAATTCTTTGTAAACTTGTATGATTCTTTTGAAGTTTTAATCCGGTCTTTATTTTGTGACATGATGACTCTAAATCGAACTTTTTTGAAACGTAACGACGCTAATTGCACCACACGTTAAGACGTATAAGATCTTAAGTTAAATAAAAAAGTGTGGTGCGAAAAACAAGGGTTCGATATTTCTAAATTTAGGATAATAGAATTTCTTGCTTTGAAATTAAAACCAATGATTAGAATTGACATTTATTTTGAAAAACTAGCTTAACATGATTTTGTGGGTGTAATCCGCTGAAAACCCTCAGGAGACAACACTCCTCCTACTAGGGACGCCTAGAGTTTTAACGGTTTGTTGTACAAGCTCAGTGTAATCGCGTTCCCTGCGAAAATGAGATTAGTATTTTGTTTTGCTTGGGATGAGCAAGAAATAAGTTTGGGGATATTTGTTAATCACGAAAAACTGCATTTCAATACCGCTCATTCATTATCATTTTTGTGATATATCGGTATTTTAATCTTTGTCTGCTCAATAAATACATATTACAGGTATTCATGACAAAACACCCAAAACACACTTGGATGCATGGATATAACATTTATGAGCCGACGCTGCAACCAGAACGGATAACCGATTCAAAATCCAAGTTTGTGCAAAAAAACAATTCAAGTGTACACATTTTTAGTAAAAATGGTCAAACATGATTCAAGTGTGAACACAAACTTTTTTAGATGTATGAACCATGGTGAGGCAACCTAGCATAAGTGGGCATACAAGTTGACTACAAGAATCATTGTTTGTGGCACAAGTAGGCTTGTAATGAGTAGAGATGAAAGTTGTGATGTGATGGTTTACAATTTCCCACCAAAATCTACAGATTAAACTCTAAATGTTTATTAAAGAATCAAACAATTCTAGAGAGATTATGGAGAGGATATAAGATCACCACATGAAAACGAGCCCCATCAATTGAAGAAAAACCGCCAATTTCCTCATTATTCCCACCGCCGCCGGACCATTAAGCTCCGAAGTGCTTCATTTTTCTTATGGTCATTTCACTTTTTCATATCACCCTTTTTTTATTGTTTGTTTATTCTGTGGAGATGCCTATAAATACCACACCAGAAGAGAGGCTAAGGTTTCATGTTTTTAGCTTAGATCAAGTTTTTCATTTTGTAGATGTTAACTTGTATTTTCATTTGTACTCTTAAGTTCGTGCCCTCTATCTTGACCATGTAACTTCTTTGCTAAACTTACAAACTTAAGGTTTAGGTTCTTGAATTCAAATTAGTTTGTGTTTGTAGAGGCTGTGCCCGTGCCGCGGAAGCCGCGGCCGAGGCGGAAGCGAAAAAAAATTCTACCGAGCAACGGACTCCCGTACTTCCCAGGAATCGAACCATATACCTAAACTAGATAATCTACAAGTGCAATGGTTGAGAAAATACAACCTTTGTCGTGTGTCCACCCAATTATGGAAGACCCCTCCAAACTTGTAGCCACCGGGATCGCGCTTGAGAATCGACTACCTTTTGACGAAGACGATCCACCTGAGGGAGTTCGGAAGAGGCTCTGACCGACGATCCAAATTTGCTAGGTTTGGATGGTCGGTGATGTAGGAACACTTCACTAAATTTTTCTTTCTTGAACCTTGCTCAAAATGAGAGCAAGAAGAAGAAGGAGAAGGAGAAGAGGAAGAATGAAGCTCTCCAGAAAAAAAAATGAATCATCAAGTGCAAGTGTAGAAAGAATGGCTACATAAATACAACCATGGTTTAATGGTGCAACCAAATGATTTTTCCATTTTAAAATCTCCAAGCCATACCTCTCTACATGCATCCACCATGCTTCATAGTTCCTTCTTTCCACCTCACTTCCTTTTATTTTTCTAAAATAGAAAAATAAATATGATGTGTCCTTCTTCTAGAAGCATTCCCGTATAAATATGGAATACTTCACTCGGTATATGTATCGCTACATATACGTGTATCCGTATAAAAATACGGACAACACCAAAGAGAGAAAATGAATAGTGAATAATAATACTAAAATATATGTATGAAAATACATATATAAATTATTAAATCAAAACCTGATTTAATAATCGGGCTTAATCTTAAGCCGGCTAGTATTATCAACTATCCGATTAAAATCCGTGTATTGCGTACACGTATTTAATTGGAGCCCTGCACGTACCATCGTACGGCTCCTACATCTGTCGCCTAAACCGGAAAAACCCTCTGTGTGGGACTCTAAAGACTAGACAATACGCTAGCAGTGGGTTTAACCATAAGCACGTCAGCGGCACTAGCTGTACGGAACAGCTACCCAGGTACTTGTCGAAAGGGGGTCGACAATCAAGTGCGTCCTTACCCTACTGAGCCTGAATGTGACAATCTCCGCACAGTCCGGTCTCTTCATCAAAGAGTATGGCATATCAAGTCTAGGGGGTAGATAATGTCAGACCTCTACTAACCCGATAAGTCGTTTCTGAGTCAAGCTCATCACCAACTGAGATATTACTGATCAACTATCAGTAAATCTCACCTACCGTGGCCATAGATTTCTGGTGATAGCCAACTGAACACAGCGCGGCATCGACTCCTAATACCAGGAGAAACGAATCCCTAACAGTCGACCACTGCCTCCATGTAGCTCTGGACTGTACCCAAATAAAACCTGTTTGCACGACTCCTTTGAGCTGTGGTATTTGAGCTATGGTAGGGTAGTAATCAAAGTACGGTGGGAACTCACACGGGACAAATGACGACTTCAGGTCAAAAGACTAACCTGTACTTATGCCACCTAAGAACTTCTATCTGACGATAGGTGTAATACCATCTAGAAGTTCTCGGCAAGTCCGTCAAGTGTACACACCTCCAGTGAGCACCTGTATACTATCTTAGGCGTCACAACACCAATGGCTTATCAGACCAGCCACCGCCCCTCGTCGGGGTCTCGAAGCGTATACAATAGTCTACTCCGGAATATCGATGCCCGGTCTCGATACTGCCACGACTAGGGACATTTAAGGATGTGGTTATGGACCACCCAGCTCCCACAAATATGATCGCCATCATAATGCTGGTTGTCAAGCAACAATCCTACGGGCTTCATCAATTATGAAGATAAACCAGATAGTATACTATCATCTCGAGTAAGACTGTTATACCTGTATAGGTCATCTCTCAATTATCATAATCGCCTACTTGCGTCACAATAATTGCCTTGAGGGCACTATATCCAATAGTTTGTATCTTTATTTAAAGCCAATAAAAGTTATCTTTTGCTCATTTTTCATGTCATTGCTTGCTACAGTTGTGCTTTACTGAAATCTCTTGCTTTTCTTTGATCTTGCAACCTCTTAAGTGAGCTTGCAAGTTTAAAGTTTGGTATTTGATTTCATAGTGAGATTTGGACTTAATGCCACTTGACGATTGCATATCGGATATATCGGTTCTTAGTTTCTTTAACCCTTTGTTTACTTATTTGTGAATTTTTACTATGTGTCATTCTCTTTTTGTGTTGTATTTGGTTCTTGTGAATATGTGTGAGTAATTATTTAACTTTCTAAGGGTAGAATATGGTTAGTTTTTGTTAGGAGAAGTGTTTGCTAAATTTCTTTAAAAACCACTAAATTGTAATTGAAACTCCGACCAAACGATTCGCAATCCACTCCGTTAGGCACTATATCCTACCATGATAGCGGTGACTCTTAATCGTGACCGGTTGTGATTGGTTTTCCAGAGGCAATGTCTAAGAGACAAGAATGGAAGGACAAGAGACAAGAAATATGGATTTAGCGCACAATCGCAAATACCGAACTTCAAATTCCCTAATCCACGTTGTTGCCGATTACCTTAGCATCAATATCAAGTTGGGTTTATAAGGAAACGACAAACATTCTCCTAGCTCAAGCTAACCTAAAACTACCCCTAACAAGTGTTTTTCTTGAACATATCGTATTTACGACACTTAGTATAAAAACAACTCAAAGTTACGGACTTAACTCGTTAAAACAAGCTTAAAAACCTACTATCTCCCTGCGGACGAACCGTACTCACCTTGGCTCGCCACACGCGACACCATTTTGATTATGGTTATTTCAAACTTTAAAAATGACACGTAAAATGGTTACTAATCACAACATCAATTTGCAATACCCGGAGAGACGAAACCCCTCCTATCGCTCACTGCCTCCATGTGACTCGGGATTGTACCCAAAAACCACCTATTTGCATGACTCATTTGAGCCGTGGTATGGAGGACATCAAAGCACAGTGGGAACCATATAAGACACTATGACGATATCGGGTCTACAGACTAACCTGTATAAGTGTCATAAGAGAACCGCTATTTGATGATAGGTATGGTACCATATAGGAGTTCTCGGCAAGTCTGTTCCGTGTACTCATTCTCCAATGAGCACCTGTGTACAATCATTGATGTAAAACACCAATGGTTATGGGATCAACCATCGCCCCATACAGGGTCAAGAAACGTACACATTAGTCTACTTTGGAATATCGATGCCATGTCTCATTACTCCCATGACTATGAACTGTTAAGGATGTGCTTGTGGACTACTCAAGCCCTACTAGTATGATCTACATCATAGTCCTGGTAGTCAAGCCAACATCCTAAGAGCTTTATCAACATGTATCAATGAGATAGTAAACTAAAATAAGTGCACATGTTAAGATAAAGAGCAACTAGATAGTATACTATAATGTTGAGCAAGAAAGTCTTCTCTATATATGTCCAAGCATCCACCATAATATACAATAATGGACTTTAGGGCATACATATTCCTAACAGTGACAACCAAAGTTTGACCGATTGTAGTATAGGAACTTCACTTCCCATTTGGAGTACATAATCTGAATCTCAAGACAGTACTCCCTACATCCTTCTTACTAGGTTCATCTATTTTTTGATGAAGTCAATCACCTTGACTGTCACATCAAAACAGATGATCCGTCTTCGCTATTCATGCTTTAGTCTGTAAATAGACATAATCAACTTGCACACCTTCTGCTGCTCCCACTGACTACGATAACCCTCTGGCAGAGTCATATACAAGTAAACTTCGAAATTCCCATTTGGAATGATGTTATAGTCATCCATCTGCCAGATATCATAGACAAGAATAGCATCAGTGCCAAGTCATATCCATATGGACTTCAGTGTAGATATTGAAGTAAAAGCCACATCACAATCCACAACGGGTATTTGATAAAAACTCATTACGATAAGTCTAGCCTTATTAGGTTAGTACCTTTCCACCTGCACAGATCTCGAAAGATCTACTTGCTCCTAATGGGTTTTACCCCTTCAGGAGCACCGAGCAAAGTCTAAAATCCATATTTTGCTGAAGTGTGTGGAGTTCATCTTAGATATGACGTATCTGGTCACCTGGAAGTTACCACTTCCTATGACCTGCTGATAACCAGTAGGGGAATAGCAGTGCTAACTCATATCCATATGGGCTTCAGCATAGAGACTAAAGTAAAAGTCTCATCACAATCCACAACGGGTATTTGATGAAAAGTGTTTACAAGTCTAGCCTTATTAGGTTAATACCTTTCTACTTGCACAGATCTCGAAAGATCTACTTGCTCCTAATAGGTTTTACCCCTTCAGGAGCACCCAGCAAAGTCTAAAATTCATAATTTGCTGAAGTGCGTAGAGTCTATCTTGGATATGAAGTATGTGATCACCTGGAAGTTACCACTTCTTATAACCTGCTGATGACTAGTATGGTCATCATCACCATGATGCTGACCTCCCTGTCACCGTCTACGAGAAAACCGAAGTTCCTCTCGGGTGGCTGAGGTCACATACTTAATCTGCGGAGTGGCTAATGGTTTGTCAAGTCTAATTGAATCCTTATGTTCTACTAAATTTTCGGTAACCGTTTGTGGTTCTGGAATCACTTCTAATTCTACCATACTCCGACTAGTTTCTTTTGCAAAAAGATTCCTTTTATAAAACGGTGGTGAGTCAAGAACAATATAACTATTGATCTGGAAAATGGTAGAAACAAAATACTAGAGAATGCTTGGGATAATCCACAAACCGCCATTACCGAAGCGTGCCTTGAGTTTTACCAAATTCTTTATATACTAAATTTTCAGCAACCATTTATGGTTCTGAAATCATTTCCAGTTCTACCATACTCTTACGTGTTTCTTTTGCAAAAAGATTCCTTTTATAAAGAGGTGGCGAGTCAAGAACAAATAAATTTTGATCTTGCAAATGGTAGAATGTTAAACCATTGCTGAAAGCCTAGAATAATTCACAAACCCTTGGGATTGTCCAGATTCTGCAGATAACTCCATATCTTAACAATTTCAAGATATGTAACCATTCTATGTCAAAATAGAACCAAGGCACTAATATAGATGGAACTAGATTCAAATGTCATGCAGCTGTTTCCAGTACATATCACATAATGGAAAAAATCCAATACAACATTACTCATCAAGGAGCACACTCCTGGATGAGCAACCTGTAAAAGAATTAAGTTCTCAATACTATGATGGAATATCTAGCATAAGTATCTACATTTTCGATCACCTCGAAGAATCCTGATACTTCCAACATATGGCTCTCTACTTTATTCTATACCTATAAACTTCTCAAAATCTTTGGACCTTGCATTACAACGAATGTGTGTCCAAAACAAGAGAACTCATAGCTAAACCTAAATGAAATAAGAGTACCAACCCTTTATCCAGAATGACACTGGAAAACATACATTTTCATGTATAAGTCCCAAGAGTGTACTAACCCAAATTCTTTGTTTTGTAAGTTGAAAATTGTATCTTGGTTAAGAATGTCTTACACCGTTATTTAATGCATCTTACTTTATTCTCAACTGATAAAGGTAAATGTTTACAACACAATTTTCAAAATGTATAGATCACTTTAAAAAATAAAGGTACAGATATTGTATTTTAAAATTTGGTGCATAACAACGGTTATTCGAAACCAAATATTTGTCGTTAGGCAAAGCCAGGCGATTTAATCCAATTTCACCAATTGCAATGAATTCTGATATTGAGGATCAAATCGCCCATTTCCCAATATTCTACTCCTACTTAACATCTGTAACACCGTACTGATGTGAGATCCAAATCTGATTAATTCATACCTTTGAGTCGGAATTGATTGAGAAAACAGTTCTCTTTTACAAGTACATAGAAATACTGAAACGTGAAAATGATGGCCAGGTATTCCTAGAAATGCCTTTTTTCATTACCCAGATTCATGACAGTAGTCACAATTTCTTTTGCCCTCACTTCAATCCCTTCATATGTCTCTACATCTTACCTTCTATACACATCATTTAGGCTAATTGACTTTCTTCCTTCCTACCTTTCGGCACCAGCCTATGGTTTGGAAGAAGACTATTCAATAAGTGTAATAGGTGTACTCTCCTAATACAAGAAGCTCTCGCAACCTGAGAGAAGGTAAAGGGAAGAGACAACCGAATAATCCTATTCAATTTCTCTAAAACCTGTGGCCATTATCGACGGAAGTAACTTCTTCGAGTTCGTATGTAACTATACGATGGTCGTTCCAAGCAATATAGATCATCGTAGTGATACGAAGTTTTATAAAGAATTGCAAAGGGTAAAGTAGGAGTGGCAGGGATATATGCGACATTGTCGCGAATCAAGACAAACAAAAACCCTAGGGTGTAAGAAGGTTCGGATTGTTGGATATAGTGCCCTCAAGTCAATTACTGAATAGCAGGCACGCGATTATGATGATTGAGGGGGGACCTATACCGGTAGAACAGTCTTACTCGAGATGATAGTATGCTATCTGGTTTGTATTTATCATCATGTACAACATCAGGTGGCATTACAGATCACTATTACATGTTGATAGAGCCCATAGGATTCTTGCTTGACTACCAGCATTATGATGGCGATCATATACTTGGGAGCTGGGTGGTCTATAAGAACATCCTTAAATGTCCCTAGTCGTGGGAGTATCGAGACTGGGCATCGATACTCCTGAGTAGACTAGTGTGTACTTATCGAGACCACGACGAGGGGCGGTAGACGGCCTCACAAGCCATTGGTGTCAGTTAGTCACCTAAGATAGTATACAGGTGCTCATTGGGTTATGAGTACACTGGACGGACTCGCCGGGAACATGCTAGTTGGTATTATACCTATTGTCAGATAGTGGTTCCCAGGTGACATGAGTACAGGTTAGTCTGTCGACCTGAGATCGTCATTTGTCTCGTGTGAGTTCCCACTGTGGTTTGATTACTACCCTACCACGGCTCAAAGGAGTCGTGCAAACAGGTTTTCGTTGGGTACAGTCCCGAGCCACATGTAGGCAGTGAGCAAATCGTCGGGGATTCGTCTCACCCGGTATTGGGGGTTGATGTCGCGCTGTGCACGGGTGACCATCACCAGAAATCCTCGGCCAAGGTGGACGAGAATTACTGATTTGGATCAGTAGTTTCTCATTGGATGATGGGCTTCATACCGACAAGAAATGTCGCGTTATTAGGGGTATGATTTTATCCACCCCCTAGACTCGATATGCGATACTCTTAGACGAACAGACCGGACTGTATGGAGATTGTCACGGACAGGCTCATTAGGGGTTTGGATGAGTTTGCTCGTCGGCCTTCCTTTCGCTCAATACCTGGGTATCCATTACGTACAGCTAGTGCCGCTTACGTGCTTGTGGTTGAACCAACTGCCAGCGTATTGACGAGTCTTTAGAGTACCACACAGAGGGTTTCCCTGGTTCTGGCGAAATGATGTAGTAGCCGTATTGAATACGTGCAGGGTTCCGATCGATTGATTGTACTATGTACCCGGACTTTCGATCGGACAATTGATAATACTAGCCGGCTCGGGTTTGAGCCGGATTATTAAATCAGGTGTTGATTTAATAATTTACATATATATATATTTCGATATGTATATTCTAGTATTATGTTCTTTGTGTTATTCTATCTCTTTGGGTATTCATATTTCGGCATGAATACAGGTATGTATATACAGTAGAATGTAATCCGTATTTTTTACAGATAACATTCTAGAAGGTGGACACCTCATTTTGGATTTACCATTTATTTAAATGGATAATGAGGTGGCAATGATTTAAGGGTGGTATGGTGAGGGCCATGCTTTCATAGTGTGCACAAATGAATTGTTAATTCATTTGTGCATACTATTCAAGTATGGTGCCTTTTTAAAATTGAAAAGAATGGTTTTACAAAACCAAGCATTGGATTTTGTCTCTCTAAGGATGGTTCATTATTTTCTTCACTTGAGTTTTGAGCTCTCCTCACCATTTGTGCTTCACTCCTCTCTTGATTTTCATTATTTCCTCTACCTTCATCTATCACCTCCTCTCAACCCTCTCATGTGTTGAGAATCATGAGAGGAGGTGAGATGAGATAGCCAAATACTTTAGAACACTTACTACATCCTAGGCTTTCTAGATTAGCAAGCTTGAAACCCTAGTTGCTTCACTTGCATCCTTGATGTGAAGCTAAAGCCATTACTACATCCCTCGGGTGGATCGTCTTCGACGAAGGGAGACTGGCGGCAAAGTTTGTTTGAGCATGCCTCAAGGAGATAAGGTGGAAGATGGAAGACCGAAGGACTTGGTTCTTTTGGTATAATCTTTCTAACCTTTAGTTTAGCTCATATGCATGTTTTGTTATCTAAGGCTTATGGATCGATCCGGGCATCGGGTTATGTTAGCGCCAGTTTTTGTAAATTTTTGTTCCGCATTTGGCCACGTTTTGATGGCCAGGGCGCTGCCGTAACCCAACATGGTATCAGAGCCACTCCATAACCCTTAGTCAACTCATCGCGACATTAGAAATCTGCCGTTTTTTCGTGCAAAAACTGCCGATAAAAACAATTCCAAAAACTGAAAGTTTGAGATGTTTGCACACCCCGCGGGCTCACGGTTTGAACTAAGAAGCCGCGGGGTGGTGCATGGGCACCCCAGGGAAACCTCGGGGTGGGGACCCGAAACTGCCCCACCTTGGGCAGTTTCGGGTCTGCCTCAGCCCCTGGCCACTTCGTGGTGGCCTCGGGGGTGGGGTACCCTCTTTAGGCCCCTCGACTCGAAGTTAATTTCGTGGTCTAACTCCCCGCGAAGGTTCGGGCGCGTTTCGTTTTGATTCGGACTTCCAAATTGGCATTAAACGGTCGGTTTTTGGAACTTTAGCTCGCTGTTTTTTCATGGATTTGGAAATTGGTTTAGTTTGCTAATTGCGTGCGGAATTCTAATGTCGTCGTTTTCAGTGCATACATTACTATCTGCGACCGTGAATGTTATTAGAGCGGTACAACTCGTATAATTGCTATATGACTTTTAGACGGGTTTGCGAACGTGACATTCACGTTGATGTTTTGTGTTGTGCTGTGGTTGTGGCGGGATCATCGTGTGGATAGCTTGGGTGCAATGGTCATACAGTTTGGGTTTATTTGTACATTTGATATTGCAGGGTGAGCGTCCAACATGTGGACTGCCATCACTGCCAGCTTGTATATTATTTGTTTGGGGCACGACCAGGTTGAGGTCAATGTCACCCTTGTACATATTATTTTCTTTTCTGTACGAGGATTACCCCGCGGTGGAGTGCATGAATAGCCGGGTTCTATAGGGCAACGGGTCCCCATCTCATGGCGTTGAGACAGAGGGGAACTCACTCTAGAATTGGTAGGCTATTCGCCGCACTCGTAGGGGGTATAGGTTGACCCTAGGAGGGATGCTCAAGTTACCGGATTCCGCGGAGTGCTGGGTGGCCCATTCACGTTGTTGATTGGGGTTTCCTCGCTTCTGGGATTGGCGGGTAACTTGCCATGCTCGTAGGGGTCTAGGTTTTTGTTGGATATAGTGCCCTCAAAGTCAACTATTGGATCGCAGGCACGTGATTGCAATGATTGAAGGAGGACTTATACCGGTAGGACAGTCGTACTCAAGATGATAGTATGCTATCTGGTTTATCTTTATCATCGTGTACCGCTTTAGGTGACATTACATATCACTATTACACGTTGATAGAGCCCTTAGGATTCTTGCTTGACTATCAGCAGTATGATGGCGATCATATACGTGAGAGTTGGGTAGTCTATAAGCACATCCTTAAAGTGGTCCCTAGTCGTGGGAGTTTCGAGACTGGGCATCGATACTCCATTAGTAGACTAGTGTATACGATCGAGACCCCGACGAGGGGCATTGGCTAGTTTCACAAGCCATCGCCTAAGACGTATACAGGTGCTCATTGGGTTATGAGTACACCGAACAGGACTCGCTAGGAACATGCTAGTTGGTATTATACCTAGCGTCAGATAGCAGTTCCCTGGTGACATGTGTACAGGTTAGTTCATCGACCTGAGATCGTCATTTGTCTCGTGTGAGTTCCCACTGTGCTTTGATTACTACCCTACCATGACTCAAAGGAGTCGTGCCAACAGGTTTTAGTTGGGTACAGTCCCGAACCACATGGAGGCAGTGAGCGGATCGGCAAGGATTTCGTCTCTCCCGGTATTGGGGGTGAGATCGCGCTGTGTCTAGGAGAGCCATTAGACGAAGTCCTTGGCCAAAGCAGGAGATTTACTGGTAGGTATTCCAGTAGTATCTCAGGGTGTTCGGGGCTACACTCTGACACGACTTGTACCGCTTTTGGGGGTCTGACTTTTACCAACCCCCTAGGCCCGACATGCGATACTCATAGACGAACGGACCGGACTGTACGAATATTGTCACTGACAGGCTCAGTAGGGTTCTAGGATGAGCTCTCTCATCGTCTTCCCTTTTGGTCAATACATAGGTAGCCCATTACATACAGCTAGTACGACTGACGTGCTAGTGGTTAAATCCACAGCCAGTGTATTGACGAGTCTTTAGAGTCCCCCACAGATAGTTTCCCAAGTTTTGGGAGAAACGTTGTAGAGGCCGTATGGTATTATGGCAGGGTTCGATCATATACATGCAGTGGTGCACGGATCATGATCGGACGGATCATACTAGTGGGCTTTGGGTTAAGCCGGATCCTAGTATTAGATTTGTTGGATTACTTTAATCTCATTGTATTCGCATTCAGTCGGAATACGGATGCAGGTTTGTATATACAGGTGAGGGGTACTCTTGTGATCCGTTACGAGTTTACTTTAGTAGACGCCATTCTATTTATTGTTGTAAATATTTGGATTAATGTTTACAAGTGGAAATTGTGAGCTCAAGTCATGATGGAATGCAATTAATGTCGCATGTGCAATTTGGTGACTCATGGTCTTGTTTTTGGTGCTATGTCACATTAATTGATTGATTATTGGGTGAGATTGTGATAGGAGAAGAGAGAGGGCGGCCACATATTACTGGGGTTAGCTCTTGAGATAATTATTCTAGCTCACTCACAACATTATCTCACACAATAACAATAGCTAGTTTCTTCTTCTTTCTTCTCTTGAGCTCACCATTTTCCTCTCCAATGGCTTCATCTTCAACCTCCATCCATACAATCTTATGTGTTGAGAATCAATGGATGTAAAGAGACAAAGCGATTACACACATTCTCTACTTCACCTTGGACATGTCGGTTAGCAAACTTCATGTTCGAGTTGCTTCTGTTTGAAGCGGGAGCCCGTAAAAAGACTTCTAGATGCGGTGCCCTTTTTGACGAGGAGACCGGAGATCGAGCAAGATCGGAAATGCCATGAGGAGCTAGGGATGGTGGCTAAAGACCGAAGGAAACGGATCGATCGGTATAGCCATTCTAACTTCTTGTAGATAGCTAGTATAGGTTAATGGTACGATATGGGTTAAAGTCTGCGTTAGCGCCAGTTTTGTAAAAAGTTTTTGTTTCCGCGTTTGGCCTCGGATTGACGGCCGGGGCGCTACCATAGACTTACAGTTTTCATTGCACAGGCTATCTTGACGACAGGGGAACATCGGGTCTCATTTGCGGCTCAAATGAAACCCGAGGCTCCAAGATTATCCACCACTCTGTGTTGTTGGCTGAGATTCTGTGATGTTGCTTTATATCATGCCTGGGACGATTGTTATATATATTTATATATATACTGGTAGATGTTGTATATGTTTTGCACCCGCGCTAGTCCAGCCCCCGCTCTGTCGTTAGTTAAGTAACCTAATGGGTGATGACAGGGCCCATTGGCGAATGTGGATGGCATATACGTACATTTTCGTTCTTTTCTGGTGTGATTAATTAATGGGACTGCGTTGATTCTGATCAATGCAAGAAAAGAAAACCTATATATATATATATGATGTTGTTGGAACCAAGTTTTTTAAAAATGAAATTACAGACATTTTTTTTTGCTTTGCACAGTGGTATTCAATTGGGAATATCCGGCACCTCATTCGACGAGGCAAGGGCCGAGATCCCTTCATCGGAAGTGACCCCTTGGGCAGAAGTTTGCGTCAATGTAATGACTTTACTATAGTCGATTCTTTTGCTTTGCATCGTGGTATTCAGTTTGGAATATCCTGCACCTCATTCGACGAGGAAAGAGCCGAGATCCCTTCACAGGGAGTGACCACTTTAGCAAATGTTTTCGCCACTATATATTTGTAAAACCACTCGGTTCCTTCAACGATATCAAGTTCATTACGTTAAAGGTTTTTCGCCAAAAACCAGCCGTAGCCTTTCGTCATTTCCTACGAGTAGTACTTAGTATTCGTGCTGTGTTTCTTGACTCCGTCAAGGCGTAGTGTACGGTAGCTGAGTGGTGCTTGTTTGTAGCATGGATATGCGATTGGTTAGGACAGTCGTACGACCTTGTTGACTCCGTCAAGGGCTCATGCTGGTGGGTTTAATGCAATCAAGATAATGACGGGTTGAACTTGACTAGGACTCTTTGATTTGTTAACTCCGTCAAGGTCACTTGGGTCTTAGGGGTAAAAACACACATCGGGAGTTTCAAACATACAGGAAACTTGCCAGGCATGCGCATACCTTCTGGAGTATGATGACTTGAGTAGATTCCATCAAGTTATCATGTGATGATAGTTGGATCCCGATTCCCACTGATGAGTATGTGTTACTCCTCGGGTGATTTTAAATGATCCCGACTAATTCTCCCTTTAGGGTTTGAGGGAGAATTCGAGGAAACAGTGGGAGACATCCTGATTAGATAAAGTGATTAACCATTCTTATCTAGGTTAGAGTGCACGCTGAGTGTTTCTTTTCTCTCTCTCTCTTTAGCAGCGACCATAACCCGACCCTAGACTAAAACTCATGGACCAAGTTAACCGAACCTTCTTAAACAACATTGGCTTTTGGATTGTCAAAGTTGAATATATCATTGCTACTCCTACTTTTACCCTTTGCATTTCTCCGGAACATTCCGTATTACTACGAAGATCCTCTTTTATTGGATATGACCATCGTATAATTACATACGAACTCGAAGAAACTTTTTTCAGATTCGAGGATGGTTTCCGGTTCTGGAGAAATTGAATAGGATTATTCGGTTGTCTTTTCCTTTTACCTTCTCTCAGGTTGCGAGGGCTCCTGGTATTAGGAGAGTACACTTATTACGCTTATTTGATAGTCTTCTTCCAAACCATAGGCAGGTGTCGAACGGTAGGGAAGGAAGAAACCTAATTACCCTAAGTGTGGTGTACAGAAGGTAATAAGTAAAGACCAATAAAGGGATTAGAAAGAGCGCAAAGTAAAATGCGACTGTTATCATTCACGACGAAACCACGTATATCACCGCCACTCCTACTTCACCTTTGCATTTCTCCTGAACATTCCGTATCACTACGAAGATCTACAATTATTGGATAAGCCATCATATAGTTACATACGAACTCGAAGGAACTTGTTCCAGATTCGAAGATGGTTTCCGGTTCAAGAGAAATATAATAGGATTATTCAGTTGTCTTTTTTCTTTACCTTCTCTCAGGTTGCAAGGGCTCCTGGTATTAGGAGAGTACACCTATTACGCTTACTGGATATTCTTCTTCCAAACTTTAGGTCGGTGCCGAAGAGTAGGGAAGGAAGAAAACCAATTAGCCTAAAAGTGGTGTACAGAAGGTAATAAGTAAAGACAAATAAAAGGATTGGAGAGATGGAAAGGAAATATACGGTTACAGTCATGAATCTGGATAGTGGAAAAGGCATTACTAGGAATACCCGGCTACCCCTTCGAAATATTTTCCTGTTTCAGTTTCACTGTGCGATGTTAAATGAAAATTGTTTTCCCAATTGGATTCTAACTCCAGGGTATGTATTTACCGGGTTTGATTCTCACATCCGTATGGCGTTACAGATGGTGAGTGGGAGTAAGATATTGGGAATTAGGTGATCATATCCTTATTATATCAGAATTCGTTGTAATTGGTGATATTTGAGGAAATCACCTGGGTTTTTGCCTGACGGCAAATATTTGGCTTTGAATATCCGATTGTTATGCACTAATTTCAAACCGATATATCTGTACGTTTATTTTATAAAGTGAGATATAACTTTTTGAAATTATGTCTATGACATTTACCTATATCTGTTGGTGATTGGGTAAGGAGCATTCAACAACGGTGTAATTCTTCTTAACCATAGTACAGGTTTCAACCTACGACGCATAAGGTTTGAGTTATTGAACTCAGGGGACTTATACAAAGTATTTTATGTTTTCCAGTGTCTATTAGGACAGAAGGGTTGGTACTCGTACAATAATCTGTTTATTTGTGACTTCTCTAGTTTTAGAAAAGTATTTCGTAGAAATACATGGTCCAAGTTTAGAGGAGTTATAGGTACAAGAATAAAGTAGAGAACCACATGTTGCAAGTATCAGGATTCTTCAAGGTGATCAAAGATGTAAATACTTGTATATGGTATTCCGTTGATTGTAATGGTTTTGAGAACTTGCTTCTCTTTCAAGTTACTCATATTTGGAGGCACTCCTAGTTGAGTAATGCTGATTGGCCTCTTTCCTTTTGGTTGACATGCACTGGAGACAGCTGCATAATTTGAATATGTTTCCAATTAAATTAGTACCTTTGTTTCTATATGGTATATATAGAATGGATTCATATCTTAACGATGTTAAGGTATATGGAGTTGTCCGGCTGATTCTTAAAAATAGAATCTGAACAAACTCTATGCACGTTTCAGTAATGGCAGTTTGTGGGTTATCCCGGGCATTGACGACGGTTAACATTCTACCATCTGGAAGATCAATAGTTATATTGTTCTTGACTCACCACAGTTTTAGTAAAAATGGATTCTTTTCATAAAACATTAGTGGGCGTATGGTAGAACTGGAAGTGATTCCAGAACCACAAACGATTAATGAAAATTTAATAGAACCTTAGGATTCAATTGGTTTCGACATTCCATTAGCCACTCCGCAGATTTGGTGGGTAACCTCAGGCACCCGAGAAGTACTTCTGTCTTCTCAGAGATGGTGACAGGGAGGTTCTTGTTTACCCAGACTTGCCATTGCTGCTGTTCTAGACTATGAGACCCGGCAGGAGGATGAATATAGCGTTGTTCTAAACTATCTTTAGAAGTGCACGTGTATATCACTCTGCCAGAGGGTTGTTATAGTCAGTGGGAGCAGCGGAAGCATAGTGGACAAGTAGATTATGTATATTTCTATACTAAAGCAGGTATAGCAAAGATAGATCATCTATTTTTTGATGTGACAGTCATAGAGTTTGATTTCGTCAGAATAACAGATGGATCTGGTAAGAAGGTTGTAGGGAGTGAAGTCCTGGTATTTGGATGACATGCACTCGATAGAAAGAGATCTTCCTAAACTATGATTGGTTATACTGTGGTTGTCACAAAGTGTTTCTCCGTATAGGATCTGGATAAAATATCAGGTTTTCTGGTGACTAGATCTATGGTTTTAGATCTAGATTTGGGAAGTGTCCCAATTTGGGTACTTTGACATTATTCTAAAGTGGTTTAGAATGGACGAATCATGGCGTGGTGGTATACTTGCAGGTAATGGAGTCACCCTATCTAAAAAGATATCTTCTAGACTGATGAGGAGAGGGATTTGCATAATTGGTATAACACTTGCTTACGCAATTGAGTTAATCATGACATGTCAAGTACCACACAGATATTGCTTTTGCACTAGCTGCAATAAGCATATCTATTTATCCAATCCTAGAGAAACGTTGGGAAGCAGTTATGAATATAAGTGGATATTCTTGGTATATGGTAACGACATCCTCCTTCGGGAGGCAGTTATCATTTTAGACTTCCAAGGTGACCTGGATGACAGAGTGGCTGTCAGAGTTATAGTTTTCCCCCTTTTGAGGGATAGTATGTTGGACAGATGGTCCAAGCGGATACTAAGGAGGACATGGTGCAGGTTACTAATTAAATTTAGTAAATGATACAATCTAAGAAGTTTGTTAGATTTGGAGTTCACTTGTGAACTGGGTCCCATTAGACATCCAGACAAATTCTAAGACAGGTATCGCTCATTTCGGGAGATAGTTTTTCTCTGCGAAGTTGAGATGTAGAGAGATAAAGAAAGAAACATTGGAGCGGATCCACTCACTGGGGATATTTCTCGAACGCAATAGTTTCGCAAATGGGCTTTACGAGACTGATTAGTAGAGAAGTTGGGTGTTCGGTATCACATGGGCTGTGAGTATGCGACACCGCAATAATAAGCCTTAAGTGCAAGTGGGAGATTGTTGGCTATAGTGCCCTCAAGTCAATTATTGAATCGCAGGCACACGATTATGATGATTGAGCGAGGACCTATACCAGTAGAACAGTCTTACTCGAGATGATAGTATGCTATCTGGTTTGTCTTTATCATCATGTACAGCATCAGGTGGCATTACAGATCACTATTACATGTTGATAGAGCCCATAGGATTCTTGCTTGACTACCAGTATTATGATAGCGCTCATATACTTGGGAGCTGGGTGGTCTATAAGAACATCCTTAAATGTCCTTAATCGTGGGAGTATCGAGACTGGACATCGATACTCCGGAGTAGACTAGTGTGTACTTATCGAGACCCCGACGAGGGGCGGTGGCCGGCCTCACAAGCCATTGGTGTCAGTTAGTCACCTAAGATAGTATACAGGTACTCATTAGGTTATGAGTACACTAGACGGACTCGCCGGGAACATGCTAGTTGTTATTATACCTATTGTCAGATAGCAGTTCCCAGGTGACATGAGTACAGGTTAGTCTATCGACCTGAGATCATCATTTGTCTCGTGTGAGTTCCCACTGTGCTTTGATTACTACCCTATCATGGCTCAAAGGAGTCGTGTAAACAGGTTTTAGTTGGGTACAGTCCCTAGCCATATGGAGGCAGTGAGCGAATCTTCGAGGATTCGTCTCTCCCGGTATTGGGGGTTGATGTCGCGCTGTGCACGGGTGGCCATCACCAGAAATCCTTGGCCGAGGTGGACGAGAATTACTGATTTGGATCAGTAGTTTCTCATTGGGTGATGGGCTTCATACCGATACGAAATGTCATGTTATTAGGGGTCTGATTTTATCAACCAACTAGACTCGATATGCGATACTCTTAGACGAACAGACCGGACTATATGGAGATTGTCACGGACAGGCTCAGCAGGGGTTTTGATGAGTTTGCTCGTCGACCTTCCTTTCGCTCAATACCTGGGTAGCCATTACGTACAGCTAGTGCAGCTAACGTGCTTGTGGTTAAACCCACTGCCAGCGTATTGACAAGTATTTAGAGTCCTACACAGAGGGTTTCCCTGGTTCTGGCAAAATGATGTAGCAGCCGTATTGGATATGTGCAGGTTTACGATCAATTGGTTGTACTATGTACCCCGACTTTCGATCGGAGAGTTGATAATACCAGCCGGCTCGAGTTTGAGCCGGATTATTAAATCAGGTGTTGATTTAATAATTTAAATATATATATATATATATATATATATTTCGATATGTATATTCTAGTATTATGTTCTTTGTGTTATTCTATCTCTTTTGGTATTCGTATTTCGGCATGAATACAGGTATGTATATACAGTAGAAGGTGGACACCTCATTTTTAACAGATAACATTCTAGAAGGTGGACACCTCATTTTGGATTTACCATTTATTTAAATGGATAATGAGGTGGCAATGATTTGAGGGGAGTATGGTGAGGGCCATGCTTGCATACTGTGCACAAATGAATTGTTTATTCATTTGTGCATACTATTCAAGTATGGTGCCATTTTAAAATTGAAAAGAATGGTTTTACAAAACCAAGCATTGGATTTTCTCTCTCTAAGCATGGTTCATTATTTTCTTCACTTGAGTTTTGAGCTCTCCTTACCATTTATGCTTCACTTCTCAGTTGATTTTCATGGTTTCCTCCACCTTCATCTATCACCTCCTCTCAACCCTCTCATGTGTTGAGAATCATGAAAGGAGGTGAGATGAGATAGCCAAACACTTTAAAACACTCACTACATCCTAGGATTTCTAGATTAGCAACCTAGAAACCCTAGTTGCTTCACTTGCATCCTTTATGTGAAGCTAGGGCCATTACTACATCCCTCGGGTGGATCGTCTTCGACGAAGGGAGACCGGCGGCCAAGTTCATTCGAGCATGCCTCCAGGAGCTAAGGAGAAAGATGGAATACCGAAAGACTTGGTTCGTTTGGTATAATCTTTCTAACCTTTAGTTTAGCTCATATGCATGTTTTGTTATCTAAGGCTTATGGATTGATCCGGGCATCGGGTTATGGTAGCGCCAATTTTTGTAAATTTTTGTTCCGCATTTGGCCACGGTTTGATGGCCGGGGCGCTGCCATAACCCAACATGGTTAACTTGGTTCATGAGTTTTTTATTTAAGGTAAGTTATGGGTCGCTGTACCAGAGAGAGAAAAGAAACACTCAGCGTGCACTCTATCAAGATTAGATTGGTTATCACTTTATCTAATCAGGATGGCTCCCACTGTTCCTTAAATTCTTCTTCAAACCCTAAAAGGAGAACTAGTTTTGATCATTTATACTTTACAAGATCGCTAACCGTTCAGCCAAGTCAGTGTTGGTACTCCAAGGGAGGTCCCCCGTGCTTTCATCCGGACCCAATTAATAACCACGTTTCCGCAAAGGTGTAACCTCGTTAACACTTTCTAGATACCTAATAGGTTAGCAAGTTGTGAAGTGAAAATATCCCGAGGAGTAATACCTACTCATCAGTGGAAATCGGAACCCAACTAGCATTGTGTGATAACTTTGACGGATGCCGACCAAATTTACCACACTCCAGAAGGTATGCGCAAAATTGGCAAGTTTCCCGTATGTTTGAAACTCCCGATATGGTTTTTGCCCCTAGGACCCAAGTGACCTTGACATAGTCAACATATCAAAGTTCAACCCATCATAGTCCTAATCAAGTTCAACCCATCATTATCTTGATTTCATTAAACCCACCCATATAATACCCTTGACACAGTCAAAATGGTTACATGGCTGTCCTAACCAATCACATCCAATGCTACAGAAAAGCACTATATAGCTACCGAAGACTACGCCTTGACACAGTCAACATACATAGTACGAATACTAAGTAATACTAATCTGAAATGACGGAGGGTTACGGCAGGTTTTTGGCAAAAAACCTTTAACGTAATGAACTTGATATCGTTGAAAGAACTCGAGTGGCTTTGAAATGGAGTGGTTTAAGCTCTGCTTTTTAAAACTAGTAACATAAACTTTTGCTTAAGAGCGAACTCCCCGTGAAGGGATCAAAGCTCTTCCCTCATAGAATGAGGTGCAGGATATTCCTAACCGAATACCTCTATGCAAAGCAAAAGAATACGACTATGAATTTTGAAGAAAACCGAGTAGTATTAAAATTGGTTCCGACAACATCATTTAGGTTTATTTTCCTTGCATCATTCAGATAATGCGTTCCCATCATTTTAAGTTTCCAAGCCAGAGAAGAAACAACCAAAATAGCATGCTTTTATATGCCATCCGCATTCGCCATAGGACCCCGTCATGTACCGTTAGGTTACTTAACTAACGACAGAGCGGGGACAAGACTAGCGCGGATTCAAAACATATAGAAGCATCTATTAAATATATATATATATATATATATTATATATATATTGTTAGTGTGATATGCCCTAGAGGCCATTATTGTAAAGTACTAGTTTGTATATTACATTTTGGAAGATTGGGATATATACGGATTGACATTCTTGCTCAATATGGTAGTATGCTACTTGGTTTGTATCTATCTTAATATGTGTATATGTTTCTTTTAACATATCGCTAATACATATTTATAGAGCCCTTAGGATCTTTGCTTGACTACCAGCGTTGTGATGGCAGTCACACTAGTGGGGGCTGGGTAGTCTATAAGCACATCCTTATACAGGTCCCTGGTCGTAAGATTATCGAGACAGGGCATCGATACTCCAGAGTAGACTGGTGTATACGCTTCTCATCCCAGGAGGAGAGATGGTCTGTCCCACAGCCATCAGTACGTCGTACTGGAGATAGTATGCAGGTGCTCGTTAGGTTACGAGCACACTGGACAAGACTCACTGGGAACTGTTGGTTGGTACTATACCTATCGTCAGTTATCAGTTCCCAGGTGACATGAGTACAGCTTAGTGCGTTGACTTGACACTGTCACTTCGCCTCGAGTGTGTTCCCACTGTTCTTAGATTACTACCCTACCACGGCTCTACTGAGTCGTGCAAACAGGTAGTAGTTGGGTGCAGTCTCGAAGCACTTGGAGGCAGTGATGGTTAGATAGGATTCGTCTCACCCGGTATTGGGAGTTGATATCGCGCTGTGTTTCCAGTAGTTTCTCAGGGTGTTCTGGGCTACACTCCGACACGACTTGTACCGCTATTAGGGGACTGACGTTTACCGCCCCCTAGGCCCGACATGCGATACTCTCAGACGAACAGACCGGACTGTACGGAGATTGTCACGTTTAGGCTAAGTAGGAGTTCGGATGGGTTCACCTCATCGGTCTTCTTGTCGGCATTTACCTGGGGACCATTACGTACAGCTAGTACCGCTTGTGGCCTGTGGTTAAACCCACTGCCAACGTAATGTCGATTCTTCAGAGTCCCACACAGAGGGTTGTTCGCCTTTAGGCAAAACAGAGTAGAGGTCGCATGGTTTTGCGACGGGGTTCGTTCACATACGCGCACTTGTGCACGTTTGGTGTCCGGGCAGTTATTACTAGCGGGCTTTGGATTAAACCAGATCCTAGTATTTGTTTTGGGATTGCTTTTGTCTCATTGTATTCGTGTTCCTCGGAACACGGATGTGGGTGTGTATGCACAGTTGACTTAGGCAGAGTAATCTTACTAGGGTTTTTGACCGTTGACTTTTTCTAAACCCTAATGAGAATGAGAAATATGATTAATAATATTAATTAAAGATAATTGTGTCATGGTTAGGGTTTGGTTGACCATTTGACTTTTGTTGACCATTTGACCATGATGATTTCTTTTGCAAGATGCTTCTTGATTCTTGCAAATTGCATTAAATGTGAAATGATAATGGTCATTTCAACTAACCATCACAATTTCTTTAGTTATTATTATTATTATTCTCATATGAGAGCATGGTTGTTATTCTTGCTCATTCTCTTCCTCTCTCATGCTAAGCTCTCCCTCTTCCTCTCTCATGCTAAGCTCTCCCTCTTCCTCTCTCAAAGCTCTCTTCTTTCATGTGTTAAAAAACATGAGCTTTGTGAGATAAAACCATCAAGACAACACTCTACTCATTCAAGGGTTCTTAGTCTAGCAAGCCAAGCACTCTAGTTATCTCTTGGTTGACGTAGGAGCTCAAGGTAGAGGCCTTCGGGTGGATCTTTCTTCGGCAAAGAGAAGACGACGAGGAGGAGCCGTCTACACCACTCCAAGGAGCAAGCAACAAGGAGGATCACAACAAGAAGAGAAGGAGTTTAAGAACTAGGTATAACCATCTTACCTAGTAACTAGAACTTGTAGTTGGTTTGTTAGTTTTTGTTTAGCAAAGATCCTCTAGTTTTAGTCCATGTTACCTTGTGTTAAAAATCCGTTTTTTACCTATTCCACCTCCCCGTAAGCATAGGGGTGGGTAACGTGGACTTACAGTGGTATCAGAGCATAGCTAAACAAAAACTAACATGTTAGGTGTTTAGAACTTTGATCCGGAAAAAATCACAAAATACGTCAAATTTTAGTGTTTTCTGCCGTTTTTAAAAACAGGTCCAAAATTATTTCCACAGACCTGAAAAATACGTGCAGGGTTTTTTAGGAACACCCAAGAAAAACGAGCCTATGACTCGGTCAGACTGCCGTGGAAGCGTGGCGAAACCAAGCGTTTCGCCGTGGATCCGCGGCCGAGTCGACTCGGTCACGACTCGTTTTTCCTGCAGTGTGTTTAGACTGATGTTTTGTGATTTTTAAGATACTTTGTTTCTGCCCAGATTCTTCAGAGAACAGTGTTGTGTTTGGGGTAGTTTCAAATTGGAATATTGATCGAAATTCAATAAACTTTAGCTAATTGGTTATATCTGTAATGTGATATATGTACTGAACGTCGACAAATCGCTATACGTCGATTAGTGGGGGTTGTGCATATCTGTGATCTGTAATGTTGGATTGTGTATTTGAACTTGTTGGATTGTCGCGGATGAATAGCCGGGGTTGTGGGATGAGAGTTTCTTTATCTTTCATTTGATGTAAATTGTAAATTGATGTAATATTATTTTTATGGTCGCACATCCTAGTTGAGGTTGTAGCCGCCATTGTATATTATTTCTTTTACTATTTTTGCTCCTAGGATAGACTCGAGGTGGGGTGCCCAAACTACCGGGTACTTTGAAGTGTCGAGTGGCCAACTCACGTTGTTGAGGGAGGTTGCTTCACTTCGGGTACTTGGCGGGTAGTTTGCCGCACCCGTAGGGGTCTAGGGTGGGGTTTGGCTATTCATCGCGACCATGTAATCCGTCTTTCGTTGCAAGATCGAACGAAACGCGGATTCCTAGCATATCCAATGTGTTCATCTGTGATCTGGAATGGCTATCATTGCATCTGACGAATATATATATATCTATATATGATATCTAGTAGGCGTTGCTTATGTTTTGCATCCGCGCTAGTCCTGCCCCCGCTCTGTCGTTAGTTAAGTAACCTAACGGGTGATGACGGGGCCCCGTGACGAATGCGGATGGCATAAGCGTACGTCATCTTTTCGTTGTTTTCTGCAATGGTAGGATTAATTGATGGGACGCCTTACATTAATGCAAAGAAAATAAACCAAAGTTAAATCGTTGGAACAATTTCAAAACCACTCGGTTTTTTCCAAAACAGAAAACTTTTAAAAACGCGGAGCTTAAACCACTCCTTTTAAAAGCTATTAGGTTCCTTCGATTATATCAAGTTCACTATGTTCATGGTTTTGCCAAAACCATTCGTAGCCCTCCGTCATTTCATATGGATAGTCAATAGTATTCAAGCTGTGTTTGTTGGCCAAAGTCAAGGCATAGTGATTGGTAGCTATTGGATATTCATATGTAGCATAGATAGATGCGTTGGTTTAGGACAGTCGTACTACCTTGTTGGCCAAAGTCAAGGGTAGGTAGGGGTGGGTTTAAATTAACCTGGAAAATGACGGGTAGAACTTGACATGTGACTTATGATTTGTTGGCCAAAGTCAAGGTAATAAGAGCATGGGGCAAAAATCCACATCGGGAGTTTCTAAAGAAACTGAAACTTGCTAGTGTTGCATACCATTTGGAGTGTGATAATTTTGCTAGGATTCCTTTAGCTTTGTCACACGATGATATTTGGATCCCGATCTGTTGGATATATGTATGCCCTAGAGGCCATTATGTGATAGTGGATGTATCTATACATGTATATATATATATATTCAGTTTGCATTCTTGCTCGACATGATAGTATGCTATCTGGTTATTCTTTATCTGACATGTTGATTTGATCATGCTTTTATTCATTCATACATGCTTATAAAGCCCCAAGGATATCTGCTTGACTACTCTGATTATGATAGAGATCATACTAGTGGGACGTTTGTAGTCTATAAGCATATCCTGAAATGTCCCTAGTCGGAGGTGTATCGAGATGGGGCATCGATATACCAGAGTAGACTAGCGTATATGATACTAGACCCATGTGATGGGCGATGGATGTTCCCACATTCATCGATGTTTGACATCAAGATCATATACGGGTGCTCAGTGGTGACTGGGTACACTGGACGGACTCGCCGAGAACTCCTATATGGAATTATATCTATCGTCGGATAGCAGTTCTCAGGTAACACTGGTACAGGTTAGTCTGTAGACCCGAGATCGTCATAGAGCCTTGTGTGTTCTCCCACTGTACTTTGATTACCACCCTACCACGGCTCTAATGAGTCGTGCAAACAGGTGGCCGTTGGGTACAGTCCCGAGACACACGAAGGCAATGAGCGATAGGAGGGGTTTCGTCTCTCCCGATATTGGGAGTTGATGCTGTACTGTGCCCGACTGGTTATAGCAGCAAGTCCCTGGCCAGGGCTGCTGAGATTTGCTGATAAGTGTTATCAGTAGTTTCTCGAACTGTTATAGACCATTCACCGGCACGACTTATTGAGTTATTGGGGTCGACGTGACCATCCCTAGGCTCGATATGCAGCATATCTGACGAAGAGACCGGACTGTACGGTAGTGTTGCCGGATGGCTCGACGGGAGTTGTAGCAGGTTCGCTTGTTGTCTTCTGATCGCTCAATACCCGGGTGGCCGTTACGTTTAGCTGACCGCATGCGGCTTGAGGGTACTTGATATGATCATTACCCTCTGCCGGCGTATTGACGAGTCTTAGAGTCCCACAGAGGAGTTACTCAGTCCAGGCGAAACGTTGTGGTATGCAGGACTAGCGCGAATATTCAGCAAGCTATCACGAGTGGTGACTCTGTGAAGTGGCTGGATGCCATGAGATCCGAAATGGAGTCTATGTACACCAACAAAGTATGGACTTTGGACGTTGTACCCCCTGGGGTAAAACCTGTAGGGTGCAAATGGATCTTTAAAAGAAAGATTGGTGTGGATGGGCAGGTAGAGACCTATAAGGCAAGACTTGTGGCGAAAGGTTTTCGTCAAAGACCAGGTTTGGACTATGACGAAACTTTTTCGCCAGTAGCCATGCTTAAATCCATTCGGATACTACTTGCTATTGCTGCTCACTATGACTATGAAATCTGGCAGATGGACGTTAAAACAGCATTTCTAAATGGAGATTTAGAAGAATGTGTTTATATGGATCAGCCGGAAGGCTTCATTGACAGTGGGAGCAGCGAGAAAGCATGTAGATTGCTTAAATCCATATATGGGTTAAAGCAGGCATCTCGGAGTTGGAACATCTGTTTCGATGATGTTATCAAAGAGTTTGATTTCATCAAAAATCCGGATGAACCTTCTGTTTATAGGAAGGCTGTAGGAAGAGCTGTCACATTCCTCGTATTGTACGTGGATGACATTCTTCTGATAGGAAATGACATTCCTATGCTACAGTCGGTCAAATCATTCTTATCACTGAGGTTCTCCATGAAGGACCTGGGTGATGCCACATACATCCTGGGTATAAGGATCTATAGGGATAGATCCAAAAAGTTATTGGGATTGTCCCAAACCAGGTACATCAACACCATCCTAAAGAGGTTTAGTATGGAAGACTCCAAGCGGGGTGCCTTACCCGCTTGCCATGGAGTCACTCTCTCCAAGGATTCTTGTCCAAAGACCGATGAAGAGAGAGCTCGCATGAGCATTATACCTTATGCTTCGGCAGTAGGATCAATAATGTATGCGATGTTGTGTACACGCCCAGATGTAGCTTATGCACTTAGTGTTGTAAGCAGGTATCAGTCCAACCCAGGGGAGAACCACTGGACAGCTGTGAAGAACATTCTTAAGTACTTGCGAAGGACTAAAGAATTGTTCTTGGTGTATGGTAACAAGGATCTCCAAATGGAGGCCTTTACCGATTCGAGCTTCCAGAGTGATAAGGATGACAGCAAATCTATCTCAGGGTTTGTATTTACCCTCAATGGAGGGGCGGTAAGTTGGAAGAGTTCCAAACAAGATACCGTTGCAGACTCTACGATGGAAGCTGAGTACATTGCTGCAAATGATGCCGCCAAGGAAGCCGTCTGGATGAAGAAGTTCGTCTCGGAGCTAGGAGTAGTTCCAACCATTATTGATCCAATACCTTTGTATTGTGACAATAATGGGGCAATGGCGTTAGCCAAGGAGCCCAGATCCCATCAGCGGTCCAGACACATCCTGAGGCGATTTCATTTGATCCGGGAGATTGTAGATCGCCGCGAGATCGAGATTAAGAGAGTTGACACAAAGAACAACGCCGCGGATCCATTCACCAAGGCCCTCCCTCAGCCGCAGCATGAGCGACTTTTTGAGATGTTGGGTATGAGATACGCCAATAACTGGCCTTAGTGCAAGTGGGAGATTGTTGGATATATGTATGCCCTAGAGGCCATTATGTGATAGTGGATGTATCTATACATGTATATATATATATTCAGTTTGCATTCTTGCTCGACATGATAGTATGCTATCTGGTTATTCTTTATCTGACATGTTGATTTGATCATGCTTTTATTCATTCATACATGCTGATAAAGCCCCAAGGATATCTGCTTGACTACTCTGATTATGATAGAGATCATACTAGTGGGACGTTTGTAGTCTATAAGCATATCCTGAAATGTCCCTAGTCGGAGGTGTATCGAGACGAGGCATCGATATACCAGAGTAGACTAGCGTATATGATACTAGACCCATGTGATGGGCGATGGATGTTCCCACATTCATCGATGTTTGACATCAAGATCATATACGGGTGCTCAGTGGTGACTGGGTACACTGGACGGACTCGCCAAGAACTCCTATATGGAATTATATCTATCGTCGGATAGCAGTTCTCAGGTAACACCGGTACAGGTTAGTCTGTAGACCCGAGATCGTCATAGAGCCTTGTGTGTTCTCCCACTGTACTTTGATTACCACCCTACCACGGCTCTAATGAGTCGTGCAAACAGGTGGCCGTTGGGTACAGTCCCGAGACACACGAAGGCAATGAGCGATAGGAGGGGTTTCGTCTCTCCCGATATTGGGAGTTGATGCTGTACTGTGCCCGACTGGTTATAGCAGCAAGTCCCTGGCCAGGGCTGCTGAGATTTGCTGATAAGTGTTATCAGTAGTTTCTCGAACTGTTATAGACCATTCACCGGCACGACTTATTGAGTTATTGGGGTCGACGTGACCATCCCTAGGCTCGATATGCAGCATATCTGACGAAGAGACCGGACTGTACGGTAGTGTTGCCGGATGGCTCGACGGGAGTTGTAGCAGGTTCGCTTGTTGTCTTCTGATCGCTCAATACCCGGGTGGCGTTACGTTTAGCTGACCGCTTGCGGCTTGAGGGTACTTGATATGATCATTACCCTCTGCCGGCGTATTGACGAGTCTTAGAGTCCCACAGAGGAGTTACTCAGTCCAGGCGAAACGTTGTGGTGTGCATATGCGATATGCGTATGCACCCGATTGAAATGTGCGTATATGATACCGAACATTGATCGGGTGAACTGATTTTGGTGGGGTCATATGAGATATGACCGGATTGATAAATCAAGTGTTGATTTATCATTTAACCATTAGTTTTCTCACTTAAAACCTTTCTAGGGTTTGATGGATGTATGCATGCATGCATATGCTTCTTTCTTCTTTTCTTGTTTCATGCACATGTAGATGTGCATACATGTACACATACATACATCAAACCATCATGGTTGATTATATATGGAAATGGTGGCAATATAAGACTCACACCATTGATTATTTAATGGATTATTATTTGATTATGGATTTAAAAAGAAAATGAAAAGGAAAGGATAATTATGCTAGTTTCTACATCCTTCTTCTAACCTAACCTTGCTCACCTACCACTAAACCATGGTTATCCTTTCCTTTATCATTCAAAACCCAAGTTAAATTAATCATCTATCATTTAATCATGGTTGGAGTCAAGAAGGAATAAATATATATAGTGATATTTATTTCTTTTACAAGCTTAACCTTATGGCTATCATTTTACCTCTTGCAAAGAAAAGCCACCATCTTCATTCTCCTCCATCTCTTGCTCTCTTGATTTTCCTAGTGAGCAAATACCACTCAAAGATAGGTTTTTGAAGTGAGATTCCACACCACAACATCATTCTACACAAGCTTAGCCGCTTCGTTTAGAGTGTTTCCTTCGGATTGTCGAAGTTGCGAGCTTGGACGGATATCTCCGTGGTGGATCGTCGTGGATACAAGAGGACATCAAGAGGACCTCGACTCAACACCAAAGAGCCTAAGGAGCGAATCAAAAATGGGAGCTACAAAGGTTGTAGCCTTCAAACCCTAATTTTTGTTAGCTAAAGTTTAATAAACCTAATTTTCTAGGATCGATCCATACGCGTGTTTGTTTAGCACAATAAAAATCATAACTTTTGGACATGTGATGCTTCAAAACACTTCATAGGGTGCTAAACAAACCCATCACGATCCTACTGTGAGTATATGCTACTCCTTGGGAAACTTTCTCACTTAACGATCAATGCTATAAACCAAGTAG
The DNA here is from genome assembly GCA_030015575.1 of Agapanthus africanus. Lineage (NCBI taxonomy): Eukaryota > Viridiplantae > Streptophyta > Magnoliopsida > Asparagales > Amaryllidaceae > Agapanthus > Agapanthus africanus. The sequence continues at coordinate 240,752,898 of CM057351.1, forward strand.
GTGTCTAGAAAGGTGTTAGCGGGGCTACACCCACAGGGAAAAGAGGTTATTTAATTAAGGAACTTCGCGAAAGCATCGTAAAACCTCCCTCGAAGTACCAACACTGGCCTGGCTGAACGGTTAAGCAAGTATTTTACGGTGAGATTGATCCCGACTAATTCTTATTTTATGGTTTGAGGAAGGATTCGAGAAACGGTGGGAGCCATCCTATTTAGACAAACTAAAAACCACTCTAAACTTGCAAGAGCATCATGCTAAAGTGTTTCTTCTCTCTCTCCTAATTGCAGCGACCAAACATCATGACCGGCCTTAAGTTACTACTAGATAAAAATATACTGACAGGGCCAAATTACAAAGATTGGCTTAGGAATGTCAAAATGGCAATCACTTATGACAAGTTGGGGTATCTCCTAACCACTAAGGCACCCGCCGTCCTAGGTCCAGAATCCAGTGTCGTGGATAAGGAAATCCGTAAGGCCTGGGAGATTGACAGCGCGAAGGCCAAGTGCCTCGTGCTTGCCTCTATGAACAATGAACATCAGAGGAGGCATGAAGATATGGATCTTGAATCCATATTTCTCCATACTAAGGAAGTATATAGAGAGAAATCCCGTATCGCCAGATACGAAACCTCGAAAATGTTATTTTCAGCGAGGTTGGCCGTCGGATCATCTGTAGCGGAACACGTGCTTAAGATGATTAGCTACATTGAGGAGCTCGCGGACCTCGGGACCACGTTGGAGAACGAGCTCTATACTGACTTGATTCTCCAGTCCCTTCCTTCCACCTACGCCCAGTTTATCCTGAACTTCAACATGCAAGGAAAATAAGTTGAACTTTCGGAACTCCTCAACATGTTGAGGAGTGCAGAGGGTACCCTGCAGAAAGTCAGGGAAACATCCGCTTTGTTTGTTAGAGGAGCTTCCTCTTCTAGGTCCAAGGCGAAAGCCAAAGGAAAGAAGAAGAAGGCCCCCACCAAACCAAGGGACGGTGTTAGTAAAGTGGAAGCCAAGGGAAAGGTAAAGGTAGCAAAGATAGCGGGACAGCTTGTGGGGAAGGAAGAGTGCTTTTATTGTCACAAGAAAGGACACTAGAAGAAAGGTTGCAGGGCTTGGAAGGCCAAGAACCAGGACCCGAAGCAAATTGTGGCTTCGGCTTCAGGTGTGTATGTTATTGAAAACTGTCCATCAATCAACTCTACTTCCTGGGTATTGGATACCGGATCAGGATCTCATATCTGTAATTCTTTGTAGGCACTGAGAAGGCGTAGAGTTTTGAAGGCAGGTGATATGACCCTCAGAGTTGCAAACGGAGCAGGCTGGATACTGAATCCGTTGGGGACTATCACTTAGGATTAACAGATGGACATGTTTTGGTTTTCTACGACTGTTATTTTGTACCCAGTTCGACTTGTAATATCATATCTGTATCTTTAATGTCTAAAGAAGGTTATGATTTTGCATTTGTAAACAATATTGTAAACATTCACCTTAATCATGTTCTGATTGGGTCGGGTATATTAAGCAACGGTATATACGTATTGAACCTACCACAGATTTTCAATATCCAGAATACACACAAAAGAAAGTCTCCAGAAATAAATCATGCTTTCTTATGGCATTGTAGACTGGGTCACATCAATGAGACAAGGTTAACTAAGTTACATAAAGAAGGATATTTGGATCCGTTCGAATATCAATCATATGCAACTTGTCAATCATGTCTCAAAGGAAAGATGACAAAGACTCCGTTTACTGGACACGGAGTAAGAGCGAGCGAGCTCTTGGGACTCGTACACAGCGATGTATGTAGTCCAATGTCTACACATGCGCGAAGTGGTTATTCATATTTCATTACTTTTACGGATGATTTTTCAAGGTATGGACATGTCTTCTTAATGAAGCATAAATCTGAAGCCTTTGAAAAATTCCAGGAATATAAGAATGAAGTAGAAAAACAAACCGGCAAGATTATTAAGACACTGAGATCTGATCGAGGTGGTGAATACTTGAGTGCCGAGTTCTTGGATTACCTAAAAGAGAATGGAATTCTCTCTCAGCTTACTCCTCCTTATACTCTACAACACAACGGTGTATCGGAGAGACGGAACCGAACCCTATTGGATATGGTAAGTTCCATGATGAGTAACGCTGAGTTACTGCGATCTTTCTGGCGATATGCACTAGAATCAGTTGCATATCTTTTTAGCCGAGTTCCAACTAAGTCAGTGCCTACCACACCATATCAGATGTGGAGTGGGAAGAAACCCTATCTTAAACACATTAAGACATGGGGATGTCCAGCTTTTGTCAAAAAGCAGCATGCGGAAAAACTCGAGGCACGCTCAGTACAGTGCAAGTTTGTGGGTTATCCAAAGAACTCCAAGGGATATTTCTTCTATTACACAGAGGAACAAAAGATATTTGTTTCTCGCCATGCCTGCTTCTTGGAAACTGAATTTTTAGAAAATCAGATAAGTGGGAGCGCAATAGAACCGGAAGAAATTCCAGAACCACAAGCTATTACTGAAAGCTTAGTAGAACCAGAAGGTTCGAAAAGACAGGACATTCCTGCACCACTCCGCAGGAGTAGTAGCCACTCTCATCCGCCCGAGAGATACTACGGTTTTCTCATAGACGGGGATAGAGAGGATTGCATCATTGATAATGATGAGCCGACTAGCTTCCAGCAGGCCATTCAGAGCACTGAGTCGGTAAAATCGCTGGATGCAATGCGGACCGAGATGGAGTCCATGTACACCAACAAAGTATGGACATTGGACGTTGCTCCAGAAGGGGTAAAACCCGTAGGCTGCAAATGGATCTTCAAAAGGAAGATTGGTGTAGATGGACAGGTTGAGACCTACAAGGCTAGACTTGTTGCAAAGGGTTTTCATCAAAGACCTGGTTTGGACTATGACGAAACCTTTTCTCCAGTGGCTATGCTCAAATCCATTCGGATCCTTCTTGCCATTGCTTCCTTCTACGATTATGAGATTTGGCAGATGGACGTAAAAACCGCTTTTCTAAATGGAAATATAGAGGAGTGTGTCTATATGGACCAGCCAGAGGGTTTCATTCAGAGTGGGAGCAGCGGAAAGGTGTGCAAGTTGCTTAAGTCCATTTATGGACTGAAGCAGGCATCGCGGAGTTGGAACATCTATTTTGATAAGACGGTCAAAGAATTTGGCTTTATCAAAAATCCAGATGAGCCATATATTTATAGTAAAATTGTAGCATGAACTGTCGAATTCCTCGTTTTATACGTGGATGACATTCTCTTGATAGGAAATGACATTCTTATGCTACAATCTGTCAAAGGGTTCTTGTCATACAGGTTCTCCATGAAAGACCTGGGTGATGCCTCTTACATTCTGGGGATCCGGATCTATCGTGATAGGTCCAAGTGAATATTAGGACTTTCACAGTCCATGTACATCGACACCAAACTGAAAAGATTCAGTAAGGAAGATTCCAAGCGCGGCAATTTACCGGCTTGTCACGGGATCACCCTCTCCAAAAAGATGTCTCCCAAGACTGATTTGGAAAGGGATCGCATGTTTATTATACCCTACGCCTCTGTGGTAGGCTCTATAATGTATGCGATGTTATGTACCAGACCAGATGTAGCTTATGCACTTAGTGTAGTAAGCCGGTATCAGTCAAACCCTGGGGAGAAGCACTGGATAGCGGTAAGGAACATTCTGAAGTACCTGAGAAGGACTAAGAATATGTTTTTGGTTTTCGGAGGAAAAGACCTCCAGTTCGAGGCCTTTGCTGACTCCGGCTTCCAGAATGACAAGGATGACTCTAAATCCATGTCGGGTTATGTCTTTACCCTCAATGGAGGGGCGGTGTGTTGGAAGAGTTCCAAACAGGAAACCGTTGCTGACTCGACGATGGAAGCAGAATATATCGCAGCATCTGATGCCGCAAAAGAAGCCGTCTGGATGAAGAAGTTCTTGTCAGAACTTCAGGTGGTTCCGTCCATTGTTGATCCAATACCTCTGTATTGTAACAACAACGGGGCTATAGCTTTAGCAAAAGAACCCAGGTCCCATCAGAAGTCCAGACGCATCTTAAGGCGGTATCACCTGATCAGGGAGATACTGGATCGCCGGGAGATCGAGGTTCGGAGGGTTGCTATAGAAGATAACACTGCAGATCTATTCACAAAGGCCATTCCTCAGACGCAGTTCGAGAGGCTATTCGAGATGATAGGTCTGCGATATGCCAGCACATGGCCTTAGTGCAAGTGGGAGATTGTTAGTGTGATATGCCCTAGAGGCCATTATTGTATAGTACTAGTTTGTATATTACATTTTGGAAGCTTGGGATATATACACGGATTGACATTCTTGCTCAATATGGTAGTATGCTACTTGGTTTGTATCTATCTTAATATGTATATGCGTTTCTTTTAACATATCGCTAATACATATTGATAGAGCCTTTAGGATCTTTGCTTGACTACCAGGGTTGTGATGGCAGTCACACTAGTGGGGGCTGGGTAGTCTATAAGCACATCCTTATACAGGTCCCTGGTCATAGGATTATCGAGACAGGGCATCGATACTCCAGAGTATACTAGTGTATACGCTTCTCGTCCCAGGAGGGGAGATAGTTTGTCCCATATCCATCAGTACGTCGTACTGGAGATAGTATGCAGGTGCTCGTTAGATTACGAGTACACTGGACATGACTCACTGGGAACTGTTGGTTGGTACTATAACTATCGTCAGTTATCAGTTCCCAGGTGACATGAGTACAGCTTAGTCCGTTGACTTGACACTGTCACTTTGCCTCGAGTGTGTTCCCCCTATTCTTAGATTACTACCTATCCAAAAGATAGGTTCATTAAACCATTTTGACAATTGAACTCAACATTTTTAGGTTGGGGAATCAGCCCTCCGAACCTAATGCTCATATACTGTAAGTGCACGGTGGCGCCCCGGCCGTCAATCCGACGCCGGAATGCGGAAGCGATGATTTACTTTAACTTTTTAAACCGGCACCACCGCGCACTATAAACCCGGATCGTGCCATTAATCTAGTCCTAGCTAACAAGAGAAAGGATAGAGAGATATACCGAGCGATCCGTGTCCTTCGGTCTTCTCGTCGTCGTCCCGATCTCCCCGCGGAATCTCCGGTCTCCACCTCGTCGCCGGAAGGGCACCATGTCGCCGGCTTCTTTTACGGGCTCCCACCTCTGGACCGAAGCAACTCGGGCACGTAGATGGCGAGCCGACGTGCCCAAGGTTTGCTGTAGAATACGTGTAGTGCTTTATGTCTCATTTTGGGGTATTGGAAGTTGCCTTTGGTGGAGGAAATGAACTTAGCCTTTTTGGAGATGAGTTTGGGGATTTTTGCAAACACATGAGAGCCAAAAATCCCCCCACAAAAATTGGGCAGCCCCCTCTCCTTGGTTGGCCGGCCATGCACCAAGGAGTGAATGAGAGACGAGAGTATATGAGAGAGGGAGTGAGCAAGTATCAAAAGAATGAGAGTCTCTCATAATCCAAGAGAGAGAAAAGGTGATGATGTAAAGAAATGATCACAAGACAAAACCAACACTCCACCAACCTCATCATCTCATCACAAAGTCAAGCTATTATGAACCATCATGAACAAATGAAAGTCAAGGGTGGTAGAATCATCATGAAACGACAAGATGCAAATAACACCCTCTACAAATGCTTATTTGAACAATTGAAAATAAGCCCTCCTCCACCAATCTTCAGCCAATGAAAGATACAAAGAAATATGGCTGAAACGGAAAACAAACTGGCAATTCCAAAACACTGATCCCGTAATAAATTACAGGAAAACCCGCTACTGTATATACATACCCGCACTTGTATTCCGACTGAAATACAAATGCAATAAGACAAATCTACACTGTATAATAGTAGGATCCGGCTTAAACCAAAGCCCGCTAGTATTAACCGTCCGATCCTGATCCGTGGAGTGCCGCACGTATCTGATCGAACCCTGCCATATCTCCATACGGCCTCTACAGCGTTTCACCCGAAACTTGAGCAACTATCTGTGAGGGACTCTAAAGACTCGTCAATACTATGGCTGTGGATTTAACCACTAGCACGACAGAGGTATTAGTCATACGTGACGGGCTACCAGCTATTGACCAAAAAGGACGTCGATGAGCGAACTCATCCTGACACCCTACTGAGCCTGTCAGTAACAATATCCGTACAGTCCGGTCCGTTCGTCTATGAGCATCACATGGCGGGCCTAGGGGGTTGGTAAAAGTAAGACCCCCAAAAGCGGTACAAGTCGTGTCGGAGTGTAGCCCAGAACAACATGAGATACTACTGGAATACCTACCAGTAAATCTCCTGCCTTGGCCAAGGACTTCGTGTAATGGCTCTCCTAGACACAGCGCGACCTCACCCCCAATACCGGGAGAGACGAACCCCTGAAAATCCTCTCACTGCCTCCATGTGGCTCGGGACTGTACCCAACTAAAACCTGTTTGCACGTCTCCTTTGAGCGTGGTAGGGTAGTAATCAAAGTACAGTGGGAACACACACGAGACAAATGATGATCCTCAGGTCGATGAACTAACCTGTATATATGTCACCAGGGAACTGCTATCTGACGTCAGGTATAAGACCAACTAGCATGTTCCCGGCGAGTCCTGTCCGGTGTACTCATAACCCAATGAGCACCTGTATACATCTTAGGTGAACCAACTGACACCAGTGGCTTGTGAGACCGACCACCGCCCCTCGTCGGGGTCTCGACTGTATACACTAGTCTACTCTGTAGAATCGATGCCCTGTCTCGAAACTCCTATGACTAGGGACCTTTTAAGGATGTGCTTATAGACTACCAGCTCCCACGTATATGATTGCCCTCATACTGCTGGCAGTCAAGCAAGAATTCTAGGGGCTCTATCAACGTGTAATAGCGACCTGTCAGGTCACCTCAAGCAGTACACGATGATAAAGATAAACCAGATAGCATACTATCATCTTGAGTAAGACTGTTATACTAGGATAGGTCCTCCCTCAATCATTGCAATCACGTGCCTGTGATCCAATAATTGACTTTGAGGGCACTATCTCCAACAATCTCCCACTTGCATTCAAGGCTAATTATTGCGATGTCGCATACTCACAGCCCGTGTGACACCGAACACCCAACTCCTCTACTAGTGAGTTTCACAAAGCTCGTTTGCGAAACTATTGCGTTCGAGGAATAGCCTTAGTGAGTGGAACCGCTTTGATGTTTCTTTCTATGTCTTTCTATATCTCAAGTTCGCGGAGAAAGCCATCTCCCGAAATGAGCAATACCTGTCTTAGAATGTGTCTGGATGTCTGATGGGACCTACCCCATAAATGAACTCCAAATCCAAACTTCATAGACTGTATCGTCAACTGAACCTAATCAGTATCCTGCGCCATGCCTCCCTCAGTATTGCCTTGGACCACCTATCCAAAATACTGCCCCTCATCAGAAGGAAAACTATAACTCTGACAACCTCCTTGTCATCCAGGCCACCTTGGAAGCTTGGAATGATAACTGTCTCCCTTATGAGGCTGTCGTTATCATATCCCTAGAACATCCACTTATGTTCTAAAACAGCTTCCGACCGTCTCTTCAGGATTGGATCAATATCAACTTATTGCATCAACTGCAAAAACAATATCCGGTGAGGTACTTGACATCTCATGATTGACTCAATTGCTTAAGCAAGTGATCTGCCAATCATGCACATCCCTCTCCCCTTTAGTCTGTAAGACACCTTTAGAGAGGGTGACTCCATTACCTGCCGGTACACTACCGTGCCTGGAGTCGTCCATTCTAAATACTCTTAGAATGTTGTCTAAGTACCCTGATTGGGAAACCACCCAAATCTAGATCTAAAACCATAGATCTAGTAACCAGTATGTCTGATATAATGTCCAAGTCCGATGTGGAGAAACCACTGTGTGACGACCAAAGTATAACCGATCATAGTATAGGAATATCACTTCTTACTCTGTGTATGTCATCCAAATGCCATGACATCACACCCTACTACCTTCTCAACAGATCCATCCCCTATTCTGATGAAGTCAAACCTATGACTGTCAGATCAGAAATTGATGATCTATCTCCGCTATATCTGCTTTAGTCTATAAATAGACATAAGCCACTTGTCCACAATGCTTCCACTGCTCCCACTGACCACGAAAACCCTCTGGCAGAGTCATATAGACGTACACTCCTAAAGCCAGTTTAGAACGACGCTATACTCATCCTCCTGTCGGGTCTCACAGTCTGGAACAACAGCTATGGAAATTCTGGGTAAACAAGAACTTCCCTGTCACCGTCCTTGAGGCTACCGGAGTACCTCTCGGGTGCCTGAAGTTACCCACCTTATCTGCGGAGTGGCCAATCGAATGTCAAACCAGATTGAATCTTTAGGTTCCTATCAAATCTTCAGTAATCGTTTGTGGTTCTGGAATCACTTCCAGTTCTACCATACTCCCACTACTGTTTTCGGAAAAAATCCATTTTTATTAAAACTGGGGCGAGTCTAGAACAATATCACTATTGATCTTCCAGATGGTAGAAAGTCAACCCTCGTCATAGCCTGGGTCAACCCACAAACAGCCATTACAGAAACGTGCCTTGAGTTGTCCAGTGTCTGGTTTTAAGTATAGGCCGGACAACTCCCCGTACCTTAACATCGTTAAGATATGAACTGTTCTATATCCAATATAGAACCAGAGGCACTGATTTAATTGAACCAGATTCAAATCATGCAGCTTTCTCCAGTGCATGTCAACTAAATGGAAGGAGGCCGATCAGCGTTACTCAACTTAGGAATACTTCCACTTATGAGCAACCTGAAAGAGAAGCAGGTTCTCTTAATCATTACTATTAACTGAATACCCTACACAAGTATCTACATCTTCGATCAACTTGAAGAATCCCGATACTTGCAACACCTAGTTCTCTACTTTATACATATACCTATAACTTCTCAAAACTTGGACCCTGTGTTTCTACGAAACACCTGTCTAATAACTAGAGAAGTCATAAGTAATCCGAATATAGTACGAGAACCAACCCCTCTGTCCTCATGGATGCTGGAAAACATACAATACTCTGTATAAGTCCCTTGAGTCTGATAACTCAATCCCTGTGTGTCGTAGGTTGAAAACTGTACTTATGGTTAAGAGGAATTACACCGCTGTTCAATGCTCCTTACCTAACCATCCACTGATATAGGTAAATGTCATCGACATAATTTCAAACAGGTATATCTCACTCTATAAAAATAGACGTACAGATATATCAATTTGAAATTGGTGCATAACAGCGGATATTCAAAACCAAATATTTGCCGACCGGCAAACAACCCAAGCGATTTCCTCAGATATCACCAATTACAACGAATTCCGATATAATGAGGAAGATCACCTAATTCCCAATAACTTACTCCCACTCATCATCTGTAAAACCATACAGATGTGAGAATCATACCTGGTAAATACATATCCTGGAGTAAGTATCTAATCAGGAAATCAGTTTTCCTTTAACAGTACACAGTGAAACTGAAACATTGAAATGTTTTGATGGGGTATTCCGGTATTCCTAGTAATGCCTCTTCCATTATCCAGATTCACAACTGTAACCGTGTAATTCATTGCCATCTTTCCAAATCCCTTTATATGTCTTTAGTCATTACCATCTGTACACCCATTTAGGCCAAATGGTTTTCTTCCTTCCCTACCGTTCGGCACCAGCCTATGGTTTGGAAGAAGACTATCCAATAAGCATAATAGGTGTACTTTCCTAATCCTAGGAGAACTCGCAAAGCGAGAGAAGGTGAAGATAAAAGACAACCGAATAAACCTTATTCCTATTTCTCCTGAACCAGAATCCATCCCCGAACTGGAACAAGTTCCTTTCGAGTTCGTATATAACCGTACGATGGAGTATCCAATAAACTGTGGATCTTCGTAGTGATACGGAGTGTCCTGGAGAGATACAAAGGTGATTTGGGATTGGCGAAGAAATACTTGGTTTGGTCGTGAATAGCAGTCGCAATTTACTTTTCCCTCTTACTAATCCCTTGTTATGTCTTTACTTAATACCTAATGTACACCATCGTTATGCTAATTGGTTTTCTTCATTCCCTACCGTTCGACACCAGCCTAAGGTTTGGAAGAAGACTATCCAATTTACGTAATAATTGTACTATCTCCTAAACCAAGAAGTACTCGCAACCTGAGAGAAGGTAAAAGGAAAAGACAACTGAATAGTCCTATTCATTTTCTCCAGAACCGGAAACCATCCTCGAATAAATTCTTTCGAGTTCGTATATAACCATACGATGGTTTTGTCCAATGGAAGTGGACGTTCGTAGTAATACGGGGTGTCCTGGAGAAAAGGGTAAAAGTAGGAGTGGCAATGAGGTTTGCAACTCTGACAATCCAAAAGCCAGTGTTTAAGAAGGTTCGGTTAATTTTGGTCACTGAGTCATAGTCTTAGGGTCGGGTCAATGGTCACTGCCAAAGAGAGAGAGAAAAGAAACACTCAGCGTGCACTCTAACCTACATCAGAATGGTAACCAATTTATCTAATCTAGAAACCTCCCACTGTTACTTCAAATTCTCCGCCAAACCTGAAAGAAGAATTAGTCTGGGTCACCCGAAGAGTAAACTAACTAATCAGTGGGAATCGGGATCCAACTATCATCGCATGATAACGTGACGGAATCCGCTCACGTCATCACACTCAAGAAGGTATGCGCATATCTGGCAAGTTTCAGTTTATTTAGAAACTCCCGATGTGATTTTTGCCCCATGCTCTTATGACCTTGACTAAGGCCAACAAATCAGAAGTCACATGTCAAGTTCTACCCGTCATTTTCCAGGTTAATTTGAACCCACCCGTACAAGCCTTTGACTAGGGCCAACTAGGCTATACGACTGTCCCAAACCAATGCATCTATCTATGCTACATATGAACACCCAATAGCTACCAAACACTGTGCCTTGACTATGGCCAACAAACACAGCTTGAATACTATTGACTATCCATATGAAATGACGGAGGGCTACGAATGGTTTCTGGCGAAGACTTTTAACGTAATGAACTTGATATCGTTGAAGGAACTGATAGCTTTTTAGAAAAATATAGTGACGAAAACCTTTGCTAAAGAGGTCACTCCCGGTGAAGGGATCTCGGCTCTTTCCCTGTAGAATGAGGTGCAGGATATTCCAACTGAATACCATGATGCAAAGCAAAAGTAATCGTCTATAGTGAAGTTATCGCCCTGACGCAAACTTCTGTCCAAGGGGTCACTCCCGGTGAAGGGATCTCGGCCCTTGCCTCGTCGACTGAGGTGCAGGATATTCCAACTGAATACCACTGTGCAAAACAAAAGAGAACGCCCTTGCAATAACAGCTTTTTGAAAAAGTGTTCCAACAACATCTGATTAGGTTTGTTTTTAACTTGCATTGATCCGAATCAACACAGTTCCATCAATTGATCACACCACAAAGAACGAAAATAATGACGTACGTATATGCCATCCGCATTCGCCACTGGGTCCCGTCATTACCCGTTAGGTTAGTTAACTAACGAAAGAGCGGGGACTGGACTAGCGCGGATGCAAAACATATACAACATCTACTAGTATATATATCAATATATAATATTTCGCTCAAGGCGTGATAATATGCAACATCACAGAAATATAATAAGCATCACAGAACAATACAGATATCTGGGATCCCCGGGTTTCACAGAGCCGCTACTGAAACCCGACGTTCCCCTGGTCGTGTGGATAGCCTGTGTAATGAAATCCTAGACCCCTACGGGCGCGACATGTTACCCGCTAAAACCTGAAGCGAGGCAGCCCCCTTCAGCAACGTGAATGGACCACCCAGCACTTTACGGAATCCGGTAACTTGGGCACCCCTCCTGGGTCAACCTGTACCCCCTACGTGTGCAGTGAATAGCCCGCCAATTCTAGAGTGAAGCCCCCTCCATCTCAATGCCATGAGATGCGGGCCCGTTGCCTCTAGAACCCGGCTATCCGTGCACCCCACCTTGCGTTAATCCTAGTACAGAAAGTAAAATATACATACAATGGGTACATCGACCTCGACCCGGTCGTGCCCCAAAAGAATAATATACAATCAGACAGTGACGGAAGTCCACATGTCGGATGCTTGCCCCGCAATATCAAATGTACATAATACAACAAAAACTGTACTAGCATTGCATCCAGGCTATCCCCCACGACCAATCCGCAACATCACAGCACAACACAGAACATCAACGTGAATGTCACGTTCGCAAATCCGTCTAACCGGGCTATAGCAGTTAGACAGGATTTACCGATCGAGTGACATTCACGGTCGCAGATATAATGTAAATACTGTGAACTAATGTGTTTAAAATATTTGATCGATCAAATTTACCCAAGTGGGCCCCAAGCACTACTGTAGCACTTAATGAAATTCTGGACCCAAAAAGAATATTCCAAAACCCCAATTTTACTGTAAAAAGATCACTGTGGAAAAATGGTGCAGTGAACTCAATGAACTGCGGCGGAACCGCGGCGCCAATGGGGTTTTGGCCGCGGTTCCGCGATGGTTCTACAGTATCACTCTACCAAATTTCCACAGATGTCTTAGAATTTCCTGCATAGTATTCTGAAACAACCTGAAAAATTTTTGGAGCTAAAAAAATTTCGACAGAAACTGATGCACTTTGAAAATGCGGTTTTTGAAAATCCGATTGATCGAACTTGTAAACACGTTAGACCGAGCTAGACTAGGTTAATGGCGTGGCTCAGATACCACTGTACGTGCATGGCGGCGCCCTGGCCGTCAATCCGACGCCGGAATGCGGAAGCGATGATTTACTTTAACTTTTTAAACCGGCACCACCGCGCACTATAAACCCGGATCCTGCCATTAATCTAGTCCTAGCTAACAAGAGAAAGGATAGAGAGATATACCAAGCGATCCGTGTCCTTCGGTCTTCTCGTCGTCGTCCCGATCTCCCCGCGGAATCCCCGGTCTCCACCTCGTCGCCGTGTTGGAGATAGTGCCCTCGGAGTCAATTATTGGATCACAGGCACGTGATTGCAATGATTGAGGGAAGACCTATCCCGGTAGGACAGTCTTACTCAAGATGATAGTATGATATCTGGTTTATCTTTATCATCGTGTACTGCTTTAGGTGACGTGACAGGTCACTATTGCGCGTTGATAGAGCCCCTAGGATTCTTGCTTGACTGCCAGCAGTATGAGGGCGATCATATACGTGGGAGCTGGTAGTCTATAAGCACATCCTTAAAAGGTCCCTAGTCGTGGGAGTTTCGAGACAGGGCATCGACACTCAAGAGTAGACTAGTGTATACAGTCGAGACCCCGACGAGGGGCGGTGGCCGGTCTCACAAGCCACTAGTGTCAGTTGGTTCACCTAAGATGTATACATATGCTCATTGGGTTATGAGTACACCGGACAGGACTCACCGGGAACATGCTAGTTGGTCTTATACCTGACGTCAGATAGCAGTTCCCTGGTGACATGTGTACAGGTTAGTTCATCGACCTGAGGATCGTCATTTGTCTCGTGTGAGTTCCCACTGTACTTTGATTACTACCCTACCACGCTCAAAGGAGACGTGCAAACAGGTTTTAGTTGGGTACAGTCCCGAGCCACATGGAGGCAGTGAGCGGATCTTCGGGGGTTCGTCTCTCCCGGTATTGGGGGTGAGGTCGCGCTGTGTCTAGGAGAGCCAGAACATGAAAAGTCCTTGGCCAAGGCAGGAGATTTACTGGTAGGTATTCCAGTAGTATCTCAGGGTGTTCTGGGCTGATCTCTGACACGACTTGTACCGCTTTTGGGGGTCTGACTTTTACTAACCCCCTAGGCCCGCCATGCGATACTCATAGACGAACGGACCGGACTGTACGGATATTGTCACTGACAAGCTCAGTAAAGCGTCAGGATGAGTTAGCTCATCGACGTCCCTTTTGGTCAATAGCTTGTAGCCCGTCACGTATGGCTAATACCTCTGACGTGCTAGTGGTTAAATCCACAACCATAGTATTGACGAGTCTTTAGAGTCCCCCACATTCAGTTGCTCAAGTTTTCGGGCGAAACGCTGTATAGGCCGTATGGAGATATGGCAGGGTTCGATCAGATACGTGCGGTATTGCACGGATTAGGATCGGACGGAGAATACTAGCCGGCTTTGGTTTAAGTCGGATCCTAGTATAGTACAGTGTAGATTTTGTCTCATTGCATTTGTATTCAGTCGAAATACAGATGCGGGTGTGTATACACAGTATCGGGGTTTTTCCTGTAACTTATTACGGGACCAGTTTTCTGGAGTTGCCAGTTTGCTTTCCGTTTCGGCCATTTTCATTTGTATCTTGTTGCGCCACGGCAGCGCCCCGGCCGTCTATCCGAGGCCAAAATGCGTAATCAAAATTTTTCTTAACTCTTGAACTGGCGCTACCGCGGACAATAAACCCGGATCGTAACCATTAACCTAATGCTAGCTGTCAAGAGAAGGGGTGAGAGATATACCGAGTGATCCGAGTCCTCCGGTCTTCTCGTCGTCGTCCCGATCTCCCGCGGAAACTCCGGTCGTCGCATCCTTGCCGGAAGGGCACCACATCGTCTGCATCTTTTACGGGCTCCCACCTCAATACCGAAGCAACTCGGGCACGAAGCTGGCAAGTCGACGTGCCCAAAATTTGCTGTGGAATGTAGTGTAGAGGCTATATCTTATTTGGGGTTTTAGTTGCCATGGAGGATGAAGGAGGAGGTTAAGAAAATTGGTGCTTTCAATTTTCTAGCAAGAAGGATAGAGATGAAGAATTCCTCACATAACCAAATATGAACTCTCTCGTTCTTTTTCTCTCAAGTGAAGCCTCCTCTCTCTTGTGAGAATGGTGGAGGAATGAATATCAATCAATAACAAAATGGGAGGTGAGTGTAGGAGATGCAAAAGGGTGGCCACATCAAAAGTAAGCTTCACATCAAAAGGTAATGATAATTCTCTCAAATCAATTTCTAATCACTTCTAATCTCAAAAAGCAAGCCATCATGAAAAGCAAAGATGCTTAATCTTTCATAATGCCTCAAGTGCAAGAAACCCCCTCTACAAATGTTATTTACAAACTTGCAAATAACCCCCTCCATCGGAAAAGTACGGCCGGGAAAGAACAAAAGAAAACCGGCCGGAACGGAATGTGTAGGGTTGCTAGGCACGCGCACAAGGGTCTACGAGGCAACAATCATGCCCGATTAAAAATTTAGCCGTGCCGAACAACCTGAATACGGCACTTTATACTAGAGATTGGGCGAAAACAAGCATGCTAAACACTTTAACACTGTGAGAGGGATTACAACCTTTGTAGATCCGGTCCTTCACTTCATATGCTCCATGTTGTGGTCCCTTCGCTGCGATCATCGGGATCCGGACTCTCGAGAGGTTCCACGAAGAGAAAGACGCAACCTTTGCTTCCGATCTTCGATACTAAGATGATCTACCTTGAAGTTTCTTTAACACAAGCTAACACTCATGAAATGATGTGAACACCCTCATCTAAATGGCAAGGTAAGATGAGGATGATGAAGTAGGATTTTTGCTCTCTTTATTTATCTTTTTCTCATATTTATCCATCACAAAAATCAAAGCAAGAAACCATTTCAAGCAAAGAAGAAGAAGGAAGAAGATGATGAACAATATTAGAATCCTTTTGTGATGAATAGAAAATGAAATGATATGAAGAATAATGCAACCATGGTTGACTTAACTATTGTAGAGAATTGACTAGGGTTAGGGTTTGGGTTGGGTTAAAGCATGAGTCACTTGAAAAAATCATTATCATGACAAAAAGAAAAGCTTCTAGAAACATCTAGAAAGCTTAACCCTAATCCAAACCCTAATCATGTTTAAACTCCACTAAACAAGTTGCATTAGTTATCATATCATGTTACAATATTATATATCACATATATACTATTTATCGTAACAAAATAAAATAATACATTTAACATATATCGCATATATATCAATGTATTACCCGAGTGAGAAAAAGAATCTTTTAGTGAGCAAATATTAGTTAATGCAATTTAATATATCATATATATTATTATACATTAAATTATCGAATCAACACTTGATCCGACAATCCGGCTATATCGCATATAACCGGCTAATATTTATCCGTACCGGTTCATCGAATCAATACTTGATCCGATGACCCGGCTGATATCAAATATCGCGAGAATAGAATATGGTATCTCATATCGTATTATCCTCGGTCCCGCACATATCACATATGTGCCCCTACTCCGTTTTGCCTGAGTCAAGAAACCTCTGTGTAGGACTCTAAAGAATCGTCTATACGCCGGCAGTAGGTGATGATCATATCAAACTCCTACAAGCTGCAAGCGGTCAGCTAAACGTAACAGCTACCCAGGTATTGAGCGCTCAGAAGATCAACAAGCAAGCCTGTAACTTCTCCTGCGAATCCAAACAGTAACACTCCCGTACAGTCCGGTCTCGTCGTCTGATATGTTGCATATCTCGCCTAGGGGTGGTAAACGTCAGACCCCAGTAGCTTGATAAGTCGTGTCGATTTGAGGTCTATAACTATTCGAGAAACTACTGATAACACTTACCAGTAAATCTCAGCAACCCTGGCCAGGGATTTCCGGTTATAGCCAATCGAACACAGCACAACATCAACTCCCTATACCGGGAGAGACGAATCCCCTTCTATCGCTCATTGCCTCCATGTGATTCGGGACTGTACCCAAAAGCCACCTTTTTGCACGCCCTCTTGGACGTGGTATGATGGAAATCAAAGCACAGTGGGAATCGCACAAGACTCTATGACGATCTCGGGTCGACAGACTACTCTGTACCAGTGTCACCGGAGAACTGCCATCTGACGTATGGTATAATACCATCTGGGAGTTCTCGGCGAGTCCGTCCAGTGTACCCAGTCTCCACTGAGCACCCGTACACCATCCTTGATGTCAAACACCGATGGATATGGGATCATCCATCGCCCATCATATGGGTCAAGATGCGTATACGCTAGTCTACTCTGGTGCATCGATGCCCTGTCTCGATACACCCTCGACTAGGAACAGTTATAGGATGTACTCGTCGACTACCGTGGCCCCACTAGTATGATCTCATCATAGTCCCAGTAGTCGAGTACATATCCTAAAGGGCTTTATCAACATGTAACATAGAGACAATCAGAGTACATGTTAAGATAAAGTACAACCAGACAACATACTATCATGTCGAGCAAGAAAGTCCTCCCTATATATGTCCCAGCATCCACTACAATATACATCGTATGTACAGTAATGGCCTCTAGGGCATACATATAACTAACAATCTCCCACTTGCACTAGGGCCATCTGTTATGGTATCGCATACCCAACAATTAGCTGCGGTTGAAGTATCTCATACTCAACCATCCCATAAAAGTCTCTACTGGGAAAAAGGCCTTTGTGAATGGATTCGCGCTGTTGTCCTCTGTGTCTACTCTGCTAACCTCGATCTCCCTGGAGATCAACCATCTCCATGATCAGGTGATACTGCCTAAGAATTATATCTGGATTTCTGATGGGACGGAGGTTCCTTGGCTGAAGCCACAACTCCATTGTCACACAATGGTAGGAACGAAGTTTATCTTATGAACTTATAAATATCCAGACTGCCTCTTTTGCAGTATCCTTGGTAACGATGCATCTTGCCTTTAATCGTCTAGTATGTCACGGTATCTAGCTTGGAACTCTTCCAACATACCGTCCCTCCACTGAGGGTATAGACAATGCCTGCGACTGACATTCAGTCGTTCTTATCACCCTGGAACCTTTCCAGTGATTCTCCCTAGTATCGGTTGATACCATCTCACTACAACTAGTGAGTGTCCTAACATCCAATTAGATCTAGCTCATAGATCCAAAACCCAGGATTTATGAGGTATCACTTTGATCCTATATGGAGAATCTTTGTGATAAGCGGAGATTGACCGAGCGTAGCATAGGAAACTCCTTCCCTATCAAGAGTATGTCATCCACGCACTCTACGAGGATCACCACCATACTCTCTACTGCCTTTTCGTATATACAAGGTTCATCTACCATTTTGATGAAGTCAAACTCTTTGACTACCACATCAAAACAGATGTTCCAACTCCGCGATGCCTGTTTTATCATATAAAACATCTTGCACACGTTTCCGCTGCTCCCACAGTCTACGAAGCCCTCTGGTTGTGTACTTATAGACGCTATCTTCTAAATCATCATTTAGAAAAGCAGTCATAACACCCAACCACCAGATATCGTAGTCATGGTATGTAGCCGTGGCAAGTAGGATCTGGATGGACTTAAGCATAGATCCTTAGAAAAGGTTTCAACATAATCCATACCTGGTCTATGATGCAAACCTTTAACAAGTCTAGCTTTGAAAGTCTCAACTTTTCCATGTACACCAAGTAATCTTCTCAAGATATACTTGCTCCTGATGGGGATTTAACCCTTCAGATAAAGCAACCAAAGTCCATACTTTGTTGGTGTATAAGGATTCCATCTCAGATCGATAAGCATCCAGCCATTCTTACAGAGTCCCACTCCTGATGGCCTGCACGAAACTAGTTGGGTCATCATCTCATGATGCAATCCTCGCTCCCACTGTCATAGAGAAACCGAAGTATCTCTCAGGTGGGTGAGGAAACCTACTAGATCGGCGGAGAGGCTGAGGTTCGTTGGAAACTATTGAATCCTTTGGTTCCACCAAATCATCAGTTGCATTTTGTATAGCTGGAACCATTTCCAGTTCTACATAACAAACCTTGCCTCGAGCTTGTCCGGATTTTGCTTTTAGACATAGGCCGGACAACTCCAAATCTTAACAAGCTTAAGATATGGGCTCTTCCCTTTCCATATCACATATGAAGTGGTAGGCAACTGATTTGATTTGAACCCTATTCAATAGGTATGCAGCTTCTCAAGTGCATAACTCCCAAAAGGAAATAGGCAACTCAGTAGTACTCATCATAGAGCACACCATATCACATAGGTGCTATTGCTCCGCCCCGATATACCATCATGCTATGGTGTATACGGAGGAGTAATGCTGAGAAAGAATCTCATTCTCCTTTAGAATAGTCCAGGAATTCCGTGCTCAAGTATTCTCCTCCTTGATCTTATCAAAGGACATAATACTTATACCCGTATTTTGGTTCTCTACTTCTAACTTATATTCTGTGAATATCTCAAAAGGTTCGGACTTGTGTTTCAACAGGAACATATGTCTGAATCTTGAGAGATTATCAGAGAATGTAATGAAGTACAAAGAACCGATCTTGGCATGTGTAGACAGGGGACTTTCATACATCAGCATGTATCAATCCCAAAAGTTCACTAACTCTTTCTCTGTTTCCAACAAACAGAGCTGTGGTCATCTTATCTTTGTGACATGACCGGCAAGTTTCATAAGATGTAAATTCAAACTAATTTAAATATGCATCTATATGTAACTTCAGCCAGTCGGGTCGCATTGATATGACCTAGTCTACAATACCTCAAGAAGGATTCATTCATTTCTGAACTATTCCTCTTGTGTGTGTTCCGTATACTAAGAACTGTAGTTTGATTTAGAACGACAATGCTTTTAGATAACGTGCCTGAACCGATCAACTTTTGATATAGGAAATGTTCAAAACATTATCCAACAATACAAAATTATATCCTTTCTTTACTAATGAAGAGACTGATATGATTTTGTATATCAGGTTCGGTATCTAATAACATTTGTTCAGAATCAATGTATTCTGGTAATACAGGGTGATAGTGACCAACAGACTTGGCTGCAACACTTGCACCGTTTTCTGTCTCATGAAACTTATCACCCGTTCTCAGTTCTCTACCTATCTGTAGCCCATGTAACAGATTACATATACGGGATCCTGATCCGGTATCACATACCCAGGACGTAAAGGATACTGAGAAATAGTTTTGTGTAATGAACACATCCGAAGATGATGCATCAACATGCACTTTCTTCGTTTGGGCGGCACGGGAAATCTGGTATTCCCCAATTTCCTGCTCTGTCTTATAACAATTATAAGTTAGAGCGGGACCAACGTTCCCCAGCTCAGTATAACAAGCGGGTTCGGTCAATATATCCGTTTTATTATCTTGATTAAGGCGTGATATAGTCGCTACCTGGAGAGAGAGAGAAGAAAAGACTCAGCGTATGCTCTTGCAAGATTAGATTGGTTGTCTAATATATCTAATCAGGACGTCTCCCACTGTTTTAATCAAATCTTCCTACAAACCCTAAAAGGAAAGATTAGCCGGGATTAATTACACGCTACAAGTTCGCCAATCTTTCAGCCAGGCCAGTGTCGGTACTTTGAGAGAGGTCCCCCGTGCTTTCGCACGAACCTAATTAAAGTAAACCTCGTTTTCCCAGAGGCGTAACCCCGTTAACACCTTTCTAGACACCTACTTGATCGGCTAATTGTAGTGTGTAAAACTCTCCCAGGAGTAACTCTTACTCGCAGCGGGTATCGGGATCCAACTATCTCATAGAAGGTATGCAATCTCATTGCAAATTTCAACACTTGAAATTCCTAATAATATTTTACCCCTAGCGATCTATGACCTTAACTAAGTCAACAAATCATAAATCGCAAGTCAAGTTCAACCCGTACATTTCTCGATTGAATTAAACCCACCCGTACGACCTTTAACTGAGTCAACAAAACCGTACGAATACCCTAATCCAATCACATCTCATGTTTTAGCAGATAAACATTACTTAGCTACCGTACACTATGCCTTAACTAAGTCAACAAACATAGCACGAATACTAAATAATATCTATCTGAAATGACGGAGGGCTACGCAGGTTTTTCAGAAAACCCTGAGCGTAATTAACTTGATATCGTTGTAGAATCGAGTGATTTTAAATGGAGTGTTTTTTAGGCTTTTCCAGTTTTGCTAAAGGGGTCACTCCCGGTGAAGGGATCGTCGGCCCTTTCCTCATCGAATAAGGTGCAAAATATTTCACAAATACCACTATGCAAAGCAGAAACTATAGAAGCAATCAAAAGACAAACCGAGTTTGTAGCATCTGCCAGTTATTGCTAAAGGAGTCACTCCCGGTGAAGGGATCTCGGTCCTTTCCTTATCGAATAAGGTGCTGGATGTTCTACAAGGAACAACGCTATGCAAAGCAAGAACTGTAGCTACCAGTTTTTATAAACAAGTTTCTACAACATCTTAGGTTTCTTTTATTTCATTAATCTCATTAATGAAGTCCCATTTTATTATGCTTCACAAGCATCTCTTTTAAAACGAAATCTGCAATATAACATATATCTCATATATATAATATAAACATTCGTCTCGGGCAGTAATATGATCTCATCACAGAACATTGCAGCAGAAGAACATATATGAAATATTGGATATACTAGGACGTCCGTGTTTTCAATACGAGCCTGTATAAAACACGGATTCCATGGTCGGGATGAATAGCCAAACCAACATCCCTAGACCCCTACGAGAGTGGCAAGTAACACTGCCAATTCTAGGGTTAGGAGACCCGGTCTCGACTCCTCAAGATGGTCTCCCACTGGACCCTAGAACCCGGTTACTTGTGCTCCCCGCCTTGGGTCTACCTAATGCGGAAAAGAAAATAATATACAACGGTGACATCTTCCGCTACCTGGAAGTGCCCCAATAAAAGAATATTACATACAAATGAATTTTACATGAATGAAAAAGAAAAACTCTCATCTCACATAAAACCCCCGGCTATTCAAAACGCGACGATCCAATATAACATATCACAGCAACACATAATATCTCATATCATCAACGTAAGCAAGTATGCGTATCTCGATTGTCGTTGATGTATAGCAACGAAGCCGGCGATACACCACATACTACGCTTACGGTCACAGAAAAGAAAGTGTAAAACTACAACAGTTGGAATCCGCAATCTCTTTATACATCGCATGCCTAACCAAATGAATTCTTTAGACATCGCATGCCTAACTATTATAAACCCCGCATTTTAGTCTCATTATCGAAAACTCTTTTCAATATCAAGTCGAGCAATTCAACAAGATTCCCGACGTCCTGATCGAATGCTCGTCGCAAACTTTAGTAGATGGCCGCACCCCCGATACCGTCGACGAAGTGCACCAAGGCGGAACACCGCTACCGGGAGCACCCAAACGGATGCTTTCGGCGACGGGGTTCTCCTACAGTCACTTGGTCGGGGCTTTGGGGCGTAGCTGTCTATTAAGTTTACCCGGCGAGTATCCGCGTACGCTACGTGATTGCGACGGACTTTTGATCACATCAAAATTCCGTGGCAACCGATCATCTGAGACTAAACTGCTATGTTTATAATATTCAAATCAGTTATCTCATAACCACCTGTGGATTCCAATTATTGTATCACATTCCAGATAAATAGAAAAAGTTAAACTTTCCGATCGAATCATCAAACACCCAAGATTTCCCCAATATATCTCAACACTTGAAATCAGTATAAAAACATTCATCACATGCCACAGTACCAATGGTCC
The DNA here is from genome assembly GCA_030015575.1 of Agapanthus africanus. NCBI lineage: Eukaryota > Viridiplantae > Streptophyta > Magnoliopsida > Asparagales > Amaryllidaceae > Agapanthus > Agapanthus africanus. The sequence goes on from CM057351.1 coordinate 240,775,529, forward strand.
AGCCGTAGAAGGGTCAAGCCAACGCCTCACATGTGGCACGCCGTACTGCCCCAAACCCTAAGGTTCAAAAGTCAGTTCAAGACGGTCACATAATCGAGTTAAGGTTTGTTGTCTTCTAGAGGGTCCACTGAGTTACTTGCACGACTTAGAACATTCTTAAACACGAGAAAAAATCCAACTTTTGAAAAATTTTCCGACAGGGGAAAAAGTGAGTTATTGATATCCGCCCGAACTTTTTAACAGTTTCTAAAAGTTATCCGGAAAACCCATAGACAAAATTAGATATCCCGATCGAAACATCGAATCCCCAAAACAACCCCAGAAAATTCAACTCTTGAATAAATATTAAAAATTCTCAGAAAATCCAGCATAATAAAATAGGAGTTACTGTGCAAACAGAGAATGATGACGTCATCATTTCGCCGCGGAACCGCCGCAGAAGGCATGCTTCTGCCGCGGTTCCGCCGCGTGTTGTACTGTTCATCAAAAACATTTTGTACCGTAATTCTTATAATTCTCTGCTGAATTTTTTAAGCATTTTTAATGTGGAAAAATCCCAGTTTTTAGAAAAAGTCCAGAGAGCGGGTTTTATCGGGGTTTCGGGTTTCGATCGGACTTTAAACTTCGTCTAGACTTCGCCTAAAGCTCTAGCTTGGCTCTGATACCACTGTAGGGTTGCTAGGCACGCGCACAAGGATCTACGAGGCATCAACCATGCCCGATTAAAAATTTAGCCGTGCCGAACAACCCGAATACGGAACTTTAAACTAGAGATTGGGCGAAAACAAGCATGCTAGACACTTTAACACTAAGTGAGAGGGATTACAACCTTTGTAGATCCTGTCCTTCACTTCATATGCTCCGTGTTGTGGTCCCTTCGCTGCGATCATCGGGATCCGGACTCTCGAGAGGTTCCACGAAGAGAAAGACGCAACCTTTGCTTCCGATCTTCGATACTAAGATGATCTACCTTGAAGTTTCTTTAACACAAGCTAACACTCATGAAATGATGTGAACACCCTCATCTAAATGGCAAGGGAAGATGAGGATGATGAAGTAGGATTTTTGCTCTCTTTATTTATCTTTTTCTCATATCCATTTCAAGCAAAGAAGAAGAAGGAAGAAGATGATGAACAATATTAGAATCCTTTTGTGATGAATAGAAAATGAAATGATATGAAGAATAATGCAACCATGGTTGACTTAACCATTGTAGAGAATTGACTAGGGTTAGGGTTTGGGTTGGGTTAAAGCATGAGTCACTTGAAAAAATCTTTATCATGACAAAATGAAAAGCTTCTAGAAACATCTAGAAAGCTTAACCCTAATCCAAACCCTAATCATGTTTAAACTCCACTAAACAAGTTGCATTAGTTATCATATCATGTTACAATATTATATATCACATATATAATATTTATCGTAACAAAATAAAATAATACATTTAACATATATCGCATATATATCAATGTATTACCCGAGTGAGAAAAAGAATCTTTTAGTGAGCAAATATTAGTTAATGCAATTTAATATATCATATATATTATTATACATTAAATTATCGAATCAACACTTGATCCGACAATCCGGCTATATCGCATATAACCGGTTAATATTTATCCGTACCGGTTCATCCAATCAACACTTGATCCGATGACCCGGCTGATATCAAATATCGCGAGAATAGAATACGGTATCTCATATCGTATTATCCTCGGTCCCGCACATATCATATATGTGCCCCTACTCCGTTTTTCCTGAGTCAAGAAACCTTTGTGTAGGACTCTAAAGAATCGTCAATACGCCGGCAGTAGGTGATGATCATATCAAACACCCACAAGCTGCAAGCGGTCAGCTAAACGTAACAGCTACCCAGGTATTGAGCGCTCAGAAGATCAACAAGCAAGCCTGTAACTTCTCCTGCGAATCCAAACAGTAACACTTCCGTACAGTCCGGTCTCGTCGTCTGATATGTTGCATATCTCGCCTAGAGGTGGTAAACGTCAGACCCCAGTAGCTTGATAAGTCGTGTCGATTTGAGGTCTATAACAGTTCGAGAAACTACTGATAACACTTACCAGTAAATCTCAGCAACCCTGGCCAGGGATTTCCGGTTATAACCGATCGAACACAGCACAACATCAACTCCCTATACCGGGAGAGACGAATCCCCTCCTATCACTCATTGCCTCCATGTGATTCGGGACTGTACCCAAAAGCCACCTTTTTGCACGCCCTCTTGGACGTGGTATGATGGAAATCAAAGCACAGTGGGAATCACACAAGACTCTATGACGATCTCGGGTCGACAGACTACTCTGTACGAGTGTCACCGGAGAACTGCCATCTGACGTATGGTATAATACCATCTGGGAGTTCTCGGCGAGTCTGTCCAGTGTACCCAGTCTCCACTGAGCACCCGTACACCATCCTTGATGTCAATCACCGATGGATATGGGATCATCCATCGCCCATCATATGGGTCAAGATGCGTATACGCTAGTCTACTCTGGTGCATCGATGCGCTGTCTCGATACACCCTCGACTAGGAACAGTTATAGGATGTACTCGTCGACTACCGTGGCCCCACTAGTATGATCTCATCATAGTCCCAGTAGTCGAGTACATATCTTAAAGGGCTTTATCAACATGTAACATAGAGACAATCAGAGTACATGTTAAGATAAAGTACAACCAGACAGCATACTATCATGTCGAGCAAGAAAGTCCTCCCTATATATGTCCCAGCATCCACTACAATATATATCGTATGTATAGTAATGGCCTCTAGGGCATACATATAACTAACAGAATGCAAACTGGCAACTCCAGAATACTGGTCCCGTAATAAATTACAGGAAAACCCCGATACTGTGCATACACACCTGCATCTGTATTCCTACCGGATACAAATGCAATGAGACAAAATCTACACTGTACTAAACTAGGTTCCGGCTTAAACCAAAGCCGGCTAGTAATATCCGTCCGATCCTGATCCGTGCAATATCGCACGTATCTGATCGAACCTTGCCATATATCTATATGGCCTCTAGTACAAACCGTCCGATCCTGATCCGTGCAATACCGCACGTATCTGATCGGACCCTGCCATATCTCCATACGGCCTCTACAGCGTTTCGCCCGAAAGCTTGAGTAACTGTAAGTGTGGTGGACTCTAAAGACTCGTCAATACTTTGGCTGTGGATTTAACCACTAGCACGTCAGAGGTATAAGCCAATACGTGACGGGCCACCAGCTATTGACTAAAAGGGACGTCGATGAGCGAACTCATCCTGACACCCTACTGAGCCTGTCAGTGACTATATCCGTACAGTCCGATCCGTTCGTCTATGAGTATCGCATGGCGGGCCTAGGGGGTTGGTAAAAGTCAGACCCCAAAAGCAGTACAAGTCGTGTCGGAGTGTAGCCCAGAACACCCTGAGATACTACTGGAATACCTACCAGTAAATCTCCTGCCTCGGCCGAGGGCTTTGTGTAATGGCTCTCCTAGACACAGCGCGACCTCACCCCGAATACCGGGAGAGACGAACCCCTGCAGATCCGCTCACTGCCTCCATGTGGCTCGGGACTGTACCCAACTAAAACCTGTTTGCACGACTCCTTTGAGCCGTGGTAGGGTAGTAATCAAAGCACAGTGGGAACTCACACGAGACAAATGACGATCTCAGGTCGATGAACTAACCTGTACACATGTCACCAGGGAACTGCTATCTGACATCTGGTATAAGACCAACTAGCATGTTCCCGGCGAGTCCTGTTCGGTGTACTCATAACCCAATGACCACCTGTATACATCTTAGGTGAACCAACTGACACCAGTGGCTTGTGAGACCGGCCACCGCCCCTCGTCGGGGTCTCGACTGTATACACTAGTCTACTAATGGAGTATCGATGCCCTGTCTCGAAACTCCTACGACTAGGGACCTTTTAAGGATGAGCTTATAGACTACCAGCTCCCACGTATATGATCGCCCTCATACTGCTGGCTGTCAAGCAAGAATCTAGGGGCTCTATCAACATGTAATAGCGACCTGTCAGGTCACCTGAAGCAGTACACGATGATAAAGGTAAACCAGATAGCATACTATCATCTCGAGTAAGACTGTCCTTCCGGGATAGGTCCTCCCTCAATCATTGCAATCACGTGCCTGTGATCCAATAATTGACTCTGAGGGCATTATCTCCAACAATCTCCCACTTGCACTCAATGCTAATTATTGCGATGTCGCATACTCACAGCCCGTGTGATACTGAACACCCAACTCCTCTACTAGTCAGTCTCACAAAGCTCGTTTGCGAAACTATTGCGTTCGAGGAATATCCTCAGTGAGTGGATCCGCTGTGATGTTTCTTTCTATGTCTCTCCATATCTCAAGTTCGCGGAGAAAACCATCTCCCGAAATGAGCAATACCTGTCTTAAAGTATGTCTGGATATCTGATGGGACCTAGCTCATCAATGAACTCCAAATCCAAACTTCTTAGACTGTATCGATAACTGAACTTAATCAGTACCCAGCGCCATGCCTCCCTCAGTATTGCCTTGGACCACCTGTCCAAAATACTGCCCCTCGTCAGAAGGAGAAACTATAACTCTGACAGCCACTCTGCCATCCATGTCACCTTGGAAGCCTGGAATGATAACCGTCTCTTAAAAGAGGCTGTCGTTATCACATCCCTAGAACATCAACTTATGTTCTAAAACTGCTTCCGACTGTTTCTCCAGGATTGGATTAATATCAACTTATTGCACCCACTGCAAGAATAACATCTGGTGTGGTACTTGACATCTCATGATTGACTCAATTGCCTAAGCAAGTGATCTGTCAATCATGCGTATCCCTCTCCCCTTTAGTCTGTAAGACACCTTTAGAGAGGGTGACTCCGTTACCTGCAGGTATACTACCGTGCCAGGAGTCGTCCATTCTAAATACTCATAGAATGCTGTCAAAGTACCCAGATTGGGAAACCACCCAAATCTAGATCTAAAACCATAGATCTAGTGACCAGAATATCTGACATAATATCCAAGTCCTATGTGGAGAAACCACTGTGTGACAACCAAAGAATAACCGATCGTAGTATAGGAATATCACTTCCTACTCTGTGTATGTCATCCAAATACCAGGACATCATACCCTACTACCTTCTTAGCAGATCTATCCCCTATTCTGATGAAGTCAATCCCATGACTGTCACATCAGAAATAGGTGATCTATCTCCGCTATATTTGCTTAAGTCTATGAATAGACATAAGCCACCTGTCCACCAATGCTTCCGCTGCTCCCACTGACTACGACAACCCTCTGGCAGAGTCATATAGACGTACATTTCTAAAGCCAGTTTAGAATGACGCTATACTCATCCTCATGCCGGGTTTCACAGTCTGGAACAACAGCAATGGCAAGTCTGGGTAAACAAGAACCTCCCTGCTACCGTCCTTGAGCATACCGAAGTACCTCTCGAGTGCCTGAGGTTACCCACCATATCTGCGGAGTGGCTAATGGAATGTAAAATCAGATTGAATCTTTAGGTTCCTATGAAATCTTCAATAATCGTTTGTGGTTCTGGAATCACTTCCAGTTCTACCATACTCCCACTACTGTTTTCTGAAAAAATCCATTTTTAATTAAAACTGTGGCGAGTTAAGAACAATATCACTATTGATCTTCCAGATGGTAGAAAATCAACCCTCTTCATAGCCTGGGTCAACCCACAAACAACGATTACAGAAACGTGCCTTGAGTTATCCGCAGTCTGGTTTTAAGCATAAGCCGGACAACTCCCCGTACCTTAACATCGTTAAGATATGAACTGTTCTATATCCAATATAGAAACAGAGGCACTGATTTAATTGAACCAGATTCAAATCATGCAACTGTCACCAGTGCATGTCAACTAAATGGAAGGAGGTCGATCAGTGTTACTCAACTTAGGAGTACTTCCAATTATGAGTAACCTGAAAGAGAGGCAAGTTCTCTTAATCATTACTATCAACTGAATACCATACACAAGCATCTACATCTTCGATCACTTTGAAGAATCCCGATACTTGCAATACCTGATTCTCTACTTTATTCAAATACCTATAACTTCTCAAAATTCAGACCCTGTGTTTCCACGAAACACCTGTCTAAAAACTAGAGGAGTCATACGTAAACCGAATATAGTACGAGAACCAACCCCTCTGTCCTCATGGACGCTGGACAACATACAATACTCTGTATAAGTCCCCTGAGTCTAATAACTCATTCACTGTGCGTCGTAGTTTGAAAACTGTACTTATGGTTAAGAAGAATTACACCGCTGTTCAATGCTCCTTACCTAACCATCCACTGATATAGGTAAATGTCATAGACATAATTTCAAAAAGGTATCTCTCACTCTATAAAAATAGACGTACAGATATATCAATTTGAAATTGGTGCATAACAATGGATATTCAAAATCAAATATTTGCCGACCGGCAAACAACCCAGGTGACTTCCTCAAATATCACCAATTACAACGAATCCCAATATAATGAGGATGATCACCTAATTCCCAATAACTTACTCCCACTCATCATCTGTAAAACCATACAGATGTGAGAATCAAACCTGGTAAATACATACCCTGGAGAAAGTGTCTAATTGGGAAATCCGTTTTCTTTTAACAGTACACAGTGAAACTGAAACATTGAAATGTTTCGATGGGGTATCCTGGTATTCCTAGTAATGCTTCTTCCATTATTCAGATTCACAACTGTAACCGTATATCTCTTTGCCATCTCTCCAAATCCCTTTATATGTCTTTAGTCATTACCTTCTGTACACCCCTTTAGGCCAAATGGTTTTCTTCTTTCCCTACCGTTCGGCACCAGCCTATGGTTTGGAAGAAGACTATCCAAAAAGCATAAAGGGTATATTGTCCTAATCCTAGGAGCACTCGCAATACGAGAGAAGGTGAAGATAAAAGACACCTGAATGTACTTTATTCCTATTTCTCCTGAACCAGGATCCATCCCCGAACTGGAACAAGTTCCTTTCGAGTTCGTATATAACCATACGATGGATTATCTAATAAACTGGGATCTTCGTAGTAATACGGAGTGTCCTGGAGAAATACAAAGGTGATTTAGGATTGGCGAAGAAATACTTGGTTTGTTCGTGAATGGTAGTCGCACTTTACTTTGCCCTCTTACTAATCCCTTGCTTTGTCTTAACTTAATACCTTCCGTACACCGTTTAGGCTAACTGGTTTTCTTCATTCCCTACCGGTCGGCACCAGCCTATGGTTTGGAAGAAGACTATCCAATATGCGTAATAGGTGTACTACTCCTAAACCAAGGAGTACTCGCAACCTGAGAGAAGGTGAAAAGAAAAGACAACTGAATAGTCCTATCCGTTTTCTCCAGAACCAGAAACCATCCTCGAAGTCCTTCGAGTTCGTATATAACCATACGATGGTTTTGTCCAATGGAAGTGGGCGTTCGTAGTAATACAGGGTGTCCTGGATAAAAGGGTAAAAGTAGGAGTGGCAATGAGGTTTGCAACTCTGACAATCCAAAATCCAGTGTTAAGAAGGTTCGGTCAACTTGGTCACTGAGTCATAGTCAAGGGTCGGGTCATTGGTCGCTGCCAAAGAGAGAGAGAAAAGAAACACTCAGCGTGCACTCTAACCTAGATCAGAATGGTTATCACTTTATCTAATCTGGAAACCTCCCACTGTAACCTCAAATTCTTCCCCAAACCTGAAAGAAGAATTAGTCGGGATCACCCGAGGAGTAAACCAACTCATCAGTGGGAATCAGGATCCAACTATCATTTCATGATAACTTGACGGAATCCACTCAAGTCACCACACTCCATAAGGTATGCGCATGCCTGGCAAGTTTCAGTTTCTTTAGAAACTCCCAATGTAATTTTTACCCCTAGGACTCAAGTGACCATGACGGAGTCAACAAATCAAAGAGTCCTAGTCAAGTTCAACCCGTCATTATCTGGATTGCATTAAACCCACCCGTACGCGCCCTTGACGGAGTCAACAAGGCCGCACGACTGTCCTAACCAATCCCATTTATGCAACAAACAAGCACCACTTAGATACCGTACACTACGCCTTGACGGAGTCAACAAACGCAGCACGAATACTAAATAATACCCATAAGAAATGACGGAGGGCTACGAATGGTTTTTGGCGAAAAACCTTTAACGTAATGAACTTGATATCGTTGAAGGAACTGCATAGCTTTTTATAAAAATGTAGTGACGAAAACCTTTGCTAAAGAGGTCACTCCCGGTGAAGGGATCTCGGCTCTTTCCCCGTAGAATGAGGTGCAGGATATTCCAACTGAATACTACGATGCAAAGCAAAAGTAATCGGCTATAGTGAAGTTAATGCCCTGACGCAAACTTCTGTCCAAGGGGTCACTCCCGGTGAAGGGATCTCGGCCCTTGCCTCGTCGACTGAGGAGCAGGATATTCCAAATGAATACCACGATGCAAAACAAAAGTGAACGTCCTTGCAATAACACCTTTTTGAAAAGTGTTCCAACAATATCAGAATGGGTTTGTTTTTAACTTGCATTGATCCGAATCAACGCAGTCCCATCAATTGATCACACCACAAAGAACGAAAATATACTGATGTACGTATATGCCATCCGCATTCACCACTGGGTCCCGTCATTACCCGTTAGGTTAGCTAACTAACGACAGAGCGGAGACTGGACTAGCGCGGATGCAAAACATATACAACATCTACTAATATATATACCAATATATTATGTTCGCTCAAGGCGTGATAAAATGCAACATCACAGAAATGTACAGCATCACAGAACAATACAGATATCTGGAAGCGCCGGGTTTCACAGAGCCGCTGCTGAAACCCGACGTTCCCCTGGTCGTGTGGATAGCCTGTGCAATGAAATCCTAGACCCCTACGGGCGCGGCAAGTCACCCGCCAAAACATGAAGCGAGGCAGCCCCCTTCAGCACCGTGAATGGACCACCCAGCAGTTCATGGAATCCGGTAACTTGGGCACCCATCCTGGGTCAACCTGTACCCCCTACGAGTGCGGCGAATAGCCCGCCAATCCTAGAGTGAAGCCCCCTCCGTCTCAATGCCATGAGATGCGGGCCCGTTGCCCTCTAGAACCCGGCTATCCGTGCACCCCACCTTGGGGTAATCCTAGTACAGAAAGTAAAATATACATACACCGGGTACATCGACCGCAACCAGGCCGTGCCCCAAAAGAATAATACAAACAGGCAGTGACGGTAGTCCACATGTCGGACGCTCGCCCCGCAATATCAAATGTACATATATAAACAAAACTGTACTACCACTGCAACCAGGCTATCCCCACGACCGATCCGCAACATCACAGCATAAACACAGAACATCAACGTGAAAATCACGTTCGCAAATCCGTCTAACCGGGCTATAGCAGTTAGATAGGATTTACCGATCAAGTGATATTCACGGTCGCAGATATAATGTAAATACTGTGAAATAATGTGTTTAAAATATCCGATCGATCAAATTTTACCAAGTGGGCCCCCCAAACAATACTGTAGCACTCACAGAAATTCTGGGCCCAAACAAAGTATACCAAAACCCCTATTTTCAGCCCACAAGCCCACTGAAAAGAAACGATGACAAGAACCCACATTCCTGCGGCGGAACCGCGGCCAAAGGGGGGTTATGGCCGCGGTTCCGCGGTCGTACGGAGGGATCGGGTCATCAAATTTTTCCAGTGTTCTTACGACTATCAGTACATCACTTTTCTACAACCTGAAAAAGTTTTAGAGTCCGGAAAAATTCGACAGAAAACTGATGCATGCAAAACGCGGATTTTGGAATTTTGGTCGATCGGATAAGTAAAACACATTAGAACAAGCTAGGCAAGGTTAATGGCGTGGCTCTGATACCATGTTGCGCCACGGCAGCGCCCCGGCCGTCTATCCGAGGCCAAAATGCGGAATCAAAATTTTTCTTAACTTTTGAACTGGCGCTACCGCGGACAATAAACCCGGATCGTAACCATTAACCTAATGCTAGCTGTCAAGAGAAGGGGTGAGAGATATACCGAGTGATCCGAGTCCTCCGGTCTTCTTGTCGTCGTCCCGATCTCCCGCGGAAACTCCGGTCGTCGCATCCTTGCCAGAAGGGCACCACATCGTCTGCATCTTTTACGGGCTCCCACCTCAATACCGAGGCAACTCGGGCACGAAGCTGGCAAGTCGACGTCCCAAGATTTGCTGTAGAATGTAGTGTAAAGGCTATATCTCATTTGGGGTTTTAGTTGCCATGGAGGATGAAGGAGGAGGTTAAGAAAATTGGTGCTTTCAATTTTCTAGCAAGAAGGATAGAGATGAAGAATTCCTTACATAACCAAAAATGAACTCTCTCATTCTTCTTCTCTCAAGTGAAGCCTCCTCTCTCTTGTGAGAATGGTGGAGGAATGAATATCAATCAATAACAAGAAGGGAGGTGAGTGTAGGAGATGCAAAAGGGTGACCACATCAAAAGTAAGCTTCACATCAAAAGGTAATGATAATTCTCTCAAATCAATTTCTAATCACTTCTAATCTCAAAAAGCAAGCCATCATGAAAAGCAAAGATGCTTAATCTTTCATAATGCCTCAAGTGCAAGAAACCCCCTCCACAAATGTTATTTGCAAACTTGCAAATAACCCACTCCATCGGAAAAGTCCGGCCGGGAAAGAACAAAAGAAAACCGGCCGGAACGGAATGCAAACTGGCAACTCCAGAAAAATGGTCCCGTAATAAATTACAGGAAAACCCCGATACTATGCATACACACCCGCATCTGTATCCCTACCGGATACAAATGCAATGAGACAAAATCTACACTGTACTAAACTAGGATCCGGCTTAAACCAAAGCCGGCTAGTAATATCCGTCCGATCCTGATCCGTGCAATACCGCACGTATCTGATCGAACCTTGCCATATATCTATACGGCCTCTAGTACAAACCGCCCGATCCTGATCCGTGCAATACCGCACGTATCTGATCGGACCCTGCCATATCTCCATACGGCCTCTACAGCGTTTCGCCCGAAAGCTTGAGTAACTGTAAGTGTGATGGACTCTAAAGACTCATCAATACTATGGCTGTGGATTTAACCACTAGCACGTCAGAGGTATAAGCCAATACGTGACGGGCCACCAGCTATTGACTAAAAGGGACGTCGATGAGCGAACTCATCCTGACACCCTACTGAGCCTGTCAGTGACAATATCCGTACAGTCCGGTCCGTTCGTCTATGAGTATCGCATGGCGGGCCTAGGGGGTTGGTAAAAGTCAGACCCCCAAAAGCGGTACAAGTCGTGTCGGAGTGTAGCCCAGAACACCCTGAGATACTACTGGAATACCTACCAGTAAATCTCCTGCCTCGGCCGAGGGCTTTGTGTAATGGCTCTCCTAGACACAGCGCAACCTCACCCCCAATACCGGGAGAGACGAACCCCTGCAGATCCGCTCACTGCCTCCATGTGGCTCGGGACTGTACCCAACTAAAACCTGTTTGCACGACTCCTTTGAGCCGTGGTAGGGTAGTAATCAAAGCACAGTAGGAACTCACACGAGACAAATGACGATCTCAGGCCGATGAACTAACCTGTACACATGTCACCAGGGAACTGCTATCTGACATCTGGTATAAGACCAACTAGCATGTTCCCGGCGAGTCCTGTCCGATGTACTCATAACCCAATGAGCACCTGTATATATCTTAGGTGAACCAACTGACACCAGTGGCTTGTGAGACCGGCCACCGCCCCTCGTCGGGGTCTCGACTATATACACTAGTCTACTAATGGAGTATCGATGCCCTGTCTCGAAACTCCTACGACTAGGGACCTTTTAAGGATGTGCTTATAGACTACCAGCTCACACGTATATGATCGCCCTCATACTGCTGGCTGTCAAGCAAGAATCCTAGGGGCTCTATCAACGTGTAATAGCGACCTGTCAGGTCACCTGAAGCAGTACACGATGATAAAGGTAAACCAGATAGCATACTATCATCTCGAGTAAGACTGTCCTACCGGGATAGGTCCTCCCTCAATCATTGCAATCACGTGCCTGTGATCCAATAATTGACTCTGAGGGCACTATCTCCAACATATCTTTCAATGGCCGAAGATTGGTGAAGGAGGGCTTATTTGCATTTGTGCAAATAAGCAATTTGGAAGGGGGTCTTTGCATATTGTTGGATCATGATGGTTTCATGATGGAGCCCCATCCCTTGACCTTCCATGGTTCATGATTGCTTGACTTTTTGTAGCAATCATGGTTGTTGATTACATTATTCTTGTGGCTATCCTTTTTCACTCACATACCTCTCATTCTCTCCTCTCCCATGAGTATGGCCGGCCAAGCATGAGGGAGGGGCTGCCCATTTTTTTGGGTGGGGATTTTTGGTCTTTTGGCTTCACAAAAATCCCAAGTTTCATCGCCAAAAAGTCCTACTTCATTTCCTCCACCAAAATGGCAACATCCACTACCCCAAAATGAGACATGAGTTCTACACACATTCTACAGCAAACCTTGGGCACGTCGGCTTGCCAACTTCATGCCCGAGTTGCCTCGGTATAGAGGTGGGAGCCCGTAAAAGAAGTAGGCGACGTGGTGCCCTTCCGGCAAGGAGGTGGAGACCGGACATTCCGCGAGAGATCGGGACGACGACAAGAAGACCGGAGGACACGGATCACTCGGTATATCTCTCTTCCCATCTTGTAGTTAGCTAGGACTAGTTTAATGGCACGATTCAGGTTTATAGTGCGCGGTGGTGCCGGTTTGAAAAATCAAAGTTTAGCATCGCTTCCGCATTCCGGCGTCGGATTGACGGCCGGGACGCCGCCGTGTACTTATAGTGGTATCAGAGCCTCGCCATTAACATAGTCTAGCTTTGTCTAATGTGTTTTGCATTTCCGATCGAACAAAAATTCCAAAATCCTTGTTTTCAATAGCCTCAGTCTCTGTCGAATTTTTTTTGGCTCCGAAATTTTTTCAAGTAGTTGCAGAATACAGTGCAGGGAATTCTAAGAACTCTGTGAAAATTTGGTCGGGTGATCTCACCATACCACCGCGGAACCGCGGCCAAACCCATGCTTGGGCCGCGGTTCCGCCGCCATTTAGCCTCCTCACTGGACCAATTTTTTACAGAGGGTCTTAGACAGGGAAATTGGGGTTTTGGCATATTCTTTTTGGGCCCAGAATTTCTTTAACTGCTACAGTAATGCTTGGGGCCCACTTGGTAAAATTTGATCGATCGGATATTTTAAACACTTTAGTTCACAGTATTTACATTATATCTGTGACCGTGAATGTCACTTGATCGGTAAATCCTGTCTAACTGCTATAGCCCGGTTAGACGGATTTGCGAACGTGACCTTCACGTTGATGTTCTGTGTATTCCTGTGATGTTGCGGATTGGTCATGGGGATAGCCTGGTTGCAGTGGTAGTACAGTTTTGTTGTATTATGTACATTTGATATTGCGGGGCGAGCGTCCGACATGTGGACTTCCGTCACTGCCTGATTGTATTATTTTTTTGGGGCACGACCAGGTTGCGGTCGATGTACCCGTTGTATGTATATTTTACTTTCTGTACTAGGACTACCACAAGGTGGGGTGCACGGATAGCCGGGTTCTAGAGGGCAACAAGCCCGCATCTCATGGCATTGAGACGGAGGGGGCTTCACTCTAGAATAGGCGGGCTATTCGCCGCACTCGTAGGGGGGTACAGGTTGACCCAGGAGGGGTGCCCAAGTTACCGGATTCCGTGAAGTGCTGGGTGGTCCATTCACGTTGCTGAAAGGGGCTGCCTCGCTTCAGGTTTTTGCGGGTAACTTGCCGCGCCCGTAGGGGTCTAGGATTTCATTGCAATGGCTATCCACACGACCAGGGGAACGTCGGGTTTCAGTAGTGGCTCTGTGAAACCCGGGGATCCCAGATATCTGTATTGTTCTGTGATGCTGTACATTTCTGTGATGTTGCATTTTATCACGCCTTGAGCGAAATATTATATATTAATATATATATACTAGTAGATGTTGTATATGTTTTTCATCTGCGCTAGTCCAGTCCCCGCTCTGTCGTTAGTTAGCTAACCTAACGGGTAATGACGGGACCCAGTGGCGAATGCGGATGGCATATACGTACATCAGTATATTTTCGTTCTTTGTGGTGTGATCAATTGATGGGACTGCATTGATTCGGATCAATGCAAGTTAAAAACAAACATATTCTGATGTTGTTGGAACACTTTTCAAAAAGCTGTTATTGCAAGGACGTTCTCTTTTGTTTTGCATCGTGGTATTCAGTTGGAATATCCTGCTCCTCAGTCGACGAGGCAAGGGCCGAGATCCCTTCACCGGGAGTGACCCCTTGGACAAAAAGTTTGCGTCAGGGCAATAACTTCACTATAGCCGATTACTTTTGCTTTGCATCGTGGTATTCAGTTGGAATATCCTGCACCTCATTCTACGGGGAAAGAGCCGAGATCCCTTCACAGGGAGTGACCTCTTTAGCAAAGGTTTTCGTCACTATATTTTTAAAAGCTATCCGTTCCTTCAACGATATCAAGTTCATTACGTTAAAGGTTTTCGCCAGAAACCATTCCTAGCCCTCCGTCGTTTCATATGGATAGTCAATAGTATTCAAGCTGTGTTTGTTGGCCAAAGTCAAGGCACAGTGTTTGGTAGCTGTTGGTTATTCATATATAGCATAGATAGATGCGTTGGTTTGGGACAGTCGTATAGCCTTGTTGGCCTTCGTCAAGGGCTTGTACGGGTGGGTTCAAATTAACCTGGACAATGACGGGTAGAACTTGACATGTGACTTATGATTTGTTGGCCTTCGTCAAGGTCATAAGAGCATGGGGCAAAAATTGTAGGTCAGGCAGCCACCCCATCCAATGGGGTCGCCGTGGCACCAACGGGTCCCTAAGCCGCTACTTTTTACGCTTGCCCCCTCGCGAGGAGTACAACCCGCCGGAACACCTTCCGGTCTCGGGACACCCTGAGGGTAAGAGCCTATGCTTCGCCACACTGTCACACAGTGAGAACCCCTCATAGGTCGACATCCAATGCCTAGTAGCTCTGATACCAATGAAAGGTTAGTATAGCACCCTATGAAGAGTTTTGAAGCATCACATGACCCAAAGTTTTAATTTTTATGGTGCTAAACTAACATGCAAAAGGATCGATCCTAGAAAATTAGGGTTACGAAATAAAAAGCGAACTAATCTAGGGTTTCGAGACTACAACCTTTGTAGCTCCCTTTCGCTGGACTCCTTGGTCTCTAGGGTGTTGAACGAAGGTCCTCTTGAAGTCCCCTTGTGTCCACGACGATCCACCACGGAGATCTCCGTCTAAGCTCGCAACTTCGTCAAACCGAAGAGAACACTCTAAACAAAACGGCTAAGCTTGTGTAGAATGATGTTGTGGTTAGGTTTCTCACTTCAAAAACCTATCTTTAAGTGGTATTTTCTCACTAGAAAAAACTAGAGAGCAAAAGAGCAAGAGGAAGAAGATGGTGGCAATTTTTAACAAGAGGTAAAAAAGGATAACTCTAGTGAAGAAAAAGAAATATATCTATATATATTTTATTCCTTCATACTATGAACCATGGTTAAAGTGATGGAGACATTATTTAACTTGAGTTTTGAATGATAAAGAGAAGGATAACCATAGGTTAGTGGTAGTTGAGCATGGTTAGGTCAAAGGAAGAATGTAGAAGCAAGAATGATTATCTTTTCCTTTTCATTTTCTTTTTAAATCTAAAATCAAATAATAATCCAAAATATAATCCATTGTGTGAGTCTTATATTGCCACCATTTCCATATGCTAACAACCATGATGGATGAGTGTATGTATGTGTGCATGTATGCACATCCACATGTGCATGAAACTAGCATGAAAGAAAGAAAGAAAAGCACACATGCATGCACACATCTATCATCTAAGAAAAGGTTTTAAGTGAGAAAACTAATGGTTAAATGATAAATCAACACTTGATTTATCAATCCGGTCATATCTCATATGACCCCACCAAAAGCAGTTCACCCGATCAATGTTCGGTATCATATACGCACATTTCAATCGGGTGCATGCGCATATCGCATATGCGCACCACAACGTTTCGCCTGGACTGGGTAACTCCTTTGTGGGACTCTAAGACTCGTCAATACGCCAGCATAGGGTAATGATCATATCAAGTATCCTCAAGCCGCAAGGGGTCAGCTAAACGTAACGGCCACCCGGGTATTGAGCGATCAGAAGACAACAAGCGAACCTGCTACAACTCCCGTCGAGCCATCCGGCAACACTACCGTACAGTCCGGTCTCTTCGTCAGATATGCTGCATATCGAGCCTAGGGATGGTCACGTCGACCCCAATAACTCAATAAGTCGTGTCGGTGAATGGTCTATAACAAATCGAGAAACTACTGATAACACTTATCAGCAAATCTCAGCAGCCCTGGCCAGGGACTTGCTGTTATAACCAGTCGGGCACAGCACAGCATCAACTCCCAATACCGGGAGAGACGAAACCCCTCCTATCGCTCATCGTCTTCGTGTGTCTTGGGACAGTACCCAACGGCCACCTGTTTGCACGACTCTGTAGAGCCGTGGTAGGGTGGTAATCAAAGTACAGTGGGTGAATACACAAGGCTCTATGACGATCTCGGGTCTACAGACTAACCTGTACCAGAGTCACCTGAGAACTGCTATCCGACGATAGATATAATTCCATATAGGAGTTCTCGGTGAGTCCGTCCACTGTACCCAGTCACCACTGAGCACCCGTATATGATCTTGATGTCAAACATCGATGAATGTGGAAACATTCATCGCCCATCGTATGGGTCTAGTATCATATACGCTAGTCTACTCTGGTATATCAATGCCCCGTCTCGATATACCTACGACTAGGGACGTTCCAGGATACGCTTATAGACTACAGATGTCCCACTAGTATGATCTGCATCATAATCAGAGTAGTCAAGCCGATATCCTCAGGGCTTTATCAGCATGTATGAATGAATAAAAGCATGATCAAATCAACATGTCAGATAAAGAAGAACCAGATAGCATACTATCATGTCGAGCAAAAATGCAAACTGAATATATATACATGTATAGATACATCCACTATCACATAATGGCCTCTAGGGCATACATATATCCAACAATCTCCCACTTGCACTAAGGCCAGTTATTGGCGTATCTCATACCCAACATCTCAAAAAGTCACTCATGCTGTGGCTGAGGGAGGGCCTTGGTGAGTGGATCCGCGGCGTTGTTCTTTGTGTCAACTCTCTTAATCTCGATCTCGCGGCGATCTACAATCTCCCGGATCAAATGAAAGCGCCTCAGGATGTGTCTGGACCGCTGATGGGATCTGGGCTCCTTGGCTAACGCCATAGCCCCATTATTATCACAATACAAGGGTATTGGATCAATAATGGTTGGAACTACTCCTAGCTCCGAGACGAACTTCTTCATCCAGACGGCTTCCTTGGCGGCATCATTTGCAGCAATGTACTCAGCTTCCATCGTAGAGTCTGCAACGGTATCTTGTTTGGAACTCTTCCAACTTACCGCCCCTCCATTGAGGGTAAATACAAACCCTGAGATAGATTTGCTGTCATCCTTATCGCTCTGGAAGCTCGAATCGGTAAAGGCCTCCATTTGGAGATCTGTATTACCATACACCAAGAACAATTCTTTAGTCCTTCGTAAGTACTTAAGAATGTTCTTCACAGCTGTCCAGTGGTTCTCTCCTGGGTTGGATTGATACCTGCTTACAACACTAAGTGCATAAGCTACATCTGGGCGTGTACATAACATCGCATACATTATAGATTCTACTGCCGAAGCATAAGGTATAATGCTCATGCGAGCTCTCTCTTCACGGTCTTTGGACAAGAATCCTTGGAGAGAGTGACTCCATGGCAAGCGGGTAAGGCACCCCGCTTGGAGTCTTCCATACTAAACCTCTTTAGGATAGTGTTGATGTACCTGGTTTGGGACAATCCCAATAACTTTTTGGATCTATCCCTATAGATCATTATGCCCAGGATGTATGTGGCATCACCCAGGTCCTTCATGGAGAACCTTAGTGATAAGAATGATTTAACCGACTGTAGCATAGGAATATCATTTCCTATCAGAAGAATATCATCCACGTACAATACGAGGAATGTGACAGCTCTTCCTACAGCGTTCTTATAAACACAAAGTTCATCTGGATTTTTGATGAAATCAAACTCTTTGATGACATCATCGAAACAGATGTTCCAATTCCGAGATGCCTGCTTTAACCCATATATGGATTTAAGCAATCTACATGCTTTCTCGCTGCTCCCACTGTCAATGAAGCCCTCTGGCTGATCCATATAAACGCATTCTTCTAAATCTCCATTTAGAAATGCCGTTTTAACGTCCATCTGCCAGATTTCATAGTCGTAGTGAGCAGCAATAGCAAGTAGGATCCGAATGGATTTAAGCATGGCTACGGGCGAAAAAGTTTCGTCATAGTCCAAACCTGGTCTTTGACGAAAACCTTTCGCCACAAGTCTTGCCTTATAGGTCTCTACCTGCCCATCCACACCAATCTTTCTTTTAAAGATCCATTTGCACCCTACAGGTTTTACCCCAGGGGGTACAACGTCCAAAGTCCATACTTTGTTGGTGTACATAGACTCCATTTCGGATCTCATGGCATCCAGCCACTTCACAGAGTCACCACTCGTGATAGCTTGCTGAAAACTGGTAGGATCATCATCATCCATCATGCAATCTTCTCCGTTACCATCAATGAGGAAACCATAGTACCTCTCCGTTGGGCGAGAAGTCCTACCAGATCTACGGAGTGGCCGAGGTTCTTCAGTTTTTGTTGCAACAGCCGGTTCAACCAAATCGTCATTTGTAGTTTGTGTCTCCAGAACCTCTTATAGATCTACTACCTTTCCATCATCTTTATCTGTGAAAAACTCTTTTTCCAAGAATATGGCATACTGAGAAACAAACACCTTTTGTTCCTCTTTATGGTAGAACAGATATCCATAAGAATTCTTTGGATATCCCACAAAGTTACACATGACTGACCGTGTCTCGAGTTTGTCCGGATTCTGCTTTTTAACATAGGCCGGGCAACCCCAAATCTTAATTCTTTTAAGAGATGGTCTCTTCCCATTCCATATCTCATATGGCGTGGTAGACACGGCTTTGGTTGGAACCCTGTTTAGCAGAAACACTGCAGTCTCCAATGCATGTCCCCAAAACGAGACTGGTAACTCAGCGTCACTCATCATGGACCGGACCATATCTAATAGGGTCCTATTCCGTCGTTCTGACACACCGTTGTGCTGTGGTGTGTAAGGAGGAGTGAGCTGAGAGAGAATCCCATTCTCTTTTAGGAAGTTTGCAAATTCTGTACTGAGATACTCTCCACCTCGATCTGATCGAAGCATCTTAATACTCAAGCCGGTTTGTTTTTCTACTTCTTGTTTATATTCAATGAATTTCTCGAAAGCGTCGGACTTGTGCTTTAATAAAAATACATGACCGAATCTTGAGAAATCGTCAGTGAATGTAATGAAGTATGAAAAACCGCCTCTAGCCTGTGTAGACATAGGCCCACATACATCACTATGTATGAGGCCCAGGAGCTGAGTAGCTCTTTCTCCGTGTCCGGTAAACGGAGTTTTGGTCATTTTACCCTTGATACAAGACTGGCAAGTCGCATAAGATTTATATTCAAAAGAGTTTAAATATCCATCTTTGTGTAACCTGTTTAGTCTTGTTTCGTTAATATGACCAAGTCTATAATGCCAAAGAAAAGCTTCATTTAATTCTGAAAGTTTTCTTTTATTAGTGTGTTGTATATTGAAAACTGTGTGTTGATTTAGGACATATATTCCATTATTATGTGTACCATACCCAACCAACATTTGATTTAGGTGAATGTTCATAACATTGTTCTGCAACACAAAATTATACCCTTCATTGTCCAACAAAGAAACGGATATTATATTACATAGCATACTTGGTACAAAATAACATGGATTCAAAATCAAAATACATCCAGATGGCAACCCCAAGTGATACTCTCCCACTGCGACTGTATGTACATTGGAACCATTTCCAACGCGGAGAGTATGGTCACCTATCCTCAAAACCTTGCTATTTCTCAGCCCCTGCATAGAATTGCAAATGTGAGAACCTGAACCGGTATCCAATACCCAGGAAGCAGAGTTTACAGAAAAACAGTTTTCAGTCACAAACGCACCTGAAGTAGAAGCATCACCATGCTTCTTCTTGAGACTTAGGTACTCCGTGCAATTGCGCTTCCAATGTCCTGTCTTGTGGAAATGAAAACATTCGCCTTTCCCCGGGTCTCCAGCTGTGGACTTTCCCTTTCCCTTCACCTTTTTGACTCCGCCCTTAGGATTAGTGGGTTTCTTCTTTTTCTTTCCCTTGGCCTTAGCTTTCGGGCGAGAAGAAGAAGACTGTCCAATAGTCATAACGGGAGTCTTTGCTGACTTCATAGTGCTCTCTGCACTCCTTAACATATTAAGGAGTTCAGGGAGTTCCTTCTCCATGCCATGCATATTAAAGTTCACTATGAACTGAGCAAAGGTGGAGGGGAGGGACTGCAGAATAATATCTATATATTGTTCATTGTCCATTGTCCATCCGAGGCCCTCAAGCTCTTCTATAAGAGCTATCATCTTCAAAACATGGTCTGCTACTGGTGTGCCAGGGGCCATCCGCATCTGAAACAGTTTCTTTGATGCTTCGTATCGTAATACGCGGGACTGCTCCCCATACAACTCCTTTGTATGGAGCAATATCCCGTGAATGTCCATGTCCTCGTGTTGCTTTTGATGTGTGTTGTCCATCGATGCAAGCGCGAGGCATTTTGCAGTGGCACAGTCAGCGTCCCATGTCTTGCGGACTTCAATGTCCGCAACTGAGGACTTTGGGCCTGGGACGGGCGGGGCTGAAGCCGTGAGGACATATGATACTTTATCATAAGTCAAGGCGATCTTTAGATTCCTCAGCCAGTCTTTATAGTTGGTCCCATTCAGTTTGTTCTTATCTAGTAGAAGCTTAAGTCCAGTCATTGGTATCTGCCATTAAGAGAGAGAAAAGAATACACTCAGCGAAAGCTCTTGCACATATTAGATTGGTTTATTATCTTCTCTAATCGATGTTTCCCACTGCTTTTTATCAAGTTTTCTTTCAAACCTTAAAAAGAAAAACTAGCCAGGATTAATTACAGTCTACAACTTCGCTAACCGTTCAGCCAGGCCAGTGTCGGTACTTTGAGGGAGGTTCCCCGTGCTTTCGCACGGACCTAATTAGAGTAAGCCTCGTTTTCCCAGAGGCGGAGCCCCGTTAACACCTTTCTAGACACCTAATGAGTTAGCTAATTGTAAACTGTAAAACTCTCCTAGGAGCAACTATTGCCCACAGTGGGATCGGGATCCAACCATCACATGGAAGGTATGCAATCTCATTGCAAATTTCAACACTTGAAATTCCCGATGTAATTTTTACCCCTAGTTCTTATGACCTTAACTATGGTCAACAAATCATAAGTACCAGTCAAGTTCTACCCGTCATTTCTTGATCAATTAGACCCACCCATATGACCCTTAACTATGGTCAACAAAGTCGCATGAATGCCCTAATTAATCTGCATCATATGCAGTGTAGGAAGACATCACTTAGCTACCGTACACTACGCCTTAACTAAAGTCAACAAACGTAGCACGAATACTAAATACTCTACTTCCTAAAATGACGGAGGGTTGCGAATGATTTTTAAGAAAATCTTTAACGCTTTGAACTTGATATCGTTGTAGAATCAAACAGTTTTTCAAAAGGAGTGGCTTAAGCTCCGCAGTTTTGAAATGTAGCTTTTTCATAAATAGCCGAGTAGTCTTTAAATCCGATTCTACAACATCTTTTTAGATTTATTTTCTTTACATTAATCACATTAATGTAATCACATCATTTAAGTCCTTAAGCCAATCACAGAAAAGAAACGAAAATAACACGTACGCTTATGCCATCCGCATTCGCCGCAATGTTCCGTTATGCACCGTTAGGTTACATAACTAACGGCATACCGGGACGGGACTAGCGCGGGTGTAAAACATAAGCAACGTCTACTATATATCATATATATAATATGTCATTCGTCTCAGATATTACAGAACACAGGCAGCAGAAACATAGATATAACGTGGGATATCCTAGGACGTCCGTATTTAGTATTTAGCCAGAATAGAAAATACGGATTCCACAGTCGCGATGAATAGCCAAGCCCACACCCTGGACCCCTACGAGAGCGGCAAGTGACCCTACCAATCCTGGAGTTTAGGAGACCCGGTCTCGACTCCTCGAGATGGCCTCCCACTGAACCCCAGAACCCGGTCACCAGTGCTCCCCTCCTTGGATCCATCCTAATGCGGAAAAGTAAATAATATACAACACTGGTGACACAACCGCAACCTGGAAGTGCCCCAAATAAAAGAATATTACATTTGAATTTACATGAATGAAAATATAAAACTCTCATCTCACAAAACCCCCCCGGCTATTCGATCGCGACAATCCTGCATATCATATCTCAGCAACACATAACATCAACGTAAGTAAGTATGCGTACCCCGATTGTCGTTGATGTATAGCAACGAAACCGGCGATATCGTACATACTACACTTACGGTCACAGAAAAGAAAGTGTAAAACTACAATATTTGGAATCCAGATTCTCTTTAGACATCATAAATGCGAAATATCACATATTTCGTATTTCATGCCTAAACTACATGAATTCCACATATTGTATCACATTCCAGACAAACAGACAGTATTAAAGTTTTCGAACGAACAACCAAGCACCCAAGATTCACTAAATCCCAACACTTGAGCAGGGTTCAAAAATCCGGAGTGTGACACAGTAGTGGCGGTCCAGCCGTAGAAGGGTCAAGCCAACGCCTCACATGTGGCACGCCGTACTGCCCCAAACCCTAAGGTTCAAAGGGCAGTTCGAGACGGTCACATAATCGAGTTAAGGTTTGTTGTCTTCTAGAGGGACCACCGCAAAAAGACTTGCACGTATCTTCAAAGTATTTAAACCCCGTGAATAGTGAGTAAATGATACTCGTTCAAACACTTCAATACTTTCTAATTTACCCGGAAAAGCTACGAAATAAAAATCCCGATCGAAATGACGAAATCAAAACCATCTCCAGAATTTTTCAAAACCAAATACAGATTAAAAATATCCAAAAATTTATACAAGCAGATTCATGAATTAATGTACAAAACATATTCATCAATACATATATACGGCCGCGGAACCGCGGCCTAAGCAAGCTTAGGCCGCGTTTCCGCGGCGAGAATCACTGTTCACTGAAAATATTTTGTACCGTAACTCTTATATTTTCCTGCTGTATTTTTTACATATTTTTAATTCTGCAAATTATCAAATTTTAGAAAATTTCCAGAGAGCACCCAAAAATACCGTATTTTTGTCCTATCGGGGTTTTCACTTCGTAAAAACGTCGCCTAATGTTCTAGGTCGGCTCTGATACCAATGTAGGTCAGGCAGCCACCCCATCCAATAGGGTCGCCGTGGCACCAACGGGTCCCTCAGCCGCTACTTTTTACGCTTGTCCCCTCGCGAGGACTATAACCCGCCAGAACACCTTCCGGTCTCGGGACACCCTGAGGGTAAGAGCCTATGCTTCGCCACACTGTCACACAGTAAGAACCCCCCATAGGTCGACATCCAATGCCTAGTAGCTCTGATACCAATGAAAGGTTAGTATAGCACCCAATGAAGAGTTTTGAAGCATCACATGACCCAAAGTTTTAATTTTTATGGTGCTAAACTAACATGCAAAGGGATCGATCCTAGAAAATTAGGGTTACGAAATAAAAAGCAAACTAATCTAGGGTTTCAAGACTACAACCTTTGTAGCTCCCTTTCGCTGGACTCCTTGGTCTCTAGGGTGTTGAACGAAGGTCCTCTTGAAGTCCCCTTGTGTCCACGACGATCCACCACGGAGATCTCCGTCCAAGCTCGCAACTTCATCAAACCGAAGAGAACACTCTAAACAAAACGGCTAAGCTTGTGTAGAATGATGTTGTGGTTAGGTTTCTCACTTCAAAAACCTATCTTTAAGTGGTATTTGCTCACTAGAAAAAACTAGAGAGCAAAAGAGCAAGAGGAAGAAGATGGTGGCAATTTTTAACAAGAGGTAAAAAAGGATAACTCTAGTGAAGAAAAAGAAATATATCTATATATATTTTATTCCTTCATGCTATGAACCATGGTTAAAGTGATGGAGACATTATTTAACTTGAGTTTTGAATGATAAAGAGAAGGATAACCATAGGTTAGTGGTAGTTGAGCATGCTTAGGTCAAAGGAAGAATGTAGAAGCAAGAATGATTATCCTTTCCTTTTCATTTTCTTTTTAAATCCAAAATCAAATAATAATCCATAATATAATCCATGGTGTGAGTCTTATATTGCCACCATTTCCATATGCTAACAACCATGATGGATGAGTGTATGTATGTGTGCATGTATGCACATCCACATGTGCATGAAACTAGCATGAAAGAAAGAAAGAAAAGCACACATGCATGCACACATCTATCATCTAAGAAAAGGGTTTAAGTGAGAAAACTAATGGTTAAATGATAAATCAACACTTGATTTATCAATCCGGTCATATCTCATATGACCCCACCAAAAGCAGTTCACCCGATCAATGTTCGGTATCATATACGCACATTTCAATCGGGTGCATGCGCATATCGCATATGCGCACCACAACGTTTCGCCTGGACTGGGTAACTCCTTTGTGGGACTCTAAGACTCGTAAATACGCCGGCAGAGGGTAATGATCATATCAAGTATCCTCAAGCCGCAAGCGGTCAGCTAAACATAACGGCCACCCGGGTATTGAGCGATCAGAAGACAACAAGCGAACCTGCTACAACTCCCGTCGAGCCATCCGGCAACACTACCGTACAGTCCGGTCTCTTCGTCAGATATGCTGCATATCGAGCCTAGGGATGGTCACGTCGACCCCAATAACTCAATAAGTCGTGTCGGTGAATGGTCTATAACAGATCGAGAAACTACTGATAACACTTATCAGCAAATCTCAGCAGCCCTGGCCAGGGACTTGCTGTTATAACCAGTCGGGCACAGCACAGCATCAACTCCCAATACCGGGAGAGACGAAACCCCTCCTATCGCTCATCGTCTTCGTGTGTCTCGGGACTGTACCCAACGGCCACCTGTTTGCACGACTCAGTAGAGCCGTGGTAGGGTGGTAATCAAAGTACAGTGGGAGAATACACAAGGCTCTATGACGATCTCGGGTCTACAGACTAACCTGTACCAGTGTCACCTGAGAACTGCTATCCGACGATAGATATAATTCCATATAGGAGTTCTCGGTGAGTCCGTCCAGTGTACCCAGTCACCACTGAGCACCCGTATATGATCTTGATGTCAAACATCGATGAATGTGGGAACATTCATCGCCCATCGTATGGGTCTAGTATCATATACGCTAGTCTACTCTGGTATATCAATGCCCCGTCTCGATATACCTACGACTAGGGACGTTCCAGGATACGCTTATAGACTACAGATGTCCCACTAGTATGATCTGCATCATAATCAGAGTAGTCAAGCCGATATCCTCAAGGCTTTATCAGCATGTATGAATGAATAAAAGCATGATCAAATCAACATGTCAGATAAAGAAGAACCAGATAGCATACTATCATGTCGAGCAAGAATGCAAACTAAATATATATACATGTATAGATACATCCACTATCACATAATGGCCTCTAGGGCATACATATATCCAACAAAAATCACATCGGGAGTTTCTAAAGAAACTGAAACTTGCCAGATATGTGCATACCTTCTGGAGTGTGATGACGTGAGCGGATTCCGTCACGTTATCATGCGATGATAGTTGGATCCCGATTCCCACTGATGAGTTGGTTTACTCCTCGGGTGATCCCGACTAATTCTTCTTTCAGGTTTGGAGGAGAATTTGAGGTGACAGTGGGAGGTTTCCAGATTAGATAAATTGGTAACCATTCTGATCTAAGTTAGAGTGCACGCTGAGTGTTTCTTTTCTCTCTCTCTTTGGCAGCGACCATTGACCCGACCCTAAGACTATGACTCAGTGACCAAAATTAACTGAACCTTCTTAAACACTGGCTTTTGGATTGTCAGAGTTGCAAACCTCATTGCCACTCCTACTTTTACCCTTTTCTCCAGGACACCCCGTATTACTACGAACGTGCACTTCCATTGGACAAAACCATCGTATGGTTAGATACGAACTCGAAGGAATTTATTCGAGGATGGTTTCCGGTTCTGGAGAAAACGAACAGGACTATTCAGTTGTCTTTTCCTTTTACCTTCTCTCAGGTTGCGAGTACTCCTTGGTTTAGGAGATAGTACACCTATTACGAAAATTGGATAGTCTTCTTCCAAACCATAGGCAGGTGCCGACCGGTAGGGAATCAAGAAAACCAATTAGCCTAACGATGGTGTACAGAAGGTATTGAGTTAAGACAAAGAAAGGGATTAGTAAGAGGGCAAAGTAAATTGCGACTGCTATTCACGACCAAACCAAGTATTTCTTCGCCAATCCCAAATCACCTTCGTATTTCTCCAGGACTCTCCTTATCACTACGAAGATCCACAGTTTATTGGATACTCCATCGTATGGTTATATACGAACTCGAAAGGAACTTGTACCAGTTTGGGGATGGATTCTGGTTCAGGAGAAATAGGAATAAAGTTTATTCAGGTGTCTTTTATCTTCACCTTCTCTCGCATTGCGAGTACTCCTAGGATTAGGACAGTACACCCATTATGCTTATTGGATAGTCTTCTTCCAAACCATAGGCTGGTGCCGAACGGTAGGGAAGGAAGAAAACCATTTGGCCTAAAGGGGTGTACAGAAGGTAATGACTAAAGACATATAAAGGGATTTGGAAAGGTGGCTAAGAATTACACGGTTACAGATGTGAATCTGGATAATGAAAGAGGCATTACTAGGAATACAGGGATACCCCATCGAAACATTTCAAATGTTTCAGTTTCACTGTGTACTGTTAAAGGAAAACTAATTTCCCGATTACATACTTACTCCAGGGTATGTACTTACCAGGTATGATTCTCACATCTGTATGGTTTTACAGATAATGACTGGGAGTAAGTTATTGGGAATTAGGTGATTGTCCTCATTATATCGGGATTCGTTGTAATCGGTGATATTTGAGGAAGTCACCTGGGTTGTTTGCCGGATGGCAAATATTTGGTTTTGAATATCCGCTGTTGTGTACCAATTTCAAATTGATATATCTATACGTCTATTTTCATAGAGTGAGATATACCTTTTTGAAATTATGTCTATGACATTTACCTATATCAGTGGATGGTTAGGTAAGGAGCATTAAACAGCGGTGTAATTCTTCTTAACCATGAGTACAGTTTTCAACCTACGACACACAGTGAATGAGTTATCAGACTCAAGGGACTTATACAGAGTATTGTATGTTGTCCAGGGTCCATCAGGACAGAGGGGTTGGTCCTCGTACTATATTCGGTTTACTTATGACTTCTCTAGTTTTTAGACAGGTGTTTCGTGGAAACGCAGGGTCCGAATTTTGAGAAGTTATAGGTATTTGAATAAAGTAGAGAACCAGATATTGCAAGTATCGGGATTCTTCAAGGTGATCGAAGATGTAGATACTTGTGTATAGTATTCAGTTGATAGTAATGGTTAAGAGAACTTGCTTCTCTTTCAGGTTACTCATAATTGTAAGCATTCCTAAGTTGAGTAACGCTGATCGGCCTCTTTCCACTTAGTAGACATGCACTGGAGACAGCTGCATGATTTGAATCTGGTTTAATTAAATCATTGCCTCTGTTTCTGTATTGGATATAGAACAGTTCATATCTTAACGATGTTAAGGTACGAGGAGTTGTCCGGCTTATGCTTAAAACCAGACTCTGGATAACTCAAGGCACGTTTTCTGTAATGGCTGTTTGTGGATTGACCCAGGCTATGACGAGGGTTGACTTTCTACCATCTGGAAGATCAATAGTGATATTGTTCTAGACTCGCCACAGTTTTAAATAAAATGGATTTTTTCAGAAAACAGTAGTGGGAGTATGGTAGAACTGGAAGTGATTCCAGAACCACAAACGATTACTGAAGATTTGATAGGAACCTAAAGATTCAATCTGGTTTGACATTCCATTGGCCACTCCGCAGATAAGGTGGGTAACTTCAGGCACCCGAGAGGTACTCCGGTAGCCTCAAGGACGGTGACAGGGAAGTTCTTGTTTAGCCACACTTGCCATTGCTGTTGTTCCAGGCTGCGAGACCCGGCGGGAGGATGAGTATAGCGTCGTTCTAAACTGGCTTTAGAAGTGTACGTCTATATGACTCTGCGAGAGGGTTGTCGTAGTCAGTGGGAGCAGTGGAAGCATTGGTGGACAGGTAGCTTATGTCTATTTATAGACTAAAGCAGATATAGCGGGGAGAAATCATCCATTTCTGATGTGACAGTCATAGGTTTGACTTCATCAGAATAGGGGATGGATCTGTTAAGAAGGTAGTAGGGTGTGATGTCATGGTATTTGGATGACATACACAGAATAGGAAAAGAAACTCCTATACTACGATCGGTTATACTTTGGTCGTCACACAGTGGTTTCTCCACATGGGACTTGGACATTATATCAGACATACTGGTTTCTAGATCTATGGTTTTAGATCTAGATTTGGGTGGTTTCCCAATCAGGGTACTTAGACAGCATTCTAAGAGTATTTAGAATGGACGACTCCTGGCACGGTAGTGTACCTGCAGGTGATGGAGTCACCCTCTCTAAAGGTGTCTTACAGACTAAAGGGGAGAGGGATGTGCATGATTGGCAGATCACTTGCTCAGGCAATTGAGTCAATCATGAGATGTCAAGTACCACACCAGATGTTGTTCTTGCACTACATGCAATAAGTTGACATTGATCCAATCCTGGAGAAACAGTCGGAAGCAGTTTTAGAACATAAGTGGATGTTCTAGGGATATGATAACGACAGCCTCATTCGGGAGACAGTTATCATTCCAGGCTTCCAAGGTGACCTGGACGACAAGGAGGTTGTCAGAGTTATAGATTTTCCTTCTGATGAGGGGCAGTATTTTGGACAGGTGGTCCAAGGCAATACTGAGGGAGGCATGGCGCAGGATACTGATTAAGTTCAGTTGACGATACAGTCTAAGAAGTTTGGATTTGGAGTTCATTTATGAGCAAGGTCCCATCAGACATCCAGACACATTCTAAGACAGGTATTGCTCATTTCGGGAGATGGGTTTCTCCGCGAACTTGAGATATAGAGAGACATAGAAAGAAACATCAAGGCGGATCCACTCACTGAGGCTATTCCTCGAACGCAAAAGTTTCGCAAACGAGTTTTGTGAGACTGAAAAGTAGAGGAGTTGGGTGTTCGGTATCACACGAGCTGTGAGTATGCGACATCGCAATAATTAGCCTTGAGTGCAAGTGGGAGATTGTTGGAGATAGTGCCCTCGGAGTTAATTAGTGGATCACAGGCACGTGATTGCAGTGATTGAGGGAGGACCTATCCCGGTAGGACAGTCTTACTCAAGATGATAGTATGCTATCTGGTTTATCTTTATCATCGTGTACTGCTTTAGGTGACCTGACAGGTCACTATTGCGCGTTGATAGAGCCCCTAGGATTCTTGCTTGACTGCCAGCAGTATGAGGGCGATCATATACGTGGGAGCTGGTAGTCTATAAGCACATCCTTAAAAGGTCCCTAGTCGTGGGAGTTTCGAGACAGGGCATCGATACTCCAGAGTAGACTAGTGTATACAGTCGAGACCCCGATGAGGGGCGGTGGCCGGTCTTACAAGCCACCGGTGTCAGTTGGTTCACCTAAGATGTATACAGATGCTCATTGGGTTATGAGTACACCGGACAGGACTCGCCGGGAACATGCTAGTTGGTCTTATACCTGACATCAGATAGCAGTTCCCTGGTGACATGTGTACAGGTTACTTCATCGACCTGAGGATCGTCATTTGTCTCGTGTGAGTTCCCACTGTACTTTGAATACTACACTACCACGCTCAAAGGAAATGTGCAGACAGGTTTTAGTTGGGTACAGTCCCGAGCCACATGGAGGCAGTGAGCGGATCTTCGGGGGTTCGTCTCTCCCGGTATTGGGGGTGAGGTCGCGCTGTGTCTAGGAGATCCGTAACATGAAAAGTCCTTGGCCAAGACAGGAGATTTACTGGTAGGTATTCCAATAGTATCTCTGGGTGTTCTGGGCTGATCTCTGACACGACTTGTACCGCTTTTGGGGGTCTGACTTTTATCAACCCCCTAGGCCAGCCATGCGATACTCATAGACGAACGGACCGGACTGTACGGATATTGTCACTGACAGGCTCAGTAGGGTGTCAGGATGAGTTCGCTCATCGACGTCCCTTTTTGTCAATAGCTGGTAGCCCGTCACGTATGGCTAATACCTTTGACGTGCTAGTGGTTAAATCCACAGCCATAGTATTGACTAGTCTTTAGAGTCCCCCACATTCAGTAGCTCAAGTTTTCGGGCGAAACGCTGTAGAGGCCGTATGGAGATATGGCAGGGTTCGATCAGATACGTGCGGTATTGCACGGATCAGGATCGGACGGATAATACTAGCCGGATTTGGTTTAAGCCGGATCCTAGTATAGTACAGTGTAGATTTTGTCTCATTGCATTTGTATTCAGTCGGAATACAGATGCGGGTGTGTATACACAGTATCGGAGTTTTTCCTGTCATTTATTACTGGACCAGTTTTTTGGAGTTGCCAGTTTGCTTTCTGTTTCGGCCATTTTCATTTGTATCTTTCAATGGCCGAAGATTGGTGGAGGAGGGCTTATTTGCATTTGTGCAAATAAGCAATTTGGAAGGGAGTCTTTGCATATTGTTGGATCATGATGGTTTCATGATGGAGCCCCATCCCTTGAACTTCCATGGTTCATGATTGCTTGACTTTTTGTAGCAATCATGGTTGTTAATTAGTTGATGGAGTGTGCTTTTGCTAGTGATGATGATTCTTGCATGATGACCATTCCTCTCACTTGCATTATTCTTGTGGCTATCCTTTTTCACTCACATACCTCTCATTCTCTCATCTCCCATGAGTATGGCCGGCCAAGCATGAGGGAGGGGCTGCCCATTTTTTTGGGTGGGGATTTTTGGTCTTTTGGCTTCACAAAAATCCCAAGTTTCATCTCCAAAAAGTCCTACTTCATTTCCTCCACCAAAATGGCAACATCCACTACCCCAAAATGAGACATGAGTTCTACACACATTCTACAGCAAATCTTGGGCACGTCGGCTCGCAAACTTCGTGCCCGAGTTGCCTCGGTATAGAGGTGGGAGCCCGTAAAAGAAGCAGGCGACGTGGTGCCCTTCCGGCGAGGAGGTGGAGACCGGACATTCCTCGGGAGATCGGGACGACGACGAGAAGACCGGAGGACACGGATCACTCGGTATATCTCTCTTCCCGTCTTATAGTTAGCAAGGACTAGTTTAATGGCACGATCCGGGTTTATAGTGCGCGGTGGTGCCGGTTTGAAAAATCAAAGTTTAGCATCGCTTCCGTATTCCGGCATCGGATTGACGGCCGGGGCGCCGCCGTGCACTTACACGCCGGAAGGGCACCACGTCGCCGGCTTCTTTTATGGGCTCCCACCTCTGGACCGAGGCAACTCGGGCACGAAGTTTGCGAGCCGACGTGCCCAAGGTTTGCTGTAGAATACGTGTAATGTTTTATGTCTCATTTTGGGGTATTGGAAGTTGCCTTTGTTGGAGGAAATGAACTAAGCCTTTTGGGAGATGAGTTTGGGAATTTTTGCAAACACATGAGAGCCAAAAATCCCCCCACAAAAATTAGGCAGCCCCCTCTCCTTGGTTGGCCGGCCATGCACCAAGGAGTGAATGAGAGAAGAGAGTATATGAGAGAGGGAGTGAGTAAGTATCAAAAGAATGAGAGTCTCTCATAATCAAAGAGAGAGAAAAGGTGATGATGTAAAGAAATGATCACAAGACAAAACCAACACTCCACCAACCTCATCATCTCATCACAATGTCAAGCTATCATGAACCATCATGAACAAAGGAAAGTTAAGGGTGGTAGAATCATCATGAATCAACAAGATGCGAATAACACCCTCCACAAATGCTTATTTGCACAATTGCAAATAAGCTCTACTCCACCAATCTTCAGCCAATGAAAGATACAAAGAAATATGGCTGAAACGGAAAACAAACTGGCAACTCCAAAAAACTGATCCCGTAATAAATTACAGGAAAACCCCGCTACTGTATATATATACTCGCACTTGTATTCCGACCGAAATAATAATGCAATGAGACAAATCTACACTGTATAATACTAGGATCCGGCTTAAACCAAAGCCCGCTAGTATTAACCGTCCGATCCTGATCCGTGCAATGCCGCACTATCTGATCGAACCCTGCCATATCTCCATACGGCCTCTACAGCGTTTTGCCCGAAACTTGAGCAACTATCTGTGGGGGACTCTAAAGACTCGTCAATACTATGGCTGTGGATTTAACCACTAGCACGTCAGAGGTATTATCCATATGTGACGGGCTACCAGCTATTGACCATAAGGGACGTCGATGAGTGAACTCATCCTGACACCCTACTGAGCCTGTCAGTGACAATATCCGTACAGTCCGGTCTGTTCGTCTATGAGCATCGCATGGCGGGCCTAGGGGGTTGGTAAAAGTCAGACTCCCAAAAGCGGTACAAGTCGTGTCGGAGTGTAGCCCAGAACACCCTGAGATACTACTGGAATACCTACCAGTAAATCTCCTGCCTTGGCTAAGGACTTCGTGTAATGGCTCTCCTAGACACAGCGCAACCTCACCCCCAATACCGGGAGAGACGAACCCCTGAAGATCTGCTCACTGCCTCCATGTGGCTCGGGACTGTACCCAACTAAAACCTGTTTCCACGTCTCCTTTGAGCGTGGTAGGGTAGTAATCAAAGTACAGTGGGAACTCACACGAGACAAATGACGATCCTCAGGTCGATGAACTAACTTGTACACATGTCACCAGGGAACTGCTATGTGACGTCAGGTATAATACCAACTAGCATGTTCCCGGCGAGTCCTGTCCGGTGTACTCATAACCCAATGAGCACCTGTATACATCTTAGGTGAACCAACTGACACCAGTGTCTTGTGAGACCGGCCACCGCCCTTCGTCGGGGTCTCGACTGTATACACTAGTCTACTCTGGAGAATCGATGCCCTGTCTCGAAACTCCTACGACTAGGGACCTTTTAAGGATGTGCTTATAAACTACCAGCTCCCACGTATATGATCGCCCTCATACTGCTGGCAGTCAAGCAAGAATCCTAGGGGCTCTATCAACGTGTAATAGAGACCTATCTGGTCACCTAAAGCTGTACAAGATGATAAAGATAAACCAGATAGCATACTATCATCTTGAGTATGACTGTCCAACCGGTATAGGTCCTCCCTCAATCATTGTAATCACGTGCCTGTGATCCAATAATTGACTCTGAGGGCACTATCTCCAACATATACTAGACGTTTGCTCAATCCAGGAGATCACCTCGGAGGACTGTGAATTCGAGGAGTTTTTGTTCGATCACAACAATCTTGACGCCACTAGTGCGTTTCTCTTCGAACCTGCTGCTGCTTCTGCGCCCGACAATGACTACGAGTGTTTCACTTTCTCGAATGATCTTAGCCAGTCACCACCCGAGTTTGAATCCTTCAAATTTTCGGATGAGTTACCTGAACCATCCAACTTGGTCGCTTGCGCTCATTTTGAACCTTTGCTGGAATCCTTTGAGTTCGAGACCTTTTCACCAATCTTGCCTTCAATCGTTTCACCTCCAACACTCGAACTCAAGCCATTGCCGTCTCACCTTAAGTACGCATACTTGGGTGAGAACGAGACCCTCCCTGTTATCATCTCGGCTTCTCTAGCTCCCGAGCAAGAGAGAGCCCTTCTTGCGGTCTTGCATAGCAATAGGCAAGCTTTTGGCTGGTCCATGGCGGACATCAAGAGGATTAGTCCCCTGATCGTTGAACATCACATTCATTTGATGGATGATGCCAAACTAGCCAGGGACCCACAAAGGCGACTCAACCCAGTCATGAAGGAGGCTGTAAAAAAGGAGATCGTAAAGTGTCTGGATAGTGGTATCATTTACCTTATCTCTGATAGCCAGTGGGTCAGCCCCATTCACGTTGTCCCCAATAAATCAGGCATAACGGTCATAACCAACGAGGCGAATGAGTTAATCCCTACTCGCACCCAGACTGGGTGGCGAGTATGCATCGATTACAGAAAACTCAACGCCGCAACGCGGAAGGACCACTTTCCGCTACCTTTCATTGACCAGATGCTTGAATGATTGGCCGGACACGAGTACTACTGCTTTCTTGATGGCTACTCCGGCTATAATCAGATTCCCATCGCCGAAAAAGACCAGGACAAGACCACATTCACTTGTCCTTTCGGCACGTTTGCATATCGTCGCATGCCCTTTGTGTTATGCAATGCGCCCGCTACCTTCCAGCGGTGTATGATGGGAATCTTCTCAGACATGGTGGAAAAATTCTTGGAGATCTTCATGGACGATTTCTCCATTTTTGGCGATTCCTTTGATGAGTGTTTGCTGCATCTCGACGCTGTCCTTACCCGGTGTAAGGACAAGAATCTCACTTTGAACTGGGAGAAGTGCCACTTCATAGTGCGCGAAGGTATTGTCTTAGGACATATCATCTCGCAAAATGGCATTGAGGTAGATAAAGCAAAGATTGAAGTCATTTCCAATCTCCCTCCTCCCCAATGCGTCAGAGACATCCGAGCCTTCCTTTGTCATGCCGGTTTCTATAGACGGTTCATCAAGGACTTTAGCAAGATTGCTAGGCCCTTGACTCTTTTACTAGCCAAGGACACGCCATTTGACTTCAACTCGAGCTGTGTGACTGCGTTCGAGTCATTAAAAAGCTCACTCACTTCTGCTCCCATTCTTTCTTCTCCAGACCGGACGCACCCATTTGAGATTATGTGCGATGCATCCGACTTTGCTATCGGTGCTGTCCTTGGACAACACATCAACAAGATGCCGCACATAATCTATTATGCTAGCCGAACCCTGAACGACGCCCAACTAAACTATACAACAACTGAGAAGGAATTCTTGGCTGTTGTATTTGCCTTAGAAAAGTTCAGGCCCTACCTCATTGGCTCTCCAGTCATCGTCTATACGGACCATTCTGCTCTGCGCCATCCTTTTGCGAAGAAAGATGCAAAATCTCGGCTGATACGTTGGATCCTCTTGCTTCAAGAGTTTGACCTTGTCATCAAGGACAAAAGAGGATGTGAAAACGTATTCGCCGACCATCTCTCTCGACTTCCTTTTTCGCCGTCGCTTCAAATTCCGATCAACGACATTTTTCCAGATGAACAGCTCTTGACAGTATCTCACGAACCCTGGTTCGCAGATATTGTGAACTATTTGGCCACAGGATTACTACCAACTGAATGGTCATGTCAGGACAGACTTCGATTCTTATCCCAAGTAAAACACTTTTACTGGGACGAACCCTATCTGTTCAAGTACTGTCCCGACCAGATTATTCATCGGTGTGTCCCTGACAATGAATTCAAGAGTGTGCTGTCGTTCTGCTACGATCAAGCATGTGGCGGGCATTTTGGCCCCATAAAGACAGCCGAGAAGATCTTACAGTGTGGTTTCTACTGGCCACAACTCTTCAAAGATGCTCATGGCTACTACAAGACTTGCTCCCGGTGCTAACAGTTGGGCCGAATATCCAGGAGAAACGAGATGCCGCTCCAACCAATCTTGGTTGTGGAGATTTTCGATGTTTGGGGGATCAATTTCATGGGGCCGTTTCCCAGCTCTTTTGGGAACTTGTACATCCTTCTCGCTGTTGATTATGTCTCTAAGTTGGTCGAAGCTTAGATTTCTTAAGGAAAACATTTTCTCCCGGTTTGGGCACCCCCGAGCGATCATTAGAGACAATAGAACTCACTTCTGTAATAAGACTTTCGAGGCCTTAATGCGGAAATATTCCATTAATCGAAAGCTATCTACGCCCTACCACCCCCAAACCTGTGGGCAAGCCGAAGTTTCGAATCAGCAAATCAAGCAGATACTGGAGAAGACGGTTTCCAAGAACCATAAGGATTGGTCGTTAAAACTCACTGATGCCCTTTGGGCATTTCGATCTGCTTATATGACCGATCTTGGCATGTCTCCCTATCGGCTTGTTTACGGAAAGGCTTGCCACCTTCCTGTGGAAATAGAGCATCGCGCATTTTGGGCGATAAAGGAGCTGAATCTGTCTTTCGAAAATGCGGGCAGCCATCGGAAGCTGCAGTTGAATGAATTGAGCGAGCTTCGGGATGAGGCTTACGAAAACGCGGTTGTCGTTAAGAACCGAACGAAGGTGTTTCACGATAAACACCTCTTGCGCAAAACATTCGCACCTGGTCAACAGGTACTGCTTTACGACACCCGGCTACATTTACATCCAGGTAAGCTCAGATCTCGCTGGAAAGGGCCATATTTTGTGCGGAATGTGTATCCGCATGGCGTTGTGGATTTGGAGAATCCAAAAGACGGTTCATTTTTCAAAGTAAACGGACACAGACTAAAACCGTACCTTAGCGCCGAACCAACAGAGGAGCTCATGGTCTTACAAGAGCCGGTTTACCCTGCATAATCTTCCTCTGCCTACCACCCAAACTTCGGTTATCCAGCCAAAACAGTGGACACTGTTTCAAATAAGTTTGGGGGTATGTATATACCATTTTGTATATATATGTGGATATTCTTGTCCGGTGCATATCCATTTTTATTATTATTTTTTTAAAATAAATAAATAAATCAATCAAAATTAAAAAAATTGTGTATATCTAACCGACAATTTTGACCCTTCAATGATTTCTTCATGAAATGACAGTGAGGACACTGTCCAGTTTAAGTTTGGGGGTACGCTCGGTACGCATTTCTAACCTTCGCATTCATATGTATATTTTGCATCTGCATACTAAAATCCATAAAATCCATAAAAATCAGAAAATTTTCTAAAAACATAAAAACTTTTTCGTCAAGTTAGCTAGTGGGAGAACTCAGATTCAACATTTCAACGGTTTTGTTTGATAAGATAAGAAAAACTAAATGTTATTTTTAGATTTTGAAAACCTGAAAGATAACTCTTCTTTGAAGTTAACTATAGCTGATATACGTCTTTACATCACACTACACGTGTCGTGAGTTTTGGAAATTAGATAACAAGTCTATTATGTCTAAAAACTTTTAAATGGATAAATGATTTTCTGAGGATCAAATAGGTTTGTTCTGAAATAAGTAATATCAAGAATAGTTTATGAAGTGAAGCGAATATGAAGGGATGTTATTGATGCCTTAATTGGAACTAATTCTGAAAAATATCCCATCTGGAACTTGATTGGAATGATTACACACCGAACCCACTAAACACGTCTTTTATCCAAAAAATAATTGAACTGCCGGTTATATCTCCGTTCGCATTGAATCATCATGATTTTCACGCTAAATTGTCTTTTGTTTTTGGGCCTAGGTATCTTAAGTAATTAAGTCCGCTGGGGTGTCTCTACACCTAATGCCCTAAAGCCAACTGGTTTGGGTGCATTGGCCCAAAGCTCGTTAAGAAGCCTAGAAAGTCCAGATTAAAACAAAGTCAAGCAAGTGTTCTCTCCGAGTTAAAATTCCTAACGGTTCTTTGTGTGAGAATAATCTTGACAAAAGACAGGTTTTTATAAAAAAAAAATTTCTAGCGGAGATATGAAGGTTTTATTCTATGATAAAGACTATTGCACGTTCACAGAGGTGTGTATGAAATGAAAACAAGAAAAAGGTGGAGTGAAAAATAAGACCTAGTTTCCTGTAAAAGAAGATAGAAATTCTAAAATTGAAACTTTACTGGAAAACGAAACTTGAAAAATACTTAACTCTTTATAAAACTTATGTGATCCTTTTAAAAATTTTATCTGGGCTTTATTTTGTGACATGATGACTTTAATCGATCCTTCTGGAACTTAACGACACTATTTGCACTGCACGTAAAGACATATAAAATCCTAAGTTAAATAAGAAGCGAGGTGTGAAAAATAAAGGTTCGATAGTCTAGAATTAGGATAATAGAATTGTTATTTTTAAAACAAAACCTCAGGGTTTGAATCATAGTTATTTTGTAAAACTAGCTTGACGTGATTTTGTGGGTAGTATCCGCTGAAAACGCTTAGGAGACAACACTCCTCCTACTAGGGACACCTGTGGAAATAGGGCAACGGCGCCATTTGATTGTTGGAGTTTTTGCATGCTTAGTTAATTACCGCAATCAAGACGGTTTCGTTTGTAGATAGCCGGTTGAGTACGGGTCGTCCGCAGGGAGATGAGAATCTTTTTCTATGTGCTTTAACGAGTTAAGTTCAAATGTCCAGGTTTGTTTGAGATTAACTATGTGCTAAAATGTATATAAAGAGAGCTTGTTAGGGTTAGGATTAGGTTAGTTTGAGATAGGAGTCGCTCACTTCTTTCATTGCCACTCTTAATATCGGTGTTACGGTAATCGGCAATAACGGGGATTAGCACGACTAGGAAGGAACTTGCGAGTATAAGCTAGGCTTTCCAACGCTTAGTTCCTTCCTTTTGTTCCTTGTCCGTTCGTTCTTGGCTCTTATCCTTAACCTCCGGTTAATTCAATCACAACCGGTCTCACTAAGGAATCACCGTTATCATGTAGGATAGGGTGCCGTAGGGAGCGGATTGTGGTTCAATTAACGGGAGTCTGAATTAAGATGTTGGGCAAGAAAAGAGTGAGAGAGATTTCCTTCTCTCAAACTTTCCTTATCCTACCCTAACAAGTGAGAAACTACTCACCCATTACAAAAAAAATGAAAAATACAACAAAAGGAGGAAGATAGAAAGAAAGAGGTTAGAAGATTACAACTAGCTATTTGAGACCCCACCTTGGCAAGGATCAAGCTTAAGCATCATTGTTGTTAAGGATAAAGAAAAATAGAACAAGAAAGAAACAAACAACAAATAACAACAACTAGATTAGCAAATGAAAATTACAAGCAGTTATAATTAACAACATAACAAGGCAAGCATGATAAAGGAAAGAACTCTTTTATTCATCACTTCACTCACAAAAGCTCACTACAAGGTTTTAATGGATAAGAGATGAAAAGAGGAAGAAGAACAACAAAATATATCCTAGAATCTAATACAAGAATTAAGCACCATCACTTGGCATTGTTCTGGGCTATTTATAGGCAGGAAACAGAAACCCTAGGGCAACATTCAGGACCAACATGAAATGTCAAAAGTGCCCCAAAAGTTTTAGCAGGCGCCGAGTCAACTCAGCCGCGGATCCGCGACCGAGTCACCTTGTTGGCCGCGGATCCGCGGCCATGTAGTGGAGTTGGCTCATCATATTTTTTGAGCTTCTCTGTGTTGCTATTTACATCAATGTGGTATACTTTGTTTCTCAAAAGCTCTTCACATTTCTTCCAGAATTTCAGCAGGTCAAAAGGTGATTTGATGTGGATCTTTTGCCATGCTTTTCTTGAGCTCCGCATAGATATCTTGGATCTTGTGTTGACATTGTGCTTTGTGCATGAAAATGACCATCGATTTGTCATTTTGTCCTTTAAACTGGTATGCAGCAACATACGGATAGAGAGCGGAGACCCGTATTTTATCTGTGGTTCCAGAATTTGTCGCGCTTTTCCATGAATTTCACTATTTAGAGCTGAGAACCTATATCCTATAATTAACTAGCAAACACGGCTCAAGTGTACCTACCTACAAGCAATGTGATAAAAAATGGGCGGTATAAAAATGCAAAAATCTGATATGAACACTACCCTACCACGTCTCTACTGAGTCATGCAAACAGGTAGTAGTTGGGTGCAGTCCCGAAGCACCTGGATGTAGTGACGGTTAGACAGGATTTGTCTGTCCCGGTATTGGGAGTTGATATCGCGTTGTGTCTAGGAGAGCCATTACACAAAGTCTCTGGCCAGGGCAAGCGAGATTTACTGGTAGTGTTTCCAGTAGTTTCTCAGGGTGTTCTGGGCTACACTCCGACATGACTTGTACCGCTATTAGGGGACTGACGTTTACCGCCCCTCTAGGCCCGACTTGCGATACTCTCAGACGAACAGACCGGACTGTACGGAGATTGTCACGTTCAGGCTCAGTAGGAGTTCGGATGGGTTCACCTCATCGGTCTTCTTATCGGCATTTACCTGGGGACCGTTACATACAGCTAGTACCGCTTGCGGCCTGTGGTTAAACCCACTGCCAGCGTAATGTCGAGGCTTTAGAGTCCCACACAGAGGGTTGTTCGCCTTTGGGCAAAACAGAGTAGATGTCGCATGGTTTTGCGACGGGGTTCGTTCACATCCGCGCACTTGTGCATGTTTGGTGTACGGGCAGTTATTACTAGCAGGCTTTGGTTTAAGACAGATCCTAGTATTTTTTTTGGGATTGGTTTTGTCTCATTGTATTCGGGTTCCTCGGAACACGGATGCGGGTGTGTATACATAGTTGACTGAGGCAGAGGAATCTCATTAGGGTTTTTGACGTTGACTTTTTCTAAACCCTAATGAGAATGAGAAATATGATCAATAATATTAATTAAAGATAATTGTGCCATGGTTAGGGTTGGGTTGACCATTTGACTTTTGTTGACCATTTGACCATGATGATTTCTTTTGCAAGATGCTTCTTGATTCTTGCAAATTGCATTAAATGTGAAATGATAATTGTCATTTCAACTAACCATCACAATTTCTTTAGTTATTATTATTATTATTATTATTCTCATATAAGAGCATGGTTGTTATTCTTTCTCATTCTCTCTTGCTCTTTCTCTCTCATGCTAAGCTCTCCCTCTTCCTCTCTCAAAGCTCTTTTCTTTCATGTGTTGAAAAACATGAGCTTTGTGAGATAAAACCATCAAGACAACACTCTACTCATTCTAGGGTTCTTAGTCTAGCAAGTCAAGCACTCTAGTTACCTCTTGGTTGAGGTAGGAGCTCAAGATAGAGGCCTTCGGGTGGATCTTTCTTCGGCAAAGAGAAGACGACGACGAGGAGCCGTCTACACCACTCCAAGGAGCAAGCAACAAGGAGGACCACAACAAGAAGAGAAGAAGTTCAAGAACTAGGTATAACCATCTTACATAGTAGCTAGAACTTGTAGTTAGTTTGTTAGTTTTTGTTTAGCAAAGATCCTCTAGTTTTAGTCCATGTTACCTTATATTAAAAATCCGTTTTTTACCTATTCCGCCTCCCCGTATGCACCGAGGTGGGTAACGTGGACTTATATATATATATATATATATATATATATATATATATATATATCAACATCACATGTAGATAAAAATCATCAGAGGCATGTGAACAACAATATGGAATAGCAGATAAATTAGGAGCCCCGCGTTTCATTTGAGCCGTAAATGAGACACGATGTTCTCCGGTCATGTGGATGGCCCTTACAAAGTCAACCCTATACCCCTACGAGTGCGGCAAGCCATCTGCTAATTCAAGAAACTGGGTAACATGCCCTCAACAAAGTGAGTCGGTCACCCGTCGCTTTCTAGAATCCAGTGACTTGTTCATCTAACAACGGGTCAATCCTATACCCCCTACGAGTGCGGCGAATAACCCGCCAATTCTAGAGTAAGGCCCCCTTGGTCTCAACGCCATGAGTTGCGGGCTCGTTGCTCTATAGAATCTGGCTATTCAAGCACTCCTCCGCGGGGTAATCCTAGTACAGAAATGAAATATATACAAGGGTGACAACGACTGCAACCTGGTCGAGCACCAAAAAAGAATATACATAAGGGCAGAAACGACAATCTATAAGTCGGACGCTCACCCCGCAATAATGAATATACAAACTAAATCAAAATTGTACAAGCAACATCGCATTAGGGGCTTTCCCACACGACAATCCGACTAAAGCATAACCAGATATATATAACCATAAAAACAAGTAACACCACAATGTGTGCAACCCTATCTAAATGACATATAGCAATTAGATGACGTTTAGCAACACGTATACCACATTACAGATATCAACGATTCAAAAGTTTGAAGTTTTAAACTTTATGAGTTGCCCCAAAGCTAAGATAACACTGTGTGAAATCTGGGGCAAAACAAACAAGACCAAAAATACCAATATTCAAAACCCAAGACACTGGAAGAAAACGAAGTCCATACCCTATAGGAAAACCGCCATAGCGGGCATTTTGAGGAAACTGGCTGTTTTTCTTGGGTGAAATCTCCTCATTTTCATTC
Source organism: Agapanthus africanus (assembly GCA_030015575.1). NCBI lineage: Eukaryota > Viridiplantae > Streptophyta > Magnoliopsida > Asparagales > Amaryllidaceae > Agapanthus > Agapanthus africanus. Next base: position 240,818,136 of record CM057351.1, read on the forward strand.
TGTGTTACTATCATATCTAGAGTAAACCTCTGCACTTGTTTAAATAATTTTCAGGGACCAAAAATTTTCCAACAGAGAATGGGTTTTGAAAATCGAGGGTTTTCAGTTTTGAGACTAAAGTATCGTCTACGACTAGTCTAAGGTGTTTGGGTGGCTCTGATACCATGTTGGTGTTAGGTGCTCGCGCCGCAGAAGCCGCAGCTAAGGCGGAAGCGATAACAAAAATTTTATGTGAGCACCAAACATGCTAACCTAAGAAATCAATCCAAACACCTAAACTAGCAAAGTAAAACATGCAAGGATATGAAATTATAACCTTCGATGCGTGTCCACCTAATTATGGAAGACCCCTCCAAGCTCGTAGACCCCGGGAACGTGGTTGAAAATCGACAACCCTCGCCGAAGAAGATCCACCCGAGGAAAACCGGAAGAGGCTCCTACCGACGCTCCAAGCTTACTAAGGAGGGACTGTGGGTGATGTAGGAATTTTTCACTAAACTTTCTCTCTCTATAACCATGATCAAGAAAGAGCAAGAAGAAGAAGGAGAATGTAACATTTCAAAAAAATAAAATATTATTTTTAGGAATTTTTATAATTTAATATTAATTTTAAATGAATATTTTAATATTTCGATATAATTAAATACGGATAAATTGGGGAATTTTTCTTGAAAATTATAGAAATTACTAAAAGAGCGTGTTTTATGTGAATTATGCAAATTTTAAGTTTTTATGATTAATTTGACACTAATTTAGTGCTAATCGCGATTAAAAATCGTTAATCGCGCTTTAAGCGTGTTTTGTGCACATGTCTTGTTTTTTCACACTTGTTACATTTTCCTACATGTTTTGGGTGCATGGCTTGTTATTTTGGGGTTACTATTGAGGTGAGAAAGAAAATAGAAAAGAAAAAGGAAATGAGTAAAGAATTAGATATGGTGAAAAGAGAGAAAGGTGAGGGTTTATATTGACTTGGTCTTGAGCCATTCCTCTTCAATTATTCACACATTTTCTCCCCTCTCTTCCTCCTCTCGCTGCTGTTGCTGACCTTATCCCCCTTCCACAAATCCACTCACTTCATCTCCAAAACAACTCAAAAACTTCATTCCCACTTCAGAAAAAAGGTGCAAAAGCTCACAAGCTATAGTATGGACCAAGAAAGCTTTCATTTTGGCGCTGTAGAGGATTCTTGAGTGTCTAATGAGGTAACCCTTTCACAATTAGTGTAGTATTTGAAGTGCTTTAGCCTCATTTCATGTTTTATATCGTATTGGCGAATTTTCGTGAGCTTTGAAAACTCAAGGTTGGAGTTAGGGTTTGATTGGAGTTGTGATGGTGAATTGAGGCTCAGGAGGTGACCTTAAACCCCCATAGATGATAGAAAACCCAGATCCAATGCAATACAAATTCCTGGAACTAAAAACAGAAACTTGGCATGTCGGTTTGTGAGTGTATAAGGTGTGCAGGGAAATCTGGGATGATCCGGGGGAGTTCTGAGACAAACAAACAATACTAGGGACTTAGTTAGATCACCAGGAGGCCACCCTACCAATACGAGACGACTCCTCCATACCCAAACCGGCCTGGCCGGATTTTTAGGTGATGTGGCCGGCCCCACTGTAAAACTAGGTTCCCATGTTGCTTCTGTAGGTCATATGCACCCTATACATCACCCCAAAGATGTTTATTTGCCCTATTTTGGCCTGAGTCAAAATCTGGGACCACTTTCCCTAGTTGCTGCTTTGAATTGAGTTATGGTTTTCCGTATTTCGATTTATAGATTTTTGTATTTGTGCGTTATCTCGATCATGTGACGTTTGTACGTCTATATCGAGTGATATCGGGTGGTTCTGCGAGAGCTAACCATAGGTTCTAACCTATAAGCTTTTAAGCGTATCGTTTTGGTTTTCATGTGTCATTTTGATTTCAATTTAGTTTTAATGCGATGCGATACGTGTGACATATAGGTACCCCCATGATGATTCGAGACGATGAAGAAGAAGTGGCGACATCGACATCGGCAAGCAAGATCAAGGTGAGTAGATTATATATACGGAGGAAGTCGGGTGGATGGCGTATAGCACCCCCACAGTTTGATACTTAGTATACCAGATATATACTATATATACATGCATGATAGCGTTAAGTGTGTTTTGGATATTCTAGATGTGACTAGGTGTATTATAGATAGATTAGCGTTTAGAGGTAAACTAGTATAGTTTCCTAGTTGCGAACACTAGAATAGGTTTACACCCACGCACGCACACATGCTTGCTTGTTATACCTATACCTGGATGATGAGGATAGTGGATGATATTTGGAGATGAGTCGATGACTTTGGGCATAGTGCCATGATATCGGTGATATGATGTGATTCGTATTTGGGATAGGACATGTGATTTTAGCGGGCCTTTGGGCGTGTGTTCCACACACGCATTTATATTTATATAGATGGTATTGATTTGTACTAGACATAGATCAGTACCCCAATCATGTGATATGATAATAAGGATTCCAGATAATTGATGAGATGCATGTGATATTGACCCGTACCCAGCTTTTGGGATGCCGTATGATAATTTACCGTACGAGCTTTATATTGATGATAGATCCGCACTCATGACTCGAGGATGTCATATGATATTGTATCGTACGCGGTACCTTTGAGACGGGATCATCGACTATTATATATATATATATATCGACTCAGATTTAGATGGTTTCCGTACCCCTCCTGACTGACTTGTTAGTTAGAGCAGTAGTTTTGCTAGTATATGTTAGGCTAGGCCGATGTCATACCTATTTCAAAAACTGACGAATCGGGAGTATTTTAAACACAGACAAAGGGATTCTACGGATATTTTCAAAAGACGCATCTTTTCTAAAAAAAATACCGTAGCCCTTATTTTCCTAAAAAACCCGATTTGTCTTCTTTTTAAATGGAAAAACAGTATGACATAGATACATTGATGTAGATTCTACACTGTTGTGTTTATTATTCCTTTGCCGCAGATTCTTACTGTTTGCATCGCATTGCATGTTAAGTATGTTTATTGTTATATCAAATCCATGCTGTTAGGACACCAGCACCATTATCAATGATGTGTATGTTCCACGTACACCTGCTTGCTGGCTCATACACTTCATCATCGATAATTGCCATGTCACTACACTGTAGTACTGTTGCATTCAGGATATGATACTTGCATGGCATACTCGTGTACTTACATATTGTACACTCATACTTGTGCACATACCTATTGTATATTCATACTCGTGTACCTATATATTGTACACCCATACTTGTATACATATTCATTTGCACATACATAGATGATTCGTGCTTGATTTAGAGATTCGGAAACCGCAAGATACTCTTTAAAACCGATTCATTTTAAAAGAGTGGTTTCCCTCAATATGTGCATATTATTATTCCATGTTGCAGGACATATTGATATGCTTACATTTCCTGCATATGTTGCATACATCATGCTTTATGATTATACGCACTGAGACATGTTGTTTCCATGATATTTCTGGATTTGTGAACTGTGGGTATTTCAAAAGGGAATATGTATTGTTTTAAAAAACCCGGTTTCCCTTGATATGATATTTCAGTGCGTCCACCATGTGTTTTCTCGGTTCTGAGACGTGTGACATGTGAACCCGAATCGAGGAGCTGGATGAGGCCGATTGCGGGTACATGGTGGACCCGGTATGGTACCCCGGAGCGAAAACGGATCGCTCTGTGTTGCAAACGGTGAGCCTGGCAGAGGGACTACTACCTACCGGTAATAGTATTTGGGCTCGGCGGATATCCGGAGGATACCGACCGGAGTCGAGAGATGATATGGACCGATCAGGACTGACGGAGCCCGATATATGAGGATTTACGTGCCGACGCTAGACACAAGTTTCATGATGTTTTTGAGTGTCGATGCTTGACACTCAGGTTCCATGATTTTGATATGACGTGAGCGACACATGTTGATTTACATCCTCATACTTCCATGCATACGTTTATGATATTACATGCATGATGCTTATTGTCATTGGGTGACACGTGGACGATTTTCCACATACATATATTGACATTGATGACATTGATCACATAGTTGGATGATATCCACATATTCATAGACTTCATGATATAGTCGACATTGATCATACCTCATATTTATGATATGTTATTACCTGAGGCACTGGCACGAGCACTTGGCACTACACTCATGTATAAATGTATATTGCCACCTTATCATGCTTCAGACTTATTCATTGAGGTTTATATATATTTGATCGTATTGACCTAGGATTGTGTCATACATACGATTTCTGCTCTGTGATGTTTTCTACTCACGAGTTGGCAACTCACCCCCGTTGTGCCACAGTTCTTGCAGGTTTTGCCGTATAGGTTTCATTGCGGCTTTCCTGGCACACTGCTTCCTTTCTGGGTGATTGCATTGGTAAGTGGGTTCACTCGCATCGTGACCGCCCTTGTATTTATTATATTCAGTGTATCTAGAAATTCCATCAACCAGACATGTATATTGTTTCAGACTTAGAAAATCAGTTGTGTATTATTTCGACCTTAGAGTCGCGCGTTGTAGTGTTATGGATTTCATGCTGATTTCGAGTTTTCCTTTGAGTTTTGATCCTTGCCCTTGGCGTTGTATATTATACTGCTTGCGTGGTTGTGACCGTCGATTGACGAAGAGCTAGCTCTCGCTTGGGGATGCCTTTTATCATTGCATATATATTATTCTTGTTGTACCCCGTTCGGGGGCCAGTATTTACAAAGGAAACTCTGCCGAAATTTTCAGAAAAGACTACAGATTTTAAAAATGCATATTCGGCTTACTTAATTAATAACTTTGTTTTTAAAACTTGTTTTCTTCGCTTCTTAAAACTATTTCCATCATTTTTTTACTTAAAAATGGTTTTAGATTTCTAGGCTTTTGGCTTACTTGAATTAGATGGAGTCCTATAGGCTTCATATGATTCAAGGGCCAGTCATCTGCTATTTCAGGTCATGACAAAGTTGGTATCAGAGCGCTAGGTTAATCTTGGTTCGAGTCTAAGTTTGACTATGTGGAGCCTAGAGCGTTTATATATATACGGAACTTAGGCTTGACCTTACGGAACATAGACTTAGTCGAGGGGGTATTATACCTGAACTTTCGTCGCGTAGGATGACCCTTGGTTGATAGAGTATATAGCTTGAGTAGAGTGACGTACCGTACGTATGTCCCGCGGCATACTTAAGATGCGCTACTCCGCTTAAGAAACCTTATGATGTACATTTCCTTGTACAGTATTATATTCATTCCTATGATCTATCCCCATCGATACTAGTTATGATTTTGCTGCCATGATTACACGGGCAGAGAGAGTTATGGCTAGAGTTGCGTCAGCTTGAGCTCGTCACGGACGAGGACTGACCATGGCGTGATCCCAGAGGCGTACGATTGCATAGAGGCGTCGCTTTATTGTGTTTTCACGCCATGAGCGTTTGACAGATCGCTGATACGAGATTTCCCGGATGTGCTGATCAGCACCAGAGGATTAGGCTACCGCTAGAGGCCACCCACGACGTGATGACCATTGATTTACCGCTTATTCATGATGATTGAGGCGTTGTTCTGCGTACAGACGAATGAGCCAGTTGCTGCTGCGAATGACGAGATATCGCCCAGATGTTGGAGCTACCGCAGCATGAGTATATACTTAGAGATATGATGGAAGGTCGCTAGTCACCCGAGGAGGAACAACTCGGACATGTGGTTCGTTCGCTTACCCCGATGTGAGGTCATCAGATAGATTGATTCTAGCTAGAGACGATTTCACGCAGATTCGTTGAGAGTCGATAGAGACGATCGCATGTCAGGAACCCTTTTCCAAGTTTAAAGTATTCGGAAGACAATGCAAGTAATGTTATGGACCCTCTAAAAGAATGAAACCCTAACTCGACGTAATGACCATGGAACGCCTCCGAACCTTAGGGTTTGCGGCAGTTTAGCGGTGCTATTTGTGAGGCTTGGGTTTACCCTTCTACGGTTGGTCCACAGATGCTGTGGTATGTACTGGAATACTATTAAACTGTACTCAAGATGTTGATCTCTTGGGGGATTATGAGGTTCTGACAAATCGATCGGATGGTTCGACATCATTCGGATATCATGTGATGGGATATATTGCTTGGAGACTCCAGATACGAGTATAGTCGTTGGAGCACAATCCCTGCAGCCACGAGAAGACGAGTCCGAATCAGTCGACATTGGAACAGAGTAGAGTAAAGAGTTCGCATGAGAATTCGACGAGATGACGTTCCACTCATCTGACATCAGAGATGCTATACGCATGCATAGGTGTTGATTATTGATATATCTTCCAGAAGGAGGCGCGATGAGTATGCAGCCGTTCCGGAATAAGAAACAGATATAGAAAAGATGATAACTTCCGGGCAATTCGGCAGAAACGAGAATTGAGAGAGACATCGACAGGACCATTCTGGAATACTATACGAGAAGACTTGGACCTAAGCGTGATCATATTGCGCACACCCAGCAGGCCAGAGTTCGGCATCGTCGACGAGATAGTTAACCAGGTTCGGATAGAGGACCTCACCCTGATGTGTTGTGAATTGATCAAGAATGGACGAGTATGGAGTATACCTCCACATGTTGGGACGAGTTCCTGAGGACGTGTTCGGCTAGATAACTTCCACAGAGTGATGAAGATACCGAGTTCGTGATTTTAAGTCCGTGTGAGAGACTTCGGATGGACTGTAGCCGAGAACATTTGCAGTGCGCAGATAGAGGCATGACGTCGAAGTGGACGACGATACAGACAAATGGGACAAGAAGTTCGTGCGAGATCCTGATGAGCTGTTGTTACTTCCCGTTAAGATTAAAGGTTGGATATGTCTACAGAGGCGTTATGATGCGACCAGTTTCCAAGAAAATGTTGTGCTGAGGACGCAGATGTCCATCGAGCGAGAAGAGATTATTCAAGAGTACCAGCCTCCATACAGTTCGGCATAGGCGAGATCGAAAGAGACCTGGAGTAGGATTCCTTCCAGGACACTGCTGCGATAAGATTTGCACAAGGATCAGATGTGTGATGTGTATTCAGAAGACCAGAGGCCGACGCCAGTGGCGTGCTGCTTCACGAGTGGCCGTGAGGTTTGACCGAGAGATGACCAGAGAAGTGCCAAGATGGAATCGTCCCCGTTAGCACACCTGACAGGGCCGATGAGCCGAAGGATTGCGAGATTGTTATTCCACGGAGGAGATAAGGACCCAGAGACAGAGGACGCCACACCATGAGCAAGAGGCAAGTAGATATCTTGCGCTGCTAGCATTGGATGCACCGACACCTTCTCGACTTTGAAGGAGGATATACCGAAGACGGTGTTTATGATTTGTGATTTTTTGATTCGATTATCACGTATCCGTCACCTTGGATTTCGGTAGTTTGGGCGACCTATTCGCATGATTTGGTCTTGATGGCTGAGTTCCAAGATTTCTGTTTTCGTGCACCATGGTTGCACCTACTGGGTATTCATATTTTGTGCATTGTTATTATGCTTGAGGTAATGATTGTGATATCTTGCCTATTTTATGCCTGTGATTTGATTTATTCTTCCAGCATAGTTTTCATGCACTTTTAGTGTTTTGATTTGATTTGCCCACGCTGATGCACATGGTTGTGAGATTATATACCGCAGTATACCTGATTTGATTGAGCCGTATTATATACCGTCGATTTTGATTCTGATATTGATGTTGATTTCTTGCACTCCGTGCATTTGATTTGGATTTTCGCGCGTGTTGAGCGCATGTTTTGAGATACGATTTTGGTGCACACCAGATGCACTAAATCGAGATTTTCGTGCATGTCTGATGCACCTGATTTTGCTGTCAGGCACACACGTTGCCTATGACAGATGTTTCATGCACACCCGTTGCCCCTAGGTGTTGCTTATGTGCACATGTATGGCATATATATGGATTTTGATTTCCGTGCGCACCAGACGCACAGGGTATTCTTATTTACATTTTGGGATTTATTCCTTATGGACCAGTATGTTTTTATGATATTTGCTATTTGTTTTCGTACTGAGAAGGACTAGTCAGAGGACAATACCTGAATATATTTTGCATGCATCGGTAGTTATTGAACGGAGTTCCAAAAAGCGAGTTAGAGTCTCAGTATTTACATACGTGTCTGATATGACACGAAACGTTTAAAACAAGGAAACCCTTCTAAATTATTTTCAAAACGGCGGAACGTACATATTAAAACAAAGATATATACTTATGTGGTTATTTTCTTACAATAGGCGTCCGCAACTGTGTCGCGATACGATCATAGCACAGCAACATGAAAAGGTTTAGCATGCATTTTCTTCAGCTATTTACATGTATAGACTTGATGTCTACATGTAAAATCTTGATGTATATCATATCGGTTTGTATTGGATTTGACATTTGTGTCTTTACCATGACTCCGATGATTGCGGGATGCTTGACGGAGTTTTGATTTTGAGTTATCTTCTCATTGTTCATGCGCATGCATTGCGCTATGATGCGTTTTATCTAGTGATGATTTCGGAACCCCGACGACCTGGACATTTACTAAAATGTTTTGGTATTTGAGGGGTTTAAATTAAAATTAGGGGACCGAATTTCTTTAAGTGGGGAAGATTGTAACATTTCAAAAAAATAAAATATTACTTTTGGGAATTTTTATAATTTAATATTAATTTTAAATGAATATTTTAATATTTCGGTATAATTAAATACCGATAAATTGGGGAATTTTTTTTGAAAATTATAGAAATTACTAAAAGAGCGTGTTTTATGTGATTTATGCAAATTTTAAGTTTTTATGATTAATTTGACACTAATTTAGTGCTAATCGCGATTAAAAATCGCTAATCGCGCTTTAAGCGTGTTTTGTGCACATGTCTTGTTTTTTCACACTTGTTACATTTTCCTACATGTTTTGGGTGCATGGCTTGTTATTCTGGGGTTACTATTGAGGTGAGAAAGAAAATAGAAAAGAAAAAGGAAATGAGTAAAGAATTAGGTATGGTGAAGAGAGAGAAAGATGAGGGTTTATGTTGACTTGGTCTTGAGCCATTCCTCTTCAATTATTCACACATTTTCTCCCTTCTCTTCCTCCTCTTGCTGCTGCTGCTGACCTTATCCCCCCCTCCACAAATCCACTCACTTCATCTCGAAAATAATTCCAAAACTCCATTCCCACTTCACAAAAAAGGTGCACAAGCTCACAAGCTAAAATATGGACAAAGAAAGCTTTCATTTTGGCGCTGTGGAGGATTCTTGAGTGTCTAATGAGGTAGCCCTTTCAAAATTAGTGTAGTATTTGAAGTGCTTTAGCCTCATTTCAAGTTTTATATCGTATTGGCGAAGTTTCGTGAGCTTTGAAAACTAAAGGTTGGAGTTAGGGTTTGATTGGAGTTGTGATGGTGAATTGAGGCTTAGGAGGTGACCTTAAACCCCCATAGATGATTGAAAACCCAGATCCAACGCAATACAAATGCCTGGTACTAAAAACAGAAACATGACATGTCGGTTTGTGAGTGTATAAGGCGAGTAGAGAAATCTGGGATGATCCGGAGGAGATCTGAGACAAACAAACAATACTAGGGACTTAGTTAGACCACCAGGATGCCACCCTACCAATACGAGATGATTCCCCATACCCAAACAGGCCTGGCCAAATTTTTAGGTGATGTGGCCGGCCCCCCTATAAAACTAGGTTCCCATGTTCCTTCTGTAGGTCATATACACCCTTTACATCACCCTAGAGATGTTTATTTGCCCTGTTTTGGCCTTAGTCAAAATCTGGGACCACTTTCCCGAGTTGCTGCTTTGAATTGAGTTATAGTTTTCCGTATTTCGATTTATAAATTTTTGTATTTGTGCGTTATCTCGATTATGTGACGTTTGTACGTCTATATCGAGTGATATCAGGTGGTTTTGCGAGAGCTAACCATAGGTTCTAACCTATAAGCTTTTAAGCGTATCGTTTTGGTTTTCGTGTGTCGTTTTGATTTCAATTTAGTTTTAATGCGATGCGATACGTGTGACATGTAGGTACCCCCATGATGATTCGAGACGATGAAAAAGAAGTGGCGACATCGACATCGGCAAGCAAGATCAAGGTGAGTAGATTATATCTACGGGGGAAGTCGGTGGATGGCGTATAGCACCCCCGCAGTTCGATACTTAGTATACTAGATATATACGTATGATAGAGTTAAGTGTGGTTTGGATATTCTAGATGTGACTAGGTGTATTATGGATAGATTAGGGTTTAGAGGTAAACTAGTATAGTTTCCTAGTTGCGAACCCTAGAATAGGTTTACAACCACGCACACACACATGCTTGCTTGTTATACTTATACCTGGATGATGAGGATAGTGGATGATATTTGGAGATGAGTCGATGACTTTGGGCATAGTGCCATGATATCGGTGATATTATGTGATTCGTATTTGGGATACGACATGAGATTTTAGCGGGCCTTTGGGCGTGTGTTCCACACACGCATTTATATTTATATAGATGGTATCGATTTGTACTAGACATAGATCAGTACCCCGATCATGTGATATGATGATAAGGATACCAGATAATTGATGAAATGCATGTGATATTGACCCGTACCCAGCTTTTGGGATGCCGTACGATGATTTACCGTACGAGCTTTATATTGATGATAGATCCGCACACATGATTCGAGGATGTCATAAGATATTGTATCGTACGCGGTACCTTTGAGTTGGGATCACCGACTATTATATATATATATATATATATATATATATATATATATATATATATATCGACTCAGATTTAGGTGGTTTCCATACCCCTCCCGATTGACTTGTTAGTTAGAGCTGTAGTTTTGCTAGTAGATGTTAGGCTAGGCCGATGTCATACCTATTTCAAAAACTAACGAATCGGGAGTATTTTAAAGACAGCCAAAGAAATTTTACGGATATTTTCAAAAGACGCATCTTTTCTTAAAAAACACCGTAGCCCTTATTTTCCTTAAAACCCCGATTTGTCTTCTTTTTAAATGGCAAAACAGTATGACATAGATACATTGATGTAGATTCAACACTGTTGTGTTTATTATTCCTTTGCTGCAGATTCTTATTGTTTGCATCGCATTGCATGTTAAGTATGTTTATTGTTATATCAAATCCATGCTGTTAGGACACCAGCACCATTATTGATGATACGTATGTTCCACGTACACCTGCTTGCCGACTCACACACTTCATCATCGATAATTTCCATGTCACTACACTGTAGTACTGTTGCATTCAGGATATGACACTTGCATGGCATACTCGTGTACTTACATATTGTACACTCATACTTGTGTACATACCTATTGTACATTCATACTCGTGTACCTACATATTGTACACCCATACTTGTACACATACTCATTTGCACATACATAGATGATTCTCGCTTGATTTAGAGTTTCGGGAACCGCAAGATACTCTTTAAAACTGATTCATTTCAGAAGAGCGGTTTCCCTCAATATGTGCATATTATTATTCCATGTTGCAGGACATACTGATATGCTTACATTTCCTGCACATGTCGCATACATCATGCTTTATGATTATACGCATTGAGATATGTTGTTTCCATGATATTTCTGGATTTGGGAACCGTGGGTATTTTAAAAGGGAATATGTATTGTTTTAAAAAACCCGGTTTCCCTTGATATGATATTTCAGTGCATCCACCATGCGTTTTCTCGGTTCTGAGACGTGTGACATGTGAATCCGAATAGAGGAGCTGGATGAGGCCGATTGCGGGTACATGGTGGACCCGGTATGGAATCCCGGTGCGAGAACGGATCGCTGTGTTGCAGACGGTGAGCATGGCAGAGGGACTACTACCTACCGGTGATAGTATTTGGGCTCGACGGATATCCGGAGGATACCGACCGGAGTCGAGAGATGATATAGGCCGATCAGGACTGACGAAGCCCGATATATGAGGATTTACGTGCCGATGCTAGGCATAGGTTTCATGATGTTTTCGAGTGTCGATGCTTGACACTCAGGTTCCAAGATTTTGATATGACACGAGCGACACATGTTAATTTACATCTTCATACTTCCTTGCATACGTTTATGATATTACATGCATGATGCTTATTGTCACTGGGTGACACGTGGACGATTTTCCACATACATATATTGACATTGATGACATTGATCACATAGTTGGATGATATCCGCATATTCATAGACTTCATGATATAGTCGACATTAATCATACCTCATATTTATGATATGTTATTACCTGAGGCACTGGCATGAGCACTTGGCACTACACTCATATATAGATGTATATTGCCACCTTATCATGCTTCAGATTTATTCATTGAGGTTTATATATATTTGATCGTATTGACTTAGGATTGTGTCATAGATACGATTTCTGCTCTGTGATGTTTTCTACTCACGAGTTGGCAACTCACCCCCGTTGTGCCACAGTTCTTGCAGATTTTGCCGTACAGGTTTCATTGCGGCTTTCCTGGCACACTGCTTCCTTTCTAGGTGATTGTATTGGTAGGTGGGTTCACTCGCATCGTGACCACCCTTGTATTTATTATATTCAGTGTATCTAGAAATTCCATCAACCAGACATGTATATTGTTTCAGACTTAGAAAATGAGTTGTGTATTATTTCGACCTTAGAGTCGCACGCTGTAGTATTATGGTTTTCATGTGCGCGCTGTAGTATTATGGTTTTCATGTTGATTTCGAGTTTTCCTTTAAGTTTTGATTCTCGCCCTTGGCGTTGTTTATTATACTACTTGCGTGGTTATGGCCGTCGATTGACGAAGAGCTAGCTCCGCTTGGGGATGCCTTTTATCATTGTATATATATTATTCTTGTTGTACCCCTTTCGGGGGCCAGTATTTACAAAGGAAACACTGCCAAAATTTTCAGAAATGACTATAGATTTTAAAAATGCATATCCGGCTTACTTATTTAAAAATCTTGTTTTTAAAACTTGTTTTCTTCGCTTCTTAAAACTATTTCCATCATTTTTTTTACTTAAAATGGTTTTAGATTTCTGGGCTTTTGGGTTACTTGAATTAGATAGGGTCCTATAGGCTTCATATGATTCAAGTGCCAGTCACGTGCTATTTCGGGTCGTGACTGAGAAGGAGGTGAGAAGAATGGCTAATTCTCAATTATGAGGCATGCTCACAAGAATGTGTGGAATGAATAATTCAATGTAAGTGTAAAAAGAATGGCTTCAATTGTTCAACCATGGTTCAATAAATGTAACTATACATCAATAAATGCACACATTAAAATCAAAGCCATTCTTTCTACATGCACAACCATGCCTCATGCCACCTCACCCTCCACCCCATTTTCCGTTTGATTTTCTAAAAAAAAGTCAAATATGAGATGTCATACTTCTCGAAGCTTTCCCGTATAAATACTGAATACTTCATCCGGTATACGTATCGCTACATATACGCGTATCTGTATAAAAATATGGATAGCACCAAATAGAGAAAATGAATGGTGAACAATAATAATAAAATATACGTATCAAAATAAATATATAAATTAATAAATCAAAACCTGATTTAATAATCCGGCTTAATCCTAAGCCAGCTAGTATTATCAACTGTCCAATTAAAGTCTGTGTATCATGTACACGTGTTTAATCGGACTCTTGCACGTATGAATGTACGGCCTCTATATCTATCGCCTGAACTGGGAAAACCCTCTGTGTGGGACTCTAAAGACTCGATAATACGCTGGCAGTGGTTTTAACCACAAGCATGTCAGCGGCAGTAGCTGTTCGTAATGGCTACCTAAGTACTTGCTGAAAGGAGGGTCGACAATCAAGTACGTCCTTACCCTACTGAGCCTGAATGTGACAATCTTTGTACAGTCAAGTCTCTTCGTGAAAGAGTATCATATATCGGGTCTAAGGGTGGATAACGTCAGACCCCTACTAACCCGATAAGTTATGTCCGAGTCAAGCTCATCACCGACAGATATACTACTGATCAACTATCAGTGAATCTCATCCACCATGGCCATGGATTTCTGGTGATAGCTAACTGAACACAGCGCGACATCGACTCCTAATAGCAGGAGAGACGAATCCCTAACAATCGACCACTTCCTCCATGTAGCTCGGGACTGTACACAACTAAAATCTGTTTTCACGACTCCTTTGAGCTTTAGTAGGGTAGTAATAAAAGTATAGTGGGAACTCACATGAGACAAATGACGCTCTCGGGTCAAAGGACTAACATGTACTCATGACACCTGAGAACTTCCATCTGATGATAGATACAATACCACCTAAAAGTTCTCGGCGAGTCCGTCCGGTGTACTCACCACCAGTGAGCATCTGCATACTATCTTAGGTGACACAACACCAATAGTTTGTGCCACCGCCCCTCATCGGGGTATAGAAATGAGTAGGGATCCGACACCCGCGCCGCGGAGGCCGCGGCCGAGGCGGAAGCTAAAACAAAAATTTCTTACGAGCACCGGACTCCCACGAAACCCAAGGATTCGAACCATAGACCTAAACTAGCTATACTAGAAGTGCAAGGGGTTGAGAAATACAACCTTTGTCGCGTGTCCACCCAATTGTGGAAGACCCCTCCTAGCTCGTAGTCACCAGGAACGTGCTTGAGCATCGACCACCCTAGCCAAAGAAGATCCACCTGAAGGAACGCAGAGGAGGCTCTAACCGACGGTCTAAAGTTACTGGGTTCGGATGGCCGGTGATGTAGGAGTACTTCACTATATTTTTCACTCTAGGATCTTGCTCAAAAATGAGAGCAAGAAGAAGAAGGAGGAGCTGGAGGAGAGCATGAGGCATGAAACTAAAAGATGGAGGAGATCAAAAAATATCAAGTAAACACACTTGTAGAAAAGAATGGCAACCAAAGAATCAACCATGGTGCTATAGTGCATCCAAATGGATTTTATCATATTAAAATCCAAAGCCATCCCTCTCTACTTTTTTAGCCATACTTCATTGCCACCACATCCATACCTCATTTTCCCATTTAATTTTCTAAATAGAAAATTAAATATGAGGTGTCCATCTTCTAGAAGCATTCCCGTATAAATACGGAATACTTCAACCGGTATATGTATCGCTACATATACGCGTATCCGTACAAACATACGGATAGCACCAAAGAGGGAAAATGAATAGTGAACAATAATACTAAAATACATGTATCGAAATACTTATATAAATTATTAAACCAAAACCTGATTTAATAATCCGGCTTAATCCTAAGCCGGCTAGTGTTATCAACCGTTCGATTAAAATCCACGTATCGCGTATACATATTTTATCGGACCCCCTGCACGTACCAACGTACGGCTCCTACATCTGTCGCCTGAACCGGAAAAAACTCTCTGTGTAGGACTCTAAAAACTCAACAATACGCTGGCAGTAGGTTTAACCACAAGCACGTCAGCGGTACTAGCTATACGTAACGGCTACCCAGGTACTTGTCGAAACGGGGTCGACAATCAAGTGCGTCCTTACCCTACTAAGCCTGAATGTGACAATCTTCGTACAGTCCGGTCTCTTCATCAAAGATTATCGCATAACGGGTCTAAGTGGTGGATAACGTCAGACCCCTACTAACCCAATAAGTCGTGTATAAGTCTAGCTCATCACCAACTGAGATATTATTAATAAACTATCAATAAATCTCCCCTGCCATGGCCACGGATTTCTTGTGATAGCCAACTGTACACAGCGCGACATCAACTCCTAATACCAAGAGAGACGAATCTCTGACAGTCGACCACTGCCTCTATGTGGCTCAGGACTGTACCCAACTAAAACCTGTTTGCATGACTCCTTTGAGTCGTGGTAGGGTAGTAATCAAAGTACAGTGGGAACTTACACGAGAAGAATGACGACGTTAGATCAAAGGACTAACCTGTACTCATGCCACCTGAGAATTTCCATCTAACAATAGGTATATTACCATCTACAAGTTCTCGGCAAGTCCGTCCAGTGCAATCACCTTCAGTGAGCACCTGTATACTATCTTAGGTGACACATCATCAATGGCTTGTGAGACCGGCCACTGCCCCTCGTCGGGATCTCGAAGCATATATACTAGTCTACTCCGAAATATCGATGCCCAGTCTCGATACTCCCACAACTAGGGACATTTAAGAATGTTCTTATAGGCTACCCAGCTCTCACGTATATGATCGCCATCATAACGCTGGTAGTCAAGCAAGAATCCTGTGGGCTATATTAACATGTAATAGTGATCTGTAATACCACATAATGCATGTACATGATGATAAAGACAAACCAAATAGCATATTATCATTTTGAGTAAGACTGTCCTACCCGTATAGGTCCTCCCTCAATCATCACAATCGCGTGCCTGCGATTAAAATAATTTACTTGAGGGCACAATATCCAACAATCTCCTACTTGCACTTAAGGCTAATTATTACGGTATCGCGTACCCACAGCTCGTGTGCTACAGAATACCCAACTTCCCTACTAATTAGTTTCTCAAATCTCGTTTGAGGAACATCCGTGTTCGAGAAATAGCCTCAGTGAGTGGATCCGCTATAATGTTTCAACTTCTTCTCTCTACATCTCAACTTTGCAGAGATCAATAATCTCCCAATCGGAGCGATACCTTGCCTTAAGAACTTGTCTGGATACCTGATGGGACCAAGTTCATCAATGAACAACTCATATCCAACAAACTTCTTTGGTTGTATCCTCTGTTGAGTCATAACCAACATCCTGCACCATGATTACCTCAGTATCCTTATTGGAAAACTATCCAATACACTGATCCTCGGAAGTGGATAAACTCATAACTCTGACAGCATCTCTGTCATCCATATCACCTTGGAAGCCATAACCGATAGCCGCCTCCCGGAGGAGGCTGCCGTTACCAAATACCAAGAACATCCTATTATGTTCTTTACTACTTCCCTTTGTTTCTCGAGGATTGGATTAATATATGCTTTTTGCAACTAGTGAAAAAGCAATATCTGGTGTTGTACAAGATTTTGCATGATTGACTCAATTGTGTAAGCAAATGATATGTCATTCATGTCAGTCCCTCTCTTCATCAGTCTAAAAGACAACCCTTTCAGAGAGGGTGACTCCATCACCTGCCGGTACACCACCACGCTAGGAGTTGTCCATTCTAAAATACTTTTAGAATGCTGTCTAAGTACCTGATTAGCGAACTTCCCAAATCTTGATCTAAAAACATAGATCTAGTCACTATAACTCCTGATATACTATCCATATCCAACGTGGAGAAAACACTGTGTGACAACCAAAATATGACCGATTGTAATATAGAAACATCACTTCCTATCCGGAGTATGTCATCCAAATCATGGACAGTACTCCCTACATCCTTCTTACTAGGTTCATCTTTTGTTTTGATGAAGTCAATCACCTTGACCGTCACATCAATAACAGATGATCCGTCTCCATTATCCTTGCTTTAGTCTACGAAGAGACATAAGCACCTTGCATACCTTTCGCTGCTCCCACTGACTACGATAATCCTCTGGCAGAGTCATGTACACGTGCACTTCCAAAATCCCATTTGGAAAGACGTTATAGTAACCCACCTGCCAGATATCATAGCCATAAACCGCATCACGCCAAAACATATCCATATGGACTTCAGCATAGACATTGAAGTAAAAGTCACATCACAATCCACAACGGGTATTTGATGAAAACTTTTTACAACAAGTCTAGCCTTATTAGGTTAGCACCTTTCCACCTGCATAGATCTTGAAAGATCTACTTGCTCCTAATGGGTTTTGCCCCTTCAGGAACACCCAGCAAAGTCCAAAATCCATGATTTGCTGAAGTACGTGGATTCCATCTTGGGTATGAAATACCTGGTCACCTGGAAGTTACCACTTCCTATGACCTACTGATAACAAGTAGAGGAACAGCAGTGTCAAGTTATATCCATATAGACTTTGGCATAGTACCTTTCCACCTGCACAGATCTCGAAAGATCTGCCTGCTCCTAATGGGTTTTACCCTTTAAGGAGCACCCAGCAAAATCAAAAATTCATAATTTGTTGAAGTTCGTGGAGTCCATCTTGGATATGAAGTATCTGGTCATCTGGAAGTTTCCACTTCCTATGACCTACTAATAACTAGTAGGACCATCATCTCCATGATGCTGACCTCCCTGTCACCGTCTACGAGAAAACCGAAGTGTCTCTCGGGTGTCTGAGGTCACTTAATAAAATCTGCGGAGTGGCTAACGGTTTGTCAAGTCCAATTGAATCCTTAAGTTCTACTAAATTTTTGGTAACCGTTTGTGGTCCTGGAATCACTTCCAATTATACCATACTCCCACTAGTTTCTTTTGCAAAAAGATCCTTTTATAAAATGGTGGCGAGTTAAGAATAATGTAACTATTGATCTTGTAAATGGTAGAAACAAAATCCCAGCGAATGCTCGGGATAATCCACAAACTGCCATTACCGAAGCGTGCCTTCAGTTTGTCCGAATTCCGCTTTTAAACAGAAACCAGATAACTCCATATCTTAACAACCATAAGATATGTAACCATTCTATGTCCATATAGAATTAAGGCACTAATTTAGATGGAACCAGATTCAAAAGTCATGCAACTGTTTCCAGTGCATATCACCTAATGGGAAAAGGCCAATACGACATCACTTATCATAGAGCGCATCCACTGATGTGTAACCTATAAGAGAACCAAGTTCTCTATATTACTATGATGGAATACCCAGCATAAGTATCTATATCTTCGAACACCTCTAAGAATCCCGATACTTCTAACGTATGGTTCTCTACTTTATTCTTATACCTACAAACTTCTTAAAATCTTTGACCTTGCATTACTACGAATGCGTGTCTAAAACTAGAAAACTCATAGGTGATCCTGAATAAAGTAAGAGTACCAACCCTTTGTCCCGAAGGACACTGGGCAATATACACCTCCATGTATAAGTCCCGAGAGTATACTAACTCAAATTCTATGTCATGTAAATTGAAAACTGTATCTTAGTTAAGAATGTCTTACACCGTTATTTAATGCACCTTACCTTATCCTCAACTGATAAAGGTAAATGTTTACAACACAATTTTCAAAATGTATATCTCACTTTATAAAAATAAAGATACAGATATTTCATTTTAAAATCCGGTGCATAACAACGGTTATTTGAAACCAAATATTTGCCGTCAGGCAAAAACCAGACGATTTAATCCAATATCAACAATTGCAACGAATTCCGATATTAAGGATCAAATCGCCCATTTCCCAATATTCTACTCCTACTCATCATCTATAACACCGTACAGATGTGATCCAAAACTGGTAAATACATACCCTGGAGTCAGAATTGACTGGGAAAACAGTTCTCTATTACATGTACACAGAAATACTGAATCATGAAAATGTTTCAGGGATGGTCAAGTATTCCTAGTAGTGCTTTTTCCATTTTCCAGATTCAAGATAGCGGTCGCAATTTTCTTTGCCTTCACTTCAATCCCTTTATATGTCTCTACTTCTTACCTTTTGCACACCGTTCCTGCTGTAACCGGTTTTCTTCCTTCCCTACCTTTCAGCACCGGCCTAAGGTTTGGAAGAAGACTATCTAATAAGCGTAATGGGTGTATTCTCTTAATACAAGGAGCTCTCACAACCTAAGAGAAAGTAAAGGGAAGAGACAACTGAATAATCCTATTCAATTTCTTCAGAGCTTGTGGCCATCCTCAACTGAAGTAACTTCTTCGAGATCGTATGTAACTATACGATGGTCGTTCCAAGTAATATGGATCATCATAGTGATACGACGTGTTCTGAAGAAAAGCAAAGGGTAGAGTAAGAGTGGCAGTGATATATACAACCTTGTCGTGAATCAAGACAAACCAAAGCCAAGGGTGTAAAAAGGTTCGGTGAAATTGGTCCATGAGTTTTTTAAGGTAAGTCATGGGTCGCAGTACTAGAGAGAGAGAAAAGAAACACTCAGCGTGCACTCTATCAAGATCAGATTGGTTATCACTTTATCTAATCAGGATGGCTCCTACCGTTTCCTCGAATTCTCCTTCAAACCCTAAAAAGAGAACTAGCCGGGATCATTTAAGTGAAAAATCTCCCGAGGAGTAATATGTACTCATCAGTGGGAATCGGGACCCAACTATCATCATGTGATACTTGACGGAATCCACTCAAGTCACCACTGATTGATAAGAATTTGGATTGTGTAGTATTAAAATTGTAAAGAAATCACAACCAAAAATATTTTGAGGGTAATCAACTACGGTGTCGGATGTAGATTGTAAGTGAGTGCGGATCGTCCACAGGTACAGTGTAATAGTTCGTCTTTTGAATTGGATGAGTTGAAACTTTAAAGAAAACAAAACAAAACAAAACAATTCATGATTTATATTTGAAGTTCAAGAATTAGAAAATATAGATCTAATAACAAGAAAAAGATAGAATCAAGAATTGAGAGTTTGTTGATTTTTCCAACCAAATATCAAGAATCGAAATGAGGCTCGTAGGAATCGATCGGATCTATAGATGTGATGTAATCTTACACTGACGTATTCTTATCTTTCGATGAATTGATACTAGATCGATGATGATCGACAAGAATTAAGGATTTCTAGTGAAACTAGGGTTTCATCTTATCCTTTGTTCTTTCGTCGATACCATTCACATTCTAGCTTATAGTAAATTCAAGAAACGATCGTAGATCCCTAATTTCGAGCGATAACAATCAAGAAAGCATCGCAATGAAACTAGGTCATCGATTCTTGAACTTGCTAGGGTTTACAAAACTCGTAGGACTTAAAAATCGTATTAAGATTTGTTACATCATCATTCTATTGATCGTCTCGACTCCTTTACGAGCGGAGTTTTACTCAAACATCACAATAAGAACTACAATTACAAATTGAGATCGAATCATGATGCAAGAATTTAAAGAAAACAAGATTAAAGAATTTCACCTTTTATTTATATCAACAATTTCATTACATTCGCTCAAGAACTACAAGAGGAAGAACTCGATCGTCGATTTGGCTTCGCTCGTCCCCGTGAGTCGCGGATCGGCTTGGATCACTTGCTCGATTGGAGATCGGCTCCGCTCCTAAAAGGTTGAAGGGCTTCTTGCTTGATTGTTACTCAGGATCTTGAATTTGGATTGGAATTAGGGTTAGGGTTTCGCACAAGTCTTGTCACTAGACTTGTGGAAGAAGATGGAGAATTGAACTACTATTAGAGATTTAGGAATATGGAAGAACAACCACAACCCTTAGATCTTGGTTCCTATTTATAGACATCCAAACCCTAGATCTAGGATTTGAATTTTAAGTTTCCCTCCAAAAGTTTGTTGAGGAGATTTGAATTTCCCTCCAAAAGTTAGTTAGCTAGAAAGGCTTCTAGAAGAGGTTAGTTAGGAGTGAGCTTCTAGAAATAGTTTGTTAGGAGCTTAATTAGGATTAGCTTAATTAATCATCTTTGCTGATCTGGAAGAAGCTTCGAGAGAATTCTGGAATTTGACATGTCTTGCTGAGCTGTAGGCCTTGAGATAGGAATAATGAAGCAAATTTGGACTGATGACGTGGCATAAGCGCCGCGGTTCCGCGGCACAAGCAGGCTCCTGCCGCGGAACCGCGGCGCTTTGGAGGCTTTGTGGCTTGAAACTTTTGGGCTTCTCTGGTACTGACATATGGGCCCTTTTGTGATATGTTGAATTGTGTTTTGCCCTCTAGATTGCTACCAGATCTCAAAACTTGGAGTTGGTGTAATTTTTGATCAGCAAAATGACAATTTTGGCTTTTCTTCCGGATTTTCCTGCACAATTTCTCAAGACAAGTGTTGCGCAATATAGGGATGATGCTATGCCATGAAATGCGGTCAATTTCCTTTATAGTGCCTGTTTTGGAGTCTAACACATGGAATCTGATATTTAATGACTGATTTGCTAATATGTGTAATATGAATACCGAACACTTCTAGATGAGTGCAATTGATAGGGAAATTGACGTGTTAAAAATGCAGTATTTTCGACCGATCAAATTCCCCCAAACTTATTTTCGACCGTCTCGAGTGAACCGTTTTATTAAAAAGAGAAGGAGAAAATAAAGAAAGAGAAAAACTAACTAGCACACTTTCGTAGGCAACACGATTGCACTGAGCATGTGCAACAAGCCTTTAAACCTCTAGGTGTCCCTAGTAGGAGGAGTGTTGTCTCCTGAGGGTTTTTAGCGGATTGCACCCACAAAATCCAATAATAAAAGAAAGATCATGAATATTACATTTAAAGAAAAGAATTGTAAAATAAAAGCTTCGAAAATTAGGGTTTCCAACTAAGCTAGCTTTTCGGTTGTCATGAGCCCTATCTTAATGGTCATGAAAAGATGTCAGAAATCACGTCCTCCCTCAATAAAATATCGTCTTATTTTTCATTCCTATATTTCTTCCAAACATCGATCATATAACCCTGCGTGTGTGTAAAGACATCCCTACACCTGGAGAATTCAATTTAAGCTATCATACTCTTGCCCATCAGCCTCAGTACTTTTTAATTAATGAATATTTAGATGAGATTGCTGTCACGACCCGCAGGGTACGGAACGTGACTGGCACTTAAGTTTACGAAACGTCTCAAGACGTCCGTAAAATAAGTAAGCCAAAGCCCAGAAAACCAAAACCAAAAAAAAGCAGAAGAGTGAAGAAAACCAAATCAATTGAAAGCGAGTTTATCAAATAAGTCATATAAAACCCTTTTTAAAAACAATATCAATTTTTCCGAAAATTTCGGCAGAGTCTCCTTTGTAAATACTGGCCCCCAAAATGGGTACAACAAGAATATAAATGAATCCAACAAATATGGCATCCCCAAGCGGGAGCTAGCTCTTCGCCACAAGGCGGTCACAAATCCCACGTAATATAAAGCAACAACATGCGAAATAATCATAATGAAGCATAAGAAAAACAGCATGTCGACTCAAGTGAGCTCGACCCCAAAATACAGCATAAAAGTCCACAAACCTCACAGTCTCATCTCTATGTCAATATACAATAATACTGGTAGATACAGTAGATGGAGTACACTAGATACAAAGAATATACAAGGTGGTGCAAAAATAATCATATAACCCACCTAAGAGAAAAACCTCGAGTCCAGGCAAAAGAAACAAGAGCGCCCGCCGCTACTGTACTGACGGAGCGGACCTGCAAAAAAGTTGTGGCACAACGGGGGTGAGTTGCCAACTCGTGAGTAATAAATAACATCTACACAAGCTATCGTATGCATGCACACAAGTATTCTAGCATCTTTAATACAGGTATGACTGGATGCACTAGCAGGTGTGTATACAACATCAGTGTACTAGCAGGTGTATGTATGCAACATGAATATCTGAGGTCTCAATAGGTACATATAAGAAACATTTTATCTCTTTTTGTTTTTGAAACTCTTTTAAAATGCCAGCATAATACTCATAGAATCGACAACAATCTGTGTCCAGCAACGACACCTAAAAACTGTCTCAAATCTCATAAATCCATGTCATAGTGTCTCTGGCCTCAGCCATCCGGCTGACCCATCTCAATATCAATATCTTAGCCTCTCGCGGCCCCAGTCGGTATCCTCTGGATATCCGCCGTGCCCAATGAAGTCACCGGTAGGTTATCCGTCCCCTGCCAGGCTCAACGTCAACACCACATTCATCTTGCCCCGGGGTACCATACCGGGCCCACCATGTACCCGTGACGGTTCCTCCACTCCTCGACACGGATCTCGAAAACCACAGCAAACTCATGGTGGACGACACTTACATCACTAGAAAACCGCAATTTACATATTTTAAAAATATAATAAGTTAGAAATTTTGCGGCTTTCCCCCGAAATCCAGAAATATCATAAAATCTCAAGAAATCCTCATAAGTGCATATGTCAATGATGATGAATGCATATGGTATCAATAATTAAGTTACGATGTATGATTAATAGACTAGGCATGAACAAATAATATGATGAGGTACATGCACATGAATAGCAATCCTACGATTTCATTTTAAGAAATTAAAGGCAATAGCACAGGTTTAAGCATCAATTAGTAAAAGGTTTCAAATTATAGGTTATCTAGTGTGGTGGCATGGCAATTATCAGGGCGTGTGTGTAAGCATGAACAGTGCTCGTGCTGCATATAAAAACCCTGGCAATGGTGCAGGTGTCCTATAAAATGGGTTCGCATATGAATGTCAATATAAGGCATGGATGCAGCAAATAATCATATAAATATTACACCCCTAATTACTAACATCACTAAGAATCTTTTAAGTTACTAAAACTATCGGGCGCCTTGCGCCATCCAACGATAGTCCCCCGTAGATGTTACATCTACTCACCGAAATCCCTAGCTAGTCACGTCCAATCACCGCTTTCCCCTTTCGTGCCGCGTCTGACGTCTCCGCGACCGAACGTGGAATTACATCAATACCAAACATAAGGTTACATATCAGGAACGACGCAAAACCCGAACGAAGATACTAACGTTCACAAGCTAGGTACAACGTGCACAGGTGCGCGGAACGCACGCGAAAATCGCAAAACTAACTAGAATCATCGATTTGGTCGCCCGGAAAATCTAAAACCCGAACACTCAAAAATCCGCACTCACACATCTTAAAAGTCATAGGATACGCTAAAAATGTCATCAAGACATCGCAATTAATTCATCACAATATTTTAGTAAAAACTAGTAAGCACTAATTTGCAATTTGGCACAAACATCGAAAATTAGCGACAAAGTTAACACAATCCAACACAACAATCCAAACTAACCGACTAGTTAGCCATTACACTAATTTTAAACCATTAACTATGCATCAAACCATAATTCCTACACAAACCCTTCTCTTGATTTTTGGCAATTAGCAACAACAATGACAAATTCACACAAGTTAACTTAGATTAGCATAACATCAAGCCACTTAAGCAAAATAACCATTTAGGTTGGTTAAGTAAACAACTAGATTAATTAAAAAGATTTAATTAACTAAAACATGGTTTCAAGAAACCCTAGTTAACTTAACCATTAACTTTAAAAAAAAAAACTAGATTAGGATTAACACTAAAATTAACACTAAACAACTAGATTAAAGAATTCTAACCATATCAACTTAAAAGAGTAGAAATTATACCTCAAATTTTTATAGATCTAGCAAGAAGAATTTGCCTCAATGATGGTTTCATAGCACCAAGACCCAAGTTATAAAACCCAAGGTGAAAGGAATAAGGAATGGGAATTAAGTTGTGAGACAAAAATTTTGAATTTTTGGAGCAATATTTTGATGAAATTTGAGAGAGAAAGAGAAGAGGAAATGGGGGGGAATTTCCTGCAGATTTTTGGCCAGGGGAGAGGTGAGGGATGGGGGTGGGTGTTGTGAGAAAATTCCTAAGTCAACCCTCTCAAATAATGTACACAAACTTTCAATTTAACCCCTTTTTAAAACCTTTTTAAAACGCACCATTTCCTCACATGCCTTAAAGTCAAAAGAGGCAAGGAAATTTTCTGGACCTGATCATGGTGGGGCCGGCCTAGGGCTGAGGGAAGAGAGAGAGTGGTTTACAAAAGAAATTTTATGCAAAAAGACCCCCTACAAATCCAAAATTGCAAGTTTTAGCTTAAAATTCACTAAATTTCGTTTTCTATAATAAAAATTAGTTAAAAATCAAAATAAAATACTAAAAATTTATGTTACAACTAGATTTTAATTAACATAATTTTAAAGATTAAAATTAGCCTAGAAAAATTTGTATTTATTGCTAATTTAATGTATTTTCTTACCGGCTTAAAATAATATTAAAAATTGAAAAATTAGGGAAAAATTTTAAACGACCAGAATTTCATAATTAACTCATTTGCTACTGAAAACTAGCAATTACCTATCCAAATTAGGTATAATTAGTCCTAAACTGCAAAATAACAAAAAGGACGGTTTTCGGAAAAATACCGAATTTTCACCGATTTTCAGGAAAACACCAAAACGACTTTTCAAGGCGTTACAATCTTCCCCCCTTAAAGAAATTTGGTCCCCGAATTTAAAAATAACTACGCGTACCTTCAAAGAGATGGGGATATTTCTTCCTCATCTCGCCCTCGGTCTCCCAGGTGACCTCCTCGCTGCTCGGGCTACGCCAAAGGACCTTGACGGTTGGTATAATCTTCGATCTCAACTTCTTCACCGGCCGATCCAGGATGGCCACCGGCTGCTCTGCAAACGAAAGGTCGCGCTCAAGCTGGACTGTCGGGTGCTGAATCGCATGCGAAGGGTCGTGAAGGTTACTTGCGAAGCATCGAAACATGGAAGACGGGATGAACATCGGGAAAGCTGGGTGGAAGGGCCAAACGATATGCAACAGCGCCGACACGCTCGAGGATCTCGAAAGGACCTACGAATCTAGGGCTAAGCTTCCCCTTTCACCCAAAACGCATCACGCCCTTCATCGGAGAGAGACTCTCAGAAAAACATGGTCGCCAACTGCGAACTCTAATCTGCGACAACGCCTGTCCGCATACGATTTCTGCCTGCTCTGAGCCGCTCTCATCCGGTCTCGGATCAACTGTATCTTCGCTGTCGTCTCCTCAACAAGTTGCGGCCCCAGTATACTGCTCTCGCTGAGCTCTGTCCAACAAACGGGCGATCTGCATCTCCTCCCATACAATGCCTCGAAAGGTGCCATCTGAATAGTATCCTGGAAGCTGTTGTTATAGGAGAACTCCACTAGAGGTAAATGACGATCCCAGCTACCGCCGAAGTCTAAAACGAACGCTCTGAGCATGTCCTCGAGAGTCTGAATGGTCCGCTCTGACTGTCCGTCGGTCTGCGGATGAAACGCTGTGCTGAAGCTCAAACGAGTGCCCAAAGCCTCCTGAAGTCTCTGCCAAAGTCGGATGGTGAACTGGGTGCCTCGATCTAACACGATACAAGTCGGTACGCCATGCAACCGCACGATCTCGTCGATGTAAAGCTGGGCATACTGAGCGAAGCTGAAAGTGGTCTTCACTGGCAGGAAGTGAGCCGCTTTCATCAATCGATCTGCGATCACCCAGATGGAGTCATACCCCCGACTGGTCCTGGGTAGACCCACAACAAAATCCATCGAAATCTGCTCCCATTTCCACTCCGGAATGGGTAACGGCTGTAGCTCTCCTGCGGGCCTCTGGTGCTCGGCCTTGACTTGTTGACAAGTCAGGCACCTCGATACAAACTCCGCAATGTCCCTCTTCATCCCGTCCCACCAGTAGGTCTCTCTCATATCATGGTACATCTTGGTGGAACCGGGGTGGACACCATACACTGATCGGTGTGCCTCTTCAAGAATGTCGCGCCGCAATCCATCAGCATCTGGTACGCACAGTCTAGATCCATAGCGTAAAATCCCCTGATCGTCAATCACGAACTCGGAAAATCTGCCCTGTCCCGTCTGTGCCATGATCTCTGAGCAACGGTCGTCACTGCGCTGTGCCTCATATATACGGTCAAGAAACTGTGGGCGTGCACGAACATGCGCGAGCTGTCCCCCTGTCTGAGTGAACTCGAACTCAACTCGGCTATCACATAACATCTGCCAATCTGCTGACGACTGCCTCTGCACTGCGCGCAAATAGGATAGACTACCCCCGGGCCTCCTACTCAATTCATCCGCCACTACATTCGCCTTGCCTGGGTGATATAAGATCTCGCAGTCGTAGTCTTTCACCAACTCCATCCAACGACGCTGTCTGAGATTCAGGTCTCGCTGCTGAAATATATACTTTAAGCTCTTGTGATCGGTGAATATCTGACACGACTCGCCGTATAGGTAATGTCGCCAAATCTTCAGTGCAAAGACCACTGCCGCCATCTCCAAATCGTGAGTGGGGTAGTTCTGTTCATGCTTCTTCAACTGCCGAGAAGCATAAGCGATCACCCGGCCATGCTGCATCAATACGCATCCTAACCCTACTCGCGAAGCATCACAGTAGACCACAAATCCGCCCGATCCCGAAGGCAAAGATAATACCGGCGCCGTAGTCAAACAAGTCCGTAGCTGCTGAAAACTGCGCTCGCACTCCTCTGTCCAAACGAAAGGAACTCCCTTCCGGGTCAAACCGGTCAAAGGTGCAGCTATACGGGAGAAATCCTGAACAAAACGCCTGTAGTAGCCCGCCAGGCCAAGAAAACTACGGATCTCAGTAACCGATGTAGGTCGGGGCCACTGCTGAACAGCCTCAATCTTCTTCGGGTCTACACAAATGTCGTCTCTCGTAACCACGTGACCCAAGAATCCGACGCTGTCCAGCCAGAATGCACACTTGGAGAACTTTGCGAACAGCTGGTGCTCCCTCAGAGTCTGTAACGTAATCTGCAAGTGCTGCTCGTGCTCCTCTCTGCTCCGGGAGTACACCAAGATATCGTCGATAAACACGATGATGAACAAGTCAAGATACGGCCTGAATGTACGGTTCATCAAATCCATGAATGCTGCTGGGGCGTTGGTGAGTCCGAACGACATCACCAAAAACTCGTTGTGGCCGTAGCGCGTGCGGAAAGCTGTCATCGGTATATCCTCCTGTCGAACTCGCAGCTGATGGTATCCTGATCGCAAGTCGATCCTCGAAAAATACCCCGCACCCTGAAGCTGGTCGAACAAATCATCAATGCGTGGCAACGGATATCTGTTCCGAACGGTAACTTTGTTCAGCTGGCGGTAGTCGATACATAAGCGCAAACTTCCATCCTTCTTCTTGACAAACAGGACCGGAGCACCCCACGAAGAAACACTAGGTCGAATAAGCCCCTTATCTAACAATTCCTGCAACTGATCCTTCAGCTCTCGAAGCTCTGCCGGGGCCATCCGATAAGGCGGTATAGAAATAGGCCCCGAGCCGGGAATCAAATCGACGCAGAACTCAACGTCGCGCTCAGGTGGTAGCCCAGGTAGCTCATCAGGGAAAACATCAGGGAACTCACAAACAACCGGGACCCGGTCCAACGGAACCTCTGCAGCTCGAGTATCATAAATATACGCTAAGAATCCCTGACATCCCTTCCGCAAGAGCTGACCAGCGCGAAGAGACGAAATCAAGCTGGGAAGGGTGACGCTGCGGTCTCCCTGAATAACAAGGACTGGCTCTCCCGGAAAGCTAAATATGACTGCCTTCTCACGGCAGTCCACCGAAGCATAACAAGTGGCTAGCCAATCCATGCCCAGAAGCACATCAAAGTCCAACATATCGAGGAGAATCAAATCAACTGATGAATCCCTCTCCCCGATACGAACGGAACACAAACGAAATACAAAACGAGAAACAAACGACTCGCCTACCGGAGTAACAACAACAAGCGGATGATCTAACGACGACTCACGGCCCAACATCGGTGCAAAGTGTGTAGAGACGTACGAATGTGTGGAACCTGGGTCAAATAATACCCGTGCGTCGAAAGAGCAAACTGGCAAGGTACCTGTCACAACGGCATTGGATGCCTGCGCATCCTGCGGTGTCAAAGCAAATACTCGGGCCTGTCCTCCACCGATAGCGGGCTGACCTCGACCTCGGCCTCTGCCTCCTCGTCCTCTTCGAACAGGACTGCCGCGTCCATGGCCTCTGGGTGCACCTAACTGGCGTGGAGCATCACCTGTGGTAGGAAGTAGGGCTCTCTGAGGAGGGGGTGGTGATGGTGGTAGGGTCACATGCGGAACTGTCGCTGCTCCCTGTCGTCTCACCGGACAGTCTCTGACAAGATGGTGCGGACTCCCGCACCCAAAACACCCTGGCGACGGCTGCTGTCCCTGGGGATATGAACCATATAACTGTCCCCGTCCAAATCCTCTGCCAGGCCTATCTCTCGGAAAGAATCTGGCGCGCTGCCTCTGAGACGGTACATCGATGCGAATCCTCTTCGGCCCAGAAACGGCCGAAGTCTGTGATATGCGTGCCTCCATCCGCAATGACGTATCCATAGCAGCTGAATAAGTGTCGTAGTGCTGGGCGCCAATGGCAAGATATAGCTGGGCATCAAGTCCCTGTACTAACCTCTTCACCATCTTCTCTTCGGTATCCACCAAATACTGAACATATCGGGATAACTGTGTAAACTGGATGTCATACTCAGACACCGTCATCCCAGGTGTCTTGACTAAGGCCTCGAAGCTACGAGCTCTGGCGTCACGAACGCTCTCTGGGAGGAAACGAGCTAGAAAGACCGCTGTAAACTCGGCCCACGTCATAGGCGGTAGACCTGCAGCTCGACCTCTCAAGACTGACTCCCACCATGTCTGCGCGAGACCCTCTAGTCGGAAACTCGCAAGCTCTACCCATCGATCATCCGAACATCTCAGCGAACGGCAGATCCTGGCTAAACTGTCAAGGAACGTCTGTGGGTCCTCCGCTGCCTCGGTGCCGGTGAATACTGGAGGTCTCAACCTCATGAAATCCTGTAGTGAAACCGGGATGGTCACGGTGGTAGTAGTAGGAGCAGGTATCATGGTCGTCTGTGATGTAGTAGGTGCGTCGTCCGGTCTCGGTGTACGACTGGCTGCAACTAGGGATCCTACCATCTGACATAGCTCCTGCATGCCCCCCATCATCTGTCGCAACTCCTCCATACCAGTCTCGAGCCTATCCATACGGCCTGGGGAAGGTGGATCGGTCTGTCCCTGCGGCAGAGGCATACCCCCCTGCTCAGTCCTAGTCTCAGACGAGCCAGCTCGAATCTCGTCTCTAGCGGCAGCCCTCTGTGCCCTCGTAGCCGTCGGTGGCATAGTGGCTGTTACAGGAAAACGGATAATAAGAACAGTGCAAAAGGATCATAGGATACACGGAATTGAAGAAGGAATTTTCAAGCAAGTATATCCTAAAGTCACTTAGGCGGAGTACCGTATCGCAAGTATGCCGCGGACATACACACGCTACGTTACCCTACTTAAGTCACTTACTCCATCTACCAAGGGTCATCCTACACTCAAAAAGGTAAAACCTATCGCTCTGATACCAACTTTGTCACGACCCGCAGGGTACGGAACGTGACTGGCACTTAAGTTTACGAAACGTCTCAAGGCGTCCGTAAAATAAGTAAGCCAAAGCCCAAAAAACCAAAACCAAAAAAAAGCAGAAGAGTGAAGAAAACCCAATCAATTGAAAGCGAGTTTATCAAATAAGTCATATAAAACCCTTTTTAAAAACAATATCAATTTTTCCGAAAATTTCGGCAGAGTCTCATTTGTAAATACTGGCCCCTAAAATGGGTACAACAAGAATATAAATGAATCCAACAAATATGGCATCCCCAAGCGGGAGCTAGCTCTTCGCCACAAGGCGGTCACAAATCCCACGCAATATAAAGCAACAACATGCGAAATAATCATAATGAAGCATAAGAAAAACAGCATGTCGACTCAAGAGAGCTCGACCCCAAAATACAGCATAAAAGTCCGCAAACCTCACAGTCTCATCTCTATGTCAATATAAAATAATACTGGTAGATACAGTAGATGGAGTACACTAGATACAAAGAATATACAAGGTGGTGCAAAAATAATCATATAACCCACCTAAGAGCAAAACCTCGAGTCCAGGCAAAAGAAACAAGAGCGCCCGCCGCTATTGTACTGACGGAGAGGACCTGCAAAAAGGTTGTGGCACAACGGGGGTGAGTTGCCAACTCGTGAGTAATAAATAACATATACACTGGCTATCGTATGCATGCACACAAGTATTCTAGCATCTCTAATACAGGTATGACTGGATGCACTAGCAGGTGTGTATACAACATCAGTGTACTAGCAGGTGTATGTATGCAACATGAATATCTGAGGTCTCAATAGGTACATATAAGAATCATTTTATCTCTTTTTGTTTTTGAAACTCTTTTAAAATGCCAGCATAATACTCATAGAATCGACAACAATCTGTGTCCAGCAACGACACCTAAAAACTGTCTCAAATCTCATAAATCCATGTCATAGTGTCTCTGGCCTCAGCCATCCGGCTGACCCATCTCAATATCAATATCTTAGCCTCTCGCGGCCCCGGTCGGTATCCTCTGGATATCCACCGTGCCCAATGAAGTCAACGGTAGGTTATCCGTCCCTTGCCAGGCTCAACGTCAACACCACATTCATCTTGCCCCGGGGTACCATACCGGGCCCACCATGTACCCGTGACGGTTCCTCCACTCCTCGACACGGATCTCGAAAACCACAGCAAACTCATGGTGGACGACACTTACATCACTAGAAAACCGCAATTTACATATTTTAAAAATATAATAAGTTTAGAAATTTTGCGGCTTTCCCCCGAAATCCAGAAATATCATAAAATCTCAAGAAATCCTCATAAGTGCATATGTCAATGATGATGAATGCATATGGAATCAATAATTAAGCTATGATGTATGATTAATAGACTAGGCATGAACAAATAATATGATGAGGTACATACACATGAATAGCAATCCTACGATTTCATTTTAAGAAATTAAAGGCAATAGCACAGGTTTAAGCATCAATTAGTAAAAGGTTTCAAATTATAGGTTATCTAGTGTCGTGGCATGGCAATTATCAGGGCGTGTGTGTAAGCATGAACAGTGCTCGTGCTGCATATAAAAACCCTGGCAATGGTGCAGGTGTCCTATAAAATGGGTTCGCATATGAATGTCAATATAAGGCATGGATGCAGCAAATAATCATATAAGTATTGCACCCCTAATTACTAACATTACTAAGAATCTTTTAAGTTACTAAAACTATCGGGCGACTTGCGCCATCCAACGATAGTCCCCCGTAGATGTTACATCTACTCACCGAAATCCCTAGCTAGTCACGTCCAATCACCGCTTTCCCCTTTCGTGTCGCGTCTGACGTCTCCGCGACCGAACCTGGAATTACATCAATACCAAACATAAGGTTACATATCAGGAACGACGCAAAACCCGAACGAAGATACTAACGTTCACAAGCTAGATACAACGTGCACAGGTGCGCGGAACGCACGCGAAAATCGCAAAACTAACTAGAATCGTTGATTTGGTCGCCCGGAAAATCTAAAACCGGAACACTCAAAAATCCGCACTCACACATCTTAAAAGTCATAGGATACGCTAAAAATGTCATCAAGACATCGCAATTGATTCATCACAATATTTTAGTAAAAACTAGTAAGAACTAATTTGCAATTTGGCACAAACATCGAAAATTTGCGACAAAGTTAACACAATCCAACACAACAATCCAAACTAACGCACTAGCTAGCCATTACACTAATTTTAAACCATTAACTATGCATCAAACCATAATTCCAACACAAACCCTTCTCTTGATTTTTGGCAATTAGCAACAACAATGACAAATTCACACAAGTTAACTTAGATTAGCATAACATCAAGCCACTTAAGCAAAGTAACCATTTAGGTTGGTTAAGTAAACAACTAGATTAATTAAAAAGATTTAATTAACTAAAACATGGTTTCAAGAAACCCTAGTTAACTCAACCATTAACTTTAAAAAAAAAACTAGATTAGGATTAACACTAAAATTAACACTAAACAACTAGATTAAAGAATTCTAACCATATCAACTTAAAAGAGTAGAAATTATACCTCAAATTTTTATAGATCTAGCAAGAAGAATTTGCCTCAATGATGGTTTCATAGCACCAAGACCCAAGTTATAAAACCCAAGGTGAAAGGAATAAGGAATGGGAATTAAGTTGTGAGACAAAAATTTTGAATTTTTGGAGCAATATTTTGATGAAATTTGAGAGAGAAAGAGAAGAGGAAATGGGGGGGAATTTCCTGCAGATTTTCGGCCAGGGGAGAGGTGAGGGATGGGGGTGGGTGTTGTGAGAAAATTCCTAAGTCAACCCTCTCAAATAATGTACACAAACTTTCAATTTAACCCCTTTTTAAAACCTTTTTAAAACACACCATTTCCTCACATGCCTTAAAGTCAAAAGAGGCAAGGAAATTTTCTGGACCTGATCATGGTGGGGCCGGCCTAGGGCTAAGGGAAGAGAGAGAGGGGTTTACAAAAGAAATTTTATGCAAAAAGACCCCCTACAAGTCCAAAATTGCAAGTTTTAGCTTAAAATTCACTAAATTTCGTTTTCTATAATAAAAATTAGTTAAAAATCAAAATAAAATACTAAAAATTTATGTTACAACTAGATTTTAATTAACATAATTTTAAAGATTAAAATTAGCCAAGAAAAATTTGTATTTATTGCTAATTTAATGTATTTCTTACCGGCTTAAAATAATATTAAAAATTGAAAAATTAGGGAAAAATTTTAAACGACCAGAATTTCATAATTTACTCATTTGCTACTGAAAACTAGTAATTACCTATCCAAATTAGGTATAATTAGTCCTAAACTGCAAAATAACAAAAAGGACGATTTTCGGAAAAATACCGAATTTTCACCGATTTCCAGGAAAACACCAAAACGACTTTTCAAGGCGTTACAATTTCTTACACACTTTCATGCGACCGTTAATACTTCTTGAGGTACTAACCGACCGATTACTCCTGTGCTTGCTTACTTGGTGTATTTTCCTCGTCTTGCACCACCTCAGGCATAACAGTGACTCCCAGACCAGTTGGCCTTAGGGCACTAGGTGAAGAGACACCCTCGCTATATTTTTTTATTGCTGCCTTGGCGATAACAAAACCCGTGTTCATTTTTCTAACCAATTTATATTTTCTTCATTTTTTTTCCTTCATACATTTGGCTTTAAGACAAGAGCATTTCAAGGTATCCTCTACTATCCCAGGCTTTAAGACGTGTGTAAGTGCGAATAGCAGGGTATCAACGTTCAAAATGTTTGGCTTCCAGAATAGAAACTATTTTTCAGACTTATTTTTATCCTCAGATTAGTGACGTCCTTCATCTTACTAACCCTTGGGACAACGGCTCATAACTACTTATTACTAGTTCCTATAAGAAAGCTTCTAATTTTCTTAGTTTTCTTAAATTTTTCTAATCTCATGGATGTAATTTTTCACTATCTAATCTTTTATTATCTTATTTATGTACAAAAATATTTTTATATTTTTGAAATTTTTTTAATTTTTATAGGTTTTCAAAAATGTTTTGTGCTTATGCAAAGTATTATGCAAATGATGCGAAAATAAGCACAAATCTCCCCCAAACTTATTTTCAACAGTGTCCTCACTGTTGCCTTCTGCTAAATCTCGAAAAACCTGTAAGCTTGGGAGGAATTTATTAGCAGGGGCAAATTATTTAAGTGAAGATCATCCCCCAAACTTATTTTTGGCTCAAATTTTTGTAAAACTTTTCTTTTCAAGAGCCAGAAAAAATGCCCCCCCAAACTTGAGTTATGCAATGTTAATCTTTGAAAATCGCATGAGGGGGTCAAGAATCAGTAGTCGATGCCAAGCTTTGCAAAGACCGAATGTCAACACCAACCATTCGAAAATTTTATCAATGCAGTGCTCTGGTTGGTGGAAGAAGAAATGTGAAAAGGCTAAGTGGTGGAATAGAATGTGTGTGCGTCTCATTTTGGAGAGACGATGCAGTGAATGTGGTGGATTACTTGCATTCTTTTTACAGTTCAGAGGAAGGGGTGGAGGTTCAATTTCAGTGATTGGGACATGATTCATCTCAACGCCCGTGTCATTCAAAAATGCGAGTTTATCAGCGAAGATTTCCTCAATACCCCGATGAATAATGTCGTCACAAAGTGTGGGGTGATCTTCAGACTCTAAAAGCAGTTCATAATCAGTGTTAGTTGTTGACCCGGACATCTTGGTGGAAGAGTCCGTATGTGTATGATACATAGTTGGGTCAAACAATATCGTATGATAAGAGTCAAGATCAGTATCAGGAGGATCGTCAAATTCGCTGCTGTCGACATCCATTAAGTCGATAGAACAGACTTGAGCAGTAGGTTCGGAGGGTACACTTCCCAACTTATAAATGTTCAGCTCTATTGACCTATTCCCGAAGGATAGGGACATAGAGCCATTACGACAGTTGATGATAGCGTTGGAAGTGGCCAAAAAGGGGCGACCTAAAATCACCGGAATTTGATTCCGTGGGTTCCATACAGGCTGTGTATCAATTACAATAAAGTCCACAGGAAATATGAATTCCCCGATTTTTATTAACACATCCTCCAGTTCACCCCTAGGTTTGGTGATTGATCGGTCAGCCAGCTGGAGAGTGCAATGGGTTGGCTTCAACTCTCCGATCCCTAACTGTTCATAGACTGAGAAAGGAAGCAAGTTAACACTAGCGCTAAGGTCTCGTAGAGCACGGTTAATGTGTTTTTCCCCGATAGAAATGGAAATAGTAGGATATCCAGGATCCTTACGTTTCCTCGGTACTTGTTGGGGGAAAGCCGTGTCTACAATCTTTGCCATGAAAATCTTCTTGGCCACTTGAGTCTTCCTCTTCCTTGTGCACAAGTTCTTAAGAGTTTTCGCATAGGACGGAACTTGTTGGATAGCATCTAGGAGAGGGATGTTGATGTTAACTTGCTTAAACATGTCCATGATCTTCTCCATATGTGGACTTGATGTGTTAGCCCTTAACCGATTAGGATAAGGTGCTTTAGCAATAAGCGCTGGGTCCATCATAGGAGAAGGAAGTGTGTGTGGACCCGATCCCAAAATAGAAGTGGGGATCGTCTGTGGAGGGGTAAAAGAGGTGGGCTGAAGTGGCGAGCCTTTTGGGAAACGAAGAATAGGCTCGGAAGAAGGTGGTGGGGTAGAAGAACAAGGATCAGAACTAGAAGTGTGTGTGTGAGGAAAGGTCTCAGCCGGGGTATTATTGATTGATTTATCAGTATCATCAAACTCTTCACCAACATGAGTGTCAAGCACTCTTCCAGATCTCAACGTGATTGCATCCACATGATGTGAATAGCCAGGATTGGGTAAAGGTTGAGCTAGAAGTTTCCCTTTCTCTCCTGCACGCATTTCGGCTTTTAGTTGTGCAATTTGTTCTTCCATCGATTTGATGTTCTCATTTTGAGAGATAATGATCTTCATCACATTCTCGACGGAAGATTGCAAACTTGCCGTCCCTTGGATGGATTGTTTCATGAAAGTATCCAAGGTTTGTGCTAGTGCAGAGGTATTATCTGTACCGGTCAATTGCAAAGTGTTTTCATATGGTGCAAAAGTGTTGGCCGGATTTTTGAAATTTTGTAATTGGAAGGGATGCTGACTCAATTGAAGTGGTGGTTGCTGTTGTGGTGGAGGGGCCCCTTGGAAATTGTTTTGGGTTGGAACCGTGTTTTGAAATTGTGATTGGTTCCAAGCAAAATTTGGGTGATTCCCCCAACCCTGATTATATGTGGAAGAAAATGGATCGTTTCTAGGTCTTTGAAATATGGCATTAGTATGCTCATGACGTTGAAACGGACATTCTTCCGTCAAGTGAGAAGGATCAGAACAGCATCCACATCCAGTTTTGGAGAGTGACATTTGACTTAGGGCGGCAGCTAAAAATTTGTTTTCCATATCGTCAAATTTCTTGTGTAAAGCTGAAATTTCAGCTCTAATTCCTATGGAAATATCATTGCCATCCCTAGACGATTGACTCATACCCTCCCACTGTAAAGATTTATCAGTGAAATCTTCTAGGAATTTCCAGGCTTCCCCATCATCTTTGGTCATAAAATTTCCTTGACACATGGATTCAAGGATCTGTCTTGTGTTAGGATTAATGACCTCATAAATGATTCGGCACAGATCCCATCTCGGGATGCCGTGATGTGGACATTGGACTAACAGATCCTTGAAACGTTCAAGACATTTTGAAAATGTTTCATTTAGAAGCCGGGTGAATTGATAGATTTCGCTATGGACTCGAGCTGTTTTGTGATGTGGGTAAAATTTTTTAAGGAATGCTTTGACGAATTCATCCCAATTTGAAATGGAATGTGCGGTAGTGTTATATATCCACTTCTGGGCTATATCGCACAAGGTGAATGGGAGAAGACGTAGACGCAAAGCATCTAAAGAAAGCTGTGAAGTACCCATCATTGCGCATACATTTTCAAATTTCGTGATAAACACGTATGCATCCTCAGACTCGAGACCGTGAAATTTCGGTAGAAGGTTGATGTATTGGGGTTTTATTTGAAAATTTTCCCCGTTGGCTGGTGGAATGGAAAGACAGGTGGAAAGGGGACCTCGTGTAGGATAGAATCTCTCTTGGAGAGAGATGCGAGATGGATTCTGCGCACCAACGGACGGCGGCAGAGTAGTGGAAAAGAAGTTCGATGGAGACGGATCCATCGATGTGGGTGTGGTGGGGGGTAAAGAAAGGGTAAATGTAGAAATACCGACTTTTGGGTCGATAAAAGGAAACGCGGACTAACGGGCACTAGAATCCCGTGTCCAGCCTATCTTGCACTAAAAAGGGTTAGTACAAGTGGCAGCGTGAATTTATAATTAGGGGAATGATATGAATGCGGTGTTTGTTTTGAAAATATACGGATTTTTTAAAAAAAATGATGCAACACAACAAATGCAACACACAAAACCCTAATTCTAGGGGTCACCTAGGTCAAATCTCTAGACCGCTCCTAACTGCCAAAAGACAAGTCGCAGGATAAATCCTCCACTGCCTCTTTGTCCCCCTGTGGCCAGGTAAGTGCCAGGTAAGTGGGAAGGTACTCAACTATGTAAGTAGTGGGCCTAATTAATAACCACTAGCCTTTGACACACTTGCCTTAGACACCACAAGAAAACGCGGATAAGCAATGAATTACCCACGGCCTTCTTCTGTCCTAAGTGAGCGCGACGGTCCTTAGAGTCATCTCTAGATATTTTTTAATTAA
Source organism: Agapanthus africanus (assembly GCA_030015575.1). NCBI lineage: Eukaryota > Viridiplantae > Streptophyta > Magnoliopsida > Asparagales > Amaryllidaceae > Agapanthus > Agapanthus africanus. Next base: position 240,857,089 of record CM057351.1, read on the forward strand.
TGAGGGTAAATTCGGATGCAAATTTTGCGATTTACGGGGCTTAGGAAGGGTAATGAACTCCCCACCTAATCTGGATTTGGCCGTGCCCCTTAATTTCCGTATTAATATGCAAACAACCACAAAAATCAAAAACACGCACAATTTATTTTGCTTTTTTGCGGCGCTGCGATTTATTTGCAAAGAAACCTGCACAAAATGTTAATTGGAGTAGATAAGGAAGTAGATAAGAAAGTCAAGAGAGTTACCAAAATTTTTTGAACAGTGATTCCACTGTAGCACCGCGGTTCCGCCGCGGGAGTCGCCTAATGTCGCGGTGGAAATATCAGATCACGGCACGAAATTTTGAGGCTCTGTTTCTGATCACCTTCTAAGCTCTCTGGAATGATCAGAAATTTTTTTCCACAGCTCCAATAATTCCATATTTTCTCGCAACAAATCACAACAACACGTTTAGGGTTTGTGCGAATTTAGATCTAAAAATATAGATGGAATAAACTTTTCAACTCAAATTTCAAAATACGAACAATTAGCGCACTATCCCCGGCAACGGCGCCATTTGATTGTAATAGAATTCTTGTTGTGTATATCAAATCAAATAGTCCCCGGCAACGGCGCCATTTTGATTGATAAGAATTTGGATTGTGTAGTATGAAAATTGTAAAGAAATCACAACCAAAAATATTTTGACCGCAATCAACTACGGTGTCGGATGTAGATTGTAAGTGAGTGCGGATCGTCCACAGGGACAGTGTAATAGTTCGTCTTTTGAATTAGATGAGTTGAAACTTTAAAGAAAACAAAACGAAACGAAACAATTCATGATTTATATTTGAAGTTCAAGAACTAGAAAATATAGATCTAATAACAAGAAAAAGATAGAATCAAGAATTGAGAGTTTGTTGATTTTTCCAACCAAATATCAAGAATCGAAATGAGGCTCGTAGGAATCAATCGGATCTATAGATATGATGTAATCTTACATTGATGTATTCTTATCTTTCGATGAATTGATACTAGATCGATGATGATCGACAAGAATTAAGGATTTCAAGTGAAACTAGGGTTTCATCTTATCCCTTGTTCTTTCGTCGATACCATTCACATTCTAGCCTATAGTAAATTCAAGAAACGATCGTAGATCCCTAATTTCGAGCGATAACAATCAAGAAAGCATCGCAACGAAACTAGGTCATCGATTCTTGAACTTGCTAGGGTTTACAAAACTCGTAGGACTTAAAAATCGTATTAAGATTTGTTACATCATCATTCTATTGATCGTCTTGACTTCTTTACGAGCGGAGTTTTACTCAAACATCACAATAAGAACTACAATTACAAATTGAGATCGAATCATGATGCAAGAATTTAAAGAAAACAAGATTAAAGAATTTCACATTTTATTTATATCAACAATTTCATTACATTCGCTCAAGAACTACAAGAGGAAGAACTCGATCGTCGATTTGGCTTCGCTCGTCCCCGTGAGTCGCGGATCGGCTTAGATCACATGCTCGATTGGAGATCGGCTCCGCTCCTAAAAGGTTGAAGGGCTTCTTGCTTGATTGGTACTCGGGATCTTGAATTTGGATTGGAATTAGGGTTAGGGTTTCGCACAAGTCTTGTCACTAGACTTGTGGAAGAAGATGGAGAATTGAACTACTATTAGAGATTTAGGAATATAGAAGAACAACCACAACCCTTAGATCTAGGTTCCTATTTATAGACATCCAAACCGTAGATCTAGGATTTGAATTTTATGTTTCCCTCCAAAAGTTTGTTGAGGAGATTTGAATTTCCCTCCAAAAGTTAGTTAGCTAGAGAGGCTTCTAGAAGAGGTTAGTTAGGAGGGAGCTTCTAGAAATAGTTTGTTAGGAGCTTAATTAGGATTAGCTTAATTAATCATCTTTGCTGATCTGGAAGAAGCTTCGAGAGAATTCTGGAATTTGACATGTCTTGCTGAGCTGTAGGCCTTGAGATAGGAATAATGAAGCAAATTTGGACTGATGACGTGGCATAAGCGCCGCGGTTCCGCGGCGCAAGCTGGCTCCCGCCGCGGAACCGCGGCGCTTTGGAGGCTTTGTGGCTTGAAACTTTTGGGCTTCTCTGGTACTGACATATGGGCCCTTTTGTGATATGTTGAATTGTGTTTTGCCCTCTAGATTGCTACCAGATCTCAAAACTTGGAGTTGGTGTAATGTTTGATCAGCAAAATGACAATTTTGGCTTTTCTTCCGGATTTTCCTGCACAATTTCTCAAGACAAGTGTTGCGCAATATAGGGATGATGCGATGCCATGAAATGCGGTCAATTTCCTTTATAGTGCCAGTTTTAGAGTCTAACACATGGAATCTGATATTTAACGACTGATTTGCTAATATGTGTAATATGAACGCCGAACACTTCTAGATGAGTGCAATTGATAAGGAAATTGCCGTGTTAAAAATGCAGTATTTTCGACTGATCAACCACACTCCAAAAGGTATACGCATGCCTGTCAAGTTTCCCGTATGTTTGAAACTCCCGATATGGTTTTTACCCCTAGGACCCAAATGACCTTGACGAAGTCAACAAATCAAAAGATCCTATTAAAGTTCAACCCGTCATTATCTTGATTGCATTAAACCTACCAGCACGAGCCCTTGACGGAGTCAACAAGGCCGTATGACTGTCCTAACCAATCGCATATCCATGGTACAAACAAGCATTACATAGCTACGGCACACTACGCCTCGACGGAGTTAACAAACGCAGCACGAATACTAAGCAATACACATAAGAAATGATGGAGGGCTACGGCTGGTTTTTGGCGAAAAACCATTAACGTAATGAACTTGATATCGTTGAAGGAACTTGAGTAGCTTTGAAATGGAGTGGTTTAAGCTCTGCATTTTAAAACTAGCAACATAAACTTTTGCTTAAGAGCGAACTCCCAATGAAGGGATCAATGCTCTTCCCTCATAGAATGAGGTGCGGGATATTCCAAACCGAATACCTCTATGCAAAGCAAAAGAATACAACCATGACTTTTGAAGAAAACCGAGTAGTTTTAAAATTGGTTCCGACAACATCATTTAGGTTTATTTTCCATTCATTATTCAGATAATGCACTCCCATCATTTTATGTTTCCATGCCATAAAAGAAACAACCAAAATAACATGCTTTTTATATGCCATCCGCATTCGCCGCAGGGCCCCGTCATGCACCGTTAGGTTACTTAACTAACGGCAAAGCGGGGGATGGACTAGTGCGGATGCAAAATATATAGAAGCATATACTAAATATATAATATATATATATATACATATATATATACCAACATCGCAGGCAGATAATAGTCATCACAGCATGCGAACAACAAAATAGAACAGTGGATAATCTAAGAGCCCCGCGTTTCATTTGAGCCATAAATGAAACATGACGTTCCCCGGTCATGTGGATAGCCAGTGCAATGAAGATCCTATACCCCTACGAGTGCGGCAAGTTACCCGCCAATCCCCGAAATGAGGCAACCCCAATCAACCAAGTGAATGGGCCACCAAGCACTTCCCGGAATCCGGCAACTTAAGCACCCCTCCGTGGGTCAACCTATACCCCTTACGAGTGCGTCGAATAGCCCGCTAATTCTAGAGTAAGGCCCTCCTCGGTCTCAACTCCATGAGATGCGGGCCTGTTGCCCTCTAGAACCCAGCTATTCGAGCACTCCTCCACGGGGTAATCCTAGTACAGAAAAGAAAATATATATACAACGGCAACATCGATCTCAACCCGGTCGTGCCTCAACAAAAGAATATACCAACAGGCAGTGACGGCAGTCCACATGTCGGACGCTCGCCCAGTAATAATCAATATACAAATGAATCTGAACTGTACATCTAACATTGCACACAAGGCTATCCATCATGACAATCCGTCCATAAAATCAGTGCAACACAGAACATCAACGTGAATATCATGTTCGTAAACCCGTCTGATTGTATATACAGCAACCAGTCGGATTGTACCGCTCTATGATATTCACGATCGCAGAAATAAACATACGCACTGATACACACAAATTCAAAATTTCGATCGACCAAAACTGTCCGCATTGGCCCCAAGTACAAACCAGTACTCAAACAAATCTGGGTCAGTACCATACATCCCAAAAATCACATTTCAAAGTTATAGAACATCTGGAAAAAATTGGGGAACCACGACCAAATATAGACTACGGAACTGCGGCCAATGGGCACATTTTGCCAAGGTTCCGCGACCAATATTTAGGCTCGTGTTCACAAATTTCTTCCTGGCCTCTACAATTGCCTGCATGTATTTTTAAAACATCCAAAATAATTTTTTGAACGAGTTTGAAAATCGACAGCGGGCATCAAAATTGGAATGCGATTCGGAAAAAACTCGTCGATCGAAATTCTAAACAAGTGCAAACTTGCTAGTTAAGATTTATGGTGGCTCGGATACCATGTTGGGATCCGGCTCCCGCGCCGCGGAGGCCACGGCCAAGGCGGGAGCTAAAACAAAAATTTCTTGCGAGCACCGGACTCCCATGAAACTCAAGGATTCGAACCATAGACCTAAACTAGCTATACTAGAAGTGCAAGGGGTTGAGAAATACAACCTTTGTCGCATGTCCACCCAATTATGGAAGACCCCTCCAAGCTCGTAGCCGCCGGGAACGCGCTTGAGTATCGACCACCCTTGCCAAAGACGGTCCACCCGAGGGAACACGGAGGAGGCTCTAACCGACGGTCCAAAGTTGCGCGGTTTGGATGGCCGGTGATGTAGGAATACTTCACTATATTTTTCTCTCTAGGGTCTTAATCTAAAATGATAGCAAGAAGAATGCGGAGCTTAAGGAGAGCATGAAAGATCAAAAATGGAGGAGATCAAAAAATATCAAGTCAACACACTTGTAGAAAGGAATGGCAACCAAAGAATCAACCATGGCGCTATAGAGCATCCAAATGGATTTTATCATATTAAAATCCAAAGCCATCCCTCTATAATTTTGTAGCCATGCTTCATTGCCAACTCATCCATACCTCATTTTCCCATTTAATTTTCATTAAATATGAGGTGTCCATCTTCTAGAAGCATTCCCGTATAAATACGGAATACTTCACCTCGTATATGTATCGCTAAATATACGTGTATCCGTATAAAAATACGGATAGTACCAAACAGAGAAAATGAATAGTGAACAATAATACTAAAATACATGTATCAAAATACATATATAAATTATTAAATCAAAACCTGATTTAATAATCCGGTTTAATCCTAAGCCAGCTAGTATTATCAACCGTCCGATTAAAATCTGTATATCGCGTACGCATATTTAAACGGACCCCCTGCACGTACCAACGTACGGCTCCTACATCTGTCGCCTGAACTAGGAAAACCCTCTTTTTGGGACTCTAAAGACTCAACAATACGCTGGCAGTGGGTTTAACCATAAGCACGTCAGCGACACTAGCTGTACGTAACGGCTACCCAGGTATTTGTCGAAAGAGGAGTCGACAATCAAGTGCGTCCTTACCCTACTGAGCCTGAATGTGACAATCTCCGTACAGTCCGGTCTCTTCGTCAAAGAGTATTGCATATTGTGTCTAGGGGTGGATAACGTCAGACCCCTACTAACCCGATAAGTCATGTCTGAGTCTAACTCATCATCAACTGAGATACTACTGATCAACTATCAGTAAATCTCCCTTACCGTGGCCACGGATTTTTGGTTATAGCCAACTGTACACAGCGCGACATCGACTCCTAATACCAGGAGAGACGAATCCCTGACAGTCGACCACTGCCTCCATGTGGCTCGGGACTCTACCTAACTAAAACCTATTTTCACGACTCCTTTGAGCCGTGGTAGGGTAGTAATCAAAGTACAGTGGGAACTCACACGAGAAAAATAACGACTTCAGGTCAAAGGATTAACATGTACTCATGCCAGCTGAGAACTTCCATCTGACGATAGGTATAATACCATCTAGAAGTTCTCGGCAAGTCCATCCAGTGTACTCACCTCCAGTGAGCACATGTATACTATCTTAGGTGACACAACACCAATGGCTTATGAGACCGGCCACCGCCCCTCGTCAGGGTTTCGAAGCGTATACACTAGCCTACTCCGGAATATCGATGCCCAGTCTCGATACTCCCAAAACTAGGGACATTTAAGGATGTGCTTATAGGTTACCCAGCTCTCAAGTATATGATTGCCATCATAATGCTGGTAGTCAAGAAAGAATCCTATGGGCTATATCAACATGTAAAAGTGATCTGCAATACCACATAATGCATGTATATGATGATAAAGACAAACCAAATAGCATACTATCATTTTAAGTAAGAATGTCCTACCCGTATAAGTCATCCCTCAATCATCACAATCACGTGCCTGCGATTACAATAATTGACTTGAGGGCACTATATCCAACAAAACGTATACACTAGTCTAATACGGAATATCGATGCCCAGTCTCGATACTCACACGACTTGGGACCTTTAAGGATGTGCTTATGGACAACCTAGCTCTCACGTATATGATCGCAATCATAATGCTGGTAGTCAAGCAAAAATCGTATGGGCTTCATCAATGATGAAGCCAAACCAGATAGCATACTATATTCTCGAGTAAGACTGTTCTATCTATATAGGTCATCCTTCAATTATCATAATCGCCTACTTGCAATCACAATAATTGCCTTGAGGGCACAATATCTAACATGGTGTACAGAAGGTAAGAAGTAAAGACGTGAGGGAAAGGAAATTTACGACTACTGTCATGAATCTGTAGGGTTACTAGGCACACTAATGAAGCTCTACAAGGCATCGACCATGCCGGATTAAAAATTTTAGGTGCCGAACAACTCTAAGCAAGATCGTTAACGAGAGATTAGGCGAAAACTAAGGCAAGTAAATCACATTTACACTAAAGGAAAGGGACTACAACCTTTGTAGATCCGGTCCTCCACTTCCAAAGCTCCATGACGACGTCCCTTCGCTTGGATCAACCAACTCCCGGACTCTCGGACGGCTCCATGAGGAAATTTCAACGGGATCGCTTGAAGTCTTCGGTGCCGAAGATGATCTACGTCGAGGGAATACGGACTCAAGCTTCTACCTCACTAACCATAGAATTAGTGAAGCAAACACCCTAAACTAAAGTGCTAGTCTAGTAGAGGATGGTGAGATATGAAGTGGGTACTCTTTAGATTTTGATTACTCATTTGGATTCATCACTTGATAATTTTCTAGCAAGCTTTTCTTTTTCTTCATGAAGAAGAAGAAGAAGAAAAAGAAAAAGAATGGAAAAATAATCGAATGAATTATCAAGTGAAGTCTATCATAATGCAACCATGGGTGAGTTAACACATGTAGAGAATAAACTAGGGTTTAGGTTGATGGTTAGGTTAAGGATAAAACAAAATGGCAAGACTTTTTCAAAGATGCTAGCATGCTTCATGAAGCTTCTAGCAAAGAAACAAAAAGCCACCATTTAGTTTTTCAAAATGAAATAAAATACATAAAACCCTAACCATTAACCTAATCTAGGGGTAAATGATACACACACCAAAGTTTGCATGTATCATCAAACATGATACAAACTTGTGCACAAAAATATATCACATATACAACTTGTGCACATCAAGTGAGAAAATCAATCTAAAGTGAAACAATACTAGTTAATGTAAAGTAATATATCAAATATATATAATTATACATTAAATCATTAAATCAACACTTGATTTAACGATCCGGTCATATCGCATATAACCGACTAATATCCAATGTATCGACTTATCGAATCAACACTTGATTCGATAACTAGGTTATATCGCATACAACCGATCGATACAATCAACGCGAGAATAGAATACGGTATCACATACTCGTATCATTCTCGGTCCCGTACATATCACATATGCTCTCCTATCTCGTTTTTCCTGAGCCTGTACAACCTCTCTGTAGGACTCTAAAGACTCGTCAATATGCCGGCAGTAGGTGATGATCATATCAAGCACCCACAAGCCGTCAGCGGTACTAGCTGGACGTAACGGCTATCCGGGTATTGAGCGATCAGAAGATCAGCAAGTAAGCCCGCTCCAACTCCTACAAAAAGCCTGACAGTGACACTACCGTACAGTCCGGTCTCCTTGTCTGATATGTCGCATATCAAGTCTAGGGGTGGTAAACGTCAGACCCCAATAACCGATAAGTCGTGCCAATATGAGGCTCATAATGGGTCGAGAAACTACTAGTAACACTTACCAGTATATCTCTAAACCAGCCCTGGCCAGGGACTTCCCTGTTATGGCCAATCGAGCACATCACAACATCAACCCCAAATACCGGGAGAGACGAAACCCCTCCTATCGCTCATTGCCTCCATGTGACTCGGAACTGTACCCAAAAACCACCGTTTTGCACGCCCTCTTGGACGTGGTAAGGTGGAAATCAAAGCACAGTGGGAATCACACAAGACTTCCTGACGATCTCGGGTCTACAGACTACCTTGTACCAGTGTCACCAGAGAACTGCCATCTGACGTAAGGTATAATACAATCTGGGAGTTCTCGGCGAGTCCGTACAGTGTACCCAGTCTCCACTGAGCACCCGTATATTATCTCTGATGTCAAACACCAATGGATATGGGATCATCCATCGCCCATCTGTATGGGTCGAGAAGGTATACGCCAGTCTACTCTGGTATATCGATGCCCCGTCTCGATATACCCACGACTAGGGACCTTGAAGGATGTACTTATGGACTACCATGTCCCCACTAGTATGATCCGCATCACAGTCCAGGTAGTCAAGTACACATCCTAAGGGCTTTACCAACATGTAACAGAGAGACAATCAGTGTACACGTTAAGGTAAAGAGTAACCAGATAGCATACTATCATGTCGAGCAAGAAAGTCCTCCCTATATATGTCCAAGCATCCACTACAATATACAACACATGTATAGTAATGGCCTCTAGGGCATACATATAACTAACAATCTCCCACTTGCACTAGGGCCATCTGATAACAGTGGTTGTAGTATCTCATACTCAACCTTCCCATAATAGTCTCTCTCTGGGAAAAGCCTTTGTGAGTGGATCCGCCGTGTTGTCCTCTGAGTCTACTCTCCTAACCTCGATCCCCTGGAGATCAACCATCTCCATGATCAGGTGACACTGCCTAAGAATTATATCTGGATCACTGATGGGACGGGCGTTCCCAGGCATAAGCCACAACTCCATTATCACACAATGGTAGGAACGAAGTTCATCTCATGAACTTATATATAGACCCAGACTTCCTCTTTGGTAGCATCTTTAGTAGCGATGTATCCAGCCTTTATTGTCTAGTATGCCACGGTATCTAGCTTGGAACTCTTCCAAGATACCGTCCCTTTACTGAGGGTAAAGACAATGCCCGTGACTGACATTCAGTCGTCCTTATCACCCTGGAACCCTTCCAGTGATTGTCCCCAGGATCGATTGATACCATCTCACTACAACTAGTGAGAATCCTAACATCCAATTAGATCTATCTCATAGATCCAAAACCCAGGATTTAGTAGGTATCATTTTGATCCTATATGGAGAATCCTTGTGATAAGCGGAGATTGACCGAGCGTAGCATAGGAAACTCCTTTCTTATCAAGAGTATGTCATCCACGTACTCTACGAGGATCACCACCATACTCCCTACTACCCTTTTGTTTATACATGGTTCATCTACCATTTTGATGATGTCAAACTCTTTGACTAACACATCAAAACAGACGTTCCAACTCCGCGATGCCTGCTTTATCACATAAAACATCTTGCACACGTTTCCGCTGCTCCCACTGTCTATGAGGCCGTCTGGCTGTGTATTTATAGACGCACTCTTCTAAAACCTCATTTAGAAAAGCTGTCATGGCACCCAACCGCCAGATATCGTAGTCATGGTATGTAACCGTGGCAAGTAGGATCTGGATGAACTTAGCATAGCTACTTAGAAAAGGTTTCATCATAATCCATACCTGGTCAATGATGCAAACTTTTAATAAGTCTAGCTTTGAAAGTCTCAACTTTTCCATGTACACCAAGTAATCTTCTCAAGATATACTTGCTCCTGATGGGGATTTAACCCTTCAGATCAAGCAACCAAAGTCCATACTTTGTTGGTGTATAAGGATTCCATCTCAGATCGCTAAGCATCCATCCATTCTTATAGAGTCCCACTCCTGATGGCCAGCTCAAAACTAGTTGGGTCATCATCACATGATGCAATTCTCACTCCCACTGTCATCGAGAAACCAAAGTATCTCTCAGGCGGATGAGGAACCCTACCTGATCGGCGGAGAGGCTGAGGTTCATCGGGGACTATTGAATCCTTTAGTTCTGTCAAATCATCAGCTGCAGTTTTGTATAGCTGGAACCTTTCCAGTTCTACAGAACAGGCCTTGCCTCGAGCTTTTCCGGATCATGCTTTTTAGACATAGGCCGGACAACTCCAAATCTTAATTAACTTAAGATATGGGCTCTTCCCTTTCCATATCACATATGAAGTGGTAGGTAACTGATTTGATTTGAACCCTATTCAATAGGTATGCAGCTTCTCAAGTGCATAACTCTCAAAAGGAAATAGGTAACTCAGTAGTACTCATCATAGAGCACACCTTATCATATAGGGTGTGATTGCTCCGCCCCGATACACCGACGTGCTGTGGTGTATACGGAGGAGTAATGCTGAGAGAGAATCTCATTCTCCTTTAGAAAAGTCCATGAATTCCGTGCTCAAGTATTCTCCTCCTTGATCACATCAAAGGACATAATACATATACCCGTTTTGGTTCTCTACTTCTAACTTATATTCTGTGAATATCTCAAAAGGTTCGGACTTGTGTTTCAACATGAACATATGTATGAATCTTGAGAGATCATCAGAGAATGTAATGAAGTATAAAGAACCGGTCTTAGCATGTGTAGACAGGGGACCTACATACATCAACATGTATCATCCCAAGAGTTCACTAACTCTTTCTCTGTTTCCAATAAACAAAGCTATGGTCATCTTATCTCTATGACATGACTGGCAAGTTTCACAAGATGTAAATTCAAACTAATTTAAATATGCATCTATATGTAACTTCAGCTAATCGGGTCACATTGATATGACCTAGTCTACAATACCTCAAGAAGGATTCGTTCATTTCTGAACTTTTCCTCTTGTGTGTGTTCTGTATACTAAGAACTGTAGTTTGATTCAGAACGTCAATACTTTTAGATAACGTGCCTGAACCGATCAACTTTTGATATACGAAATGTTCAAAACATTATCCAACAATACAAAATTATATCCTTCTTCATTAATAAAGAGATTGATATGATGTTGTATATTAGGTTCGGTATCTAATAACATTTGTTCTGAATCAATGTATTCTGGTAATACAGGGTGATAGTGACCAACGGACTTGGCTACAACATTTGCACCGTTTTCTATCTCATGAAACTTATCACCCGTTCTTAGTTCTCTACCTATCTGTAGCCCATGTAACAAATTACATATGCAGGATCCAGATCCGGTATCATATACCCAGGACGTAAAGGATACTGAGAAACAGTTCTCTATAATTAACACACCAGAAAAAGATGCATCAACATGCACTTTCTTCGTTTGGGTGGCAGGGGAATTCTGGTAATCCCCTAATTTCCTGCTCTGTCTTATAACAATTATAAGTTGGAGCAGGACCAACGTTCCCCAGCACAGTATAACAAGCGGGTTTGGTTAATACATCCGTATTATTATCTTGATTAAGGCGTGATATGGTCGCTAGCTGGAGAGAGAGAGAAGAAAACACTCAGCGTATGCTCTTGCAAGATCAGATTGGTTATTATGTTATCTAATCAGGATGGCTCCCACTGTTTTTATCAAATCTTCCTTCAAACCCTAAAAGAAAAGACTAGCCGGGATTAATTACACCCTAAAACTTCGCCAATCTTTCAGGCAGGTCAGTGTCGGTACTTTGAGGGAGGTTCCCCGTGCTTTCGCACGGAGCTAATTAAAGTAAACCTCGTTTTCCCAGAGGCGTAACCCCGTTGACACCTTTCTAGACACCTACTTGATCGGCTAATTGTAATGTGTAAAACTCTCCCAGGAGTAACAATTACTCGCAGTGGGTATCGGGATCCAATTATCACATAGAAGGTATGCAATCTCATTGCAAATTTCAACACTTGAAATTCCCGATAATTTTGCCCTTAAACTCCTATGACCTTGACAAAGGCCAACAAACCATAGGATGCTAGTCAAGTTCAACCCGTCATTTCCTGATTGAATAAAACCCACCCGCACGACCCTTGACAAAGGCCAACAAGGTCGCATGACTACCCTAACCCAATCTGCATCATATGCATAAGCAGATAAGCACCAGTCAGCTACCGCACACTACGCCTTGACAAAGGCCAACAAACGCAGTACGAATACTAACTACTACTTATCTGAAATGACGGAGGGCTACGACAGGTTTTTCTGAAAACCTATTGCGTAATGAACTTGATATCGTTGTAGAATCAAATGATTTTAAAATGGAGTGTTTTTTAGGCTTTTGCTAGTTTCGCTAAAGAGGTCACTCCTGGTGAAGGGATCGTCGGCTCTTTCCTCGTCGAATGAGGTGCAGGATATATCATATACATCACTGTGCAAAGCAAGAACTAGAAAAGCAATCAAAAGACAAACCGAGGGGTGTAGCATCTGCCAGTCATTGCTAAAGGGGTCACTCCAGGTGAAGGGATCTCGGCTCTTTCCTTATCGAATAAGGTGCAGGATGTTCTACAAGGAACACCGCAATGCAAAACAAGAACTGTAGCTACCTGTTTTTGAAAATTCGATTCCACAACATCTTTTAGGTTTCTTTTCTTTCATTAATCACATTAATGAAGTCCCATCATTTAAGTTACCTAAACATCACAGATAAATACGACGTACACTTATGCCATCCGCATTCGCCTTGATGTCCCCTCGTGCACCGTTAGGTTAGGTAACTAACGGCAGAGCGGGGCAGGGCTAGCGCGGGTGTAAAACATAAGTAACATCTATATAATATATTATATATACTATATACAGTATTTATCATAGAACATCAAATGATCACATCACAGATATTGCAGCAGAAGAAACATATGAAACATTGGATATACTAGGACGTCCATGTTTTTAATACGAGCCAGTATAAAACACGGATTCCACGGTCGCGATGAATAGCCAAACCCACACCCCTAGACCCCTATGAGAGCGGCAAGAAACCCTACCAATTCTAGAGTTAGGAGACCCGGACTCGACTCCTCGAGTTGGTCTCCCACTGGACTCTAGAACCCGGTTACTTGTGCCCTCCTCCTTGGGTCCATCCTAGTGCGGAAAAGTAAATAATATACAAAAGGTGACATCTTCCGCAACCTGGAAGTGCCCCAATAAAAGAATATTACATACAAATAATTTTACATGAATGAAAATAAAAACTCTCATCTCACATAAAAAAAAACCGACTATTCAAAACGCGACGATCCAATATAACATATCCAGGAACACATAACATCATATGTCATCAACGTAAATGAATATACGCATCCCAATTGTCGTTGACATATAGAAACGAAACCGGCGATATCATATATTACACTTACGGTCGCAGAAAAGAAAGTGTAAAACTACAACAGTTGGAATCCGCAACCTACTTAGACATCGCATGCCTAACCATCTGAATTCCTTAGACATCGCATGCCTAACAATTATAAACCCCGCATTTTAGTCTCATTATCGAAAACACTTTTCAATATCAAGTCGGGCAATTCAACAAGATTCCCGACATCCTGATCGAATGCTCGTCGCAAACTTTAGTAGGCAGCCACACCCCCGATACCGTCAACGAGGTGCACCAAGGCAGAACACCGCAGCCGCGAGCACCCGAACGGATGCTTTTGGCGATGGGGTTCTCCTACAGTCACTTGGTCGGGGCTATGGGGCATGGCTGTCTATTAAGTTTACCGGCGAATATCCGCGTACGCAACGTGATTGCGACGGACTTTTGATCGCATCAAAATTCCGCGGCAGCCGATCATTTGAGACTAAAGTGCTATGTTTATAACATTCATATTAGTTATCACATAACTACTTGTGAATTCCAAATATTGTATCACATTCCAGATAAACAGAAAATGATAAACTTTCCGATCGAACAGTCAAACACCCAAGTTTTCCCGAAACAGCTCAACACATGAAATAAGTTCAAAAAACATTCAATTCATGCCACAGTACCAACGGTCCAGCCGTAGAAGGGTCAAGCCAACGCCTCACATGTGGCATGCCGTACTGCCCCAAACCCTAAGGTTCAAGGACGGTCACATAATCGAGTTAAGGTTTGTTGTCTTCTAGAGGGTCCATCGTGTTACTTGCACTACTTCGAACGTTCTTAAACTACGGAAAGATCCAACACCTGGAAATTTCCCGACAGGGGAAAAAGTGGGTATTTATACCCGGTCGAACCTTTTAACATCTTCTAAATTTACCCGGAAAAACATAAAAAAATTAAATTCTCCGATCGAATCGACGATTACAAAATAAACCCCAAAATACTCAACATTGGAGTCAGAATAAAAATACCCAAAAAATATAAGTCACAGAAATAGGAATTATAGTGAAAAGACAAGTACCTAACACCCCTGTACTGCCGCGGATCCGCGGCCCAAGAGCGGTACGGCCGCTGTTCCGCGGCGGTTTGGACGTATTAGGTTCTCGTATTTCACCATAATTCTTATATTAGCCTGCTGAATTTTTTATGTATTTTTAATTCTGGAAAAACCCAGATTTTAAAAAATGTACAGAAAGGGGTATAATTTGAGGTTTCTCGGTTCGTTCGGAGTTTTAACTTCGTTAACGCATCGCCTAATGCTCTAGCTAGGCTCTGATACCACTGTAGGGTTACTAGGTACACTAATGAAGCTCTACAAGGCATCGACCATGCCGGATTAAAATTTTTAGGTGCCGAACAACTCTAAGCAAGATCGTTAACTAGAGATTAGGCGAAAACTAAGGCGAGTAAATCACATTTATACTAAAGGAAAGGGATTACAACCTTTGTAGATCCGGTCCTCCACTTCCAAAGCTCCGTGACGATGTCCTTTCGCTGCGATTAACCAACTCCCGGACGGCTCCATGAGGAAATTGCAACGGGATCGCTTGAAGTCTTCGGTGCCGAAGATGATCTACGTCGAGGGAATACGGACTCAAGCTTCTACCTCACTAACCATAGAATTAGTGAAGCAAACACCCTAAACTAAAGTGCTAGTCTAGTAGAGGATGGTGAGATAGGAAGTGGGTACTCTTTAGATTTTGATTTCTCACTTGGATTCATCACTTGATAATTTTCTAGCAAGCTTTTCTTTTTCTTCATGAAGAAGAAGAAGAAGAAAAAGAATAAGAATGAAAAAATAATCAAATGAATTATCAAGTGAAGTCTATCATAATGCAACCATGGGTGAGTTAACACATGTAGAGAATAAACTAGGGTTTAGGTTGATGGTTAGGTTAAGGATAAAACAAAATGGCAAGACTTTTTCAAAGATGCTAGCATGCTTCATGAAGCTTCTAGCAAAGAAACAAAAAGCCACCATTTAGTTTTTCCAAAATGAAATAAAATACATAAAACCCTAACCATTAACCTAATCTAGGGGTAAATGATACACACACCCAAGTTTGCATGTATCATCAAACATGATACAAACTTATGCACAAAAATATATCACATATACAACTTGTGCACATCAAGTGAGAAAATCAATCTAAAGTGAACCAATACTAGTTAATGTAAAGTAATATATCAAATATATATAATTATACATTAAATCATTAAATCAACACTTGATTTAACGATCCGGTCATATCGCATATAACCGACTAATATCCAATGTATCGACTTATCGAATCAACCCTTGATTCGATAACTAGGTTATATCGCATACAACCGATCGATAGAATCATCGCGAGAATAGAATACGGTATCACATACTCGTATCATTCTCGGTCCCGCACATATCACATATGCGCGCCTATCTCGTTTTGCCTGAGCCAGTACAACCTCTATGTAGGACTCTAAAGACTCGTCAATACGCCGGCAGTAGGTGATGATCATATCAAGCACCCACAAGCCGTCAGCGGTACTAGCTGGAAGTAACGGATACCCAGGTATTGAGTGATCAGAAGATCAGCAAGCAAGCCCGCTCCAACTCCTGCAAAAAGCCTGACAGTGACACTACCGTACAGTCCGGTCTCCTCGTCTGATATGTCGCATATCAAGTCTAGGGGTGGTAAACGTCAGACCCCAATAACCGATAAGTCGTGCCGATATGAGGCTCATAACGGGTCGAGAAACTACTGGTAACACTTACCAGTATATCTCTAAACCAGCCCTGGCCAGGGACTTCCCTGTTATGGCCAATCGAGCACAGCGCAACATCAACCCCCAATACCGGGAGAGACGAAACCCCTCCTATCGCTCGTTGCCTCCATGTGACTCGGGACTGTACCCAAAAACCACCGTTTTGCACGCCCTCTTGGACGTGGTAAGTTGGAAATCAAAGCACGGTGGGAATCACACAAGACTCCATGACGATCTCGGGTCTACAGACTACCCTGTACCAGTGTCACCAGAGAACTGCCATCTGACGTAACGTATAATACAATCTGGGAGTTCTCGGCGAGTCCGTACAGTGTACCCAGTCTCCACTGAGCACCCGTATATTATCTCTGATGTCAAACACCAATGGATATGGGATCATCCATCGCCCATCTGTATGGGTCGAGAAGGTATACGCCAGTCTACTCTGGTATATCGATGCCCCGTCTCGATATACCCACGACTAGGGACCTTGAAGGATGTACTTATGGACTACCATGTCCCCACTAGTATGATCCGCATCACAGTCCAGGTAGTCAAGTACACATCCTAAGGGCTTTACCAACATGTAACAGAGAGACAATCAGTGTACACGTTAAGGTAAAGAGTAACCAGATAGCATACTATCATGTTGAGCAAGAAAGTCCTCCCTATATATGTCCAAGCATCCACTACAATATACAACACATGTATAGTAATGGCCTCTAGGGCATACATATAACTAACAGAATCTAGATAGTGGAAGAGGCACCACTAGGATTACCCGGTCAACCCTTCGAAACATTTTCATGTTTCAGTTTTCTTATGCGGTGTTAATTGAAAACTGCTTTCCCAATTAGATTCTGACTCCAGGGTATTTATTTACCAGACTTGATTCTCACATCTGTATGGCATTACAGATGCTGAAGGGTAGCAGAATATTGGGAAATTGGGTAATTTGATCCTTAATATTAGAATTCTTTGTAATTGGTAATATTTGAGGAAATCACCTGGATTTTGCCTTACGGCAAATATTTTGTTTTGAATAATCGTTGTTATGCACCAATTTTTAAAATTGAATATATGTATCTTTATTTTATAAAGTGAGATATAAATTTTGAAAATTGTGTTCTAAACATTTATCTTTATCAGTTGACGATAAGCTAAGGTGCATTGAATAACGGTACAGACATTCTTAACCAAAATATAGTTTTCAACTTACAACGCACGGAATTTGAGTTAAAGACTTATACATGGTAATGTATGTTGTCCGATGTCTATTAAGACAAGAGGTTGGAACTCGTACTGCATTCCGTTTATTTATGACTTCTCTGATTTTAGATATGTATTTCGTTGAAATACAAAGTACAAATTTTTGAAGTTATAAGTATAAGAATAAAGTAAAGAACCATGAAATGGGAGTATCAGGGTCTTCGAGTTGATCGAAGATGTAGATATTTATGCTAGGAATTCCATCATGTTAATTTTGAGAACATGATTCTCTCACAGGTTACTCACTCGTAGGTGCGCTCCTTGATGGGTAATGATGTATGACCATTTTCCTTATGGGATATGCACTGGACACAGTTGAATAAACAATTGAATATGTTTCCATCTAAATTAGTGCCTCTGATTCTATATGGACATAGAATGGTTGCATATCTTGAGGATGTTAAGATATAGAGTTATCCAGTTTCTGTTTAAAAGCTGAATCCGGACAAACTCATGGCATGCTTCAGTAATAGCAGTTTGTGGGTTATTCCGGGATTTTAGCAAGGGTTTGACATTCTACCATTTGCAAGATCAAAAGTTGATTTGTTCTTGACTCGCCACTTTTTTTATAAAAGGAATCTTTTTGCAAAAGATACATATGGGAGCATGGTAGAACTGGAAGTGATTCTAGAACCACAAACGGTTACTGAAAATTTAGTGGAACCTGGAGATTCAATTGGATTCGACAATCTATTAACCACTCCGCAGATTTAGTGGGTAACCTCAGCCACCCGAGAGGTACTTCGGTCTCCTTAAAGACGGTGGCAGGGGGGTTTTAATAACCCAAGCTTGTCACTACTGTTATCCTCGACTATGTGGTCTGGCAGAAGGATGACTATCACGTCATTCTAAATTGAATTTAGAAGTGCACGTGTATATGACTCTGCTAGAGGGTTGTTGTAGTCAGTGGGAGCAACGGAAGCGTGGTAGGCAAATTACTTATGTCTATTTATAAACTAAATCAAGGAGAGCGGAATTGGTCATCTAATTTGATGTGAAAGCCAAAGATTTTGACTTTATCAGAACAACAGATAGACCTGGTAAGAAGGTAGTAGGGAGTGATGTCCTGGTATTTGGATGACATGCTACTGATAGGAAGTGATATTTTTATAGTATGATCGGTCAAACTTTGGTTGTCACAAGTTATTTCTCCACATAGGATATGGACAATATATCACAAATTCTGGTAACTAGATCTATAGTTTTAGATCTAGATTTGGGAGGTGTCGCAATTCGGGTAATTTGATACTATTCTAAAGTGTTTTAGAATGGACGACTCCTGGCGTGGTGGTGTATCCGCAGGTGATGGAGTCACCCTCTCTAAAGAGATGTATTCTAAACTGATGAGGAGAGAGATTTGCTTGATTGGCATATCACTTGCTTAGGCAATTGAGTCAATCATAAGATATCAAGAACCACACCGGATATTGCTTTTGCACTAGCTACAATAAGCATATATCAATCCAATCCTGGAAAAACATTTGGAAGATATTATGAACATAAGTGGATGTTCTTGAAATATAGTAATGGCAGCCTCCTGAAGGAGGCGGTTACCGGTTTAAACTTCCAAGGTGACCTGGATGAAAGAGTAGCTGTCAGTGTTATAAGTTTACCATCTTCAAAGGTGCAGTATGTTGGATAGTTTTCCAAGAAGGATACTGAGGTGTTCATGGCGCTGGGTGCTTATTACATCAGCAATCGATACAGTTTAAGAAGCTTGTTGTATTTGATATTCATGTTATGAACAGGGTCCCATCAGAATTCAGACAAGTTCTAAGACAGGTATCGCTCATTTCGGGAGATAGTCGTTCTCCGCGAAGTTGAGACATAGAGAGATAAAGATAGAAATATTGGAGCGGATCCACTCACTGAGGCTATTTCTCAAATACCTAAGTTTCTCAAAATAAGTTTTGAGAAACTGATTAGTAGAGAAGTTGGGTATTCGGTAGAACACGAGCTGTGAGTATGCGACACCGCAATAATTAGCCTTAAGTGCAAGTGGGAGGTTGTTGGATATAGTGTTCTCAAGGAAATTATTGTAATTGCAAGTAGGAAATTATGATAATTGAACGAGGATCTATACAGGTAGAACAGTTTTACTCGAGATGATAATATGCTATCTGGTTTGTCTTTTGTTGGATATGTATGCCGTAAAGGCCATTATTGTATATGTATACATATGGATGCTTGGACATATATATAGGTACAGGACAGTCTTGCTCAATATGATAGTATGCTATCTGGTTTTTTTTATCTTAACATGTGCATGTTTTTACTTGCTATTACATATCTCTTATACATGTTGATAAAGCCCGTAGGATCATTGCTAGACTACATGCGTTGTGATGGCGATCATACTTGTGGGAGCTGGGTAGTCGGTACGCACATCCTTAAATGGTCCCTAGTCGTGGGAGTATCGAGACTGGGCATCGATATTCCACAGTAGACTAGTGTATACGTTTCTAGACCCCGATAAGGGGCGATGGTTTGGTCCCGCAACCATTGGTCTTTAGGCCTAAGATCGTATACAGGTGCTCACTGGGGGTGAGTACACCAGATGGACTCACAGAGAATGTCACGACCCGAAAAGTACGGAACATGACCAGCACTCAAATTACGAAACGTCTCGAGACGTACGTAATCTAAATAAGCCGAAAACCAAGAAATCAAAACCATGTAAAGCAGTAGAGTGAGAGAAAAACCAATTTAAATCAAGTAGTTTAGCAACATATACCGAAATATGCATTTTTAAAATCACAAGTCTTTTATAAAAATTTCGGCAGAGTTTCCTTTGTAAATACTGGCCCTGAACGGGGTACAACATGATAAATGTATACATAATGATAAAAGGAATCCCCAAGCGAGAGCTAGTTCTTCATCAATCGACGGCCACAACCACGCAAGAAATATAATATACAACGCCGAAGGGCGAGAATCAAAAATGAAAAGGAAACTCAAAACAACAAGAAAACCCATAATAATACAACGCGCGACTCTAAGATATAAAGAATAAACACTAGCCTTCTATGTCTATCAAATAATACAAGTCTGGTTGATGGAGTTTTAACTAGATACAACTGAAATAATAAATATACAATGGTGGTCCTGATACAAAAGAACCCACATACTAAAGAAAATCACCCGGAATGGAAGTAGTGTGCCAGCAAAGCCGTAACGAAACCTTTACGGCAAAACCGACAAGAAACTATGGCACAACGGGGGTGAGTTGCCAACTCGTTAATAGAAAATCTGTAAGTCCACGGTAGCGCCCCGGCCGTCTAACAGACGCCAAATGCGGAACAAAAACTTTTTTACAAACTGGCGTCGTGTACTATAACCCAGATCTGCCATTAAAGCTAAACTAACAAACTATAAATTGGGTAGAAATGTTATACCGAACGATCCGAGTCCTTCGGTCTTCAACCATCATCCCACGCTTTGTTGCGGCTGCTCCAATCTCCTGAATCTCCAGTCTTCTCGTCTAGGTGGCACCACGTCGACGGATCTTTAAACGGGCGCCCGCCTCTGAACTGAGGCAATTCGATCATCAAGTTTGCTAAAAGAGATGAACAAGATTGATGTAGATAATGAGTAGAACACTTTGTCTCGCTTTGTCCAAAGCTATGGACGAACGGTTAATGAAGTTGCCTTTTGGATCGGTTGAAATGAGAAATGAGGCTATCAAATTTCCATGAATCCCAAACTATCATAATCTTTTCAAAAATCAATCCATATCAAAACCAAGAGGGGCCGACCACTTATATGGAGGAGGGAGGTGAGTGTAGGAGAGAGAGGGAGGTGACTATAACAATGAAGCTTATCATCACAATAAATGAAACAATGACTCACTTAAACATTCAATGCAAACATTGAACCTCAATAACCTAGTCATCATCCAATAAATGCAAACCAAGAGTCACCACATCTAGAAATTTCTAGAATCACGACTCACCTCATGACTCACCCAATGAAGGAAAGATAAATCCGCATTTAACCGAATGTTAAATACGGCCGATAGAAAACTGCAAACTGGCAACTTCCAAAAGTGATCCCGAAACAAATTTCAGGATAACCCCGTAACAGTATAAACATACCCGCATTTGTATTACGACCGAATACAAATTCAACTGAGACAAAGATATTATATCTACACAGTATAATACTCGGATCCGGCTTTAAACCAAAGCCTACCAGTATTATCTGCCCGAAATATGACACGTGCGTAAACACACGTGCATTTTCCGAACGCTGCCATGAAACCATACGGCCTCTACAACGTTTCGCCCAAACTTGGGAAACTGTCTGTGGTGGACTCTAATGACTCATCAATACACTGGCACAGGGTATAACCACTAGCACGTCAGAGGTACAAGCAGTACGTAACGGTTGCCTATGTATTGATTGGAAGAGAAGCTGACGAGCGAACTCATCAATAAACCCTACTGACCCTAACAGTGACAACATCCATATAGTCCTGTCCGTTCGTCTAAAGAGTATCGCATATCGAGTCTAGGGGATGGATAAAGTCAGACCCCTAATAACGCGATAAATCGTGTCGGCATAAAGCCCATCACCACCTGAGAAACTACTGAGCCAAATCAGTAATTCTCCACTACCCCGGCCGAGGATTTCTAGTGATGGCCACCCGTACACTGTGCGACATCAACCCCCAATACCGGGAGAGACGAATCCCCGATACACTGCCTCCATGTGGCTCGGGACTGTACCCAACTAAAACCTGTTTGCACGTCTCCTTTGAGCGAGGTAGGGTAGTAATCTAAGCACAGTGGGAACTCACACGAGACAAATGACGATCTCAGGTCGACAAACTAACCTGTACACCAGTCACCTGGGAACTTCTATCTGACGATATGTATAATACCAACTAGCATGTTCCCGGCGAGTCCTGTCCGGTGTACTCAAAACCCAATGAGCACCTGTATACATCTTAGGTGAACCAACTGACACCAATGGCTTGTGAGACCGGCCACCGCCCCTCATCGGGGTCTCGACTTTATACACTAGTCTACTCTGGAGTATCGATGCCCTGTCTCGAAACTCCCATGACTAGGGACACTTTAAGGATGTGCTTACAGACCCCAGCTCCCACGTATATGATCGCCATTTTACTGCTGGCAGTCAAGCAAGAATCCTATGGGCTCTATCAACATGCAATAGTGAACTAAAGCATGTATACGATGATAAAGACAAACCAGATAGCATACTATCATCTCGAGCAGGACTGTCATATCGGTATAGGTCCTGCCTCAATCATTGCAATCACGTACCTGCGATCCAATAATTGACTTTGAGGGCACTATATCCAACAATCTCCCACTTGCACTTAAGGCTAATTATTGCGATGTCGCATACTCACAGCCCGTGTGATACCGAACATCCAACTCCTCTACTAATCAGTTTTACAAATCCCGTTTGTAAAACCATTGTGTTCGAGAAATAGCCTCAGTAAGTTGATCCGCCCTGTTGTTTCTTTCTATGTCTCTCTTAATCTCAAGTTCGCGGAGAAAGCCATCTCCCGAATCGAGTAATAGGTGTCTTAGAATTTGGCTGGATATCTGATGGGACCTAGTTCATAAATGAACTCCAAATCCAAACTTCTTAGACTGTATTGATAACTGAAAGTAATCAGTGTCCAGCACTATGCCTCCCATAGTATCCTCTTGGACCACCCGTCCATAATACTGTCCCTCGTCAGAGGGAAAACTATAACAATGACACTCACTCTGTCATCCATGTCACCTTTGAAGCCTGGAATGATAACCGTCTCCCGAAGGAGGCTGTCGTCATCAAATCCGTAGAACATGCACTTATGTTCTAAAACTGCTTCCTTATGTTTCTTCAGGATTGGATTAATATAAACTTATCGCATCTAGTGCAAAAACAACATCTGGTGTG
Organism: Agapanthus africanus; assembly: GCA_030015575.1. NCBI lineage: Eukaryota > Viridiplantae > Streptophyta > Magnoliopsida > Asparagales > Amaryllidaceae > Agapanthus > Agapanthus africanus. Next base: position 240,880,693 of record CM057351.1, read on the forward strand.
GTACTTGACATCTCACGATTGACTCAATTTCCTAAGCAAGTTATCTGCCAATCATGTACATCCCTCCCCCCTTTAGTCTGTAAGACACCTTTAGAGAGGGTGACTCCATCACGTGCAGGTACACCACCATACCAGGAGTCATCTATTCTAAAATATTATTAGAATACTGTCAAAGTACCCACATTGGGAAACTACCCAAATCTAGATCTAAAACCATAGATCTAGTAATCAGAATGTCTGATATTATATCCATGTCCTTTGTGGAGAAACAACTGTGTGACAACCACAGTACAACCGATCGTAGTATAGGAATTTTACTTCCTACTCTATGTATGTCATCCAAATACCAAGACATCACACTCTACTACCTTCTTAACAGATCCATCCCCTATTCTGATGAAGTCAAAGCCATGACTGTCACATCAAAATTAGATGATCTTATCTCTGCTATATCTGCTCAAGACTATAAATAGACATAAGCTACTTGCCCACTATGCTTCCGCTGCTCCCACTGACTACGACAACCCTCTGGCAGAATAATACATACGTACACTTCTAAAGCTAGTTTAGAACGACGCTATACTTATCCTCCTGCCGGGTCTCATAGTCTGGAACAACAGTAGTGTCAAGTCTGGGTAAACAAGAACCTCCCTGTCACCGTCCTTGAGGCTACCGGAGTACCTCTCGGGTGTCTGAGGTTACCCACCATGTCTGCGGAGTGGCTATTGGAATATCAAAACCTGATTGAATATATAGGTCCTATTAAATTTTCCGTAATCGTTTGCGGTTCTAGAATCACTTCTAGTTCTACCATACTCCCACTACTGTTTTCTGAAAAAGTCCATTTTAATAAAACTGTGGCGAGTCAAGAATAATATCACTATTGATCTTCCAGATGGTAGAAATGTCAACCCTCGTCAAAGCCAGGGTCAACCCACAAACTGCCATTACAGAAACGTGCCTTGAGTTATCCAGTGTCTGGTTTTAATCATAAGCTGGACAACTCCCCGTATCTTAACATTGTTTAAGATATGAACCATTCTATATACAATATAGAAATAGAGGCACTAATTTAATTGGAACCAGATTCAAATCATGCAACTGTCTCCAGTGCATATCATCTTAATGGAGAGAGGCTAATCAGCATTACTCAACTTAGGAATCCATCCAATTATGAGTAGCCTGAAAGAGAAACGAGTTTCTCAAAACCGTTACTATCAACTGAATACCAATCACAAGAATCTACATCTTCGATTTCTTTGAAGAATCTCGATACTTGCGACACTTGGTTCTCTACTTTATTCCTATACCCACAACTTCTCAAAACTTAGACATTGTATTTCTACGAAACACTTGTCTAAAAACCAGAGAAGTCATAAGTAAACAGAACATAGTACGAGGACCTACCCCTTTGTCCTGACGGACACTGGACAATATACAATACTCTGTATAAGTCCTCTGAGTTGAATAACTCAAAACCTGTGCATCGTAGGTTGAAAACTGTACCCAGGCGATTTCCTCAAATATCACCAATTAAAACGAATTCCGATATAATGAGGATGATCTCCTAATTCCCAATAACTTACTCCTACTCATCATCTGTAAAACTATACAGATATGAGAATGAAACCTGGTAAATACTTACCCTGGAGTAAGTATCTAATCGGGAAAACAGTTTTCCTTTAACAATGCACTGAAACATGAAAATGTTTCGTAGGGGTATCCTGGTATTCGTAGTAATGCCTCTTCCATAATCCAATTCATGACTTTAACCGTATATTTCTTTTCCACCTCTCCAAATCCCTTTATTTGTCTTTATTCATTACCTTCTGTACACCCCTTAGGCTAAGTGGTTTTCTTTCTTCCCTACCGTTCGGCATCAGCCTATGGTTTGGAAGAAGACTATCCAGTAAGCATAATAGGTGTACCCTCCTAAACCTAGGAGTACTGCATCTTGAGAGAAGGTGATGATAAAAGACAACTGAATAATACCTTATTCTATTAAAGGTGAAATAGGAGTGGCGATGAAGTACGCGGTTTAGTCGTGAATGATAACAGTCGCAATTTACTTTGCCCTCTTTCTAATCCCTTTATTTTGTCTTTAGTTATTACCTTCTGTACACCCTACTTAGGCTAATTGGTTTTCTTCATTCCCTACCTTTCGGCATCTGCCTATGGTTTGGAAGAAGACTATACAATAAGCGTAATAGGTGTACTCTTCTAAACTAAGGAGCCCTCGCAACCTGAGAGAAGGTGATAATAAAAGACAACTGAATAAACCAATTCTATTTCTCCTGAACCTGGATCCATCCTCGAAGAAGTCCCTTCGAGTTTGTATATAACCATACGATGGATCTATCCAATGGAAGTGGATTTTCGTAGTAATACGGGGTGTTCTGAGAAATCTAAAGGGTAAAAGAAGGAGCAGCAATGACTTATGCAACTAAGGCAATCCAATGGCCAGTATTTTAAGAAGGTTCGGTCAACTTGGTCACTGAGTCATAGTCTAGGGTCAGTCAAAGGTCGCTTCCAAAGAGAGAGAGAGAAAAGAAACACTTTGCGTGCACTCTAACCTAGATCAGAAAGGTTATCACTTTATCTAATCAGGAAACCTCCCACTATAATCTCAAATTCTCCTCCAAACCTGAAAGAAGAATTAGTCGGGATTACCCGAAAAGTAAACCAACTCATCAGGGAGAATCGGGATCCAACTCTCATCGCATGATAACGTGAAGGAATCCACTTACGTTATCACACTCCAGAAGGTATGCGCATGCGTGGCAAGTTTCAGTTTATATTTGAAACTCCCGATGTGATTTTTGCCCCACGCTCTTATGACCTTGGCGTTAGGTCAAAATATCATAAGTCACTTGTCAAGTTCTAGCCGTCATTATCCAGGTTAATTTGAACCCACCCGCACATGCCCTTGGCGTTAGGTCAAAATGGCAGACCGACTGTCCCAAACCAACTCATCTATCTATGCAACAAATGAATACCCAGCAGCTACCAAACACTATGCCTTGGCGTTGGTCAAAATACATAGCTTGAATACTACTGAATACCCAAAAGAAATGACGGAGGGCTACGGCTGGTTTTTGGCGAAAAACCTTTAACGTAATGAACTTGATATCACTGAAGGAACCTGATAGCTTTTTATAAAAATATAGTGGCGAAAAACCTTTGCTAAAGAGGTCACTCCTGGTGAAGGGATCTCGGCTCTTTCCTCGTGGAATGAGGTGCAGGATATTCCAATTGAATACCACGATGCAAAGCAACTTGTAATCGACTATAGTGAAGTTATTACCCTGACGCAAACTTCTGCCCAAGGGGTCACTCCCGGTGAAGGGATCTCGGCCCTTGCCTCATCGAATGAGGTGCTGGATATTCATAACCGAATATCACTATGCAAAACAAAAGGAAACACCTTTGTAATAACACTTTCTAAAACTGTTCCAACAACATCAAATATAGGTTTGTTTTATCCTTGCATTGATAAGAATCAATGCAGTCCCATCAATTAATCACACCAGAAAAGAACGAAAATATAATGTACGTATATGCCATCCGCATTCGCTACTGGGTCCCGACATCACCTGTTAGGTTACTTAACTAACGACAGAGCAGGGACTGGACTAGCGCGGATGTAAAACATATACAACATCTAATAGTATATATACCAATATACAATAATCTTTCCAGGCGTGATAATATGCAACATTACAGAAAAGTAATAAGCATCACAGAACAATACAGATAATCTGGGATCCCCGGGTTTCACAGAATCACTACTGAAACCCGATGTTCCCCTGGTCGTGTCGATAGCCTGTGCAATGAAACCTAAACCCCTACGGGTGGGGCAAGTTACCCGCCAAAACCTGAAGCGAGGCAGCCCCCTACAGCAAAGTGAATGGACCATCCAGCACTTCACGGAATCCGGTAACTTGAGCACCCCTCCTTGGGTCAACCTGTACCCCCTACGAGTGCGGCGAATAGTCTGCCAATTCTAGAGTGAGGCCCCTCTGCCTCTCAAAGCCATGAGATACGGACACGTTGCCCTCCAAAACCCGGCTATCCGTGCACTCCGTCGTGGGGTAATCCTAGTACAAAAAAGAAAATATATACAACGGGTACATCGACCTCAGCCCGGTCGTACCCCAAAAGAATAATATACAAACAGGCAGTGACGGCAGTCTACATATTGGACGCTCGCCCCGCAATATCAAATGTACAAATAAATTCAAACAGCATTACCATTACACACTGCTATCCACCACGACATATCCGCAACATTACAGCACAACACAGAACATCAATGCGAATCTCACGTTCGCAAAGCCGTCTAAAAGGACTATAGAAATTAGACGCAATTTACCGCTCGAATGACATTCACAGTCGGAAATATAAAGTAAGTTTTGTAAACTAACACGTTTAAATTTCGATCGACAAAATATCCCGAAGTGGGCCCCACAAACATCTGCTGTACAGTAATAAAATCTGGGCCCAAAAGAAATATACCAAAAACCAAAATTTCCCATATGAAGCTTTCTGGAGAAATTGGAGCACTGTTCCCACAAACTGGCCGCGGTTCCGCGGTCAAACCCTAAGCAAACTGGTCTAAAAATTATTTCGAGAACTACAATTTTTCTGTACAAAGTTTCTGTTGATTTTAAATCTGGTCTAAAATTTTTTTTGAGCATCACAGAAAATTGTGCAGGAAATTCTAAGAAAACTGGTGAAATTTGGTCACATGATCCCACAGAACGCCCGCGGATCTGCGGCCCAAACCAGGGTTTGGCCGCGGATCCGCCGCGCTTTTGTGGGAACAGTGAGCCAAATTTCTACAGAATGTTCTACATAACAAATTGTGGTTTTTGAAATTCGGTTCGATCAATGTTTTAAACACGTTAGCACAAGTTAGTAAAGCTTAATGGTGAGGCTCTGATACCACTGTAAGTCCACGGTAGCGCCCCGGCCGTCTAACAGAAGCCAAATGCGGAACAAAAACTTTTTTACAAACTGGCGCTATCGTGTACTATAACCCGGATATGCCATTAAAGCTAAACTAACAAACTACAAAGTGGCTAGAAATGTTATACCGAACGATCCGAGTCATTCGGTCTTCAACCATCATCCCGCGCTTTGTTGCGGCTGCTCCAATCTCCTGAATCTCCAGTCTTCTCGTCAAGGTGGCGCCACGTCGACGGATCTTTAAACGGGCTCCCGCCTCGGAACTGAGGCAACTCGATCATCAAGTTTGCTAAAAGAGATGACCAAGATTGATGTAGAGAATAAGTAGAATACTTTGTCTCGCTTCGTCCAAAGTTATGGACAAACGGTTAATGAAGTTGCCTTTTGGATCGGGTGAAATGAGAAATGAGGCTATTAAATTTCCATGAATCCCAAACTATTATAATCTTTTCAAAAATCAATCCATATCAAAACCAAGAGGGGCCGGCCACTTATATGGAGGAGGGAGGTGAGTGTAGGAGAGACAGGGAGGTGAATATAACAATGAAGCTTATCATCACAATAAATGAAACAATGACTCACTTAAACATTCAATGCAAACATTGAACCTTAATAACCTAGTCATCATCCAATAAATGCAAACCAAGAGTCACCACATCTAGAAACTTCTAGAATCACGACTCACCTCATGACTCACCCAATGAAGGAAAGATAAATCCGCATTTAACCGAATGTTAAATACGGCCGATAGAAAACTGGAAACTGGCAACTTCCAAAAGTGATCCCGAAACGAATTTCAGGATAACCCCGTAACAGTATAAACATACCCGCATTTGTATTACGACCGAATACAAATGCAACCGAGACAAACATATTATATCTACACAGTATAATACTCGGATCCGGCTTTAAACCAAAGACTACCAGTATTATCTGCCCGAAATATGACACGTGCGTAAACGCACGTGCATTTTCCGAACCCTGCCATAAAACCATACGGCCTCTACAACGTTTCACCCGAACTTGGGAAACTGTCTGTGGGGGACTCTAATGACTCATCAATACACTGGCACAGGGTATAACCACTAGCACGTCAGAGGTACAAGCAGTACGTAACGGTTGCCTATATATTGATTGGAAGGGAAGCTGACGAGCGAACTCATCAATAAACCCTACTGAGCCAAACAGTGACAACATCCGTACAGTCCAGTCCGTTCATCTAAAGAGTATCGCATATCGAGTCTAGTGGGGTGGATAAAGTCAGACCCCTAATAACGCGATAAATCGTGTCGGCATGAAGCCCATCACCACCTGAGAAACTACTGATCCAAATCAGTAATTCTCCACTACCTCGGCCGAGGATTTCTAGTGATGGCCACCCGTGCACTGTGCGACATCAACCCCCGATACCGGGAGAGACGAATTACCGGACGATCCGCTCACTACCTCTATGTGGCTCGGAACTGTACCCAACTAAAACCTGTTTGCACGTCTCCTTTGAGCGTGGTAGGGTAGTAATCTAAGCACAGTGGGAACTCACACGAGACAAATGACGATCTCAAGTCGACAAACTAACCTGTACACATGTCACCTGGGAACTGCTATCTGATGATATGTATAATACTAACTAGCATGTTCCCGGCGAGTCCTGTCCGGTGTACTCATAACCCAATGAGCACCTATATATATCTTAGGTGAACCAACTGACATCAATGGCTTATGAGACCGGCCACCTCCCCTCGTCGGGGTCTCGACTGTATACATTAGTCTACTCTGGAGTATCGATGCCCTATCTCGAAACTCCCATGACTAGGGACACTTTAAGGATGTGCTTACAGACCACAGCTCCCACATATATGATCGCCATCATACTGCTGGCAGTCAAGCAAGAATCCTATGGGCTCTATCAACATGCAATAGTGAACTAAAGCATGTATACGATGATAAAGACAAACCAGATAGCATACTATCATCTCGAGCAAGACTGTCATATCGGTATAGGTCCTGCCTAAATCATTGCAATCACGTACCTGCGATCCAATAATTGACTTTAAGGGCACTATATCCAACAAAATCTACGAGCAGAAATCGCATGAATAACGCAATCCTAGGTCATACGATCAGTAATATCCTCAATTAATAACAATATGGCATGATGCATAAATAATGGTAAGGGTAAACATCTATCCATATAGTGAAATACCAAGAACTCGTGTCAATGCCTCAGGTAACAACATGTCACTAAAATGATATGCAGATGCATATAATGAGAACAAAGTACATCATGAATCAAAGAACTGTTTTTCTTTATTTAATGAGATTTCTATATGTATATCAATCGGGTATCACCAATGAAATCAACAGAGAAATCAGTGTCAAGCATCGACACAAAACATAAATCTCAGTATCTCAATATCAAATCTTAATATCTCTATATCTCAAATCTCAATATCTCAATACCTCGGGCTCCGTCAGTCCGGATCGGCCCATATCAGCAGTCATAAGACCACGAACAGTATCCTCCGGATATCCGCCGCGTTTCACCGGTAGGCAGTCTACCCCTGCCAGGCTCATCATCTACACCTCGATCTATTTACCCCTGGGTACCTTACCGGGTCCACCATGTACCCACAGACGGTTCATCCAACTCCTCGAATCGGGTCTCGAAATCTATCTCATAACCGAGAAAACATCATAGTGGTGGACTCATACATCATGAGAAAACCACACTTTTTATTTTAAAAAGAGAGAGAAAGAGAGAGAAGTTTATATATTCTTGCGGTTTCTCCTAAATCCAGGAAATCTCATGAAAATCCGAAATCCAATCATCAATAGCGAGTAAACAGGGAATATCGGCATAAAACTCCATAATACTGCATAACAGTGAATGATAATATATATGAAGTAGCAAGTAATAACTGCAATGTCTAAACAGGCATATAAGGCAAGTGCACTAATATCATGTCGAAACTATCAGCTAACAAGCTATGTCGATGAAATAATATTCTCTAAAGTGTACGTGACATGGCAATTACTGATGATGTGTGTGTGAGCCGGCAAGTAAGTGTATGTGGAACATACGCATCATCGGTAATGGTGCTGATGTCCTAACAGCATAATTTCAATATTAACATATGAAAACACAATATAAGCATGCAATGCGATGCGAGCAGCAAGAATATGCGAGAGCTGAATATCAAATACAATGATAACGAATCTGCATATGTCTAATTATGAGTCGTACAGTTTTTCCGTTTGAAATAACACGAATCGTGGTGTTTTGAAAATAAGGGCTACGGTGTTTTTAAGAAAATGTACGTCGTTTGAAATATCCGTAGAATCCCTTGGCCTGTCTTTAAAATACTCACGATTCGTTAGTTTTGAAATAGTTATGACTCGAGTCTAATCTATCATTTACAAGTAAGCTACCGGACTAAACTACACTGGCTGATCGAAGGGTAAGGAAACCCCCTAGCATCTGAGCCGATACATATATAAATAATAGTCGGTGATCCAGCCTCAATAGTATTACATACGATTACAATACACAAAATGACATCCTCGAGTCAAGAGTGCGGATCTATCATCAATATAGCTCGTACGGTAAATCCATCGTACGGCCTCCCAATCTGGGTACGGGTCAAATGTCATATCTATCACACTATTCATCTGGTATCCTCATAATCACATATCGTGAGCAGGGGTACTGATCTAAGTCGAGTACACTACTAATATCATCAACAATATCATGATCTGGCTACTGACCTAAAGTCTCATACAATCCGATGTCATCAACACATATTAACATACAGAAGTATACATCGCCCAAGCGATCCATTATAAATATCATAACATATCACATCTCATATCTCGATCATATGTCAACTATCACTATATATATCGTCATCCACATAGTATCGTCGTCCAACGATCCGCTATAAATCATGGTATATCTCGGTCACATATTAAATATCCCACGGCAACATGTCCGATCATATCGACTCAGTCCCAAGCATCATATAACATCCTCATCATCCAAGCACATGAATACCAATATAAATATGTCTCCAATACGCACAAGGAAGTCAAAGTAGGCGAGTATGTGTATGTGCATGTATGCAAATCTTCACCCTAGGGTTTCGGGACTAAGAAATCGACTAGAGTCATTTCATCCATACTTGCTAACACTAACCCCTAATCTCCTAAAGCTCTCTTGCTAAGGCTCATATCACACCCTAACACATAAAAGAATATATATATATATATATATATATATATATATATATATTATCCCATCATTTCTCACAACTTTGCGGGGGTGCTATACGCCATCCACCAGACTTCTCCCCGTAGATATAAATCTACTCACCTTTGCTTCATGTTTGTCGATGCCGATGCCGCCACGCGCTTGCTTGTCGTCTCGAAGTCTTCGTGGGGGTACCTACACATCACAACATATCGTATCGCATCAAAATCCAAATCAAAGCCAAAACGACACAAGAAAACCAAAATGTCGCACGAATCACCCATAGGTCAAAACCTATGGTCTACATCTCGCAATTCAACCAAATATCAATCGATATAGACGTATAAACGTCAAATAATCGAATACAATACCAAATATCAAAACTTAAATCCGTAAACATCATGAAAAACAAGGCAGTAACCCAGAAAAGTGGTCCCAGATTTCTGTTCAGGTCAAAAAAAGGTAAGCAAACAAGTCTAGGGTGTAGTATAGGGAGTATGTGACCTACTGAAGCAACTTGGGCACCTAACACACCAGGGTGGCCGGCCACATAAAGGGAAATTCCGGCTAGGCCGGTTTTTCAGTGGAGTGGGGATCTCGTTCTGGTACGGTGGCCTCGTGGTGTCCTAATTTGGTCCCTGGTATTGTTTGGTTGTCTCAGAATTTCCCCGGGTCATCCCAGATTTCCCTGCACACCCTAATTATTCACAAAACCGACATTAACAATTTTTGTTTTCAGTAAACTTGGTTTGTTTCAAATTGATCTGGGTTCCCAACCTCGTAGGGGGGTTTAAGGTCATCTCTAAGGTCCAATTGCACTAACACCACTCAAAATCCCACATAACCTCTTCTAGAAATCTTCAAAGTTCACTAAAACACACTAAATCATAACTAAACACGTATGGATACTAAAGTGAATGAAAAACTACACAAATGGTGAAGGGATTACCTCATTTGGAACCCATGAATCCCCTTAGATCATCAAAATCCAGTTTTTCTTGTTTCCCCATGCTTGTTGTGAGCTTGTGTACATTTTTTGTAAAGTGGAGATGGAGTTTTAGGTTTGTTTTGGGGGTGTTTTGAAGCTTGAAGTGGAGGAGGGAGATGGGGCTACCATGGTGAAGAGGGAGAGAAAACGAGATGATGAAGATGATGAGAAGAGAAGGAATGGCCAAGATCTAGGGTTGACCCCTCACACTCTCTCTCTCACTCAAGCATGCTTTGCCTCATGTCATGATTGTGTCCCCTCTCTCATCATTTCCTTTCTTTTTCCTTTTCTTTTCTTTTCTAAAGTCAACAACAATGCAAGATAAATGAAGAAAAGACCAAGATAAAAATGTAACAAGTGTTAAAATGACTTGATGCATTTCATGTATACAAAACACGCTTAATGCGCGATTAGTGATATGTAATCGCGATTAGCGTTAAAAGTGCATATAAAAAAATCATGAAAATTCATAATTCGCCTAAATCACATAAAACACGCTCATTTTAGTAATTTCCAAGATTTTCTAAATTTTTCCTAATTTATCGGTATTTAATTATACAGCCCTATTAAAATATTCATTATATTTATTATTTAATTATAAAAATTCCCAAAAATAATATTTTATTTTTCTGAAATGTTACAGAGAACTTCCAGATGGTACTATACCTATCGTCAGGTGGATGTTCTCAGGTGACATGAGTACAGGTTATTCTTTAGACCTGAGATCGACATTTGTCTCATGTGAGTTCCTACTGTGCTTTGATCACTGCCCTACCACGGCTCTACTGAGTCGTGCAAACAGGTTTCGGTTGGGTACAGTCCCGAGCCACATGGAAGCAGTGAGCGATTGTCGGGGATTCGTCTCTCCCGGTATAGGGAGTCAATATCACACTGTGTTCGATTGGTCAGGACCATAAGACCTTGGCTAAAGCAGTTGGGATTTACTGATAGGCTGATCAGTAGTTTCCCGGATTAGTCCTGAGCCACATCAGCACGACTTATCGGGTTATTATGGTCTGACGTTTACTACCCCTAGACCCGGTATGCGATACTCTCAGACAAAGAGACTGGACTGTACGGAAATTGTCACAGATAGGCTCAGTAGGGATCCGGATGAGTTTGCTCGTCAGCCTTCCTTTTCGATAGGTACCCGGGTAGCCGTTACGTACAGCTAGTGCCGCTGTCATGCTTGTGGTTATGGATTTGTCCAGTAACTCACTGTCGTCGTACTGTCGAGTCTTTAGAGTACCACACAGAGGGTTTCCCTGGTTCAGGCGAAATGATGTAGTAGCCATATTGGATACGTGCAGGATCTCGATCGATTGATGTACTTTGTACTCGGACTTTCGATCGGACAGTTTGTAATACTAGCCGGCTCGGGTTTGAGTCGGATTATTAAACCAGGTATTAATTTAATAGTTTACATATATGTATTTCGATATGTATATTCTAGTATTACGTTCTTCATGTTATTCTATCTCTTTAGGCATTCGTATTTTTATCCGAATGTAGGTATGTATATACAACAGACTCTAATCCGTATTTTATTACAGATTACCTTCTAGAAGGTGGACACCTCATCATGGACTTTTCCATTTATTGATAGATGGAAATGAGGTGGAAATTAAGAAGAGGGAGGCATGGTGAGTGGCATGGCTTCAATAGTTCACAAATGAATTCTTTATTCATTTGTGGTTACTATTAAAGCATAGCAACACTTGTTTATTCATGGGAATTCATACACAAAATCTTGGTGTTGATTTTCTCTCTCATGAATGCTTCATTATTTTCTTGAGCTCCCATTTTTCTTCTTCTCCTCCCTCATCTTGAGTTTCCTCCACCTTCATCATCTTCCTCTTCACTACCCTTCTCATGAATTGAGAAACAAGTGAAGAGGCAAGGAAGAGATAGCAAACACTTAGATCTTCACACTACATCCTAGATTACTTGGTTTAGCAACCCAAGTTCTCTAGTTGCTTCACTTGACATATTGTAAGGAGATAGAGACATGGATCATATCTCTCGGGTGGATCATCTACGACAAAGGAGGACCAGAGAGCAAGATCGATCGCGGAGAACCAAAGGAGCCAACTAAGAAGATCAAGCATGTTCAAGGTGGCCACTTGGAGCTAAAGATGAGGAAAGAAGACCGAAGGAATTGGTTCGTTTGGTGAGATTTCTTCATCATAGTAGGTAGCTCTCTTTATTTAGCTAGTTAGGTTTATGGTATGATCCGGGTTAAAAGTTATTCTAGTGCCATGTTCTAATCGTTAGAAAAAAATTTGTTCCTTATTTGATCACGGTAGTTGGCTGGGGCACTAGCGTAACCATTCATCTTTATCATTATGTGTATACGTTTTGATAAAGCCCGTATGATTATTGCTTAACTACTAGCATTATGATGGCGATCATATACGTAGGAGCTGGGTGGTCCATAAGCACATCCTTAAATGTCTCTAGTCGAGGGAGGATCGAGATTGGGCATCAATACTCCGTAGTAGACTAGTGTATGCTTTTCAAGACCCCAACGAGGGGAGGTGGTCGTTCTCATAAGCCATTGGTGTTGAGTCACCTAAGATAGTATACAAGTGCTCACTGGAGGTGAGTACACCGGATGGACTTGCCGAGAATTTCTAGATGGTATTATAGTTATCGTCAGATGGAAGTTCTCTTGTGGCATGAGTACAGGTTAGTCCTTTGACCTGAGATTTTCATTTTCCTTGTGTGAGTTCCCATTGTACTGTACATTTCAGAAAAACATAAAATAATATTTTGGAATTTAAACAATAAATTAATAAATTTCACGGATACTATAGAAATATTGATTTGAGTTTTCATAGAATGGTAAAATTATATACCTATATTTTGGAAAATAATTGGAAATTTAGATGAATTATCATTATGAAAGCATTTAATTGATTTGGGGTTCTACAAATTAATATATAATTATTTTCATATAATTTTAATGTTAAACTTGATTAGTGTTTCCTAACTGTGCATTAAACCAAATGTTCATTTTGTTAAGCATGCTTTGTGTGCATGACATGTAACATTCCATTCATGATTTTTAGCATGGTTTTATGTTTTTTTAAGAGAAAATAAAAGGAAAATGAGGGGGACAAGAAAACAATGAGGTATGGGCTCAAGAGAATGAATGAGAGAGAGAGTAAGGGCATGGCAACCATAGCCATTTGTTTTCACTTCATTCTAACCTCATTTTCTTCATCTCCTTCCTCTTCATTTCCCTCCACCACCTCCACCATATTCTGCCACCTCAAAACACTATTCAAACTACCTCAAAACACATGTTAGCCTTCACTAAAATTCCTCACCTCATCCTACACCTCATAGCATGTTCAAAATTTTGTTTTGGGAAGCTTTGGCCACCTAGGAATTTTCTTGAGTTGGTTTTTGAGATAATATTTCCACCCTTAGATAAGTTTTCAAGTATCTTTACCTTCACCATTAATTTAGAGTTAAAAAGTTTAGGTTTTATAAACTTAGAATTTTCTAAGGGGACCTTTAGTGGATGATATGAGTAGTGGTGATGTAATTAAGGTTTAGTTAGTGACCACAACCCTATTAGTGATAGAATCCTTGACCAAATATGAGTTTAGAAGTATCACACATGAACTTAGAATTTTCCTATATTGGTTTTGTTGAACTTGTGGTGATCAATTAGAATCTGGGATGACGTGGGGACTCTGAAAATTTAATAGCAGATACAGTGTGATGTGCAGGCAAATAGGAAGCCACCCTACAAGTCCGAGCTACCAAATCCAATTCTTGGCCAAAAATAAATTCATTTTGGCCACAAATTGCGGTTCAACTTTTGAGTTTGGGTTTGGTTTTTGGTGTATAGCTCAATCACAAGATAATTAGGCCTATCCTATATGCAAAAAGGCTAATTTCACTTTAAGAAAAATCTAAGAGCATTTTACTAAGTTTCTAGTTATATTTTCTGACATTTAAAAACTAGGTTTTTGATATTTGAGTTTTGACTCGGTCGTTTGATATTCGTATGTCAACGTCGGAGGTTGTTTCGCTGTTCTAGCACGCGTTGACCATAGGTTCTAACCTATGTGTGTTTCGTTAGTCGTATCGATTTTCGATTTGGATTTTCATACGATACGATATGCTTTGAATTGAAGGTAAAAGCGTGTGGAATTTCGGGACGACGAAAGAGGACAAGGCATCCGTCGGGATCGACCAGAGCAAGGCGTTGTAGGTGAGTAGATGTATATTTACGGAGGAAGTCGGGTGGATGGCGTATAGTACCCCCGCAACCGTAGAATTAGGAGATATATACATATATATATATATATATAATTATATGTATATTTACGTAGATATTAGATAGGTATACATAGCTAATAGGGTTCTAAGATACTATATGCTATAGTAGTATACTTGTAGGAAGGTATATCACTGGTTCTAGTTTTTCTTAGCTTATGAGCTATATTTACTTATGAAGTATATAAATACATATATTTTGCAATATGACATGATAAGATGAGGATAGGATCCGATTTGATGATACGAGTTGATATGATTGGATATGATAATATGAGGCGACGTGATATGATATGATATATGATGACATGAGATGATATATGATGATATGAGATGAGGTGATGTATGTGACTATAGATCTGTAATATTGATTGATGATATCGTACGATGGATCATACTGTACGTGATATGATGAGGATGGATCGACGACTTATATATATCGACTCGAGAAATATTAATTATAATCTTTAAGTAGATATTAGGATATATTTATAACCATACCTATTTTCAAAACTAGCGAATCGTCACGCACTTTTAAATGATAATTTCAAGGGATGCTATGACTTTTCAAATGGTAACTTTTTCAAAAAAAACATCGAGCCCCCTATTTTCAAAAACAACGATTCGTACTATTTTAAACTATAACTGTATGGCCCATACGTAGTTTCGTATTTTTATACTGTTCGCATTTACGATTTCCTTATTCTGTTTACGCTCGCTTTACGATTTCTTATTTCTTCATACGCTCGCATTACATTCGTTTACGATATATATATATACTGTGTTCACACCCTTATTGTTATATGTGACCTCGTCTACTAGGACACATGCACCATTACCAATAATGCACATGTTGCACGTACACTTACTTGCCGGCTCACACACACATCATCGGTAATTGTCATCCTACGTACACATTAGAAATCGCTATGTCACCGTATCACCTTATAACCTGTTAGCATTTTAGTTACTGATTAGTATACAGCACCACATATTATTATAGATATTGCACTTTCTTTACCTTGCTACATGACACGCTCATATTAACACGCATGCTGTGCATTACCGTATTGTTCTGTGCCTGTACATAATATTTCATTACTGCCATGCTTTATGAGATTCTATTTTCATGAGATTTCTGAATTTGAGAAACCGCATATATTATTTAAAATCTTATGATTGTTTTAAAAACGCGGTTTCTCTTAATATGATATTTCGACGTATACCATGAGATTTCTCGGTGCTGAGCTATGATGATTACCCGATTCAAGGAGTGAGGAGTCACCGCTTACGAGTATATAGTTGACCCGGTACGGTACCCCGGTGCAAGAAGCTCGTATAGAAAGGCTTGAGCCTGGCAGAGGAACACTACCTACCCGTGACAGTACTGGACTCGACAGATATCCAGATGATACCGACCGGAGTGATATAGGACAGATGGATATGAGGGCCGATCCGATGAGTCAGTGCCTGAGATATGAGGATTTACATATCGATGTTGGACACGGGTTTTATGATGATTTCGAGTGTCGATGTTGGGTACTCAGGTTTTATGATGATTTGATGTATCGTTGATGGACACACGTTGAATGATACACATATATACATATATATGACACAGATGACATGGTACCATATATTGACACAGGCATGATATTATTATTATACATATGTATACACTATCACCCTCGTTACCACATGACCTTATATTATTATATTACTGTATGACCTAAGAGATCGGCATACATTCGAATTCTACCTGTTGATGTCTTCTACTCACGAGTTAAAAACTCACCCCCGTTGTGCTATAGTTTTCTTGTAGGACCGACTGCTTGGATTAATAGCGGCTTTTTGGCACATCTTTTCTTCTGGGTGATTTGCATTGGTAGGTGAGTTACACTTCGAATCATAACCGCCATTCCATACTATGTATTATTCATTTGTATCTAGTTAAAAACTCCATCAACCAGACTATGTATATTTGGTAGACCAGTTTGTTTATTGTTTCAGACTTAGTGTCAAGACTTGAATTATTCTTTATATTGAGTTCGATGATGTTTGCTTGGTTTTCATTACTCTTTCCGGTGATTGATCTTCGCTTTGGGTATCGTATGCTTATTTGTGTAGTTGTGTTTCCGCCGATTGGCAAAGAGCTAGCTCCCGCTTGGGGATGTCTATATTATATGTTTATGTACTGGTTTTGATCAAAATTTACAAAGGAGGTGCTGCCTAAATTTCAAATGACAAACGTTTTTAAACTTTAGTATACTACATACTTGTATTTCTATAAACTTGTTTATAATTTAAAAAAAGAACTTGATTTCATTTATACCCTATTTCAAAACTTCACCTCTATTATTTTCCTAAAAAGGTTTAGATTTCTGGGTTTTCGGCTTACTTGAGGTTACGGTAGGGTCCTATAGACTTCACGTGATTCAAGTGCCATTTCCGGGTCGTGATAAAATTAGTATCAGAGCGTTAGGTTTAACCTTGGTTCGAGTTTAGGTTTGACTATGCGGAGTCTAGGGCGTATGTATTTCGGAACCTAAGCTTGACATTACGGAACATAGACTTAACTGAGGGGGTATTAGACCCGAACTTTCGTTACGTAGGTTGACCTTGGTTGATGGAGCAGGAAACTCAAGTAAAGTAACGTACGGTGTGTATGTTCCATAGCATACTTACGGTACGCTACCCCGCTTAAGTAACCTTAGGTTATGCATATATTGAGATTTGTTATTCTATTTGTTGTTATGATCTATCCTCATCGATATTTATTTACGGTTCCTATCACCTTGGCTACATGAGCAGAGGGAGTTGCGGATAGAGCAAGCTCGTCAGGGACGACGACTGACCAGGGTGTTATTCCGGTGGCACAGGAATAGATTGTATATCCTTTTATGTTAGGATTTCTTATTTTAGACGAGCGTTCAGGATCTGCACCAGATGATCGGGCCATTGATTGAGGCCATCCAGATTGAGAGGGCTGTTGACGTACAGTATACTCCAGAGATCGTGGTGTTGTCTACCGTGCAGACAGATGAACTAGCTATTGCTGAGATTGACGAGATGTCACTTCCAGAGCTCATGAAGCTCAAGCCATATCAGTTTACATGCAGGGACGTAATAGAAGAACCCTAGTCATTCTTGGATAAAGTGACTAGGATAATTCGGTTGTTTGGATGTCCCAATGCAAGATCAGTTAAGTTGACTAACTTCAGTTCGAAGGGTCTTGTTCAGAACCGGAGTGAGTCGATCGAGAGAGGACGAGCAGTGCGTATTCTTCCGATGACTTAGATGTGTTCCCGAGGACGTAAGTGGTCAGCTGTCTACCACAGTGTGGTGAAGATGCCTAAGTTCGTAGCTTCGAGTATTTATGAGAGACTCTGGATATAAGTATAGCCTAATATAGATTGCGGTCTACGCAGCTACCAAGATATAATTATGTATTGGTCGATATTGAAAAAAGTGGATAAGAGATTTTTGTGAACTCTCAATGAGTCTTTCCTCTCCGTTGAAGCCAGAGAATTGATATGTACGCAGAGATGCTGGATTCAACTACCTTTCTAAAGGAAATTTTGTTGGTGATATATGCCCAATAGGCCATTATTGTATAGAACTGGATTGTATATTATATTTTGTTAGCTTGGGATATACACGGATATAATAACAGTCTTGCTCAATATGATAGTATGCTATATGGTTTGATTTTATCTTAATATGTGTATATGTTTCTTTTAGCATATCGCTAATACATATTGATAGAGCCCTTAAGATCTTTGCTTGACTACCAGCGTTGTGATGGCAGTCACACTAGTGGGGGATGGGTAGTCTATAATCACATCCTTATACTTGTCCCAAGTTATAGGATTATCGAGACAGGGAATCGATACTCCAGAGTAGACTAGTGTTATACGCTTCTCTTCCCAGTCGGGGAGATGGCATGTCCCGTAGCCATTGGTATGCCGTACCGGAGATAGTATACAGTTGCTCATTGGGTTATGAGTTACACTAGACGGACTCGATGGGAACTGATGGTTGGTATTATACCTATCGTCGGTTAGCAGTTCCCGGGTGACATGAGTACAGGTTATTCCGTTGACTTGACATCACTAATCGTTTCGAGTGTGTTCCTACTGTACTTAGATTACTACCCTACCACGGCTCAAATGAGTCGTGCAAACAGGTAGTAGTTGGGTGCAGTCCCGAAGCACTTGGAAGCAGTAGGGGTTAGAAAGGGTTCTTCTCTCTCGGTATTGGGAGTTGATATCGTACTGTGTTCGGATAACCATTACACAAAGTCCCTAGCCAGGGCAAGCGAGATTTACTGGTAGGTACACCAGTAATTTCTCAGGGTGTAATGGTCTCTACACCGACATGACTTATTGCGCTATTTGGGGTCTGATGTTTACCATCCCTAGGCTCGATATGCGATACACTTAGACGAACAGACCGGACTGTACGGAGATTGTCACAGATAGGCTCAGTAGGAGTTCGTATGAGTTTGCTCGTCGGCCTTCTTATCGACAGATATCTGGATAATCGTTACGTACAACTAGTACCATTGACGGACTTATGGTTAAACCCACTGCCAGCATACTGTCGAGTCTTTTGAGTCCCACACAGAGGGTTTCTCTGGTTCAGGAAAAACGATGTAGAAGCCGTATGGTTTTACGTACAGGGTTCCGATCATATACATGTACTGGCTGCACGGATGTTGTTCGGACGGATAATACTAGTGGGCTTTGGTTTAAGCCGGATTCTAGTATTATATTATTGGATTATTATTATCTCATTGTATTCATATTTTTTCAGCACGAATACGGGTATGTATATATGGTGAGGGAATTCTTGTAATTTCATAAGAAATGTTTCTAGAAGAGGACACCTCATTATTTGGATTTAACTGTTTATGGAAATAGATTAATGAGGTGGAAAATGGAGATATTTGTGGCATGGTGAAGCATGGATTATTTCATTTGTTTATTTTTTTGGGTTTACTATTGAAGCATGTTTGTTATTTTCTATTGGAAAATAATCCATGCTTCATGTGAGATAGAGAATGAGCCATCCTTCACGAGCACAACACAAGCTCATTTGTGTTTTTCCTTTCTCTATCCATTTTTCTCTCCTTCTTCCTCAAGACCCCAAACCCTCACATGTGTTGTGAACCATAGGGTCACTTGAGATTAGTTAGTCCAATTAACACTCTACATCTTCTAAGCTACCTAGTTTAGCGAACTAGGCACCTTAGTTACCTCTGTTTAGAGGTTGGAGCTTGAACCATAGACTCTCGGGTGGATCGTCTTTAACACGAGGAGACCGACGTTCAAGCGCAATCCGGATCTTCGAGGAGCTCAAGAAGAGGTGGAGAAGAAGACCCAAATGTCTTGTAACAAGAAGGTATAAACACTATCATAGTAGTTAAAACCTCCAAGTAGTATAGCTAGTTAAGATTTCCGTAAAGATCCTGGAGTTTAGGTCGGTGTTGCAAGTCAAGAAAATCGTTTTTTTGTAAATTCCGCCTCCCCACAAGTGCGTGGGGTGTGCGACATCGACTTACAGTGGTATCAGAGCCTACTAAAACCATAACTAGCTTGTTAGCAAGTGATTAGAACTTCGATCGACGGAAAAATATCAAAAATTACATTTCCATTATATGCTTGCTGTCGATTTTCAAAACTGTTCAAAAAATTATTTCAATGACCTTAAAAATACATGCAGGATTTTCTAAGAACAAGAAAAAATTTCGAGAAAGTAATCCATCAACTAGACCGCGGAACCGCAGCCAAACAGGTCTTTTAGCCGCGGATCCGTGGCCGAGTTAAGGCCGGTTTGCTCTTAATTTTTCTGTGGATCTAGTATTTGGAAATATGATTTTTGATATATTTGGTTTTTACCCAGATTTGTTTGTGTACTGGTTTATGCATAGAGTAAACACAAAAAACTGATTTGTATATGTGTTGCTAAACGTTTGCTAATTGATATATGTCGATTAGTGGGGGCTGCACATATCAGTATCTTCTTGATGGTTTGTGTATATGAAGTATTGGATCGTCGTGAATGAATAAACGGGGGGATGTGAGAAAAGTTTTCTTTTCTTTCATTCATGTAAATTTGTAAATTGATGAAACATAAATCTGAGTCCTTTGAGAAATTCCAAGAATATAAGAATGAAGTGGAAAAAAACAGGCAAAAGTATCAAGACACTTCGATCTGATCAAGGCGGTGAATATTTAAGTACTAAGTTCCTGGATTATTTAAAAGAGAATGGAATTATCTCTCAGCTTACTCCTCCATACACACTTCAACACAACGGTGTATTGGAAAGATGGAACAGCACTTTATTAGATATAGTACATTCCATGATGAGTAATACTGAGTTACCGCGATCCTTCTGGGGTTATGCACTAGAATCTGTTGCATATCTTTTGAATAAAGTTCCTACTAAGTCTGTACCTACCACACCATATGAAATGTAGAGTGGGAAGAAACTCTATCTTAAGTATCTTAAAATATGGGGATGTCCAGCTTTTGTCAAAAAGCAGCATACGGAAAAGCTCGAGGCACGATCGGTACTGTGTAAGTTTGTGGGATACCAAAGGAACTCCAGGGGGTATCTTTTCTATTACGCAGAGCAACAAAAGGTTTTTGTTTCTCGGCATGCCCACTTTCTGGAGACATAATTTCTTGAAAAAAAATTAAATGGAAGCGCAATAGAACTGAAAGAAATTCCAGAAGCACAAACTATTACGGAAAGCATAATAGAACCAGAAGTTTCAAAAGAACCGGACGTCCCTACGCCACTCCGCGGATCTACTAGGCAGTCTCATCCGCCCGAGAGATACTATGTCTTTCTCGTAGACGGGGATAGAGAGAATAGCATCATCAATGATGATGAGCCAAATAGTTTCCAGCAGGCCATTACCAGAAGAGACTCAGTAAAGTGGCTGATGCAATGCGGACCGAAATGGAATCCATGTACACCAACAAAGTTTGGACTTTGGACATTGCACCTCAAGGGGTAAAACCCGTAAGCTGTAAATGGATCTTCAGAAAGAAGATTGGTGCAGATGAAAAGGTTAAAACCTATAAGGCTAGACTTGTAGCAAATGGTTTTCGTCAAAGACCTAGCTTGGACTATGATGAAACCTTTTCTCCAGTGGCTTTGCTTAAATCCATTTGGATTCTACTTGCCATTGCTACCTTCCATGATTATGAAATTTGGCAGATAGACGTAAAGACCGCTTTTCTGAATGGAAATTTGGAAGAGTGTGTTTATATAGATCAACCAGAGGGTTTCATAGAGAGTGGAAGTAGCAAAAAAGTATGCAAGTTGCTTAAATCCATTTATGGATTAAAGCAGGCATCACGGAGTTAGAACATCTGCTTTGATGAGACGGTCAAAGAATTTGACTTTATCAAAAATCCAGATGAACCATGCATTTATAATAAGATTGTAGCAAGAACTGAAGTATTCCTCGTCTTGAACGTGGATGACATTCTCCTGATAGGAAATGACATTCCTATGCAGCAATCAGTCAATGGATTCTTGTCACAGAAGTTCTCCATGAAAGACCTGGGTGGTGCCTCCAACATTCTAGGGATCTAGATCTATTGTGATAGATCTAAGAGCATGTTGGGACTTTCACAGTCCAGGTACATTGACACCATACTAAAAAGATTTAGTATGGAAGATTCCAAGCGCGGTAATCTACCGGCTTGTCACAGGATCACCCTCCACAAAGAGATGTCTCCCAAAACTGATTTGGAAAAGGATCGCATGAGTATTATACCCTACGCTTCTGCGGTAGAATCTATAATGTATGCGATATTGTGTACCAGACCAGATGTTGCATATACACTGAGCGTGGTCAGAAGGTATCAGTCAAACCTTGGGGAGAAGCAATGGATAGCAGTTAAGAACATTCTCAAGTACCTGAGAAGGACTAAGGAGATGTTCTTGGTTTACGGCAGTAAAGACCTCCAGATCGAGTCCTTCACTGACTCCAGCTTCCAGAGTGATAAGGATGGCTCCAAATCCATGTTGGGTTATGTCTTCACCCTCAATGGAGGGGCAGTCTGTTGGAAGAGCTCCAAGCAGGATACCGTAGTTGACTCGACGATGGAGGCAGAGTATATCGCTACATGTGACGCCGCGAAAGAAGCAGTCTGGATGAGGAAATTCATTACAGAACTTCAAGTGGTTCCGTCCATTGTTGATCCAATACCTTTGTATTGTGACAACAGCGGGGCTATACTTTAGCAAGGGAATTAAGGACCTATCAAAAGTCCAGACATATCTTGAGGCGGTATCACCAGATCAGGGAGATCGTGGATCGCCGGAAGATCGAGGTGTGGAGAGTAGACACGGAGAACAACACTGCAGATTCACTCACAAAGGTCATCCCTCAGACGCAGTTCGAGAGGCTATTCGAGTTGCTAGGTCTGCGATATGCCAATACATAGCCTTAGTGCAAGTGGGAGATTGTTAGTAATATATGCCCTAGAAGCCATTATTGTATAGTACTGGATTGTATATTACGTTATGGAAGGTTGGGATATACATAGTATGATAACAGTCTTACTCAATATGATAGTATGCTATCTGGTTTGATTCCATATAAACATGTGTATTTGTTTATTTTAACATATCGCTAATACATGTTGATAGAGCCCCTAGGATCTTTCCTTGACTACCAGGGTTGTGATGGCAGTCACATTAGTAGGGGCTGGGTAGTCTATAAGCACATCCATAAGCTTGACCCTAGTCGTAGGATTATCGAGACAGGGCATCGATACTCCAGAGTAGACTAGTGTATACGCTTCTTATCCCAGTCAAGGGAGGTGGCATGTCCCGCAGCCATTGGTATACGGTACCAGAGATAGTATACAGGTGCTCATTGGGTTATGAGTTACACTAGACGGACTCGCTGGAAACTGCTGGTTGGTATTATACCTATCGTCGGTTAGCAGTTCCTCGGTGACATGAGTACAGGTTAGTCCGTCGACTTGACATAACTATTCGTCTCGAGTGTGTTCCCACTGTACTTAGATTACTACCCTACCACAGCTCAAATAAGTCATGCAAACAGGTAGTGGTTGGGTGCAGTCTCGAAGCACTTGGAGGCGGTAGGGGTTAGAAGGGATTTGTCTCTCCCAGTATTGGGAGTTGATATCGCACTGTGTACGGTTAGCCAATACACAAAGTCCCTGGCCAGGACAAGTGAGATTTACTGGTAGGTACACCAGTAGTTTCTCAGGGTGTATTGTGCTCTACACCGACACGACTTATTGCGCTATTAGGGGTCTGACGTTTACTACCCCTAGGCCCGATATGCGATATTCTTAGACGAATAGACCGGACTGTATGGAGATTGTCACGGATAGGCTCAGTAGGGGTTCGGATGAGTTCACTCGTTGGCCTTCTTTTCGACAGATACCTGTGCAGCCGTTACGTACAGCTAGTGCCACTGACGGACTTATGGTTAAACCCACTGCCAGCGTACTATCGAGTCTTTAGAGTCCCGCACAGAGGGTTTCCCTAGTTCAGGAGAAACGATGTAGAGGCCGTATGGTTTTACATGCAGGGTTCTGATTACATACGTGTACTAGTTCCACGGATGTTGTTCGAATGGATAATATTAGTGGGCTTAGGATTAAGCCGCATTCTAGTATTTTATTATTGGATTATCTTTATCTCTTTGTATTCGTATTTTTTGCAGTACGAATACGGGTATGTATATATGGTAAGGGCATTCTTATAATTTTACAAGAAGTGCTTCTAGAAGGAGACATCTCATTTTGCAGATATCTATTTTTGGTAAATAGATAATGAGGTGGAAAATAGAGATATTTATGGCATGGTTGAAACATGGCTAATTCTTTAGTTTATTCATTTGCACTTACTATTCAAGCATGGCTACATTTTTCTATGGAAAAATATTGCATGTTGATTTTGGAAAAAGACTTGGTCATTCTTCACTTGCTCATTACTTGCTCATTACTTGCTCATTTTCTATTCTTCTCACTCTCTCTCCATTACTCTCCTCCTTCTTCCTCAAACCCTGACCTTTACATGTGTTGTGAATCCTAGGGTTCTTTGAGATAAAATAATCCAATTAACTATTTACATCTCCTTAGCTACCTAGATTAGCAAACTAGGTACTTTAGTTACCTCATTCTTGAGATTGGAGCTTGAACTATAGACTTTCGGGTGGATCAGCTTCGACAGGAGGAGGCCGACAACCGAGCTTGATCTGCACCTTCTAGGAGGTCTAGAAGATGAAAAGAAGACCCTAAGGACTTGTATCTTTGAGGTATAAAACACTATCATAGTAGTTTAGAACCTCTATGTGTTTTGCTAGTTAGGGTTTCTGAACGATCTTGGATGTTTAGTCGATATTACTTGTCTAAAAATTGTTTTTTGTAAATTCTGACTCTCCACAAACCATGTGGGGTGTGTGACATTGACTTATAGTATATGTTTTGCATCTGTGCTAGTGCGGCCCCCACTCTGCCGTTAGTTAAGTAACCTAACGGTGCATGATGGGGCCCCATGGCGAATACGGATGGCATATACGTATATTGTATTTTCGTTTTTTCTAGTGTGATAAGAATTAATTAATGGGACCGCATTAATTTTGATTAATGCAAGAAAAAGAAACCTAAAAGATGTTGTTGGAATAAATTTCGAAAACCTATAGTCATACTCTTTCGCTTTGCATAGTGGTATTCGTTTAGGAATACCAAGCACCTCATTCGAGGAAGCAAGAGCCTAGATCCCTTCACGAGGAGTGACCTCTTGAGCAAAAGTTTATGTTACTGTAGATTACTCAGTTTTCTTCAAAACCACTAATTTTCAAAAGCGAAGCGTAAACCACTCCTTTTTCAAAACTACTCGGTTCCTCCAACGATATCAAGTTATTTACGTTAAAGGTTTTCGCTAAAAACCAGTCGTAGCCCTCCATCGTTTCAGACAATTAGTACTTAGTATTCGTGCATCATTTGTTGATTATTCGTCAAGGCATAATGAACGGTAGCTAAGTAATGATTGTCTGTAGCATAGATAATGCGATTGGTTAGGACAGTCGCATGATTTTGTTGATTATTCGTCAAGAGTCATGCGGGTGGGTCTAATGCAATCTTGGATAATGACGGGTTGAACTTGACTAGGATCTTTAGATTTGTTGATTATTCGTCAAGGTCAGTAAGGTCCTAGGGGCAAAAATCACATCGGGAGTTTCAAATATACAGAAAACTTGCTGGCGTTGCATACCTTCTAGAGTGTGGTAAATAGAGAGGCTTCCATCTAGTTTATCACGCAATGATAGTTGGATCCCAATCCCATTGATGATTAGGATTACTCTTGGGAGATATTTTTCACTCCACAATTTGCTGACCTATTAGGTGCCTAGAAAGGTGTTAACGGGGTTACGCCTCTGCGGAAACGAAGTTTATTTTAATTAGGTCCGTACGAGAGCACGGGGAACCTCCCTCAGAGTACCAACACCAACCTGGCTGAATGGTTAGCGAACTTGTAAGGTGTTAATGATCCCAGCTAGTTCTTCTTTTAAGGTTTGAAGGAGAATTTGAGGAAACAGTGGGAGCCATCCTGATTAGATAAACTATTAACCAATCTAATTTAGGTTAGAGTGCACATTGAGTGTTTCTTTTCTCTCTTTTTGGCAGCGACCATGACCTGACCTTAAACTAAAACTCATAAACCAAGTTAACCGAACCTTCTTAAGCACTTTGGCTTTTGGATTGTCATGATTCATGACAAAGTCGCATATATCCCTGCCGCTCCTACTTCCCCTTTTGCATTCCTCCAGAACACTCTGTATCACTACGAAGATCCATTTTGCTTAGGCATGCCATCATATAGTTACATACGAACACGAAGAAACTTGTTTCAGTTCGAGGATGGTTTCCGTTTCTGGAGAAATTGAATAGGATTATTCGGTTTTCTTTTCTTTGTCCTTTCTCTCAAGTTGCGAGAGCTCCTAATATTAAGAGAGTACACCTATTACGCTTATTGGATAGTTTTCTTCCAAACCTTGGTAGGTGCCAAAAGGTAGGGAAGGAAGAAAACCAATTAGCCTAAGTATGGTGTACAGAAGGTAAGAAGTAAAGACACATAAAGGGATAGATCTGGATAGTGAAAAGGTATTATTAGGAATACCCGGCCACCCCTTCGAAACATTTTCATGTTTCAATCTTACTGTGCGCTGTTAATTGAAAACTGCTTCCGTTAGCCGTGTAGTTAGCAAACGGTACTCGAGGAACAGGCTTAGTCAGAGATCCCAATTAGATTCTGACTCCAGGGTATGTATTTACTAGACTTTATTCTCACATATGTATGGTATTACAGATGCTGAGTGGGAATAGAATATTGGGAATTGTGTAATTAGATCATCAATATACAGAATTCTTTGTAATTGGTGATATTTGAGAAAATCACCTAGGTTTTACCTAACGGGAAATATTTGATTTTGAATATCCGTTGTTATGCACCAGTTTCAAAATGATATATCAGTACGTTTATTTTATAAATTGAGATCTAACTTTTTGAAATTATGTTTATGACATTTACATTTATCAGTTGATAATTAGGTAAGGTACATTCAATAACGGTGTAATTCTTAACCATAACGCAGTTTTCAACCTACGACGCACAGGGTTTAAGTTATTAAACTCACAGGACTTATACAAAGTATTGTATATTGTCCGATGTCCATTAGGACAAAGGGGTTGGTACTCATACTATATTCCATTTACTTATGACTTCTCTGGTTTTTAGACACGCATTTCGTTGAAATACAAGGTCCAAATTTTGAGAAATTATTGGTATAAGAATAAAGTAGAGAACCATACGTTGCAAGTATCAGGATTCTTCGAAGTGATCGAAGATGCAAATACTTATGCTAGGTGTTACGTCGTAAGTAATATATTTGAGAACTTGCTTCTCTCTAAGGTTACTCAACCGTGGGTGTGCTCCTTGATGAGTAATGCTGCATGGTCTTCTTCCATCTAGTCGATATGCACTGGAACAGCTGCTTGGTTTTTAAATCTAGTTCCAATTAAATTAGTGCCTTTGTAATCTATATAGGATATAGAATGGATTCATATCTTAACGATGTTAAGGTATATGGAATTGTCCGGCTTATGCTTAAAACCATAATCCGGATAAACTTAAGGCACGTTTGTAGGTTATCCCGGGCTTTGACGAGGTTAACATTCTACCATTTAGAGGATCAATGGTTATATTGTTCTTGACTCGCCACCCGTTTTAGTAAAATGAATTCTTTTCAGAAAACATTAGTGCGAGTATGGTAGAACTGGAAGTGATTCCAAATCCACAAACAATTACTGAAAATTTAGTAGAACTTAAGAATTCAATTGGATTCGACAATCCATTAGCCACTCCGCAGATTTGGTGGATAACCTCAGCCACCCGAGTGGGACTTCGATCTCCTCAAAGACGATGACAGGGAGGTTTTGATGACCCAAGCTTGCCACTACTGCTGTCCTAGACTATGAGACCTGGCAGGTGGATGACTATAACGTCGTTCTAAATTAGCTTTAGAAGTGCATGTGTATATGACTCTGCCAGAAAGGTTGTTGTAGTCAATGGGAGCAGCGGAAGAGTGGTGGACAAGTAGCTTATGTGTATTTATAGACTAAAGCAAGTATAGTGGAGATAGATCATCTATTTTGATGTGACAGTCATAGCGTTTGACTTCATCAGAATAACAAATGGACCTGGAAAGAAAGTGGTAGGGAGTGATGTCCAGGTATTTGGATGACGTATTCCTGATAGAAAGTGATCTTCCTATACTGTCACGACCTGGAAAAGGTAGGTGACTGGCACTTGAATCACGTGAAGTCTATACGACCCTACCTAATTCAAGTATGCCAAAAGCACAGAAATCTAAACCTTTTAGGGAAAATAGTGAAGGTGAAGTTTTGAAATAACGGTATAATAAAATCAAGTTCTTTCTTTTAAAACATAAGTAATATTATATGAAAACCCAAGAAGATCTTATACCATAGTTAAAACATTTTCGACATTAGAAATTTGAGCAGCACCTCCTTTATAAATTTTAACCCAAAAACACTACAGGTAGTAATAATAGGCATTCCCAAGCGGGAGCTAGCTCTTCACCAATTGGCGGAAACATCTATGCAAGAATATAAATATACAACACCGAAGGAGAGGATCAAAACACTGAAAGAAAATAAAGAAACCAAAGCATCTTCAAGAAACCAGAAACAATAATAAATACATGACCATGACTCTAAGGCCGAAATAATATACAACAAAGATCTCTAAGTCTACGAATATACATAGTCTGGTTGATGGAGCTTTTAACTAGATACAACTGAAATAAATATACAAGTACAATGGTGGTCACGATGCAAGTGAACCCCACCTACCAAAGCAAATCACCCGGAAGAAAAGAAGTGTACCAGCAAATCCGCTACGAAAAAACCTGTACGGTCAAACCTGCAAGAAACTGTGGCACAATGGGGGTGAATTTCGAACTCGTGAGTAAAAGACATCACCGAGTAGAAACCGAATGTATGACTATCTCCTAGGTCATACAATATAATAATAATAATATATATAGACATAGAGTAATAACCAGGGTAACAGTATAAGCATAAGTATAAACCAAGGTACACATGTCAATGTCATAAAGTGGTAACAAGACAAATGTAAATGTATGTATGAGTGTAAATGCATCAATCAATGCGTGTCCAGCAACAACACACTAAATCATGATAAAACTTGAGTGCCCAGTATCGACACTCGAAAACATCATGAAAATCGTGTCCATCTGTGATACAATATCCTCATATCTCGGACGCCGCATCCTCAGGTCGGCCCTCAAATCCATCTCACGACTCCGGTCGGTATCTTCTGGATATCCTCCGCGCCAAATTATCACCGGTCGGTAGTGCTCCCTTGTCGGGCTCAACGTCTCAATCACTATACGGCCTTCTTGTCCCAGGGTACCGCACCGGGTCCACCATGTACCCGCAGACGGTGTCGCCCTCACTCCTCGTGGCGGGTAATCATATATCATATATGCTCCAAAACCGAGAAATCTCATGGTGGACGCCATACATTATATCAAGGGAAAACCGCATTTTTTCTTTTAAAAGGAGCATAAGTTTTCAATTACAAATGCGGTTTCCCTAAAATCCAGAAATCTTATGAAATCGGAATCTCAAATCATGAGCTATTAATGATCAATGAATATCGGCATAAGGCCCCTCAACAGTGCATAACAGAATGAATATATGAATGCATGCAGTATCTAATTAAAGAATGCAATATCTAAACTAGCAGGTGAGATCATGAATGCTAAACAATACTAGTAAACTACAAATTATTAGATTGTACGAGTGAAGTAACGGTTCTCTAATGTGTATGTGGTATGGCAATTACCGATGATGATGTGTGTGAGCCAGCCAGTAAGTGTGCGTGCAACATACGCATCATCGGTAATGGTGCATGTGTCCTAGCAGACGAGATAATAACAGCTAATGCAAAACATGTATATATATGCAATGCAATGGAATTAACATGAACAGAGTAGAAAGTAACAGTAAACGCAACATATAAAATATATATCTATATACGAGCCGTACAGTTACCGCATTTAAAATAGCACGAATCGTTTTTTTTAGAAAAGTAGGGGCTACGGTGTTTTTGAGAAAAGAGGTATCTTTTTGAAAATCCGTAGCGTCCCTAGTTTTGCTCTTTGAAAATACCTACGATTCGTTTGTTTTGAAAATAGGTCTGACTCAAACTCTATTCTAACACCTACTTAAGTAATTAAGAAACTAAACTAAAACAGTGTCAAAAGTGAATAGAAATCTATACATATCCGAGTCGATGTATCAATAGTCGGCGATCCAGCCTCATAGCATCACGTACCGTAATATCCATTGTACGGCATCCTCGAGTCAAGAGTGCGGATCAATCATCATATAAACATCTCGTACGGTATAGTCCGTCGTACGACATCCTCAAAATCGAGGGTAAGGGTCAAACATCGTCATATATAGATCGTAGTTCGTACGGTATCATTCGTCGTACAATATCATAATCAAGGGTACGGATCTAAGGTCACGTACAATCTATTATTCATCAAATCACATGTTATCGCATGTCATATGTATTTCGCCTATCAATCCTTTAATATATCACATCATAAACGATGTCTCATCTCAAATTATATATCAAAACCATATAACATATCATATGCTCATCTTACACGTATATGTATACTATATATATATATACACACACACACACACACATACATACACTATATATATACTCTATATATATATATCCATATATATATATACACATATATACATATACACCCATATCATAACAAGTGTGTGTGCGTGTGTGCGCAACAAAATAAAACTAACGGCTCACGACTAAGGAAAATAACACTAGGGGTAGACCTTCCTATGAGTACGCATAATCTATCCTAAGGTCTCCTAGAACCCTATTTGCTAAGTATCCAAGTCTCGCAACAACATATATACATAATATTGTTTCCCGCCGAAAGACGCGACCGGGACGTTGGGACGTCGGGGCCTGAATTCCGAGGCCAGATGCTATTTGGTGCTATCCGTCCACCTCTCCGAAGATGCCAAGTTGATTTATGACACCGCGTATCGAAGGTTTAAACGGATGCGGCCGATGTAGTAGACTTCGTCAGATTCCCCCTCATTTGAGGGGTTTTTGATTGTGGGGACGCTCTTCCCTGCAGGCGCAAGCCCCTCCAGTTAATTACGCTACCGCATCGCGGTAACCACTCTCTCCTTCTCGAGATGGTCACTTCGTGTCGTGGGTGTTTGTTTTGTTTTTGGTTTCCCGTGGATTGTATACGGAGACTAATTTATGTTGTCGCCCGTAAGACGTGGATTAGTCCAAATCCGTATTTTCTTAGACTTGGGTTTGGGGGTTGGTTTAAGGATACGTTAGTCTCATTTGAGACTAAGATCAACTTAAGCGTTTGTTAAGGATACGTTAGTCTAATTTTAGACTAAGATCAACTTAACGGAATCGTTTAGATCCAACAAGAGAGCATTTGAGCTCTATTGTTTAGTTTAGGGACATTGCGGTCGATTACCAGTTTAAGGGTATAGTGGTCTATTACCAGTTTAAGGACATGGTGGTCCAAGGTTAAGAACATCATAGTCCACGAGTTTAAAGACCTCACAGTCAAGGTTAAGGACATCATAGTCCGTGAGTTTAAGGACCCCACAGTCCATGGAATGTTTAGTTATCGGGACTCGTCACCTCTTTGAAGACGTTGAAGGATTACAACGACAAATATCAAAGGAGTTAAGAGATGTACCCTTAAACCAATTTGGGTTGAGAGACCTGTAGTCCAATTGGGGCTAAGATCTGTGATTTATAAGCATATGAACTCAATTAATCTGAATTGAGGACTTATAGCCAATTTGGGCTAAGTCCATTCAATTGCAATGTTCAACATTTGTTTTTGAGTTGTTAGATGTTTGTTTGAACCCAATCCCTTAAAAATGCTAAGCATTGGTTTGGTCTCTGACAATGTTTTGTCTTTAGTTAAATGTTGTGCATTCATTATAGCTCTAGGCTTATTCAAAGAACAGATTATGTTCTGTCCAAGCGCATATAAAAGTATGTGGCGCACTTGGCACCAGCGCCAGTCGATGAGCGCAATGCGCTATGGTTAAAGCGCTAATACGCTTGGATCTTTGCGCCAAATATGAAGCGCTTAGCGCTTAGCGCTAAATGAAGAGCGACGATGTGCTTAGCGCTTTGCGCTAGATGTAGAGCGCTGATGCTCTTAGTTGAAGCATTGAGGCACTTGGCGCTGATGCCATGAGCTCAAAGCGCTTTTAGTAATGCAGCGCACACATGAGGAGCACGTGGCGTGCATAGCGCTGAACGCCAGCCAATGAGCGCAGTGCGCTGTGTTTGAAGTGCTATGGCACTGATGCGCTAGATGAAGAGCACTAATGCACTTTCAATCAGGAGCGCTAGGGCTCTTCTTAGGTTAACTTTGCGCTCTGAAGATTATCTTTTCTTTGATAAGAGACTTTGTCTCAAGATTCCAAGAACAAAGTTCTTAATTTATAGGAGATATTTCAATCTCCTTTTGATGAAAGGCTCTGCCTTTATGGATCTGTGATTCTAAGAGAATTGGATAATTCCCCCCCTTATAATGAGATGTTCATAATCTCTTTTGTGAAAGATAATATGTCTTATAGATCAATGATCTGTGAAAGAAGTAAGTACTTCTTCGTTTTATGATGAGATCTTTTTTATCTCTTTATAAAAGACCTTGGTCTTTGTAGATCTGTGATCTTTTAAGAAGAGAATTCTTCTTTTTAATTATGAGATGATTTCATCTCTTTGTTCATCATCATTCTTTTTATCTCGAAGAAAAACTCTTCTCTCTTGAGAGATTGGCTCTTCTTTCTGAAATCTCAAAGTTTATGAGGGAGTTCCTCTGTCTAAGACTTGAAGTCTTGGGGCCTTTATATTGGGCAAGCTGATTTGTTGAATCGGTTAAAGAGATTTATTCTCTAATTGATTTGGGAATTTCCCCACCGTCGGATTCTTGATCCAAGGGCTTCTGGTTTACAGAAGATAATCTTCTTGTTTTAACAAGATTGGAAAATCTTTCCAAACAGAATTTATTCTGTATTTTGGTGATTTTCTTGTAATCACCATCGGATCATTGATCCAACGGTGTTCCTGTAGGGTTACTAGGCACTCTAAGAAGGTTCTACAAGGCATCAACCTTGCCCGTTAAAAATTTTAGCCGTGCCGAATAACCCTAAACAAGATCTTTGCTAGACTATAAGGCGAAAACTAGCATGTTAAACACATTAACACTAAGTGAATACGAAATACAACCTTTGTAGATCGGTCCTTCACTTCTTAAGCTCCTTGTAGTAGTCCCTTCGCTGCGATCATGGTACTTCCGACTCTCGGACGGCTCTTTGGGAAGATAGTGTTAGTGTATATGCCCTAGAGGCCATTACTGTATCATACTGGTTTGTATATTACTTAATGGAAGCTTGGGATATTCACCTTGTATATACAATCTTGCTCAAAATAGTAGTATGCTACTTGGTTTGTTTCTGCTTCAATGTGTACATGTGTTTATTTTTGTATATCACTTATGCACATTAGTGGAGCCCTTAGGATCTTTGCTTGATTACCAGCATTGTGATGGCTGTCACACTAGTTGGGCTGGGTAATCTATAAGCACATCCTTATGCAGGTCCCTAGTCGCAGGACTATCGAGACAGGGCATCCATACTCCGGAGTAGACTAGCGCATGCGCTTCTCATCCCAGTGTGGGAGACGGTCGGTCCCACAGCCGTCAGTACGTCGTACTTGAGATAGTATGCGGGTGCTCGTTGGGTTACGAGTACACTGGACAGGACTCGTCGGGAACTGACTAGTTAGTATTATGCCTATCGTCAGTTATCAGTTCCCAGGTGACATGAGTACAGCTTAGTCCGCTGACTTGACACTGTCACTTCGCCTCGAGTGTGTTCCCACTGTACTTTGATCACTACCCTACCACGGCTCAAAGGAGTCGTGCAAACAGGTAGTGGTTGGGTGCAGTCCCGAAGCACTTGGAGGCAGTGACGGTTAGACAGGATTCGTCTCTCCCGGTATTGGGGGTTGACATCGCGCTGTGTCTAGGAGAGCCATTACACGAGTAGTCCCTGGCCAGGGCAAACGAGATATACTGGTAGGCTTCCAGTGTTATCTCAGGGTGTTTTGGGCTTCGCTCCGACACGACTTGTACCGCTATTGGGGGACTGACGTTTACCGCCCCCCAGGTCCGCCATGCGATGTATCAGACGAACAGACCGGACTGTACGGAGAATGTCACATTCAGGCTCAGTAGGAGTTCAGATGGGTTTCGCCTCGTCAGTCTTCTTGTCGGCATTACCTGGGGACCGTTACGCACAGCTAGTGCCGCTTGCGGTCTGTGGTTAAACCCACTGCCAGCGTAGTGTCGGGTCTTTAGAGTCCCACACAGAAAGCTTTTCACCTTTAGGCAAAAGAGTAGAGGTCGCATGGTTTTGCGACAGGTCGCATGGTTTTGCGACAGGGTTCGGTCACATCTGTGCACTTGTGCACGTACAGTGTCCGGACAGTTTACACTAGCGGGCTTTGGTTTAAGCCAGATCCTAGTGTTCTTGTTGGGATTGGATTTATCAAGTTTGTATTCGTGTTCCTCGGAACGCGGATGCGGGTGTGTATGCACAGTTGACGGGGAGACAGAGGCAGAGAATTCTCATTAGGGTTGTTGACCGTTGACAGTTGACTATTGACTTTTTGCTCAACCCTAATGAGAATATGATATGTGATTAACAATTATATTAATTAAGTATTATGGTGATATGGTTGTTGAGGGATTGACTTTATTGACTTGTTGACTTTTGTTGACTTTGTTGACTTGTTGACTTTTTGTTGACTTGTTGACTTTTTGTTGACTTGTTGACTTTGTTGACCGGTTGACTAGGCTTGACTAGTTGACCATCATGATGGCCATAGCCATCATTTCATAGCAAAGACTTTTGCTTGCTTGCTCATTTGTGCAAAATGAGTGCATGAAATGATATGGTTATGGTTGCTTCAACCATCACATAACACTTGATTGGTATGATGAGTTATCATTGCTTTGGATTATGAGAGGTTGAAAGACAAAAGAGAGGCTCATTCTCACTTGCTCACTCTCTCTCTTTGTTTTGAGCTCTCTTGTTTTTGCTATCACCCTCTTCCTCTTGCTCCCTCTCTTGATTCTATGGTTCACTTGTCTCATGAGTTGAGAACCAAAAACCATAGATAAAATCCCATACAAACTCTTCTCTACTCACTCTAGTTCACAAGGTTTAGCAAACCGAGTGAACTAGTTTCTTCAAAGTTCAAAGAAGGAGCCAAAGGTTGGAGCTTTCAGGTGGATCTATCTTCGGCGTAAGGAGACGACGGGAAGAAGCCGATTCGGACCACCATCGGAGTTTGAAGACGAAGGAGTTCAAGACAAGAAAGGTATAACCCCCTAACCGAGTAGTTAGCAACTCGTAGTTAGGTTGTTAGTTAGATGTTTAACAAAGATCCGGTTATAAGTCCATGTTACCACCTCTATAAAAATCGTTTTTTATCAAATTCCGCATGCCCGAAAGTACCGGGAGAGGTAGCATAGACTTACAGTGGTATCAGAGCCTAGTTAAACTCTATCTAACATGTTAGCAAGTAACTAGAAGATCGATCAAAGAAAAAGTCCCGAAAACGAACCCGAGAATTTCATGTTTCTGTCGATTTTTATTCTATTCAAAAGTTGATTATTTTCATCTCTAAAATCGGCTCAGGCTTTTATTAGAATAACCACCAACTTTGGTCCAACGATTGAGTCAAAGAGCCGCGGAAACGCGGCGGGAGCACGCTCCCGCCGCGGTTCCGCGGCCGAGTTGACTCGGCCGAGGTCCATCTTTGGTGCAGTGTTATTCTGGGGTTGTTTTGGGATTTTTGGAATATGTGTTTTCTATCCAGATTTTCCAGAACGAAAATTTTATTTTTGGGGTCCCGAAAATCCGTATTTTTGATCGAACTTCTAAAAGACTTAAGCTAACGGGTTTTTTCTGTAATGTGATATTTGTATTGAACGTCTGCTAATAGCTATATGTCGATTAGTGGGGGTTATACAAATCTGTGATCTGTAATGTTGCTGGAATGTGTATATGAATATGTTGGATTGTCGTGGGTGAATAGCCGGGGGTTGTGAGACGAGAGTTTTCTTTTTTTTCAATTCATGTAAATTTGTAAATTGATGTAATAATTATTTGTATGGCCGCACAACCGGGTCGGGGTTGTAGCCGTCATTGTATAATTTCTTTTTACTGTTTTTGCTTCTAGGATAGACCCATGGAGGGGGTGCACAAACTACCGGGTATGCCGAAGTGCCGAGTGGCCTACTCATGGAGATGAGGGAGGTTGCTTCGCTTCGGGTACATGGCGGGTAGTTTGCCGCACCCGTAGGGGTCTTGGGTGGGGTATTGGCTATTCACCGCGACCGTGTAATCTGCTTTTCGTTACAGGCTCGTACGAATTGCAGGTTCCTAGTATATCCAATGTGTTCATCAGTGATCTGAAATGTTTATCATTGCAGTATATCTATATATGATATTATTTAGGCGTTGCTTATGTTTTACAGACGCGCTAGCCCAACCCCCGCTCTGTCGTTAGTTAAGTAACCTAACGGGTAATGACGGGGCCCCGTGGCGAATGCGAATGGCATAAGCGTACGTCATATTTTGGTTGTTTTCTGCAATGGTAGGATTAAATGATGGGACGCATTAAAAGAACTAATGCAAGAATATCACGCATTAAAAGAACTAATGCAAGATAATAAACCAAGATTAAAGTCGTTGGAACACTTTCGAAAAACCACTCGGTTCTTTTCAAAAACAACTTTTAAATGCGGAGCTTGAGCCACTCCTTTTAAAAGCTATCTCGTTCCATCGACTATATCAAGTTCACTACGTTCACGGTTTCGCCAAAACCATTCGTAGCCCTCCGTCGTTTCGTATGAATATTCAATAGTATTCAAGCTGTGTTTGTTGACCTTTGTCAAGGCATAGTGATTGGTAGCTGTTGGGTATTCATATGTAGCATAGATAGATGCGTTGGTTTGGGACATTCGCATTATCTTGTTGACCTTCGTCAAGGGTATATACGGGTGGGTTCAAATTAACCTGGATAATGACGGGCAGAACTTGACATGTGACTTATGATTTGTTGACCTTCGTCAAGGTCATAAGAGCATGGGGCAAAAATCCACATCGGGAGTTTCATAAGTACTGAAACTTGCTAGCATTGCATACCATTTGGAGTGTGATGATTCTGGTAGGATTCCTTCAGTTTCGTCACGCGATGATATTTGGATCCCGATCCTACTGTGAGTATATGCTACTCCTCGGGAAATTTCTCACTAAACGATCAATGCTATAAACCTAGTAGGTGCCTAGAAAGGTGTTAGCCGGGCTACGCCCCCAGGGAAAAGAGGTTCTTTAATTAAGGAACTTCGCGAAAGCGTTGGAAAACCTCCCTCGAATACCGACACTGGCCTGGCTGAACGGTTAAGCAAGTATTGTGCGGTGGGATTGATCCCGACTAATTCTTCCTTTATGGTTTGAGGAGGGATTCGAGAAACAGTGGGAGCCATCCTGTTTAGACAAAACTAAAAACCACTCTAAACTTGCAAGAGCATCATGCTGAGTGTTTCTTCTTCTCTCTCCTAATTGCAGCGACCAATCGACATGACTGGACTTAAGTTACTTCCAGATAAAAACAAACTGACAGGGCCAAACTACAAAGATTGGCTCAGGAATGTCAAGATGGCAATCACTTACGACAAGCTGGGGTATCTTCTTACCACCAAAGCTCCCCCTGTCCCTGGTCCCACTTCCAGCGTCGCGGATAAGGAAATCCGTAAGACTAGGGAGATTGATTGCGTGAAGGCCAAGTGCCTCGTACTTGCCTCGATGGACAATGAACATCAGAGGAGGCACGAGAATATGGACTTGGAATCCATATTTCTTCATACAAAAGAACTGTATGGAGAGCAATCTCGCATCGCAAGATACGAAGCGTCGAAAAAGTTATTTTCGGCAAGGATGGCCGTCGGATCATCAGTAGCAGAGCACGTGCTTAAGATGATCGGCTACATTGAGGAGCTTGCGGACCTAGGGACCACATTGGAGAGTGAGCTCTATACGGACTTAGTTCTCCAGTCCCTTCCTTCCACTTACGCCCAGTTTATACTGAACTTCAACTTACAAGAAAAAGAGGTTGAACTTTCAGAGCTCCTCAACATGCTGAGGAGCGCAGAGGGCACCCTACAGAAAGGTAGGGAAACATCCACTTTGTTTGTAGGAGGATCATCTTCTTCTAAGTCCAAGGCGAAAGCCAAGGGAAAGAAGA
This sequence comes from Agapanthus africanus, assembly GCA_030015575.1. NCBI lineage: Eukaryota > Viridiplantae > Streptophyta > Magnoliopsida > Asparagales > Amaryllidaceae > Agapanthus > Agapanthus africanus. The sequence goes on from CM057351.1 coordinate 240,919,219, forward strand.
AGAAAGCCCCCGCCAAACCAAGGGGTGGTGTTAGTAAAGTGGATACGAAGGGAAAAGCTAAAGCAACAAAGAAAGTGGGGAAGCTTGTGGATAAGGAAGAATGCTTCTATTGTCATAAGAAAGGACACTGGAAGAATGATTGCAGGGCCTGGAAGGCCAGAACACAGGAATTGAAGCAGGTTGCAGATTCAGCTTCAGGTGTGTATGTTATTGAAAACTGTCTTTCAATAAACTCTACTTCCTGGGTATTGGATACCGGATCAGGATCTCATATCTGTAATTCTTTGCAGGCGTTGAGAAACCGTAGGGTTTTGAAGGCAGGTGACATGACCCTCAGAGTTGCGAACGGAGCTAGCATGGATGCTAAAGCCGTGGGGGACTATCACCTGGGAATGTCAGATGGACATGTTTTGGTTTTGCGTAATTGCTTTTTTGTACTCAACGCAACTTGTAATATCATTTCTGTATCTTTAGTTTCTAAAGATGGTTATGAATTTGCGTTTGTAAGTAATGTTGTGAACATTCACCTTAATCAAGTTTTGATTGGGTCAGGTACATTGTGTAATGGTATATACGTGTTAAACCAACCACAGATTTTCAACGTCCAGAATACACACAAAAGAAAGTCTCCGGAAATAAATCAGACTTTCTTGTGGCATTGTAGACTGGGTCACATCAATGAGAGAAGGTTGACTAAGTTACATACAGAAGGATATTTGAATCCGTTCGAATATCAATCGTATGCCACTTGTCAATCCTGTCTCAAAGGAAAGATGACAAAGACTCCGTTTACTGGACATGGAGTAAGAGCGAGCTCGCTCTTGGGACTCGTACACAGTGACGTGTGCGGTCCAATGTCTACACATGCGCGAAGCGGTTATTCTTACTTCAATACTTTTACGGATGACTTCTCAAGGTACGGTTATGTCTTCTTAATGAAACATAAGTCCGAAGCCTTTGGAAAATTCCAGGAGTATAAGAATGAAGTAGAAAAACAAACCGGCAAAAGTATTAAGATTCTAAGATCGGATCGAGGTGGAGAATACATAAGTGCTGAGTTCCTGGACTATTTAAAAGAGAACGGAATTCTCTCTCAGCTTACTCCTCCATACACCCCGCAACATAACGGTGTATCGGAGAGACGGAACCGGACCCTATTGGATATGATACGGTCCATGATGAGTAACGCTGAGTTACCGCGATCATTCTGGGGATATGCACTAGAAGCAGCTGCGTATCTCTTGAACAAGGCTCCCACCAAGACTGTGCCTACCACCCCATATCAGATGTGGACTGGGAAGAAACCCTGTCTTAAGTATCTTAAGGTATGGGGATGTCCAGCTTTTGTAAAAAAGCAGCATGCGGACAAGCTTGAGGCACGTTCAGTACAGTGTAAGTTTGTGGGATACCCAAGGAACTCCAGGGGGTATCTTTTCTATTCCACTGAGGAACAAAAGGTTTTTGTTTCTCAGCATGCCCGCTTCTTGGAAACTGAGTTTTTGGAAACCCAGATAAGTGGGAGCACAATAGAACTGGAAGAAGTTCCAGAACCACAGACTGTTACTGAAAGCTTAGTGGAACCAGAGGGTTCAAAAGAACAGGACATTCCTACGCCGCTCCGCAGGAGTAGTAGGCAGACTCATCCGCCCGAGAGATACTACGGTTTTCTCATAGACGGAGATAGAGAGGATTGCATCATAGATTATGATGAGCCTACTAGCTTCCAGCAGGCCGTTCAGAGCGTTGACTCAGTGAAATGGCTGGATGCAATGCGGACCGAAATGGAGTCCATGTACACCAACAAGGTATGGACGTTGGACATTGCTCCAGACGGGGTAAAACCCGTAGGATGCAAGTGGATCTTCAAAAGGAAGATTGGTGTAGATGGACAGGTTGAGACCTATAAAGCTAGGCTGGTAGCAAAGGGTTTTCGTCAAAGACCTGGTTTGGACTATGACGAAACCTTTTCTCCAGTAGCCATGCAGAAATCCATTCGGATCCTTCTTGCCATTGCTGCCTTCCACGATTATGAGATCTGGCAAATGGACGTAAAGACCACTTTTCTAAATGGAAATTTAGAGGAGTGTGTCTATATGGACCAACCAGAGGGTTTCATTCAGAGTGGGAGCAGCGGAAAGGTGTGCAAGTTGCTTAAGTCCATTTATGGACTAAAGCAGGCATCGCGGAGTTGGAACATCTGCTTTGATGAGACGGTCAAAGAATTTGGCTTTATCAAAAATCCAGATGAACCATGCATCTATAGTAGATTTGTAGCGAGAACTGTAGTATTCCTCGTTTTATACGTGGATGGCATTCTCTTAATAGAAAATGACATTCCTATGCTACAATCTGTCAAGGGGTTCTTGTCACACAGGTTCTCCGTGAAAGACCTGGGTGATTCCTCATATATCCTGGGGATCCGGATCCATCGTGATAGATCCAAGAAGATATTAGGACTTTCACAGTCCAGGTACATCGACACCATACTGAAAAGATTCAGTATGGAAGATTCCAAGCGCGGTAACCTACCGGCTTGTCACGGGATCACCCTCTCTAAAGAGATGTCTTCCAAGACTGATTTGGAGAGGGATCGCATGTCTATTATACCCTACGCTTCTGCGGTAGGCTCTATAATGTATGCGATGTTTTGTACCAGACCGGATGTAGCTTATGCACTGAGTGTGGTAAGCCGGTATCAGTCAAACCCTGGGGAGAAACACTGGATAGCAGTAAAGAACATTCTCAAGTATCTTAGAAGGACTAAGGAGATGTTCTTGGTGTATGGCGGAAAAGACCTCCAGATCGAGGCCTTTGCTGACTCCAGCTTCCAGAGTGACAAGGATGATTCCAAGTCCATGTCGGGTTTTGTCATTACCCTCAATGGAGGGGCGGTGTGTTGGAAGAGTTCCAAACAGGAAACCGTTGCAGACTCGACGATGGAAGCGGAATACATCGCTGCATCAGATGCCGCAAAAGAAGCTGTCTGGATGAGGAAGTTCTTGAAAGAACTTCAGGTGGTTCCGTCCATTGTTGATCCAATACCTCTGTATTGCGACAACAACGGGGCTATAGCTTTAGCGAAGGAGCCCAGGTCCCATCAGAGATCCAGACACATCTTAAGGCGGTATCACCTGATCAGGGAGATCATGGATCGCCAGGAGATCGAGGTTCGGAGAGTCGCTTCAGAAGACAACACTGCAGATCCATTCACCAAGGCCTTGCCCCAGACTCAGTTCGAGCGGCTGATCGAGATGATAGGTCTTCGATACGCCAGTAAATGGCCTTAGTGCAAGTGGGAGATTGTTAGTGTATATGCCCTAGAGGCCATTACTGTATCATACTGGTTTGTATATTACTTAATGGAAGCTTGGGATATTCACCTTGTATATACAATCTTGCTCAAAATAGTAGTATGCTACTTGGTTTGTTTCTGCTTCAATGTGTACATGTGTTTATTTTTGTATATCACTTATGCACATTAGTGGAGCCCTTAGGATATTTGCTTGATTACCAGCAATGTGATGGCTGTCACACTAGTGGGGCTGGATAATCTATAAGCACATCCTTATGCAGGTCCCTAGTCGCAGGACTATCAAGACAGGGCATCGATACTCCGGAGTAGACTAGCGCATGTGCTTCTATCCCAGTGTGGAAGACGGTCGGTCCCACAGCCGTCAGTACGTCGTACTTGAGATAGTATGCGGGTGCTCGTTGGGTTACGAGTACACTGGACAGGACTCGTCGGGAACTGACTAGTTGGTATTATGCCTATCGTCAGTTATCAGTTCCCAGGTGACATGAGTACAGCTTAGTCCGCTGACTTGACACTGTCACTTCGCCTCGAGTGTGTTCCCACTGTACTTTGATCACTACCCTACCACGGCTCAAAAGGAGTCGTGCAAACAGGTAGCGGTTGGGTGCAGTCCCGAAGCACTTGGAGGCAGTGACGGTTAGACAGGATTCGTCTCTCCCGGTATTGGGGGTTGACATCGCGCTGTGTCTAGGAGAGCGATTACACGAGTAGTCCCTGGCCAGGGCAAACGAGATATACTGGTAGGCTTCCAGTGTTATCTCAGGGTGTTTTGGGCTTCTCTCCGACACGACTTGTACCGCTATTGGGGGACTGACGTATACCGCCCCCCAAGCCCGCCATGCGATGTATCAGACGAACAGACCGGACTGTACGGAGAATGTCACATTCAGGCTCAGTAGGAGTTCAGATGGGTTTCGCCTCGTCAGTCTTCTTGTCGGCATTACCTGGGGACCGTTACGCACAGCTAGTGCCGCTTGCGGTCTGTGGTTAAACCCACTGCCAGCGTAGTGTCGAGTCTTTAGAGTCCCACACAGAAAGCTTTTCGCCTTTAGGCAAAAGAGTAGAGGTCGCATGGTTTTGCGACAGGTCGCGTGGTTTTGCGACAGGGTTCGGTCACATCTGTGCACTTGTGCACGTACAGTGTCCGGATAGTTTACACTAGCGGGCTTTGGTTTAAGCCAGATCCTAGTGTTCTTGTTTGGATTGGATTTATCCAGTTTGTATTCGTGTTCCTCGGAACGCGGATGCGGGTGTGTATGCACAGTTGACGGGGAGACAGAGGCAGAGGATACTCATTAGGGTTGTTGACCGTTGACAGTTGACTATTGACTTTTTGCTCAACCCTAATGAGAATATGATATATGATTAACAATTATATTAATTAAGTATTATGGGGACATGGTTGTTGAGGGATTGACTTTGTTGACTTGTTGACTTTTGTTGACTTTGTTGACTTGTTGACTTTTTGTTGACTTGTTGACTTGTTGACTTGTTGACTTTGTTGACCGGTTGATTAGGCTTGACTAGTTGACCATCATGATGACCATAGCCATCATTTCATGGCAAAGACTTTTGCTTGCTTGCTCATTTGTGCAAAATGAGTGCATGAAATGATATGGTTATGGTTGCTTCAACCATCACATAACACTTGATTGGTATGATGAGTTATCATTGCTATGGATTATGAAAGGTTGAAAGACAAAAGAGAGGCTCATTCTCACTTGCTCACTCTCTCTCTTTGTTTTCAGCTCTCTTGTTTTTGCTATCACCCTCTTCCTCTTGCTCCCTCTCTTGATTCTATGGTTCACTTGTCTCATGAGTTGAGAACCAAGAACCATAGATAAAATCCCATACAAACTCTTCTCTACTCACTCTAGTTCACAAGATTTAGCAAACCGAGTGAACTAGTTTCTTCAAAGTTCGAAGAAGGAGCCAAAGGTTGGAGCTTTCAGGTGGATCTATCTTCGGCGTAAGGAGACGACGGGAAGAAGCCGATCCGGACCACCATCGGAGTTTGAAGACGAAGGAGTTCAAGACAAGAAAGGTATAACCCCCTAACCGAGTAGTTAGCAACTCGTAGTTAGATGTTTAACAAAGATCCGGGTTATAAGTCCATGTTACCACCTCTATAAAAATCATTTTTTATCAAATTCCGCATGCCCGAAAGTACCAGGAGAGGTAGCATGGACTTACAGATAGCAACAGTATTGCTTGAAGTCTTCGAGGCCGAAAATGATCTACGTCGAGGGAATACGAACTCAAGCATCTACTTCACTAACTAAAGAATTAGTGAAGCAAACACCCTAAACTAAAGTTCTAGTCTAGTAGAGGATGAAGAAATAGGAAATGAGTACACTTTAGAATTTCTTTTCTCATTATATGTGTCTCTCTTTATCAAACCCTAGAAAGAAATTGAAGGAGGAAGAAGATGATCTCAAAGTGAGAATGAAACCTAATCAAGAGAGAGTGTTAACTATGGGTGAGTGGGTATCATATACTAACTCATGTAGAGACATAACCATGGCTAATTATAGTGGTTAGGTTAATTAATATCTTAAGTAAAACAAAACAAGTGGACTAAGTCAATGCGACCATAAGCTTCATGAAGCTTCATGCATGTGAGCTCATTATCCATTAATTTTAGAATTACTTTAAATATAAAAACCTAACACTATAATTAGTATGGTATAAGTCTTATACACCCATGAACTTTGTATCAACAACCATGATACAAAATGAACACAAATAAATATATATCACATATATATTAAGTTGTGCACAAGTGAGAAAAATAAATGCTTAAGTGAACCAATGTTAGTTAATGTAAATTAGTATATCACATATACAATTATACACTAAATTATTAAATCAACAGTTGACTTAATAATCCGGTTATATCATATATAACCGACTAACATGCAATGTATCGATTTATCGAATCAACCCTTGATTCGATAACCTGGTTATATCGCATATAACCGATCGATACAAACATCGCGAGAATAGAATACGGTATCATATACTCGCATTATTCTCGGTCCTGCACATATCACATATGCGCTCCAATTTCGTTTTGCCTGAGCCAGTAAAACCCCTATGTAGGACACTAAAGACTCGTCAATACGCCGACAGTAGGTGATGATCATATGAAGCACCCACAAGCCGTCAGCGGTACTAGCTGGACGTAACGGCTACCCGGGTATTGAGCGATCAGAAGATCAGCAAGCAAGCCCGCTCCAACTCCTGCAAAAAGCCTGACAGTGACACTACCGTACAGTCCGGTCTCCTCGTCTGATATGTCGCATATCATGTCTAGGGGTGGTAAACGTCAGACCCCAATAATCGATAAGTCATGCCGATATGAGGCTCATAACGGGTCGAGAAACTACTGGTAACACTTACCAGTATATCTCTAAACCAGCCCTGGCCAGGGACTTCCCCGTTATGGCCAATCGAGCATAGCGCAACATCAACCCCCAATACCGGGAGAGACGAAACCCCTCCCATCGCTCATTTCCTCCATGTGACTCGGGACTGTACCCAAAAACCACCGTTTTGCATGCCCTCTTGGACGTGGTATGGTGGAAATCAAAGCACAGTGGGAATCACACAAGACTCTATGACGATCTCGGGTCTACAGACTAACCTGTACCGGTGTCACCAGAGAACTGCCATCTGACGTAAGGTATAATACCATCTTGGAGTTCTCGGCGAGTCCGTCCAGTGTACCCAGTCTCCACTGAGCACCCGTATATCATCTCTGATGTCAAACACCAATGGATATGGGATCATCCATCACCCATCTATATGGGTCGAGAAGCTATACGCTAGTCCACTCTGGTATATCGATGCCCCATCTCGATACACCCACGACTGGGGACCTTGAAGGATGTACTTATGGACTACCATGTCCCCACTAGTATGATCCTCATCATAGTCCAGGTAGTCAAGTACACATCCTAAGGTCTTTACCAACATGTAACAGAGAGACAATCAGTGTACACGTTAAGGTAAAGAGTAACCAGATAGCATACTATCATATCGAGCAAGAAAGTCCTCCCTATATATGTCCAAGCATCCACTACAATATACATCCTATGTATAGTAATGGCCTCTAAGGTATACATATAACTAACAATCTCCCACTTGCACTAGGGCCAACTGATAACAGTAGTTGTAGTATCTCATACTCAACCATCCCATAATAGTCTCTCTCTGGGAAAAGGCCTTTGTGAGTGGATCCGACGTATTGTCCTCTGAGTCTACTCTCCTAACCTTGATCCCCTGGATATCAACCATCTCCATGATCAGGTGATACTGCCTTAGAATATGTCTGGATCACTGATGAGACGGGTGTTCCCAGGCATAAGCCACAACTCCATTGTCACACAATGGTAGGAACGAAGTTCATCTCATGAACTAATATACACCCAGACTGCCTCTTTGGTAGCATATTTGGTAGCGATGTATCCATCCTTTATCGTCTAGTATGCCACGGTATCTAGCTTAGAACTCTTCCAACATACCGTCCATTTACTGAGGGTAAAGACAATGCCTGTGACTGACTTTCAGTCATCCTTATCACTCTGGAACCTTTCCAGTGATTCTCCCCAGGATCGATTGATACATCTCACTACAACTAGTGAGTATCCCAACATCCAGTTAGATCTATCTCATAGATCAAAACTAAGGATTTAGGAGGTATCACTTTGATCCTATATGGAGAATCCTTGTGATAAGCGGAGATTGACCGAGCGTAGCATAGGAAACTCCTTTCCTATCAAGAGTATGTTATCCACGTACTTTACGAGGATCACTACCATACTCTCTGCTACCTTTTTGTATATACAAGGTTCATCTACCATTTTGATGATGTCAAACTTTTTGACTAACACATCAAAACAGACGTTCCAACTCCGCGATGCCTGCTTTATCACATAAAACATCTTGCACACGTTTCCGCTGCTCCTACTGTCTACGAAGCCCTCTGGCTGTGTACTTATAGACGCTTTCTTCCAAATCATTATTTAGAAAAGCAGTCATGACACCCAACCGCCAGATATCGTAGTCATGGTATGTAGCCGTGGCAAGTAGAATCTAGATGGACTTAAGCATAGGTTTGAAAGTCTCAACTTTTCCATGTACACCAAGTAATCTTCTCAAGATATACTTGCTCCTGATGGGGATTTAACCCTTCAGATAAGGCAACCAAAGTCCATACTTTGTTGGTGTATGAGGATTCCATCTCAGATCGTTAAGCATCCAGCCATTCTTACAGTGTCTCACTCCTGATGGCCAGCTCGAAAATAGTTGGATCATCATCTCATGATGCAATCCTCGCTCCCACCGTCATAGAGAAACCAAAGTATCTCTCAGGTGGGCGAGAAACCCAATTAGATCGGCGGAGAGGCTGAGGTTTGTTGGTTACTATTGAATTCTTTGGTTCTACCAAATCATCAGCTGCAGTTTGTATAGCTGAAACTTTTTCCAGTTCTACCTTATGACCATTAATTTCTTCACAAGAAATTCCCTTTCATAAAGGTGGCATGTTGAGAAACAAAACATTTTTTGTTTCTCGGTTAGGTAGAAGATATTCCCTTACGAATGCTTGGGATATCCAACAAACTTCTACAGAACTGACTTTGCATCGAGCTTATCCGGATGATGCTTTTAGACATAGGCTGGACAACCCCAAATCTTAACAAACTTAAGATATGGGCTCTTCCCTTTCCATATCATATATGAAGTGGTAGGCAACTGATTTGATTGGAACCCTATTCAATAGGTATGCAGCTTCACAAGTGCATAACCCCCAAAAGGAAATAAGCAACTCAGTAATACTCATCATAGAGCACACCTTATCACATAGGGTGTGATTGCTCCGTCCCGATACACCGACGTGATGTGGTGTATACGGAGGAGTAATGCTGAGAGAGAATCTCATCCTCCTTTAGAATAGTCCAGGAATCCCGTGCTCAAGTATTCTCCTCCCTGATCATATCAAAGGACATAATACTTATACCCGTTTTTCGTTCTCTACTTCTAACTTATATTCTGTGATTATCTCAAAAGTTTCGGACTTGTGTTTCAACCGGAACATATGTCTGAATCTTGAGAGATCATTAGTGAATGCAATTAAGTATAAAGAACCGGTCTTGGCATGTGTAGGCAGGGGACCTTCATGCATCAGCATGTATCAATCCCAAGAGTTCACTAAATCTTTCTCTGCTTCCAATAAACAGAGCTATGGTCATCTTATCTCTGTGACATGACCGGCAAGTTTCACAAGATGTAAATTCAAACTAATTTAAATATGCATCTATATGTAACTTCAGCTAGTCGGGTCACATTGATATGACCTAGTCTACATATATCTCAAGAAGGATTCGTTCATTTCTGAACTCTTCCTCTTGTGTGTGTTCTGTATTCTAAGAACTATAGTTTGATTTAGAACATCAATGCTTTTAGATAGCGTGCCTGAACCGATCAACTCTTGATATAGGAAATGTTCAAAACATTATCCAACAATACAAAATTATATCCTTCTTTACTTATAAAGAGACTGATATGATGTTGTATATCAGGTTCGGTATCTAATAACATTCATTCAGAATCAATGTATTCTGGTAATACAGGGTGATAACTACCAACAGATTTGGCTGCAACACTTGCACCGTTTCTATCTTATTAAACTTATCACCCGTTCTCAGTTCTCTACCTATCTGTAGCCCATGTAACAAATTACACATGTGGGATCCTGATCCGGTATCTCATACCCAGGATGTAAAGGATACTGAGAAACAGTTCTTGGTAATGAACACACCCGAAGAAGATGCATCATCATGCACTTTCTTCGTTTGGGCGGCACGGGAATCCTGGTAATCCCCTATTTCCTGCTCTGTCTTATAACATTTATAAGTTGGAGCGGGACCAACGTTCCCCAGCTCAGTATAACAAGCGGGTTCGGTCAATACATCCGTATTATTATCTTGATTAAGGCGTGATATGGTCGCTACCTGGAGAGAGAGAGAAGAAAACACTCTGCGTGCGCTCTTGTAAGATCAGATTGGTTATAATTTTATCTAATCAGGATGGCTCCCACTGTTGTTATCAAATCTTCTTTCAAACCCTAAAAGGAAAGACTAGCCGGGATTAATTACACCCTACAACTTCGCCAATCTTTCAGCCAGGCCAGTGTCGGTATTTTGAGGGAGGTTCCCCGTGCTTTCGCACGAATCTAATTAAAATAAATCTCGTTTTCCCAGAGGCGTAACCCCGTTGACACCTTTCTAGACATCTACTTGATCGGCTAATTGTAATGTGTAAAACTCTCCCAAGAGTAACAATTACTCGCAGTGGGTATCGGGATCCAACTATCTCATAGAAGGAATGCAATCTCATTGCAAATTTCAACACTTGAAATTCCCGATAATTTTGCCCCTAACCTCCTATGACCTTGACAAAGGCCAACAAACCATAGGATGCTAGTTAAGTTCAACCCGTCATTTCTTGATTGAATTAAACCCACCCGCACGACCCTTGACAAAGGCCAACAAGGTCGTACGACTATCCTAACCCAATCTGCATCATATGCATAAGCAGATAAGCACTAGCCAGCTACCACACACTACACCTTGATAAAGGCCAACAAACGCAGAACGAATACTAACCACTACTTATCTGAAATGACGGAGGGCTACGACAGGTTTTTCTAAAAACCCATTGCATAATGAACTTGATATCGTTGTAGAATCGAATGAATTTTGAAATGGAGTGTTTTTTAGGCTTTTATTAGTTTTGCTAAAGAGGTCACTCTCGGTGAAGGCATCTCGGCTCTTTCCTTATGGAATAAGGTGCAGGATATATCATATATATCTCTATGCAAAACAAAAACTCCAAAAGCGATCAAAAGACAAACCGAGGGTTGTAGCATCTGCCAGTTATTGCTAAAGGGGTCACTCCCGGTGAAGGGATCTCGGCCCTTTCCTTATCGAATAAGGTGCAGGATGTTCTACAAGGAACACCGCTATGCAAAGCAAGAACTGTAGCTACCTTATTTTTGAAAATTCGATTCTACAACATCTTTTAGGTTTCTTTACTTTCAGTAATCGCATTAATGAAATCCCATCATTTAATTCACCTAAACATGACAGATAAATACGACGTACACTTATGCGCCTCGATGTCCCCTCGTGCACCGTTGGGTTAGGTAACTAACGGCAGAGCAGGGCAGTGCTAGCGCGGGTGTAAAACATAAGTAACGTCTATATATTATATCATATATACTATATACAGTATCCATCACAGCATATCAAATGATCACATCACAGATATCGCAGCAGAAGAAACATATGAAACATTGGATATACTAGGACGTCCATGTTTTAATACGAGCCTGTATAAAACAGGATTCCACGGTCGCGATGAATAGCCAAACCCACATCCCTAGACCCCTACGAGAGCGGCAAGAAACCCTACCAATCCTAGAGTTAGGAGACCCGGACTCGACTCTTCGAGTTGTTCTCCCACTGGACTCTAGAACCCGGTTACTTGTGCTCTCCTCCTTGGGTCTATCCTAGTGCGGAAAAGTAAATAATATACAAATGGTGACATCAACCTCATCCCGGAAGTGCCCCAATAAAAGAATATTACATACAATGAATTTTACATGAATGAAAATAAAAACCCTCATCTCACATAAAACCCCCGGCTATTCAGAACGCGACGATCCAATATAACATATCCAGCAACACATAACATCACATGTCATCAACGTAAGTAAATATGCGCATCCCAATTGTCGTTGACATATAGCAACTAAACCGGCGATATCACATATTACACTTACGGTCGCAGAAAAGAAAGTGTAAAACTACAACAGTTGGAATCCACAACCTCTTTAGATATCGCATGCCTAACAATTATAAACCCCGCATTTTAGTCTCTATATCGAAAACACTTTTCAATATCTAGTCGGGCAATTCAACAAGATTCCCGATATACTGATCGAATACTCGTCGCAAACTTTAGTAGACGGCCGCACCCCCGGATGCCGTCGACGAAGTGCACTAAGGCGGAACACCGCTGCCGCGAGCACCCAAACGGATGCTTTTGGCAACGGGGTTCTCCTACAGTCACTTGGTCGGGGCTTTGGGGCGTGGCTGTCTATTAAGTTTACCCGGCGAGTATCCGCGTACGCTACGTGATTGCAACGGACTTTTGATCGAATCAAAATTCCGTGGCAACCGATCATTTGAGACTAAACTGCTATGTTAATAACATTCAAATTAGTTATCTCATAACTACTTGTGGATTCCAAATATTGTATCACATTCCAGATAAATAGACAATCTTAAACTTTCCGATCGAATGATCAAACACCCAAGTTTTCCCAAATGGTTCTCAACACTTGAGGGGAGTTTAAAAACATCCATCACATTCCACAGTACCAATGGTCCAGCCGTAGAAGGGTCAAGCCAACGCCTCACATGTGGCAACGCCGTACTGCCCCAAACCCTAAGGTTCAAAAAGCAGTTCAAGACGGTCACATAATCGAGTTAAGGTTTGTTGTCTTCTAGAGGGTCCATTGCGTAACTTGCACGATTTAGACGTTCTTAAACAACGGAAAAATCCAACACTTGGAAATTTTCCGGGTCGGGAAAAAGTGAGTTATTGATATCCGTTCGAACATTTTAACAGTTTCTAAATATCCGGAAAACAAAACGAAATTAAATATTCCGATCGAATCAACGAATACAAAATAAACCCAAGATTACTCAACACTTGAGTCAGAAAACAAAATACCCAGAATCATGTAGGAAAGCTAAGGATAATACTGTACAAACACGTGTCAATGATGCCAAAGTACGGCCGCGGAACCGCCGCGGGAAGCAGGTTCCCGCCGCGGTTCCGCGGCGACTTCATGGTATCATGAGTTTGTATCTCATGGTAATTCTTAGAATTCCCTGCTGATTTTTTAAGCATTTTTAATTCAGAAAAATCACATTTTCTAAAAATTTTCCAGAGAGGGGTATAATTTGACGTATCGGGGTTCGTTCGGAGTTTTAACTTCGTAAACACGTCGCCTAATACTCTAGCTAGGCTCTGATACCACTGTAGGGTTACTAGGCACTCTAAGAAGGTTCTACAAGGCATCAACCATGCCCGTTAAAAATTTTAGCCGTGCCGAATAACCCTAAACAAGATCTTTGCTAGACTATTAGGCGAAAACTAGCATGTTAAACACATTAATACTAAGTGAATACGAAATACAACCTTTGTAGATCGGTCCTTCACTTCTTAAGCTCCTTGTAGTAGTCCCTTCGCTGCGATCATGGTACTTCCGACTCTCGGACGGCTCTTTGAGAAGATAGCAACGGTATTGCTTGAAGTCTTCGAGGCCGAAGATGATCTACGTCGAGGGAATACGAACTCAAGCATCTACTTCACTAACTAAAGAATTAGTGAAGCAAACACACTAAACTAAAGTGCTAGTCTAGTAGAGGATGATGAAATAGGAAATGTGTACACTTTAGAATTTCTTTTCTCACTATATGTGTCTCTCTTTATCAAACCCTAGAAAGAAATTGAAGGAAGAAGAAGATGATCTCAAAGTGAGAATGAAACCTAATCAAGATAGAGTGTTAACCATGGGTGAGTGGGTATCATATACTAACTCATGTAGAGACATAACCATGGCTAATTATAGTGGTTAGGTTAATTAATATCTTAAGTAAAACAAAACTAGTAGACTAAGTCAATGCAACCATAAGCTTCATGAAGCTTCATGTATGTGGGCCAATTATCCATTAATTTTAGAATTACTTTAAATATAAAAACCAAACACTATAATTAGTATGGTATAAGTCTTATAGACCCATGAACTTTGTATCAACAACCATGATACAAAATGAACAAAAAAAAATATATATCACATATATATTAAGTTGTGCACAAGTGAGAAAAATAAATGCTTAAGTGAACCAATGTTAGTTAATGTAAATTAGTATATCACATATACAATTATACACTAAATTATTAAAACAACACTTGACTTAATAATCCGGTTATATCATATATAACCGACTAACATACAATTTATCGATTTATCGAATCAACCCTTGATTCGATAACTTGGTTATATCACATATAACCGATCGATACAAACATCGCGAGAATAGAATACGGTATCACATACTCGCATTATTCTCGGTCCCTCAAATATCACATATGCGCTCCTATTTCGTTTTGCCTGAGCCTGTAAAACCTCTATGTAGGACTCTAAAGACTCTTCAATACGCCGGCAGTAGGTGATGATCATATCAAGCACCCACAAGCCGTCAGCGGTACTAGCTGGACATAACGGCTACCCGGGTATTGAGCGATCAGAAGATCAGCAAGCAAGCCTGCTCCAACTCCTGCAAAAAGCCTGACAGTGACACTACCGTACAGTCCGGTCTCCTCGTCTGATATGTCGCATATCATGTCTAGGGGTGGTGAACGTCAGACCCTAATAACCGATAAGTCATGCCGATATGAGGCTCATAACGGGTCGAGAAACTACTGGTAACACTTACCAGTAAATCTTTAAACCAGCTCTGGCCAGGGACTTCCCTATTATGGCCAATCGAGCATAGCGCAACATCAACCCCCAATACCGGGAGAGACGAAACCCCTCCTATCGCTCATTGCCTCCATGTGACTTGGGACTGTACCCAAAAACCACCGTTTTGCACGCCCTCTTGGACGTGGTAAGGTGGAAATCAAAGCACAGTGGGAATCACACAAGACTCTATGACGATCTCGGGTCCACAGACCAACCTGTACCGGTGTCACCAGAGAACTGCCATCTGACGTAAGGTATAATACCATCTTGGAGTTCTCGGTGAGTCCGTCCAGTGTACCCAGTCTCCACTGAGCACCCGTATATCATCTCTGATGTCAAACACCAATGGATATGCGATCATCCATCGCCCATCTATATGGGTCGAGAAGCTATACGCTAGTCTACTCTGGTATATCGATGCCCCATCTCGATACACCCACGACTAGGGATCTTGAAGGATGTACTTATGGACTACCATGTCCCCACTTGTATGATCCTCATCATAGTCCAGGTAGTTAAGTACACATCCTAAGGTCTTTACCAACATGTAACAGAGAGACAATCAGTGTACACGTTAAGGTGAAGAGTTACCAGATAGCATACTATCATATCGAGTAAGAAAGTCCTCACTATATATGTCCAAGCATCCACTACAATATACATCCTATGTATAGTAATGGCCTCTAGGGCATACATATAACTAATAGTTCCAAATTCAGGAAACAATATTTTCTGTTTGGAAAGATTCAAAAGAATTTCATTCTTCTTAATTGATGATTTGATCATATCCGTTGGATATTTGATCCAACGGTGAGGAACATTTAGTTCCAGCGCTAGCGCTTATGCGCTCTGCCCATGGTGCGCTACTTGGAGCGCAGCGCTCTTAGCGCTAGCGCACACGTGCTTTGCACGTGGTGCGCTACTTGGAGCACAACGCATCTAGCGCTAGCGCCTATGCGCTTTGCACAGAGTGCGCTAGTTGTAGCGCGACGCTTTTATAAAAGCGCAGTTTTAATTCAAATTTTGAATTCTAAACAGAGCTTTGCTCTAATTGAGGAAACAAATGCCCCCCACCGTTGCGCTCACGGGGCCCACACGTGGGTGCAGCGGTGGCAACGTCTCGACTCTTGGATCAACCAAGGAATTGAAACGGCGCTTAGTGCCTATAAATAGGACCCTTGGCCCTTGGGATGACTTCTGTTCATCTTCAATCCTTCTTGAGAAATTATTTACTTCTTCAGAGCGCAGCTCTTCTTCTTAAGAATTTTTAAGGACAGAACTCTGTCAGATTAGGTAAAAAATTAAATCTTTTTGAAACATCTTTTAGGATTTCACCCATTAACAGAGCCTTGCTCTTCATAGATCTATGATCTAAAGAAAATCCTTCTTAGGGTTTTATTAACAGAGCTTTGCTCTCTAAAAGGATCTTGCTTATGATCTTTTAATCCATTAATGGATCTTTGTTCCTTTCAGATCATATAGAAGAACTCTTAAGAGTTTGTTTATGGATCTTGAAGATCAAATTGAAATTTTATTTTTGATGGATTATTCCATCATCTTCTTAAAGCAAGGCTTTTCTTGAGGAATTTTATTCCTTCATCATTAGACTTTGACAGATGTCTGTCTAGTGAAGAGCGCTGCTCTCAATAGGAGTTTTACTCCTCCGCCCGAGGGATTTCTCATATAATGGGAATCTTCTGACGATTTCCTCATTTAATGATAGCCTCATCCAATGTTGAAGCTGTTTTATTAATGATGAACTGTCATCTAGATTTTGTGGGTCCCCTTTGGTCCCTTTTGACTTCATTGCAGTGCGGTACGGATTTATAGTACCTTGTAATAGAATTTAATTTATAGTATTGGCGGCAGAAAATTCGTTCTTTTCTGCGCAGGTACTATGTCTTCCGACACCTCCTTTCCGTTCATTCGCTCAGAAGGTGGGTTCCCTAAAGCACCCATAGACCAAGAGGTTTTTGCGCTGATAAAAGACTATGACCCGGAGCATAAGAGTCTTCATCTATGGGGTAAATGGTACGATCAAATTATCATGGGCCGACGGAGCTTTTCCTGTGCGACACCCTCGGAGCCTATTTCGGCGATCGCTTATGCAGATGCACCTCCGATAAATTACACTGTGGAGGAGTTCAAATGGACTTCAGAGGGTCTCCTTCGACCTTCTATTTCCGCAGTACCCGTGCAGCCGCCGGTGGCTTTGGGCATTATAGGGCGGCGCATATGTCAGGGCGAGTCACGCCCTTGGGGACAGCCATACAATGTAGGACTAACTCCCCGTCACCCAGCCGGGTATTTGCAGTGGGCTCGCTATATTTTATCGGCGAAGAAATCACAGTTAATGAAGCTCGGATTGTATCCCGCCGTTTACGCTTCTTTGTTCCAATATTCCACACCTCCTACATAGTGGGTCAGGGCATTTCTGGAGCAGTGGAACATTCCGACCCACACCTTCCTCCTATCAGATAGAGAAGTCTCCATTTCTTTGGAGGAATTTGCAGAGGTCTTGGGTTTACCCGTTAGGGGAGAACATTATGAGGAATTGCTTCCCCCGGATGAGTATGTTTTCGCCACCAAATCAGTGGTAATGGATCTTACTCCCGAGAACGCTATTCAACTCCAATTTCCGAGTTTGATAAAGGTGTTGAATATCTATGAGAACCTCTTTCTTGCATCCGAAGGTCGTGGAGTTAATTTTACGGCTTTTATCGCTGATTTTCTTCGCCCAGAAGTATTGAAGGAAGAAGTCGAGAAATTCGCCAGTCTTGACGATCCTTTCGGCTTAGGTTTGGGCAACCTGCCGGCGGCGGATGCGGATCAGAAGAGCTTCTTTCTACCCGATACCCCGGCCATCCCTTTTGTGAAGCTGGTAGCTCCTGGGATTGACAAAGAAACGTTCTTTTTAGGGTTTCTTGGGTTATGGCTGAGTTGGTTTGCGCTTCCCACGCACCCTCGCCGTTTGAGGCCGTCCGTCTTCTATCCTGTGCATCGGATGGTTGCTGGGATACAAGTGGCTGTAGGGATCGCCGGGTTAGCCCATGTGTATCATGGCCTCAGCTTAGCAGTGGATACCACTGAGCCAAGAGTGCAGTCGGTAAATTTCCCGATGCATTATTTCACGTCATGGCTCGAGTTGCACGTGCTAGCCGTCTTTGGCATCCATAAGAGGCCGGGTTTTTATGACAGGTGCAGGTTCCCTCGGATCATGCGACTGGTCGGTGCCTCTATTGTGACTCCAATGCAATGGGAAGCTAGAGGCTTGCTTCTTCTCCCGCGCACGGTTGGAGCTGGCATGTCCTTTACTGATAAAATTTTGACCGTCGGCCAGGAATCGGGGAAGATGGTGCTGCCCTTGCAGGACATATTTAAAGATGGGGTCTCCGTCTTGAAAGCTCAGGAGATTCTTCATCTGTACTCTATCCGGCCGGGCTTTCTCGTATTCAAGATGAATGACTCGGCTTTATTTATGAGGTATAACCCGCATCGCTTCGCCCAACAGTTAAGCTACAATCAGGGCTTCCCACTCGAGGCTTTCTTGGCAGAACCGGCTGCCACTGAAGAGGGTACTCGGAGCGCACTACATCATTTTATGCGCCTGAACATAGGGTCTAACTTCTTCATCAGCGAACTGAGTTGTGTTCCGCAAGCCCTAAATGTGTATGTGGCGTGGTACCAACATTCTATGGGTGCCGTCATTACGGAGGAAAAGCGATTGCTGCTTGATCGCAAGGGCGCAGTGCCGACTGGTGATCAAAATGTTCCCCTGAAGCAACGGAACATTGGTCATCCTCCCTTGAGAGAGGTCACTGCAGTTGAGCCCCCACACGTGCAAAACCCTATGCGCGGGTTGCCTCCATCCAGCGCGCCTGAAGAAAAGGTGGCTGCCACGTCCCCCGAGTCGGACGTAGGAAAAGAAATTGGGATCCGTCGTCCAAAGGCGCCTGCTAAACGTAAACTCGTATTATTGGCCACCGGCGCTCGTCCTCAGAAGAAAAAGAAACAAATACTTTCTTTGGACACCATATTAGGCTCGACGCCCCCCACTCCCTCTAGCGAAGGCTTGAGCGAATATGGGACCAATGAGGGTTTATTCGGGACGCTCGATGATACCGATTTTGAGGCTGGCATCGAAGCTTCCAAACAGTCAGCCATCCTCGAAAAAGAACCGGCCGCCCTCGCGCAGTCAGGTATACTTCACCCTTATCTTTTTGCTGTTCATTTTTTATCATGCTCTGACTGACGCCTGCTGTTTTAACAGGTGCTTCCATAGAAGAAGCTATTGCTGCTTCACTTACAACCTTTGGAGAGGAGGATAGGCTTCGCGTCTCATTGCCAACAGAGGCTTCGCTTGAACGACCGATGATGGATACCGTAACGGTTCCAGAGGTAAAACCTAGCTCTGCTGATAATATCTCCTTGGCTAGGGTCCTAAAGAAGCCTCCTCTCCCTGTCAAAACCGAGAAGCAGCTCAAAAAGCAGACGGCGAGGGGAAAGAAGAGATCCTCTACAATCACTAGCTCTGGGCCAAAACGTGGGAAGAAGACCGTTACTAGTCCGCCGGAAGACAGTCTTCTTTTTCCCGGCTCATCTGCCGAGGAAGCCGCACAACTGGCTGAGGCCATAAGATGCTCACAGGATGAATCCGAGAATGTAAGGATCCTGAAGAGGCCTTATCCTGCCGTCATCTTTTATGAAGATTCTCCATCGATACGGCGGATATTCATAGGTCCTTTGGAAGAAGGGGACGAGCGAGCCCTTAAGCAGGCTGTCTCGGCCGACGCTGAAGATGCACTTTCGTCGTGGACCGGTGGCCACGAGTCTACCCTCGAACTTCGGCGGGCATACCTCCTCAAGAAGGAGCGTCGGCTTGAACAAGCCATACTAGAAGCTCCTCTGCGCATTGGTACACTTATATAGCCTTTTGTAGTATTTTGCACTGCATATATATACATATCCTTATCCTCGTGCAAACTTTGCAGGGACTTCGCTGATGGCAGAGGCTCTGATTCCAAGTCGCACCCTGACTATGGACTCTGCAAATATCCCCGATGAGGAACTAAACAGTGTGGAGGGGGTCAATGCAATTGTTGTTCCTGCGATGGAGCTTCCCTTGGTGATTCCTGCTTCCCATGTGCTTGCTCCTCCGGAAGAGGCATCTTCATTGGCCGCAGATTTAATGGATCTCTCTGGGGATGGCCCGGAGACTGCGGGATAGGTAGTCAAGGCCACCATCCTTCCATTAGAGACTGTAGCGATGGTCACTGCTCCTCCACCGGAAGTTACTATATCGGCCTACATCCCTGATGATGTGCTTGGGGGCACGGAGGAGGCCGCCGAAGCCGCTATCCCTCCAACCCAGAGTGGGAGGAGCATCGAAGGTATTGTTCTATCTTTTATTTTAACGCTCTCTTCATTATCTGAACTTTTCTGTCTTTTCAGAGCTACGCGGATTGGCGGCGTCCATCGCTGGTCTGTCTCCTAAGAAGTCTTTCCAGCGTCTGCTGGAACTGGCTGCTCCACAGGCGATATCCCCTCAGCGCATCATTCTATCTTCCGGATAAGGTTAGCATTGTTCGCTCCTTTCTCGATACTGTTACTTCTTCATGTAACAATGTCCATGTCTTCTGTAGTTCTGGAAGGAGATGATGAGGTTGAGGTCCTCGATGGGCCTGGAGATCTTCCAGACTCTTCTTGTATAAACGTGGGTAAAAGTTTCGACGCCTTTGCATATGTCCTTTGTTTGCAACCTTCGCTGATCATTTATCAATCTTTAACATCTCTACCTACTTTTACCAGGTTGGAGACTCGCATTCTTATGCCGTTTGGCCCTTATGCGCTGCGTGCATCCGAACGTATGGCCAAGTTAAGCCTTCACTCTTTGTTAGCGTTGATCGAAGACCTTCGTGTTGGTAGCTCGCTCACAGCCGAATAATTTGCTGCTGAAGCCAGCGGTTCTCTGCCCTTTCTTGCCACTTATCACAGTGAAGCATTTGTGCAAGTCTGGGTCGAATTCTGTCGTCGAGTGGAGGCTTTCTTGTATAGTATTGAATGCGCGTGCCTTCCTTCGGAGGTGGTGGCTGTGAAGACATGCTTGCAGGGGCTGATTAAGCGGTACGCTGCTAATATGCTTTCCTGTGAAAAGAGGCTCCACCGAAAGTTCTCAGAGAGGAAGCTAGCTTCAACTGCACTCAAGGAGCTTCAAGCCGAACTTACAGCTAAGACCACCCACGCATATGAACTTTGGCAGGAGCTTCAAGCCGCAATCAAAGACGTGGTAGCTGTTGATAAAGCTGCTATCTTTACCCGAACGATGGTTGATGCTCATAAAGCTACTGAGCAGGAGCTTGAAGGTCGGCTTGCCTCGCATCAGGCCCAACGGTCGGAAGCGGAGGCCCGTCTCGCAGCCATAGTCAATTTTGAAGCAGAGACCCAAGCAAGGAAGGATGAACTGATGAACCTTTTGAATCATCCGCCAGCTTGAAGAATTGTATATTTTTTTATTCTTCTTTTGTACATACTCCTGAATGAGAGTATTTTTTATTCTTTCATAAATTGTACTTTGTATTCATTTTGATTCATGAATAAAAGACATATTTTGCTTCATGATGGTGTGTCCCTTTTAGTAAGTGCATTTTGTGGATAATCTATTTTGATTTCCTTGTAGGACAGCGATGAATTAGGAGTCAGGTTAAGATCTTCCTCCTAAGGCTTTTCAACTTTATGAGCCGTGAGGGTCTCATAAAGGTATTTCTCCCTACGGGTCGAGTGGATCCCATAAGTGTGATTCCTCCTTAAGAATCGTGAGGATTACTATGTGTGTTTTCTTTTGAGAGTCGTAAGGATCTCACAAGAGAGTTTGCTCCCTTACGAGTCGTGAGGACCCGTAAGTGATGGGTGAGGTTACCATTATCCGCATTTCACGGAGTCAGGAGTTGTGCTGGCCATTTCCCACGGGGTCAAGATTGACTTTAACCGTGTTTTATAGGACCAGGATTTGCTCTGGATGCTTCCCACGGGGTCGTTTGACATAGCCGTGTTCTGCGAGGACCAGGCTCCACTATGGACGTTTCCCATGTGGTCAGGATTGACATAGGCCGTGTTCCACGTGACCAGGAATTTGCTCTGGATGCTTTCCACGGGGTCATAGCCGTGTTCTGCGAGGACCAGGCTCCGCTCTGGACGTTTCCCACGGGGTCAGGATTGACAATGTGCATCTGCGTGCACAAAACCATATCAAGTTACTGAAGATGGGTGTAAACTACACCGAAAGTATAAATCAAATCATGGGCATACTATATGCACGAAATCAAAATCAAGTATCTCGGAGAGTACGAATCAAATCAAGTCCAATGGATATCCACAAAATGAAAATCAGTACAGCCGATGCATAAAATACGGATCAAGTGGAGCTGTTGTGCACTTGGGAAATTTCAATCAAGAAACAAATCGTCAAAATACCGAAGTCAAAATGACTAAAATGAGATATCTGAATCACCAAAGCACAATTCGTAATAACTGACATCGAGGCACCCCTCCTCTAATGTCAAAAGGTGTCGATGCATCCAAGGCAAGGCAGAGAAAGAATATCTACTTGCCTCTTGCCTACGGTCTGGCGTCCTCTGCTCTTAGATCCTCGTTTTCCCTCTGCGGATCACCAGTTACATGACTCCTCGGCTCGACATCCCGATACGGAGTAATGACTGAATCAGTCCCGTTCTGGCGCTTCTCAGAAGATCTCCTGGCCAATTAACATGGTCACTCGTAACGTATCGCGTCAATGACGGCAATCTCTGGCCCACCGAGTATGCGCCATACAATCGATCCTGGTTCAAGTCTTATCAGGAAGTACTCTCGAAATATCTTGTCAGGTTCTCTTTCCAATCTCATCTCTGCCGAACTGCCCAAAAGTTAGCACTCTTTACTTAGTCTGTTTCTTGTTCCGGGACAGTTGCATTCTCATCACGACATTCTTCTGGAAGGGTGGCCATAATCAACGCCTCTACGTACGTATCAAGTCTCTAACATCAACAAAGAGGAATGTTAACTCGTTAAAATATCGCACGAACCTCTTACTCCGCTTCCTTTCAATATAGACCAATTCGGAATCATCTCTTCGTAGCTGTGTGGACTGCGCTCCAATTGGCTGTACTCATATCTAGAGTCTCTTTCGAAGCTACGAATTCGGCATCTCTAATATTCTGTAGAAGGTGTCTGGCCAATTACGTCATCAGAAACTCGTCCAAGTCATCGGAGTAATGCGCTATCGATCGTCCTGTCTCGATCGACTCACAACACAACTGTGTGAAGTCCTCTTCTAGCTGAAGCTAGTCAATCTGATGATCTCACATAAGAGCATCCCAACGAACAAAATGTTCTAGTCACTTATCCAAGGGTGACTAGCGATCTTCTATCACATCTCCGTGTATAAACTCATACTGCATTAGCTTCTATAGTCTGGCGGCGATATCTTATCAAACTCAGCAACAGCTGGCTCATCTGTCTGCACGATAGACAACACCTCAATCATCTGGAGTAGACGGTACCTTAATCGTCATCATAATATTGCTGGCCTCTGGCAATGGCCCGATCATCTGGTGCAGATCTCGAACGTTCTCATCAACAAGAAAACATAGTGAAACGATATATCAATGCGTTCGTGTATCACCGGAATACATCCTGGTCAGTCCTCATTCCTGACGAGCTCGCTCGGACCGCATCTCTAGCCGCAGCTCTCTCTGCTCGTATAACCACGGTAACGGAACCCACAATCCGATATCGATGAGGATAGATCATAGGAACAAATAGAAATACAATACATAAGAAATGTACATCCTAAAGCTACTTAAGCGAAGTAGCGTATCTTAAGTATGCCGCGGAACATATACACATTACGTCACTCTATTTAAGTCACCTACTCTATCAACCACGTTCTACCTACGCGACGAAAGTTTGGGTCAAATACCCCCTCGGCCAAGTCTATGTTCCGTAAGGTTAAGCCTAGGTTCTGAAAATATATATATATATATATATATATATATACGCCCTAAACTCCGCATAGTCAAACCTAGACTCGAACCGAAGTTGAACGTGACGCTCTGATACCAACTTTGTCACGACCCGGAAAAGACACCTGACTGGCACTTGAATCACGTGAATTCTATAGGACCCCACCTAATACAAGTAAGCCAAAAGCACAGAAATCTAAACCTTTTAGGGAAAATAGTGGGGGTGAAGTTTTGAAATAACGATATAATGAAATCAAGTTCTTCCTTTTAAAACATAAGTAATATTATATGAAAACCCAAGAAGATCTTATACCGTAGTTAAAACATTTTCGTCATTAGAAATTTGGGCAGCACCTCCTTTATAAATTTTAACCCGAAAACACTACAAGTAATAATAATAAGCATCCCCAAGAGGGAGCTAGCTCTTCGCCAATTGGCAGAAACAATCATGCAAATATATAATATACAACGCCGAAGGCGAGGGTCAAAACACAGAAAGAAAATAAAGAAACCAAAGCATCATCAAGAAACCAGAAACAATAATAAACACATGAGCGTGATTCTAAGGCCGAAAGAATATACAACAAAGATCTCTAAGTCTACGAATGTACATAGTCTGGTTGATGGAGCTTTTAACTAGATACAACTGAAATAAATATATAAGTACAATGGTGGTCACGACGTAAGTGAACCCCACCTACCAAAGAAAATCACCTGGAAGAAAAGTAGTGTGCCAGAAAAGCCGCTACGAAAAAAACCTGTACGGTCAAACATGCAAGAAACTGTGGCACAACGAGGGTGAGTTACCAACTCGTGAGTAGAACACATCACCGAGTAGAAACCGAATGTATGACAATCTCCTAGGTCAAACAATATAATAATAATATATATAGACATAGAGTAATAACCAGGGTAACAGTATAAGCATAAGTATAAACCAAGGTACACGTGTCAGTGTCATAAAGTGGAAACAAGACATATGTAAATGTATGTCTGAGTATAAATGCATCAATAAATGTGTGTCCAGCAACAACAACTAAATCATGATAAAACTTGAGTTCCCAGTATCGACACTCGAAAATATCATGGAAATCGTGTCCATCTGTGATACAATATCCTCATATCTCAGGCGCCGCATCCTCAAGTCGTCCCTCAAATCTATCTCACGACTCCGGTCGGTATCGTCCGAATATCCGCCGCGCCAAACAATCACCGGTCGGTAGTGCTCCCCTGTCGGGCTCAACGTCTCAATCTCTATACGACCTTCTTGCCCCGGGGTACCGCACCGGGTCCACCATGTACCCGCAGACAGTGTTGCCCTCACTCCTCGTGGCAGGTAATCATATATCAAATATGCTCCAAAACCGAGAAATCTCATGGTGGACGCCACACATCATATCAAGGGAAAACCGCATTTTTTCTTTTAAAAGGAGCATAAGTTTTCAATTACACATGCGGTTTCCCGAAAATCCAGAAATCTCATGAAATCAGAATCTCAAATCATGAGCTAATAATGATCAATGAATATCGGCATAAGTACCCACAACAGTGCATAACAAAATGAATATATGAATGCATGCGGCATCTAAGTAAAGAATGCAATATCTAAACTAGCAGGTGAGATCATGAATGCTAATTAATACTAGTAAACTACAAATTATCAGATAGTACGAGTGAAGTAACGGTTCTCTAATGTGTACGTGGCAAGGCAATTACCGATGATGATGTGTGTGAGCCGGCCAGTAAGTGTGCGTGCAACATACGCATCATCGGTAATGGTGCATGTGTCCTAGCAGACGAGATCATAACAGCTAATGCAAAACATGTATATATATGCAATGCAATGGAATTAACATGAACAGAGCAAAAAGTAACAGTAAACGCAACATATAAAATATATATCTATATACGAGCCATGCAGTTACCGCATTTAAAATAGCACGAATCGTAATTTTTAGAAAAGTAGGGGCTACGGTGTTTTTGAGAAAAAGATGTATCTTTCTGAAAATCCGTAGCGTCTCTAGGTTTGCTCTTTGAAAATACCTACGATTCGTTAGTTTTGAAAATAGGTATGACACAAACTATATTCTAACACCTACTTAAGTAATTAAGAAACTAAACTAAAACAGTGTCGAAAGTGAATAGAAATCTATACATATCCGAGTCAATGTATCTAATGGTCGGCAATCCAGCCTCATAGCATCACGTACGGTAATATCCATCGTACGGCATCCTCGAGTCAAGAGTGTGAATCAATCATCAAATAAATATCTCATATGGTATAGTTCGTCGTACGGCATCCTCAAAATTGAGGGTATGAGTTAAATATCATATATGTCATATATAGATCATAGTTCATACGGTATCATTCGTCGTACAATATCATAATCAATGGTACGGATCTAAGGTCACGCACAATCTATTATTCATCAAATCACATGTTATCGCATGTCATGTGTAATTCGCCCATCGATCCTTTAATATATCACATCATAAACGATGTCTCATCTCAAATTATATATCATGATCTCTTGACATCCAGTTTTATCGTATCGACTCAAAACCATATAACATATCATATCCTCATCTTACACGTATATGTATACTCTCTCTCTCTCTCTATATATATATATATATATATATACATATACATATACATATACATATACATATACATATACACCTATATCATAACAAGTGTGTGTATGTGCGAGCGCGCAACAAAATAAAACTGTAAGTCTACGTTGCTCACCCCGGTTCTTACGGGGAGGCGGAAACAGCGAAAAACAAATTTTGGCACAAGGCAACATGGACTAAAAGCCGGATCTTTGCTAAACTAGAAACTAGCAAACTAATAGAGGTTTTAACTACTATACCGTAGAAATTATACCTCACAAAACCGGTCCTTCGGGTCTTCATTCCGCTGCCTTGCTCGTCCGTCCAAGCTCTAGGGAACGATCCGGATCTTGGTCACCTCCGCGGCCTCCTTGAGTCAAAGACGATCCACCCGAGAGATGTACACCGAGCTCCACCTCGAGCCGAGGCAACTAAGGCAACCAGATCGCTAGTCTTGTTGTCCTAGGTTGTGTAGAAGTAGTAGAGGGATGGTTTTGTCAAATGGGATCCTTTATCTCTCAACACATGAGATCAAAGAATGATTTCAAGAGAAGGAAGATGAAGGAGAGTTTTGCAACCATGGAGCTCTTTTTCTTTTTCTTTTCTAAGAGAGAGAATGAGAATGAGAAAATGAATATCATCACAAAAGAAAAAAGGAACCATGGTTGCAATAATAGTAAAACAACATCATTACAAATCCTATCATGATAAAGTTGATGCTACATTGAATTGACCATTTTCATAATCAAAAAGAAAAAGAAAATCCAAAGAAGAGTGTAGACCTCTCATGAAGGTCAATGGTCAACTCCGGTCAACGGGTCAACAAAGTCAAGAGAGGTCATGGTGGTTAAATGGTCAATGCAATTAGCCATCACAAAAAGGATTAGTAAAATAATGTCTCCGGCTCACAATGGTTTTGACCGAACGAATTGTCAAAACCCTAATGAGCCTGCCACATAACGGTTTTGGACGAACCAACTGCCAAAACCCTAATGGGGGCACCTCTTCCTTTATCGCTCCTCAAAAGTGTGCATACACACCCGCATCCGCATTCCGTAAAATGCGAATGCACAGAAGACAAAACAAATCCATCCGTGCAGTACTAGGATCCGGCTTAAACCAAAGCCCACTAGTATTGCCTGCCCGAACAGCATACGCACACAAGTGCACGTAAGTGATTGCAGCCCTGCCGTAAAACCATACGGCCTTTACTCGTTTCGCTCAGTGCAGGGAAACTCTCTATGTAGGACTCTAAAGACTCGACACTACGCTGGCAGTGGGTTTAACCACAGACCGCAAGCGGCACTAGCTGTACGTAACGGTCCCCAGGTAGATGTCGATAAGAAGGCCGATAAGATAAACCCATCCGAACTCCTACTGAGCCTGTATGTGACAATCTCCGTACAGTCCGGTCTGTTCGTCTGATACATCGCTTGGCGGGCCTAGGGGGTGGCGAACGTCAGTCCCCTAATAGCGGTACAAGTCGTGTCGGAGTGTAGCCCGAAACACCCTGAGATAACACTGGAAACCTACCAGTATATCTCGCTTGCCCTGGCCAGGGACTACTCGTGTAATGGCTCTCCAAGACACAGCGCGATGTCAACCCCCAATACCGGGAGAGACGAATCCTGTCTAACCGTCACTGCCTCCAAGTGCTTCGGGACTGCACCCAACTGCTACCTATTTGCATGACTCCTTTGAGCCGTGGTAGGGTAGTAATCTAAGTACAGTGGGAACACACTCGAGGCGAAGTGACAGTGTCAAGTCAGCGGACTAAGCTGTACTCATGTCACCTGGGAGCTGATAACTGACGATAGGTATAATACCAACCAACAGTTCCCGACGAGTCCTGTCCAGTGTACTCGTAACCTAACGAGCACCCGCATACTATCTCCAGTACGATGTACTGATGGCTGTGGGACAGACCATCTCCCATGCTGGGATGAGAAGCGCATACGCTAGTCTACTCTGGAGTATCGATGCCCTGTCTCGATTGTCCTACGACTAAGGATGTGTATAAGGATGTGCTTATAGATTACCCAGCCCCTACGAGTGTGACTGCCATCACAACGCTAGTAATCAAGCAAAGATCCTAAGGGCTCTACTAATATGTATAAGCGATATGCTAAAAGAAACACATGCACATATTGAAGTAGAAACAGACCAAGTAGCATACTACCATTTTGAGCAAGATTGTCTATACAACTGTGAATATCCCAAGCTTCCATCAAGTAATATACAAGCTAGTATGATACAGTAATGGCCTCTAGGGCATATACACAAACAATCTCCCACTTGCACTAAGGCCATGTACTGGCGTATCGAAGACCTATCATCTCGATCAGCCGCTCGAACTGAGTCTGGGGTAGGGCCTTCGTGAGTGAATCTGCAGTGTTATTCTCCGTATTTACTCTCTTCACCTCGATCTCCCGGCGATCTACGATCTCCCTGATCAGGTGGTACCGCCTCAAAATGTTCCTGGACTTCTGATGGGACCTGGGTTCCTTCGCTAAAGCTATAGCGCCGTTGTTGTCGCAATACAGCGGTATTGGATCAACAATGGTAGAAACCACCTGAAGCTCCGTGAGGAACTTCTTCATCCAGACAGCTTCCTTTGCGGCATCGCAAGCAGCTATGTACTCCGCTTCCATAGTTGAGTCAGCAACGGTCTCCTGCTTGGAACTCTTCCAGCAAACCGCCCCTCCATTGAGGGTAAAGGCATAACCCGATATAGACTTGGAGTCATCCTTGTCACTCTGGAAGCTGGAGTCAGCAAAGGCCTCGATCTGGAGGTCTTTTCCGCCATACACCAAGAACATCTCCTTAGTCCTTCTTAGGTATGTAACGCCTTGAAAAGTCGTTTTGGTGTTTTCCTGAAAATCGGTGAAAATTCGGTATTTTTCCGAAAACCGTTCGTTTTGTTATTTTGCAGTTTAGGACTAATTATACCTAAATTGGATAGGTAATTGCTATTTTTTAGTAGCAAATGAGTTACTTATGAAATTCTGGTCGTTTAAAAATTTTCCCTAATTTTTCAATATTTTAATATTATTTTAAGCCGGTAAGAAAATACATTAAATTAGCGATAAATACAAATTTAAATGGGCTAAATTTAAGCTTTAAAATCATGTTAATTAAAATCTAGTTGTAACATAAATTTTTAGTATTTTATTTTAAGTTTTAACTAATTTTTATTATGGAAAACGAAATTTATTGAATTTTAATCTAAAACTTGCAATTTTGGACTTGTAGGGGGTCTTTTTGCATAAAATTTCTTTTGTAAAACCCCTCTCTCTCTTCCCTCAGCCCTAGGCCGGCCCATTTCCAGCAACCCAAGAAAAAAAAATGCTTGCCTCTTTGACTTCATTCTTGTGTAGAAAAGAGTTTTTTTTTAAGGATTTTGGATTTTTTTATTGGGTATGGGTCTTTACTTGTTTGGTATGGGTTGACCAAGACTTTTCCCACACCCCACACCATCCCCTCCTTCCTCTACTGGCCGAGAATGCTGCAGCAGCCCCCTTCATCTTTGTTCTTTTCATTTTCTTCAAAAATTCATTAAGTTGCTCCAAAATTTCCAAGTTTAAACCTCACAAAATAACCCCATCCTTCATCCCATTCTCCTTAGCCTCTCTTGCTTGGGTCATGGTGCTATGAAGACATCTTTGGAGGCCTCTTGTTGTTGCTAGATCCATAGATCTTGAGGTATAATTTCCATCAAGTTAATTACTTATGGTTAATTCCTTTAATTTAGTTGTTTTAGTGTTAATTTTAGTGCTATTTGCATACTAGTTTTTTTAAAGTTTGTGGTTTGAAATTAATTTAGGGTTTAGAACACCATTAAGAGATTAATTAAGCTATTTTGTTATCTAGTTATTTTGTTAGCTTAATCTAAGTGGTTAACTTGCTAATTGGGCTAAAATCTAGTGTTAATTTAGTGTTAGTTTCTAATCTAGTTTTTAAAGGTTTATGGTTAGAGTTAAACTAGGGTTTTTAGAAACCATTATTTAGTTAATTAAAGCTAATTAGCTATCTAGTTGTTTACTAAACCAATTTTTAAGGTTACTTTGCTTAAGTGGCTTCATATTATGCTAATCTAAGTTAAACTTGTGTGAAATTTTCATTAAGATTGCTAATTACCAAAATTCAAGAAAGGGTTGTGTTTGGATATTGGGTTTTGTAGCTTGGTAAATGAGTTAAAATTATGTTATTGTGGCTAACTAGTTGTGTGGTTGGATGGTTGTGTTGGACTGTGATAACTTTGTCGCTAATTGTCGATATTTGCACCAAATTGCAAATTCTAGCTTACTAGTTATGTTATATAATATTGTGATGAATTAATTGCGATGTCTTGATGACATTTTTAGCGTATCCTATGACTTTTAGGATGTGTGAGTGCGGATTTTGGAGTGTTCGGGTTTTAGTTTTTCCGGGCGACCAAATCGACGATTCTAATTAGTTTTGCGATTTTCGCGTGCGTTCCGCGCACCTGTGCACGTTGTACCTAGCTTGTGAACGTTAGTATCTTCGTTTGGGTTTTGCGTCGTTCTTGATATGTAACCTTATATTTGGTATTGATAATTCCAGGTTCGGTCGCGGAGACGTCAGACGCGGCTCGAAAGGGGAAAGCGGTGATTGGACATGACTAGCTAGGGATTCCAGTGAGTAGATGTAACATCTACGGGGGGCTATCGTTGGATGACGCAAGTCGCCCGATAGTTTTAGTAGCTTAAAAAGATTCTTAGTAATGTTAGTAATTAAGGGTGTAATACTTGTATGATTATTTGCTACATTTATGCCTTATATTGACATTCATATACGAACCCATTCTATAGGACACCTGCACCATTGCCAGGGTTTTTATATGCAGTACGAGCACTATTCATGCTTACACACACACCCTGGTAATTGCCATGCCACCACACTAGATAACCTTTAAATTGAAACCTTTTACTATAATTGATACTTAAACTTGCGCTATTGCTTTAATTCCTTAAAATGAAATCGTAGGATTGCTATTCATGTGCATGCACTTCATCATATTATTTGTTCATGCCTAATCTATTAATCACACATCGCAACTTGATTATTGATACCATATGCATTCATTATCATTGATATATGCACTTATGAGGATTTCTTGAGATTTTATGATATTTCTGGATTTCGGGGGAAAGCCGCAAAATTTCTAAACTTATTATATTTTTAAAATATGTAAATTGCGGTTTTCTAGTGATGTAAGTGTCGTCCACCATGAGTTTGCTGTGGTTTTCGAGACCCGTTTCGAGGAGTTGGATGAACCGTCTCGGGTACATGGTGGGCCCGGTAAGGTACCCCGGGGCAAGAAGCTCGTGTTGCTGACGATGAGCCTGGCAGGGGACGGATTACCTACCGGTGACTGTTTGGGACGGCGGATATCCAGAGGATACCGACCGTGGCCGCGAGATGATGAGATATTGATATTGAGATGGCTCAGCCGGATGGCTGAGGCCAGAGATACTATGACATGGATATATGAGATTTGTGATAGTTTTGAGGTGTCGTTGCTGGACACAGGTTCTTGTTGATTCTATTGGTATTGTGCTGGTATTTCAAAAGAGGTTCCTAAAGGAAAAACATGATTCTTATACTTACACATTCAGATCATGAGTTGATTCGCATTGCATTCATACCTGCTAGTATATTCATATTGCATACCTACCTGCTATTATGTCATGCCTTACCTGTATTTTAGATGCTAGGATACTTGTGTGCATGCTTTCGATAGCCTGTGTAGATGTTATTTATTACTCACGAGTTGGCAACTCACCCCCGTTGTGCCACAGCCTTTTGCAGGTCCGCTCCGTCAGTACTGTAGCGGCGGGCGCACTTGTTTCTTTTGCCTCCTTTGCCTTGACTCGAGGTTTTGCTCTTAGGTGGGTTATATTATTATTTTTGTACCACCTTGTATATTCTTTGTATCTAGTGCACTCCATCTACTGTATCTACCAGTATTATTGTATATTGACCTAGAGATGAGAATGTGAGATTTGTGGACTTTTATGCTGTATTTTGGGGTCGAGCTCACTTGAGTCGACATGCTGTTTTTCTCATGCTTCATTATGATTATTTCGCATGTTGTTGCTTTATATTGCGTGGAATTTGTGACCGCCTTGTGGCGAAGAGCTAGCTCCTGCTTGGGGATGCCTTATTGTTGGATTCATATATATTCTTGTTTTACCCATTTTAGGGGCCAGTATTTACAAAGGAGACTCTGCCGAAATTTTCGGAAAAATCGATATTGTTTTTTAAAGAGGTCTTATATGACTTATTTGATAAACTCGTTTTCAATTGATTGGGTTCTCTTCACTCTTTTGGTTATTTGGTTTTGGTTTTCTGGGCTTTGGCTTACTTATTTTACGGATGTCTTGAGACGTTTCGTAAACTTAAGTGCCAGTCACGTTCCGTACCCTGCGGGTCATGACAAAGTTGGTATCGGAGCGATAGGTTTTACCTTTTTGAGTGTAGGATGACCCTTGGTAGATGGAGTAAGTGACTTAAGTAGGGTAACGTAGCGTGTGTATGTCCGCGGCATACTTGCGATACGGTACTCCGCCTAAGTGACTTTAGGATATACTTGCTTGAAAATTCCTTCTTCAATTCCGTGTATCCTATGATCCTATTGCACTGTTCTTATTATCCGTTTTCCTGTAACAGCCACTATGCCGCCGAAGGCTACGAGGGCACAGAGGGCTGCCGCCCGAGATGAGATTCGAGCTGGCTCGTCCGAGACTAGGACTGAGCAGGGTGGTATGCCTACGCCGCAGGGACAGACCGATCCACCTTCCCCAGGCCGTATGGATAGGCTCGAGACTGGTATGGAGGAGTTACGACAGATGATGGGGGGCATGCAGGAGCTACGTCAGATGGTAGGATCCCTAGTTGCAGCCAGTCGTACACCGAGGCCGGATGACGCACCTACTACATCCCAGACTGCTATGATACCTGCTCCTACTACTACCGCCATGACCATCCCGGTTTCACTACAGGATTTCATGAGGCTGAGACCTCCAGTATTCACCGGCACCGAGGCAGCGGAGGACCCACAGACGTTCCTTGACAGTTTAGCCAGGATCTGCCGTTCGCTGAGATATTCGGATGATCGATGGGTAGAGCTTGCGAGTTTCCGACTAGAGGGTCTCGCGCAGACATGGTGGGAATCAGTCTTGAGAGGTCGAGCTGCAGGTCTACCGCCTATGACGTGGGCCGAGTTTACAGCGGTCTTTCTAGCTCGTTTCCTCCCAGAGAGCGTTCGTGACGCCAGAGCTCGTAGCTTCGAGGCCTTAGTCAAGACACCTGGGATGACGGTGTCTGAGTATGACATCCAGTTTACACAGTTATCCCGATATGCTCCGTATTTGGTGGATACCGAAGAGAATATGGTGAAGAGGTTCGTACAGGGACTTGATGCCCATCTATATCTTGCCATTGGCGCCCAGCACTACGACACTTATTCAGCTGCTATGGATACGGCATTACGGATGGAGGCACGCATATCACAGACTTCGGCCGTTTCTGGGCCGAAGAGGATTCGCACCAATGTACCGTCTCAGAGGCAGCGCGCCAGATTCTTTCCGAGAGATAGGCCTGGCAGAGGATTTGGACGGGGACAGTTATATGGTTCATATCCCCAGGGAAAGCAGCCGTGGCCAGGGTGTTTTGGTTGCGGGAGTCCGCACCATCTTGTCAGAGACTGTCCGGCGAGACGACAGGGAGCAGCGACAGTTCCGCATGTGACCCTACCACCATCACCACCCCCTCCTCAGAGAGCCCTACTTCCTACCACCGGCGATGCTCCACGTCAGTTAGGTACACCCAGAGGCCGTGGACGCGGCGGTCCTCTTCAGAGAGGACGAGGAGGCAGAGGCCGAGGTCGAGGTCAGCCCGCTATCGGTGGAGGACAGGCCCGAGTTTTTTCTTTGACACCGCAGGATGCGCAGGCATCCAATGCCGTTGTGACAGGTACCTTGCCAGTTTGTTCTTTCGACGCACGGGTATTATTTGACCCAGGTTCCACACATTCGTATGTCTCTACACACTTTGCACCGATGTTGGGCCGTGAGTCGTCGTCGTTAGATCATCCGCTTGTTGTTAGTACTCCGGTAGGCGAGTCGTTTGTCGCTCGTTTTGTATTTCGTTTGTGTACCGTTCGTATCGGGGAGAGGGATTCATCGGTTGATTTGATTCTCCTCGATATGTTGGACTTTGATGTGCTTCTGGGCATGGATTGGCTAGCCACTTGTTATGCTTCGGTGGACTGCCGTGAGAAGGCAGTCAGATTTAGCTTTCCGGGACAGCCAGTCCTTGTTATTCAGGGAGACCGCAGCGTCACCCTTCCCAGCTTGATTTCGTGTCTTCATGCTGGTCAGCTCTTGCGGAAGGGATGTCAGGGATTCTTAGCGTATATTTGTGATACTCGAGCTGCAGAGGTTCCGTTGGACCGGGTCCCGGTTGTTTGTGAGTACCCTGATGCTTTCCCTGATGAGCTACCTGGGCTACCACCTGAGCGCGACGTTGAGTTCTGCATCGATTTGATTCCCGGCTCGGGGCCTATTTATATACCGCCTTATCGGATGGCCCCGGCAGAGCTTCGAGAGCTGAAGGATCAGTTGCAGGAATTGTTAGATAAGGGGTTTATTCGACCTAGTGTTTCTCCGTGGGGTGCTCCGGTCCTGTTTGTCAAGAAGAAGGATGGAAGTTTGCGCTTATGTATCGACTACCGCCAGCTGAACAAAGTTACCGTTCGGAACAGATATCCGTTGCCACGCATTGATGATTTGTTCGACCAGCATCAGGGTGCGGGGTATTTTTCGAAGATCGACTTGCGATCAGGATACCATCAGCTGCGAGTTCGACAGGAGGATATACCGAAGACAGCCTTCCGTACACGCTATGGCCACTACGAGTTTTTGGTGATTTCGTTCGGACTTACCAACGCCCCAGCAGCATTCATGGATTTGATGAACCGTACATTCAGGCCGTATCTTGACTTGTTCATCATCGTGTTTATCGACGATATCTTGGTGTACTCCCGGAGCAGAGAGGAGCACGAGCAGCACTTGCGGATTACGTTACAGACTCTGAGGGAGCACCAGTTGTTCGCAAAGTTCTCCAAGTGTGCATTCTGGCTAGACATCGTCGGATTCTTGGGTCACGTGGTTACGAGAGACGGCATATGTGTGGACCCGAAGAAGATTGAGGCTGTTCAGCAGTGGCCCCGACCTACATCGGTTACTGAGATCCGTAGTTTTCTAGGCCTGGCAGGCTACTACAGGCGTTTTGTTCAGGACTTCTCCCGTATAGCTGCACCTTTGACCGGTTTGACCCAGAAGGGAGTTCCTTTCGTTTGGACAGGGGAGTGTGAGCGCAGTTTTCAGCAGCTACGGACTTGTTTGACTACGGCGCCGGTATTATCTTTGCCTTCGGGATCAGGCGGATTTGTAGTCTACTGTGATGCTTCGCGAGTGGGGTTAGGATGCGTATTGATGCAGCATGGCCGGGTGATCGCATATGCTTCTCGGCAGTTGAAGAAGCATGAACAGAACTACCCCACTCATGATTTGGAGATGGCTGCAGTGGTCTTTGCATTGAAGATTTGGCGACATTACCTATATGGCGAGTCGTGCCAAATATTCACAGACCACAAGAGCTTAAAATACATATTTCAGCAGCGAGACCTGAACCTCAGACAGCGTTGTTGGATGGAGTTGGTGAAAGACTACGACTGCGAGATCTTATATCACCCAGGCAAGGCGAATGTGGTGGCAGATGCGTTGAGTAGGAGGCCCGGGGGTAG
This sequence comes from Agapanthus africanus, assembly GCA_030015575.1. Taxonomy (NCBI): domain Eukaryota; kingdom Viridiplantae; phylum Streptophyta; class Magnoliopsida; order Asparagales; family Amaryllidaceae; genus Agapanthus; species Agapanthus africanus. Next base: position 240,955,602 of record CM057351.1, read on the forward strand.
TCTATCCTTTTTGCGCGCAGTGCAGAGGCAGTCGCCAGCAGATTGGCAGATGTTATGCGACAGCCGAGTTGAGTTCAAGTTCACTCAGACAGGGGGACAGCTCGCGCATGTTCGTGCACGCCTACAGTTGCTTGACCGTATATATGAGGCACAGCGCAGTGACGACCGTTGCTCAGAGATCATGGCACAGATGGGACAGGGCAGATTTTCCGAGTTTGTGATTGACGATCAGGGGATTTTACGCTATGGATCTAGACTGTGCGTACCAGATGCTGATGGATTGCGGTGCGACATTCTTGAGGAGGCACACCGATCAGTGTATAGTGTCCACCCCGGTTCCACCAAGATGTACCATGATATCAGAGAGACCTACTGGTGGGACGGGATGAAGAGGGACATTGCGGAGTTTGTATCGAGATGCCGACTTGTCAGCAAGTCAAGGCCGAGCACCAGAGGCCCGCAGGAGAGCTACAGACGTTACCCATTCCGGAGTGGAAATGGGAGCAGATTTCGATGGATTTCGTTGTGGGTCTACCCAGGACCAGTCGAGGGTACGACTCCATCTGGGTGATCGTAGATCGATTGACGAAAGCGGCTCACTTCCTGCCAGTGAAGACCACTTTCAGCTTCGCTCAGTGTGCCCAGCTTTACATCGACGAGATCGTGCGGTTGCATGGCGTACCGACTTGTATCATGTCAGATCGAGGCACCCAGTTCACCAGCCGACTTTGGCAGAGACTTCAGGAGGCTTTGGGCACTCGTTTGAGCTTCAGCACAGCGTTTCATCCGCAGACCGACGGACAGTCAGAGTGGACCATTCAGACTCTCGAGGACATGCTCAGAGCGTGCTTTCTAGACTTCGGCGGTAGCTGTGATCGTCATTTACCTCTAGTGGAGTTCTCCTACAACAACAGCTTCCAGGATACTATTCAGATGGCACCTTTCGAGGCATTGTATGGGAGGAGATGCAGATCGCCCGTCTGTTGGACAGAGCTCAGCGAGAGCAGTATTTTAGGGCCGCAGCTTGTTGAGGAGACGACAGCGAAGATACAGTTGATCCGAGACCGGATGAGAGCGGCTCAGAGCAGGAAGAAATAGTATGCAGACAGGCGCCGTCGCAGATTAGAGTTCGCAGTTGGCGTCTATGTTTTTCTGAGGGTCTCTCCGATGAAGGGCGTAATGCGATTTGGGCGAAAAGGAAAGCTTAGCCCTAGATTCGTAGGTCCCTTCGAGATCCTCGAGCATGTCGGCGCTGTTGCATATCGTTTGGCCCTTCCACCCAGCTTTCCCGATGTTCACCCCGTCTTCCATGTTTCGATGCTCCGCAACTACCTTCACGACCCTTCGCATGCGATTCAGCACCCGACAGTCCAGCTGGAGCGCGACCTTTCTTTTGCAGAGCAGCCGATGGCCATCCTGGATCGGCAGGTGAAGAAGTTGAGATCGAAATTTATACCGACCGTCAAGGTCCTTTGGCGTAGCCCGAACAGCGAGGAGGTTACCTGGGAGACCGAGGGCGAGATGAGGAAGAAATATCCCCATCTCTTTGAAGGTACGCGTAGTTATATTTTTAAATACGGGGACCGAATTTCTTTAAGGGGGGAAGATTGTAATGCCTTGAAAAGTCGTTTTGGTGTTTTCCTGAAAATCGGTGAAAATTCGGTATTTTTCCGAAAACCGTTCTTTTTGTTATTTTGCAGTTTAGGACTAATTATACCTAAATTGGATAGGTAATTGCTATTTTTTAGTAGCAAATGAGTTACTTATGAAATTCTGGTCGTTTAAAAATTTTCCCTAATTTTTCAATATTTTAATATTATTTTAAGCCGGTAAGAAAATACATTAAATTAGCGATAAATACAAATTTAAATGGGCTAAATTTAAGATTTAAAATCATGTTAATTAAAATTTAGTTGTAACATAAATTTTTAGTATTTTATTTTATGTTTTAACTAATTTTTATTATGGAAAACGAAATTTTTTGAATTTTAAGCTAAAACTTGCAATTTTGGACTTGTAGGGGGTCTTTTTGCATAAAATTTCTTTTGTAAAACCCCTCTCTCTCTCTTCCCTCAGCCCTAGGCCGGCCCATTTGTAGCAACCCAAGAAAAAAAAATGCTTGCCTCTTTGACTTCATTCTTGTGTAGAAAAGAGGTTTTTTTAAGGATTTTGGATTTTTTTATTGGGTATGGGTCTTTACTTGTTTGGTGTGGGTTGACCAAGACTTTTCCCACACCCCACACCATCCCCTCCTCCCTCTACTGGCCGAGAATGCTGCAGCAGCCCCCTTCATCTTTGTTCTTTTCATTTTCTTCAAAAATTCATTAAGTTGCTCCAAAATTTCCAAGTTTAAACCTCACAAAATAACCCCATCCTTCATCCCATTCTCCTTAGTCTCTCTTGCTTGGGTCATGGTGCTATGAAGCCATCTTTGGAGGCCTCTTATTTTTGCTAGATCCATAGATCTTGAGGTATAATTTCCATCAAGTTAATTACTTATGGTTAATTCCTTTAATTTAGTTGTTTTAGTGTTAATTTTAGTGCTATTTACATACTAGTTTTTTCAAAGTTTGTGGTTTGAAATTAATTTAGGGTTTAGAACACCATTAAGAGATTAATTAAGCTATTTTTTTATCTAGTTATTTTGTTAGCTTAATCTAAGTGGTTAACTTGCTAATTGGGCTAAAATCTAGTGTTAATTTAGTGTTAGTTTCTAATCTAGTTTTTAAAGGTTTATGGTTAGAGTTAAACTAGGGTTTTTAGAAACCATTATTTAGTTAATTAAAGCTAATTAGCTATCTAGTTGTTTACTAAACCAATCTTTAAGGTTTCTTTGCGTAAGTGGCTTCATATTATGCTAATCTAAGTTAAACTTGTGTGAAATTTTCATTAAGATTACTAATTACCAAAATTCAAGAAAGGGTTGTGTTTGGATATTGGGTTTAGTAGCTTGGTAAATGAGTTAAAATTGTGTTATTGTGGCTAACTTGTTGTGTGGTTGGATGGTTGTGTTGGACTATGATAACTTTGTCGCTAATTATCGATGTTTGCACCAAATTGCAAATTCTAGCTTACTAGTTGTGTTATAAAATATTGTGATGAATTAATTGCGATGTCTTGATGACATTTTTAGCGTATCCTATGACTTTTAGGATGTGTGAGTGCGGATTTTTGAGTGTTCGGGTTTTAGTTTTTCCGGGCGACCAAATCGACGATTCTAGTTAGTTTTGCGATTTTCGCGTGCGTTCCGCGCACCTGTGCACGTTGTACCTAGCTTGTGAACGTTAGTATCTTCGTTTGGGTTTTGCGTCGTTCTTGATATGTAACCTTATGTTTGGTATTGATAATTCCAGGTTCGGTCGCGGAGACGTCAGACGCGGCTCGAAAGGGAAAAGCGGTGATTGGACGTGACTAGCTAGGGATTCCAGTGAGTAGATGTAACATCTACGGGGGACTATCGTTGGATGGCGCAAGTCGCCCGATAGTTTTAGTAGCTTAAAAAGATTCTTAGTAATGTTAGTAATTAGGGGTGTAATACTTGTATGATTATTTGCTACATTCATGCCTTATATTGACATTCATATACGAACCCATTCTATAGGACACCTGCACCATTGCCAGGGTTTTTATATGCAGCACGAGCACTATTCATGCTTACACACACACCCTGGTAATTGCCATGCCACCACACTAGATAACCTTTAAGTTGAAACCTTTTACTATAATTGATACTTAAACTTGCGCTATTGCTTTAATTCCTTAAAATGAAATCGTAGGATTGATATTCATGTGTATGCACTTCATCATATTATTTGTTCATGCCTAATCTATTAATCACACATCGCAACTTGATTATTGATACCATATGCAATCATTATCATTGACATATGCACTTATGAGGATTTCTTGAGATTTTATGATATTTCTGGATTTCGGGGGAAAGCCGCAAAATTTCTAAACTTATTATATTTTTAAAATATGTAAATTGCGGTTTTCTAGTGATGTAAGTGTCGTCCACCATGAGTTTGCTGTGGTTTTCGAGACCCGTTTCGAGGAGTTGGATGAACCGTCTCGGGTACATGGTGGGCCCGGTAAGGTACCCCGGGGCAAGAAGCTCGTGTTGCTGACGATGAGCCTGGCAGGGGACGGATTACCTACCGGTGACTGTTTGGGATGGCGGATATCCAGAGGATACCGACCGTGGTCGCGAGATGATGAGATATTGATATTGAAATGGCTCAGCCGGATGGCTGAGGCCAGAGATACTATGACATGGATATATGAGATTTGTGATAGTTTTGAGGTGTCGTTGCTGGACACAGGTTCTTGTTGATTCTATTGGTATTGTGCTGGTATTTCAAAAGAGGTTCCTAAAGGAAAAACATGATTCTTATACTTACACATTCAGATCATGAGTTGATTCGCATTGCATTCATACCTGCTAGTATATTCATATTGCATACCTACCTGCTATTATGTCCCGCCTTACCTGTATTTTATATGCTAGGATACTTGTGTGCATGCTTTCGATAGCCTGTGTAGATGTTATTTATTACTCACGAGTTGGCAACTCACCCCCGTTGTGCCACAGCCTTTTGCAGGTCCGCTCCGTCGGTACAGTAGCGGCGGGCGCACTTGTTTCTTTTGCCTCCTTTGCCTGGACTCGAGGTTTTGCTCTTACGTGGGTTATATTATTATTTTTGTACCACCTTGTATATTCTTTGTATCTAGTGCACTCCATCTACTGTATCTACCAGTATTATTGTATATTGACCTAGAGATGAGAATGTGAGATTTGTGGACTTTTATGCTGTATTTTGGGGTCGAGCTCACTTGAGTCGACATGCTGTTTTTCTCATGTTTCATTATGATTATTTTGCATGTTGTTTCTTTATATTACGTGGGATTTGTGACCGCCTTGTGGCGAAGAGCTAGCTCCCGCTTGGGGATGCCTTATTGTTGGATTCATATATATTCTTGTTGTACCCATTTTGGGGGCCAGTATTTACAAAGGAGACTCTGCCGAAATTTTCGGAAAAATTGATATTGTTTTTTAAAGAGGTTTTATATGACTTATTTGATAAACTCGTTTTCAATTGATTGGGTTCTCTTCACTCTTTTGGTTATTTGGTTTTGGTTTTCTGGGCTTTGGCTTACTTATTTTACGGACGTCTTGAGACGTTTCGTAAACTTAAGTGCCAGTCACGTTCCGTACCTTGCGGGTCGTGACAAGGTACTTGAGAATGTTCTTTACCGCTATCCAGTGTTTCTCCCCTGGGTCCGACTGATACCGGCTTACAACGCTCAATGCGTATGCTACATCTGGTCTGGTACATAACCTCGCATACATTATAGAGCCTACCGCAGAAGCGTAAGGTATAATAGACATGCAATCCCTTTCCAAATCTGTCTTGGGAGACATCTCTTTCGAGAGGGTGATCCCGTGACAAGACGGTAAATTAGCGCGCTTGGAATCTTCCATACTGAATCGTTTCAGTATGGTGTCAATGTACCTGGACTGTGAAAGTCCCAACATCCTCTTAGATCTATCACGATAGATCTGGATCCCCAGAATGTAGTTGGCATCGCCCTGGTCCTTCATGGAGAACCTCTGCGACAAGAATCCTTTGACTGACTGTAGCATAGGAATATCATTTCCTATTAGGAGAATGTCTTCGACGTACAAGACGAGGAATACCACAGTTCTCCCTACAATCTTACTGTAAATGCATGGTTCATCTGGGTTTTTGATAAAGTCGAATTCCTTGACAGTATCATCAAAGCAGATGTTCCAACTCCGCGATGCCTGCTTAAGTCCATAAATGGACTTGAGCAACTTGCACACTCTACCGCTGCTCCCACTCTGAATGAATCCCTCCGGCTGATCCATATAGACTCACTCTTCCAAATTTCAATTTAGGAAAGCCGTCTTTACGTCCATCTGCCAGATTTCTTAATCGTGGAAGGCAGCAATGGCAAGAAGGATCCGAATGGATTTCAGCATAGCCACTGGAGAAAAGGTCTCGTCATAGTCCAAACCAGGTCTTTGACGAAAACCCTTTGCAACAAGTCTAGCTTTATAGGTCTCAACCTGCCCATCTACACCAACCTTCTTTCTGAAGATCCATTTGCAGCCTACGGGTTTTAGCCCTTCTGGAGCAAATTCCAAAGTCCAAACTTTTTCGGTGTACATGGACTCCATCTCTGTCTGCATTGCATCCAGCCATTCTACCGAGTCACCGCTCTGAATGGCTTGCTGGAAGCAAGTAGGCTCACCATAATCCATAGTGCAATCCTCTCTATCCCTGTCTATGAGAAAACCGTAGTATCTCTCGGGCGGATGAGACTGCCTACTACTCCTGCGGAGTGGCGCTTGGATGTCCTGTTCTCTTGAAACTTCTGGTTCTTCCAAGCTTTCAGTAATAGCTTGTGGTTCTGGAATTTCTTCCAGTTCTACTACGCTCCCACTTGATTCTTTTTCTAAAAACTGATGTTCCAGAAAGTGGGCATGACGAGAAACAAAAACCTTTTGTTCCTCTGCGTAATAGAAAAAATACCCTCTGGAGTTCTTTGGGTATCCCACAAACTTACACAGTACTGAGCGTGCCTCGAGCTTGTCCGCATGCTGCTTTTTTATAAATGCTGGACATCCCCATATCTTCAGATATTGAAGATGGGGTCTCTTCCCATACCACATCTGATATGGTGTGGTAGGCACAGTCTTGGAGGGAACCTTGTTCAAGATATATGCAGCTGATTCTAGTGCATAACCCCAAAAGGATCGCGGCAACTCAGCCTTACTCATCATGAAACGAACCATATCCAATAGGGTTCGATTCCTCCTTTCCGATACACCGTTGTGTTGTGGTGTGTATGGAGGAGTAAGCTGAGAGAGAATTCCATTCTCTTTTAAGTAGCCCAGAAACTCGGCACTCAAGTATTCACCACCTCGATCAGATCTCAGTGTCTTGATACTTTTGCCTGTTTGTTTTTCAACTTCATTCTTGTATTCCCGAAATTTCTCAAAGGCCTCGGATTTGTGCTTCATCAAGAAGACATGTCCATACCTAGAGAAAACATCTGTGAAAGTAATGAAGTATGAATAAACACTTCGCGCATGTATAGACATTGGACCACACACGTCACTGTGTATGAGTCCTAAGAGCTCGCTCGCTCTTTCTCCGTGTCCAGTGAACGGAGTCTTTGTCATCTTTCCCATGAGACAAGATTCACAAGTGGCATAAAACTGGTACTCGAACGGATCCAAGTATCCTTCTTTATGGAACTTTGTCAACCGTGTCTCATTGATGTGACCCAGTCTACAATGCCATAAGAAAGCCTGATTTAATTCCGGAGACTTTCTTTTAAGTGTGTTCTGGACACTGAAGACCTGCGCTTGATTCAAAACGTATATACCGTTTTTCAATGTACCTGACCCAATCAGAACTTGATTTAGGTGGATGTTTACTACATCGCTTACAAAAGTAAAATCATATCCTTCCTTAGAAAGTAAGGATATAGATATGATATTAGAAGTCGCACCTGGTACATAAAAACAGTCACGCGGAATCAATATCTACCCAGTTGTCAGTCCTAGATGATATTCCCCTACGGATTCAGCATACATGCTCATTCCGTTAACAACCCTGAGAGTCATATCACCTTTCTTGATAACCCTACGGTTTCTCAGAGCCTATAACGAATTACAGATATGAGATCCTGATCCTGTATGCACTGCCCAGGAAGTAGGGTTAACTGACATACAGTTCTCTATTACAAACACACCCGAAGGCCGAAGCCACAACATGCTTCGAATTCTGGCTAATGGCTATACTAGCCCTGCAATCCTTCTGCCAATGTTCATTCCCGTAACAATAGGAACGTCCTGCTTTTACTGCATCCAGTCCCGAAACTTCTACCCTTCCCTTTCTTTCTACTTCCCTGGTTTCCTTCAGGGTAGTAAGTAGAGACTGTTCAGCATCTGACCCGTTCTTCAACGTGGTCTTTAGATCCGTGAGCTCAAAAGAGCTGGTCTCTGTAAGGACGTTGCCCCCTATAGATGACCCGATAGCCAACCTCGCTGGAAGAAATTCGTTCGAGGTCTCATATCTTGCGATACGAGATTGCTCTCCATATAAATCTTTGTTATGGAGGAAGATAGAAACTGAGTCCATCTTCTCGTGCTGCCTCTGGTTTGTACCATCAACTGAGGCTAACACGAGACACTTGGCTTTCACACAGTCTTCTTCCGATGTCTCGCGGATATGATTATCCGTGACAGGGGAAACTGGACCTGAGACGGCAGGGGTTGGATCAGTCAAGAGGTGTCCCAGCTTGTCATGGGCAATGGACATCTGGACAGACCTTTGCCAGTCATAACAGTCAGATTCAGTTATTTTATTAGCTAGATGTAACCTAGGTGCGGTCACTGGGTCGCTGCAATTAAGAGAGAGAGAAGAAAACACTCAGCATGATGCTCTTGCAAGTTTAGATTGGTTTTTAATTTATCTAAACAGGATGACTCCCACTGTCTCTCGAATTCCTCCTCAAACCATAAAGGAAGAATTAGTCAGGATCAATCTCACCGTACAATACTTGCTTAACCGTTCAGCCAGGCCAGTGTCGGTACTTCGAGTGAGGTTTTCCAACGCTTTCGTGAAGTTCCTTAATTAAGTAACCTTTTTTCCCTGTGGGCATAGCCCCGCTAACACCTTTCTTGACACCTACTTGGTTTATAGCATTGATCGTTAAGTGAGAAAGTTCCCGAGGAGTAGCATATACTCACAGTAGGATAGGGATCCAAATATCATTTCGTGACAAAACTGAAGGAATCCTACCAGAATCATCACACTCCAAATGGTATGCAACACTAGCAAGTTTCAGTACTTTTGAATCTTCGGATGTGGATTTTTGCCCCATGCTCTTATGACCTTGACGAAGGCCAACATATCATAAGTCACATGTCAAGTTCTACCCGTCATTGTTCAGGTTAATTTGAACCCACCCGTACATACCCTTGACGAAGGCCAAAATAGTAGTACGACTGTCCCAAACCAACGCATCTATCTATGCTACAGATAAATATTCAGCAGCTACCAATCACTATGCCTTGGCGAAGGTCAAAATATATAGCTTGAATACTACTGAATATTTAACTGAAATGACGGAGGGCTACGAATGGTTTTGGCGAAACCATGAACGTAGTGAACTTGATATAATCGATGGAACGAGATAGCTTTTAAAAGGAGTGGTTCAAGCTCCGCGTTTAAAAAGCTAGTTTTTGAAAAGAACCGAGTGGTTTTGAAAGTGTTCCAACGACGTTTACTTGGTTTATTTTCTTGCATTAATTCCAATGTGTCCCATCATTTAATCCTACCATTGCAGAAAACAACCAAAATATGGCGTACGCTTATGCCATCCGCATTCGCCACGGGGCCCCGTCATCACCCGTTAGGTTACTTAACTAACGACAGAGCGGGGGCTGGACTAGCGCGGATGCAGAACATAAGCAACACCTAAATAGATATCATATATAGATATATAGCAATGATAGCCAATCCAGATCACAGATGAACACTTTGGATATACTAGGAATCCGCGATTCGTTCGAGCCTGCAACGAAAAGCGGATTACATGGTCGCGATAAATAGCCAAACCCCACCCTAGACCCCTACGGGTGTGGCAAACTACCCGCCAAGTACCCGAAGCAAAGCAACCTCCCTCAACCCGTGAGTAGGTCACTCGGCACTTCGAGATACCCGGTAGTTTGTGCACCCCACCTTGGGTCTATCCTAGGAGCAAAAACAGTAAAAAGAATTATACAATGACGGCTACAACCCCGACCCGGTTGTGCGGCCATACAAATAATATTACATCAATTTACAAATTTTACATGAATGAAAGAAAAAGAAACTCTCATCTCACATCCACCCCGGCTATTCATCCGCGACAATCTACCGAGTTCATATCCACAAACCTTCAACATTACAGATTACAGATATGTATTACCCCCACTAATCGACATATAGCGATTAGCAGATGTTCAATACATATATCACATCACAGATAATATCCATTAGCCAAAGTCTACGGAATATCGATCAGAATACAGATTTTTAACCACCCCAAAAGTCAATTTGCACTCTAGAAAATCTGGGTAGAAAAAACATGTATTAAAAATCCCAAAACAACCAAACTAAAACACTGCACAAAACTCGATCCACGGCCGAGTCAAATCGGCCGCGGAACCGCGGCAATAAGCATGTTATTGCCGCGGAACCGCGGTGGTTTGATCGAGTCACTGGATCGTTTTTCTGCTGTGTTTTTACAAAACCCTGAGACGATTTTTCGTATATGTTAAATCACTTTTTGAGCAGTATAAAAAATCGACAGAAACTTGGTTTTTTTCCAAGCGTGTTTTGCGACTTTTTTCCGATCGATATTCTAAACACTTTGCTAACTTACTAGTTTATGTTTAGCTAGGCTCTGATACCACTGTAAGTCCACGTTGTTCACCCCGGTTCTTACGGGGAGGCGGAAACGGCGAAAAACAAATTTTGGCGCAAGGCAACATGGACTAAAAGCCGGATCTTTGCTAAACTAGAAACTAGAAAACTACTAAAGGTTTTAACTACTATGCCGTAGAAATTATACCTCACGAAACCGGTCCTTCGGATCTTCATTCCGCTGTCCCGCTCGTCCGTCCAAGCTCTAGGGAACGATCCGGATCTTGGTCACCTCCGCGGCCTCCTTGAGTCGAAGACGATCCACCCGAGAGATGTACACCGAGCTCCACCTCGAGCCGAGGCAACTAGGGCAACAAGATCGCTAGTATTGTTGTCCTAGGTTGTGTAGAAGTAGTAGAGGGATGGTTTTGTCAAGTGGGATCCTTTATCTCTCAACACATGAGATCAAATGATGATTTCAAGAGGAGGAAGATGAAGGAGAGTTTTGCAACCATGGAGCTCTTTTTCTTTTTCTTTTCTAAGAGAGAGAATGAGAATAAGAAAATGAATATCATCACAAAAGAAAAAAGGCACCATGGTTGCAATAATAGTAAAACAACATCATTACAAATCCTATCATGATAAAGTTGATGCTACATTGAATTGACCATTTTCATAATCAAAAAGAAAAAGAAAATCCAAAGAAGAGTGTAGACCTCTCATGAAGGTCAATGGTCAACTCCGGTCAACGGGTCAAAAAAGTCAAGAGAGGTCATGGTGGTCAAATGGTCAATGCAATTAGCCATCACAAAATTATCACAAAAAGGATTAGTAAAATAATGTCTCCGGCTCACAATGGTTTTGACCGAACGAATTGTCAAAACCCTAATGAGCCTGCCACATAACGGTTTTGGCCGAACCAACTGCCAAAACCCTAATGGGGCACCTCCTCCTTTATCGCTCCTCAAAAAAGTGCATACACACCCACATCCGCATTCCGTAGAATGCGAATGCACAGAAGACAAAAAAATCCATCCGTGCAGTACTAGGATCCGGCTTAAACCAAAGCCCACTAGTATTGCCTGCCCGAACAGCATACGCACACAAGTGCACGTAAGTGATCGCAGCCCTGCCGTAAAACCATACGGCCTCTACACGTTTCGCTCAATGCAGGGAAACTCTCTGTGTATGACTCTAAAGACTCGACACTACACTGGCAGTGGGTTTAACCACAGACCGCAAGAGGCACTAGCTGTACGTAACGGTCTCCAGGTAGAGGTCGATAAGAAGGCCGATAAGGTAAACCCATCCGAACTCCTACTGAGCCTGTATGTGACAATCTCCGTACAGTCCGGTCTATTCGTCTGATACATCGCATGGCGGGCCTAGGGGGTGGCGAACGTCAGTCCCCTAATAGCGGTATAAGTCGTGTCGGAGTGTAGCCCGAAACACCCTGAGATAACACTGGAAACCTACCAGTATATCTCATTTTCCCTGGCCAGGGACTACTCGTGTAATGGCTCTCCTAGACACAGCGCGATGTCAACCCCCAATATTGGGAGAGACGAATCCTGTCTAACCGTCACTGCCTCCAGGTGCTTCGGGACTGCACCCAACTGCTACCTGTTTGCACGACTCTTTTGAGCCGTGGTAGGGGAGTAATCTAAGTACAGTGGGAACACACTCGAGGCGAAGTGACAGTGTCAAGTCAGCGGACTAAGCTGTACTCATGTCACCTAGGAACTAATAACTGACGATAGGTATAATACCAACCAACAGTTCCCGACGAGTCCTGTCCAGTGTACTCGTAACCTAACGAGCACCCGCATACTATCTCCAGTACGACGTACTGATGGCTATGGGACAGACCATCTCCCCTGCTGGGATGAGAAGCGCATACGCTAGACTACTACGGAGTATCGATGCCATGTTTCGATAGTCCTATGACTAGGGACGTGTTTAAGGATGTGTTTATAGATTACCCAGCCCCCACGAGTGTGACTGCCATCACAACGCTGGTAATCAAGCAAAGATCCTAAGGGCTCTACTAATATGTATAAGCGATATGCTAAAAGAAACACAAGCACATATTGAAGTAGAAACAAACCAAGTAGCATAATACCATTTTGAGCAAGATTGTCTATACAACTGTGAATATCCCAAGCTTCCATCAAGTAATATACAAGCTAGTATGATACAGTAATGGCCTCTAGAGCATATACACAAACAAAAACTAACTGCTTACGACAAAGGAAAATAACACTAGGGGTAGACCTTCCTATGAGTATGCATAATCTATCCTTAGGTCTCCTAGAACCTTATATTCTAAGTATCCAAGTCTCACAAAAACATATATACATAATACAGATATCCTATGCTACGGTTGCGGGGGTGCTATACCCCATCCACCCGACTTCCTCCGTAGATATACATCTACTCACCTTCGATCCTCGCTTGCTGAAGTCGATGATGCCTTGCTCTCCCTTCTTGTCCCGAAGTCCACGCGGAGGTACCTACAGTTCAAATATGTCGTATCGTAAACACGAATCGAATACGGAAACCGATATGGCATATGAAACACACATAAGTTAGAACCTATGGTCCACGCATGCAAGAATAGATAAACAACCCTCGACGTTGACGTACAAATGTCAAACGACCGAGTCAAAACCCAATACTCAAGTCATTAAAAGTCGCAAACCGAAATTAGAAACTTTGGAAAACACTTCCAGATTTTTCCTGAGGTGAAATTAGCCAATTTTGCATATGTGGATGGTCTAATTACTGAATAAAGGAACCACAGACCAAGCACGAACCCAATCCCACATTCCCATGTCGCAATTTGCGGCCAAGAGCAATTTATTTGCGGCCATGGTGTCAATTTATGGTCTCGGGTCTCTAATGTAGCTTCTAAGTCACTTGCATGTCTCACTGTCATCGCTAAATATTTTTCAGAGCTCACTAGTTGTAGCAGATTCTAGAATATCATCACTGATTCTCACAAAACCCGATATCGGAGATTTCCAAGTTCATGGATTGGGGTTTTAGTCTCTGGTTTTGTCCATAATACTAACACTACAGGGGTTGTGGTCACTAATTACACCTCACAACTCATAAAATCCCCTAACCATCATCTTGGAATTTTCCAAGATCACTAAACCTCATTAGCTTAACTCTAAATTACCCTAGAATATTAGAAACACTAAAAAATCAAGTAGAAGTGTAGGAATTACCTCATTTGGCAACTCAAGAAAATTCTTAGGTTGCCTAAAGTGTTCAAAATCTACACTTGATTGATCCATCAAGCTTGAAAAGTGGTTGTGTTGTTTTTTTTTGTGGAAGAGGGTGAGGTTTTGATTAAGTTTTGGGGGTGTTTTTTGTGGTGGAAGAGGAGGTGGAGAATGGGGAGATGACGGAGGAAAATGGAGGTGAGGAAAAATGAAGAAAGATGTGAGCCGTGATGAGAAGAAGAACCCCCTTCTCTCTTTCTCTCTCTCTCTCCTATGCCCATACTCTTATGTCCCTTCTTATAAATATCTTCACATATCCTTTTCTTTTTCTTTTTGAAAACAAAATCATTTTTGAAAAAGGAAAGAAGCCATGGTTCATGATAAAGAAATGTAACAAGTGTTTTGCAACATGCTTTATTGCATGTCATATACATAAGAAAGATTAATGCATAATTAGTGAAATGTTAATTGAGTTTAGTATTAAACTTGTTTACAAATAATTGTATAATAATTTATAAAATTCCCAAATCACATAATTTCTTTCAAAATCAATAATTCATATTAATTTTCCAAATATTTTCTAAACTATCGATAATTATACCATTTCATTAAAACTAATTCTCATGCTTTAATAATATTCATGAAATTCATTATTTAATTATTTAAATTCCCAAAAATAATATTTTATTTTCTGAAATGTTACATATACTACGATCGGTTATACTGTGGTTATCACAAAGTGTTTCTCTACATACGATCTGGACAAAATATCAGGGATTCTGGTGACTAGATCTATGGTTTTAGATCTAGATTTGGGAAGTGTCCCAATTCGGGTACTTTGACACTATTCTAAAGTGTTTTAGAATGGACGACTCCTGGCGTGGTGGTGTACCCGCAGGTGATGGAGTCACTCTCTTTAAAGAGATGTCTTCTGAACTGATGAGGAGAGGGATTTGCATGAATGACATATCACTTGCTTAGGCAATTGAGTCAATCATGGTTTGTCAAGTACCACCACAGATATTACTTTTGCACTAGCTGTAATAATCATATATTAATCCAATCCTTGAGAAACATAGGGAAGTAGTTATGATCATAAGAGGATGTTCTTGGTATATGGTAACGGCAGCCTCCTTCAGGAAGCGGTTATCATTTATGGCTTCCAAGGTGTCCTGGATGATAGAGTGGCTGTCAGAGTTAATAATTTTCGCTCTTTTTGAGAGGCAGCATGTCGGACAGGTGTTCCAAGCGGATACTGAGAAAGGCATGGCGCAGGATACTGATTAAATTCAGTGGAAGATACGGTCTAAGAAGTTTGTTGGATTTGGAGTTTATTTATGAACTTTGTCCCATCAGATATCCAAACAAATTCTAAAACATGTATCGCTCATTTCGGGAGATAGTCTTTCTCCGCGAATTTGAGATATAGAGAGATAAAGATAGAAATATTGGAGCGGATTCACTCACTGGGTCTATTTCTCGAACGCGGTAGTTTCACAAACGTGCTTTGCGAGACTGATTAATAGAGAAGTTGGGTGTTCGGTATCACATGGGCTGTGAGTATGCGACACCACAAAAATTAGCCTTAAGTGAAAGTGGGAGATTGTTAAATATAGTGCCATCAAGTCAATTATTGTAATCGCAGGTAGGCGATTATGATGATTGAGGGGGGACCTATACGGGTAGAACAGTCTTACTCGAGATGACAGTATGCTATTTGGTTTGACTTTATCATCATGTACATGCATTTGGTGGAATTACAGATCACTATTACTTGTTGATAAAGCCCGTAGGATTATATCACGACCCGAAATTGGTACGTGACAGCCCTTAAACTATGCAACGTCTACAGGCGTAACGCAATTTAAGTAAGCCAAAAACCCATCAATCTAAACCATCAAAAGTAGTAAGTGATAAGAACATTGTTAAAACTTTTGAAAATCTCGAGTACAAATTCTTTAAACTCCAATTTAGTTTCTTAAAAATTTTGGCAGCACCTCCTTTATAAAAACTAACCCCATAAATGGGTACAATATAAATATAAGTAAAGCATCCCCAACCGGGAGCAAATCCACGTCCAAAGGCGGAAAACAACCACCACAACAGATATACGACGCCGTAGCGAAGAAATAAAAGATGATATAAATAAAAACTGCATAAAAGACCTCCATGTCACAAAATAACATACAATATCGTCCTCACATCAAATCTCTAAGTTATACATGAAAGTGGTAGAGGGAGAGTACAGGATACAACGAATATACAATAAGCAACATTGGATAACCGCAAAACCCACCAATAGCAAAACTGCACGCAGTCAGCTGAAGCGGTATCCACCGCAAAAGATGATACGAAAGATGAAAAGACTGCCGCGACTTCCCTGAGGGACTACCTGCAAAACACTGTAGCACAACGGGGGTGAGTTGCCAACTCGTGAATAGTAAATAACATATGCAGGTAATCGCAAGTATGCACGTACATCACGAATCTAATGCAAGCAAGCTGATAGCAATAAATAGCAATATGTATGCAACAGTCATGTAAGGTACTACTACTACATGAACAATAAATGGCAATATGTATGCAACAGTCATGTAAGGTACTCTATCAGGTACTACTAATACATGAAGCAATGCATATCAAATAACAGTATGTAAATGCAATGTTGGATATAGTGCCCTCAGAGTCAATTATTGGATCGCAGGCACGTGATTGCAATGATTGAGGGAGGACCTATGCCGGTAGGACAGTCTTACTCAAGATGATAGTATGCTATCCGGTTTATCTTTATCATCGTGTACAGCTTTAGGTGACCTTACAGGTCGCTATTACACGTTGATAGAGCCATTAGGATTCTTGCTTGACTGCCAGCAGTATGATGGCGATCATATACGTTGGATCTGGGGTCTAAAAGCACATCCTTAAAGTTGTCCGTAGTCATAGGAGTTTCGAGACTGGGCATCGATACTCCATTAGTAGACTAGTGTATACAGTCGAGACCCCGACGAGGGGCGGTAGCCAGTCTCACAAGCCATTGGTGTCGGTTGGTTCACCTAAGATGTATACAGGTGCTCATTGGGTTATGAGTACACCGGACAGGACTCGCCAGAAACATGCTAGTTGGTATTATACCTGACGTCAGATGGCAGTTCCCTGGTGACATGTGTACAGGTTAGTTCATCGACCTGAGATCGTCATTTGTCTCGTGTGAGTTCCCACTGTGCTTTGATTACTACCCTACCACGGCTCAAAGGAGTCGTGCAAACAGGTTTTAGTTGGGTACAGTCCCGAGCCACATGGAGGCAGTGAGCGGATCGGCGGGGGTTTCGTCTCTCCCGGTATTGGAGATGAGATCGCGCTGTGTCTAGGAGAGCCATTACACGAAGTCCTTGGCCAAGGCAGGAGATTTACTGGTAGGTATTCCAGTAGTATCTCAGGGTGTTCTGGGCTACACTCCGACATGACTTGTACCGCTTTTGGGGGTCTGACTATTACCAACCCCCTAGGCCAGCCTTGCAATGATTATAGATGAACGGACTGGACTGTACGGATATTGTCGCTGACAGGCTCAATAGGGTATCAGGATGAGTTCGCTCATAGACCTCCCTTTTGGTCAATACCTGATAGCCCGTTACGTACAGCTAGTACCACTGACGTGCTAGTGGTTAAATCCACAGCCAAAGTATTGACGAGTCTTTGGAGTCCCCCACAGACTATTACTCAAGATTTGGGCGAAACGTTGTAGAGGCCGTATGATATATGGCAGGGCCCGATCATATACGTGCAGCAGTGCATGGATCATGATCGGGCGGATCATACTAGTGGGCTTTGGTTTAAACCGGATCCTAGTATTAGATTTGTTGGATTACTTTAGTGGCATCGCATTCGCATTCAGTCGGAATGCGGATGCAGGTATGCATATACAGGTGAGGGGTATCCTTGTGATCCGTCACGAGTTTACTTTAGATGTTGCCGTATCTTTTTATTGTTGTAAACATTTGGGTTAATGTTTACAAATGGAAATTGTGAGCTAGAAACCATCATTTTGTGCATTTAATGTGACATAGACTTCATTAGTGACTCATGGTCTCTTTTCTTGTGCAAATGTCACATTATATGATTGATTTGTGGGTTGAAATGAGAGGAGGAGAGAGAAGGGCAGCCATGTATGAGAGCTAGCTCTTGTGTTCTATTTTACTCTCTCTCACTCTCTCATTTGAACATAAGAAACACAAAAGAAACAGGCTTCCTCTTCTTCTTCTTCCTCTAGCTCACAACCTCCATTAATGGCATCATCTCTAACCTCCATCCATACACTCTCATGTGATGAGAATCAATGGATGCTTGAGACAAAGTTATCACACACATTTTCTACATCGCCTTGGACACGTCGGTTAGCGAACTTCGTGCCCGAGTTGCTTCGGATGAAGCGGGAGCCCGTAAAAAGACTCGAAGATGTGGTGCCCTTTCCGAAGAAGAGATCGAGACCGGAGATGCCGCGAGGAGCTTGGGATGGTGGCCAAGACCGAAGGGCACGGATCGATCGGTATAGCTTTTCCAACCCTTCTCTTGTTAGCTAATTGTAAGTTAATGGTTCGATCCGGGATTAAAGTATACGATAGCGCCGGTTTCTAGTTAAGAAAATGTTTTTGTTTTCGCTTTTGGCCTCGGACAGACGGCCGGGGCGCTACCGTAGACTTACATGGTATCAGAGCCATGCCATTAACCTTTACTAGCTTGTTCTAACTCGTTTAAAACATCGATTGATCGAAATTTCCGAATCGTATGTCCATTTCAGTGTGCTTGCTGTCGATTTTCAAAGTTGGTCAAAAAAATATTTTAGGCATCTTAAAAATACATTCAGGCATAACTAAAGCTACAGAAAAAGGTTGGAGTCCTAATTCTAAAATTCCGCCGCGAAACCGCCGCGAAATGTCGCATTTGGCGGCCCTTACACAGCCTTTTTTGGGCTACAGTAACCCAAATTTTTTCTAGGGCTTTATTTCATGGAAATATGATTTTTGTGATATATAGTTTTGGCCCAGATTATTTTGAGTGCTCGAAATGTACTTGGGGCCCACTTCAGGATGTTTTGTCGATCAAAATTTTAAATATGTTAGTTCACAGTGCTTACTTTATATCTACGACCGTGAATGTCATTCGAGCGGTAAATCTTGTCTAATTGCTATTGTTCTTTTAGACGGATTTGCGAATGTGACATTCACGTTGATGTTCTGTGTTGTGCTGTGATGTTGCGGATTTGTCGTGGTGGATAGCCTGGATGCAATGGTTGTACGGATTGGTTGGATTTGTACATTTGATATTGCGGGGCGAGCATCCAACATGTGGACTGCCGTCACTGCCTGTTTGTATATTATTCTTTTGGGGCACGACCGGGCTGAGGTCGATGTACCCATTGTATATATTTTACTTTCTGTACTAGGATTACCACAAGGTGGAGTGCACGGATAGCCGGGTTCTAGAAAGCAACGAGCCTGCATCTCATGGCTTTGAAAACGGAGGGGGCTTTACTTTAGAATTGGCGGGCTATTCGCCGCACTCGTAGGGGGTATAGGTTGACCCAAGGAGGGGTGCACAAGTTACCAAATTCTGTGAAGTGCTGGGTGGTCCATTCACTTTGTTGAAGGGGGCTGCCTCGCTTCAGGTTTTGGTGGGTAACTTGCCGCACCCTTAGGGGTTTAGGATTTCATTGCACAGGCTATCCACACGACCAGGGGAACGTCGGGTTTCAGTAGCGGCTCTATGAAACCCGGGGATCCCAGATTATCTGTATTGTTCTTTGATACTTATTACATTTCTGTGATGTTGCATTTTTTTCACGCCATGAGCGAATATTATATATTGATATATATACTAGTAGATGTTGTATATATTTTACACACGCGCTAGTCCAGTCCCCGCTCTGTCGTTAGTTAAGTAACCTAACGGGTGATGTCGGGACCCAGTGGCGAATGCGGATGGCATATACCTACATCATATTTTCGTTCTTTTGTGGTGTGATTAATTGATGGGACTGCGTTGATTCAGATCAATGCAAGCTAAACAAACCTATTCTGATGTTGTTGGAACATTTTTCAAAAAGCTGTTATTGCAAGGACGTTCTCTTTTGTTTTGCACAGTGGTATTCGGTTATGAATATCCAGCACCTCAGTCGACCAGGCAAGGGCCGAGATCCTTCACCGGGAGTGACCCCTTGGACAGAAGTTTGCGTCAGGATAATAACTTCACTATAGCCGATTGCCTTTTTGCTTTGCATCGCGGTATTCAGTTGGAATATCCTGCACCTCATTCTACGGGGAAAGAGCCGAGATCCCTTCACCGGGAGTGACCTCTTTAGCGAAGGTTTTCGCCACTATATTTTTATAAAAAGCTATGGAGTTCCTTCAATGATATCAAGTTCATTACGTTAAAGGTTTTTTGCCAAAAACCAACCGTAGCCCTCCGTCATTTCTTACGGGTATTATTTAGTATCCGTGCTACGTTTGTTGACCTAGTCAAGACGTAGTGTTCGGTAGCTAAGTGGTGCTTGTTTGTTGCATAAATGGGGTTGGTTAGGACAGTCGTGCGGCCTTGTTGACCTAATCAAGGGCACGTACGGGTGGGTTTAATGCAGTCTAGAATAATGACGGGTTGAACTAGACTAGCGGTTTATGGTTTGTTGACCTAGTCAAGGTCATAAGCCGCTTGGGGTAAAAATCACATCGGGAGTTTCTAAAGAAACTGAAACCTGCCAGATATGCGCATACCTTCTGGAGTATGATAACGTGAGTGGATTCCATCACGTTATCATGCGATGATAGTTAGATCCCGATTCCCACTGATGAGTTGGTTTACTGCTCGGGTGATCCCGACTAATTCTTCTTTCAGGTTTGGAGGAGAATTTGAGGTTACAGTGGGAGGTTTCCTTATTAGATAAAGTGATAACCATTCTGATCTTGGTTAGAGTGCACGCTGAGTGTTTCTTTTCTCTCTCTCTTTGGCAGCGACCATGGCCCGACCCTAGACTATGACTCAGTGACCAAGATTAACCGAACCTTCTTATAACACTGGCTTTTGGATTGTCAGAGTTGCATACTTCATTGCCACTCCTACTTTTACCCTTTTCTCCAGAACACCCCGTATTATTACAAACATCCACTTCCATTGGATAAAACAATCGTATGGTTATATACGAACTCGACGGAACTTGTTCCAGATTCGAGGATGGTTTCCGGTTCTGGAGAAAATTAATAGGACTATTCAGTTGTCTTTTCCTTTTACCTTCTCTCGGGTTGCGAGTGCTCCTTGGATTAGGACGGTACACCTATTACGCTAATTGGATAGTCTTCTTCCAAACCATAGCCAGGTGCCGAACGGTGGGGAATGAAGAAAACCAATTAGCCTAACGATGGTGTACAGAAGGAAATAAGTTAAGACAAATAAAGAGATTAGAAAGAGGGCAAAGTAAATTACGACTGCTATTCACGACCAGACCAAGTATTTCATTACCACTCCTACTTCACCTTTGTATTTCTCCAGAACACTCCGTATCACTACGAAGATCCACAGTTTATTGGATACTCCATCGTATGGTTATATACGAACTCGAAGGAACTTGTTCCAGTTCGGGGATGGATTCTGGTTCAGGAGAAATAGGAATAAGGTTTTATTCAGTTGTCTTTTATCTTTACCTTCTCTCGCATTGCGAGTGCTCCTAGGATTAGGACAGTACACCCATTATGCTTATTGGATAGTCTTCTTCCAAACCATAGGCTGGTGCCGAGTGGTAGGGAAGGAAGAAAACCATTTAGCCTAAAGAGGTGTACAGAAGGTAATGACTAAAGACATATAAAGGGATTTGGAGAGATGGCAAAGAAATATACGGTTACAGTTGTGAATCTGATAATGGAAGAGGCATTACTAGGAATACCCGGATACCCCTTCGAAACATTTACATGTTTCAGTTTCACCGTGTATTTTTAAAAGAAAACTGATTTCCCAATCAGTCCTTGCTTCAGGGTATGTATTTACCAGGTATAATTCTCACATCTGTATGGTTTTACAGATGATGAGTGGGAGTAAATTATTGGGAATTAGGTGATCATCCTCATTATGTCGGGATTCGTTGTAATTGGTGATATTTGACGAAATCGCCTGAGTTGTTTGCCGGACGGCAAATATTTGGTTTTGAATATCCGTTGTTATGCACCAATTTCAAATCTATATATCTCTACGTTTATTTTTATAAAGTGAGATATAACTTTTTGAAATTATGTCCATGATATTTACCTATATCAGTGGATGATTAGGTAGGGAGCATTAAACAGTGGTGTAATTCTTCATAACCATGCTACAGTTTTCAACCTACGACGCATAGGGTTTGAGTTATTCAACTCAGGAGACTTATACAGAGTATTGTATATTGTCCAGTGTCCATTAGGACAGAGGGGTTGGTCCTCGTACTATACTCTGTTTACTTGTGACTTCTCTGGTTTTAGACAGGTGTTTCGTAGAAACACAACGTCCAAGTTTTGAGAAGTTATAGGTATAAAAGTAAAGTAGAGAACCAGGTGTTGAAAGTATCGGGATTCTTCAAGGTGATCGAAGATGTAGATA
The DNA here is from genome assembly GCA_030015575.1 of Agapanthus africanus. NCBI lineage: Eukaryota > Viridiplantae > Streptophyta > Magnoliopsida > Asparagales > Amaryllidaceae > Agapanthus > Agapanthus africanus. The sequence goes on from CM057351.1 coordinate 240,977,893, forward strand.
CTTATGTATGGTATTCAGTTGATAGTAATGATTTTTGAGAAACTTGCTTCTCTTTCAGGTTACTCATATCTGGATGTATTCCTAAGTTGAGTAATGCTGATCGGCCTCTCTCCATTTAGTCGACATGCACTGGAGACAGCTGCCTGATTTGAATCTGGTTCCAATTAAATCAGTGCCTCTGTTTCTATATTGGATATAGAATAGTTCATATCTTAACTGTGTTAAGGTACGGGGAGTTGTCCGGCTTATGCTTAAAACCAGACTCTGGATAACTCAAGGCACGTTTCTGTAATGGCTGTTTGTGGGTTGACCCGGGCTATGACGAGGGTTGACTTTCTACCATCTGGAAGATCAATAGTGATATTGTTTTTGACTCGCCACAGTTTTAGTAAAATGGATTTTTTCAGAAAACAGTAGTGGGGGTATGGTAGAACTGGAAGTGATTCCAGAACCGCAAACGATTACTGAAAATTTGATAAGAACCTAAAGATTCAATCTGGTTTGATATTCCATTGGCCACTTCATAGATATGGTGGGTAACCTCAGGCACTCGAGAGGTACTTCAGTATGCTCAAAGACGGTGACAGGGACATTCTTGTTTACCCAGACCTGACACTACTGTTGTTCCAGACTATGAGACCCAGCAGGAGGATGAGTATAGCGTCGTTCTGAACTGGCTTTAGAAGTGCACGTGTATATGACTCTGCCAGAGGGTTGTCGTAGTCAGTGGGAGCAGCGGAAGCATAGTGGACAAGTGGCTTATGTCTATTTATGGACTAAAGCAGATACAGCGGAGATATATCATCTATTTCTGATGTCACAGTCATAGGTTTGACTTCATCAGAATAGGGGACGGATCTGTTAAGAAAGTAGTAGGGTGTGATGTCCTGGTATTTGGATGACATACACAGAGTAGGAAGTGAAATTCCTATACTACGATCGGTTATACTTTGGTTGTCACACAGTGGTTTCTCCACATAGGATATGGATATTATATTAGAAATTCTGGTTACTAGATCTATGGTTTTAGATCTAGATTTGGGTAGTTTCCCAATCTGGGTACTTAAACAGCATTCTAAAGGTGTTTTAGAATGGACGACTCCTGGCACGGTAGTGTACCTGCAGGTAATGGAGTCACCCTCTTTAAAGGTGTCTTACAGACTAAAGGGAGAGGGATGTGCATGATTGGCAGATCACTTTCTTAGGCAATTGAATCAATTATTAGATGTCATGTACCACACCAGATATTGTTTTTGCACTAGATGCAACAAGTTGATATTAATCGTATCCTGGAGAAACGTTCGGAAGCAGGTTTAGAACATAAGTGGATGTTCTAGGGATATGATAACAAACAGCATCTTTCAGGAGACGGTTATCATTCCAGGCTTCCAAGGTGACCTGGATGACAGAGTGGCTGTCAGAGTTATAGTTTTCCCTCTGACGAGTGGCAGTAATTTGGACAGATGGTCCAAGCGGATACTGAGGGAGGCAAGGCGCAGGATACTGATTAAGTTCATTTGACGATACAGTCTAAGAAGTTTAGATTTGGAGTTCATTTATGACCTAGGTCCCATCAGATATCCAGACATATTCTAAGACATGTATTGCTCATTTCGGGAGATGGTTTTCTCCGCGAACTTGGGATAAAGAGAGACATAGAAAGAAACATCAGGGCGTATCCACTCACTGAGGCTATTCCTCGAACGCAAAAGTTTCGCAAACGGGCTTTGTGAAACTGATTAGTAGAGGAGTTGGGTGTTCGGTATCACACGGGCTGTGAGTATGCGACATCGCAATAATTAGCCTTGAGTGCAAGTGGGATATAGTTGGATATAGTGCCCTCAGAGTCAATTATTGGATCGCAAGCACGTGATTGCAATGATTGAGGGAGGACCTATGCCGGTAGGACAGTCTTACTCAAGATGATAGTATGCTATTCGGTTTATCTTTATCATCGTGTACAGCTTTAGGTGACCTTACAGGTCGCTATCACACATTGATAGAGCCCTTAGGATTCTTGCTTGACTGCCAGCAGTATGATGGCGCTCATATACGTGGGAGCTGGGGTCTAAAAGCACATCCTTAAAGTTGTCCCTAGTCGTGGGAGTTTCGAGACTGGGCATCGATACTCCATTAGTAGACTAGTGTATACAGTCGTTACCCCGACGAGGGGCGGTGGCCGGTCTCACAAGACATTGGTGTCAGTTGGTTCACCAAAGATGTATACAGGTGCTCATTGGGTTATGAGTACACCGGACAAGATTCGCCGGGAACATGCTAGTTGGTATTATACCTGACGTCAGATAGCAGTTCTCTGGTGACATGTGTACAGGTTAGTTCATCGACCTGAGATCGTCATTTGTCTCGTGTGAGTTCCTACTGTGCTTTGATTACTACCCTACCACGGCTCAAAGGAGTCGTGCAAACAGGTTTTAGTTGGGTACAGTCCCGAGCCACATGGAGGCAGTGAGCGGATCGGCAGGGGTTTCATCTCTCCCGGTATTGGGGGTGAGATCGCGCTGTGTCTAGAAGAGCCATTACACGAAGTCCTTAGCCAAGGCAGGAGAATTACTGGTAGGTATTCCAGTAGTGTCTCAGGGTGTTCTGGGCTACACTCCGACACGACTTGTACCGCTTTTGGGGGTCTGACTTTTAACAACCCCCAAAGCCCGCCATGCGATGCTCATAGACGAACGGACCAGACTATACGGATATTGGCACTGACAGGCACAGTAGGGTGTCAGGATGAGTTCGCTCATCGACCTGCCTTTTGGTCAATACCAGGTAGCCCGTTATGTACAGCTAGTACTACTGACGTGATAGTGGTTAAATCCACGGCCAAAGTATTGACGAGTCTTTAGAGTCCCCCACAGACTGTTTCTCAAGATTCGGGCGAAACGTTGTAGATGTCGTATGATATATGGCAGGGTCCGATCATATACGTGCAGTAGTGCACGGATCATGATCGGGCGGATCATACTAGTGGGCCTTGGTTAAGGCCGGATCTTAGTATTAGATTTGTTGAATTACTTTAGTCGCATCGCATTCGCATTCAGTCGGAATGCGGATGCAGGTATGTATATACAGGTGAGGGGTATCCTTGTGATCCGTCATGAGTTTACTTTAGATGTTGCCGTATCTTTTTATTGTTGTAAACATTTGGGTTAATGTTTACAAATGGAAATTGTGAGCTAGAAACCATCATTTTGTGCATTTAATGTGACATAGACTTCATTAGTGACTCATGTGTTAGTGTATATGCCCTAGAGGCCATTACTGTATCATACTGGATTGTATATTACTTGATGGAAGCTTGGGATATTCATCTTGTATTGACCATTCTTGCTCAAAATGGTAGTATGCTACATGGTTTGTTTCTGCTTTAATGTGTGCATGTGTTTCTTTTAGCATATCGCCTTTACACATTAGTGGAGCCCTTAGGATCTTTGCTTGATTACCAGCGTTGTGATGGCAGTCACACTCGTGGGGGCTGGGTAATCTATAAGCACATCCTTATGCAGGTCCCTAGTCGCAGGACTATATAGACAAGGCATCGATACTCCGGAGTAGACTAGCGTATGCGCTTCTCATCCCAGCTTGGGAGACAGTCTGTCCCACAGCCTTCAGTACGTCGTACTTGAGATAGTATGCGGGTGCTCGTTAGGTTACGAGTACACTGGACAGGACTCGTCGGGAACTGTTTGTTGGTATTATACCTATCGTCAGCTATCAGTTCCCTGGTGACATGAGTACAGCTTAGTCCGTTGACTTAACACTGTCACTTCGCCTCGAGTATGTTCCCACTGTACTTTGATTACTACCCTACCACGGCTCAAAGGAGTCGTGCAAATAGGTAGTTTTTGGGTGCAGTCCCGAAGCACTTGGTGGCAGTGACGGTTAGACAGGATTCGTCTCTCCCGGTATTGGGGGTTGATATCACGCTGTGTCTAGGAGTGCCATTACACAAAGTCCCTGGCCAAGGCAAGCGAGATAGACTGGTAGGTTTCCAGTGTTATCTCAGGTGTTCTGGGCTACACTCCGACACGACTTGTACCGCTAGTAGAGGACTAACGTTTACCGCCCCCTAGGCCCGCCATGCGATGTTCTTAGACGAACAGACCGGACTTTACGGAGATTGTCACATACAGACTCAGTAGGTGTTCAGATGGGTTTACCTCGTCAGTCTTCTTATCGGCATCTACCTGGGGACCGTTACGTACAGCTAGTGCCGCTTGCGGTCTGTGGTTAAACCCACTGCCAGCGTAGTGTCGAGTCTTTAGAGTCCCACACAAAGGGTTATTCGCCTTTGGGAAAAACAGAGTAGAGGTCGCATGGTTTTGCGACAGGGTTCATTCACATCCGCGCAGTTGTGCACGTTTGGCGTCCGGACAGACATTACTAGCGGGCTCTGGTTTGAGCCAGATCCTAGTATATGTTTTGGGGTTAGTTTTATCTCATAGTATTCATGTTCCTCGGAACACGAATGCGGGTGTGTATGCACAGTCGATTGAGGCGGAGGAAGAGCTTTTTCATTAGGGTTTTGGAACGGGTGCGTATGCACAGTTGACAGTCGTCTTTTTCCAAACCCTAATAAATTTGTGATATATCAATTAATAATATTAATTAAATGAAATTGTGTCATGGTTGGGTTTGTTGACTTGTTGACCAAGGTTGACTTGATGACTTTGGTTGAAACATTGACTATCATCATTGCACATCAAAGATGCTCTTTGATTCTAGCAAAAACCATTTAATGTGAAATGATAATAGTCTTATCAAACCTTCCATCAACTTTTTCATTTTGATTAATTTTATTAATTTGATAATTCACTTATATTGTTATGGTTGTAAAAAACCATCTCAATCTATCATAACTATTCTCTCTCCTCTCCTCCTCTAGTTCAAGGAGATCCATTCTCATGAGTTGAGAAACCTCTCTTTGAAATAAAATACTCTAAACCACTCTCTACTCACTCTAAGGTTGAAGGTATAGCAAACCAAAGACCTTAGTTCTCTCAAAGTTCGAGAAAGGAGCCCATGGTTGAAACCCTCAGGTGGATCCATCTTTGACGAAAGAAGGCGACGAGGAAAGCACCATCCAAGCACTACAAAGAGTTCAAGAAGAAGGAGTTCAAGTGAGGTATAACCCCTAACCGAGTAGATAAATCTCTAGTTAGGTTGCTAGTGTGTAGTTTAGCCAAGATCCGTTTTTGTAGTCCATGTTACCTAAACCCTAAAAATCGTTTTTCACCATTTTCGCAAGCCCGAAAGAACCGGGAGAGCTAACGTGGACTTACAGTGGTATCAGAGCCTAACTAAACATACCCTAGCATGTTAGCAAAGTATTTAGAATATCGACAGAACGAAAAAACACCCCGGAAAATCCTAGTTTCTGCCGATTTTTTTCTGCTCAAAAAGTAATAAATCATATCTTAAAAATTGGCTCAGGCTTTTTAAAGAACAGGAAAGAAAAACGATCGCACGAGCCGACCAACTCACCGCATTTCCGCGGCCGAGTTGACTCGGCCGTGGATCGTTTCTCCTGCAGTTTGTTTCTGGTGGTATTTTGGGATTTTTGGGATGGTTTGTTTCTGCCCAGATTTTCCAGAGAACAAGTTTGTTTTTTGGGTGGTTACAAATCCGTATTTTGGTCGATTTTCTGTAGACTTTGGCTAATGGTTATATCTGTAATGTTATATATGTATTGAACGTCTGCTAATCGCTATACGTCGATTAGTGGGGGTTATACATATCTGTGATATGTGATGTTGATGGTATGTGTATATAAATTCGTTGGATTGTCGCGGATGAATAGCCGGGGGGAATTGTGAGATGAGAGTTTTGTTTATCTTTCAATTCTTGTAATATGTAAATTGATGTAATATTATTTGTATGGCCGCACAACCGGGTGGGGCAGTAGCCGTCATTGTATAATTTCTTTTTACTGTTTTTGCTCCTAGGATAGACCCAAGGTGGGGTGCACAAACTACCGGGTATCTCGAAGTGCCGAGTGGCCTACTCATGAGTTGATGGAGGTTGCTTCGCTTCGGGTACTTGGCGGGTAGTTTGCCGCACCCGTAGGGGTCTAGGGTAGGGTGTGGCTATTCATCACGACCGTGTAATCCGCTCTTCATTACAGGCTCGTACGAATTGTGGATTCCTAGTATATCCAATGTATTCATCTGTGATCTGGAATTGCTATCATTGCATGTGAAAAATGTTTATATATATCTATATGATATCTATTTAGGCGTTACTTATGTTTTGCATCCACGATAGTCCAGCCCCCGCTCTGTCGTTAGTTAAGTAACCTAACGGGTGATGACGGGACCCCGTGGCGAATGCGGATGGCATAAGCGTACGTTATATTTTCGTTGTTTTCTGCAATGGTAAAATTAAATGATGGGACGCATTGGAATTAATGCAAGATAAAAATAAACCAAGTAAAAGTCATTGGAACACTTTGAAAACCACTCGGTTCTTTTCAAAACCAAACTTTTAAATGCGGAGCTTGAACCACTCCTTTTGAAAACTATCTCGTTCCTTCGATTATATCAAGTTCACTACGTTCACGGTTTCGCCAAAACCATTCGTAACCCTCCGTCGTTTCACATGAATGGTCAATAAGTATTTAAGCTATGTTTGTTGGCCAAAGTCAAGGCATAGTGATTGGTAGCTATTGGGTATTCATGTGCAGCATAGATAGATGTGTTGGTTTGGGGCAGTCGTTCTACCTTGTTGGCCAAAGTCAAGGGTATGTGCGGGTGGGCTCAAATTAACCTAGAGAATGACGGGTAGAACTTGACATGTGACTTATGATTTGTTAGCCAAAGTCAAGGTCATAAGAGCATGGGGCAAAATTCCACATCGGGAGTTTCAAAAGAACTGAAACTTGCTAGCGTTGCACACCATTTGGAGTGTGATGATTCTGGTAGGATTCCTTCAGTTTTGTCATGCGATGATATTTGGATCCCGATCCTACTGTGAGTATATGCTACTCCTCGGGAAATTTCTCACTTAACGATCAATGCTATAAACCAAGTAGGTGTCTAGAAAGGTGTTAGCGGGGCTACGCCCCCAGGGAAAAGAGGTTCTTAAATTAAGGAACTTCGCGAAAGCGTTGGAAAACCTCCCTCGAAGTACCGACACTGGCCTGGCTGAATGGTTAAGCAAGTATTGTGCGGTGAGATTGATCCCGACTAATTCTTCCTTTATGGTTTGAGGAGGGATTCGAGAGACAGTGGAAGCCATCCGTTTAGACAAACTAAAAACCACTCTAAACTTGCAAGAGTATCATGCTAAAGTGTTTCTTCTCTCTCTCCTAATTGCAGCGACCAAACATCATGACTGGACTTAAGTTACTACTAGATAAAAACATACTGACAGGGCCAAACTACAAAGATTGGCTCAGGAATATCAAAATGGCAATCACTTATGACAAGTTGGGGTATCTTCTTACCACCAAAGCTCCCCCTGTCCCAGTTCCCAAATCCAGCATTGCGGATAGGGAAATCCGTAAGACCTGGGAAATCGACTGCGCGAAGGCTAAGTGCCTCGTGCTTGCCTCTATGGACAACGAACATCAGAGGAGGCATGAGAATATAGACCTCGAATCCATATTTCTCCATACAAAAGAACTGTATGGAGAGCAATCTCGTATCGCAAGATACGAAGTGTCGAAGAAGTTGTTTTCGGCAAGATTGGCCGTCGAATCATCGGTAGCGGAACACGTGCTTAAGATGATTGGCTACATAGAGGAGCTCGCGGACCTTGGGACCACGTTGGAAAATGAGCTCTATACGGACTTGATTCTTCAGTCCCTTCCTTCCACTTATGCCCAGTTCATCCTGAATTTCAACTTGCAAGAAAAGGAAGTTGAACTTTCAGAGCTCCTCAACATGCTGAGGAGTGTAGAGGTCACCATACAGAAAGGTAGGGAAACATCCACTTTGTTTGTAGGAGGATATTCCTCTTCTAGGTCCAAGGCGAAAGCCAAGGGAAAGAAGAAGAAAACCCTCGCCAAACCAAAGGGTGGTGTTAGTAAGAAGGATACGAAGGGAAAGGAAAAAGCAACAAAGGTAGCAGGGAAACTTGTGGATAAAGAAGAATGCTTTTACTGTCACAAGAGTGGACACTGGAAGAAAGATTGCAGGGCTTGGAAAGTCAGAACACAGGATCTGAAGCAGGTTGCGGCTTCAGCTTCAGGTGTGTATGTTATTGAAAATTGTCTATCAATAAACTCTACGTCCTGGGTATTGGATACCAGATCAGGATCTCATATCTGTAATTCTTTGCAGGCGTTGAGAAAGCGTAGGTTTTTGAAAGCAGGTGACATGACCCTCAAAGTTGCAAACGGAGCTAGCATGGATGCTGAGGCCGTGGGGGACTATCGCCTGGGAATGTCAGATGGACATGTTTTGGTTTTACGTAATTGCTTTTTTGTACCCAACGCAACTTGTAATATCATTTCTGTATCTTTGGTTTCTAAAGAAGGTTATGAATTTGCGTTTGTAAGTAATGTTGTAAACATTCACCTTAATCAAGTTCTGATTGGGTCAGGTAAATTGAGCAATGGTATATACGTGTTAAACCAACCAAAGATTTTCAATGTCCAGAATACACACAAAAGAAAGTCTCCGGAAACAAATCAAACTTTCTAATGGCATTGTAGACTGGGTCACATCAATGAGTGAAGGTTGACGAAGTTATATACAGAAGGATATTTGGATCCGTTCGAATATCAATCGTATGCAACTTGTCAATCCTGTCTCAAAGGAAAGATGACAAAGACTCCGTTTACTGGACACGGAGTGAGAGTGAGCGAGCTCTTAGGACTCGTACACAGCGACGTGTGCGGTCCAATGTCTACGCATGCACGAAGCGGTTATTCTTACTTCATCACTTTTACGGATGACTTTTCAAGGTACGGTTATGTCTTCTTAATGAAACATAAATCCGAAGCCTTTGGAAAATTCCAGGAATATAAGAATGAAGTAGAAAAACAAACAGGCAAAAGTATCAAGACACTAAGATCTGATCGAGGTGGTGAATACTTTAGTGCCGAGTTCCTGGATTACTTAAAAAATAATGGAATTCTCTCTCAGCTTACTCCTCCATACACTCCGCAACATAACGGTGTATCGGAGAGACGGAACCGAACCCTATTGGATATGGTACGGTCCATGATGAGTAACGCTGAGTTACCGCGATCATTCTGGGGATATGCGCTAGAATCAGCTGCATACCTTTTGAACTGAGTTCCAACTAAGACTGTGCCTACTACACCATATCAGATGTGGTGTGGGAAGAGACCCTATCTTAATCATATTAAGACATGGGGATGTCCAGCTTTTGTCAAAAAGCAGCATGCGGACAAGCTCGAGGCACACTCAGTACAATGCAAGTTTGTGGGATATCCAAAGAACTCCAAGGAATATTTCTTCTATTGCGAAGAGGAACAAAAGGTTTTTGTTTCTCGTCATGCCCACTTCTGGGAAACTGAGTTTTTGGAAAATCATATAAGTGGGAGCACAGTAGAACTGAAAGAAATTCCAGAACCACGAGCTATTACTGAAAGCTTAGTAGAACCAGAGGGTTCGAAAGATCAGGACATTCCTACGCCGCTCCGCAGAAGTAGTAGGCGGTCTCATCCGCCCGAGAGATACTACGGTTTTCTCATAGACGGGGATAAAGAGGATTGCATCATTGATAGTGATGAGCCGACTAGCTTCCAGCAGGCCATTCAGAGCGTTGACTCAGTAAAATGGCCGGATGCAATGTGGACCGAAATGGAGTCCATGTACACCAACAAAGTATGGACGTTGGACATTGCTCCAGATGGGGTAAAACCCGTAGGATGCAAGTGGATCTTCAAAAGGAAGATTGGTGTAGATGGACAGGTTGAGACCTATAAAGCTAGACTTGTTGCAAAGGGTTTCCGTCAAAGACCTGGCTTGGACTATGACGAAACCTTTTCTCCAGTGGCTTTGCTGAAATCCATTCGGATCCTTCTTTCCATTGCTGCCTTCCACGATTATGAGATCTGGCAAATGGACGTAAAAACCGCTTTTCTAAATGGAAATTTAGAGGAGTGTGTCTATATGGACCAGCCAGAGGGTTTCATTCAGAGTGGGAGCAGTGGAAAGGTGTGCAAGTTGCTTAAGTCCATCTATGGACTAAAGCAGGAATCGCGGAGTTGGAACATCTGTTTTGATGAGACGGTCAAAGAATTTGGCTTTATCAAAAATCCAGATGAACCATGCATCTATAGTAGATTTGTAGCGAGAACTGTAGTATTCCTCGTTTTATACGTGGATGACATTCTCTTGATAGGAAATGACATTCCTATGCTACAATCTGTCAAAGGGTTCTTGTCACACGGGTTCTCCATGAAAGACCTGGGTGATGCCTCATACATTCTGGGGATCCGGATCTATCGTGACAGATCCAAGAGCATACTGGGACTCTCACAGTCCAGGTACATCGACACCATACTGAAAAGATTCAGTATGGAAGATTCCAAGCGCGGTAATCTACCGGCTTGTCACGGGATCACCCTCTCCAAAGAGATGTCTCCCAAGACTGATTTGGAAAGGGATCGCATGTCTATTATACCCTACGTTTCTGCGGTAGGCTCTATAATGTATGCGATGTTGTGTACCAGACCAGATGTAACTTAAGCACTGAGTGTGGTAAGCCGGTATCAGTCAAACCCTCGGGAGAAACACCATATAGCGGTAAAGAACATTCTCAAGTACCTGAGAAGGACTAAGGAGATGTTCTTGGTGTATGGCAGAAAAGACCTCCAGATCGAGGCCTTTGCTGACTCCAGCTTCCAGAGTGACAAGGATGATTCCAAGTCCATGTCGGGTTGTGTCTTTACCCTCTATGGAGGGGCGGTGTGTTGGAAGAGTTCCAAACAGGAAACCGTTGCTGGCTCGACGATGGAAGCGGAATATATCGCTGCTGCAGATGCCGCAAAAGAAGCCGTTTGGATGTAGAAGTTCCTCACGGAGCTTCAGGTGGTTCCTACGATTGTTGATCCAATACCGCTGTATTGTGACAACAACGGAGCTATAGCTTTAGCGAAGGAACCCAGGTCTCATCAGAAGTCCAGACACATCTTGAGGCGGTATCACCTGATCAGGGAGATCGTGGGTCGCCAGGAGATCGAGGTTCGGAGAGTTGCCACGGAAGATAACACTGCTGATCTATTCACCAAGGCCTTACCCCAGACTCAGTTCGAGCAGCTGATCGAGATCATAGGTCTTCGATACGCCAGTACATGGCCTTAGTGCAAGTGGAAGATTGTTAGTGTATATGCCCTAGAGGCCATTACTGTATCATACTGGATTGTATATTACTTGATGGAAGCTTGGGATATTCACCTTGTATTGGCATTCTTGCTCATAATGGTAGTATGCTACTTGGTTTGTTTCTGCTTTAATGTGTGCATGTGTTTCTTTTAGCATATCGCCTTTACACATTAGTGGAGCCCTTAGGATCTTTGCTTGATTACCAGCGTTCTGATGGCAGTCACACTCGTGGGGGCTGGGTAATCTATAAGCACATCCTTATGCAGGTCCCTAGACACAGGACTATCGAGACAGAGCATCGATACTCCGGAGTAGACTAGCGTATGCGCTTCTCATCTGAGCTTGGGAGATAGTCTGTCCCACAGCCTTCAGTACGTCGTACTTGAGATAGTATGCGGGTGCTCGTTAGGTTACGAGTACACTGGACATGACTCGTCGGGAACTGTTGATTGGTATTATACCTATCGTCAGTTATCAGTTCCCAGGTGACATGAGTACAGCTTAGTCCGTTGACTTGACACTGTCACTTAGCCTCGAGTGTGTTCCCACTGTACTTTGATTACTACCCTGCCACGGCTCAAAAGAGTCGTACAAACAGGTACTTTTTGGGTGTAGTCCCGAAGCACTTGGAGGCAGTGACGGTTAGACAAGATTTTTCTCTCCCGATATTGGGGGTTGATATCGCGCTGTGTCTAGGAGAGCCATTACACAAAGTCCCTGGCCAGGGCAAGCGAGATAGACTGGTAGGTTTCCAGTGTTATCTCAGGTGTTCTGGGCTACACTCCGACACGACTTGTACCGCTAGTAGGGGACTGACGTTTACCTCCCCCCTAGGCCCGCCATGAGATGTTCTTAGACGAACAGACCGGACTGTACGGAGATTGTCATATACAGACTCAGTAGGAGTTCAGATAGGTTTACCTCGTCAGTCTTCTTATCGGCATCTACCCGGGGACCGTTACGTTCAGCTAGTGCCGCTTGCGGTCTGTGGTTAAACACACTGCCAGCGTATTGTCGAGTCTTTAGAGTCCCACACAGAGGGTTATTCGCCTTTGGGCAAAACAGAGTAGAGGTCGCATGGTTTTGCGACAGGGTTCGTTCACATCCGCGCACTTGTGCACGTTTGGCGTCCGGACATACATTACTAGCGGGCTCTGGTTTGAGCCAGATCCTAGTGTATGTTTTGGGGTTAGTTTTATCTCATAGTATTCATGTTCTTCGGAACACGAATGCGGGTGTGTATGCACAGTTGATTGAGGCGGAGGAAGAGCTTTTTCATTAGGGTTTTGGAACGGGTGCGTATGCACAGTTGACAGTCGTCTTTTTCCAAACCCTAATGAATTTGTGTTATATCAATTAATAATATTAATTAAATGAAATTGTGTCATGGTTGGGTTTGTTGACTTGTTGACCAAGGTTGACTTGTTGATCTTGGTTGAAACTTTGGCTATCATCATTACACATCAAAGATGCTCTTTGATTCTAGCAAAAACCATTTAATGTGAAATGATAATAGTCTTATCAAACCTTCCATCAACTTTTTCATTTTGATTAATTTTATTAATTTGATAATTCACTTATATTGTTATGGTTGTAAAAAACCATCTCAATCTAACATAACCATTCTCTCTCCTCTCTTCTTCTTCCTCCTCCTCTAGTTCAAGGAGATCCATTCTCATGAGTTGAGAAACCTCTCCTTGAGATAAAATACCCTAAACCACTCTTTACTCACTCTAAGATTGAAGGTCTAGCAAGCCATAGACCTTAGTTCTCTTAAAGTTCGAGAAAGGAGCCCAAGGTTGAAACCCTCATGTGGATCCATCTTTGACGAAAGAAAGCGACGAGGAAATCACCATCCAAGCACTACAAAGAGTTCAAGAAGAAGGAGTTCAAGTGAGGTATAACCCCTAACCGAGTACATAAATCTCTAGTTAGGTTGCTAGTGTGTAGTTTAGCCAAGATCCGTTTTCGTAGTCCATGTTACCTAAACCCTAAAAATCGTTTTTCACCATTTCCGCAAGCCCGAAAGAACCGGCAGAGGTAACGTGGACTTACATCATGGCCAATTTTCTTGTGCTAATGTCACATTATTTGATTGATTTTTGGGTTGAAATGAGAGGAGGAGAGAGAAGGGCAGCCATTTATGAGAGTTAGCTCTTGTGTTTTATTTTAATCTCTCTCACTCTCTCATTTGAACATAAGAACCCAAAAGAAAAAGGCTTCCTCTTCTTCTTCCTCTAGCTCACAACCTCCATTAATGGCATCATCTCTAACCTCCATCCATACACTCTCATGTGATGAGAATCAATGGATGCTTGAGACAAAGTTATCACACACATTCTCTATATTGCCATGGACACGACGGCTAGCGAATTTCGTGCCCGAGTTGCTTCGGATGAAGCGGGAGCCCGTAAAAAGACTCGAAGATGTGGTTCCCTTTCCGACATGGAGATCAAGACCAGAGATGCCGTGAGGAGCTTGGGATGGTGGCCAAGACCGAAGGACACGGATCGATCGGTATAGCTTTTCCAACCCTTCTCTTGTTAGCTAGTTGTAGGTTAATGGTTCGATCCGGGATTAAAGTATACGATAGCGTCGGTTTCTAGTTAAGAAAAAGTTTTTGTTTCTGCATTTTGGCCTCGGGCAGACGGCCGGGGCACTCCCGTAGACTTACATGCAACAGTCATGAAAGGTACTCTATCAGGTACTAGTAATACATGAAGCAATGCATATACAATAAATGCGGAGTATGGGATAAAACATGTCATCCTCACGAAATCCTGACCTCGTGGTAGGACCAAAGTCCATCAAGACAATCTAAATCCCAAATTTCGACAAATCAGCCCCCAAATTGGCCCTCATATCCTATAAGTATCATATATCCTGAGTGTCCAATATCAAGTAAATCTCATATAAACAGTATCCAATATCGAGTATATCTTATGAAACCTGAGTTTCCTACATCTACACCCAAAAACATCATGAAAACAAGTGTCTAGCATCGACATAAAATACTCAAATCTGAGGCGCCATCACCTGGGACTGGCCCTCCTGTGTCATGTGCGTACATCCTATGAACCTGGGTAAGCACCACCTGAAATCTGCAAGGCATGTGCGTACATAACCTCGATCGATATCCTCCAGATATACGTCGAGTCCAAATACTATCACCGGTTGGCAAACACCCCCAGCCAGGCTCATCGGCATGTCCCGTCAAAAAACCTTTCTTGCCCCGGAGGACCAACCGGGTTCTACCATGTACCCGCACACGGCCCACGACGCCTCCTCGCATGGGGTATATATAAGCTCAGAACCGAGAAATCTCGAGGTGGAAGCTGAAATATCATATCAAGAAAAACCGGGTTTTTCAAATAATGCATAATTTCATGAAACAACCACGGTCCTCAAATCCAGAAAACATCAAATAATGAATAAGTATAACTGCATGAATCAATACATATATATTTGCGTCCCACTTCACTAATATATATATATATATATATATATATATATATATATATATATATGCATATATAACAGCGTCCCACTCCACTGTTATATATACTTAGGAGTAAAAATATCAGAGAACATCATATGAAATCCATGAATGTAATATATGCAACATGAAACAGTAATATGAGCATATAAAGGAAAAACCGCTATTTAACTGCAACAAGTTAATATATAGCATGCGGTTCCTAATCATTCCAACTCCACACAACATCAAATAAAGGTGAACATGTAGCTATAGCCCGGTGTGCGTAACCATGTCAGTATAGCAAGATATGTGTATCAACCTATCAATAATGATGTAATACCCTCCAGGTATATATATAAGTATGTATGCAAAAGGTATATGTAGCTATGTTTCATGTGTGAATATACCTATCATTAATGGTACAATACCATATAGGTATATAGGTAACTAGCATGTAAGCATGTCAAAGCATATGTGTAAGCATGTAGGTATACATGCTATATGTCTTATGCACAATGAAATATGAATCAATGTCTCAATGTCCTTAACCATACAGTATCACGTATGTGTAGGTGTCAATTACATCTCGTATGTACATAAGTTGTGTGTGTCATGGCAATTATCGACGGTGTGTGTATAGCATACAATTAGTGCTCACGAAACATGAACCGTCAATAATGGTGATGTGTCTCATTAATACTAAGTCCATGAACAATAGGAAATGAGATATGCAACAAAGGTGCACATGCACAATCAATATCCGTATACATCTAACTAATAGTCATATCATTTAATCTAGCCCAGACGCATAACGCCATGCGGGCGATTCCCCTGTATATGTTAAATCTACTCACTACAATCCTAGCTAAGTAAAGCCAACCACTCGCTTTTCCTTCTTCGCAGAGCCCGAAGTCCCCGCCTACGAACCTGAAAGCGAATAACAATATACCAAGTATATATTAGCAATCGACCAATAACACGTACCAACTACATTCGACCGACGCACCAACTCCAAACATACTCTCAAGTGTTCGTCAAGTGGCTAACGCGCATAGCGACACTACGAAACCAACTCAAGAGGAAAAGCTACACAAAGACACGAACGACATCGGCACGACCCTAACTAGGAACGCAAAGCGACACAACTTCCAAGCCTAGACCCTGATCGTACCGATCGCGCATTCACAACACAATAATAAACGTGGAATCTAATATAAAGAACGTCGCAACGTCAAAAGAAACCCATGCCAAAACTTACCGAAATCTAGTTAGCAACATATCTCATTTTAGCTCAAAACTACAAGTTTTTACCAAAACTAGAATTTACAAACATCACAATATAGCATGATTAAACCATTCAAATCTTTACTATAATTTTAATCTCACTTAATTATGATTTGTAAAAGTTTAGTTTGCTAATTAGCTTAATTATCCAATTAGGAAAATATCAATTAACAAACTAGAAACTTGGTTTAGTTTTCATTTGTCTAAAATTATCAACTAACCATTTCACTAATCAAAACCCTAACTTGATTACCAAAACCCTTTCTAGAAATTCTAAATATCTAATTAAAAGCTTTAAATTAACAACTAATAAGCTAGTTTAAAGTATTAGAACAACAATTAGTGATTAGGGTTAGGGTTTTATACCTCAAATTTGATTCTAAAACATGCAAGAGAAAACAAAGATAGCCTCCAAAATGCTAACTTTTGTGAAGAACCAAGCTAGTTTAGTGAAGAAGAATAATGAGTATTGATTTATTTTTGAGTTTGTGTGATAAATTTAGGATTTTTGATGAATTTTGTGAAGCTTGAAATGAAAAAATGAGGCAAAAGAGGAGAGAGGGCAGCAAGCAAAGGAGTGGCCGGCCAAGGGAAGAATGGGAGGGATTTTGGTGAAGTGTGTGGAATTTTCTAGCAAAAAAATGTAATAAATGCTCATAAATGCAATTTGCCACCTTTTCATTTCTTTTCTTTTCTAAAAAAAACCATTAACCACAAAATATTTAGATATTTAGGTGAGAAGGTTAAAAACATAATCTGGTGATTAACATAGCATAGATCCACGTTAGTAGTGATTAACTCAAACCAAAATGTAATTACCACTAATAAAGTGCACAAATAAAGCATTAAAATAATATTTTAATTAGGGAAAAATTCTATGTGAACCAAAACTTCCAATTAACCCCCAAAGCCCGCGCACTAGCTTCATTCAAGCTAAACTAGGTGTCGTCAAGTCTATACAGATGTTTGATCACAATCGGGTTAAAAACGGAAAACACCGGCTATTTTACCCTAAAAACGGAAAATGCGCAAAATGATTTCTAAAACGTTACAATCTTCCCCCCTTAAAGAAATTCGGTCCCCGAATTAAAATTCTCACTAAGCGTACTTTCAAAGAGATGAGTACAAAACTCCCAAATCTCGCTCGCAGCCTCCTAAGTGATCACCTCACTATACGGCTACGCCAAAGAACCTTCACATATAGCAAGACCCTTGACCGAAGTCCCTCCACTTGCCGATCCACAATAACTATCGGCTGCTGGTGAATAAAAGATCGCTTCAAAAGAAGGGTCTGGTGCTGAATCATGTGAGAAAGGTCATGAAGTTATTTGCGAAGTATCGATACAAGGAATACGGGCTGAACACTCAAAAATCTAGGCGGAAGTGCCAAATTATAGGCAACGGAACTAACTCGCTCGAGGATCTCAAAACGACCTACAATTTTTGGGACTAAGCTTCCCAAAACTCAACACGCCATTTCATCGGAAAAATCCGTAGGAATACATGACCTCCCGCTGCGAACTCAAGTCTGCGACCACCACGATCGGCATAAGACCTCTATCTGCACTGGCTGGTCTCATCCTGACATGAATCAACCGGATCTTCTCCGTAGTCTCATGACTAGCTGGGGTCCACAAATCCTACTCTCGCAGAGGCAGAAAAACAGACTGGCGATCGACACGACCTACCAAACAAAACCTAAAGGTTGCTAATTGGAACGTCTCCTGATAACAGCTATCGAAGGAGAACCCTAACAATGGCATGTGACGATCCCTACAGCCAACAAACACTTAGTACGTACGCACAAGCATATCCTCCAGAGTCTGTATAGTCCGCTTTGTCTAACCATCGACCAACGGATGGAAAGCGGAACTAAAGCTCAACCAGTACCCAAGGCTTTCTGAAGCTTCTGCCAAGAACGGCAAGCGAACAGGGTGCCTCTATTGGATACAACACATAAAGGAACTCCGTGCAAACGTACAAACTTACCGAAGAACAATGGAGCAAACTGAGCAAAACCGGACAACAAACACCCAAATAGAGACACACCCTGTCTAGACCTGGGTAGACACCACAACGAAATTCATGGAGATCTGCTCCCATTCCCACTCTAGAACGGTTAAAGGTTGAAACTCTCCAGCCAGTCTCAAATGCTCAACCTTAGCCCACAACCAGACAGACACCTCAAAACGAAAATCCGAAACTTCACACTTTATCCCTGCCCACCCGTAACTATCTCATAAGTCACGTCACATCTTGGTGGAACTTGGACGAACACGGAAAGCTGATTGGTGTTCCTGCTCTAGGATTTCGCGTCTCTACCCATCAGTATCAGGTACACACAACGTGTCCCTAAACGTAGCGCACCCTAGTCATAAATCAAGGACTCCGAATCTTTACCCAGCCGAACATGCTCAAAAATCTAAGACAACGAGCATCGGCGGGCTGTGCCATACGAAAACGATTAAGGAAAACTGGACGGGCGCGGACATGAGCAAGCCATCCCCTCAGTAGAGGCGAACTTAAGCCGTACTCAACGATCGCACAAGAACTGTAAATCTGTAGAAAACTGTCTCAGAATTGCGCACAACTGGGACAAGCTAACCCCGGGCCTACGACTCAAGCATCAGCTACCACAATCGCCTTACCACAGGTAATAAAGGATCTCACAATCACAATCCTTTACAAGCTCCATCCAACGGCGTTGTCTCAACAATCAACACCCGCTGCAGGAAGATGTACATTAAGCTCTGATGGTCCGTGAAAATCTGACACGACTCTCCACACAAGTAGTGTCCTAAATCTTCAACGCACGACCACCGCGGCCATCTCCAGATCATGAATGGGATATCCTACTCTTACTTCCTCCAACTGTCGGGAAGCAAAAGCGATAACTCTATAATGCCACATCAACACAAAATCGAGCCCCACTCGCGAAATATCACAGTTAAACAACAAAGTCACCCGATCCAGAAAACAAAGAAAGAACTGGTGCAGTTGTCAACCGAGTCTTCAACTGCTGAAAACTCCGCACGCATGCCTTAGTCCAAGAAAAAGAACTCCCTTCCTGGTCAACCCAGTCAATGGTGCAGTGCTACACAAGGAATCCTGCACGAAACGGCGGTAAATCCGGCTAAGCCCAAAAGCTGCGGACCTCCGTCCCTGCTACAAGTCTTGGCCAAAGATGTACGGCCTCGATTTCCCTCGGGTTCGTACGAAAACCGTCTCCCGTAACTACATGACCTTAGGAAGTCAACAAAATCAAGCCTGAAGGAACACTCCGAGAATTTAGCAAACCGCAGGGGCTCTCCCAATGTCTGCAAAGCAAATCCTCAAGTGTTGCACATGTTCCTCACGACTCTTGGAAAAGAACAGAATGTCATCAATAACACAACAATCAACTGGTCGAGGAACGTCCTGAAGAAATCTGGTTCATCACATCCACGAATGCTGCTAGGGCATTGGTGAGTCCAACGACACCACCAAAACTCATACTGCCCGTAGCGCGCACAAAGCAGTCTTCGGAATGCCATCACTCCGAACCCGCAACCAATGATGACCTGGTCCCAAACAAACTTAGAAAATGTCTCGCACTCTGAAGCAAGTCTAACAAATCGTCAATGCGAGTTAAAGGATACCCATCCGCACCGTAACTCGGTTCAATTGACGACCAATCAACACACAACCTCAAACTGCCATCCTTCTCTTGACGAACAGAATAGGAGCTCCCTAAAGCGAAACACTTGGACGTACAAGTCCCCCAACAAACAACTCTGCAGCTGATCCTTAAGCTCCCTAAGCTCCGCCGGCTCATCTGGAACAAAGTCGGAAACTCCCGCACGATAGGAACCACGTCCAACAAACCCACTGTGGCTCCGGTATCCCGAATGGAAACCAAGAATTCTCGACATCCTCTCCTCAAAAGACGACTAGCGAAAAAGGCTGAATTCAAGCTGTGATGGGCGGCACCACTGTCCCCCTGTACAACAAGAACTGACTCATCGGGAAAACAAATCTTGACTGTTTTCTCGCGGCAGTTCACAGACGCATAGCACGTAGCTAACCAGTCCGTGCCTAGGAGAACGTCAAATCCAACATCTTAAGAAGGATCAAAATGACGGACGAATCTCTATCTACTACCCGATTGGCACACGACTGAAATACGTGTCGCGCAACAAAAGAATCGCTAACAGAAGATAACACAACAAATGGCTGGTCTAGCTAACATGTCATTCGTCCCAAGCCTCTGCTACTCCCGCGACGTGCACGAAATCTGTCACGACGACTGAAGCTCTGTCTCTGGGCTGGTATGTTGGGTAGTGGGAGCGCTCCGGCCATCGAACCGTGGCCAAATGCGGAACAAAAATTTCTTAAAACCCGGCGCTACCATTACCTGATAAACAAGATCGAAACCATTAACCCTAAAACTAGCAATCTAAGAAAAGAGATAGGAATGGTTATACATAATGAACCAAGTCCTTCGGGTCTTCAACCATCTCCAAGCTCCTAGTGATGCTGCGGATCGACTTTGGTCGCCGGTCTTCCTCCATCTCCGATGATCCACCCGAGAGATGTAATTCCGGCTCTAGCTCCACACCAAGATGCTAGTGGAGCAACTAGGATCTCTAGGATGCTGCCCTAAAGAGCCTAGGATGTAGTGAGTGTATTCAAAGTGTTTGCTATCTCATAATATGAAGGTGGAAGCAAAATGTGAAGGCATGTGGAGGATGAAGCTAATGGTGAGGGAGGCGCTCTTATAGAACTCAAGAGAAGAAAACCTAGCATGCTTCAAAAAATGAAGACCCAAGAGAGAGAAAATGAAGCATACTTGGTTTTGTAAAAACCAATTTTCCATTTTAATAATCCTACCATGCTTGAATAGTGCACCCAAATGAATTAACAATTCATTTGTGAGCACTATTCCAAGCATGCTTCTCACCATTCCTTTTCATACCATTTTCCACCTCATTATCCAATTTTAATAAAAATGGTCAAATCCAAAATGAGGTGGCACCTTCTAAAATGTTATCCGGTAAAAAATACAGATTACATTCTACTGTATATACATACCTGTATCCGTACCGAAATACGAATATCAAAGAGATAGAATAACACAAAGAATATAATACTAGAATATACGTATCGAAATATATATATGTAAATTATTAAATCAATACCTGATTTAATAATCCGGCCCAAAACCCGAGCCGTCTAGTATTATCAACTGTCCGATCGAAAGTCCGAGTACTAAGTACATCAATCGATCGGAACCCTGCACGTATCCAATACGGATACTACATCATTTCGCCAGAACCAGGGAATTCTGGATATGACATATATCTGGGTCAAACAACAACGTATAAAGGAAGTCTGGATCTGTATCGTGAGGCTGATCAAATTCGCTGCTGTCGACATCCATTAATTCGACAGAACATACTCGAGCATGAGGATCGGAGGGTTGACTTCCCAACTTGTAAATGTTGAACTCAATTGACCTATTCCCGAAAGATAGGTTCATAGAGCCGTTTCGACATTTGATTACAGCGTTGGAAGTAGCCAAAAAGGGTCGACCGAGAATCACTGGAATTTGGTTCCGTGGGTTCACTACAGGCTATGTATCAAGAATAATAAAGTCCACGGGGAATACAAATTCCCTGATTTTTATCAACACATCCTCAAGTTCACCCCTAGGTTTGGTGATTGATCGGTCGACCATCTGGAGAGTTATGTTCGAGGGCTTTAACTCTCCGATACCTAATTGCTCATAGACTGAGTAAGGAAGCAAGTTAACACTAGCGCCTAAGTCGAGTAAAGCACGGTTAATGTGTTTATCCCCAATAGAAATAGAAATAGTAGGACAGTCAGGGTCCTTACGTTTCCTTAGTAATTGTTAGGGAAAAGCTGTGTCTACAGTACTCGACATGAAAACTTTTTTCGGCACTCGAGTCTTCCTCTTCCTAGTGCACAAGTTCTTTAGAATTTTTGCATATGACAGAACTTGTTGTATAGCATCTAGGAGAGGGATATTGATGTTAACTTGCTTAAACATTTCCACAAGCTTCTCCATTTGTGCATTGGGTTTGTTAGGCCTCAACCTATCTAGAAATGGAGCTTTATCAATCAGTGTTGGGTCCAACATTTGTGGAGAAGTTTGTGGGGGTGGAAAGGATGAAGTGGGTGGAGGGTTCGAGCCTTTGGGAAAATGGATAATAGGCTTAGAAGAAGAAGGTAAATTAGACGAAATAGGGTAAGAAGCAGAAGTGGGAGTGCAAGTGGAAGTGGAAGCCGGGGTGTTAATGATCAATTCATTATTATCAATTTGTTCACTCACATGATTATCCAGCACTCTTCCAGATCTCAACGTGGTAATAGCACTCATATCATTATAATGCGAGGGTCCAGGATCAGGTGGTGGTTGAGATGGAAGTTTCCCTGTCTCTCTAGCACTCATTGCTGCAGTCAGTTGTGCAATTTATGCTTCTATCAATTTGATACTATGACCGTGGGAGAAAGTGTTTTGCACTAATGTCTGGATAGAAGATGTTAAAATGTCATTCGTCTGCATGGACTGTGCAATGAACATGTCAAGTGTAGAGGAATTATTGGTACCGGCAGAAGATAGATCAAAGTTGTTGGCCGGGTTTTGAAATTTTTGCGGTTGAAAGGGGTGCTGACTCATTTGTGGTGGTTGCTGTTGCTGTGGAGGGACCCATTGAAATTTGTTTTGATTTGAAACCGTATTTTGAGTTTGTTATTGGTTCCAAGAAAAATCAGGATCATTCCTCCAACCTTGATTATCTGTGGAAGAAGAAGGATCGTTTCTAAGTTGTTGCTGAAATGCAGCATTAGTATGACCTTGAAACGGTGCATTCAAAGGACATTCTTCCATCAAATGTGATAGGTTTGAACAGCAACCACACACAGTTTTGGGAAGTGTGTATTGGTTTAGGGAGGCTGAAGAAATTCTGTTTTCTATAGCGTCGAATTTCCTTTGTATTGCGGCCATTTCGGCTTTCATCATGACGGAAACATCAAGATGATTAATATCTTCCCTAGGCGATGGTGGTCTAACACTTTCCCATTGTAAAGTGTTTTGAGCTAAATCATCTAGGTATTTCCAAGCTTCACCATCATCTTTAGAGAGGAATTGATAATGACACATGGTTTCAAGCATCTGTTTAGTTGTGAGATCAATACCCTCATAGATAACTCGACACAGATCCCATCTAGGAATTCCATGATGAGGGCATTGTAAAAGAAGATCCTTGAACCGTTCAAAGCATTTCTAAAATGGTTCATTGGGAAGTTGGGTAAATTTGAAGATTTCACTCCGAACACGGCTGGTCTTGTGATTGGGATAAAATTTCTTAAGGAATGCTGCAACAAATTCATCCCATTTTCAAATAGAATGTGCGGTTGTATTATAAAACCACTTCTCGGCTAAATCACATAAAGTGAATGGGAGAAGACATAAACGCAGAGCATCCAAAGACAGTTGTGACGTTCCAATCATTGCGCATACGTTTTCGAATTTGAGATAAAAACGTATGCGTCTTCAGACTCAAGACCGTCAAATTTGGGTAACAGTTTGATAAATTGGGGTTTGATTTCAAAATTTTCCCCGTTGGCAGGTGGAATAGAAAGACGGGTGGGAAGGGGAACACGTGTAGGATAGCATCTCTCTTGGAGAGAAATGCGTGGAGCGCACCTGCGGGCGGTGGCAGAGTGGTGTTAAAGTGTGATGGAAATCCGTCCATCGCGGTGGTGGTGGATGGTGGGAAAAAAGAAAATGTAGAAATACCGCCTTTAGGGTCGATAGGAGAAACGGGGACAAAACGGGCACTAGAATCCCGTGTCCAGCCTAACTTGCACTAAAGGGTTTAGCACAAGTGGCAGCGTTGTGATAATTAGGGGAAATTATGGATTTGGTGTTTGTTTTTGAAAAATACGGATTTTGAAAAATTAAATCACAAAAAATGCACACACCACCCTAGATCTAATGGTCACTTAGGTCAAGTCACTAGACCGCTCCTAGACTTCCAGAAGACAAATCGCAGGATAAATCCTCCACTGCCTCTTATCCCTTCTCTGGCTAGGTAAGTGCCAGGTAAGTGGGAGGTTCTCCACTACGTAAGTAGCGGGCCTAATTAAGTAACCATTTGCCTTAAACACACTTTCCTAGACACCACAAAAGAAAGGAGGATAAACAGTAGATTACCCACGACCTCCTTGTGTCCTATTTGAGCGCGACGGTCCTTAGAGTCTTGTCTAGATATTTTTTAGTTAATGAGGGTGATGCGGATGCAAGTTTACGATTTTTGGGGCTTAGGAAGGGTAATGAAATCCCCACCTAATCTGAATTTGGTCTTTTCCCCTTAATTTCCTTGTTAAAATATACAAACAACCAATTTCAAGAATTGCAACAAATTTATTTTTTAGCGGCGCTGAATTTTGCAAAGATCCTACACAAAACTATTATTGGATGAGATCAGAGAGAAGAATTAAGAACATAGAATATACCTGAGAATTTAGGAACAGAGAACACCCTAAACGGCGGCGGTTCCACCGCAAAAACATCACTACGGCCGCAGATCCGCGGCGCTATGGGGGAATTAAGGTTTGAAATTTTCTCTGCAGGTCCCTGTGCTTCTCTGGATTCTTCAGATCGTCTCTGACTCTTGATCTCACTGCTATAATAATTCCAGACACTATTGTTAAGCACTTGATGCGATTTTTGATCTAAAATTTCTGATGGAATAATAAATTTTCAACTCAAATAACAAAAACGAACAAAATAGCACACATCCCCGGCAACGGCGCCATTTGATTGATCTTCTTTTGTGTTAAGTAAAATGTTTCACAACCAAAGAAATTTATACCGCAATCAATTGACGGTATCTATTGTAGTTTCGTCAATGAGAACAGACCGTCCACTGAGATGTGTGTTTTGATCGATTTTGTTTTAGATGAATTGAAATGAAAATAGTAAAGAAATGCAAGAAAATTAATTCAAGATTTATGAGTTTTAATTTTAAGAAACATCAAGAAAATAGATCTAGAATCAAGAAATGTCCCAATCAATTTAGTTATCAAGATTATGAAGAATAGCTTGTAGGATCCGATTGAGTTAATACCGAATGATGAATCTAATAATTCCTAATCTTATCTATTGATAATTTGTAACTAGATTGATGATTATGAATGAAGATTAGGGATCAATTGAAGAAACTAGGGTTTCTCCTTCACTATCCCTTGTCTTTTCAATTATAATCATTCGGATCTAGCCTCTAGCAAAGAAAATCATCGATTGTTTGATCCATAATTTGCAACGAAATAATCAAGAAGTTATGTCGCTCCAAATTAGGTCATCAACGATTCATTTTGCTAAGGTTCACAAATCTCATAAGAATTAAGAATTAGTATTAAGATTTGATCATCTTTAGATCTATCAATTCTCTCGGATCCTCCACAAGCGGAGATTTCACTCACACATCATGAAAAAAATGAATCAAGAAGTTTCATAACGCAAGAATGTAAATAAAGCAAGAATTACGATTATCACCTTTATTAAATCGACGAATAATTACACATTCGCTCAATTCGAGGTTACAAGATGTTGCTCTCGATCGCTTCTTTTGAAGAAGTAACTAGATCCGTCAAAGTTCGCTCCGCTCGATCTCCGTGAGACTTGGATCCTCGTGGATCTTGCGCTCTTGATGAAGATTGGCTTCACGGATAAAGGATCGATGGTTGCATGCTTGATTTGCTTCTCAAAATGATCTTGATTTGGCTTTGGAATTGGATTTGGGCTAGGGTTTTGGTATCAAGTTGTGTCACTCAACTTGAATTTGAATTTTGGCTCTAATTATCTAACTAACTATTGAACAATTAACCACCCCAAAATTCTAGATTTAGATCCCTTTTTATAACCACTCATTTGAATCTTCCCTCCAAAGCTAGGTTTAGAGAGTGCCTTTTAGAAGAAGTTTGTTAGAGGGAATATTCTAGAGGAAGGTTGTTACAAGGAATATTATAGAGTGAGTTTGTTATGCAGAGCCCTCTGGAAGAAGCCACGTGCTAATTTAAGAATCCTGAAGAAGCGAAGCCGTTGAGAAGAAGCTTCTGGAGACAATCTGATTTGATGACGTGTCAAGTAGACCGCGGATCCGCGGCGGATCGGCCAACTCGGCCGCTGATCCACGGCCATATAATGGGCTTGCTGCATGAAATTTCTGTGGTCTTCTTCTGACAATGTTGGGGTCTTCTTCTGATACCTGGAATCTGACATTTCTTTCTTGGTTGCTGCAAAATCTCAAGTCTTGGACTTGATGCATTTTATCGGCACTTTTGTGATTCCGACTCTTTAACCTGAAGGATTTCCTGCACACAATCTTAATAAACAGTGTTGAGATATACAAAATCATGCGGGTAGTAATAAACACTCAATTTCCCTCGAGAATGTCGATTATAACTATAACACAGGTTATTTGGTATTTTCCGGATGAATTCGTAATCTGTGTTATAATTACAATAAACACCTATATATGAATGATAAGAGTAGGGAAATTAACGTGTTGAGAATGCATTATTTTCGACTGATCAGCTAGCGATATGATCTATCAAAGGTGGATTCGTCTGCTCCTGTGCAACGAGCATGCCATCCTGGTCAGTTCTCGTCCCACATGAGTCGACTCAGACCTCGGCCCTCTCTGCACCTCCCTGAGTCCACATAGTCATCAGCGGCAAGGGCTATAATGGAAATAGGATTCGATATGAACACGGAAATCGAATCACAAGGAAATGTATCATCAAGGAAGGAATTTCAAGCAATTAGTACTTAGGTCACTTTAGGCGGAGTATCGTGATCGTGAGTATGCCACGGACATACACACACTACGTTACGCTGCTTAAACTACCTACTCCATCATACCAAGGTCATCCTACACTCCGAAAGGTAAAACCTAGCGCTCTGATACCAACTTTGTCACGACCCGAAATTGGTACGTGATGGCCCTTAAACTACGCAACGTCTACAGGCGTAACGCAATTTAAGTAAGCAAAAAACCCAGCAATCCAAACCATCAAAAGTAGTAAGTGATAAGAACACTGTTAAAACTTTTGAAAATCTCGAGCACAGATTCTTTAAAGTCCAATTTAGACTCTTAAAAATTTTGGCAGCACCTCCTTTGGAAAAACTAACCCCAAAAATGGGTACAACATAAATATAAGTAAAGAATCCCCAACCGGGAGCAAATCCATG
Source organism: Agapanthus africanus (assembly GCA_030015575.1). Taxonomy (NCBI): domain Eukaryota; kingdom Viridiplantae; phylum Streptophyta; class Magnoliopsida; order Asparagales; family Amaryllidaceae; genus Agapanthus; species Agapanthus africanus. Next base: position 241,005,230 of record CM057351.1, read on the forward strand.
CCCAAAGGCGGAAAACAACCACCACAACAGATATACGACGCTGTAGCGAAGAAATAAAAGACGATATAAATAAAAACTGCATAAAAGACCTCCAAGTCACAAAATAACATACAATATCGTTCTCACATCAAGTCTCTAAGTCATACATGAAAGTGGTAGATGGAGAGTACAGGATACAACGAATATACAATAAGTAACATCGGATAACCGCAAAACCCACCTATAGAAAAACTGCACGCAGTCAGCCGAAGCGGTATCCGCCGCAAAAGATAATACGAAAGATGAAAAGCCTGCCACGACTGCCGTGAAAGACTACCTGCAAAACACTGTAGCACAACGGGGGTGAGTTGCCAACTCGTGAATAGTAAATAACATATGCAGGTAATCGCAAGTATGTACGTACATCGCGAATCTAATCCATGCAAGCTGATAGCAAAAAATGGCAATATGTATGCAATAGTCATGTAAGATACTCTATCAGGTACTACTACTATATGAACAATAAATGGAAATATGTATGCAACAGTCATGTAAGGTACTCTATCAGGTACTACTAAAACATGAAGCAATGCATATCAAATAACAGTATGTAAATGCAACAGTCATGAAATGTACTCTATCAGATACTACTAATACATGAAGCAATGCATATACAATAAATGCGGAGTATGGGATAAAACATGTCATCCTCACGGAATCCTGACCTTGTGGTAGGACCAAAGTCTATCAAGACAATTTAAATCCCAAATTTCCACAAATCAGACCCCAAATTGGCCCTCATATCCTGTAAGTATCATATATCCTGAGTGTCCAATATCAAGTAAATCTCATATAAACAGTATCCAATATCGAGTATGTCTCATGAAACCTGAGTGTCCTACATCTACACCCAAAAACATCCTAAAAACAAGTGTCTAGTATCGACACAAAATAATTAAATCTGAGGCGCCATCACCAGGGACTGGCCCTCCTGTATCATCTGCGTACATCCTATGAACCTGGGTAAGCACCACCCGAAATCTGCAAGGCATGTGCGTACATAACCTCGATCGATATTCCCCAGATATACGTCGAGTCCAAATACTATCACCGGTTAGCAAACACCCCCATCCAGGCTCATCGGCATGTCCCGTCGAAAAACCTTTCTTGCCCCGGAGGACCAACCGGGTTCCAACATGTACCCGCACATGGACCACGACGCCTCCTCACCTGGGGTATATATAAGCTCAAGACCGAGAAATCTCATGGTGGAAGCTGAAATATAACAACAAGAGAAATCAGGTTTTTCAAATAATGCATAATTTCATGAAACAATCACGGTCCTCAAATCCAGAAAATATCAAGTAATGAATAAGTATAACTGCATGAATCAATACATATATATTAGTGTCCCACTCCACTAATATATATATATATATATATATATATATATATATATATATATATGCATATATAACAATGTCCCACTCCACTGTTATATATACTTAGGAGTAAAAATATCTGAGAACATCATATGAAATCCATGAATGTAATATATGCAACATGAAACAGTAATATGAGCATATAAAGGAAAAACCGCTATTTAACTACAACAAGTTAATATATATCACGCGGTTCCTAATCTCTCCAGGTCCATACAACATCAAATAAAGGCGAACATGTAGCTATAGCCCGGTGTGCATAACCATGTCGGTATAGCAAGATATGTGTATCAACCTATCAATAATGATGTAATCCCCTCCAGATATATGTATAAGTATGTATGCAAGAGGTACATGTAACTATGTCTCATGTGTGAATATACCTATCACTAATGGAACAATACCATATAGGTATATAGATAACTAGCATGTAAGCATGTCAAGGCATATGTGTAAGCATGTAGGTATACCGGTATGGTATATGTCATATGCACAATGAAATATGAACCAATGTCTCAATGTCCCTAACCATACAGTATCACGTGAGTGTAGGTGTCAACTACATCTCGTATGTACATAAGTTGTGCGTGTCATGGCAATTATCGATGGTGTGTATGTAGCATACAATTAGTGCTCGTGAAACATGAACGGTCAATAATGGTGTTGTGTCTCATTAATACTAAGTCCATGCACAATAGAAAATGAGATATACAACAAAGGTACACATGCACAATCAATATCCGTATACATCTAACTAATAGTCATATCATTTAATCTAGCCCACACGCATAACGCCATGCGGGTGATTCCCCTCTAGATGTTAAATCTACTAACTACAATCCTAGCTAAGTAAAACCAAGCACTCGCTTTTCCTTTTTCGCAGCGCCCGAAGTCCTCGCCTGCGAACCTGAAAGCGAATAACAATATAACAAGTATATATTATCAATCGACTAATAACACGTACCAACTACGTTCGACCGACGCACCAACTCCAAACTTACTCTCAAGTGTTCGTCAAGTGGCTAACGCGCGTAGCGACACTACGAAACCAACTCAAGAGCTATAGCTACACAAAACCACGAACGACATCGGCACGACCCTAGCTAGGAACGCAAAGCGACACAACTACCAAGCCTAGACCCTGATCGTACCGATCGCGCATTCACAACACAATAATAAACTTGGAATCTAATATAAATAACGTCGCAACGTCAAAAGAAACCCACGCCAAAACTTTCCGAAATCTAGTAAGCAACATATCTCATTTTAGCACAAAACTATAAGTTTTTACCAAAACTAGAATTTACAAACATCACAATATACCATGATTAAACCATTCAAATCTTTACTATAATTTTAATCTCATTTAATTATGATTAGTAAAAGTTTAGTTTGCTAATTAGCTTAATTATCCAATTAGGAAAATATCAATTAACAAACTAGCAACTTGGTTTAGTTTTCATTTGTCTAAAATTATCAACTAACCATTTCACTAATCAAAACCCTAACTTGATTACTAAAACCCTTTCTAGAAATTCTAAATATCTAATTAAAAGCTTTAAATTAACAACTAATAAGCTAGTTTAAAGTATTAGAACAACAATTAGAGATTAGGGTTAGGGTTTTATACCTCAAACTTGATTCTAAAACTTGCAAGAGAAAACAAAGATAGCCTCCAAAATGCTAACTTTTGTGAAGAACCAAGCTAGTTTAGTGAAGAAGAATAATGAGTATTGATTTATTTTTGAGTTTGTATGATAAATTTAGGATTTTTGATGAATTTTGTGAAGCTTGAAATGAAGAAATGAGGCAAAAGAGGAGAGTGGGCAGCAAGCAAAGGAGTGGCCGGCCAAGGGAAGAATGGGGGGGATTTTGGTGAAGTGTGTGGAATTTTCTAGCAACAAAATGTAATAAATGCTCATAAATGCAATTTGCCACCTTTTCATTTCTTTTCTTTTCTAAATAAAACCATTAACCAAAAAATATCTAGATATTTAGGTGAGAAGGTTAAAAACATAATCTGGTGATTAACTTAGCATAGATCCACATTAGTAGTGATTAACTCAAACCAAAATGTAATTACCACTAATAAAGTGCACAAATAAAGCATTAAAATAATATTTTAATTAGGGAAAATTTCTATGTGAACCAAAACTTCCAATTGACCCCCAAAGCCCGCGCACTAGTTTCATTCAAGATAAACTAGGTGCCGTCAAGTCTATACAGAAGTTTGATCACAATTGGGTTAAAACGGAAAACAACGACTATTTTACCCTAAAAACGGAAAATTCACAAAACGATTTGTAAAACGTTACAGATTATTGCTTGACTACCAGCGTTATGATGGCGATCATACATGTAGGGGCTGGGTAGTCCATAACCACATCCTTAAATGTCCCTAGTCGTGGGATTATCGAGACTGGACATCGATATTCCGGAGTAGACTTGTGTATACGTTTCTAGACCCCGACGAGGGGCGATGGTTAGTCCCACAGCCATTGGTCTTTTGCACCTAAGATCGTATGCAGGTGCTCACTGGGGGTTAGTACACTGGACGGACTCGCCGAGAACTTCTAGATGGTACTATACCTATCGTCAGATAGCAGTTCTCAGGTGACATGAGTACAAGTTAGACTTCAGACCTGAGATCATCATTTGTCTCATGTGAGTTCTCATTGTACTTAGATTACTACCTTACCACGGCTTTACTGAGTCGTGCAAACAGGTTTTAGTTGGGTACAGTCCCGAGCCATATGGGGGCAGTGAGCGATTGTTGGGGATTCGTCTCTCCCGGTATAGGGAGTCGTTATCGCACTGTGTTCGATTGGCCAGCACCATAAGACCTTGGCCAAAGCAGTTGGGATTTACTTATAGTTAGATCAGTAGTTTCCCGGATTGGTCATGAGCCACATCGGCACGAATTATCGGGTTATTAGGGTATGATGTTTACCACCCCTAGACCCGGTATGCGATACTCTCAGACGAAGAGACAGGACTGTACGAAGATTGTTATAGATAGGCTCAGTAGGGATATGGATGAGTTTGCTCGTCGGCCTTCCACTTCGACAGGTACCCGGGTAGCCGTTACGTACAGCTAGTGCCACTGACGTGCTTTTGATTATGGATTTATCCAGTAACTCATTGACGGCGTACGGTCGAGTCTTTAGAGTCTCACACAGAGGGTTTCCCTGGTTCAGGCGAAATTATATAGTAGCCGTATTTTGATACGTGCAGGGTTCCGATCGAATGATTGTACTATTTACCCAGACTTTTGATCGGACGGTTGATAATACTAGCCGGCTTGGGATTAAGCCGGTTCATTAAATCAAGTATTGATTTGATAATTTACTTATATATATTTTGATATGTATATTCTAGTATTAAGTTCTTTGTGTTATTCTATCTCTTTGGGTATTCGTATTTTGATACGAATACGGGTATGTATATACGGTAGAGTGTATTCCGTATTTATACGGAAAATATTTTAGAAGGTGGATACCTCATTTTAGATTTATTCATTTATTTTTAAATGGAAACGAGGTGTAAAGGTAGTGAGGTAAGAATGGTGAGAGCCATGCTTCAAAGTGTTGACAAATGAATTGAATATTCATTTTGTGCAAACTATTTAAGCATGGTTATGTTTTTATATTGGAAAAATTATTTATACAAAATGATGCTTCATGATTTTCTCACATGATGGATGAAATGGATAGATGAAATCATTCTTACCATTTTTTCTTATCTCTCCTCACTAGCCTTCCTTGAGCTCCTCCTCCTTCTTCTTGATCTTCCTCCCTACCATCTCATGTGTTAAGAACCGAAGGTGGAAGAGAGATAGATATACACTAAGAACAACTCACTACATCCTAGACACTCTAGATTAGCAATCTAGAGTCTCTAGTTGCTCCACTAGATTTTTAGTGTGGTACTAGAGCCATGAACCACATCTCTCGGGTGGATTATCTTCGAAGGAGGAAGACAGACGGTCAAGCTCGATCAAGGAGACCTCAAGGAACTAAGAAAAAGGATAGAAGACCGAAGGACACAGATCTTTTGGTAAAACACTTCTATCTCAGTATCTAGACTCCTGTAGCTTATTAGTTTCATGTTTGGTTTCGATTCTAGGTAGTTGTTTCTAGCGCCAAGTTTTTTAAACACCAAAATTTTTCGTTCCGCAATGACCACGGTTAGTGGCCAGAGCGCTAAGAACCCCAACACAAACCACCACAAAACTCATGTTAGCCTTCACTAAAAATATTCATCACCTCATCCTACACCTCATAGCATTTTCAAAATTTCGTTTTGGGGAGCTTTGGCCACCTAGGAATTTCCTTGAGTTGCTTTTTGAGGTAATATTTCCACCCTTATGCAAGTTTTCAGGTATCTTTACCTTCACCATTAGTTTAGAGTTAAAAAGTTTAGGTTTTATGAACTTGGAATTTTCTAAGGGGATCTTTAGTGGATGATATGAGTAGTGGTGATGTAAATTTAGTTAGTGACCACAACCCTATTATTGATAGAATCCTTGACCAAATATGGGTTTAGAAGTTTCACACATGAACTTAGAATTTTCCGATATCGGTTTTGTTGAACTTGTGGTGATCAATTAGAATCTGGGATGACTCGGGAACTCTGAAAATTCAATAGCAGATACACTGAGATGTGCAGGCAAATAGAAAGCCACCCTAGAAGCTGAGCTACCAAATCCAATTCTTGGCCACAAATAAAATCATTTTGGCCGCAAATTGCGTTTCAACTTTTGAGTTAGGGTTTGGTTTTTGGTCTATAGCTCAATCACTAGATAATTAGGCATATCCTATATGTATAAAAGGCTAATTTCACTTTAAGAAAAATCTGAGAGATTTTACTAAGTTTCTACTTATATTTTCCAACATTTGAAAACTTGGTTTTTGATATTGGAGTTTTAACTTAGTCATTTGGCTTTCGTACATCAACGTCGAAGGTTGTTTTGTTGTTCTAGCACACATTGACCATAGGTTCTAACCTATGTGTGTTTCGCTTGTCGTATCGGTTTTCGATTTGGATTTTCATGCAATACGATATGCTTTGAATTGCAGGTACAAGCGCGTCGACTTTCGGGACAACGAAAGAGGACAAGGCATTCGTTGGGATCGACCAGAGCAAGGCGTTGTAGGTGAATAGATGTATATCTACTGGGGAAGTCGGGTGGATGGCGTATAGCATCCCCGCAACTGTAGAATTAGGATATATATATATATATATATATATATATATAATTATATGTATATTTACGTAGATATTAGATAGGTATACCTAGCTAAAATGGTTCTAGGATACTATATGCTATAGTAGTATAATTGTAGGAAGGTATATCCCTAGTTCTAGTTTTTCTTTTCCTATGAGCTATATCTACTTATGAAGTATCTAAATACATATATTTTGCAATATGACATGATAAGATGAGGATATGATACGAGTCGATATGGTTAGATATGATGATATGAGGCGACGTGATATGATATGATATATGATAACAAGAGATGATATATGATGATATGAGATGTAGTGATGTATATGATTACAGATCCGTATTATTGATTGATGATATCGTACGATAGATCATACCGTACGTGATATGATGAGAATGGATCGCCGACTTATATATATCGACTAGAGAAATATTGATTAAAATCTTTAAGTAGATATTAGGATATGTTTAGAATCATACCTATTTTCAAAACTAGCGAATCGTCATGCACTTTTAAATGATAACTTCAAAGGGCACTACAACTTTTCAAATGGTATCTTTTTCAAAAAAAACATCGTAGCCCCCTATTTTCAAAAACAACTATAACTGTATGACCCATACATAGTTTCGTGTTTTTGTACTATTCGCATTTACGATTTCCTTATTCTGTTTACGCTCCCATTACGATTTCTTATTTCTGCATACGCTCGCATTATATTCATTTTCGATATATATACTGCGTTCACACACTTATTGTTATATATGACATCGTCTGCTAGGACACATGCAGCATTACAGATGATGCACATGTAACACTTACACTTACTTGCCGGCTCACACACACATCATCGGTAATTTCTATGCCACATACACATTAGAAATCGCTATGTCACTGTATCACCTTATAACATGTTAGCATTTTAGTTACTGATTAGTACACAGTACCACATATTATTGTAGATATTGCACTTCTTTACCTTGCTACATGACATGCTCATATTAACACACATGCTATGCATTACTGTATTGTTCTGTGCCTATACATATTATTTCATTACTGTCAAACTTTATGAGATTCTGTTTTCATGAGATTTCTGGATTTGAGAAACCGCGGATATTATTTACAAACTTATGATTGTTGTAAAAACGCGGTTTCTCTTGATATGATATTTCGACATCACCATGAGATTTCTCGATGTTGAGCTATGATGATTACCAGATTCGAGGAGTGAGGAGTCACCATTTGTGGGTATATGGTGGACCCGGTACTGTACTCCGGAGTAAGAAGATCGTATAGAAAGGCGTTGAGCCTGGCAGGGGGACACTACCTACCAGTGATAGTACTGGACTCGGCAGATATCCAGAGGATACTGACTGGAGTGATATGAGACAGGTGGATATGAGGGCCGATCCGATGAGACAGCGCCTGAGATATGAGGATTTACATGTCGATGCTGGACATAGGTTTTATGATGATTTCGAGTGTCGATGCTGGGCACTCAGGTTTTATGATGATTTGATATGTTTTTAATGGTCAAACGTTGGATGATACACAAATATACATATATATGACACGGATGACATGGTACCATATATTGACATAGACACGATATTATTATTATTATTATACTTATGTATACACTATCACCCTCGTTACCACACGGCCTTATATTATTATATTACTGTACGACCTAGGAGATCATCATACATTCGATTTCTACCTGTTAATGTCTTCTACCCACGAGTTGGCATCTCAGCCCCGTTGTGCTATAGTTTTCTTGCAGGACCGACCGCTTGGATCAGTAGCGCCTTGCCGGCACATCTTTTCTTCTGAGTGATTTGCATTGGTAGGTGGGTTACACTTCGTATCGTAACCGCCATTATACACTATTTATTATTCATTTGTATTTAGTTAAAAGCTCCATCAACCATACTATGTATATTTGGTAGACCAGTTTGTATATTGTTTCAAACTTAGTGTCGAGACTTGTATTATTCTTTATATTGATTTCGATGATATTTTTTTGTTTTCTTTACTCTTTTCTGCGATTGATCATCGCCTTGGGAGTCGTATACTTATTTGTGTGGTTGTGTTTCCGCCGATTGGCGAAGAGCTCACTCCCACTTGGGATGCCTATATTATATGTTTATGTATTGGTTTTGATCAAAATTTACAAAGAAGGTGCTGCTCAAATTTCAAATGATGAAAACGTTTTTAAAGTTTAGTATACTACATACTTGTATTTCTATAAACTTGTTTATACTTTAAAAATAGAAATTGATTTAATTTATACCCTATTTCAAAATTTCACCTCCATTATTTTCCTAAAAATGTTTAGATTTCTGGGTTTTCGGCTTACTTGGGTTACGATGGGGTCCTACAGACTTCATGTGATTCAAGTGCCGGTCACATGCCATTTTCTGGTATGTACTTAGATTACTACCCTACCATGGCTTAAAGGAGTCGAGCAAACAGGTTTTAGCTGGGTACAGTCCCGAGCCATATGGAGGCAGTGAACAATCGTTAAGGATTCGTCTCTCCCGGTATTGGGAGTCGATGTCGCGCTGTGTTGGGTCAGCCATCAACGGAAATCCTTGGCCAAGGTGGATAAGATTTACTGATGTGATATCAGTGGTTTCTCAGTGGGTGATGAGTTTCATACCGTCACGACTTATCGGGTTAGTAGGGGTCGGACGTTATCCACCCGTAGACCCGGTAAGCGATTATCTCAGACGAAGAGACCGGACTGTACGGAGATTGTCACAGATAGGCTCGGTAAAGGTACGGATGCGTTTGCTCATCGGCCTTCCTTTCGCTCAATACCTAGGTAGCCGTTACGTACAGTTAGTACCGCTGACGTGCTTGTGGTTAAACTCTGCCAGCATATTGACGAGTCTTTAGAGACCCACACAAAGGGTTTTCCCGGTTCGGGAAAATGATGTAGTAGCCGTTTATTGATATGTGCAGGGTTCCAATTAGGCATGTGTGCTAGCCATACAGACTTTAATCGAACATATGATAATACTAGCCGGCTTAGGATTAAGCCGGATTATTAAATCAAGTTTTGATTTAATTATTTACATATATATTTCAATATGTATATTCTAGTATTATCTTCATTGTATTTTTCTATCTCTTGTGTATTCATATTTTGATATAAATACGGGCATGTATTTGCGGGGACGTATTCATGTATTCATACAAGAATACATCTAGAAGAAGGACACCTCATTTCAAGGATTTTCATTATAAAGAAAATATGAAATGAGATGGAAAATAGAAATGGTGGAGTGTATGGGCAAATGAATTATAAATTTATTTGCAAATACTATTCAAGCATGGTTGTAGTTTTAAAATGGAAAAATTCTTTTTACAAAAGTGTTGAAGTATGCTTGAATTTGTGAAGGATTTCATTCATTCCACCATTTTGGTTTCTTTCTCTTCCATGGCTCCTTCTTCTTCTTCCTCCTCTACCTTCTCATGTGTTGAGATTCAAGAGAATTAAGAGAAAGAAAAATCATTAGAACACTCACGCACATCACTAAGCATCCTAGATTAGTATCCTAGGATCTTTAGTTACTTCATGGATGAAATTGAAGCTTGAACTTGGTTCCCTTGGGTGGATCATCTACGGCGAAGGAGGACCAGCTTGCAGGCACGATCTGGAGCTCTTCAGAGCATGCTAGAGTCTAACCCAATTGGAGGAAATGAAAACGCTACAAACGTAGTGATTCCTATCATTTTATGTTTGCTAGTTTAGATTCTAGGGTATAAGTTTTTAGTGCCTTGAAAATTTTTGTTTTCGGATTCCGTATTGGCCGCTGGTTAGCGGGGAGGGCACTAAGAACTTTTAAGCCAATCACGCACAGCGCAACATCAACTCCCTATACCGGGAGAGATGAATTCCTTCGACCGCTCACTGTCTCCATGTAACTAAAGACTATACCCAACTAAAACCTATTTGCACGACTCAGTAGAGCCGTACTAGATAGTAATCTAAATACAGTGGGAACTCACATTAGACAAATAACAATCTCAGATCAACAAACTACCTTGTACTCATGTCACCTGAGAACTGCTATCTGACGATAGGTATAGTACCTACAAGTCAATGTTGCACACTCCACAGGTTTTGTAGAGAGGCGGAATTTACAAAAAACAATTTTAAAGCAAGCAACATCGACTAAACTTCCAAGATCTACCATAAACCCTAGCTAGCTAAACTAACAAAAGTTCTAAACTACTATGAAGTGATTTATACATTTGTGTTCAAGTCCTTCGGGTATTCTTATCCTCTTCTTAAGCTCCTCGTTTGTATGGATTGAGCTTGGTTATCGGCCTCCTCATGTCGAAGAAGATTTACCCGAGAGTCTATGGTTCAAGCTCTAACCTCTAAATTGAGATAACTAAATTACCTAGTTTGCTAATCTAGGTAGCATAGATGATATAGTGAGTTAATTAGACTAATTTATCTCAATCACCCTAGGATTCTCAACACATGAGAGTGTTTAGGGTTTGAGGAAGAAGAAGAGAGTAAAGGAGGAAAGAGAGTGTCAACTGAAGAATGAGATGAATAATAGCTAAGTGTTGATAACTATAAAGCATTCCTTTTTCAATAATAATAATAATAATAATAATACAACCATACTTCAGTAGTCATCAAAAGTGATTGTGTCACGACTCAGAAAAGGCACGTGACTGGCACTTGAATCATGTGAAGTTTATAGGACCCCGCCTAATTCAAGTAAGCCAAAAGCCCAGAAATCTAAACCTTTTAGGGAAAATAGTGGAGGTGAAGTTTTGAAATAAAGGTTTAATGAAATCAGGTTCTTTCTTTAAAACATAAGCAATACCATAGGAAATACAATATTTTGTATCTATTTTGAAAACATATTTCGTCGTTTGAAATTTCGGCAACACCTCCTTTGTAATTTTTAACCCCAAAACAATACAAACAATAATAATATAGGCATCCCCAAGCGGGAGCTAGCTCTTCGCCAATTGGCGGAAACAACCATGCAAAGATATAAATATACAACGCCGAAGGCGAGGGTCAAAGCACAGAAATAAAGTAAAGAAAACAAGCATCATCAAGAAAAAAACCAGAAACAATAATAAATACATGAGCGCGACTCTAAATCTGAAAGAATATATAACAGCGTTTTCTTTGTCTACAAATATACAAAGTCTGGTTGATGGAGCTTTTAACTAGATACAACAGAATGAATATAAATGTACAATGGTGGTCACGATGCAAGTGTATCCCACCTAAATAATGCAATCACCCAGAAGAAAGCGGTGTGCCAGCAAGCCGCAACGGAACCTGTGCGGTCAAACCTGCAAGAAAACTGTGGCACAACGGGGGTGAGTTGCCAACTCGTGAGTAGAAGACATCACCGAGTAGAAACCGAATGTATGACGATCTCCTAGGTCATACAGTAATATAATAATAATAACATGAAAACATCGAGTAGTAGCAAAGGTAATAATATAAACATATGTGTAATATCAAGTACTCGTGTCCGTGTTACAAAGTAACAACATGTCATGTGTATCATCTATAAATGCATCATCAAATGGGTGTGTCCAGCATCGACACACAAAATCATGATAAAACCCAAGTTCCATGCATCGACATTCGAAAACATCATGAAAACCGTGTCCATCAGTGACACATAATCCTCATATCTCGGGCTCTGTCAGTCCGGATCGGCCCATATCCATCTGATCTCACGACTACGGTCGGTATCCTCCGGATATCCGCCGCGCCAAACTATCACCGGTCGGTAGTGCTCCCCTGTCGGGCTCAATGTCTCTCTATACAGCCTTCTTGTCCTGAGGTACCGCACCGGGCCCACCATGTACCCACAGACGGTGTCTCCTCGCTCCTCGAATCGGGTAAACATATATGCTTAGAACCGAGAAATCTCATGGTGGACGCCACATATCATATCAAGGAAAACCGCATTTTTCTTTTAAGACATTATATATTTTCAAATTCGCACGCGGTTTCCCAAATCCAGAAATCTCATGAAAATCGAAATCTCATAATCATGAGCTAATAATGAACAATGAATATCGGCATAGAGCCCATCTACAGTGCATAAACAGAATGTATATATAAATGCATGTGGCATATAAGTAAGAAATGCAGTATCTAACTAGCATGTGAGGTCATGAATACTAAACAGTACTACTAAGCTACAAATTATCAGGTTGTACAAATGAAGTAACGGTTTCTAATGTGTACGTGGTATGGCAATTACCGATGATGATGTTTGTGAGCCGGCAAGCAAGTGTACGTGCAACATACGCATCATCGGTAATGCTGCATGTATCCTAACAGACGAGATCATAACATCTAATGAAAGCACATGTATATATGCAATGCAATGAAGAATAAATGAGCATAGCAGAAAGTAAACAGTAAATGCCATATTATATAAAATATATCTATATACGAGCCATACAGTTACCGTATTTAAAATAGTACGAATCGTTGTTTTTATAAAAGTAGGGTCTACGGTGTTTTTGAGAAAAGAGATATCATTTGAAAATCCGTAGCGTCCCTCGGGTTGCTCTTTGAAAATACCTACGATTCGTTAGTTTTGAAAATAGGTATGACTCGAGCCTAATCTAACATCTACCTAAGCAACTAAAAGACTAAACTAAGAACCGAGTCGAAGTGAAAAGAAATCTATAACATTCCGAGCCGATATATCTAACAGTCGGCGATCCAGCCTCATATCACGTACGGTATAGTCCATCGTACGGCATCCTCGAGTCAAGAGTGCGGATCAATCATCATATATATCTCGTACAGTAAAATCCATCGTACGGCATCCTCAGATCGAGGCTATGGGTCAAATATCATATATATCATATAGTCCGTACGGTATCATCCGTCGTACAATATCATAATCAAGGGTACGAATCTAAGGTCACGTACATTCTATTATATCATCAAGTCATATGTTATCGCATGTTATGTGTAATTCACCTAACGATCCTTTAATATATATCATAACATATATGATGTCTCAAACTCAGATCGTATCTTGACAGCATATCCGATCATATCGACTCAAAACCATATAACATATCATATCCTCATCTTACATGTATATGTATACTACGTATATATATATATATCTCAACACATCCATACACACACACACACACATACATATACACACATATCATATCAAGTGTGTGTGCAACAATAAAACTAACGACTCACGATTAAGGAAATAACACTAAGGGTAGACTTTCCTATGAGTATGCTTAATCTAACCTATAGTCTCCTAGAAACCCTATTTGCTAGGTATCCAAGTCTCGCATTAACACACACACACACACACACACACCCCTATATATATATATATATAATATACAAATATCCTATTCTACGGTTGCGGGGGTGCTATACGCCATCTACCCGACTTCCCCCATAGATATACATCTACTCACCTTCGATCCACACTTGCCGAAGTCGATGACGCCTTGCTCTCCCTTGTCATCCTGAAGTCCACGCGAAAGTACCTACAGTTTAAACACGTCGTATCATAAACAGAATCGAACACGAAAACCGATACGACACGTGGAGTGAACATAAGTTAAAACCTACGGCCTGCGCATGCAAGAATAACCACAACTCTCGACATCGACGTACAAACATCAATCGACCGAGTCAAAATCCAAATATCAAAACTCAAGTCATTAAAAGTCGCAAAACGAAAACAACACATTGGAAAAACACTTCCAGATTTTGCTTCAGGTAAAATTGGGATATTTTTCATATGGGGGAGGTCTAATAATCAGATAAGTGAACCATTCACCAAAACCCAACCCTAGATTCATCAATGTGGCCGCAATTTGCGGCCACAAGCATTAAAAGTGCGACCTTGAAAGGGAGATGGGGTCTCAGGTTGCTAGGGTAGCTTCTAGGTCACCTGCACGACTCTCTGCGATCGCTAAATAATTTTCAGGGTTCCCGGGTAATAGCAGATCCCTAAATATCATCACAAATTCCACAAAATTCGATATCGGAGATTTCAAAGTTCATGTTTTGGGGTTTCAACTCTCAGTTAGTACAAGATTTTGACACTAGAGGGGTTGTGGTCACTATTTAATCCTCAAGTACACCTTCAGAACACATAATATCCCCTAAACCTCATCTAAGAATTTTCCAACATCAATAAACCTCATTAGTTTAGCTCTAAACCACTAAAGGATATTAGAAAAACTATAAACTTAGCTAGAAGTGTAGGGATTATCTCATTTGGCAACTCAAGAAAATTTTAGGGTTGCCCAAGTGCCTTAAAGTCTCAACTTGATCTACCCATAGGGTTTGTAGTGAGGTTGTGATCATTTTTTTTATGAAGGTGGCATGGGATTTTGGTGGAGATTTGGGGGTGTTTGAGGGTGGTAGAGGAGGTGGAGGAATGAGAAGAAGAATGAAGAAGATGAAGATAAGAAATGAAGAAGGAAAGAAAATGAGCCATGAAGTGTAGAAACTTCTATCTCGCTCTCCCTCTCTCTCTTTCTTTTTAGCCCATGTCCCCACCCTCACTCTCTCACAAAATATCTTCTCCTTTTCCTTTTCTTTTATTTTTAAAAACAAAATATCTTTAAAAAAAAAGAAAGAAGCCATGGTTAATAACAAAATGTAACAAGTGTTTTGCAACATGTTTTGTTGCATGTCATGTACATAAACAAGATTAATGTATAATTAGTGAAATATTAACCAAGTTTAGTATTAACTTGTATACAATTAATTGTATAATAATTTATAAAATGCCCAAATCAACTAAACACTTTCAAAATAAATAATTTATATTAATTTTCCAATTATTTTTCAAATTATAAGTGTATAACCATATTACTTCATTAAAACCAATTTCTATATCTTTATAATATTCATGAAATTTATTATTTTATTTATTTAAATTCCAAAAAAAAATATTTTATTTTTCTGAAATATTACAATCTTCCCCCCTTAAATAAATTTGGTCCCCAAATTTAAATTTGAACCCCCCAATACTAAAACATTTTAGTAAAATTATCAAGTCATCCGGGCTCCGAAATCATGAATACATAAGACGTATGATAGCGCATACATGCGTATGAAAATGGGTGCAAAACTCTAAAATCGAAACTCCATCAAGTGTCATGCTATCCTGGGAGTTAATGCGAAAATACTAGTTTCCAAAATTCATTGTCAAGATCAAGCATAATGTAGTTAGGACTATATCATATCTATAGTACGCCTCGTTGTGAAATCGTCAAAACAACTGAATAAAAGTGTATGCAAAATCCCTTTCAAATCGCCGTGCAATGCGCAAATCGCGGTACAAGTAGCGGACGTGCATTATAAAGAAAATGGCTATGTATATATGTATATCCTTTGTTTAACATACACGTCCTGCCTTTTGAAAATGATATAGAAGGGTTTTCTTCGTAAAGTTTCGTGTCATTATGAACACGTAGGAAATATTGAGACTATAGCTCTTTTTTGAAAATCCCCTCGGTAAGTATCGATGCATGCAAAAATACTCAGGTACCGTCCTCAGACTAGTCCTGCTCAGTTATTAAACCATATAGTATATATCATAAAAACATGTTGTTCGAAAGAAATCAGTCCCAAAAATGCATACAAAGAATGCCACATGTCTCTGGTGCGTACGGAAATCGAAATCAAATGCAGGTGCCACGAATGTGCATAGAAACAAACTAAGTGCAATGGGTGTGCATGAAAACATATGTCGAGTGCAACGGGTGTGCACGACAACAATGTCAGATGCATCTGATATGCACGAAGAATCTCGATTTAGTGCATCTGGTGTACACAAAATCACAACTAGTGCGCCAAGTGTGTACAAGAATCCCAATCAAGTGCACAAGGTGCACGAAAACATAAATCCAGTGCACTAGGGTGCACGAAAACAAATATCGAGTATCAAAATCAAAATCAACGGTATATGACATACACCAAATCGAAATCAAGTATACCTCGGTATATAAACTCACAAACATGTGCATCTGCATGCACAAAACCATATCAAAGTACTCAAAGTGGGCGTAAACTATACCGAATGCATAAGTCGAATCATGTCCATACTCTGTGCATGAAATCAAAATCAAGTATCTCGGGGTGTACGAAATCAAATCAAGTGCAATGGATATGCACAAAACAAAAATCAGTACAGCTGATGCATAAAATACGGATCAAGTGCTGCTGTGGTGCACTTGGGAAATATAAATCATGAAACAAATCGTCAAAATACCGGAATCAAAACGATGAAAACATGATATTCGAATCACCAAGGCGCAAATCACAGTAACTTTCGTCAATGTCGACAAGTGCCGGTGCATCCAAGGCTGCCAGAGCCAGAATATCTACTTGCCTCCTGCCCACGGTCCGGTGTCCACTGCTCTTAGGTCCTTGTTTCCCTCTGCGGATTACCAGTTACATGACTCCTCGGCTCAACAGCCCGATACGGAGTAATGATGGAATAGTTTCGCTCTGGCGCTTCTCTGAAGATCTCCTAGCCAATTCACATGGCCACTCGTGATGTATCACGTCAATGATGGCAACCTCTGGCCTACTGAGTGTGCACGATACCCTAGATCCCAGTCCAAGTCTTTATCGTAAAGTACTCCCGGAAGATCCTGTCGGGGTCTTTTCCAAATCTCATTTCTACCGGACTGCCCGGAAGTTGGCACTCTTTACTCAATCCATTTCTTGTTCCGGGACAGCTGCATTCTCATCACGACTTTCCTCAAGAAATTATGGCTGTATCCAACACCTCTGCATGCGTAGTAACTCTCTGACATCAACGATGTGGAACGACAACTCGTGAAAATATCGCACGAACTTCTTACTCCGCTTCCCTTCAATATGGACTAATTCGGAATCATCTCTTCGTAGCTGTGTGGATTGCGGTCCAATTAGCTGTAGTCATCTAGGGTCTCTTTTGAAGTTACGAACTCGGCATCTCTAATACCCCGTGGAAGGTGTCCGGCCAATTTCGTCCTCGGAAACTCGTCCAAGTCACCGGAGTGATGCGCTTTGCTCGCCCTTTCTCGATCGACTCACAACACGTTTGTGTGAGGTCCTCTTCTACCTGAAGCTAGTCAAGTTAATGACCTCGCATCGGAGCATCCAAACGAACAAACTGTCCTAGTCACTTATCCAAGGGTGACTAGCGACCTTCTATCACATCTTCGTGTATAAACTCATGCTGCATTAGCTTCTGAAGTCAGGGGGTGATATCTTATCAAACTCAGCAACAGCTCCCAAAAATGCATACAAAGAATGCCACATGTCTCTGGTGCGTACGGAAATCGAAATCAAATGCAGGTGCCACGAATGTGCATAGAAACAAACTAAGTGCAATGGGTGTGCATGAAAACATATGTCGAGTGCAACGGGTGTGCACGACAACAATGTCAGATGCATCTGATATGCACGAAGAATCTCGATTTAGTGCATCTGGTGTACACAAAATCACAACTAGTGCGCCAAGTGTGTGCAAGAATCCCAATCAAGTGCACAAGGTGCACGAAAACATATATCCAGTGCACTAGGGTGCACGAAAACAAATATCGAGTATCAAAATCAAAATCAACGGTATATGACATACACCAAATCGAAATCAAGTATACCTCGGTATATAAACTCACAAACATGTGCATCTGCATGCACAAAACCATATCAAAGTACTCAAAGTGGGCGTAAACTATACCGAATGCATAAGTCGAATCATGTGCATACTCTGTGCATGAAATCAAAATCAAGTATCTCGGGGTGTACGAAATCAAATCAAGTGCAATGGATATGCACAAAACAAAAATCAGTACAGCTGATGCATAAAATACGGATCAAGTGCAGCTATGGTGCACTTGGGAAATATCAATCATGAAACAAATCGTCAAAATACCGGAATCAAAACGATGAAAACATGATATTCGAAT
The DNA here is from genome assembly GCA_030015575.1 of Agapanthus africanus. Taxonomy (NCBI): domain Eukaryota; kingdom Viridiplantae; phylum Streptophyta; class Magnoliopsida; order Asparagales; family Amaryllidaceae; genus Agapanthus; species Agapanthus africanus. The sequence continues at coordinate 241,023,858 of CM057351.1, forward strand.
CACCAAGGCGCAAATCACAGTAACTTTCGTCAATGTCGACAAGTGCCGGTGCATCCAAGGCTAGCAGAGCCAGAATATCTACTTGCCTCCTGCCCACGGTCCGGTGTCCACTGCTCTTAGGTCCTTGTTTCCCTCTGCGGATTACCAGTTACATGACTCCTCGGCTCAACAGCCCGATACGGAGTAATGATGGAATAGTTTCGCTCTGGCGCTTCTCTGAAGATCTCCTAGCCAATTCACATGGCCACTCGTGATGTATCACGTCAATGATGGCAACCTCTGGCCTACTGAGTGTGCACGATACCCTAGATCCCAGTCCAAGTCTTTATCGTAAAGTACTCCCGGAAGATCCTGTCGGGGTCTTTTCCAAATCTCATTTCTACCGGACTGCCCAGAAGTTGGCACTCTTTACTCAATCCATTTCTTGTTCCGGGACAGCTGCATTCTCATCACGACTTTCCTCAAGAAATTATGGCTGTATCCAACACCTCTGCATGCGTAGTAACTCTCTGACATCAACGATGTGGAACGACAACTCGTGAAAATATCGCACGAACTTCTTACTCCGCTTCCCTTCAATATGGACCAATTCGGAATCATCTCTTCGTAGCTGTGTGGATTGCGGTCCAATTAGCTGTAGTCATCTAGGGTCTCTTTTGAAGTTACGAACTCGGCATCTCTAATACCCCGTGGAAGGTGTCCGGCCAATTTCGTCCTCGGAAACTCGTCCAAGTCACCGGAGTGATGCGCTTTGCTCGCCCTTTCTCGATCGACTCACAACACGTTTGTGTGAGGTCCTCTTGTACCTGAAGCTAGTCAAGTTAATGACCTCGCATCGGAGCATCCAAACGAACAAACTGTCCTAGTCACTTATCCAAGGGTGACTAGCGACCTTCTATCACATCTTCGTGTATAAACTCATGCTGCATTAGCTTCTGAAGTCAGGGGGTGATATCTTATCAAACTCAGCAACAGCTAGCTCTTCTATCCACAAGGTAGACAACCCCTCGATCACCTAGAGTAGACAGTACCTTAATAGTCTTCACAATCTGGCTGGCCTCTAGCAATGGCCCGAACACCTGGTGTAGATCTCGAACGTTTGGGTCAATGAGAAAACATAGTAAAACAATATATCAATGCGTTCGTGTATCACCGGAATACATCCTGGTCAGTCCCCGTTCCTGACGAGCTCGCTCTGACCGCATCTCTAGCCACAGCTCTCTCTGCTCGTGTAACCAAGGTAACGGAAACCACAATCCGATATCGATGAGGATAGATCATAGGAACAAATAAAAATATAGTGCATAAGAAATGTACTTTCTAAGGCTACTTAAGTGGAGCTGCGTATCATAAGTATGCCACGTAACATACACACGGTACGTCACTCTACTTAAGTCACCTACTCCATCAACCAAAGTCAACCTACGCGACGAAAGTTTGGGTCTGATACCCCCTCGGCCAAGTCTAAGTTCCGCAAGGTCAAGCCTAGGTTCCGAATATATATATATGTATATATATATATATGTATATATATATATGTATACACACACGCACATATATATATATACATACATATATATATATATACATATATATATATATATACATACATATATATATATATATATATATATATATATACGCCCTAGAGTCCGCATAGTCAAACCTAGACTCGAACCAAGGTTAAACCTAATGCTCTGATACCAACTTTGTCACGACCCGGAAAAGGCACGTAACTGGAACTTGAATCATGTGAATTTTATAGGACCCTACCTAATTCAAGTAAGCCAAAAGCCCAAAATTCTAAACCTTTTAGGGAAAATAGTGGAGGTGAAGTTTTGAAATAAAAGTTTAATGAAATCATGTTCTTTCTTTAAAAAATAAGTAATACCATAGGAAATACATTATTTTGTATCTATTTTGAAAACATATTTCGTCGTTTGAAATTTCGGCAGCACCTCCTTTGTAATTTTTAACCCGAAAACAATACAAACAATAATAATATAGGAATCCCTAAGCGAGAGCTAGCACTTCGCCAATTAGCGGAAACAACCACGCAAAGTTATAAATATACAACGCCGAAGGCGAGGATCAAAGCACAGGAATAAAGTAAAGAAAACAAGCATCATCAAGAAAAAACCAGAAACAATAATAAATACATAAGCGTGAATCTAAATCCGAAAGAATATACAACAGTGTTTTCTATGTCTACAAATATACAAAGTCTGGTTGATGGAGCTTTTAACTAGATACAATAGAATGAATATAAAAGTACAATGGTGGTCACGATGCAAGTGTATCCCACCTAAACAATGCAATCACCCGGAAGAAAGCGGTGTGCCAGCAAGCCGCAACGGAACCTGTGTGGTCAAACCTGCAAGCAAACTGTGGCACAAGTGGGTGAGTTGCCAACTCGTGAGTAGAAGACATCACCGAGTAGAAACCGAATGTATGACGATCTCCTAGGTCATACAGTAATATAATAATAATAACACAATAACATCGAGTAGTAGCAAAGGTAATAATATAAACATATGTGTAATATCAAGTACCCGTGTCCGTGTCACAAAGTAACTACATGTCATGTGTATCATGTATAAATGCATCATCAAATGGGTGTGTCCAGCATCGACACACAAAATCATGATAAAACTTGAGTGCCAAGCATCGACACTCGAAAATATCATGAAAACCGTGTCCATCAGCGACACATAATCCTCATATCTCAGGCTCCTTCAGTCCGGATCAGCCCATATCCATCTGATCTCACGACCGGTCGGTATCCTCCGGATATTCGTCGTGCCAAACTATCACCGGTCGGTAGTGCTTCCATGCCGGGCTCAACATCTCTCTATATGGCCTTCTTGCCCCGGGGTACCGCACCGGGCCCACCATGTACCCGCAGACGGTGTCTCCTTGGTCCTCGAATTAGGTAAACATATATGCTCAGAACTGAGAAATCTTATGGTGGACGCCACACATCATATAGGAAAACCGCATTTTTCTTTTATGAGATTATAAGTTTTCAAATTCACGTGCGGTTTCCCAAATCCAGAAATCTTATGAAAATAAAAATCTCATAATCATGAGCTAATAATGAACAATGAATATCGGCATAGAGCCCATCTACAGTGCATAAACAGAATGTATATATAAATGCATGTGGCATATAAGTAAGAAATGCAGTATCTAACTAGCATGTGAGGTCATGAATACTAAACAGTACTACTAAGAAACAAATTATCAGGTTTTGCTAGTGACATATGCCCTAGAGGCCATTATTCTATCATACTAGTTTGTATATTACTTAATGGTAGCTTGGAATATTCACAGTTGTATTGACAGTCTTGCTCAAAATGGTAGTATGCTACTTGGTTTGTTTCTACCTCAATATGTGCATGTGTTTCTTTTAGCATATCGCTTATACATATTGGTAGAGCCCTTAGGATCTTTTCTTGATTACCAGCGTCGTGATGGCAGTCACACTAGTGGGGGCTGGGTAGTCTATAAGCACATCCTTATACAGGTCCCTAGTCATAGGATTATCGGGACGGGGCATCGATACTCTGGAGTAGACTAGTGTATACGCTTCTCATCCCAGCAGGGGAGATGGTCTGTCCCACAGCCATTAGTACGTCATACTGGAGATAGTATGGAGGTACTCATTGGGTAATGAGTACACTGGACAGGACTCGTCGGGAACTGCTGCTGGGTATTATACCTATCATCGGGTAGCAGTTCCCAGGTGACATAAGTACAGCTTAGTCCGTCGACTTCACACTGCTACTTCGCCTCAAGTGTGTTCCCACTGTACTTTTATTACTACCCTACCACGGCCCAAAGGAGTCGTGCAAACAGGTAGTAGTTGGGTGCAGTCCCGAAACACTTGGAGGCAGTGGCGGTTAGATAGGACTCGTCTCTCCCGGTATTATGGGTTGATATCGCGCTCTGTTCGGAAAGCCATTACACAAAGTCCCTGGCCAGGGCATGCGAGATTTACTAGTAGGTATTCCAGTAGTTTCTCAGGGTGTTTTGGGCTACACTCCGACACGACTTATTGCGCTATTAGGGTACAATTACCGCCCTCCTAGGCCCGATATGTGATACTCTTAGACAAACAGACCGACTGTACGGAGATTGTCACAGATAGGTTCAGTAGGAGTTCAGATGAGTTTGCTCATCGGCCTTCTTATCGACAGATAACTGGGTAGCCGTTACGTGCAGCTAGTACCGCTTGCGGCTTGTGGTTAAACACCCTGCCAGCGTAGTGTCGAGTCTTTAGAGTCCCACACAGAGGGTTTCCCTACATCTGGCAAAAGATATAGAGGTCGTATGGCTTTACGGTAGGGCTTTGATCACGTACGTGTACTTGTGCACGTATGATGTTCGGGCAGATAATACTAGTGGGCTTTGGTTTAAGCTGGATCCTAGTATTATATTGTTGGATTTGTTTCGTCTCTTTGTGTTCGTGTTTCTCGGAATACGGATATGGGTATGTATATACGGATGAGGGGCATTCTCATAATTTACTTGGGATTGCTTCTAGAAGGAGACACCTCATTAGAGTTTTTATCTTTTGATTAAAATCAATTATGAGGTGGAGAAAATGAGGTATTATTTTTTATATGATAATTGAAGCATGGATACTTGGTTTGACTATTGAGGTATGGTTTGACTTAGATATTTTGTGAGTTGCAAGGTGGCATTAAGATATTTTTTGAGAAATGCAATGTGGCATTAGATATTTGTGTGAGATATTTTGGGCATGCTTATAGTCATATCAAGAGAGCCATATTCCATGATCATTATCAAAAACACATTCTCTTTCCTCAAGTGATCTTCTTCTTCCTCTAAACCCTAAAAGTCTCATGAGTTGAGAAACCCAGGGTTCTAAGAGACAAACTAACGCATCTTCTTTCTCTACATCACCTAGGCCATCTAGTTTAGCGAACTAGGTGCCCTAGTTACCTCGGTTTTGAGGTTGGAGCTCGGATTACAGACTCTCAGGTGGATCGTCTTTGACTCGAGGAAGCCGACGAGGAAGCATCGATCCGTTACGCTCCTCGGAGCTCACGATGACGAGGAGGACAGCAAAGAAGACCCGAAGGACTTGTATCATGAGGTATAAACTCCTTTCCGAGTAGTTAACCTCTTTACAAGCTTAGCTAGTTAGGGTTTAGCAACGATCCAGGAGTTCAAGCCGGTGTTGCGAGCTTTGAAAATTGTTTTTAAAATATTCTGCCTCCCCGCGAACCCATAGGGTGTGCGACATTGACTTACAGTGGTATCAGAGCCTACTAAACCTTTACTTGCTAGTTAGCAAGTTATTAGAACTTCGATCGTCGGAAAATCACGAAAACGATACACCCGTAACCTTGGTTTCTGTCGATTTTTAAAACTGTGATAAAAATTATTTCAGAGGCATAAAAATTGCAAGCAGGGTATTCTAAGAACACAGAAGAAAAATGAGTCCATAACTCTGTTAGTGTATATGCCCTAGAGGCCATTACTGTATCATACTAGTTTGTATATTACTTAATGGAAGCTTGGGATATTCACCTTGTATAAACAATCTTGCTCAATATAGTAGTATGCTACTTGGTTTGTTCCTACTTCAATGTGTACATGTGTTTATTTTTAGTATATCACCTATACACATTAGTGGAGCCCTTAGGATCTTTGCTTGATTACCAGCGTTGTGATGGCAATCACACTAGTGAGGGCTGGGTAATCTATAAGCACATCCTTATGCAGGTCCCTAGTCGCAGGTCTATCGAGACAGGGCATCGATACTCCGGAGTAGACTAGCGTATGCGCTTCTCATCCCAGTGTGGGAGATGGTCTGTCCCACAGCCATCAGTACGTCGTACTGGAGATAGTATGCGGGTGCTCGTTGGGTTACGAGTACACTGGACAGGACTCGTCGGGAACTGTTGGTTGGTACTATACCTATCGTCAGTTATCAGTTCCCAGGTGACATGAGTACAGCTTAGTCCGCTGACTTGACACTGTCACTTCGCCTCGAGTGTGTTCCCACTGTACTTAGATTACTACCCTACCACGGCTCAAAAGAGTCGTGCAAACAGGTAGTAGTTGGGTGCAGTCCCGAAGCACTTTGAGGCAGTGACGTTTAGACAGGATTCGTCTCTCCCGGTATTGGGAGTTGACATCGCACTGTGTCTGGGAGAGCCATTACACGAGTAGTCCCTGTCCAGGGCAAGCGAGATATACTGGTAGGTTTCCAGTGTTATCTCAGGGTGTTCTGGGCTTCACTCCGACACGACTTGTACCGCTATTGGGGGACTGACGTTTACCGCCCCCTAGGCCCGCCATGCGATGTATCTGACGAATAGACCGGACTGTATGGAGACTGTCACAGTCAGACTCAGTAGGAGTTTAGATGGGTTTCACCTCGTCAGTCTTCTTGTCGGCATCTACCTGGGGACCGTTACGCACAGCTAGTGCCGCTTGCGGTCTGTGGTTAAACCCACTTCCAGCGTAGTGTCGAGTCTTTAGAGTCCCACACAGAAAGCTATTCGCCTTTAGGCAAAAGTGTAGAGGTCGCATGGTTTTGCGACAGGGTTCGGTCACATCCGTGCACTTATGCACGTACAGTGTCCGGACAGTTAACACTAGCGGGCTTTGGTTTATGCCAGATCCTAGTGTATGTTTTGGGATTGGTTTTATCCAGTATGTATTCGTGTTCCTCGGAAAACGGATCCGGGTGTGTACGCACAGTTGACGGAGAGACAGAGGCAGGGGATTCTCATTAGGGTTGTTGACTATTGACTTTTTGCTTAACCCTAATGAGAATATGATATGTAATTAACAATAATATTAATTAAGTATTATAGTGACATGGTTATTGAGGGGTTGACTTTGTTGACTTGTTGACTTTGTTGACCGGTTGACTAGGTTGGACTAGTTGACCATCATGATGACAATGGCTATCATTTCATGGCAAAGACTTTTGCTTGCTTGTTCTCTTGTGCAAAATGAGTGCATGAAATGATATGGCTATTGTAGCTTAAACCATCACTAATACTTGATTGCTATTATTGGTTATGATGGATTTGGATTATGAGAGCCAAGAGAGAAAAGTCTTGCTCATTCTTTTCATTTCCTTTCTCTCTCTTGTGTTCTTGAGCTCTCATCTTCTTCCTCTTGCTCTCCCTCTCTTTAGTCTATGGTTCACTTGTCTCATGTGTTGAGAACCAAGAACCATAGAGAAAATCCCAACACACACTCCTCTACTCACTCTAGTTCACAAGGTTTAGCAAACCGAGTGAACTAGTTTCTTCAAAGATCGAAGAAGAAGCCAAAGGTAGAAGCTTTCAGGTGGATCGATCTTCGGCGCAAGGAGACGACGGGGTGAAGCCGATCCGGACAACCATCGAGGCTTGAAGACGAAGGAGTTCAAGAAAGAAAGGTATAACCCCCTAATCGAGTAGTTAACAACTCCTAGTTAGGTTGTTAGTTAGATGTTTAACAAAGATCCGGTTTTGAGTCCATGTTACCGCCTCTAGAAAATTATTTTTCATCAAATTCCGCATGCCCGAAAGTACCGGGAGAGGTAGCATGGACTTACAGTGGTATCAGAGCCTAGTTAAACTCTATTTAACATGTTAACAAAGTAACAAGAAGATCGATCAAAGAAAAAGTCCCGAAATGTACCCGGAATTCATGCTTGCTGTCGATTTTCAAAGTACTGTAAAAGTAATAAATCATGCTTTAAAAATCGACTCAGGGTTTTTATAGTCTACTATAGAAAAACTGTCCAGAGATCTCACCAAACCACCGCGGAAACGCGGCAATAGCTTGCTATTGCCGCGGTTCCGCGGCCGATTGAGCTCCTCTATGGATTGTCTTCACTGCAGTTTGTTCTATGGGGTATTTTGGGAATTTTGGTATATGTTTTTTCAGCCCAGATTTTCCAGAAAGAAAAATTTGTTTTTTGGGGCTTTAAAAACCGTATTTTGATCGAGTTTCTAAAGACTTAAGCTGACGGGTATTTCTGTGATGTGATATTTGTATTGAACGTCTGCTAATCGCTATATGTCGATTAGTGGGGGTTATACAAATCTGTGATCTGTAATGTTGCTGGAATGTGTATATGAATTCATTGGATTGTCGCGGGTGAATAGCCGGGGGTTGTGAGACGAGAGTTTTATTTTCTTTCAATTCATGTAAATTTGTAAATTGATGTAATAATTATTTGTATGGCCGCACAACCGGGTCGGGGTTGTAGCCGTCATTGTATAATTTCTTTTTACTTTTTTTGCTCCTAGGATAGACCCATGGAGGGGGTGCACAAACTATCGGGTATGCCGAAGTGCCGAGTGGCCTATTCATGGGGTTGAGGGAGGTTGCTTCGCTTCGGGTACTTGGTGGGTAGTTTGCCGCACCCGTAGTGGTCTTGGGTGGGGTATTGGCTATTCACCGCGACCGTGTAATCTGCTTTTCGTTACAGGCTCGTGCGAATTGCGGGTTCCTAGTATATCCAATGTGTTCATCTGTGATCTGAAATGGCTATCATTGCAATATATCTATATATGATATTATTTAGGCATTGCTTATGTTTTACAGCCGCGCTAGCCCAGCCCTCGCTCTGTCGTTAGTTAAGTAACCTAACGGGTAATGACGGGGCCCCGTGGCGAATGCGAATGGCATAAGCGTACGTCATATTTTGGTTGTTTTCTGCAATGGTAGGATTAAATGATGGGACGCATTAAAAGAACTAATGCAAGAAAAACACGCATTAAAAGAACTAATGCAAGAAAATAAACCAAGTAAAAGTCGTTGGAACACTTTCGAAAAACCACTCGGTTCTTTTCAAAACCAACTTTTAAATGCGGAGCTTGAGCCACTCCTTTTAAAAGCTATCTCGTTCCATCGATTATATCAAGTTCACTACGTTCACGGTTTTGCCAAAACCATCCGTAGCCCTCCATCATTTCAGTTAAATATTCGGTAGTATTCTAGCTATGTATTTTGACCTCACGCCAAGGCATAGTGATTGGTAGCTGCCGGATATTTATCTGTTGAATAGATAGAATGCGTTGGTTTGAGACAGTCGTACTGCCATTTTGGCATACGTCAAGGGTATGTACGGGTGGGTTCAAATTAACCTGGATAATGATGGGAAGAACTTGACATGTGACTTATGACATTTTGACCTCACGCCAAGGTCATAAGAGCATGGGGCAAAAATCCACATCGGGAGTTTCATAAGTACTGAAACTTGCTAGCGTTGCATAACATTTGGAGTGTGATGATTCTGGTAGGATTCCTTCAGTTTCGTCACGTGATGATATTTGGATCCCGATCCTACTGTGAGTATATGCTACTCCTCGGGAAATTTCTCACTTAACGATCAATGCTATAAACCTAGTAGGTGTCTAGAAAGGTGTTAGCGGGGCTACGCCCCCAGGGAAAAGTGGTTCTTAAATTAAGGAACTTTGCGAAAGCGTTGGAAAACCTCCCTCGAAGTACCGACACCAGCCTGGCCGAACGGTTAAGCAAGTATTGTACGGTGAGATTGATCCTGACTAATTCTTCCTTTTTGGTTTGAGGAGGGATTCGAGAAACAGTGGGTGCCATCCTGTTTAGACAAACTAAAAACCACTCTAAACTTGCAAGAGCGTCATGCTGAGTGTTTCTTCTCTCTCCTAATTGCAGCGACCAATCGACATGACTGGACTTAAGTTACTTCTAGATAAAAACAAACTGACAGGGCTAAACTATAAAGATTGGCTCAGGAATGTCAAAATGGCAATCACTTACGACAAGCTGGGGTATCTTCTTACCACCAAAGCTCCCCCCGTCCCAGGTCCCACCTCCAGCGTCGCGGATAAGGAAATCCGTAAGACTTGGGAGATTGATTGCGCGAAGGCCAGGTGCCTCGTGCTTGCCTCTATGGACAACGAACATCAGAGGAGGCACGAGAATATGGACCTCGAATCCATATTTCTCCATACAAAAGAACTGTATGGAGAGCAGTCTCGTATCGCAAGATACGAAGTGTCGAAGAAGTTATTTTCGGCAAGGTTGGCTGTCGGATCATCGATAGCGGAACACGTGCTTAAGATGATTGGCTACATAGAAGAGCTCGCGGACTTTGGGACCACGTTGGAGAATGAGCTCTATACAGACTTGATTCTCCAGTCCCTTCCTTCCACTTACGCCCAGTTTATCCTGAACTTCAACTTACAAGAAAAGGAAGTTGAACTTTCAGAACTTCTCAACATGCTGAGGAGCGCAGAGGGCACCCTACAGAAAGGTAGGGAAACATCCACTTTGTTTGTAGGAGGATCTTCCTCTTCTATGTCCAAGGCGAAAGCCAAAGGAAAGAAGAAGAAAGCCCCCGCCAAACCAAGGGGCGGTATTAGTAAAGTGGATACGAAGGGAAAGGCAAAGGCAACAAAGAAAGCGGGGCAGCTTGTGGATACGAAGAATGCTTCTATTGTCATAAGAAGGGACACTGGAAGAATGATTGCAAGGCTTGGAAAGCCAGGACACAGGAACTGAAGCAAGTTGCGGCTTCAGCTTCAGGTGTGTATGTTATTGAAAACTGTCTTTCAATAAACTCTACTTCCTGGGTATTGGATACCGGATCAGGATCTCATATCTGTAATTCTTTGCAGGCACTGAGAAAGAGTAGGGTTTTGAAGGCAGGTGATATGACCCTCAGAGTTGCAAACGGAGCTGGCATGGATGCTGAGTCCGTGGGGGACTATCACCTTGGCTTGTCAGATGGACATGTTTTGGTTTTGCGTAATTGCTATTTTGTACCCAATGCAACTTGTAATATCATTTCTGTATCTTTATTATCTAAAGAAGGTTATGAATTTACATTTGTAAGTAATGTTGTGAACATTCACCTTATTCAAGTTCTGATTGGGTCAGGTACATTAAGCAATGGTATATACGTATTAAACCAACCACAGATTTTCAATGTCCAGAATACACACAAAAGAAAGTCTCCGGAAATAAATCAGACTTTCTTATGGCATTGTAGACTGGGTTACATCAATGAGAGAAGGTTGACGAAGTTACATACAGAAGGATATTTGAATCCGTTCAAATATCAATCGTATGCCACTTGTCAATCCAGTCTCAAAGGAAAGATGACAAAGGCTCCGTTCACTGGACACGGAGTAAAAGCGAGCGAGCTCTTGGGACTCGTACACAGCGACGTGTGCGATCCAATGTCTACACATGCGCGAAGCGGTTATTCTTACTTCATTACTTTTACGGATGAATTTTCAAGGTACGGGTATGTCTTCTTAATGAAACATAAATCCGAAGCCTTTGGAAAGTTCCAGGAATATAAGAATGAAGTAGAAAAACAAACCGGCAAAAGTATCAAGATTCTAAGATCGGATCGAGGTGGAGAATACTTAAGTGCCGAGTTCCTGGATTATTTAAAAGAGAACGGAATTCTCTCTCAGCTTACTCCTCCATACACTCCGCAACATAATGGTGTATCGGAGAGATAGAACCGAACCCTATTGGATATGGTACGGTCCATGATGAGTAACGCTGAGTTACCGCGATCATTCTGGGGGTATGCGCTAGAATCAGCTGCATACCTTTTGGACCGAGTTCCAACTAAGACTGTGCCTACCACACCATATGAGATATGGAGTGGGAAGAAACCCTATCTTCAATATCTGAAGATCTGGGGATGTCCGGCTTTTGTCAAAAAGCAGCATGCGGACAAGCTCGAGGCATGCTAAGTACTGTGCAAGTTTGTGGGATATCCAAAGAACTCCAGGGGGTATCTCTTCTATTACGCAGAGGAACAAAAGATCATTGTTTCTCATAATGCCCATTTTCTTGAACACCAGTTCTTAGAAAAGGAAACAAGTGGGAGCGAAATAGGAAGAAATTCCAGAACCACAGACTATTACTGAAAGCTTAGTGGAACCAGAGGGTTCAAAAGAACAGGACATTCCTACGCCGCTCCGCAGGAGTAGTAGGCAGTCTCATCCGCCCGAGAGATACTACGGTTTTCTCATAGACGGGGATAGAGAGGATTGCATCATAGATTATGATGAGCCTACTAGCTTCCAGCAGGCCGTTCAGAGCGTTGACTCGGTAAAATGGCTGGATGCAATGCGGACCGAAATGGAGTCCATGTATACCAACAAAGTATGGACGTTGGACATTGCTCCAGACGGGGTAAAACCCGTAGGATGCAAGTGGATCTTCAAAAGGAAGATTGGTGTAGATGGATAGGTTGAGACCTATAAAGCAAGACTGGTAGCAAAGGGTTTTCGTCAAAGACCTGGTTTGGACTATGATGAGACCTTTTCTCCAGTAGCTATGCTGAAATCCATTCGGATCCTTCTTGCCATTGCTGCCTTCCACGATTATGAGATTTGGCAGATGGACGTAAAGACTGCTTTTCTAAATGGAAATTTAGAGGAGTGTGTTTATATGGACCAGCCAGAGGGTTTCATTCAGAGTGGGAGCAGCGGAAAGGTGTGCAAGTTGCTTAAGTCCATCTATGGACTAAAGAAGGCATCGCGGAGTTGGAACATCTGTTTTGATGAGACGGTCAAGGAATTTGGCTTTATCAAAAATCCAGATGAGCCATGCATCTATAGTAGATTTGTACCGAGAACTGTAGTATTCATCATTTTATACATGGATGACATTCTCTTAATAGGAAATGACATTCCTATGCTACAATCTGTCAAGGGGTTCTTGTCACACAGGTTCTCCATGAAAGACCTGAGTGATGCCTCATACATTCTGGGGATCCGGATCTATCGTGACAGATCCAAGAGGATATTAGGACTTTCACAGTCTAGGTACATCGACACCATACTGAAAAGATTCAGTATGGAAGATTCCAAGAGCGGTAATCTACCGGCTTGTCACGGGATCACCCTCTCCAAAGAGATGTCTCCCAAGACTGATTTGGAAAGGGATCGCATGTCTATTATACCCTATGCTTCTGCGGTAGGCTCTATAATGTATGCAATGTTGTGTACCAGACCAGATGTAGCATATGCACTGAGTGTGGTAAGCCGGTATCAGTCAAACCCTGGGGAGAAACATTGGATAGCAGTAAAGAACATTCTCAAGTACCTGAGAAGGACTAAGGAGATGTTCTTGGTGTATGGCGGAAAAGACCTCCAGATCGAGGCCTTTGCTGACTCCAACTTCCAGAGTGACAAGGATGATTCCAAGTCCATGTCGGGTTATGTCTTTACCCTCAATGGAGGGGCGGTGTGTTGGAAGAGTTCCAAACAGGAAACCGTTGCTGACTCGACGATGGAAGCGGAATATATCGCTGCTGCAGATGCCCCAAAAAAAGCTGTCTGGGTAAGGAAGTTCTTAACTGAACTTCAGGTGGTTCCGTCCATTGTTGATCCAATACCTCTGTAATGCGACAACAACGGGGCTATAGCTTTAGCAAAGGAACCAAGGTCCCATCAGAAGTCCAGACACATCTTAAGGCGGTATCACCTGATCAGGGAGATCGTGGGTCGCCAGGAGATCGAGGTTCGGAGAGTTTCTACAGAAGACAACACTGCTGATCCACTCTCAAAGGCCTTGCCCTAGACTCAGTTCGAGCGGCTGATCGAGATGATAGGTCTTCGATACGCCAGTACATGGCCTTAGTGGAAGTGGGAGATTGTTAGTGTATATGCCCTAGAGGCCATTACTGTATCATACTAGTTTGTATATTACTTAATGGAAGCTTGGGATATTCACCTTGTATAAACAATCTTGCTCAATATAGTAGTATGCTACTTGGTTTGTTTCTACTTCAATGTGTACATGTGTTTATTTTTAGTATATCACCTATACACATTAGTGGAGCCCTTAGGATCTTTGCTTGATTACCAGCGTTGTGAGGGCAATCACACTAGTGGGGGCTGGGTAATCTATAAGCACATCCTTATGCAGGTCCCTAGTCGCAGGACTATCGAGACAGGTCATCGATACTCCGGAGTAGACTAGCGTATGCGCTTCTCATCCAAGTATGGGAGATGGTCTGTCCTACAGCCATCAGTACGTCGTACTGGAGATAGTATGCGGGTGCTCGTTGGGTTACGAGTACATTGGACAGGACTCGTCGAGAACTGTTGGTTGGTACTATACCTATCGTCAGTTATCAGTTCCCAGGTGACATGAGTACAGCTTAGTCCGCTGACTTGACACTGTCACTTCGCCTCGAGTGTGTTCCCACTGTACTTAGATTACTACCCTACCACGGCTCAAAGGAGTCGTGTAAACAGGTAGTAGTTGGGTGCAGTCCCCAAGCACTTGGAGGCAGTGACGGTTAGACAGGATTCGTCTCTCTCGGTATTGGGAGTTGACATCGCGCTGTGTGTAGGAGAGCCATTACACGAGTAGTCCCTGGCCAGGGTAAGCAAGATATACTGGTAGGTTTCCAGTGTTATCTCAGGGTGTTCTGGGCTTCACTCCGACACGACTTGTACCGCTATTGGGGGACTGACGTTTACCGCCCCCTAGGCCCGCCATGCGATGTATCTGACGAACAGACAGGGCTGTATGGAGACTGTCACAGTCAGACTCAGTAGGAGTTCAGATGGGTTTCACCTCGTCAGTCTTCTTGTCGGCATCTACCTGGGGACCGTTACGCACAGCAAGTGCCTCTTGCGGTCTGTGGTTAAACCCACTGCCAGCGTAGTGTCGAGTCTTTAGAGACCCACACAGAAAGCTATTCGCCTTTAGGCAAAAGAGTAGAGGTCGCATGGTTTTGCGACAGGTCGCATGGTTTTGCGACAGGGTTCGGTCACATCCGTGCACTTATGCACGTACAGTGTCCGGACAGTTAACACTAGCGGGCTTTGGTTTAAGCCAGATCCTAGTGTACGTTTTGGGATTGGTTTTATCCAGTATGTATTCATGTTCCTCGGAACGCGGATGTGGGTGTGTATGCACAGTTGACGGAGAGACAGAGGCAGGGGATTCTCATTAGGGTTGTTGACTGTTGACTATTGACTTTTTGCTCAACCCTAATGAGAATATGATATATAATTAACAATAATATTAATTAAGAATTATAGTGACATGGTTATTGAGGGGTTGACTTTGTTGACTTGTTGACTTTGTTGATCGGTTGACTAGGTTGGACTAGTTGACCATCATGATGACAATGGCAATCATTTCATGGCAAAGACTTTTGCTTGCTTGTTCTCTTGTGCAAAATGAGTGCATGAAATGATATGGCTATTGTATCTTAAACTATCACTAATACTTGATTGCTATTATTGGTTATGATGGATTTGGATTATGAGAGCCCAGAGAGAAAAGTCTTGCTCATTCTTTTCATTTCCTTTCTCTCTCTTGTGTTCTTGAGCTCTCATCTTCTTCCTCTTGCTCTCCCTCTCTTTTGTCTATGGTTCACTTGTCTCATGTGTTGAGAACCAAGAACCATAGAGAAAATCCCAACACACTCTCCTCTACTCACTCTAGTTCACAAGGTTTAGCAAACCGAGTGAACTAGTTTCTTCAAAGATCGAAGAAGAAGCCAAAGGTAGAAGCTTTCAGGTGGATCGATCTTCGGCGCAAGGAGACGACAGGGTGAAGCCGATCCGGACAACCATCGAGGCTTGAAGACAAAGGAGTTCAAGAAAGAAAGGTATAACCCCCTAACCGAGTAGTTAACAACTCCTAGTTAGGTTGTTAGTTAGATGTTTAACAAAGATCCGGTTTTGAGTCCATGTTACCGCCTCTAGAAAATTGTTTTTCATCAAATTCCGCATGCCCGAAAGTACCGGGAGAGGTAGCATGGACTTACAAACTCATCAGGACCACCATGGAACAGAGGTGAATCGGTCGATTTGCAGCCATTTCGCGGCCGAGTCGTGGCCGAGTTGGCTCGTTTTTCCTCTGTGTGTCTTATTTTGGGTTTATTGTTCTCTGGGATGTTTGGTTTCTACCCATTATGTTTTGTGTGCTGGTTTGCACTTGGGGTGGACACGGAAAATAGTTTTCGATCAAAATTATAAGTTATTTGCTAATCAGGTTTTTTCTGTGTTGTGATATATGTGGTGAACGTCCGCTAATCGCTATACGTCGATTAGTGGGGGTTGCACATATCTGTGATCTGTGATGTTGGTTTATGTATATGAACTTATTGGATCGTCGTGGATGAATAGCCGGGGATGTGAGATGAGTGTTTTATCTTCATTCGATGTAAATTCTAAAGTAGTGTAATATTATTTTGCAGGGCACATCCGGGTTGAGGTTGTAGCCACCGTTGTATTATTTATTTTACTGTTTTCTGCTCCTATGATAGACCCAAGTTGGGGTGCTCAAACTACCGGATTCTTTGGAGTGCCGAGTGGCCTATTCACTTTGCTGAGGGAGATTGCATCACTTTGAGATTTTGGCGGGTGGTTTTCCGCACCCGTAGGGGTCTGGAGTGGGATTTGGCTATTCGTCACGATCGTGGAATCTGTCTTTCGTTACAGGCTTAAACGAAACGCGGAATTTCTAGTATATCTAATATGCTCATCTGTGATCTGGAATGCCTATTATTGCGTCAGACGAATGGTTATTATATATATATATATACATATATATATTATATAATACACGTTGCTTATGTTTTGCATCCGCGCTAGTTCAGCCCCCAGCTCTGGCGTTAGTTAAGTAACCTAACGGTGTAAGACGGGACCCGGTGGCGAATGCGGATGGCATAAACATACGTCATATTTTCGTTTCTTTCTGTGATGATAAGTGTAATTGATGGAACTGCATTACATTAATTCAAAGCAAACAAACCAGAGCTGAATCGTTGGAACAAATTTTAAAACCACTCCGGTTTTTTTTCAAAACAGCAAACTTTTAAAATGCGGAGCTTAAACCACTCCTTTTAAAAGCTATCAGGTTCCTTCGATTATATCAAGCTCACTACGTTCACGGTTTCGCTAAAACCATTCATAGCCATTCGTCATGTCATATGATTATTCAGTAGTATTCAAGCTATGTTTTATGACCTTCGCCAAGGCATAGTCATTGGTAGCTGCTGGATATTCATATGCAGCATAGATAGATGCGTTGGTTTGGGACAGTCGTACTACTTTGTTGGCCTTCGTCAAGGGTAAGTACGGGTGAGTTCAAATTAACCTGGACAATGATGGGTAGAACTTGACATCTGACTTATGATTTGTTGGCCTTCGTCAAGGTCATAAGAGCATGGGGCGAAAATCCACATCGGGAGTTTCTAAGGAAACTGAAACTTGCTAGTGTTGCATACCATTTGGAGTGTGATAATGTTGGTAGGACTCCTTCAGGATTATCACACAATGATATTTGGATCCCGATCCTACTATGAGTATATGCTACTCCTCGGGAGATTTTTTCACTTAACGATCAATCCTATAAACCAAATAGGTGTCTAGAACAGTGTTAGCGGGGCTACGCCTCCAGGGAAAAGAGGTTATTTAATTAAGGAACTTCACGAAAGTGTCGTAAAACCTCCCTCGAAGTACCGACACTAGCCTGGCTGAAAGGTTAAGCAAGTATTGTACGGTGAGATTAATCCTAACTAATTCTTCTTTTATGGTTTGAGGAAGGATTCGAGAAACAGTGGGAGCCATCCTGTTTAGATAAACTAAAAACCAATCTAAACGTGCAAGAGCATCATGCTAAAGTGTTTCTTCTCTTTTTCTTAATTGCAGCGACCAGTTGACCGCGCCTAGGTTACAATTAGCTAATAAATTGACTGGGCCAGACTATATTGACTGGAAAGGGTTTGTCCAGATGTCCATTGCCTATGACAAGATGGACCAGCTCATTACTACTCAACCCCCCGCCGTCCAAGGTCCAGTTTCCACCGTCGCGGATGTTGATATCCATATGAAAA
Source organism: Agapanthus africanus (assembly GCA_030015575.1). Lineage (NCBI taxonomy): Eukaryota > Viridiplantae > Streptophyta > Magnoliopsida > Asparagales > Amaryllidaceae > Agapanthus > Agapanthus africanus. Next base: position 241,041,715 of record CM057351.1, read on the forward strand.
GGGAAAAAGATAGTGCAAATACCAAGTGCCTCGTGTTGGCCTTGGTAGATGGTGATAACCAGAGGCAACACGAGAAGATAGACTTAGCTTCCATCTTCCTCCATAACAAAGATTCATATGGAGAGCAATCTTATATCGCAAGATATGAGACCTCGAAGGAATTGCTTCAAGCGGGTTGGTTATCGGGTCATCTGTAGAGGACAACGTCCTTACAATGACTAGCTATATAGATGAGCTCAAGGACCTGGAGACCATGTTGGAGAACCACTCATATGGTGACTTGATTCTACAGTCCCTACTTTCTACTTACACCGTGAAGGAAACCAGGGAGACACCCGCTCTGCTTATTGGGGAATCTTCCTCTTCTGGATCCAAGGCGGTTGCCAAGGGTAAGAAGAAGAAGACATCCACAAAGCCGATAGGCGGTGTCAGTAAAGTAGAGGGAAAGGGAAGGGCAAAAGTTTTGGGGCTGACAATAGGGAAGGAGGGATGGTCATACTGTCACAGGAAAGGGCATTAGCAGAAGGAATGCAGGGCTTTGAAAGCCAGAATCCAGGATCTGAAGCATGTTATGGCTTCGACTTTGTAAGTGCACGGCGGCGCCCCGGCCGTCAATCGGACGCCGGAATACGGAAGCGATGCTTAACTTTAATTTTTCAAACTGGCACCACCGCGCACTATAAACCCGGATCGTGCCATTAACTAGTCCTAGCTAACTACAAGATTGGGAAGAGAGATATACCGAGCGATCCGTGTCCTCCGGTCTTCTCGCCGTCGTCCCGATCTCCCGCGGAATGTCCAGTCTCCACCTCCTCGCCGGAAAGGCACCACGTCGCCTGCTTCTTTTACGGGCTCCCACCTCTATACCGACGCAACTCGGGCACGAAGTTGGCGAGCCGACGTGCCCAAGGTTTGCTGTAGAATGTGTAGCGCTCATGTCTCATTTTGGGGTAGTGGAGGTTGCCATTTGGTGTAGGAATGATATAAGCTTTTGTAGATGGAACTTGTGGGGATTTTTGTGAAGCCAAAAGACTAAAAATCCCACACAACAAAAATGGGCAGCCCTCTCCCATCTTTGGTCGGCCATGCATATGGTGGTGGGGTGAGAATGGAATCAAGTGAGGAAAAATCCCATGGGACAAGAATAATGCAAGGTAGAGTGTAAAAAGGGAAAAAGGCAAGTCTCACATCAAACATCATAACTCTTCATCATAAACAAGCATGATAACAAACTAAGACCAACACTCCACCACAACCATCATGAAACCAAAATTCAAGCCATCATGGTCAAAAGAAGTCAAATGATGGTGCAAGTATCATGATACAATAATATGCAAAGTCCCCCTTCCAAATAGCTAATTTGCACAAATGCAAATAAGCCATCCTCCACCAATCTTCGGCCAATGAAGGATACAAAGAAATATGGCCGAAACGGAAAGCAAACTGGCAAATCCAGAAAACTGGTCCCGTAATAAATTACAGGAAAACCCCGATACTGTGTATACACACCCGCATCTGTTTTCCGATCGAAATACAAATGCAATGAGACAAATTTACACTGTACTATACTAGGATCCGGCTTATACCAAAGCCGGCTAGTATTATCCGTCCGATCCTGATCCGTGCAATATCACACGTATCTGATCGAACCCTGCCATATATCCATACGGCCTCTAGTACTAACCGTCCGATCCTGATCCGTGCAATACCTCACGTATCTGATCGGACCCTGCCATATCTCCATACGGCCTATACAGCGTTTCGCCCGAAACTTGAGTAACTGTATGTGCGGTGGACTCTAAAGACTCGTCAATACTATGGCTGTGGATTTAACCACTAGCACGTCAGAGGTATTAGCCATACGTGACGGGCCACCAGCTATTGACCAAAAGGGACGTCGATGAACGAACTCATCCTGACACCCTACTGAGCCTGTCAGTGACAATATCCGTACAGTCCGGTCCGTTCGTCTATGAGCATCGCATGGCGGGCCTAGGGGGTTGGTAAAAGTCAGACCTCCAAAAGCGGTACAAGTCGTGTCGGAGTGTAGCCCAGAACACCCTGATATACTACTGGAATACCTACCAGTAAATCTCCTGCCTCGGTCGAGGGCTTCGTGTAATGGCTCTCCTAGACACAGCACGACCTCACCCCCAATACCGGGAGAGACGAAGCCGTGAAAATCCGCTCACTGCCTCCATGTGGCTCGGGACTGTACCCAACAAAAACCTGTTTTCACGTCTCCTTTGAGCGTAGTAGGGTAGTAATCAAAGTACAGTGGGAACTCACACGAGACAAATGACGATCCCCAGGTCGATGAACTAACCTGTACACATGTCACCAGGGAACTGCTATCAGACGTCAGGTATAAGACCAACTAGCATATTCCCGGCGAGTCTTGTCCGGTGTACTCATAACCTAATGAGCACCTGTATACATCTTAGGTGAACCAACTGACACCAGTGGATTGTGAGACCGGCCACCGCCCCTCGTCGGGGTCTCGACTGTATACACTAGTCTACTCCGGAGTATCGATGCCCTGTCTCGAAACTCCCACGACTAGGGACCTTTTAAGGATGTGCTTATAGACTGCCAGCTCTCACGTATATGATCGCCCTCTTACTGCTGGCAGTCAAGCAAGAATCCTAGGGGCTCTATCAACGTGTAATAGCGACATGTCAGGTCACCTAAAGCTGTACACGATGATAAAGGTAAACCAGATAGCATACTATCATCTCGAGTAAGACTGTCTTACCGGGATAGGTCCTCCCTCAATCATTGCAATCACGTGCCTGTGATCCAATAATTGACTCTGAGGGCACTATCTCCAACAATCTCCCACTTGCACTCAAGGCTAATTATTGCGATGTCGCATACTCACAGCCCATGTGATACCGAACACCCAACTCCTATACTTGTCAGTCTCACAAAGCTCGTTTGCGAAACTATTGCGTTCGAGGAATAGCCTCAGTGAGTGGATCCGCTTTGATGTTTCTTTCTATGTCTCTCTATATCTCAAGTTCGCGGAGAAAGCCATCTCCCGAAATGAGCAATACCTATCTTAGAATGTGTCTAGATGTCTGATGGGACCTAGCTCATAAATGAACTCCAAATCCAAACTTCTTAGACTGTATCGTCAACTGAACTTAATCAGTGTCCCGCGCCATGCCTCCCTCAGTATTCCCTTGGACCACCTGTCCAAAATACTATCCCTCGTCAGAAGGAAAAACTATAACTCTGACAACCTCCTTGTCGTCCAGGTCACCTTAGAACCCTGGAATGATAAATGTCTCCCGAATGAGGCTGTCGTTATCATATCCCTAGAACATCCACTTATGTTCTAAAACTGCTTCCGACTGTTTCCCTAGGATAGGATCAATGTCAACTTATTGCATCTAGTGCAAGAACAACATCTGGTGTGGTACTTGACATCTCATGATTGACTCAATTGCCTAAGCAAGTGATCTGCCAATCATGCACATCCCTCTCCCCTTTAGTCTGTAAGACACCTTTAGAGAGGGTGACTCCGTCACCTGCAGGTACACTACCGTACCAGAAGTCGTCCATTCTAAATACTCTTAGAATGCTGTCTAAGTACCCATAATTGGGAAACCACCCAAATCTAGATCTAAAACCATAGATCCAGTAACCAGTATGTCTGATATAATGTCCAAGTCCCATGTGGAGAAACCACTGTGTGACGACCAAAGTGTAACCGATCTTAGTATAGGAATATCACTTCCTACTCTGTGTATGTCATCCAAATACCAGGACATCACACCCTACTACCTTCTCAACAGATCCATCCCCTATTCTGATGAAGTCAAACCTATGACTGTCACATCATAAATTGATGATCTATCTCCGCTATATCTGCTTTAGTCTATAAATAGACATAAGCCACTTGTCCACCAATGCTTCCGCTGCTCCCACTGACTACGACAACCCTTTGGCAGAGTCATATAGACGTACACTTCTAAAGCTAGTTTAGAACGACGCTATACTCATCCTCCTGCCGGGTCTCACAGTCTGGAACAACAGCAATGGTAAGTGTGGGTAAACAAGAACCTCCCTGTCACCGTCCTTGAGGCTACCGGAGTACTTATCGGGTGCCTGAGGTTACCCACCGTATCTGCGGCGTGGCCAATTGAATGTCAAACCAGATTGAATCTTTAGGTTCCTTATCAAATCTTCAGTAATCGTTTGCGGTTCTGGAATCACTTCCAGTTCTACCATACTCCCACTACTGTTTTCTGAAAAAAATCCATTTTATTAAAACTGTGGCGAGTCTAGAACAATGTCACTATTGATCTTCCAGATGGTAGAAAGTCAACCCTTTTCATAGCCTGGGTCAACCCACAAACAACCATTACAAAAACGTGCCTTGAGTTGTCCAGTGTCTGGTTTTAATCATAAGCCGGACAACTCCCCGTACCTTAACACCGTTAAGATATGAACTGTTCTATATCCAATATAGAACCAGAGGCACTGATTTAATTGAACCAGATTCAAATCATGCAGCTGTCTCCAGTGCATGTCAACTAAATGGAAAGAGGCCGATCAGCGTTACTCAGCTTAGGAATGCTTCCAATTATGAGTAACCTGAAAGAGAAGCAAGTTCTCTTAATCATTACTATCAACTGAACACCATACACAAGTACCTACATCTTCGATCACTTTGAAGAATCCCGATACTTGCAATGCCTGGTTCTCTACTTTATTCAAATACCTATTATAACTTCTTAAAAGTCGGACCCTGTGTTTCCACGAAACACCTGTCTAAAAACTAGAGAAGTCATAAGTAAACCGAATATAGTACGAGGACCAACCCCTCTGTCCTGTTGGACCCTGGACAACATACAATACTCTGTATAAGTCCCTTGAGTCTGATAACTCATTCACTGTGTGTCGTAGGTTGAAAACTGTACTTATGGTTAAGAAGAATTACACCGCTGTTTAATACTCCTTACCTAACCATCCAGTGATATAGGTAAATGTCACAGACATAATTTCAAAAAGGTATATCTCACTCTATGAAAATAGACGTACATATATATCAATTTGAAATTGGTGCATAACAGCGGATATTCAAAACCAAATATTTGCCGTCCGGCAAACAACCCAGGTGACTTCCTCAAATATCGCCGATTACAACGAATCCCGTGTAGGGTTCCTAGGCACACTAATGGAGTCTTACAAGTGATCAAACATGCACAAATCAAAAATTCCTTGTGCCTACAAACCCTAATACGAATCGTTAACTAGAAATCAAGGCGATGCAAGCAAGTAAACGGAAATATAGCTAAAGGGAAGGGGCTACAACCTTTGTAGAACCGGTCCACCACCTCCTAGGCTCCGTGATGAAGTCCCCTCGCTGTCCAAATCGTATCTTGGGCTCTAGCGTCGGCTTCATCGGAGAAAAAGCGGGCTAGGTCATCGACGACGATGCCGAAGATGATCTACGTCGAGGCATCGCTAGATCAAGCTCCAACTTCACCAAGTCAAGAAAACTTTTGAAGGAAACACCCTATACTACTTGGAAAGAGGTAGAGGATGAAGAAATAGGAAGTGGGTAGACTTTAGATCTGGATTTCTCATATTTTTTCATCAATCACCATTGATGTAGCAAGCTTTCTTCTCATGAAAGAAGAAGATGAAGAAGAAGAAGAAGATATGATAAGTTATGTAAATAAGATAAATAAATCAATACATATCATTTACTAACCCTTGGTTAAGTGTAGAGAATGTACTATGGTTAGTTCATATGGTTAGGGTTAAGCATGAGACAAGAATGGTGACTTAGTCAAAGTTTCAAGAATGTTCAACTAAAAACAAAAATAGCAACCATTCTTTTCTCATCTTTTTCTTTTCCAAAATGAATAAGATAAATAAATAGATAAATAAGTAAATGGAAAAATAAAACCCTAACCATTAGTTTAACCATGGTACATTCTTTACACTAACCCTAGCTTGCATGTATCATCAAACATGATACAATCTTGTGCACAAAAGTATATCACATATACAACTTGTGCATTTCAAGTGAGAAAATCCATTTAAAGTGAACCAATACTAGTTAATGCAAAGTAATATATCAAATATATAATTATACATCAAATCATTAAATCAACACTTGATTTAACGATCCGGTCATGTCGCATATAACCGGCTAGTATCCAATGTATCGGCTTATCGAGTCAATCCTTGATTCGATAACTAGGTTATATCGCATATAACCATTCGATACATTCATCGTGAGAATAGAATACGGTACCACATACACGCATTATTCTCGGTGGTCTCGGGACACCCTGGGGGTAAGAGCCTATGCTTCGCCACACTGTCACACAGAGAGAACCCCCCATAGGTCGACATCCAATGCCTAGTAGCTCTGATAAGTCATGCCGACGTAAGGTCCATAACATTCGTGAAACTACTGATAACTCTTACCAGTATATCACTGGAACCCTGGCCAGGGATTTCCTTTTATGGCCAGTCGAGCATAGCGCAACATCAACCCCCAATACCGGGAGAGACGAATCCCCTCCTATCGCTCATTGCCTCCATGTGAATCGGGACTGTACCCAAAAACCATCTGTTTGCACAAATCAGTAGAGCCATGATAGGGTGGAAATAAAAGCACAGTGGGAGACACACAAGACTCTATGACGATCTCGGGTCAACAGACTAAGCTGTACCAGTGTCACCAGAGAACTGCCATCTGACGTGAGGTATAATACCATCTGGGAGTTCTCGGCGAGTCCGTTCAGTGTACCCAGTCTCCACTGAGCACCCGTATACCATCTCTGATGTCAAACACCAATGGATATGGGATCATCCATCGCCCATCGCATGGGTCGAGAAGATATACGCTAGTCTACTCTGGAATATCGATGCCCCGTCTCGATATTCCCTCGACTAGGAACATTTCAAGGATGTACTCATAGACTATCCAGGCCCCACTAGTATGATCTGCATCACAGTCCTGGAAGTCGAGTACACATCCTAAGGGCTTTATCAACATGTAATCAGAGAGACAGAGAGTATACATGTTAAGATAAAGAGCAACCAGATAGCGTACTATCATGTCGAGCAAGAAGTCCTACCTATATATGTCCCAGCATCCACTACAATATACATCCAATGTACAGTAATGGCCTATAGGGCATACATATAACTAACATCCCGATATAATGAGGATGATCACCCAATTCCCAATAACTTACTCCCACTCATCATCTGTAAAACCATACAGATGTGAGAATCATACCTGGTAAATACATACCCTGGAGCAAGTGTCTAATTAGGAAATCAGTTTTCCTTTAACAGTACACAGTGAAACTGAAACATTGAAATGTTTCGATGGGGTATCCCGGTATTCCTAGTAATGTCTCTTCCATTATCCAGATTCACAACTGTAACCGTGTAATTCTTTGCCACCTCTCCAAATCCCTTTATATGTCTTTAGTCATTACCTTCTGTACACCCCTTTAGGCCAATTGGTTTTCTTCCTTCCCTACCGTTCGGCACCAGCCTATGGTTTGGAAGAAGACTATCCAATAAGCATAATGGGTGTACTGTCCTAATCCTAGGAACACTCGCAAAGCGAGAGAAGGTGAAGATAAAAGACAACCGAATAAACCTTATTCCCATTTCTCCTGAACCAGAATCCATCCCCGAAGTGGAACAAGTTCCTTTCGAGTTCGTATATAACCATACGATGGAGTATCCAATAAACTGTGGATCTTCGTAGTGATACGGAGTGTTCTGGAGAAATACAAAGGTAATTTTAGGATTGGCGAAAAAATATTTGGTTTGGTCGTGAATAGCAGTCGCAGTTTACTTCGCCCTCTTACTAATCCCTTGCTTTGTCTTAACTTAATACCTTCTGCACACCATCGTTATGCTAATTGGTTTTCTTCATTCCCCACCGTTCGGCACCAGCCTATGGTTTGGAAGAAGACTATCCAATAAGCATAATAGGTGTACTATCTCCTAAACCAAGGAGTACTCGCACCTGAGAGAAGGTAAAAGGAAAAGACAACTGAAGAGTCCTATCCGTTTTCTCTAGAACCGGAAACCATCCTTGAATTCCTTCGAGTTCGTATCTAACCATACGATGGTTTTGTCCAATGGAAGTGGACGTTCGTAGTAATACGGGGTGTCCTGGAGAAAAGGGTAAAAGTAGGAGTGGCAATGAGGTTAGCGACTCTGACAATCCAAAAGCCAGTGTTAAGAAGGTTCGGTAAACTTGTTCACTGAGTCATAGTCTTAGGGTCGGGTCAATGGTCGCTGCCAAAGAGAGAGAGAAAAGAAACACTCAGCGTGCACTCTAGCCTAGATCAGAATGGTTACCAATTTATCTAATCTGGATACCTCCCACTGTCACTTCAAATTCTCCTCCAAACCTGAAAGAAGAATTAGTCGGGGTCACCCGAGGAGTAAACCAACTCATCATTGTGAATCGGGATCCAACTATTATCGCATGATAACATGATGGAATCCGCTCACGTCATCACACTCCAGAAGGTATGCGCATATCTGGCAAGTTTCAGTTTCTTTAGAAACTCCCGATGTGATTTTTACCCCATGCTCTTATGACCTTGGCGTGAGGTCAAAATATCATAAGTCACATGTCAAGTTCTACCCGTCATTGTCCAGGTTGATTTGAATCCACCCGTACATACCCTTGACGTAGGCCAAAATAGTAGTACGACTGTCCTAAACCAACGCATCTATCTATGCAACAGATAAATACCCGACAGCTACCAATCACTATGCCTTGGCGTGAGGTCAAAATACATAGCTTGAATACTACCGAATATTTAACTGAAATGACGGAGGGCTACGAATGGTTTCTGGCGAAAACCTTTAACGTAATGAACTTGATATCGTTGAAGGAACTGGATAGCTTTATAAAAATATAGTGGTGAAAACCTTTGCTAAAGAGGTCATTCCCGGTGAAGGGATCTCGGCTCTTTCCCCGTAGAAAGAGGTGCAGGATATTCCAACTGAATACCACGGTGCAAAGCAAAAGTAATCGGCTATAGTGAAGTTAATGCCCTGACGCAAACTTTTTGTCCAAGGGGTCACTCCCGGTGAAGGGATCTCGGCCCTTGCCTCGTCGACTGAGGAGCAAGATATTCCAACTGAATACCACGGTGCAAAGCAAAAGTGAACGTCCTTGCAATAACAGCTTTTTGAAAAGTGTTCTAACAACATCAATTAGGTTTGTTTTTAACTTGCATTGATCCGAATCAACGCAGTCCCATCAATTGATCACACCAATAAAGAACGAAAATATATTAATGTACGTATATGCCATCCGCATTCGCCACTGGGTCCCGTCATTACCCGTTAGGTTAGCTAACTAAAGACAGAGCGGGGACTGGACTAGTGTGGATGCAAAACAAATACAACATCTACTAATATATATCAATATATAATTTTCGCTCAAGGCGTGAAAATAAATGCAACATCACAGAAATGTACAGCATCACAGAACAATACAGATATCTAGGATCCCAGGGTTTCACAGAGCCACTACTGAAACCCGACGTTCCCCTGGTCGTGTAGATAGCCTGTGCAATGAAAACCTAGACCCCTACGGGCGCGGCAAGTTACCCGCCAAAACCTGAAACGAGGCAGCCCCCTTCAGCAACGTGAATGGACCACCCAGCACTTCACGGAATCCGGTAACTTGGGCACCCCTCCTGGGTCAACCTGTACCCCCTACGAGTGCGGCGAATAGCCCGCCAATTCTAGAGTGAAGCCCCCTCCGTCTCAATGCCATGAGATGCGGGCTTGTTGCCCTCTAGAACCCGGCTATCCGTGCACCCCTCCGCGGGGTAATCCTAGTACAGAAAGTAAAATATACATACAACGGGTACATCGACCGCAACCTGGTCGTGCCCTAAAATAATAATACAAACAGGCAGTGACGGCAGTCCACATGTCGGACGCTCGCCCTGCAATATCAAATGTACATAATACAACAAAACTGTACTAGCATTGCATCCAGGCTATCCCCCACGACCAATCCGCAACATCACAGCAAAATCACAGAACATCAACGTGAATGTCACGTTCGCAAATCCGTCTAACCGGGCTATAGCAGTTAGACAGGATTTACCGATCAAGTGACATTCACGGTCGCAGATATAATGTAAATACTGTGAACAAATGTGTTTAAAATATCCGATCGATCAAATTTACCAAGTGGGCCCCCAAGTACTACTGTAGCACATCAAGAAATTCTGGGCCTAAAATTAATATTCCAGAAACCACATTTTCAAGTCAGGAGGCCTCTGTAACAATTGGTGTACTGATCTGTCAAAACAGCGGCGGAACCGCGGCCCAAGCAAGGGTTTGGCCGCGGTTCCGCGGTCGAATAATGAGATCTCGCGACCAAATTTTTACAGTAGGCTTATACTTCCCTGCACAGTATTCTGGGACTACCTGAAAAAAATTTCGAGCCAGAAAAAAAATCGACAGAAAACTGATGCAAAGAAAAATACGGTTTTTAGAAAATTGTTCGATCGGAAATGTAAAACACATTAGACAAAGCTAGACTAGATTAATGGCGAGGCTCTGATACCACTGTAAGTGCACGGCGGCGCCCCGGCCGTCAATCCGATGCCGGAATACGGAAGCGATGCTTAACTTTAATTTTTCAAACTGGCACCACTGCGCACTATAAACCCGGATCGTGCCATTAACTAGTCCTAGCTAACTACAAGATGGGGAAGAGAGATATACCGAGCGATCCGTGTCCTCCGGTCTTCTCGCCGTCGTCCCGATCTCCCGCGGAATGTCCAGTCTCCACCTCCTTGCCGGAAAGGCACCACGTCGCCTGCTTCTTTTACGGGCTCCCACCTCTATACCGAGGCAACTTGGGCACGAAGTTGGCGAGCCGACGTGCCCAAGGTTTGCTGTAGAATGTGTAGTGCTCATGTCTCATTTTGGGGTAGTGGAGGTTGCCATTTGGTGGAGAATGATATAAGCTTTTGGAGATGGAACTTGTGGGGATTTTTGTGAAGCCAAAAGACTATAAATCCCACACCACAAAAATGGGCAGCCCTCTCCCATCTTTGTCCAGCCATGCATATGGTGGTGGGGTGAGAATGGAATCAAGTGAGGAAAAATCCCAAGGCACAAGAATAATGCAAGGTAGAGTGTAAAAAAGGGAAAAAGGCAAGTCTCACATCAAACATCATAACTCTTCATCATAAACAAGCATGATAACAAACTAAGACCAACACTCCACCACAACCATCATGAAACCAAAAGTCAAGCCATCATGGTCAAAAGAAGTCAAATGATGGTGCAAGTATCATGATACAATAATATGCAAAGTCCCCCTTCCAAATAGCTAATTTGCACAAATGCAAATAAGCCATCCTCCACCAATCTTCGGCCAATGAAGGATACAAAGAAATATGGCCGAAACGGAAAGCAAACTGGCAACTCCAGATAACTGGTCCCGTAATAAATTACAGGAAAACCCCGATACTGTGTATACACACCCGCATCTGTATTCCGACCGAAATACAAATGCAATGAGACAAATTTACACAGTACTATACTAGGATCCGGCTTATACCAAAGCCGGCTAGTATTATCCGTCCGATCCTGATCTGTGCAATACCGCATGTATCTGATCGAACCTTGCCGTATACCCATACGGCCTCTAGTACTAACCGTCCGATCCTGATCCGTGCAATACAGCAAGTATCTGATCGGACCCTGCCATATCTCCATACGGCCTCTACAGCGTTTCGCCCGAAACTTGAGTAACTGTATGTGTGGTGGACTCTAAAGACTCGTCAATACTATGGCTGTAGATTTAACCATTAGCACGTCAGAGGTATTAGCCATACGTGACAGGCCACCAGCTATTGACCAAAAGGGACGTCGATGAGCGAACTCATCCTGACACCCTACTGAGCCTGTCAGTGACAATATCCGTACAGTCCGGTCCGTTCGTCTATGAGCATCGCATGGCGGGCCTAGGGGGTTGGTAAAAGTCAGACCTCCAAAAGCGGTACAAGTCGTGTCGGAGTGTATCCCAGAACACCCTGAGATACTACTGGAATACCTACCAGTAAATCTCCTGCCTCGGCCGAGGGCTTCGTGTAATGGCTCTCCTAGACACAGCGCGACCTCACCCCCAATACCGGGAGAGACGAACCCCTGAAGATCCGCTCACTGCCTCCATGTGGCTCGGGACTGTACCCAACTAAAACCTGTTCGCACGTCTCCTTTGAGCGTGGTAGGGTAGTAATCAAAGTACAGTGGGAACTCACACGAGACAAATGACGATCCCCAGGTCGATGAACTAACCTGTACACATGTCACCAGGGAACTGCTATCTGACGTCAGGTATAAGTCCAACTAGCATGTTCCCGGCGAGTCCTGTCCGGTGTACTCATAACCCAATGAGCACCTGTATACATCTTAGGTGAACCAACTGACACCAGTGGCTTGTGAGACCGGCCACCGCCCCTCGTCGGGGTCTCGACTGTATACACTAGTCTACTCTGGAGTATCAATGCCCTGTCTCGAAACTCCCACGACTAGGGACCTTTTAAGGATGTGCTTATAGACTGCCAGCTCTCACGTATATGATCGCCTTCATACTGCTGGCAGTCAAGCAAGAATCCTAGGGGCTCTATCAATGTGTAATAGCGACATGTCAGGTCACCTAAAGCAGTACACGATGATAAAGGTAAACCAGATAGCATACTATCATCTCGAGTAAGACTGTCTTACAGGGATAGGTCCTCCCTCAATCATTGCAATCACGTGCCTGTGATCCAATAATTGACTCTGAGGGCACTATCTCCAACAGACTTCGGGTGTGTTTGTAATTGAAAACTGAATGTCAATTAACTCTACTTCCTGGGTACTAGATACCGGATCAGGATCTCATATATGTAATTCATTACAGGCTTTGATAAACCGTAGAGTTATCAAGGTAGGTGATATGACTCTCAAAGTTGCTAACGGAATGAGCATGGACGCTGAATCCGTAGGGATTCATCACCTAGGATTGACAGGTAGGCAGATATTGATTCTACGTAACTGTTTGTATGTACCTACTCTAGCTTGTAATATCATATTTGTATCTTTACTTTCTAAGGAAGGATATGATTTTACATTTGTAAGCGATGTGGTCCACATCCACCTAAATCAAGTTTTGATTGGGTCAGGTACATTAGATAACGGTATATACGTATTAAATCAAGCTCAGGTTTTCAATGTCCAGAACACACTTAAAAAAAGTCTCTGGAATTAAATCAGGTTTTCTTATGGCATTGTAGACTGGGTCACATCAATGAAACACGGTTAACAATGTTACATAAAGTGGGATATTTGGATCCATTCGAATATCAGTCTTATGCAACTTGTCAATATTGTCTCATAGGAAAGATGACAAAAACTCCGTTCACTGGACACGGAGTAAGAGCGATCGAGCTCTTAGGACTCATACACAGCGATGTGTGTGGTCCAATGTCTATACATGCGCGAAGTAGTTATTCCTATTTCATTACTTTTACAGATGATTTCTCTTGGTATGGACATGTCTTCTTGATGAAGCATAAATCCGAGACCTTTGAGAAATTCCAGGAATATAAGAATGAAGTGGAAAAACAAACAAGCAAAATTATCAAGATACTGAGATCTGATCGAGGTGGTGAATACTGTTGGATATGTATGCCCTAGAGGCCATTATTGTATAGTACAAGTTTGTATAATACATTTTGGAAGCTTGGGATATATATACGGGTTTACGACAGTCTTGCTCAATATTTGGTTTGTTTCTATCTTAATATGTGTATATATTTCTTTTAACATATCGCTAATACATATTGATGGAGCCCTTAGGATCATTTCTTGACTACCGGCGTTGTGATGGCGATCACACTAATGGGGGCTGGGTATTCTATAAGCAAATCCTTCTACAGGTCCCTAGTTGTAGGAATATCGAGACAGGGTATCGATACTCCAGAGTAGACTGGTGCATACGCTTCTCATCCCAGTAGGAGAGATGGTCTGTCCCACAGCCATCAGTACGTCGTACTGGAGATAGTATGCAGGTGCTCGTTAGGTTACGAGTACACTGGACAGGACTCGTCGGGAACTGTTGGTTGGTATTATACCTATCGTCAGTTAACAGTTCCCAGGTGACATGAGTACAGCTTAGTCAGTTGACTTAACACTGCCACTTCGCCTCAAGTGTGTTCCCACTGTTCTTTGATTAGTACCCTACCACGACTCTATTGAGTCGTGCAAACAGGTAGTAGTTGGGTGCAGTCCCGAAGCACTTGGAGGCAGTGACGGTTAAACAGTATTCGTCTATCCCGGTATTGGGGGTTGATATCACGCTGTGTCTAGGAGAGCCATTACACATAGTCGTCCTTGGACAGGGCAAGCGAGATTTACTGGTACTGTTTTCCAGTAGTTCTTAAGGTGTTATGGGCTACACTCCGACACGACTTGTACCGCTATTAGGGGTCTGACGTTTACCGCCCCGTAGGCCCGACATGCGATACTCATAGACGAACAGACCGGACTGTACGGAGATTGTCACAGATAAGCTCAGTAGGAGTTTGGATGAGCTTGCTCGTCGATCTTCTCTTTGACAGATACCTGGGTAGCCGTTACGCACAGCTAGTGCCACTGACGTGCTTGTAGTTAAACCCACTGCCAGAGTACGGTCGAGTCTTTAGAGTCCCACACAGAGGGTTTCCCAGCCTCGAGCGAAATGAGTAGAGGTCGTATGGTTTTACGACAGGGTTCAAGCACATACGTGCACTTGTGCACGTATGGTGTTCGAGCGGACTATACTAGTGGGCTTTGGTTTAAACCAGATCCTAGTATATGATTACTGTATTGACTTCGTCTCAGGCCATTCGTGTTTTTCGGAACACGGATGCAGGTATGTATATACGATCGAGAGGGGGTACAAACGGAGACTTTCTCATTAGGGTTTTGACCATTGATTTGGACAAAACACAAATGAGGAAAAGAAAAGATAATGTTAATTTTGATAAATGATAATTGTTTTTGGAATGGATATTTTTTTTTTGACCATTTGACTTTGTTGTCCATTTGACTTTGGTTAACTTGTTGACCAAAGATATTATGGATGGATATTTTCAAGCTAGAAGTTTCTTTAGATATTTTTCTTCTCTCCAAAGTAAATGGTCAACAATATATATATCTATTTTCCAATTCTTTTATTCATTCATCACAAAAGCATTCTCTCTCTTCTTGCTTCCTCTCATCTTCTTCTTCCTCTCCCAAACACTAACTCTAATCTATCATGTGTTGATAACCAGGGGTTAGTGAGATTAAGCCATCCAAATCACTCTCTAGTCTCTCTAGTTTACTTGGATTAGCAAATCAAGTATTCTAGTTACCTCAAGCTAGAGGTCTAGTTCAAGGTTGGAGCTCTCGGGTGGATCATCATAGACAAAAGGAGGCCGGAGTTCAAGCACGATCCATAGAACCATCGAGGAGCTTAAGGAGAGGATCGAAGACCTGAAGGACTTGGTTTCTTTCGGTATAACATCCTTCATAGTAGATAGAACTCTTTATCATGTGCTAACTAGGTTTATGGTAAAGATCCGGTTAGGGTTTTATATTAGCGCCAAGTTCGTTATCGCTACGAAAGTTTTGTTCCATATTTGGCCACGGAGTTGGCCGGGGCGCTAGTGTAACCCTTCATGGTATCAGAGCCAGCCCATAAACCTTAGGTTAGCAAGTTTAAGTAATGTTAAAACAATGAAATCGAAACAATTCCAGAAAACCAAAACCAAGTTCTGTAGTTTCTGTTGATTTAGAAAAAGTCTCTGAAAATGTTTTAAACATGTGAAGAGTGGTCCTTACCCTATTAAATGTACCCAGAACCAAAAAGAGACATTTTGGCCAAGCTTTGGCCGGCCACATAGAGGGAAATTCCGGCCACCCCGGTTTTTTTGGGGCGGTGTGCGTATTTTTTTGGCTCTGGGTGCTTATCTCTGGGAGTTTGATTTTCTGGTGTTGTTTATTTTTTGCCCAAATTTTATTCTCTGTAGATTTGAGTTTGAGGCAACTAGAGGTGTTTCGAATTCGTTATATTTAATAGTGTTTAACAGTTTACAGTTCATTCACTTTTATTTGCGACCGGGAATGGCACTCGATCAGTAAAACTCGTCTAATTGCTATATGTTCCTTTAGACGGGTTTTGCGAACGTGACATTCGCGTTGATGTTGTCTGCTTGTTCTGTGATTGTGGTTGGATTATCGTGATGGATAGCAAGTGTTGCAATGTTTGTAGTACAGTTTAATTTTCATTTGTACATTTGTTTTTGCAGGGCGAGCGTACGACATGTGGATTGCCGTCTTTGCCGGGTTGTATATTATTTTGGGGCACGACAGGGCTGAGGTCGATGCCACCGTTTGTACATATTATTTTATATTTCTATACTAGGGTTACCCCGTAGTGGAGTGCATTAATAGCCGGGTTCTAGAAAGGCAGCAAGCCCGCATCTCATGGAGTTGAGATGGAGGGGGCTTCTTTCTCATGGCATTGAGACGGAGGGGGCTTCTTTCTCATGGTGTTGAGATGGAGGGGGCTTCATTCTAGAATTGGCGGGCTATTCGCCGCACTCGTAGGGGGTACAGGTTTTCATTGCACAAGCTATCCACATGACAGGGAACGTCGGGTTTTATTTGTGGCTCAAATGAAACCCGGGGCTCCAAGATTATCCACCATTCTGTAATGTTGGCTGTGTTTCTGTGATGTTGTTTACTATCATGCCTGGGACGAATGTTGTATATACTTATATATATATACTAGTAGATGTTGTATATGTTTTGCACCCGCGCTAGTCCAACCCCCGCTCTGTCGTTAGTTAAGTAACCTAACGGGTGATGACGGGGCCCAGTGGCGAATGCGGGTGGCATATACGTACATCGTATTTTCGTTCTTTTCTAGTGTGATAGGTTAATTTGATGGGACAACATTAATTTTTATTAATGCAAGTAAAATAAACCTAAAAGGATGTTATTGGAACCAAGTTTTAAAAACAGACATTACAGACGTTCCTTTTTGCTTTGCACAGTGGTATTCAGTTTGGAATATTCAGCACCTCATTCGACGAGGCAAGGGCCGAGATCCCTTCACCGGGAGTGACCCCTTAAGTAAAAGTTTGCGTCAACGTAATAACTTCACTATAGTCGATTATTCTTTCTTTGCATCGTGGTATTCAGTTTGGAATATCCTGCACCTCATTCGACGACGAAAGAGCCGAGATCCCTTCACAGTGAGTGACCTCTTTAGCAAATGTTTTCGCCACTATATATTTTAAAAAGGTTATTAGGTTCCTTCAACGATATCAAGTTCATTACGTTAACGGGTTTTCACCAAAACCCAGCCGTAGCCTTTCGTCATTTCGGATTGGTATTGCTTAGTATTCGTGCTACGTATTTCGTGCTCAGTCAAGGCGTAGTGTACGGTAGCTATGTAATATTTTTCTGTAGCATATAATGCGATTGGTTGGGACAGTCATGCGGTCATTTTGGCTCAGTCAAGGACTCGTACGGGTGGGTCTAATGCAATCAAGATAATGACGGGTTTAACTTGACTAGGATCCTTTGATATGTTGGCTCAGTCAAGGTCACTTGGGTCCTAGGGGTAAAAACCACATCGGGAGTTTCAAACATACAGGAAATTTGCAGATTTAGCATACCTTCTGGAGTGTGGTGACTAGAGTGGATTCCATCTAGGTCATCACACAATGATAGTTGGATCCCGATCCCACTGATGAGTTGGATTACTCTCGGAAAATTATTTCACTTAACAATCAATGCTATAAACCAAGTAGGTGTCTAGAACGGTGTTAGCGGGGCTACGCTTCCAGGGAAAAGAGGTTATGTAGTTAAGGAATTTCGCGAAAGCGTTGGAAAACCTCCCTCGAAGTACCAACACTAGCATGGCTAAAAGGTTAAGCAAGTATTGTGACATGTGATTAATCCTGACTAATTCTTCTTTTTAGGTTTGAAAAAGAATTTGAGGAAACAGTGGGAGCCATCCTGATTAGATAAATTAATAAACCAATCTAATCTTGCAAGAGCGCATGCTGAGTTGTTTCTTTTCTCTCTCTCCAGGTAGAAACCATTTCACGCCCTAATCAAGATAATAAAATGTATCGCTTGACCGATCCGAATTCTTATTCGGGGCTGGGGAACCTCAGTTCGGGTCTAACTTACGACAACAGTCATAAGTATGAGCAAGGGAAAGAGGATTGTATGGATTCTAAGGAGACCCAGTTGAAGAAGAAGCACAGTATTGCATCAACTTCAGGTGTTCTTGTAATTGAGAACTGCTTTTCGGTCAGCCCTACCTCCTAGGTACTTGATACCGGATCAGGATCTCATATCTGTAATTTATTGAAGGGACTGAGAAAAAGCAGAAAAGTTGCACCTGGTGATATGCCCCTCATGGTAGGGAACGGAGCACAAGTTATGCTGCAGCCGTCGGTGAATATCATCCAGTGTTGCCAAACGGCAATACTATAATTTGAACAATTGCTACTATGTACCTTCCATGGTTTGCAACATAATATCAGTGACTTTACTCGATAAAGATGGATATAACTTTGTTCTTGATTGAAATATCATGAACATTTACCTTGATAAGGTACTGGTTGCAGAAGGTACACTGTGTAATGGTATCTATGTTCTAAATCAGAATACAATTCTCAATATACAAAACACACGCAAGAGGAAGAGTTCAGATACGAACGAATCCTACTTGTGGCATTGTAGACTTGATCATATCGGAGAGAAAAGACTAAGTAAGTTGCATAAAGATGGACTTTTGAATACGTTCGAGTTTTCATCTTATGAAACTTGTCAGTATTGTCTCAAATGAAAGATGACCAAATCTCCGTTCACCGGACATGGAGAAAGGGCAGCAGAGCTTTTGGGACTCATACACAGTGATGTATGTGGTCCAATGTCTATACATACAAGGGGTGGGTTCTCGTACTTTATCACATTCACTGACGATCTCTCTAGGTTCGGATATGTGTATCTGATGAAACACAAATCTGAAGCTTTTGAGAAATTCAGAGAATTCAGAAACGAAGTGGAGAACCAGATAGGCAAAAGTATCAAGATCCTCTGGTCTGATAGAGGAGGGGAGTACTTAAGCACGGAATTCCTAGATTAGTTTAAAGAGAATGGTATTCTCTCTCAGCTTACTCCTCCGTACATACCACAGCATAATGGTGTATCGGAGCGGAGGAACCGTACCCTGTTGGATATGGTTCGCTCCATGATGAGTAGTGCTGAGTTACCTCTTTCATTTTGGGGACATGCACTTTTGACAGCGGCATATCTATTGAATGATGTTCCATCTAAATCAGTGCCTAAGACACCATTCGAGATATGGAATGGTAAAAGGTCGTATCTTAAGAGCATTAAGATATGGGGTTGTCCGGCCTATGTAAAAGTACAAAATCCGGACAAACTTAGTCACGTTCAGTTCTATGTAAATTTGTGGGATATCCTAAAAATTCTATAGGATATCTGTTCTACTACACCGAGGAATAGAAGGTGTTTCTATCTCGCCACGCCACCTTTTTCGAGTGGCAAGAAACTAGTGGGAGTTCGATAGAACTGGAAGAAATTCAGCGACCACAAAATGAAACTGAAGATTTGACAGAACCTCAGGATTCAATAACCCAAGACGAACCTCAGCCTCTCCGCAGATCTGGTAGGATTTCTCATCCGCCCGAGAGATACTACGGTTTTCTCATAGACAGGGATCGAGAAGATTGCATCTTGAAAGAAGATGACCCTACCAGTTTCAGTCAGGCCCTTATCAGTAGGGACTCTGATAAGTGGTTGGATGCTATGCGATCCGAAATGGAGTCCGTGTACACCAATAAAGTGTGGACCTTGGATATTGCTCCACCTGGGGTAAAACCCGTTGGATGCAAATGGATCTACAAAAGAAAACTTGGTGTAGATGGGCAGGTGGAAACCTATAAGGCTAGACTCGTTGCAAAAGTTTTTCGTCAAAGACCTGGTTTGGACTATGACGAAAATTTTTCTCCAGTGGCTATGCTCAAATCCATCTGGATCCTACTTACCATTGCTGCCTTCCATGACTATGAAATCTGGCAGATGGACGTAAAAACGGCTTTCCTAAACGACAGTTTGGAAGAGTGCGTTTACATGGATCATACAGAAGGTTTTGTAGAAAGTGGGAGCAGCGGAAAGGTGTACAAGTTGCTTAAATCCATTTATGAATTAAAGCAGGCATAAGCAATCAAGGAATTTGATTTCATCAAGAACGAAGATGAACCTTGTATCTATAAGAAGATTGTAGGACGAACTGTCGTGTTCCTAGTCTTGTACATGGACGACATTCTTTTGATAGGAAATGATATTCCTATACTACAATCGGTCAAGCTATTCTTGTCACAACGGTTCTCCATGAAGGACCTGGGTGATGCCACATGCATACTGGGGATAAAGATCTACAGAGATAGATCCAAGAGATTACTAGGACTTTCACAGTCTAGGTACATAGAGACCGTACTAAAGAGATTTAGTATGGAAGATTCCAAAAGCGGTAATATACCAGCATTGCACGGAATCATCCACTCCAAGAAGATGTCTCCTAAGACTGACGAGGAGAGGGTTCGCATGAGCATTATACCCTACGCTTCGGCGGTAGGATCTATAATGTATGCGATGCTATGTACAAGACCAGATGTAGCTTACGCACTAAGCATGGTGAGCCGATATCAGTCAGACCCAGGTGAGAACCACTGGACGGTAGTGAAGAACATTCTCAAGTACCTGAGAAGGACTAAGGAGATGTTCCTGGTTTACGGTAATGGAGATCTCAGGGTCGAGTCCCATACTGATTCAAGCTTCCAGAGTGTCAAGGACGACAACAAGTCTGTCTCGGGTTTTGTGTTTACCCTCAATGGAGGGGCGGTATGTTGGAGGAGTTCCAAACAGGATACCGTCGCAAACTCGACGATGGAGGCTGAATACATTGCTACAAGCGATGCCGCAAAAGATGCGGTCTGGATGAGGAAGTTCATTAGTGAACTTCAGGTGGGTCCGTCCATTGTTGACCCAATACCTTTGTATTGCGATAACAATAGGGCTATAGCTTTAGCAAAGGAACCCAGGTCCCATCAGAAGTTCGGACACATCTTAAGGCGGTATCACCTGATCAGGGAGATCATTGATCGCCAGGAGATCAAGGTACGGAGAGTGGACACAACAGACAACACGGCGGATCCATTCACAAAGGCCCTCCCTCAAACACAGTTTGAGTGAATTTTTGAGCTATTGGGTATGCGGTACGCCAGCAGCTGGCCTTAGTGCAGACGTTGGGTATGCGGTACACCAATTACTGGCCTTTAGTGCAAGTGGGAGATTGTTGGATATGTATGCCCTAGAGGCCATTATTGTATAGTACTAGTTTGTATAATACATTTTGGAAGCTTGGGATATATATACGGGTTTACGATAGTCTTGCTCAATATAGTAGTATGCTACTTGGTTTGTTTCTATCTTAATATGTGTATATGTTTCTTTTAACATATCGCTAATACATATTGATGGAGTCCTTAGGATCATTGCTTGACTACCGGCGTTGTGATGGCGATCACACTAGTGGGGGCTGGATAGTCTATAAGCACATCCTTATACAGGTCTCTAGTCATAGGATTATCGAGACAGGGCATTGATACTCCAGAGTAGACTGGTGCATACGCTTCTCATCCTAGCAGGGGAGATGGTCTGTCCCACAGCCATCAGTACGTCGTACTGGAGATAGTATGCAGGTGCTCATTAGGTTATGAGTACACTGGACAGGACTCGTCGGGAACTGTTGGTTGGTATTATACCTATCGTCAGTTAACAGTTCCTAGGTGACATGAGTACAGCTTAGTCCGTTGACTTAACACTGCCACTTCGCCTCAAGTGTGTTCCCAATGTTCTTTGATTGCTACCCTACCACGGCTCTAATGAGTCATGCAAACAGGTAGTAGTTGGGCGAAGTCCCAAAGCACTTGGAGGCATTGATGGTTAAACAGGATTCGTCTCCCCCGGTATTGGGGGATGATATCGCGCTATGTCTAGGAAAGCCATTAAACATAGTCGTCCTTGGCCAGGGCAAGCGAGATTTACTGGTAGTGTTTTCCAGTAGTTCTCAAGGTGTTCTGGGCTACACTCCGACACGACTTGTACCGCTATTAGGGGTCTGACGTTTACCGCCCCCTAGGCCCGACATGCGATACTCATAGACGAACAGACCGGACTGTATGGAGATTGTCACAGATAAGCTCAGTAGGAGTTTGGATGAGCTTGCTCGTCGACCTTCTCTTTGACAGATACCTGGATAGCCGTTACGCACATCTAGTGCCGCTGACGTGCTTGTAGTTAAACCCACTGCCAGAGTACTGTCGAGTCTTTAGAGTCCCACACAGAGGGTTTCCCAGCCTCGAGCGAAATGAGTAGAGGTCGTATGGTTTTACGACAGGGTTCAAGCACATACGTTCACTTGTGCACGTATGGTGTTCGAGCGGACTATACTAGTGGGCTTTGGTTTAAACCAGATCCTAGTATATGATTACTGTATTGACTTTGTCTCAGGGCATTCGTGTTTTTCGGAACACGGATGCGGGTATGTATATACGATCGAGAGGGGGTACAGACAGAGACTTTCTCATTAGGGTTTTGACCATTGATTTGGACAAAACACAAATGAGGAAAAGAAAAGATTATGTTAATTTTGATAAATGATAATTGTTTTTGGAATGGATATTTTTTTGTTGACCATTTGACTTTGTTGTCCATTTGACTTTGGTTAACTTGTTGACCAAAGATATTATGGATGGATATTTTCAAGCTAGAAGTTTCTTTAGATATTTTTCTTCGCTCCAAAGTAAATGGTCAAGAATATATATATCTATTTTCCAATTCTTTTATTCATTCATCACAAAAGCATTCTCTCTCTTCATGCTTGCTCTCATCTTCTTCTTCCTCTCTCAAACACTAACCCTAATCTATCATATGTTGATAACCAAGGGTTAGTGAGATTAAGCCATCCAAATCACTCTCTGCTCTCTCTAGTTTACTTGGATTAGCAAATCAAGTATTCTAGTTACCTCAAGCTAGATGTCTAGTTCAAGGTTGGAGCTCTCGGGTGGATCATCATAGACAAAAGGAGGCCGGAGTTCAAGCACGGTCCATAGAACCATCGAGGAGCTTAAGGAGAGGATCGAAGACCCGAAGGACTTGGTTTCTTTAGGTATAACATCCTTCATAGTAGATAGAACTCTTTATCATGTGCTAACTAGGTTTATGGTAAAGATCCGGTTAGGGTTTTATATTAGCGCCAAGTTCGTTATCGCTACGAAATTTTTGTTCTGCATTTGGCCACGGAAGTTGGCCGGGGCGCTAGTGTAACCCTTCAAATACTTATGTGCCGAGTTCCTAAATTACCTAAATGAGAATGGAATTCTCTCTCAGCTTACTACTCCATACACACCACAACACAACGGTGTATCGGAAAGGCAGAACAAAACCCTATTGGATATGGTTTGTTCCATGATGAGTAACGTTGAGTTGCCGCGATCCTTCTGGGGTTATGCACTAGAATCAGTTGCATATCTTTTGAACAAGATTCCTACCAAGACTGTGCCTACCACACCATATCATATGTGGAGTGGGAAGAAACCCTATCTTAAGCACCTTAAGACTTGGGGATGTCCAACTTTTGTAAAAAAGCAGCATGTAGACAAGCTCGAGGCACGCTCAGTACTGTGTAAGTTTGTGGGATACCCAAAGAACTCTAGGGGATATTTTTTCTATTACGCAGAGGAACAAAAGGTATTTTTTTCTCATCATGCCCACTTCTTGGAATCTGAATTTTTAGAAAATCAGAAAAGTGGGAGCGCAATAGAACTGGAAGAAATTCCAGAACCACAAGCTATTACTGAAAGCATGGTAGAACCATAGGTTTCAGAAGAACCGGACATCCCCGCGCCACTCCGCAGAACTAGTAGGCAGTCTCATCCGCCCGAGAGATACTACGGTTTTCTCATAGACGGGGATCGAGAGTATTGCATCATTGACAATGATGAGCCTACTAGCTTTCAGCAAGCTATTCAGAGCGGCGGCTCGGTAAAATGGCTGGATGCAATGCAGACCGAGATAGAGTTCATGTACACCAACAAAATATGGACTTTGGACATTGCTCCAGAAGGGGTAAAACCCGTAAGCTGCAAATGGATCTTCAGAAAGAAGATTGGTGTAGATGGACAGTTTGAAACCTATAAGGCTAGACTTGTTGCAAAAGGTTTTCGTCAAAGACCTGGTTTGTCCTATGATGAAACCTTTTCTCCAACGGCTATGCTCAAATCCATTCGGATCCTTCTTGCCATTGCTGCCTTCCACGATTATGAGATCTGGCAGATGGACGTAAAGACGGCTTTTCTAAATGGAAATTTAGAAGAGTGCGTCTATATGGATCAGCCAGAGGGTTTCATTCAGAGTGGGAGCAGCGGGAAAGTGTGCAAGCTGCTTAAGTCCATTTATAGACTAAAGCAGGCATCGCGGAGTTGGAACATCTGTTTTGATGGGACGGTCAAAGAATTCGACTTTATCAAAAATCCAGATGAACCATGCATATATAGTAAGATTGTAGGGAAAACAGTGGTATTTCTCGTCTTGTACGTGGATGACATTCTCTTAATAGGAAATGACATTTCTATGCTACAATCAGTCAAAGGATTCTTGTCACAGAGGTTCTCCATGAAAGACATGGGTGATGCCTCCTACATTCTGGGGATCCAGATCTATCATGATAGATCTAAGAGGATGTTGGGACTTTCGCAGTCCAGGTACATTGACACCATACTAAAAAGATTTAGTATGAAAGATTCAAAGCGCGGTAATCTACCGGCTTGTCACGGAATCACCCTCTCCAAAGAGATGTCTCCCAAGACTGATTTGGAAAGGGCTCGCATAACATCTATACCCTACGCTTCTGCGGTAGGCTCTATAATGTATGCGATATTGTGTACCAGACCAGATATAGCTTACGCACTAAGCAAAGTAAGCCAGTATCAGTCAAACCCAAGGGAGAAGCACTGGATAGCAGTAAAGAACATTCTCAAGTACCTGAGAAGGACTAAGGAGATGTTCTTGGTGTACGGCGGAAACGACCTCCAGATCGAGGCTTTTGCTGACTCCAGCTTCCAGAGTGACAAGAATGACTCAAAGTCCATGTCGGGTTATGTCTTTACCCTTAATGGAGGGGTGGTCTGTTGGAAGAGCTCCAAGTAGGACACCGTTGCAGACTCCTACTTGTGATGTCGCGAAGGAAGTAGTCTGGATGAAGAAGTTCCTAACAGAACTTCAGGTGGTTCCAACCATTGTAGATCCAATACCTCTGTATTGTGACAACAACGGCGCTATAGCCTTCGCGAAGGAACCCAGGTCCCATCAGAAGTCCAGATAAATCTTGAGGAGGTACCACCTGATCAGGGAGATCGTTGATCGCCGGGAGATCGAGGTGAGGAGAGTAGATACGGAGAATAACACTGCATATCCACTCACAAAGGTCATCCCTCAGACACAGTTCGAGAGGCTAATCGGGATGATAGGTCTGCGATATACCAATACATGGCCTTAGTGCAAGTGGGAGATTGTTAGTGATATATACCCTAGAGGCCATTATTGTATCATACTGGTTTGTATATTACTGTTCATATCAGATTTTTGCATTTTTATACCGCCCATTCTTGATCACATTGCATATAGGTAGGTACTCTTGATCTATGTTTGCTAAATAATTGCAGGTTACAGGTTCTCGGCTCTAAGCAGTGAAATTCATGAAAAAGCGCAACAAAATCAGGACTTCCACCATCCACAGATAAATACGGGTCTCCGCGCACTATTTGTATAATGTGCCTACCAGTTCAAGGGACAAAATGGCAAATCATTTGTCATTTTCATGCACAAAGCACAAGGGCAGCACAAAATCCAAGACTTCTACACGGAGCTCAAGAAAATCAAGGCAAAAAGTCCACATGAATTCATCTTTTACACTGCTGAAAATCTGGAAGAAAACTGAAGAGTTCCTGAGAAACCAAGTGTATCAAACAGAAGACAACAGCAACATGGAGACCCCAGAAAAAATGAGCCAACAAGTCAACCAAATGGCTGTGGATCCGCGGCCAACATGGCACATATGCGGCGGATCCGCGGCCGAGTCAACTCGGAGTTGACTCGGTTTTTAAGGGTAGTTTTGTAATTGTATTTGGGGGCAGCTTGTATCCCTAGGGTTTCAGTTTCCTGCCTATAAATTTCCCAGCTCAAAGCCAAACAAAGGGTACTTTTCTTTGTGTTAGATTTAGGATTAGATTTTGTAGTTCTTCTTCCTCTTTTCATCTTTCTCCATTAAAACTTGTAGTGAGCTTCATGAGTGGTAATGAATAAAAGAGGAGTTTCTTTTTATATCTTGTAATTGTGTTATTTTACTTGCTTGTAATTTTCATTTGCTAATCTAGTTGTTGTTATTTAGTTGTTTGCTTTCTTTCTTTTTCTACTTTTCTTTATCTTTACAACCATCATGCTTGAGTATGATCCTTGCTAATGTGAGGTCTCAAATAGCGAGTTGTGATTTTCTAACCCCTTTCTTTCAATCTTCCTCCTTTGTTTTATTTTCTTTTTTTTCTTGTTAATGGGTGAGTAGTTTCTCACTTGTTAGGGTAGGATAAGTAAAGTTTGAGAGAAGGAAATCTCTCTCACTCTTTTCTTGCCTAACATCTTAATTCGGACTCCCGTTAATTGAACCACAATCCGCTCCCTACGACACCCTATCCTACATGATAGCGGTGATTCTTTAGCGAGACCGGTTGTGGTTGAATTAACCGAAGGTTAAGGCTAAGAGCCAAGAACGGACGTACAAGGACCAAAAGGAAGAAACTAAGCGTTGGAAAGCCTAGCTTATACTCGCAAGTTCCTTCCTAGTCGTGCTAATCCCCGTTGTTGCCGATTACCATAACGCCGATATTAAGAGTGGCAATGAAAGAAGTGAGCGATTCCTAACTCAAACTAACCTAATCCTAACCCTAACAAGCTCTCTTTATATATATTTCAGCACATACTTAATCTCAAACAACCCTGGACATTTGGACTTAACTCGTTAAAACACATAGAAAAAGATTCCCATCTTCCTGCGGACGACCCGTACTCAACCGGCTAGCTACCAAGCGAAACCGTCTTGATTGCGGTAATTAAAACTAAGCACGCAAAAACTCTAACAATCAAATGGCGCCGTTGCCGGGGAGACGATAGTTTATTTCTTTGTGTAATTTTAGGTTAATTTGTGAATATAAATATAACCAAAAACAAAAAAAATATTGTAAAAATCATCTTGTTATTTTTGATTTGTTTTTGTGCAAGTGTGCAGGATAGAAAGAAGGTCAAGTTCAGTGCCAAAGTCGTGGGGAGTTAGACCCATATCTCGCGGCTACACCGCAGCGGATCAAGACGGAACCAACGGTCTACTGTAAAATTCTGGAGCAAATTCAGTGACCAAATCAAGATTCAGGGGCTCTAAACAAGAAGAGAAGACTTCAGTTAGCACAGAGAAGAAGTTTCAAGGTGCAACTCCACTCTTCTGCCGCGGAACCGCGGCAGAAGCACTAGTTTGACCACGGAACCGCAGTCCAACTATGACGTCAGCAACCCAAATTCTCTGTGAGTGTTCAATTTCTCTTCTCCTCTCCTCTGAACTCCACTGAACTATTCTTTCTGCAGCATTTTTTGCACAAACTCACTTCCCTTCTCCAATAAAATTGTTTTTGTGCAGGATTCTTTGCGCCGCCACCAAATAAATATTTTGCAAGTGTTTTAGATTTTTGTTTGTTACTGTTTTGCATAAATAATACGGACTTTAAGGGGCTATAACACCAATTCAGATTGGGTGGGGATTTCATCACCCTTCCTAAGACCCCAAAAATCACTAAAAGCATACGCATTACCCTTGAGCTTAATTAAAAAAATATCTAGACTCAGCCAACTAAGGACTGTCGTGCTCAATAGGACAGAGGAAGGTTGTGGGCATTCGATCGTTTATCTAAACTTGACTTTGTGGTGCCTAGGCTAGACAAGTGAGAAAGGTAATTTTAAAAGGCCCATCTTACGGTGATTCGTAAGCGGAACCCTCATTTCCTCACTTGTGCTTACCTGGCCACAATTGGCAGTGAAGAGACGGTTTGAGGGTTATCTCACAACTTATCACTTTGGAACAGTTAGGAGCAGTCTAGTGGACTTTGAAGAACATAGCTTTAGGAATGATTGTGCATGTCTTGACTGTGATTGTTTGAAGTTGTGCCGTAAGTCCGTACATATTTTTGCAAAACTCTTTCTAAAAAAAACAGGAAAAAAAAACACAAAACAAAAACTTTTATAAAAACATGCCCTTTGTCGCTAGAACCCCATTTCACCCACCTTTCATCCGCATTTCTCCTTTAACGTTTTCTTACCCTCACATTTTACGCTTTGACCATACTAAACTCGTTTAGTGTATGTCCGGTTGGACTCGGGATACCAGTGCCCGCCTAGTCCGCGTTACGTTAGTCGCCACCGACTACGCGATCGACTTGATTAGTCGAAAATATTGCATATTTTAGCCGGCAATTTCCTCATCATTTGCATTCATATAGAAGTGTTCGGCATTCATATTTCACATATTAGCAAATCAATCGTAAAATATCAGATTACATGTGTTAGACCCTAAAACCGGCACTATACAGGAAATTGACCGCATTTCATGGCATCGCATCATCCCTATATTGCGCAACACTTGTTTTGAGATCTGTGCAGGAAAACCCAGAAGAAAAGCCAAAAATTTACATGGTGCCGATCAAACATTACGCAAACTCAATGATTTCAGTTCTGGTAGCAATTCAAAAGGCAAAATACAATTCAACATATCAGATGAAGCCCCAAATATCATCACAAGACCACACCAGAAGAACCAAGCCCCAAGGAGCCAACATGGCCACGGAACCGCGGCCGGAGCCGGCTTGCACCGCGGTTCCGCGGCCATCTTGCCACGTCACCTCCTCAAATTCAGTGCATTATGTCTCTCTCAGGGTCAACACTACATCAAGACATGACAAATTCCAGAAGACTCTAGAAACTTCTACCAGATCAGCAAGCTTTGGGATCAACACTAAACTAGCCATGTATTCTAGAAACTTCTCCCTAAACCCTAGCTTAAACCCTAAGCTAAGCCTAACTAACTAGTTCTAGAAGTCTTTCAACAAACTTTTGGAGGGAACTTCTCAAGGCTTAGGGTTTGGGTGATCTATAAATAAGACCATAGGCTCATTTGTAAAAAAGATATTATTGAGAGGCAATCTATCCATTAGTTGATTTTAGTTGCCAATCTAGACCCATTCACTCTCTTTCTTCATCTTCTTCTTCCACAAGTCTAGTGAGAAGGCTTGTGTGAAACCCTAACCCTAATTCCAATCAAAAGACAAGATCCCGAGTACCCCATCAAGCAAGAAGCCTTGCAACCTTTTATGAGCCGAGCCGATCATCAACAGAGCAAGTGGTCCAAGCCGATCCACGACTCACGGAGCCGAGCGAAGCCAAGTCGACAATTTAGATCTTCCTCTTGTAGTTCTTGAGCGACTGTAATCAAATTGTTGATATAAATAAAATGTGATATTCTTTTATATTGTTTTCTTTAAATTCTTGCATCATGATTCAATCTAAATTTCTAGTTGTAATTCTTGTTGTGATGTTTGAGTAATACTCCGCTCGTCGAGGAGTCGAGACGATCGATAGAATGATGATGTAATATATCTTAAATCGATTCTTGAATCCAACGAGTTTTGTAAACCCTAGCAAGTTCAAGAATCGACGACCCAATTCGTTGCGATGCTTTCTTGATTGATATCGCTCGAGATTGGGGAGTTACGATCGTTTCTTGAAATTGCTAGAGGCTAGAATGTGAATGATATCTACGAAAGAACAAGGGTTAAATGATGAAACCCTAGTTTCATCAAGAAAGCCCTAACTCTCGTCGATCATCATCGATCTTGTATCAATCCTTCGAAGGACAAGAACACGAAACCTTGAGATTACATCACGTCTATAGATCCGATCGATTCCTACGAGCCTCATTTAGATTCTTGACATTTGGTTGGAAATATCATCGAAACCCGATTCTCGATTGTTTATCATTTCTTGATTCTTGATTAGATTAGTGACACCTGAATCAATCGATAAAATCTTGAATCATGTTTTCTTTTCTTTTCGATTAACTTTTCAATTCAAGCAAATCAAATATAAAAACGAATCGCACAATCCCTGTGGCCGATCCGCACTCGCTTACGATCTACAATCGACACCATAATTGATTGTGGTCAAATATAATTCTTTGATTGTGAATTTTATTCAATATTACCGACACATAGAAACCTATTCACTATTATTCAATTTACACAAACGAGAATTCTTTACAATCAAATGAAACCGTTATCAGGAATCATTTGATGTGATTTACACAGTCTCGAATTTTACGATCAATCAAATGGCGCCGTTGCCGGGGATCACGCGCTAATTCGTTTCATATTATAGCTTGAATTGAAAGATTTATTCCATTGTTATTTTGAGATCAAAATTCGTGCAAACCCTAAACGATTTGTTGTGGTTCATTGCAAGGAAATCTGGAGCTGTTTGGCAATTGAAGAAATTTTTTGGAATATACCAGAGAGCAGAAGAAATCAACAGCAGCTTGCTGTTGAATTTTGGCGCAAAGATCATCACAAACGAACGCGATTCCGCGGTGGGAGCCCCCTATTGCGGCGGAACCGCGGCTTGGTGAAGCCCTCTCTGTGCAAAAATTCCTCAGGTGATTTCTTACCTTCTCCTCTCTCCTCTTTTTAGCTCCAACTAATAATTTTCTGCAGGATTCTTTGCAAATAATCGCAGCTCGCAAATTGCAAAATTAAATTTGTACGTGATTTTGTTTCTTGGTTGTTTGCATTATAAATACGGATATTAAGGGGCACGGCCAAATCCAAATTAGGTGAGGAGTTCATTACCCTTCCTAGGCCCCGAAAACCACAAAACTTGCATCCGCATTGACCCACATTAACTAAAAAATATCTAGAGATGACTCTAAGGACCGTCGCACTCAATTAGGACAAGAGAAGGTCGTGGGTAATTCATTGCTTATCCGCGTTTTCTTGTGGTGCCTAGGAAAGTGTGTCGAAGGCTAGTGGTTATTAATTAGGCCCACTACTTACGTAGTGGAGTACCTTCCCACTTACCTGGCACTTACCTGGCCACAGGGGAACAAAGAGGCAGTAGAGGATTCTATCCTGCGACTTGTCTTTCGGCAGTTAGGAGCGGTCTAGAGCCGGACCTAGGTAACCACTAGATTCTAGGGTTTGTGCGCTGCATTTGTTGTGTCGCATCATTTTTTCAAAAATCCGTCCCTTTTTCAAAGCAAACACCGCATTCATTCATTACCTCTAATTATAAGCCAACGCTGCCACTTGTACTAACCCTTTTTAGTACAAGATAGGCTGGACACGGGATTCTAGTGCCCGTTTAGTCCGCGTACCCTTTATCGACTCCGAAGTTGATATTTTTCCATTTACCTTTCCTTTACCCACTACCACACCCACTCCGATGGATCCGACTCTATCAAACTTCTTTAACCCTAATCTGCCGCCGTCCGTTGGTGCGCAGAATCCACCCCGCATCTCTGTCCAGGAGAGGTGCTATCCACTTCGAGGTCCTCTTTCGACCTGCTTATCCACACCACCAGCCAATGGGGATAACTTTGAGATTAAACCCCAGTATATCAACCTTTTACCCAAATTCCACGGACTCGAGACTGAGGACGCTTACATTTTCATTACAAAATTTGAAAACGTATGCGCAATGATGGGTACGTCACAACTTTCAGTGGATGCGATGCGTCTACGACTTCTTCCATTTACATTGTGCGATATAGCCGAGAAGTGGCTATATAACACTACCGCACACTCTATTACGAATTGGGAAGAATTCGTCGCTGCATTCCTTAAGAAATTTTACCCAATACAAAAGACAGCTCAAATCCGTAGCGAACTGAATCAATTTTCCCAGCTCCCTGCTGAACCATTCTTTAAATGCTTTGAACGTTTCAAGGATCTATTGGTTCAGTGTCCTCATCACGGCATCCCGAGATGGGAGCTTTGCCGAATCATTTATAAGGGCATTAACCCAAGCACTAAACAGAGCCTTGAAAACATGTGTCAAGGTACTTTTATGACCAAGGATGATGGGGAAGCTTGGAAGTATTTAGAAGAGTTCGCTGAAAAATCACTACAGTGGGAGAGTGGAACCCAACCATTGAATAGGGGTGGCGTACACCAAATAGATGTGTCCATAGGTGTTCGAGCTGAGATGGCAGCAATGCAAAAGAAGCTCGACGCTATGGAACACAAATTTTCTGCAGCCTCCCTAAACCCAATGTCGCTCCCCAAAACTGTTTGTGGGTGTTGTTCTGATCCGTCTCATTTAACGGAAGAATGTCCATTAAACTCTGCGTTTCAAGGTCACGAGCATTCTAATGTCGCATTTCAAAGACCTCGAAACGATCCATATTCTTCCACGTACAATCTGGGTTGGAGGAATCACCCGAATTTCGCTTGGAACCAAAACCAATCTCAAAACACGGTTCCAAACACGAATAATTTTCAAAGGGCTCTTCCTCCACCACAACAGCAACCCCTTCAACTCACTCAGCACCCCTATCAGTCACAAAATTTCCAAAACCAGGGCAACAATCCTGCACAGTCTAATCCTATGCAGTCGTCCTGTTCTGACGAGTTCTCTCAATTCACTCAGACCATGAAATCACTTTTATCAAATTTCATAGAGGTTTCGACTGAGGTTAGATCTTCCGTCAGTGAGATAAAGAAAAACTCAGCGTCCCAAGCTGAGAGTATCAGATCGATGGAAGCTGAAATCGCACGCCTTAAAGCCGAAATGAGTGCGAGAGAAAAAAAAGGGAAACATCCCTCTCAACCCCTACAAAATCCTGGGCATTACAATGTAAATGCCATCACAACGTTGAGATCGGGAAGAGTGCTGAACAATCATGTCGGGGAAGGTATTGATGATACTGAAAATCATGTCAACACCCCGGCTGAGTCCTTTCCACACACACACACACACTTCTCCTTCTGATCCTTTTTCTTCTACCATACCACCTTCTCGAGAGCCTATTCTCCATTTCCCACTAGGCTCGACACCTGAACCCAACCCTTATAGTTCTTCACAGACGGTCCCCACACCTCTTTTGGGACCTCGTCTACCCCCTCTTCCTTCTCCTATGATGGACCCGGCGCTTATTGCGAAAGCTCCTTACCCGAATCGGTTAAGGGGTAATAGAACGAGTCCTCATATGGAGAAAATTATGGGAATGTTCAAACAGGTTAACATCAACATCCCTCTCCTAAATGCAATTCAACAAGTCCCCGCTTATGCGAAAATTCTTAAGGACTTGTGCACAAGGAAGAGGAAGACCCAAGTGCCGAAAAAGTTCTTCATGGCTAATAATATCAGCACTGCTTTTATTCCCCAGCTACCAAAGAAACGAAAGGACCCAGGATGTCCTACAATATCGATTTCTATTGGGGGTAAAAACATAAATCGTTCTCTTTTAGACCTTGGCACAAGTGTTAACCTACTCCCTTATTCTGTCTATGAGCAACTAGGGATTGGAGAGCTGAAACCTGCTCACTGCACTCTCCAGATGGCAGACCGATCTATCACCAAACCAAGGGGTGAATTAGAGGATGTGTTGATAAAGGTCGGGGAATTTGTTTTCCCTGTAGACTTCATTGTGCTCGACACACATCCTGTAGCAAACCCCCGGGGCCAAATTCCGGTGATTCTGGGTCGTCCTTTCCTTGCCACTTCCAACGCTGTTATAAACTGTAGAAACGGTTCAATGAACTTATCATTTGGAAATATAACCATTGAACTAAATATTTACAAAGTTGGAAGTCAGCCATCAGAACCCTCTGCTCATATTTTAAATGTGTGCTATGTCCATGAGATCGCTCCCGATAGTTGCAGAGCTGAAGAACTTTGCTTTACTGATCTCGATGACATTACCACATTTCTGTTTGACTTTACACAAGATTTTAGTAAGGACACTTTACCTACACTTGAGTCCTGCACTTCTGACTTTTCTCCACCCGAGTCTGTATCTTTCACAGGCTCTGAGCTTCTTTGTAAATCCAAAAATCACTCAATGATCCCTCATTCTATCATTTCTCCGACTGAATTAGATCTCAAAGTTTTACCGTCTCATCTGAAATATGCTTATTTAGGTGAGAAGGAGTCTTTACCGGTTATAATTTCCGCTTCTCTAGCATTAGAGCAAGAGAATGCACTTTTATCTGTATTGAGATCTAACAAAGAGGCGTTTGGTTGGAGTATGGCGGACATCAAAGGGATTAGTCCCTTGATAGTTGAACATCATATACATGTGATGGATGATGCCAGACCAACCCGAGAACCACAGAGACGGTTGAATCCCGTCATGAAGGAAGCGGTCATGAAAGAGATCGTCAAATGCTTAGATAATGGTATTATATACCCCATCTCCGATAGCCAATGGGTAAGTCCTATACATGTCATTCCTAAGAAATCCGGCATCACTGTTATAACCAATGAGGAAAATGAGTTGATTCAGACACACGCCCAAACTGGGTGGCGTGTATGTATCGATTATAGAAAACTCAATGCTGCCACGAGGAAAGACCACTTTCCTCTACCCTTCATTGATCAGATGCTGGAACGCTTAGCGGGACGAGAGTATTATTGTTTTATGGACGGATACTCAGGCTATAATCAGGTCCCCATCGCCAAAAAGGATCAAGATAAAACCACTTTTACTTGTCCTTTTGGTACCTTTGCTTACAGTCGCATGCCCTTTGGGTTATGCAATGCTCCCGCTACCTTTCAGCGGTGTATGATGGGGATATTCTCTGACATGGTAGAGAATTTTCTGGAGATCTTTATGGACGACTTCTCGATTTTTGGAGACTCTTTTTCTGATTGCCTATCGAATCTGGACGCTGTTCTTACTCGTTGCAAAGAGAAGAACTTAACTTTGAACTGGGAAAAATGCCATTTTATGGTCCAAGAAGGAATTGTTCTTGGACATGTTATTTCACAGAAAGGCATTGAGGTTGACAGAGCTAAGATAGATGTCATTCAAAACCTCCCTCATCCCAAAAGCGTCAAAGATATTCGATCTTTCCTTGGCCATGCGGGCTTTTATAGGAGATTCATTAAGGACTTTAGAAAAATTGCTAGACCTGTAACTCTTCTCCTGGCCAAGGATATGACCTTCAATTTTGACTCGGACTGCGAGACAGCTTTCGACTCACTTAAACACTCACTCACTTCAGCCCCCGTTTTATCATCACCAAACTGGGACTACCCCTTTGAGCTGATGTGTGACGCATCTGATTTTGCAGTAGGTGTAGTCTTAGGACAGCACATCGAAAAGATGCCACACGTGATATACTATGCAAGTAAGACCCTGAATGATGCGCAAATCAATTATACAACCACAGAAAAAGAACTTCTAGCGGTTGTATTTGCATTAGAAAAATTCAGGCCTTACTTAATTGGCTCACCTATAGTTGTGTATACTGACCATTCCGCTTTAAAACATCTTCTGGCGAAGAAAGATGCAAAAGGTCGACTAATACGTTGGATCCTTCTGTTACAAGAATTCGATCTTGTTATCAAAGATAAGAAAGGATGTGAAAACGTAGTAGCTGGCCATCTTTCACGCATCTCTTCTTCCCCTGTGACCCTGCCGATCAATGACTCGTTTCCTGACGAGCAACTCTTGAGCGTATCCAATGAACCATGGTTTAGGGATATTGTGAACTATCATGCCACGGGACTAATACCCAGCGATTGGTCAAAACAGGACAAATATCGTTTTCTATCCCAAGTAAAACATTATTACTAGGATGAACCCTATCTGTTTAAATATTGTCCTGATCAGATCATTCGCCGGTGTGTCCCGAATGAAGAGTTCAAGAGTGTTCTTTCTTTCTGTCATGATCAGGCCTGTGGGGGGCACTTCGGTCCTAAAAAGACAGCGGAAAAGGTTTTGCAATGCGGATTTTATTGGCCGATCTTATTCAAGGACGCATTTGAGCATTGCAAAACCTGTACACAATGTCAGTATACGGGTAGAATCTCCCAGAGGAATGAAATGCCTCAGCAACCCATCTTGGTTGTTGAAATATTCGATGTTTGGGGCATTGATTTTATGGGTCCTTTTCCCAACTCCTTTGGGAACTTGTACATATTGCTGGCAGTTGATTATGTCTCAAAGTGGGTAGAACCCATTCCATGTCGCACTAATGACAAGAAAGTTGTCATTAAGTTCTTGAAAGAGAATATCTTTTCGCGATTTGGACACCCACGCGCTATTATTAGCGATAATGGGACACATTTCTGCAACAGATCTTTCGAGACTCTGATGCGGAAGTACTCAATCAACCACCGACTTTCTACACCCTATCACCCCCAAACAAGCGGGCAGGCTGAAATCTCAAACAGACAAATCAAACTTATCCTGGAGAAGACTGTTGCTAAAAATAGAAAAGACTGGTCGACCAAACTGACGGATGCTCTTTGGGTATTCCGAACTGCATATAAGACCGACCTAGGGATGTCTCCATATAGGATAGTGTTTGGAAAAGCATGTCACTTACCCGTCGAGATAGAGCATAAAGCATTGTGGGCTATTAAAGAAATAAATTTTGATTTAAACCTTGCTTACAACTTTCGGAAGCTGCAACTTAATGAGCTAAGTGAACTCCGCGATGAAGCTTATGATAACGCTGTAATCACAAAGAATAGGACTAAGGTTTTTCACGATAAAAACATTTTGAGGAAAACATTTTCATCTGGTCAACAAGTCATTCTTTATGATTCACGATTACACCTTCACGCGGGTAAGCTCCGATCTCGATGGAAGGGACCTTTTGTTGTGCGGTCTGTATACCCGCACGGGGCAGTAGAAGTAGAAAATGTTAAAAACGGCACCGTTTTCAAAGTAAATGGACATAGACTAAAGCCGTATTTTTCCACTGACCCCACGGAGGAGCTCTTGTTCTTACAAGAGCCAGTTTATTTGGATTAAAATTCCTCCGTCTCACCTTCATATCCTGTATATCACTGCATCATCTTTTTGAATGAAGGTGAGTGAAAAGAATAAGTTTGGGGGAAGTTCTTCACTTATATATTTTGCCCCCACTAATAATTCCTCCCAGACTTACAGGTTTTGTAGGTATAGCGTTTGGCAACAGTGAGGACACTGTTGAAAACAAGTTTGGGGGAGGTTTGTGCTTATTTTCGCATCATTTGCATATCATCTGCATAAACACAAAACATTTTTTTTAAAATCTATAAAAATTTAAAAAAATCTCAAAACCCATAAAAATTTAAAAATTTTCAAGTACAAAAATAATTTTAATATTTACACTTTTTTGTATATAAATAAGATAATGAAAGTTTAGATAGTGAAAAATTACATCCATGAGATTAGAAAAATTTAAGAAAACCAAGAAAATTACAAGTTTTCTTATACGAACTAGTAATAAGTAGTTATGAGCCGTTGTCCCAAGGGTTAGTAAGATGAAGGACGTCACTAATCTGAGGATAAAAATAAGTCTGAAAAATTGTTTCTATTCTGGAAGCCAAACATTTTGAACTTTGCTACCCTGCTATTCGCACTTACACACGTCTTGAAGCCTGGGATAGTAGAGGATACCTTAAAATGCTCTTATCTTAAAGCCGATGTATGAAGGAAATAAAAAGAAGAAAAAAAGTGATTAAGAAAATATAAAGTGGTGAGAAAAATGGACACTGGTTTTGTTATCACCGAGGGTAATAAAAATGTATAGCGAGGGTGCTTCTTCACCTAGTGCCCTAAGGCCAACTGGTCTGGGAGTCACTGCTATGCCTGAGGTGGTGCAAGACGAGGAAAATACACCAAGTAAGCAAGCACAGGAGTAATCGTTCGGTTAGTACCTCAAGAAGTATTAACGGTCGCATGAAAGTGTGTGAGCAATCTCATCTAAATATTCATTAATTAAAAAGTACTGAGGCTGATGGGCAAGAGTATGATAGCTTGAATTGAAATCTCCGGGTGTAGGGATATCTTTACACACACGCAGGGTTATATGATCGATGTTTGGAAAACAGATAGGAATGAAGAATAAGACGATGTTTTATTGAGGGAGGACGTGATTTCTAACATCTTTTCATGACCATTAAGATAGGGCTCATGACAACCGAAAAGCTAGCTTAGTTGGAAACCCTAATTTTCAAGGCTTTTCTTTTACAATTCTTTTCTCTAAATGTAATATTCATGATCTTTCTTTTATTATTGGATTTTGTGGGTGCAATCCGCTGAAAAACCCTCAGGAGACAACACTCCTCCTACTAGGGACACCTAGAGGTTTAAAGGCTTGTTGCACGTGCTCAGTGCAATCATGTTGCCTACGAAAGTGTGCTAGATAGTTTTTCTCTTTCTTTATTTTATCCTTATCTTTTTAAAAAAAAGTTCGCTCGAGACGATCGAAATTAAGTTTGGGGGAATTTGATTAGTCGAAAATATTGCATATTTTAGACGGCAATTTCCTCATCATTTGCATTCATATAGAAGTGTTCGGCATTCATATTTCACATATTAGCAAATCAATCGTAAAATATCAGATTACATGTGTTAGACCCTAAAGCCGGCACTATACAGGAAATTGACCGCATTTCATGGCATCACATCATCCCTATATTGTGCAACACTTGTTTTGAGATCTGTGCAGGAAAACCCAGAAGAAAAGTCAAAAATTTACATGGTGCCGATCAAACATTATGCCAACTCAATGATTTCAGTTCTGGTAGCAATTCAAAAGGCAAAATACAATTCAACATATCAAATGAAGCCCCAAATATCATCATAAGACCACACCAGAAGAACCAAGCCCCAAGGAGTCAACATGGCCGCGGAATCGCGGCCGGAGCCGGCTTGCGCCGCGGTTCCGCGGCCGTCTTGCCACGTCACCTCCTCAAATTCAGTGCATTATGTCTCTCTCAGGGTCAACACTACATCAAGACATGGAAAATTCCAGAAGACTCCAGAGACTTCTGCTAGATCAGCAAGCTTTGGGATCAACACTAAACTAGCCTTGTATTCTAGAAACTTCTCCCTAAACCCTAGCTTAAACCCTAAGCTAAGCCTAACTAACTACTTCTAGAAGTCTTTCAACAAACTTTTGGAGGGAAATTCTCAAGGCTTAGGGTTTGGGTGATCTATAAATAAGATCCTAGGCTCATTTGTAAAAAAGATATTATTGAGAGGCAATCTATCCATTAGTTGATTTTAGTACCCAATCTAGACCTATTCACTCTCTTTCTTCATCTTCTTCTTCCACAAGTCTAGTGAGAAGGCTTGTGTGAAACCCTAACCATAATTCCAATCAAAAGCCAAGATCCCGAGTACCCCATCAAGCAAGAAGCCTTGCAACCTTTTATGAGCCGAGCCGATCTTCAACAGAGCAAGTGGTCCAAGCCGATCCGCGACTCACGGAGCCGAGCGAAGCCAAGTCGACAATTTAGATCTTCTTCTTGTAGTTCTTGAGCGACTGTAATCAAATTGTTGATATAAATAAAAGGTGATATTCTTTTATCTTGTTTTCTTTAAATTCTTGCATCATGATTCAATCTAAATTTCTAGTTGTAATTCTTGTTGTGATGTTTGAGTAATACTCCGCTCGTCGAGGAGTCAAGACGATCGATAGAATGATGATGTAATATATCTTAAATCGATTCTTGAATCCTACGAGTTTTGTAAACCCTAGCAAGTTCAAGAATCGACGACCCAATTCGTTGCGATTCTTTCTTGATTGATATCGCTCGAGATTGGGGAGTTACGATCATTTCTTGAAATTGCTAGAGGCTAGAATGTGAATGATATCTACGAAAGAACAAGGGTTAAATGATGAAACCCTAGTTTCATCAAGAAAGCCCTAACTCTCGTCGATCATCATCGATCTAGTATCAATCCTTCGAAGGACAAGAACACGAAACCTTGAGATTACATCACGTCTATAGATCCGATCGATTCCTACGAGCCTCATTTAGATTCTTGACATTTGGTTGGAAATATCATCGAAACCCGATTCTCGATTGTTTATCATTTCTTGATTCTTGATTAGATTAGTGACACCTGAATCAATCGATAAAATCTTGAATCATGTTTTCTTTTCTTTTCGATTAACTTTTCAATTCAAGCAAATCAAATATAAAAACGAATCGCACAATCCCTGTGGACAATCCGCACTCGCTTACAATCTACAATCTACACCGTAATTGATTGCGGTCAAATATAATTCTTTGATTGTGAATTTTATTCAATATTACCGACACATAGAAACCTATTCACTATTATTCAATTTACACAAACGAGAATTCTTTACAATCAAATGAAACCGTTATCAGGAATCATTTGATGTGATTTACACAGTCTCGAATTTTACGATCAATCAAATGGCGCCGTTGCCGGGGACTATTTGAATTGATACTTTTTACATACACAATCGGAAATTGTTAACAATCACGACTCAGACATCGAAACTCCCTCCACGCCTCTTTCACCCTTACCTTTGCCGGCCAACTCCGACGTTGACTGGCATTCTGTTCATACATCCTCACCTTCACCTTCACCATCATGATCACCAAATTCTTCTTCTGAGATGTCAGGATTTCCTCCTAACATCCTTTTACCTCCCCCGGGACAGATTCCACCTCATCTGGGTGCGAATAACTCGCAACCACCTCCTGTTGAAGCGCCACAGCGAATAACGCTCCACGATCATTTCTATCCCACCCGCTCTGCACTCCCTACCTGTCTTTCACTTCCGCCGGCCAATGGGGATAATTTCGAAATTAAGCCCCACTTCATCAACATGTTGCCCAAATTTCATGGGCTGGAATCCGAAGATACCTATATCTTCATCAACAAATTCCAGAACGTCTATGCAATGATGAAGACAACCTAACTGTCCAACGATGCTATACGGCTATGAGTCATTCCCTTCACTCTGTGTGACCTTGCTGAGAAATAGCTATATAGCACCGTGTCGCATTCCATAACCAGTTGGGATGAGTTTGTTAAAGTGTTTCTTAAAAAGTTCTACCCGAACAACAAGACCGCGAGAATCCGAAACGAAATTAACCAATTTTCCCAGCTTCCTACCGAACCCTTTTGGAAGTGCCTTGACCGATACAAAGACCTTCTTATTCAGTGTCCTCATCATGGTATTGAGAGATGGCAATTTTTCCAGACCTTATACGAGGGCTTGAATCCAGCAACTAAGCAGTTGCCGGAGACCATTTGTCAAGGTCACTTCCTATCCAAATCTGACGAGGAAGCTTGCCAATTCTTCGACGATCTCACAGAACAAACGCTTCAGCGGGAAAGCACACGACCAAACACCTCGTCTACTTCTTCTACTTCTTTCGGACTCTCCAGGGGAGGAGTTCATCAACTCGATATCTCAATTGCAATGAAGGCCGAGATGGCAGCAATAACGCGAAAATTGGAAGCAATTGAGAGAAAATTCTCATCTCCTTCTCCTGCCCCTGCTCTTCCCTTACGTACCATCTACGCTTGTTGTTGTGATCCATCGCATTTGACCGAAGAGTGTCTTTATAACCTACCTTCTCAAGGACAGGATCAAGTCAATGCTGCATTTCAGCAAAGACAAAGGAATGATCCATACTCTTCCACTTACAATCCCGGCTACAAGAACCACCCTAATTTCGCCTGGAATCAGAACCAGCATCAGTTCCAAGGCCACAACAACTTCCAGAAGCCTCCTCCTCCGCAACAACAAGCTCAGCAACAAACTCAACATCAATATCAGCAGCCCTTTCAACCCAACCTTTTCAAAATCCGACGAACAATTTTGCACCCAACAATTATTTTCCTGAAAACAACTTTGTTGCGTCAAACAACGATAAGGTTTCCTCGCTAGAACGAAGTCTGGAAGCGTTCCTAAAGCAATCAACTCAATCCACCGCCAGCATCCAGTCTTCCATTCAGTCTCTGGTGCAATACACCGCTGCTCACGGGCAAAGCATAAAGACCATCGAAGCCCAGATTGCACAACTGAATGCGGTTTTAAGCGAGCGAGAGAAAGGAAAGCTTCCATCTCAACCACTCCCAAATCCCGATCACCCACATAATGTACATGTTGCTCTTGAACAACAGAACCATAATGTGAGTGCCGTGACTACGTTAAGATCTGGAAGGATGTTGCACAACAACGTCGGCACAAATGATGACACCCCGGCCGCTTCTTCTTCTTCTTCTGAGCCTGTTCTCCATTCTTCAAAAGGCTCTTCTTCTTCTGCTGCTCCGAACGGACTCACATCTCACTCCACGAAAACACCAGCTCTGGGATCGGTTCCAACTCCACAATCTCCTCCACAAGCATTGGACTCAATCAATTTCAAAAACATTCCATTTCCAAACCGGTTGAGATCCAATAAACAAAATCCACAAATAGAGAAAATTCTGGAGTTGTTTAAGCAGCTTAACATCAACATTACCCTCTTAGATGCAGTCCAACAAGTCCCTTCCTACGCTAAAATCTTAAAGGACTTGTACGGTAAGAAGAGGAAATCTGAGGTACCCAAGAAGGTTTTCTTAGCTAATGCCGTGAGTGATGCTCTTATCCAATCTTTACCTCAAAAACGGAAGGACCCTGGCTGTCCAACGATTTCAATAACCATTTGGGATAAGAACATCAACCGCGCACTTTTGGATCTTGGTGCCAATGTTAACCTGCTTCCGTACTCGGTATATGAGCAACTAAGTGTAGGAGAGCTAAAACTCACACACTGTACTCTCCAAATGGTCGACCGATCAATCGTCCATCCTAGGGGTGAGCTAGAGGATGTGTTAATAAATGTTGGGTACTTCATATTCCCCATTGACTTCATTGTCTTAGACACACAACCTGTAGCTAACCCCCGGAATCAAATTCCGGTGATACTCGGTCGTCCATTCCTTGCAACCTCAAATGCTGTGATCAATTGTCGAAATGGTTCGATGAACTTATCTTTTGGAAACATGACAATTGAACTCAACATTTTTAGGTTGGGAAATCAGCCCTCTGAACCTAATGCTTGTATCCTAGACGTTTGTTCGATCCAGGAGATCACCCCTGAGGACTGTGAATTCGAGGAGTTTTTGTTCGATCAAAGCAATCTTGACGCCACTAGTGCGTTCCTCCTTGAGCCTGCTGCTGCTTCTGCTCCCGACGATGACTACGAGTGTTTCACTTTCTTGAATGATCTTGGCCAGTCACCACCCGAGTTTGAATCCTTTGAATTTTCGAATGAGTTAGCTGAACCATCCAACTCGGTCGCTTACACTCGTTTTGAACCTCTGCTGGAATCCTTTGAGTTCGAGACCTTTTCGCCGATCTTACCTTCAATCGTTTCACCTCCAACTCTCGAACTCAAGCCGCTGCCGTCTCACCTCAAGTACATTTACTTAGGTGAGAACGAGACCCTCCCTGTCATCATCTCGGCTTCTCTAGCTCCAGAGTAAGAGAAAGCCCTTTTTACGGTCTTGCACAGCAATCGGCAAGCTTTTGGCTGGTCAATGGCGGAAATCAAGGGGATTAGTCCCCTGATCGTTGAACATCACATTCATATGATGGATGATGCCAAACCAACCAGGGATCCACAAAGGAAACTCAACCCAGTCATGAAGGAGGCTGTAAAAAAGGAGATCATCAAGTGTCTCGATAGTAGTATCATTTACCCTATCTCTGATAGCCAGTGGGTCAGCCCCATTCATGTTGCCCCCAAGAAGTCGGGCATAACGGTCATCACCACTGAGGCGAACGAGTTAATCCCTACTCGCATCTAAACTGGGTGGCGAGTATGCATTGAT
The DNA here is from genome assembly GCA_030015575.1 of Agapanthus africanus. Taxonomy (NCBI): domain Eukaryota; kingdom Viridiplantae; phylum Streptophyta; class Magnoliopsida; order Asparagales; family Amaryllidaceae; genus Agapanthus; species Agapanthus africanus. The sequence continues at coordinate 241,085,837 of CM057351.1, forward strand.
TATAGAAAACTCAACGCCACAACGCGGAAAGACCACTTTCCGCTACCTTTCATTGACCAAATGCTTGAACGATTGGCTGGACACGAGTACTGCTACTTTCTGGATGTCTACTCCGGCTATAACCAGATTCCCATCGCCGAAAAGGACCAGGACAAAACCACGTTCACCTGTCTTTTCGGTACGTTTGCATATCACCGCATACCTTTTGGGTTATGCAATGCGCTCGCTACCTTCCAGCGGTGTATGATTGGAATCTTCTCAGACATGGTGGAGAAATTCTTGGAAATCTTCATGGATGATTTCTCCATTTTCGGCGATTCTTTTGATGAGTGTTTGCAGCATATCGACGCTGTCCTTACCCAGTGTAAGGATAAGAACCTCACTTTAAATTGGGAGAAGTGCTACTTCATGGTGCGTGAAGGTATTGTCTTAGGACATATCATCTCGCAAAATGGCATTGAGATGGATAGAGCGAAGATTGAAGTCATTTCCAATCTCCCTCGTCCCAGATGCGTCAGAGACATCCGAGCTTTCCTTGGCCACACCGGTTTCTATAGACGGTTTATCAAGGATTTTAGCAAGATTGCTAAACCCTTGACTCTTCTGCTGGCCAAGGAAACCACATTTGACTTCAAATCAAGCTGTGTGACAGCGTTCGAATCGCTGAAAAGCTCACTCACTTCTGCTCCCGTTCTTTCTTCTCCTGACTGGACGTATCCATTTGAGATTATGTGCGATGAATCTGACTTTGCCATCGGTGCAGTCCTAGGACGGCACATCGATAAGATGCCGCACGTAATCTATTATGCTAGCCGAACACTGAATGATGCCCAACTGAATTACACAACAACCGAGAAGGAATTCTTGGCTGTTGCATTTTCTTTAGAAAAGTTCAGGCCTTACTTGATCGGCTCTCCATTCATCGTCTACATAGACCATTCAGCTCTACGCCATCTCTTTGTGAAGAAGGATGCAAAATCTCAGCCGATACGTTGGATCCTCTTACTTCAAGAGTTTGACCTTGTCATCAAGGACAAAAGAGGATGTGAAAACGTAGTTGTCGACCATCTTTCACGACTCCCTTCTTCGCCGACGCTTCTGTTCCCAGCCGGAAGACGCGACAGGGACGTTAGGACGTCGGGGCCTGAATTTCGGGGGCAGATGCTAATTGGTGCTATCCGTCCACCTCTCCGAAGATGCCAAGTTGATTTATGAAACCATGTATCGAAGGTTTAAACGGATGCGGCCGATATAGCAGACTTCGTCAGATTCCCCCTCGTTGAAGGAATTTTGATTGTGGGGACGCTCTTTCCTGCAGGCGCAAGCCCCTGCAGTTAATTACGCTACCGCATCGCGGTAACAACTTTCTCCTTCTCCAGATGGTCACTTCGTGTCGTGTGTATTTGTTTGTTTTTTGGTTGCCCGTGGATTATATACGGAGACTAATTTTTGTTGCCACCCATAGGACGTGGATTAGTCCAAATCCGTATTTTCTTAGATTTGGGTTTTGGGGTTGGTTTAAGGATACGTTAGTCTCATTTGAGACTAAGATCAACTTAAACGTTTGTTAAGGATACGTTAGTCTAATTTTAGACAAAGATCAACTTAACGGGATCGTTTAGATCCAACAAGAGAGCTTGTGGGCCTTATTGTTTAGTGTAGGGACATTGCGGTCGATTACCAGTTTAAGGACATGGTGGTCCAATACCAGTTTAAGGACATAGTGGTCCAATACCAGTGTAAGGACATAGTAGTCTATGAGTTTAAAGACCTCACAGTCAAGGTTAAGGACGTCATAGTCCGTGAGTTTAAAGACTTCACAGTCAAGGTTAAGGACGTCATAGTCCGTGAGTTTAAGGACCTCACAGTCAAGGTTAAGGACATCATAGTCCGAGGGTTTAAAGGGACCCATAGTCCAGTTTAAAGACGTCGTAGTCTATAAAATTTAAGGACATCAAAGTCCATGAGTTTAAGGACCCCACAGTCCATGCAATGTCTGATTGTCGGGACCCGTCACCTCTCTGAAGACGTTGATGGTTTACAACGACAAATATCAGAGGAATGAAGAGATGTACCCTTAAACCAATTTTGGTTGATAGATCTGTAATCCAATTTAGGACTAAGGTCTGTTGAAAGATTTATGAGCATATGGGCTCAATTAATCTGGGTTGAGGACTTATGGCCAATTTGGCTAAGTCCAATCAAGTTAAAATGTTTAACATTTATTATGGGCTGCTAAGCATTTGTTTGGGCTGCTGAACATTTGTTTGGGCTTGGCCCTTTTAACAATGTTGAGCATTGGTTAAGATTCTGACAATGTTTGTCTTTTACCATAGCTCCGGGGCTTATAAAAGAACAATTTATGTTCTGCCCAAGCGCACATAAAAGCATGTGGCGCACTTGGCACTAGCGCCAGTCGATGAGCGCGGAGCGCTACGGTTAAAGCGCTAATGCGCTTGGCGCTTTGCGCCAGATGTGAAGCGCTGATGCGCTTGGCGCCAGACGTAGAGCGCTGATGCACTTGGCGCTTTGCGCCAGACGTAGAGCTTTGATGCGCTTGGCGCTTTCCGCCAGACGTAGAGCGCTGATGCGCTTGGCGCTTTGCGCCAGCAGTAGAGCGTTGATGAGCTATAGTTGAGGCACTTAGCGCTGATACCATATAATGAGCGCAAAGCGCTTTTAGTAATGCAGCGCACACGTGAGGAGCAAGCGGCGCGCTTAGCGCTGAGCGCTAGCCAATGAGCGCAGTGCGCTGTTTTGAAGTGCTATGGCACTACAGCGCTTTGCGCTATATGAAGAGCACTAAGGCACTTTTAAATTAGGAGCACTAAGGCTCTTCTTTGGTTAACTTTGCGCTCTGAAGATTATCTTTTTTTTGATAAGAGACTTTGTCTCAAGATTCTGAAGAACAAAGTTCTTAGTTCATAGGAGATATTTCAATCTCTTTTTTATGAAAGGCTTTGCCTTTATGGATCTGTAATCCTAAGAGAATTGAATAATTCTCCCCCCCTTTATAATGAGATGTTCATAATCTCTTTTGTGAAAGACAATTTTTCTTATAGATCTATGATCTGTGAAGTAAGTACTTCTTTGTTTTATGATGAGATCTTTTTGATCTCTTTATAAAAGACCTTGGTCTTTGTAGATCTATGATCTTTTAAGAAGAGAATTCTTCTTTTTAATTATGAGATGATTTCATCTTTTTGTTCATCACCATTCTTTTTACTTTGAAGAAAAATCTTGTTTTGCCGAGAGCTACTTCTTCTTCTTGAGATTTTCTCAAAGTTTATGGGGGGTTCCTCTGTATGAGACATGAAGTCTTGGGTCCTTTATATTGGGCAAGCCGATCAGTTCAATCAGTTAAGGAGATCTTTTCTCCAATTGATTTAGGAATTTCCCCACCGCCGGATCCTTGATCCGAGAGCTTCCGGTTTACAGAAGATAATCTTCTTGTTTTAACAAGATTGAGAAATCTTTCTCTCTTACAAAATTTGTTCTGTATTTTAGTAATTTTTAATCACCATTGGATCATTGATCCAACGGTGTTCCAAATTCAGGGCACAATCTTTTCTGTTTGGAAAGATTCAACAGAATCTCATTCTTGTTAATTGATGATTTAATCATATTCGTTGGATATTTGATCCAACGGTGAGGAACATTTAGTTCCAGTGCTAGCGGTGATGCGCTCTGCCCATGGTGCGCTACTTAGAGCGCAACGCTCTTAGCACTAGCACACACGTACTTTGCACGTGGTGCGCTACTTGGAGCGCAGCACATCTAGCGCTAGCGCCTATGCGCTTTGCACGGGGTGCGCTATTTATAGCGCAGCGCTCTTGGCGCTGCATCTAAAGCACTGCTTTATTGGAGGTGTCTTTTCACCCTCCTTTTAAGTCAAACTTATATTCCCCAGAATTTTCATTTCCCAGGTCTTGGAAATAGCTCCACTATGCACAAAATTTCATGTTCCTAGTCTTCATAATCTGAAGCAAAGCTTCTTTCTTTTCTCGTCTCCAAAGAACCCTCTCAATTATGGCTTGTAACCGTCCACATGCTCGTCGACAACCATGGGAAGTGCCCATCCAGGACATTGTTCCTCGCTTTGCTGCGCGCTTGGTGGATCCTGCTCTTATGGATGACCAATGCGACGCAGCGCTTTACGAGCTCTTGACTTGTGTAGGGTCTCCTCTCCCCCCACACTCTATTTAGCTTCGGATGATCCTTACGTCCGTGCTCGCTGATATTCCCCGTCCTCCAGCAGAGATGACCTCGGCAATGCTCGATGCGGCTGAGGACAAGATCGAGTTCTTCTTCGAGGTGAATTTGATCAATAAAGCCCTGAGGGATTGCTCTGTCCATTTGCTGAGCCAGATATGGGCTCATCGGGTCGTTATCTCCACTTTCTTTGGTGAGTGCGGCGCGGATCGATAGGTGGCTACTCCTCGAGAAGATCGCCGTTTTGACATGGTGGAGAAGACAGAGAGGGAACTAAATAATCTCCTTCTTAGCTTTGCAAACCCCTGTCCTTTGGATCCGATGTTTGGCAATCTGTTTATATTGTAATAATAAAAAAATGTCTAATAAAGTATCTTATTATCTGCCAAGTGCTCCTCTTATTTTTAATTCTTTATTATTCCTTTGTCAGGTGCTTATGCGCTGCATAACTTAACATGTTATAACCAGGTGTAAGTAATGAAGTGCTCTTGATGCTTAGCGCTCTCGTGCTTTGCACGTAAGCGCCGTTTCAGAGTCTTTGATTCTTAATGCTAGCGCATTCACTGCTGGCGCTCTTCACGAAGCGTCGCTTCATTTCAAATCTCGGAATTTGAACAGAGCATTGCTCTGATTGGGGATACAAATGCCCCCCCGTTGCGCTTACGTGGCCCACACGTGAGTGCAGCGGCGGCGGCGTCTCAGTCGTTGGATCAACTTTTAGAAGTTGAAACGGCTCTCAATGCCTATAAATAGGGCCTTTGGCCCTCTGAGATGACCATTGTCCATCTTCTTTCTGAGAATTATTTCTCCTTCAGAGCATTGCTCTCTTTTTAAAAAGTCTCTCAAAAACTCTGTCAGATATTTTCTTTTTGGTAAGATTTGAACTTGTTATCAGAGCTATGCTCTATTTGGATCATGGATCCGAAAAAGAAAACCTTTTTAGGGTTTCTTTCGACCCATTGATAAAGAATTCTTGGAATTCACTTTATAGCTCTTAAAGCTCTCGAAGTTTTTGCTTCTACAGAAAGCTTCGCTTTCAGGGTTTCTTGAAGGATCATTTTATCTTTTTTACAGAGCATGGATCTTTTGGATTCTCGGGGAATTTTTAAACTCCCTTCATAATTGACTCTGATAGGTGTCACTCCTGTCTGCAGAGCATTGCTCCTGAGGAATTTAACTATTTGGCCCGAGGGACCTTTCTATTAAATACGAAATTCTTTTTGGGATTCCTCTCCTACCTTCATAGAATTAAATCCATCGGGTGATTTACTTAGCACTTATTCCCACCTTGTCAATATCAAGAGTTGATTAAGTCCCGTATCTGTTTCAATAAGTCCTTCTTAATCCGTCTGTCTACTAATTCTCACCGATTTTCCTTTTCAGAAGTTATGGACGCTCACATGTATGACCTCAACGAGATTATTTCTTACGGGGACATTCGCGCACTCGGTGGTTCCCAAAACCAAGAATTCACAAATGCCCAGTGTGCTGAACTCATGGGCCATTTTGATGCATGCAATGGTCGACTCCTTCCTCGTCGTTCCTCCCTCTTAAAGCTTATCGTAAGAGCGATCTGGGAAGCGCTTCCCTTATTCTTCCTGGGCATGCCGCTTAAGGCATTGGACGATGCCGAAGATAAGGTGCACTCCGTGTATCTTATGGGCCTAATCTCAAAGAAAAGGCGAGACAACCTTGTCGATATCCTGCATCAAGATTTTCAGCAGGCGGCGATACTTGCTGCCTATCGAAGGGTGGAGGACATCAGTGGGGATCCTAACGCTTGTGATCGTGAAAGGATGCACACGAAGATAGTCCGAGAGGATCGCAAAATTTTGGATCGCCTCACCTTTGAATTTCTTAATCCGTGTCCTGGATTTGATGTCTTACCATTGTAATCATTTTGATAATGTTTTCGTTTACTACTTTCTTTATTGTAAGAACTTTTTGAAGTATGAATAGCAAATTCCTTGTTTCCGTGTGTTTATTTTATGCACTAAATCTTTTTCACATGCATGAATGGGTATGCTTTGAACGTTTGACCGAATGCGAATCAAATGTTCTCCTTGTCGCTTTCTTCTCTTCTTTATTGCCGGCGTGTTACCTTAGTAAGCGTAGCCTGTAGATGACAGAGAGAGCATTCCGTTATGAATTCTTCGAGAGGTAGTGATGGGTTAGGAAACGGGTTCAGATCTGCCTCCTAAGGCTTTTCAACTTTATGAGCCGTGAGGGTCTCATAAAGAATTTTCTCCATACAAGTCGAGTGGATCCCGTAGGTGTAATTTCTTTTTAAGAATCGTGAGGATTCCTAAGTGTGTTTTCTCTTGAGAGTTGATCAGTCGAAAATATTGCATTTTTAACACGTCAATTTCCCTATCAATTGCACTCATCTAGAGGTGTTCGGTTTGAATATTGCACATATTAGCAAAACAGTCGTAAAATACCAGATTACCTGTGTTGTATACTAAAACCGGCATTTTGAGGGAAATTGAGTGTTTATCATGGCATTGCATCATCTTTGTATAGCGCAACACTCATTTCGAGAATCTGTGCAGGAAATTTCAGGAGAAAAGCCAAATCTGTGAAAAAGTGCTGGTAAAATACGCCAACTCCAAAACTTGAGATCTGGCAATTAAATAGAGGGAATTATAAGATTCTACACATCATAAGATACACCTAAAGTCAGAATAAGGCACCACAGAGAAATTGATGCACCAAGGCACCAGAACGGCCGCGGATCCGCGGCCGGAGCAGGGCATGTGCCGTGGATCCGCGGTCACGTGACTATGACATCAGCAAAGCTTCATCTCAGTATTCTTATCTCAAGATCCACACCTCTTCAAGACACTACAAATTCCAGAATTCTCCAGAGTCTTCTGCCAGATCAGCAAGCTCCTTGTTCAAGCTAAACTTCCAAGCATCTCAAGCAAGCTCCCCACTTAACAAACTAAGCCTAGAAACTTCTCCTTAACCTCCAAGCTTATGAAGGAAGCTAAAGCCAAACTAACTACTTCTAGAGGCTTCTACCTAACTACCTAACTTACAAGGGAAGCAAAACTTGTTAGTTATGTATATGCCCTAGAGGCCATTGTTGTACATATGATGTATATTATAATGGATGCTTAGATATATATAGAGAGGACTTTTTTGCTCGTCATGATAGTATGCTATTTGGTTTCACTTTATCTTAACATGTTGACTTTACTGGTTTACTGTCTTACTCTCACATGTTGATAAAGCCCTTAGGATCTGTACTCGACTACTGGGACTATAATGAGATCATACTAGTGGGGCCATGGTAGTCGATGAGTACATCCTATAACTGTTCCTAGTCGAGGGTATATCGAGACAGGGCATCGATACACCAGAGTAGACTAGCGTATACGCATCTTGACCCATATGATGGGCGATGGATGATCCCATATCCATCGGTGTTGGACATCAAGGATGGTGTACGGGTGCTCAGTGGAGACTGGGTACACTGGACGGACTCGTCGAGAACTCCCAGATGGTGATATACCACACGTCAGATGGCAGTTCTCCGGTGACACTGGTACAGGGTAGTCTGTAGACCCGAGATCGTCATAGAGTCTTATATGATTCCCACTGTGCTTTGATTTCCACCTTACCACGTCCAAGAGGGCGTTTGAAACGGTGGCTTTTGGGTACAGTCCCGAATCACAAGGAGGCAATGAGCGATGGGAGGGGATTCGTCTCTCCCGGTGTAGGGAGTTGATTTTGTGCTGTGTTCGATTGGCTATAACTAGAAGTCCCTGACCAGGGCTGATATAGAGATTTACTGGTAAGTGTTACCAGTAGTTTCTCGACCTGTTATGAGCCTCACATCGACACGACTTATCGGTTACTGGGGTCTGACGTATACCACCCCTAGACTTGATATGCGACATATCAGATAAACAGACCGGACTGTACGGGAGTGTTACTGATTAGATTCACAGGAGAACATACAGGCTAGCTTGTTGATATTCTGATCGCTCAATACCTGGGTGGCTGTTATGTTTAGCTGACCGCTTGCAGCTTGTGGGTGTTTGATATGATCATCACCTGCTACCGGCGTATTGACGATTCTTTAGAGTCCTACACAGAAGTTTCTTGGCTCAACTAAAACGGAGTAGAGGCACATATGTGATATTCGCAAGACCGAGGATAATGCGATATAAGATACCATATTATATTCTCGTGATATTTAGATATGAACCGGGACATCGGATCAAGTGTTGATTCGATGAATCGGTACATGATATATTAGTCGGTTATATTCGATATAGCCGGATTGTCGGATCAAGTGTTGATTCGATAATTTAATATATAATAATATATATGATATATTGTATTACATTATCTAATATTGGCTCACTTTATTATTTCATTTTCTCACCGGATAATACATTAATATATATGCGATATATGTTAATTGTATTATTTTCTTTTGTTGCAAAGATATAATATATATGTGATATATATTATTGTGACATGATATGATTAATAATGGAACATGTTTAGTGAAGATTAAACAAAGTTAGGGTTTGATTAGGGTTAGCTCCTTCTTGCACATTCTAGAAGGAATTCCTTTTGTCTTGGTTAAGATATTATGGTTGATATTTATCCATGACTCATTCTTTAATCTAACCAAACCCTAGCTCTAGTTTATTCTCTACAAGGGTTATCCTTGTCATACTAAACTATGGTTACATTATTAATTCATATATACTTTTCATTATTCATCACAAGAGGATTAACTCTTTTTCCATCATCATCTTCTATCTTAAGCTTTGAGAAAGCTTACTTGTTTTTCCTTTTGTGATGATTTTTTGTGAGAATTTGATATAAAAAGAAAGCATAAATACCACTCCATCATTCTCATCTAATCTAGCCCAATAGATTAGGGTGTTCACCTCATTAGAGTGAGAGAGCTTGAGTTATAGCAACTTCGACGTAGATCATCGGAGAAACGGAACACTACAAGCTAGCATGGATCGTTCGAGTCGTGGAGCCTCTCTTGAGTCCGGGAGATCGTGGATCGCGGCGAAGAAACTTCTACTCGGAGCTTATGAAGCGAATGAGCGGACTACAAAGGTTGTAATCCCTCACACTTAGTAGTAAAGATGTTTACTTGCATGTTAATCCCTAATAATCTAGCAAAGATCCCGACTTTGGGTTGTTCGGCACGTCTAAAATTTTATTCAGGCTTATTTGATGCCTTATGAACCCTCACAGGAGTGCTTAGGAACCCTACAGTGGTATCAGAGCCTAGCTAGGGCATTAGGCGACGTGTATACGAAGTTAAAACTCTGATCGAACCCGATACGATGAAATATATCCCCTCTCTGGACTTTTTTCAAAAACTGTGATTTTTCAGAATTAAAAATGCTTAAAAATACCATCAGGACATTATAAGAATAACTGTGAAAAACGACAGGGTAAAGCGTACGGACCGCCGCGGAACCGCGGCCAATCATTTCTTGGGCCGCGGATCCGCGGCCGTACAGTAGCATTTAACTTATTGGTTTGCACAGTAATTTCTATTTCTGTTTGTTCTGTTTTATGGGTATTTTTAATTTGACTCAAGTGTTGAGTGTTCTGGGGTTTATTTTGTAATCGTTGATTCGATCGGAATATTTAATTTTTTTTGTTTTCCCGATATTTAGAAACTGTTAAAATGTTCGAGCGGATATCATTAACTAACTTTTTCCCGGCACGAAAAATTTTCAAGTGTTGAATTTTTATCGGGTTTAAATCTTTCTGAAAAACGTACAAGTAACGCGGCGGTCCCTCTAGAAGATCACAAACCTTAACTCGATTATGTGACCGTCTGAACCGCCTCTAAACCTTAGGGTTTGGGGCGGTACGGCATGCCACATGTGAGGCGTTGGCTTGACCCTTCTACGGCTGGATCATCGGTACTGTGACAGATTCTGGGATTATTTGAACTCCGCTCAAGTGTTGAGCTATTTAGGAAATTTTGGGTATTTGATTATCTGTTCGGAAAGTTTAATACTGTCTATTTATCTGGAATGTGATACAATATGTGGAATTCATATAGTTAGGCATGAAATGCGAAGTATGTGATATTTCGGATTTACGATGTCTAAAGTAATTGTGGATTCCAAATATTATAGTTTTACAATTTCTTTTATGTGACCATAAGTGTAGTATGTAGTTGTATTGCCTGTCTTCGTTGCTATACATCAACGACGATCGGTGTATGCATACTTACTTACGTTGATGATATGTGATATTATGTGTTGCTGTGATATGTTATATTGGATCGTCGTGTTCTGAATAGCCGGGGGTTTTATGTGAGATGAGGGTTTTTATTTTCATTCATGTAAAATTCATTTGTATATAATATTCTTTTATTGGGGCACTTCCGGGATGAGGTTGATGTCACCAGTGTATATTATTTACTTTTCCGCATTAGGTAGACCCAAGGAGGGGAGCACAAGTAACAGGGTTCTAGGGTCCAGTGGGAGGCCATCTCGAAGAGTCGAGACCGGGTCTCCTAACCCTAGAATTGGCAGTGTTACTGCCGCTCTTGTAGGGGTTTAGGGATGTGGGTTTGGCTATTCATCGCGACCGTGGAATCCGTGTTTTATACCGGCTCGTATTAAAAACACGGACATCCTAGTATATCCAATATTTCATATATGTTCTTCTGCTGCAATGTTCTGTGATGAGATCATATTACTGCCTGAGAAGAATGCTTATACTATATATATATGCTGATATATAAATATTACTGCTTTCGTTTCTTCTGTGATGCTTAGGAAGCATAAGCTGATGGGATTTATTAATGAGATAAATAAAAAGAAAAGAAACCTAAAAGATGTTGTAGAATCAAAACTTTATAAAAAGGGTAGCTACAGTTTTGCTTTGCATAGTGGTATATATGATATATCCTGCACCTTATTCGATGAGGAAAGAGCCGAAATCCCTTCACCGGGAGTGACCTCTTTAGCGAAACTGGCAGATGCTACAAACTCACTGTTTAGTTTTTGACAGCTTATATAGTTCTTGCTTTGCACAGCGGTATATATGATATACCCTGCACCTTATTCGATGAGGAAAGAGCCGAGATCCCTTCACCGGGAGTGACCTCTTTAGCGAAACTAGAAAAGCCTAAAAAACACTCCTTTTTCAAAAACTACTAGATTCTACGACGATATCAAGTTCATTACGCTCTGGGTTTTCTGAAAAACCTGCGTAGCCCTCCGTCATTTCAGATAAAGACTATTTAGTATTCGTGCTACGTTTGTTGACTATGTTAAGGCGTAGTGTGCGGTAGCTAATTAGTACTTATCTGTTAAAACATGAGATGCGATTGGATTAGGGTAGTTGTACGATTTTGTTGACAATGTTAAGGGTCGTACAGGTGGGTTTAATTCAATCAGGAAATGACGGGTTGAACTTGGCTAGCAATTATGATTTGTTGACTATGTTAAGGTCATAAGTTGCTAGGAGCAAAATATTATCGGGAATTTCAAGTGTTGAAATTTGCAATGAGATTGCATACCTCCTATGAGATAGTTGGATCCTGATACCCACTGCGAGTAAGTGTTACTCCTGTGAGAGTTTTACACAGGACAATTAGCCGATCAAGTAGGTGCCTAGAAAAGTGTTAACAAGGTTACGCCTCTGGGAAAACGAGGTTTACTTTAATTAGATCCGTGCGAAAGCACGGGGAACCTCCCTCAAGTACCGACACTGATCTGGCTGAAAGATTGACGAAATTGTAGGGTGTAATTAATTCCGGCTAATCTTACCTTTTAGGGTTTGAAAGAAGATTTGATAAAACCAGTCGGAGACATCCTGATTAGATAAGATAATAACCAATCTAATCTTGCAAGAGCATATGCTAAAGTGTTTTCTTCTCTCTCTCTCCAGGTAGCGACCATGTCAGGCCATAATCAAGATAATAATATTGATGTATTGACTGAACCGGCTTATTATACTGAGCAGGGGAACATTGGACCCGTTCTTTCATATAAGAGTTATAATACTGAACAGGAAACAAGAGAATATCTGGATTCTCAAGCCGCCCAAAAGAACATGCATGATGATGTATCTTCTTCAGGTGTGTTAGTTATTGAGAACTGTTTCTCAGTTCACCCTACGTCCTGGGTATTAGATACCGGATCAGGATCCCACATATGTAAATTGTTACATAGGCTACGGAAAGGTAGAGAACTAGGAAAAGGTGAACATTCCGTTCAAGTAGGGAATGGTGCAAATGTTGCAGCCAAAGCAGTTGGCGAATATCACCTAGTATTACCAAGTGGTAATACACTGATTCTGAATGAGTGCTATTATATACCGAACATGATGTGCAACATTATATCAGTTTCTTTATTAAGTAAAGAAGGATATAATTTTGTAGTACAGGATAATGTTATGAACATCTTCCTAAATCAAAAGTTGATTGCATCAGGCTCGTTACATAATGGCATATTCATTCTCAATCAAAATACAGTCCTCAATATACAAAACACACACAAGAGGAAAAGTTCAGAAATGAACAAATCCTTTTTGTGGCATTGTAGACTTGGTCATATCAATGCAACACGACTAGCTATGTTACATAAAGATGGATATTTGAATTCGTTCGAATTATCATCTTATGATACTTGTCATTCATGTCTCAAAGGAAAAATGACCAAAGCTCCGTTTAGTGGACACGGAGAAAGAGTTACGGAACTCTTAGGACTGGTACATAGTGATGTATGCGGTCCCATGTCTACGCATGCCAGGAACGGTTCTTCCTACTTCAATACATTCACTGACGATCTCTCAAGATTCGGACATGTGTTCCTGATGAAACACAAGTCTGAAGCTTTTGAGAAATTCAGAGAATATAAGCACGAAGTAGAGAACCAAACGGGCAAAAGTATTAAGATTCTTCGATCTGATCGAGGAGGTGAATACTTAAGCAATGAGTTTCTAGATTATCTAAAAGAGAATGGGATTCTCTCTCAGCTTACTCCTCCTTATACACCACAGCACAACGGTGTATCGGAGCAGAGGAATCGCACCTTATTAGATATGGTACGCTCTATGATGAGTAATGCTGAGTTACCTATTTCTTTCCGGGGTTATGCGCTTGAGACAGCAACAAACCTATTGAATCAAGTTCCGTCTAAATCTGTACCTACCACACCATATGAGATATGGAGTGGGAAGAGACCATATTTTAAACGAGTTAAGATATGGGGTTGTCCGGCCTATGTCAAAAGGCAAAATCCAGACAAACTCGAGGCACGATCAGTTCTTTGCAAGTTTGTGGGATATCCTAAGAATTCCCAAGGATATTTTTTCTACCGCGCTGAAGAACAAAAAGTGTTTGTTTCTCAATATGACACCTTTTTGGAAAAGGAATTTCTTGCAAAAGAAATTAGTGGCAAAGAGGTAGAGCTGGAAGAGGTTCCAGTAACACAAACAGTAACTGAAGATTTAGTGGAACCAGAGGATTCGGTAGTACCCGACGAACCCCAGCATCTCCACCGATCTAGTAGGGTTTCTCATCCACCTGAGAGATACTACGATTTTCTCATTGATGGTGGAAGCGAGGATTGCATCATGGAAGATGATGACCCGACTAGTTTCGAGCAGGCCATCACGAGTGGTGACTCTGTGAAATGGCTGGATGCAATGCAATCTGAGATGGAATCTATGTACACCAACAAAGTATGGACTTTGGAAAATGCTCCTGAAGGGGTAAAACTCATTGGGAGAAAGTGGATTTTTAAAAAGAAATTTGGTGTAGATGGAAAAGTTGAGACTTTCAAAGCTAGACTTGTTGCAAAGGGTTTTCGTCAAAGACCAGGTATGGATTATGACGAAACCTTTTCACCAGTGGCTATGCTTAAGTCCATCCAGATCTTACTTGCCATTGCTGCATACCATGACTACGAAATCTGGCAAATGGATGTTAAGACCGCCTTTCTAAACGGTAATTTAGAAGAGTGCGTGTACATGACTCAGCCAGAGGGCTTCGTAGATAGTAGGAGCAGCGGAAAGGTGTGCAAGCTGCTTAAATCCATTTATGGGTTAAAGCAAGCATCGCGGAGTTGGAACATCTGTTTTGATGTTGTAGTCAAAGAGTTTGACTTCATCAAAAATATAGATGAACCTTGTATCTACAAGAAGGTAGCAGAGAGTAAGGTTGTCTTCCTCGTACTGTACGGGGATGACATACTCTTGATAGGAAATGTTATTCCTATGCTGCAATCAGTCAAGCTCTTCTTATCACAAAGATTCTCAATGAAAGATCTAGGTGATGCCTCCTGCATATTGGGAATCATGATCTATAGAGATAGATCTAAATGGATACTTGGATTGTCACAATCCAGGTACATTGACACCATACTAAAGAGGTTTAGTATGGAAGAATCCAAGCGTGGGAACCAACCCACGATCTCTGGACTCACTCTCTCCAAAGAGATGTCTCTCAAGACTGATTTGGAGAGAGCTCGCATGCAAGGGATACCCTATGCTTCGGCAGTAGGCTCTATCATGTATGCGATGCTATGTACCAGACCCGATGTAGCATACTCACTAAGTGTAGTAATTCGGTATCAAGCAGATCCTGGAGAGAGTCACTGGACAGCTGTGAAGAACATTCTCAAGTACTTGCGAAGGACTAGAGACATGTTCTTGGTGTATGGTAACGGAGAACTCCGGGTGGAGTCCTTTACCGATTCCAGCTTCCAAAGTGATAAGGACGACTCTAAGTCGCACTCGGGTTACCCTCAATGGAGGGGCGGTATGTTGGAAGAGTTCTAAACAGGATATCGTTGCAGACTCGACGATGGAGGCTAAATACAACGCTGCCAACGATGCTGCCAAAGAGGCTGTCTAGATGAAGAAGTTCATTAGTGAACTTGGTGTGGTTCCGTCCATTGAACATCCAATACCTCTGTATTGCGATAACAATGGACCTGTGGCTTTGGCCAAGGAACCCAGGTCCCAACAAAAGTCCAGACATATTCTGAGGCGGTATCACCTGATCAGGAAGATAGTTGATCGCCGGGAGATCGAGATCAGGATAGTAGATACGAAGGACAACACTGCGGATCCACTCATGAAGGCCATTCCCCAGATACAATTTGAGAGATTATTCGGGATGCTAGGTATGAGATACTACAGCATCTGGCCTTAGTGCAAGTGGGAGATTGTTAGTTATGTATATGCCTTAGAGGCCATTGTTGTACATATGATGTATATTATAATGGATGTTTGGATATATATAGAAAGGACTTTCTTGCTCGTCATGATAGTATGCTATTTGGTTTCACTTTATCTTAACATATTGACTTGTACTGGTTTACTGTCTTACTCTCACATGTTGATAAAGCCCTTAGGATCTGTACTCGACTACTGGGACTATGATGAGATCATACTAGTGGGGCCATGGTAGTCGATGAGTACATCCTATAACTGTTCCTAGTCGAGGGTATATCGAGACAGGGCATCGATACACCAGAGTAGACTAGCGTATACGCATCTTGACCCATATGATGGGCGATGGATGATCCCAT